>OY776289.1:19341410-21741410 GCA_963675345.1 Trididemnum clinides
AAGGAAAAAGCGTGCTGATATAAAATGTTTAAAAAAGGTGATCGTTTGCTACGTAGCCAATACAATTTTAATTGCTGCAGAATATATTCTATTGGAAGCAGCTTGCTGTTATCTACCGAATAAGTTTTCAAACGTATTTCTACAATCAGAAATTTTTGGAAAATTAAAAAAACAAATTATACAATCGCTTATTATGACGTCTCTTACCTCTAAAGGAATTAAATTTTTTGCTTGTTGAAAGTCAAACGATAGCTTTTGTATTAAGCAAAAAAGAGTTTTCCTACATCAAGCGACACAATTTCAACAAATTGTTTTCAAGCGCGGCATTATTATGACGACACTAAACTTTTTATGACACTATCCGGTGTCAGCAATTAATCGTGACAACTTTTATGTTTGTATACTCAGTAGCTAGGAAGACATAGCTCGCATATATACTCATAAGCACGGATAGAAAGCACTTAACTCTATATATTAGTTATAGCATAATCAAAACCACCTGTAACTATATGTTTTGTAATTAGTTTGTTAACTATTACTTTTACAGTCATTTTTTTAATGATTGTTATGTCATTTCATGGAAATAGCGTGGCCTATTGTGAAAAAATCTGCAAAATACTGTCGAATAAGTTTATAGCACATCTCAAAAAAACACAGAGAACCTAAAAAAAATTCTTAGTAAAAATGTGTTGCCAGTGGTATTAGATTAAAAAGCACTGATTTATAATGTACCTAATATGGGGTACTTTGTTGACAGCAGTGCTTAAAACTTGTTTGACTTGGTTAATCAGTTGTAGGCTCTATATGAGTTTTCTCTAGATGTTAAAGGTTCCCCATTTTGTTGTGGAATTGAAGACATAGAGTGAAACGAGATATCCAGGTCTCACTCCACGAACTCAAAAATCAAGCTGATAGCAAACAATAAACGCAAAGTGGCACTATTTTGAATTAGTTATAAATAAAAACAGGGAGTCCAGCACCAACAAGGCGGACTAGGATTGCTGAATATCCGCCCATGAGTGACCTCTAACGACATGATGGGTGAGCAGTTTCACTATTCTTACCCGGTAAAATAAGAGTAGTTTTCTTTTCAAATGATCTGTCAACTAACTCACTAATTGTTGCAAAATAATCAAAAGTTGCTTACCTGCTGGATGGCATTCGTTTGAAGTTTAATTCGTTAAAGTGAAACACTATCGCTTTTGTATCAGGGTGACTTGCCTAAAAGAAATGCTTGTTGTAAACACTTAATTGCTTGCTTTTTACAACAAAAGTTTTAAATCGAAGCAGATTTGCTCATAGGTTAATAATGAGCAAGTTTTTCACAGTAACAAAAAATACTTAACTCCATCAAAGCTCTTCTTTCTCACTTCCCGAAGTCATACACATCTCAATAGCGCAACCGACATTAATGTAAGAGGAAAAACAGAGGCGCAGCAGAAACACACTGATAGCGAGTAATGCATTTTAGGTATGTTAGGCCTATAATTAGGGCAACTTAGGCAACATATTTTACAGCTTCTTGCAGATCCCATGAATCGAAAACCTATACGCTAAATTATTTTTAAGCAGTCTGCAGGAATTTTGTAACTTGTTGCTGTTTACAACTTTTTCCAAATTTTGAGTAGCAAGTTGCTGGGATGCAAGTGTAAATGGACTTTTGAAATTAAAGATGATTATTTTAGTGATCAAAAGTAAGAAAGCGGCGATTTGGTTCTCATTTTGCCCCAATACAGTGCTTTAACATATAAAGAAATGCAAGTTTTAACTGTAGCCTTTGTTAAAAATAAATGAAAATGTTTCAATTTTTTACTGCAACGAAAATTGCCTTAATAATCAATTTTTGCGCTCAAGTACAATTAGAATAGTAATAAAACTTTGTTACATTCTGGCGCTTTGTAAGAATATGTCCAATCAATATCTTCAAGACACAATAACAATACTATCAACAGCAACAACAAACAAACGCTATTCAAATGGCTATAAATGCGCTGTTAAAATGCATTTTTGAGATGATAGAAACCAAAGACAAAAATTCTTTTCTTGAATTTAATTCAGTTTGTCATCAAAACATGTGCAATGACGTAAATTGACAAAGGTGGACAAAGGCGAGGGCGTAGTGAAGGGGCACGAAGGCCATAGTCCCCCCGGAAGGGTTAAATTTGAAATAACTTAAAAGCATGCTAAAGTTTTCAGAAAATTGTGCTAGATTCAAAATTCCCAAAAAAATAGCTAGTGTGTTCTTTTGGAGTTTCAAGATTTTTGCATAATATATTTTTTTATTATATTTTGCTTTTAGGCGTGACTAAAATGCAAATACTAAGGTCAAAATAATGGTTTCAGCAACAGAAATGCAATTGTATCAGTTATTTTTATAGCTGGATTAAAATATAGTAACTAAAAATAAATTTTCTGTGTTTTTACATGAGAACCCTTGTTTTCACGGGTAGAAGGAGAGAAAATTTGCTCTAAGCCCCGGTCTTTTTTTCTTGCATTTAAAAAACATATTTCTTTTCAAGTATTGGCTTTTAACCCAAATTATCCCAATGACTACAAATGTACTCATATTCCAAATTTGCTGTCTTGCACAAAAATGAAATCCAAGTAACTTAATCTTTTTTTGTTAGCTTGTTTGCAAAGTGCAGAAGTTTGATCACGAGCCACCACATATTTTTGTACCGAAACATAAATTTAGGCTTTTGCAATCCCCACTTTCTCTTGAAAATAAAATGAAGACATGAATTTAAACTGTTATATCAAGCCAATGCATTATGAAGTCACGGTCACAGTCTTACCTCGACAAAGAATTTATTTATATTTTTTGTTAGACTAGGCAGTTATTTTCTTTTAATTTAAAATATTTATAAGTGTAGTCAGTGAGATAATAAGATATCAAAAAACCAATAAATGGGGCACGTTTTGAAATAGTTTAATTATAACCAGCTATTATTGCAAAAATAGCATTTCAATGCAGTAATATTCACGAGATTGATTCACACTTTTTGTATCGCACTGAGTACATCTAAAATGAGGATAAGTCATTATTTTACAGGCAAAAATTGTTCTACCGTGCATAGCTCAATGCCATCTGTGCTCGTATATTAGATAAGAGAGAATACTGCTTTCAAGCTTTCGATGTAAAATGTACAGTTATTGTCAAATTTTATTAAAAAGGTTTTGACTGTTTAGTAGTTTACCAGTAGTTGAAGTATTTTGTGATGAGGGTAGTGATTTGCAGCTGAACGATAATTCCAGCAAACTCAACTGGAAGATCATCAGAAATTTTCAACTTGCTTCATCTTCGTCAAAACAGCATCAACTTTATGTACTGCGTAAAAAATTTTTTGCAGAAGTGTAAGATCGCATACTGCAAATGATAAGTCCTAAAAGTTTTTACAGTAAATCTTGAACGAGACATCGTCTTTTGCGAGATGCAATGCTTTAAGTTGAATGTGGCAATTCTTATACTGAAAGAAATTTAGTGGTATGGAACGTGTGAAAATAGACGGTTTCACACTAACTTGACTGCAAGATGTATATTTTTACTATATGCATTCCCACACTTTTTTTAGCTCTACATTCTTTGAATGCTGCTAATATAGTGATAATAGATCAACCTACAGGTGGCATAGGAAATGACGTGGACAGTGCAGATATTGACGTTTTGCCAGTTAATTATTTACCAAAAGAAATGCTAAGAAATTGGAAGAAATCCAAGAGGGGCTTAATGATGAAGTAAACGATTTAGACGATCAAGAACCACTATTTCGCGTTTCGAAAAAGAAAAAAACCAAATCTAATGAAGCAGTAAATTAGAAAGAAAAACATATTACTTCGAAATCCAATTCCGAGCCGGACCAAGACAAAGCAGCCCAGGCGCATCGCCTGCAACTATCAGAACCAGCAGGTTCAATAGTTTGGACTTCTTTTGAAAGTGCACTTTTGAATGTTGTGGAGCATTTAGTTGAGATTACAAACAAACTTGTATGCCAGTCGGGACAAAAACTTTCCAGAATGTAGAGTTTCTATTGGAGAAATGATGCATTTTGTTGTTGTAATGTTTATAACATTCGTCTCTCAGACAGAAGTTATTGTAGTTCAGACCAAGATTTGAGCTGTAATACTTTCGGGTAAGAGATTAGTCAAAACCGATTGTTCGAAATTAAACCTTCTGTGCATGCAGCAAATAACTAAACCTTGGATAATTCAAGAACGGCTAGGATCAAGCCTTTGTATGATTTGTTAAATGAAATACTGAATACGTTACGAATAGTACATGTGGATCTCAGCATCGATGAGTCAATGGTTTCTTAGTAAGGTCGGCATTCTTACAATCAATTTGATCGTGAAAAACCGATTTGTTTTGGTTGTAAGCTGGGGGATTCTTGCAAGTGCAACAAGCTTTTCCCATAACGTCGATATGTACTAAGGTAAATCGGTTAATGCTACTGCTAATCCTCTCGCATCCATTGATGTCAAGAATTCCCTGAAATTCTGCAATCAGCCAGAAAAATCACAGTATTTTTTCACCAATTTTTTCAGTTTATCAGTTGTTAGTTGACCTTCGAAAGCAAGGTTTCATAGTAACTGAGACCATGAGAAAAAACTAAATCGTAAAATGTACACTTTCTGATGCAACTGCCAAGAAGAAAGAAGAGGGAATCATATGATTTCAGAAGCTATGATGAAATGGAAATTTTTAGGTGAAACAACAACGCAGTCGTGACAATTGGCAGTAATGAACACGGTGTGGAACTTATCAGAAGAACGAAAATATTGATAAAATGAAATGGGAAAAAAGACATTACGCAACCAGACATTAAAGCTGCTTGTGATTCTGGGATGGGTGAGGTTGATTCGTTTAATCGGGGGTTATCGAATATAAGACCTGGAAACAGCAAGAAAAAATGATATTGGCCACTGATTATAAAAGCCATAAACGTAGCATTTGTGTTCAGTTGCCGTCTTTGTGGAATTGTCACAAATCAATTGATATCGCAAAAAATATTGGCGACAGACTGTTTACATAATGCTCCAAAGATTGTATCTACAAGCTCTAAATTTACAATCTCGTCCCATTCTTTTGTTCAAAGTTGCAAACGAAATACGTTGGGATAGTGTTGGACAATATCCAATGCAGAGTTCTGGTAAGAGATGAGCAGTTTGCAAAAAGGACTGCCATAATGCATGCATGAAATGTCCGCACAGTATTCACGTAAACACTTGCTTTCAATTATTTCACAAAGAGTACAGCAGGTCATAAACCAGACTCAGAAATGCATTGTTAATATTGGTCGAAAAAATTGCTTTGCGTTGTTATATTTTCCTTCTATAAAGCGTATGGGACTGTCCTTATTCAAATGCATACAATCAAAATAATGTATGAAATACATTGAAATAAATACATATCTTTGAAAATTTTTTAAACTGTATTATCCCATTGACTAAGAAGATAAGACCCCTTTGAAAAGGGCCTTCTGCTTTTTTTGTTAAAGTTTTTCAAAATATCTTAGGTGATCAAAAACGAACCAGGAAAAAAAAATTCGGAACATTAGTAAATCTGTAAAGAGGGTTGGGATAATGAGGGTTGATAAGACAAAGAGAAAATACTGCACCTACCCTTTTGCTCCGCATCTCTCTTGTAGTTTTCACATCCATTTTCCTTTTTAAATTTTGATTTTTAGTTCACTTTGAGTAAATATTGTTTTATGGATTTGGAAGCAAACAAAGGTTTGTGCTCCCTCTTTACCAAGAGTTTCTGGATTTGCTGCTAATATACTTGTTTCATCCGATTACCCGGTAAGTCAAACAACCCATTTTCAAAAATGAATTTCTTCCATAGGTGCGATTTTATGTTTGATGGCTATGATTTCACACAATAATGTAGATCTACTGACGCTTTTTTTATTAATTTTCATACAAATTTTGCATTTTATAAACTGTGTTCATTTTACCAACCTCCATACTAATAAAACTGTACTATCAACTTTCACAAACTTTCATGTGCTCATTTGAATATGTGCATACGGGGATAAATTTAAAGTTGTGAAATGATGCTACAGTGATCGTAGTATTTACAAAAATCTATACTGTCAAGCGCAATTCTTTCTATGTGTGTGCATTTTAACTCTTTCGAAACTACTGCGCGCACCAACATCAAACTTAGCATGATTAATGACCTTTTCGTGGTGATAAAGGGGTTCTTGACGTCATGATGACGTCATAATCAAAATTTTTTTTAATTTGCTCTTCTTGACAGAGGAACATAATTTTTTTCTTTTTAACGACAGCCGACCCCCAACTTACCGAGTTCCAAAGATTTTACCCCTCTAGGTTCTACGATGACCTCAAAGTTAGCACTTGATTGTAGAATTTGCTTTCTGCATTTTCTTAAACAGCACTGACCGCAGAAACGTGATTAAAAGATTTTTCCGGCTATATTAGCAAAGTTCTTTCAATAAATAAAATTTCATAGCACTCAAGCTGATTTAATGATGCGACATGTGTTTCACTTTTAGAGATTTTAAGCATTCTAAGCATGCCTTTTTCTTGAACGTTTCAAACTGGCACTATAATGTCATAATGCTGTATGGTACGATTAAACTGAAAGCAGTTCACCAGCAGCAGCTGTGCTTGAAGGTGTTATACGTTGTCATTTCAAAGCAAGTAACTTGTATGTTACCCAATAAACAATAATGATATATTTCAGTATTAACACAACAATAAGCCTTAAAATTTGTTTTTTTAGTTATGAAATTGCAAGTTAAAACAACTTTGTACCGTCGTATCGCCAGCCTAATTATTCTTAACCACAAATACATCAGCGTATATGTCGAGTTCAGCAAAGTTGAATAAATTTCCAACTTTTCGTGTGAAACCTTGCAGGAATTACAAAACTTATTTGCATCTTCAGCACGAGCACATCGTCAATGAATTACACTCTTAAATCATAACCTAAATTATTGCAATAATTCAACTGTAAGTGCTTGATTTTGAGTTGGCTTTCTCTTTCTCCTACAGCGATTAAGCCAGTACTAAGCAACATCCGCGCTGCCAGAGATTTTAGGTTATGCAAATAGGCCTACAATTACAAAGAGTCGTAGGTGGCATGTCTAATATTTATTAGCTAATTCCTTCAAATACTCAACCATCACTTTGGCGCCCTCCCACAACTGTATTTATGCTTTCATGCAATTGGTGAAATGAACTGATACAAGTTTGTGCAATTATTGGCTGTTTCAATCGTCAGCAAGCCCAGTGCCTACGCACATGCCGCATAGAGGGCACACAAGACATAGCAGGGATTTCAAAAACTTTGGGAGAAATAAAATGGCTATGCAGAACTATTCATAATGCTTTTCTACTGAATTCCCATTAAAAAAACACAATGCTTTTATTTTGAAACAAGAATTGGCTTTGTCAAAGAAAACATTGACTTTTCATTACTGTTATCATAACTATCTATTAATTGAACCCGGTCAAACCGATCTTCTTAACCCCGAAATTACTGTTGAGAACCCGGCTATTGCAATAACTTAACTGTAAGTGCTTGACTTCGGGTTATAATGCTCTTTCCCTGGCTGCGCTTATGCTAGGACCAACCAGCATACACAGCAAACACAGGCTTACGTCATACAAATAGTCTTGTACTAACCAAAAAGTCCTCAACAGTGGGCCTAATATTAATGCCTAATTTCTGATAATTTATATAAATTATTTTGGCGTTTTTCCACAACTTTAAATTTACACATTTCTGCACTTCATCAAATGAATGCGTATAGGTCAGTGAAAACGTTGGCTATTCCAATTGCGTGTCCCCTCATAAGAGCTAGTCATAAAACAGCTGGGCCACCAAAGAGCTAATTTCAAAAGAGTTGGGGCCACGAAGTTAGGGTTAGTGTATGGCGAGCTTTTGGTAGCACTACCTCTTTTCTGAAACTAAATTTTTTGGCGGCTAGCTATCTTTGACGTATTTTTGTACAAGCTCTTTTTGTCACTAGCTCTTTTGTGATATAACTTTCAATTGTAAGCATGACCACTATCAAAGCACGCCTATGCTATAAACAGTTCAAACAAGATGTTACCAGGGACTCCAGAAACTTCGGAAAAATATAGCAGCTCTACGCAACCCTCTATGATATTTTATGTAGTAGATTTCTTTTTAAAAAACGGCCTTTTTGAATTTGGAACGACAATTGGCTATGCCAAAAGCATTGGTCATTAAGTGAAGCCAACTTAGCCGGCTGAACCGATACTCCTAACCATGACATTACTGATGGGGACTTGCGGGCGACGCCGGCAGAACCGAAGTGTTAAGCTTTCAAATAATTGGCCTATTGCTCACAATTTTTAGATAATTCTAGGCCCATGCCTAAATGGAACCTATGGCTGCGCGTACGTTGCATGCTCTTGGCATAAACGCAGCCTGGGAGTACAAACTGACATGGAGCCAATAGAGTTTAGCATTTATAATTAAGTCCTAACAATAAGTTAGGTGATGACTTCAGTTCATCACCTATCTACCAGTCTTTATTGCTAAAAAAGAAAATAACTTTTTTAATTTTGTGAGCCTTATCATTAAAACTCGGCATTTTGTTCTAATTCTCTGCTCGTGAGAAAAATGACTTAGTGGTTCAGAGCGCTCAGGCGAGCGACATGAATGTGATACAAAAATATTCTAACGTGGATTCCACCTACATTTCAGTTATCATAATTTTTGTATTTGCCATTGCTCAATTGAAAAACCAGGTTAAAACAGGTATGTGAAGTTCTTTCACACATCATTATACCTTAAGCGACTTATCAGCATAAAGCTTTACTATTTGCATATGATTTTAAAATGGCAGTGGACAATATGACGGTATTATGACGTCACTCAACGCTACTACAAAACATTGCTTTTTTGAAGCGTACAAAATCAAAGGAAAAAGCAAGGATAAGAAAACGTTTAAATGTCTAATTGTTTGTTCATCTTAAATTATCTTTAAAAATTATCTTTAATTGACGCGTTATCATGACGCCATCAACCCTGTTATAATACTCATCTCAGAGTGGGGATTGATCATGCCAAGTTTCATGTTTGTACGCTCTCTAATTTCGGAAGAGATAAAGCACACAGAAACCAATACAGTCACACTCACACCACTCACGCTTAGAATCGCGCTTTATGATATTGATTTTAAATACAATAATAAGAATACAACAAGTGAAATCAAAAAATAAAGCATTTACTGCATGTGTTCGTAAATTCTGATCATTCTTAAGCGAAGTTTCAATTTTATATTTTTCTTGAATTTCATTGCATGAAAGTATTGCAGTGTACTATGTTTTGCATTTGAATGTTTGGAACGGAAAATTAGAAATCTCGCTGATGAAAGCAGCATAATACACATATGATAATTACAATCGAATACTTAAGTTCACCAAGGACTCAATTAGCAAATACGTTTTTCTAATAAAAGTGTTTCTGTTTTCAAAGTTGGAGTAATTAATCTTGGCGTTGCAACTTCAGTAGCAATTACATATCCAAATGTACTGATAGCAAATAATTAATCTAAAAATTTTGTAGGGGGGAGAATACGAAACAAAAATGAAATTTACCCAACAATATTGGGTTCATTATCAAATCAATGTAATTACATGTATGAGGCTGTATTATTTACAAACAAACTGGCAAGCATTGTATATAAATTCTATTCAAATGCACAGATCAAGACAAAAGTGTTGTTTTTGGCATCACAGCACAATTAATAATGTTGAGGTTTTCAAGGTCATAGTCCCGCTTCACGATTTCACGATCACGGCATTTGCTAGTGGGTAAGCTTTCAATCAAGCCCCCTTGTATGCTTGCAGTTCAGCCCCAAGGTATCTTCTCAGCGCTTGATCATTTTTCAGTTTCTTGAAATCAACTGCGCTGGATGAATTTAGAGAGAATCGGTGGGCTATAAGATTTCATTAGCGTAGCTAGTCGGATATAGGGTCGCGACCTCCAAATTTTTTTGAAACCAGTCAAGAAAAGTTAGATGATTTCACTCATTAGGACCAAAACTCTTGATATCCAAAAACAAGGTCATTTAAGGAGTCAGAATATCTCCAAGAAAAAATTGTCTAAAATATTTTATATTTTTCGATCTCACACAAAATTTTGCTTCTGGCTACGCTATGGCGGCTTTAAAAGGTACAACTTCCATCACATTATTGCACTGGTGTTTTCATAGATCAAGATATCGATCAAGTTTGTTTTCAGCATTACACTTAAAGACTTGTTGTTGCCCGTGCTCTTCCGAAGGATGAGGGCATAACGGGAGACCATTGACCTTCAGAAATTGGGCCTTCGACCCCGTTAGGAGTGAATTGAAATAGCTGTTGGCCTTCCCGAGAGTCTCAGTTGAACACTAAGCTAAAGTTGTTGTTTGCTCAGACATTTTTAGTTGAAACAAGAGTTAGTTCCAATCCAAAAATTTTGACCAATATTCCGCACTTCGATTCAAAATGCAAAGTTCCTTTGTTGCTCTAACTGCTGATTTAACTAATTTTATAGAGTCCCAATTTTGTTGTTTTCCAGTATTTTATTCATAAAAAACTTGAGATGGAAGTTTTATGTAACGCTTCAACTCAAACCTGTTTGATTGAAACTATTAGTTAAATTTCAGCTCCTATTACTACTTTTTTACTCTCACCGCAATTGACTCCCATACTCACGCTCTCGCACTTACGTTCACATAACCAAAGTCACATAACCTAAATAACATAAGCAAGATTCCTATTTCATCTGGTTCCCTTTAACAAGGTCCAAATGCTTTTGGAGTTGTTCCCTTAATGAAATCAATAGTTTTCTGTCTGAGAGATTTCTACATTATGTCTACAAAAATTGAGATTTTTGGCGTGCATGATAAAGTCGACAACAAGAAAAAAAAAAGAAAATTTGAAAAATGAGAAATTGGGCACTTAATGCATTTAGATATTGAATTTTTTATGCAAACCAAAGAATTTGTGATGGTTGGTTGAAGAAATATTCATTCGAAATTCTGTTAAAACCTGACTTAATACATTATTCCATAAAGCATCAAAATCTTGTAATCACAAAATAAATGTATTAAAGTTTCGGCTCTTGAAGAAAAAAGCTGCTCGTATCACTAAAACCAATTTTAAAGCCATTCAGTTGTACATTAGGAATAGTCTATCTAAATTGCCACTACCATGCAACAAAAGAAACCGAGCTGCGGTCATTTCAGATCAGATTAGCGGTAACATTTAGACAGATTGTTCCTATCGTTATCGCTAATCTGATCTGAAATGACCGCAACTTGGTTTCTTTTGTTGCACGGTAGTTATATTCATAAATTTTTGACCAATCAATTGCATCAAATGAAAGTCGAAATACTTCACAACATTTCAGTTATTATTTCGCAACTTTGTCTCTCAATAAATTACACGCGGTCCTACTTGAGCTACCAAGAGTAGAAATCTGTTGGTTCACAATATGTTTAACATCAAAAAGACATAAGAACATTTCTCACAGGAGGTGTTTGAATTACAAATAGTAGTCCGGGCAATTCTGGGAAAGCTAAAACGAGTTTAGCGTTTTGATAAAGCTTGTTTTACTTGGAATCATATCAACTGCTCGCCCCACTTCATCATATGAATATAACGTACTACTAAATTTAAGAAACTAAAAAATAAAAAATCCAGCCTTAGCAAATTTCTTTACTAAACATTGTTTTATTTTGGCACTAGCCGGTTCTGCTAGCGTCGCCCGCTGGGTTTTCATCAATAACTTTGAGGTTGAGAATATCGGTTCAGCCAGTTACACCGTATTTATCCGATGGATAGGTGTGAGGACAGTAATCAAAAGTTGATGTTTCTTCTGCACATCCAATTTTCTTTCCTAAATCAAGTGTACCTTAAAAAGTGATTGAGTCAAAAATTACATCAGAAGGACAGGAATGTCCTCTATTCTCTTGATACCGCTCTTTCTATTCTTTTAAGTAGCCAACGGAGACATCATTCATGTTAAACTGGGAGATGCGCGCGCCAAATTGGTGAATATTTTCAAAAATGCAAAAACTAGATATTAAAATAGTAGGCGTATATCAGGACTAGGTGCGTTCCTTTTCAAAATTAAATATGTGACCTCAAAGTTCTGGCTATGGTTTAGATCTATGTGCTTTGTTTATTACTTACGCGTAGCCAAGAGAACAAAAAGAACCTTGCACTTTCCTTCGTTTTGAAGTATGAAAAAAATATCTGCTATTAATTTATTTCAAAGCAAAATAGTAGAAATGCTTTTCATGCCGTGTGATTTCACGCAAGGGAGTTGTTTTCTTTTGATTTCTTTTAAAACTTTCTCAACTCTTTTCTGGCTGCGCCATATTTTGCATGCTTGGTCGTATAATCCCGAGAAATTAAAAGAAAGCTTGCCTCTTCCTCAAATGTTTGACTTTGATCCTGGTAACTCTATAAAGCTGTCATGAAGCAAAATAGCAAAAATTTTTTTCTTGAGAATAGTGCTATTTTACCTTTGCAGGGCTCGCCATCAGCTATGCCGAGTTAAAGAGTATCAGCTCAGGCAACTGCGCCAACTTCATTGCACAAATATTTATGAGTGTGGGAACAAAATCCTGTAGAAAATAAAGGTCATAGTTTCTGTGCCCTTGATGGTAATTATCTTGCTCTATTAATCAAGACTGATAATAATCACATATAAAGTATGATTTAACAATACATTATTCTAAAGTTTGTTGTCCCAACTAATCATCAGCTACAAGACCTGTATCCAATTCTGAGATTTGAGAAAATCCCAGTTTCAGTTTTTCACAAGATGCTAGCTCGTCATATTGAAGTCTCTTGCGAACGTGGCAAAGAGAAAAGCTTTTTGAAGTACTTTAGTGCGGAAAATAAATTTTATTTTGTTTATGATGTAAAAGTGCTTTTAAATGTCTTTGATTGTAAATATGCAAGAATGAAGATTTTTACAGATAGCTCCAAAGCTACCTTAAACTGTAGTTTATTAAGTAACTGCAACAAGTAGCGTAAGCTTCCATACCAATTGGATATTCTGTTGTGTCAAAAGAGAGCTATGGTTCCACGAATATGATCTTAACGACGACAAAATGCCATGAGCATGACTGGGTGATTTGCGGAGACTTGAAATTTTTGTGCAAATTGGTGGGACAATTTAGTGGATATACAAAATTTTCATATTTTTTATGTCTGTGGGCAGCAGGACTTGGCAGTCTTTAATACAAGTTGTCAAAAACTTTTCCGCAAATATTATTTTCCGTGTCCTAATTATCACAACCGTGTGAAATAGCCGTTAAATTCTAGCAAAAAATTAGGATGCGGGTCAAATTCTATTTTCTTCACTGTCATCAAAACTATTTTCCCAAAACTCGAGAGCAATGAGGGAAGGACAAGAAGAGCGCTTCCACCACGATATAAAAAACTATGGAGAAAAAAATGAGGAGTATTGGAATACCGACGTAATGGCACACTAATACTGGCGCTTAAAAAGAGAGGCAATGGACAGTAGCTACTCCAAAAAAGTACATGAGAGAAAATTTATGGATCGGCAAATGTTCAAACTTTTCTGTCATGGAAAAATAGTATGCCAACGTGTTTGGACTTTCATTGTTAGCTTTTTTTTCTTTTTTGTCAGAACGAATAAGCTTTTCCATTCACGCTTGCCTTTACAGTGACCGTGGATAAAGCTTTTTGAGGTGTACAAGAAGTAAACAGCACATGTATAAAACACTAAAATACTGGTTAAATTGTCGATCATGCTCAAATCGTTGTAGAAGTTTGTTTAGTGATAGCGTCTTGTTGATATCTTGCAAAGTTTCAATGACGTTCCTACGGATAATATTTTTTGTAAAAACGAAAGAAACTAATTCTACAGACAATCGTTAATTATTATGCAATCATACCCTCTAAAAAGGTGAGAGTTTTGAAAGTTGATAAGTCGGGTCCGGTTTTTGTTTGAGCAGAAAACTGCTTTGCTCGGTCAAGAAATGCAAAGTAAAAAATTCTTTCATTGTGTCGTCATTTAGACGTAACCGACGGCCTTAATCGCTCTGGAGTAGTGTTCATTCATACCAGGGCTCGTCGAAGAGTTAGAACACAGAGACAGAGTACAGGTTATCAGTAGTAATATTGAGATCAGAAAAAAACTTGGGGAGTATATTTCCTCTAAGTCTTTTTGCTTTTTTGGCAACATCTATGCGAAGGACAATTACTGATACCATTGGTGTTGAGGAAAAAAGTTTTTAAAGAAGCTACAACGCACTTAGCAAACTGCAGTCAGTGACACTGTTTCGACCTATCAGGTCTCTTCAGTGCTGTTGGTGATCGACAAGAAGCTAAAGGCTTTTAACAAAGCATAGCTTAGACAGCCACACTTGTGGGGCCTATACTAGGGCCACTATGGTGGATGTACTGTCAGTCACTTGTTGTAGCAGTTGCTGGACTTAGTGCATCTGCGACAACCGCCACTCATTCACGAGTGATACGGCTTCGAAGAGTACTGACAGATCATCCACCACAATGGCCCTAGTATAGGTCCCACAAGTGTGGCGGTCTAAGCTATGCTTTATTAAAAGCCTCTAGCTTCTTGTCGGGTCACCAATTGCACCTAAGAGACCTAATAGGTCGAAACAGTGCCACTGTCTACAGTTTGCTAGGTTTTAGAGACTTTGTGGACAAATCACTTATTTACTGTTCTGTCTAACGCCTAACGCTATACCGTATTAATATCTGGTTTAACAACAACAGATCAGGTTTTTCAGCTTTTTAAAACATTTATTTACTTTATCTTTTTCAAATCCAACTTCGCAGTTTCCACAATTCTTCTTATTCCCAACACTTCCTTCGCGATTTCCAAAAGGCGGGTCCCATACTAATATGTAATAACTCTAAAAATGAACAATTAGTTGAATTAAGTCATCAAATGAAAATATAGTCGAATCCGGTTAATTGCATATCGGATAATGGCATAATCCGTTTTATCGCATTGAAATTGCAAATCCCAAACCTCAGTCAATCATTTATTAAGAAAATATTTCGGATAATCGCATAGCGGTTTATTGCATAATCCGCTTGATTGAATAGAACTGAAAACAAATATTTGATTACTAAACAAAAGGTTGCGACGTTTCAGTGACAAAAACACGATTTTTTCAAAGTCTTAACAGAAACAAACTGAAAGATAGAGAACAACGCCGATTGCCAACGTCACAAAATGAAAAAGGCCGCCCCTGATTAGAGATAAAAAAAACAACGCAACGTGCGATGTGATTGATGATCTTGCGCTTGTATATCGCGTTTATGTGAAGAAGTTTTACAAAACAATCAAGTAGAGAACGAAGACGCTAATGAAGAAAGCTCTGCCGACGCAGCTGCTGTAATTCCACGAAAAAATAAAAAAAGTGCTTCATGCAGTTGATATAATTAGACCACGACTGCAATTTGAAGGGGAGAATATGGACAGATTTTTTGGACTAGAAAGAAAAATCCAAGATGGCATGCAAAATAAAATTAAACAAACAACAATCGCACAGTGTTTCGTTTGAAACAAATAAAATTTAATTAAACCCTTTATTTGCGTGCTTTTATTTACTTTTTAGGCAAGAATAAGACAATTGCATTGTGCTTGCTTAGAAGTATGACGTCAAGACGTTTTTATGCGTGACGACTGTTGCGTTTTATTACGACTTCGCACTTTCGCATAAATACATATTTCGCTTAATCGCATAAAAAGGTTTGGAAAATTGACTATGCAATTAACCGGATTCTACAGTACAAGTTATATTCTTACTTTGTTTTGTGCTTTCTCCAGGGCCACACTCAATTTTTCCGGCTCGAAGTAATCCGAGATATTGATGATCTGTCATAAATTGTGAAATTAGCTTTGCTAAAGCAATTCGATAAACAAGTGGTGTTTCGGAAAAAAGTCCAAGGCTCAGGTTTACACCAGGGTGACTGCAAGAATACCATGTGGGTGCGAATCTCATCCAATTTTTCTTATACGGTATTCCAACAGTGACAAAGCACGCAGTCACGCTGTGGTTGTTCTTTTCAAAATTTTCGCCATCATTTAGGAGTTACTTTCGTGCCCCTCAAAACACAGCAACAAGTGAAGAAAAAATTAAATCATTTTGTTTATCTTAAAATCACCTTTACCTACGTATCAAGAACAATAACTCTCTCAAGTTTAAACCTTGGTTAGTCGTTTGTCCCCACCATTTCCCATTCAATCTCCATAAGATGGAGTTCATTAAGAACAATAACAGCACCTTCAAGGAAGATCAAATAGTTATTAGGTCAACTTGCAAGATAGTTGCCTGCACATCAGGTTGCCAGAAAAACTATATGCACACAGAAACCAATGGCAGTATGTTTTGACGGTTGCAAGAAATCAAATGCTGCTTGCTTTTGTCACAGCTCTTAACTTTTTATTTTTGAAAATTTATTATAGCCTACTGATTGCTTACTTGTTTATCAAAAAAACGACCCTTCATTTCTGGAAACTTTGAGAAGAAAACTGTAACAAAGCAAAAGCATAAACTTTTTAGTCATAGATTTTGATTCTTGTAAAAAAATCTTATTTAGTGGTACAGAATTTTAATATAGCTTTGAAAAAAGCTGGTTTGGCCATATGCTTTTTGTGACCTCTTTATCTATGGCGATATCGCGTCAAAAGGGAAGAGCTAGAGTGAGTAAGTTTTTTTGTAATTAATTTAGACGTTAGGGAATCAAGACAAGCCAATGATAGCGATAGTATTGTAAAGCGCGCCAAAAAAGAGATTTAAGATTTCACAACAGCGAAATGCTAGAGAAAGCACGGCTATTATTGAAAGGAACGGAACGCCGCGATTATTGAAAGAGTTTGAGAGTGTAAACAAACTCTTTTTGTCTGCACAACAACGGGCGCTCAGTCTTGATATAAGCAGCCTCTAAGAGATTAAGATGGAAAGAGCTACGTGCTGTGGCGAGGATTGAAAACCGCTTGTTGTCATAGTTAAATGCACATTGTCAATTTTCTAAATCAGGGGTATCAAACTCGCGGCCCGCGGGCCGCATGCAGCTTTCGGAGCCTTTCAATGCGGCCTGCAAGACGATTCTAAAATTCTTAAAGAATTTCGGCGGTATTGCAATGGTTCATCATCGAAAAAACGCTTGAACCCCTCACCACAAGCCACACATGAGAGGTACAGATTTTCTTTTTATTTGGAGATAACTTTACATGGTGCAACCACAGAACTCGATTTGTTGCTTTAATGAGGGTGGAGATGCTGGAGAGGTGATGAACTTTTTTTCTTTTTGGAGATCGACCTTACTTCGGGCGACATTACAGAGATCGTTGGCCAGAAAAGTGGTGATCTCCAATTCGAAATTATCATGCGGCCATCGGCACGATTGCTCAAATGTGCAATGTGGCCCCCAGAAGCCCACAAGTTTGACACCCCTGTTCTAAACAATGCTAACTAACGGCACAGTCACAGTCCGGTTTGGTGTCATTTCGTTTGCACGATTTCGTTTGTGAATGAGATCGACGTGGACTCGTCAATTGTTGTCTTTACCATTGCGGAACATGTCGCTTGATGCAATCCTGTAATCGTTGAGATGTTCGCACCATGTACCGACTATCACAGTGGCACTTGTATTCATATATGACAAAGCATTTTTAAGTGGTAGGTAGAACATCCTTGCGGGCTACTCGCAGCATGCGCTTTGATGTAAAGATCAAGCGGGTACTGACGGAACCATAGCAGCTTTCCACGGCGGTTTTCACTTCTTTTTTCCAAGTTTGTGGAGGGCTTACCTATCCTATGGACCCTCAAGTACACAGGACACCTTTTATGGATGAATCGCTTAAGGGTGGAGAACTGAGCAATTTTCTTGGCAATCTGAGCGTTGACGACTTTGTTAAAAAAACCATTGTCTAATAATATTTTCTTGATCCGTTCAATTTCTCCATTATGTTCACGTTTAGTCAAATCATTATGGCTCGATGCACCAATGCAGATATTAGACTTATTTTACGTTAAAGAGGACTACAGAACTCACAACATAAATACTGTCCGGTGAAAGTGGGTTTCCGATATACAGTGGTTTCAAAGCTAATATCTGTTATTTTGACGTGGACATCAAGCAACGGTAGACATTTTCGTTTCTCTTTTTCAAAAGTGAATTTGAGGGATGGATAAAGGCAGTTGAGTTTGGTTAGAAATTCATCTGCTTTCAGTTTCTTCGTCTCCTTTCCTGGCTTCCTCTTCCCCGTAATCTGATTCTCCTTCTTCTGATAAGTGGTAACATTCTGTCACGAATAAGTAAATTTGCGCTAAATAGAATAGTCTTTTTATGTATGTACAGTTATTGTAATCTGTTGTTTTATTTTGCAGTGATCGTTTTAATTGTAAATCTAAATTGTTTGTTGCCCTAACTTGCTAAACTGTTTTCAACAAAAAAGGACCTTTTTTTGGGGGATTTATAAATAGATTTGTAACTCACATGCCTTTCTGACGTCACAATGACTCTCTACGTGACTTGGTTTTCTAGCGTATTCTAGTGATTTTTGTTCCTTCTCGAAGATTTCTTATTTTCATTATTACCGATTAAGTAATTTATTAACGGTGTTTTTTTGTGTCATGTGGTGTTCTAGCAATTTCTAGATTATTTTCTGTGGTATATATAAGGCGGCGAGATTTTATTCATTTAGAGAGAGCGTAGTTCAGAGAAAGATAGAAGAGGAAAAAGGCGTTGTTCTGTGGTGATTGTTGTGACAGGAATCAAGCAATTATTTTGGTGGTTTTTAGTTTAGTAAGTCTCTGATATTATTGAAGGGCTTTGGTTCTGTGTTTTGGCAAGCGAAGGAATTCGAAGTTGTAAAGTGATTTGTGAATATATTGTTCAGTTCTTGATCGAAAAGTGCGTGGCTTAAAGTATCTTTGGGGAATCCAATCTTTTCCTAGCTATTAAGTTGCAACCAAACTTAATTATTCGATTGATACTGCAAGTCGAGTAAATTTTAAGAAGTAAATTAAGATTGAGATAGATTCAAAAACTCTATTGAAACGCGACATTTTCATCCTAATCCTGGCCCTGTATTTACCTGTTTAGTGGGCAATGAAAATGTGACCTGGAGGGAGAAGACCGTGCAATGCTACACCTGTTCCGAATGGGTGTATTTAAGGTCTCACTATTCTCCTTCTCCAAGTTCAATGCTCTAGGAAGGTCTCACTCTTGGAGCTGTCATTCTTGCTTTGTCTCTGCTTCTTCTGAGGTTTTCCCAACTACCAAAACTGTGACTTCTTCTCCGCCCTCCATGATATGTACCATCATTGTTCAGCCTGGTCCATCTGCCAATGCAGCATCGCCGTCCCACCCTCGTCTACAAACATCATACCCTTCTTCCTGTCTCTTTGTATTTCCTCCCTATGCTCCTTTTCGCCCCTCATGTTTTTGGCTGTTCTATTATACTTCCTGATTCCTTTTCCTCTCCTGACTTGCTTTAGGTTCTTTCGTAAAATGCTGGAGATCTTCGAGCTGAAATCTTCCACCTTATCTCGCCCCATGTTGTGGATCTTATCTGTATCCAGGAATCCAATCTCAACTCGTCTTCCTCTTGTCGGATCCCTGGCTACTTTGTCAGCGATTTGATTGCACTCTCATCTGGTCTGGCATTATTTCTCCTGATGATCTGCAAACAAGCGGTGGCGTCATCCCTTTCGTAGGCAGGGCCTATCCTTCTCTGCTCTCTTTACAACTCTAGCACTGAATGCGGTCAAATTTTCCATTCCTTTCGGCCACATCAAAAGCCAACCTCAAACCTGGTAGTCACGTAAAGTGGAAGCAGCGATAGGTGAAAGAGGTAAGGCTTTTGCTGCCGCTCATAGAAATGATAAAAATCCTTAGGCTTACATCTCTGCCTCTTGCCATTCCTCGTCTGTTATCGCCACAGCCAAAGCATGACAGGCAACAAACTTGTTTTTGTCTCCTAAATCAGTGTGTTCTCTCCTCTGTTCTCTCGCTGGTTCATCTTCCTCTTGTCCTAACTTCCCAAGCTGTTTTTTCGTGGGGAGCCGGTTTCGGTTTTCGCCGACTACCTGAGAACTCACTTTCCTGTTCCAGCCAAAAGTCTTGCCAAAAGCCAAAAGTCTACCTTTCCGAGCGCCGCCGAGACACGCGCTCTTAGAAGCGTTAATCCTCTTTCTGCTCTCCCTTCTCCACCGTTGAATTTTTTGCAACTGCTACTAATCTCTCCTCGTCCACTATCACTGGCTCAGACGAAATTCCTTACTTCAGGCAAAAGCATTTTCCTCGTTTCGGCATTGATTTTTTCTTTCACATTTTCAATCTTTTCTGGTCTTTATATTCGTTTCCTTCCATCTTGAAGATTTCTTCTATTATTTCAATGCGTAAGATGAAAAGCCTCTAGACTCTTCTGCAACTTTCCGGCCTATCTTTCAAAGTTTTTTGAATGCATTATTTTATAGCTTCTACTTTCCTTTCTGGAGCCTAACTCTATTGTCTCTTCCCGCTAGGCCGGTTTCCGCCCTGAGCGTTCTACTCTTGATGAATTTCTGTTTCTTTGTCAGTCCATGGGGTCAGATGGGTAAAACAGACCCAAGCCGGGTTTCAGACAATTCTTGCTGCAATCGACTTCAAGTTTTTGACTCTTTCTGGCATCCCACTGTTTTCACAAACTTATTTCGGCTGGCCTCCCTCCTTGCTTTGCTCATTGGACCCAATCTTTCCTTTTTAATCAGAGCGCTTGCGTGGTTTTTCACAATTACAAAAGTTCCTTCTTTCAACGCCGGCAAGATGTTTTGCAAGGATCCGTTCTTGGCTATGTACATTTCTCTCTTTTAATTAATAATTTTCCCGCTTCTCTGCCTTTTTGTCTGTTGCTTTTTTTATTCTGATATCTTGGCCATTTGGCCCTCCTCCCCCTCAGTTCCTGCTGTGCAGGAGGATGCACCAAGAGCTCTAATTCAACTGGAGCGCTGGTTTGAGTACCGTGTCCTCCTCTCAATCGGAAAAAATGTGAGATCTGCTTTCTTTCTGTGAATCTCCATCAAGCTTATCTTCAGCCCTACTTACTTTTATTAAACTGTTGCCCCCGCTTCAATTCCACTCCAACTTTTCTCGGTGTCACTTTCGACCATACTCTTTCCTTTTATAATTATGTGTACAAGTTTTATATATCAAACGGATATCTTTGTTGAAGGGCAAGTGTTTCCATCTTCTCAAAGATATACGCAGCATCTCCGCTTCCCCATAAGGCCATTCCAAGGAGTCCCTCTCTCTTTTGCACATAGCCTTCTTTATTCTCTTTTCACTTGTGCTTCACCCGGATGGTTTCTTTTTCTTAACGGAACCAACTTCACAAAATTGAAACGCCTTCACCGAGCGGCCAGCTTCACCGCGATAGAATAATGAAGCTACTCACCCAGCATGTCGTAAGAGGCGACTCTTGAGTACCCACCAGCGGCAGTCCGCCTTGTAGGTGGAGGAGCTACCAGTTTGTAATTTGCATCCATGACTGGTTTGAAATGGGCTGCTACTTTTCCCCTAACATAATTCAATTAGGTATAGATGGCGTGAACCTGGATTGATGGTCATGCCATACCTCCATTCCAATGAAGAGGAGGGGTAAACCAACGAACCAAAGCGGCCAGCTGCACGATCACCGGCCACCTTTTGTCCTCCCCTACTCCACTTCTTCTCTTTTTGCTTTGTCATCTCATGAGCTGGCCCTTTGTACTCCAATCTTTTTTTTTCATTTCAGATTTGGCCAGACTTGGAGTAAAATTAAGACTCTCCAGATCCTCCTGAAGAGCTTTTGCGTTCATTTACCACCTCATGCTTTCTTCTCATTCTCCTAGGAAGGTCCTCTTTGCTTGCCCTGCATCTCCTCCTTGAAATTCGCTTTCCTTTTGCTTGTAGCTTACCCTTTCCTTCTTATACTCCCTCTCTAATCCACCTTTTTCTGGCCAAGGTGCGGCCCTTGCTTACCTTAACTCTCTCCCACCTTACAATCTGGCAAATGGACTGATGACTCTTTTCTTTTTCTTTTTGACAAAGGCGGTTCTGGGGTACTTTCCCACTGCTCCTTTGTGGCACTGAGGCCTCTCTTTACTTTTTAGCAGGCCCAGTTTTTTCAAGCCATTCCGCTCAAGTCTGCACCATTCTTTAAGCTATCCGCTTATCTCGGAAGCAACAACTAATCTACCATCTCTCTTCTACTCAGTTCCTACTTTCGCTCTGTCCTTGCAACACTGTCCTCTTCTCCGTCTTTCCTTTTACCTCAGACTCTCTGGCACATCTGGCAGAAACTGTCTTTTCTTTCCTCCTATACTACCAGGCTACAATATGTCCCCTGAGGAACTTTTGCTTCCTCGTTACGCTCGCTGCGTTCTCTCTCGTTTTCGCTGCAACAAACATAGTCTTTTGTTAAACTTTTATCTCATTAGAGTAGACAGGATTGTAAATCCTTTATGCAGCGCCTGCGGTCATCTGATTTAGAACACCTCTCACCTCATTCTGCACTGTCCAGCTACGGATTCTTTGTGCCTCTTGCTCATTGGTCACTTAAGGTCTCTTCATGACCTTGGAGAGTTGCCCGGCTTCTGGGACTTTGTGGTCTTCCACCATGCCCTCATTCATCGGAATGGGTCGGGAAATAACAACAGCATACATTTGGAACCGTAATCAGTGCCCAAGTAACATTAAGACTACTGATTTAACTATCTTTGGGTTTTTGATTGTGATCATACTAAAAAAAGCGAATGGAGTGCGATGGTATAGACATGTTTCAAGATGGAATAATGATTATGTGTTGGTAGGGTTAAATTAAAGGAGAAAGATGACGCCAACAGAGCGAAGTGGCACAATGTTGTTTATGGAATTGCGAAGAACATAAAGTGAGCCCAGCCACTTCTGTTTACTGAGAGAAAACCGCATTTTAAAGCTAAACTCCACACTCTCTCTTTCTCTTTTGTTTCTTTCTTCCTTCGTTTGTCCCTTTCTTTCTCTCTTTGCTCTTTTGTGTCAGGCAATTGGAGGAGTAGTTGAAGATTCAAACAAGCATTTACTTGTCAAAATAAGTTTTTCTGGCTGCTCTGGTAAAGATTTCCTTTGCTCCTCCTTCAATAAAATATATTGGGGTAACTGTGTAAAAGAGGAGGAAAGGAAATTAAGCACTTTTTGACAAAATATGTAATTTAGCAGTGCGAAAGGCTGAAACGTTTCCGACTTTGCACTCCTTTATAGCAGAGTTTGTCAAATGAGTGGATAGCACACCCCAGGGCGTACCAGAATTTTACAAGTGTATATTAGAGCGATCGGGTGAGCTCGGCTGTAACAGGTCTCAAAAAGAAGACTTTTCTTTGAAAATAACCTTTAAAGGAGTTTTTAAAAAAAACGCTTGGTAACGAGCAACTTTGAAATAAGTAGCAGTCATTGCGTAAAATGCTGATCATGCTTTGAGCTTTTAATTATTTTAACACTACAAGCCCTGACCGCACATTATTCGAGTTTGCGTTATTTGCTTTGCCATACTCCCTAAGTTTTTCCAACTATTATTGAAATTTTAGTTGCTGTAAGAATTTTGCTGTCAAAACCTTTTAAATGGAGCCTTTCACACATCTGTACGCATAAAGCATAAAGAGGTTGGTGACGTCACGATTGAAGATACACTTTAAAAACCTGCGTTTTTGATGAAGAAAATCAATTTTTGGCTTAATCATTAGTGAGTGCCCGACTTGTCAACTTCAAAAATTGTAACTAAAATCATGTGATATTTAATCCTTTATTTCGTAAAGCAAAAATTTTTTCTCGTTTTATTTCTTTGTTTATATATTGCGTTTATGCATGTAAGTACGTACATACATATATATATATGCTTTAATTTTTCCGTAACTAAAATGCGTGCAAACACCAAACGTAAAGTTAATCACCACCCCGGGATGAGTGTCATAACTAGCTTGATGATATCATAATTCAAAATAAATTTTTGATTTGCATTTCTGGATAAAGAAAAACATTTGTTTTCAAACAAGAGCCAGCTCCCAGCTATAATGTTTTAACAAAATATTTTATCTCTTTTGGGTCTAAAATTACGTCACAACTGACACTTGATTGCACTATTTGTTCTCTGCATTTTCGCAAAAACTACTGATGGTAAAAACGCGATCAAAACTTTTTTGGAAGATATTAACGAGGTACTTTCGATAAAAATAAACTCTACAACACTTAAAGCTGAGTTGATTTTGCAATAACAGATATTTTTTCAAGTACTTTAAGCCTCCTAAACTTCTCTTTTTTTCTGCACCGTTCAAATTTGCTCAATGATGTCATAATATGTCTGGTACGATTAACACAGTGACTGCTAAGCCCAAAATTTTGACACATTAAGAGAAGCTAAATGTTTTTTTCACAATTTGTAGGGGTTAGTGAATGTATTCGCATGATATAGATCGTTTTGTGTACAAATTCCAAGTTTGGTAGATATGAATGTTATATTGCTGTGACTCCAGACCCAATAACCCATTTAAGAGTTTGCCTTGTTTTGCTGCAATCTATAAGAAGGTGTAAAAATACAAATGCAAATTATTTAACATATACTTTGTTACCATCATTATCGTTACAATTTTTGTAATTATCATTATCATATTTTAGAAAAAAATAAAGAACATGAAAAATGTAGAAAACAAAAGTAGCATAAGAATAAAAAAACAAAAATACATAAAAGAAACAAAAAATGGGTTTCATCATCTATCTGGCTCCCCTTCCCAGAATCTAGACTTAACACTAAATGTTGAATAGAATTACAATTTTTTCATGTTATTAGTCACTGGTAGACACCACTATTTTTTTCAGCAGATACACATCTTTAAGACAACGTTGAAAGCCTATGCTGTCAGCCCAATATGTCTACCATTGCAGCTACATAAGTAAAACTGGCAGACACTGTGACAGACATATGTGTCTGCCGCGGCTGCAACGAAAAGTTAGCTGGCGCATACATATTTCTGCTGTGGCAGTCAATGAGTCAATGTGTTGGTTTTACACATTATTTCGCTACCACAGATCATCACGTGATAATCTTTTCAAAAATGGAAGAATTTTTACAAAATCAGTTTGATTGAAAACTAATTTGTGATGTTATTTTTCAACCAATTTTTAAATCATTTAACAAATTAGTTGTTGCAAGAAAATTCCGTTAATATTTGACACGTGTTATTAATGCTATTTGTATACTAAGAAGTTAAACTTTTTAAACCTGTGGTATAACTTTTTACTACCCACAAAATGTGGCAAGATGAGTAAAAACAGGTAACTGTAATACATAAAAGTTATGATATGATACTAACAATGAACGTCGTTTGAAATCTTAGGAAATTTACTTTCCAGCAATGTGTAACTCTAATTAGTTATAGCTAAGGATTAGCACATAATAGCTGATAAAAACTTGGTTGGGATGATTTTCCATTTCTAGTTCACAAATTTTCCTACTGGAACTAAAAATCTTGTCATTTTTTGAAACAAATTAGTTCTTTTTCAGTTCATATCTAAATTTTGGACAAAATTTATCAACGAAATAAATTCTTTAAAAATTTTGGAAGGTAGCTCAATCCTAGTAAAAAATTGTCTTCCATACTTCCAAACTAAGGAAAACCCAAAGCCCTTTGTCAACGAGTAAGCAATGAACTGAGCACATATACCTGAGGCGTAATCAAGACTTTGAAGTTACAAATTTGATAACGAAAAGAATATGTAACTCTAGTTAGTAAAGGGGCTAAAGATTAGTTTATGATGGCTGATTGGAAATTGATTGCCGTACATGATTTTTCATTTCTATTTGAACAATTTTCCCACTAGACCTATGAAACTTACAAATTTTGGAAGCAGTTAGTTATTTGGTACATTTTGACTAGTTTTCTTCCAACGCATGCTTCTTTGGCATTATTAATCTAAATTTTTTAACACAATTATGGAAAAACAAAACCTTTAAAAATTTGAAATGTAATCTAGTTTAAGCAAACAAATAGGCGATACCCTACAAAAATAGGTTAAAGACGGTCGGTCCTGCTTTCTCTTTTGCAGTGAAATATTACTACCAAGCTACAGATTGTCTTCTAAGTGTTGAAGCAATTTCTTTTGCAAATAGGAAGCTTTCATATGACGCCACACATTTGGCGCGAAAAAAAGTGGCTCACCACAAACTGTAATTTATGCTGGCAAGGTATAAGGTGAACAACAACTTTTTGGGTTGTTTTGAAAACTAACGAGAAATTAATTGAAAATTGGAATAAATGATGGCTAGTTTGCTACTCGGAAACAAATATATTTAAATACAGTCATTAACAAAAGTTTAAGACCACCCTGTTTTTTTCGAATAAATCGAAAACGAACCATTTTTAGTGTACATACATTTCATTTATTTGACTCTTTTTCGATATCTATCACATCTCTAATACAACAAAGTTGATTTGAACTCATTTCATAGCATAAATCCTCAAAAAGTTAGTATTTTGTATGTCCGCCATTGTTTTGGATGACTGCAGCTAAGCGTCGGGGCATGCTGTTGACGAGGTTGGCGCAGTATTCCTTTGATATCTCTTTCACCCAAACTTCTTTTATGGCCTGGCAAAAGTCTGGAAAACTTGAAGGGTGCTTTTCCGCGACTTTATCCTTCATTACCGTCCATAAATTCTCAATCGGATTGAGATCAGGGCTGTTTCCACGCCAGTCCAAGACCTTCATTTTCTTCTTCAGAAAATTCGTCACCATCTTCGATCTATGGCACGGGGCGCCATCCTGCATAAATATATTGCATCTATGGACTTGCATGTGTAGCTGGAGCTTATCAGAGAGCAGTTGAACGTACTTTTTGCTGTTCATGGTGGTTCCACTGGGTAAAAAGAACAAGCCACCGATCCCATGTTGCGACATTGCCCCCCAAATCATCTGGCTTGGGGAGGTGTTTCATGGTAGATACCGTATACTTGTCATCATAATGCTTGCCAGGAGGTCTCCTCACGTGCCTTTTTCTCACGACAAACTGTTGGAAGGTTGACTCGTCCGAGAATAGAACTTTTGACCATTGTTGAATAGTCCAATCACGGTGTTTCTTGGCAAACGCCAGCCTCTTGGCTTTCATGACTGGCGTGAGTCTCGGTTTTCGGGCTGGTTTATACGATTTTAGGTTGAATTCTCTACTCAAACGCCGGAAAATGGTCATCTGAGTCACTCACTCTCGTACCTTTTTGAAGTAAAGCGGCTTGAAGTTTCTTCGTAGAACTTGTTGGAGAGCAAACTACCATCCTTCGAATGAGGTTATCGTCACGGATGCTGGTTTTTCGAGGTCTACCACTGCGTTTTCTGTCACAGAATATTCCTTCAGAGACATGTTGCCTGGTGTACTCCTGTCTTGCTAACACTCAGACGCGCTGCAATTTGACATTCGGACACTCCTTCTTTGTGCAAAATGGATATTTGAGCCCTCTGAACCTCGGTCAAGGACTTTTTTTTGCCCAGTTTGGACTACGCAAATTTTCGAAAAAATGCCGATTATTCTGTTCAAGTGAAATAATAAGCAAAGAAATGTAATTGATTGACCAATTAACTCTAAAAAAACAAGATGATTCAATAGAAATAATTGGCTGATGCAATAATACGTCAGGTAAAAAGATGATCAATTTTTGGGGGGGTGGTCTTAAACTTTTGTTAATGACTGTAGTTAAAATGAAACTTAATTATGATTATTCTTATTTTTATTATTATAGGCTGTGGTGTAAGAGAAACTTCTAAAATTTGTTTCTACATGCACATTGTATGAACATTTTGCAGGTTCATTACAACGGTCACTGCTAAGTTAAGGAATTCATAATCCGTGACTTACTAAAACCAGAATGGAGAAATCCTGCCACCTGGATCACACTACCGGTTTCAGGTGAAGGATCACAATACTTAACTAAACAAGACACGGTACAACTCGTATGCTAAAGTTTCGATTTGACTATTGACGAGCAGTTTTTTCATGCAAAACCATGTGCACTTTCACGAAATATGTCACTAATAAACCACACAAATTCCCAATAAAGTTCTGGCTTTTAGCGGATGCTTTCTCAAAACACCTGTGCAGCGGTAAATCACATCTGGAAAACCCAGTCGAAGCAAATGTGTATATGGCCCTTTTTCAGCCTTATTTTAAAGAGAAGTACCAATGTCGCAACCAACAACTATTTTACCATCCTAAAGCTAGCAAAAGAATTCGAGCACTGAAAAACCACAATCCCAGACCCTAAACAAAAACATAGGCAAGAGGTGCCATACATTGATCTGCTAATAAACGACATGCATTGCATACTTCTAAGGTCTATTCTTTACCATCCGATTGCAGCTTGACGATATACAAGACTATAAAAAAGAAACTTGCACGCCTTTTGAGAACAATACACAGAAACGTAAGTAATGATTAAGGTCACAAGAAAGAAACTACCAGAAACGGTATAGGCCTATTATTTTATTACAATAAATCCAAGGTGAGCATTGACGTGCTTGACCAAGTGACTGCATACCATCTCTACTAGAATGCAATAGACTGTGACCGGTGGCAGTGCTTTTCAATATCCTCGACTTTGCCAGCACAAATTCTTACATCGTTTTAAGCACTACAGTAAAATTAAAGTTCTCAAGGAGGAAGTTTCTGCTTCAGTTCATAAAAGAGCTTTGCAAACCTAAAACTGGTGGGAATTTGTAATTTACTACCCAGAAGTAACTCAAATTTTCAGCAATGCATTGCCACAAAACAGTAATGAACTCAACAAGTTTGAAGAAACATTTTGTGCCATGAAGAAACAAATTTAGCTTCTACTTCCAGAATTGTGGTCAAGGGTGCTGATGTAAACGCACATCCAAAAAGTAGCAATAATGAAATGCAAAAACAGAGCCAACTGGGGGTCAAACCTGTTTCCTTTGTATTTGTTCGTCACAGAATATGTGCCACACTGAGCACAGTCGTCCTTGTTGGTAGCGACATTGTTTGGGGCCTCTAATGCTACAATGGACGAGTAGGCTACATGATTTTGCTGATATACTTCATGTTTCTTGCTTTTATAAGTTTCATAGTTTCGTTGCTTCTGTTTTTGATTTCACGAAGACAAGCAATGAAATCAATTTTGTGAATACTAGCTTGCGCAGTGTGCACAAAGTTGGGGCCGAGGAATTCTTGAAAAATGTAGCCCCAGCGGGCAATATATGTGATGTAATCAATGCAAACGCACCTAATTTCTTTTAGATTTTAAGTATTATATATTGATAGGCTTACCACACGTCCCGTTTTTCAGGCCTTGTCCAGGTCAGTCGATCGAAAGTCCTGGGTTTTCATTCAGTCAGTCAGCATAGCTAGACAAACCGTATTTAAACATTTGTCCCGGTAAGCAAGGGCATTGTGAAACTTACTCTAGCTCAATGAAAGTCTGGGCCGGAAGTGACACAAAAGCGGCAGCAAAGCAGGTAATGACCTTTTTGTTTTGGAGAACACTCCACTTTGGGTGGAATTTATTGATATGCAGCAGAACTAAGATAAATTCCACCAGAAATGAAGGTGTGTTCCAAGAAAAAAAGGTGAAAACCTGTATTGTCGCCGTTAAGAGTGTCCGGAATTTGCCTCGTCATCCATAGTCAGACTTGTTGTCTTGAAGAGTCCCGCTTTTCCATCACAAAAATATGGTAAGTCTACATATTGAGATACTTAAAAGAAACTTCAGTTCAAAAACACCAAATTCTGCCAAGTTAACGGTTTACTGACATTTAATCACTCGACTGTTAATCACGGACGTTTAATCACTAGACATCTAATAACGTAGACTTTATGACACTACGATATTGCAAGAGAACTAGAATCGATCATCCTAACCCTAAACCTAACGTGATTAAGTGTCTCGTCTATAACCCTAAACTCTAACCCTATGGTGATTAAGTGTCGGGTGATTAAATATGTGGTATGAAATGCCTGTACACCCAAGTCAACCAATAAATGGAGCATACAAATGCAGAATACAATCACCAGTGCACCATAGCAAATGCAATGCCATGAAGCCAATCTTTTCACTTGCAAAGTGTTATATGTTATCAGTATAATCTAAAGCAGTGTTTTCTGCAAAAGTTGAAGGCAAGACCAAGCTAGATGTGCCACAGTGTAACCACAACCTAAACATACTTCTTAATATTAATAAAAGTTTTTCTTCTGCTTAAACTTAAATGTTGCAATACCAAGAGAATGTGCGCGTTCAAACTCCAGAGTGCCCAAAGTGCAGTTAGTTTGGCCTATGTGATTTCATCTTTGGGAGGCGCCTCAATGTCATTGGCGTCATTTGCGCGTTTTCAGTATCCAGCGCGTTTTTGTCAGTAGTTCAAAATCAAATTCTTGAAATTCCCAAAATCTGGAGAAGAGCGCTGGTAGTGGCGATCCCAAAGTCAAAGAAGCTTGTGAAGGACCCTGAGAGCTGTCGTCCAGTACCTCTAATTTGCGTCCTCTGCAATATCCTCGAAGTGCTTATTCATACCTGTGTTGAACTAATTATCAATTCACAGCTCACTGGGAATCAGGCTGAATTTCGGCAACGAGATCAACTGTTGGCCAAGTTATTTTGCTCATGCAAAACAACGATGACTCTTTTGAGGTCAAGAAGAAGGCTGTTGCCGTGTTTGTCCACCTGACAGCAAACTATGACACTGCCTGGCACCACGGCCTTACATGCAAGCTATTATAACTTCTCCCTGATGAGCACACGGTCTGGATGGTCTTGGAGCATATCCGGAAGAGAAACTTCACTCTCACCACCGGTGACAGCAAGCAAGGCAAGCTTTGACGTAAAAGAAACGGTGTCCCTCAGAGATCGGTCGTAGCCCCTCTTCACTTTAATCTAATATACAGGGTGGCCCAAAAGTAGGTATACAGTTATTAAAAGTAGGGTTTGGGTCCAAAAGTAGATTTGTAGTTCTTATGTAAGCACTTTTAAACCTCTAGAATGATAGTTATATCTTAAATGGAAACTGTTTAATCTTTTTTGTGCTCAAAATGTCCTTCTTTACATCTGTTCAAAACACTCTTACATACCGTGCAGCACAAATTTCAATTTGCATCAATTTCTCTGAATGCGTCATAAATGCAATCTTTTAATTCATTTACTGTTTTGGGATTCTTCTCCTTGTTCTTTACATACTCTTTGTTCTTTACAACACCCCAAAAAAAGAAATTCATTGGTGTCAGGTCAGGTGAGCATGGTGGCCATTCAATGCTACCTGTTCTTCCGAACCAACGCTGTGTAAAGACTTTGTTAAGGTAATCTCTTACTCTTAACGCATAATGTGGAGAAGTTCCATCTTGCTGAAAGAAGAGTTCATCAAAGTTAGGTTTAGTTTGAAGTTGTGGCACTACCACTTCACAAAGAATTTCCAAATAGTTCTCTCCATTAACTGTATGCCTACTTTTGGGCCACATAAAGTGCACTGCTGGTAACTTCAAAGCACATAAAACATAGTTTAATAACTGTATACCTACTTTTGGGCCACCCTGTATAAAGCGCAATTTTGTCTGTCTGTTTTAACTCCTCTGAAACCGCTAAAGGTGCAAGCATCAGACTTGGAACAACTGATCACCACCCCGTGGTGAGTGTCATAAGGGCGTTCGCGACGTCATTAAACAAAATTTTTTTTTTGATTTGCATTATTTGACAGAGGGCAACCGCTCTTTGCTTAAAAAAAACCAGGTTCTGACTTACCAGGTTACAAAAACTTTTATTTGTTTGGAGTCTAAATTGACGTCACAATTAACGCTTCATTGCACAATCTGTTTTTTGTTCTTTCTTAAGAATTACTTATCGCAGAAACGCGATTAAACGCTGTTTCAGGACACATCAATTACGTGCTTTCGATAAAAACTACTTTACAACAATCATACTTTATTTGACAATGCGACGATTCTTCATTTAAGCACTTTAAGCTTTCGAAGCATTCTTCTCTATTTCGCTTGTACACTTGAAACTGGCTCTATGATGTTGTCATGTCTGGTACGGTTTTCACAAGTATTTCGCTACCGCAGAGCATAATATAAAAATGTTTTCAAAAATTGCACACTTTTTGCAAATTAGTTTCATAAAAAATTGGTTTGTGATCTCATTTCTCAACCGATTTTCAAACTTTCTTCAACAAATCAAAGAGTATTTCAAGGCAATTCCGATAGTGTATAATATGCACAATTAATATTTGTTTTTATACTGAAAAAACTAAATCTTAAGACTTGTGGTGTAGCTTTTTACCCCTCTTAAAAAGTGATGAGCTGAGTAAAAACAAGTAACTTTAATACAAAAACGTTGTAATAAAGTACTAACAATTACTGTTCTTTGAAAGCTTAGGAAATGTTCTTTCCGGCAATAGGTAACCCCAAATAATTAGGGCTAAGGATTAGTTTGTAATAACTGATCAAAAATTGATTGTCGCATATCATGTTTTTATTTTTTTAATTACTCTACTTGATCAAACAAACTTGCAATTGTTACACGCAGTCAGAGGCGTTATTTTTTTTTAATTCGTTTACAGTAGGGGTTGCCAACCTGTGGCTCTTTGGTTTCTAGAGTGCGGCTCTTTGGGTCCTGACTGCGGCTCTTTGGACTCATTTTTAGTGTTCAGCAATGAAGTGTAGCAATGTGTAAAATGCGGTGCAACACGTGCATCATATGGACTTTGAAAAGGATTTTTGAAAAAAAGTGGACTTTATTTTTCCGATGGATTAAAAGGTCTATCATTTTCAGCATAATAAAAAATGGTTGCCAAGAAAAAAGTCATCATCCTCTGTTTGTAATTGTAGCATAACAATTGCAAGGTGGCCCTTACAGTGATGGCTACTATGGAATGTTGCTTTTTAGTTTAGCACGATCCGCCACCCTTGATCTAGCAACTTTGTTGTACTAAAAAACGGGGTCAACATCATCTACTTCGAGAGAGAACACGTCATTGCAGTATCACAATTGTACGGCGGCTCTTCCAATCATGGCTTCCGTGGCTTGTGGCTTTTTCATACCGCAAGGTTGGCCACTCATGACCTACAGTAACGAAAAAATCGTAAGTAGCGGTCCTAATATTTAGTGGCTTAAAATGCACCATTAGGTCATAATCTTAAATCACATCACAATGCTTGCCACTACATAATGAAAACAGTAGCAGGCAGCAAAATTATTTACTATCATTTTGATAGGAAACATAAATGATAAAGCCAATTACTGATATTTGTAATTGTATCAATACAAAACACTAATCTTTCTTAAACATAGGGAGGTATGGATTGCGGGGCAAAGTTAAATGTAATAAAATTATAAGTTTAAGAAGAGATCAAAACAAAAACAATACTAGCATCAATTTGTAACAATGGATTAAGAGGAAACGTTTTTGTTTGGAAAGAGCTTAATAGGCGCCTATTGCTATAGATTTTATGATTTACGGAAAGGCATGGCTCCTTTTCATGCTATGGCCAAATTAAAGCAAACAGCGCAGCCAAAAATCTTAATGTCACAAATATTAATGAGAAAGCAGGGCCACCAAATTGTCAAATATGCCTATCACTAAATACCTCATTTCCTTAATTGTCAAAATAACCACTATTTGGGCGACGAAATCATTTTGACTACGTTTTACCCTCCTTACACTTTTAAAAATTACGAATGGTAGTTTGTGACATTATGCTTTCCTTTTGAATACTTCCAGTCTAGATTAATAAACAACATGATCGCCATTACATGTACAGGAACTATGGGTTATATTTAGGCTACTAAAACATTTCGTTGTTGCTCTCACAAATGTTTGTATGGTGAAGCCGACACAGCTGCATTAATTGATACGTCTTAAATCGGCACGGATAATGGTATGTCCTGCCGGGGTAAAATCGCACCATACTTAGGAGAAACATTTTTGCTATTTTGCTTTAAAACACTCGTAGCTTTATAGAGCTACCGGGACCAAATCTGAAAATTTCGAAAAGCAAAGACTCATTTTTAACTTTTATGAGCATACCTAAGCAAGAAAAAATCGAACATAAATTATAATGCGTAGCCAGCAGGGACTTGAGAAAGTTTAAGGGAAATCAAATAAACACAATGTCACTGCGTCAAATCGCATCACGTGGAAGATATTACTGGTATTTTGCTTTATAATAGCTTTATAGAGCTACCGGGACCAAACTAAATATTTCGGAAAAGTGCGATTTCAAACAGCGTCACTTTGTAAAATCGCACCACACGAAAGACGATTATTCTCAAAGCTTTTTGTTTGACACTTTTCAAGAGAATCCGTCAGAAGTAGAGTGAAAAGGTGAAGTGAGTCACTTATATAGAGACGCAATTGACGAAAAAAAAAGGAAAAAGTCTACATCATGATTGGTAAAAGAAGCGACCAATGGAAGGAGCAGAAACTAATGTGTAATTTTTAGACCATAAACGAATTCTTTTTGTTTGCATAGATTTGGTTTAGATGTTTTGATATACGTGGCTTCAAGAGTGGAAAGATGAAAAGAAGTACGACCACGGGCAAGAATTGAAAATTTGTTATCATTATATTCACGTGCGCATGTAGGGTTTTGTAAAAGATATTGTCCAATGGCAGAAAAGGAAGTTTCAGCTTTAAAGCTTCTGATTGGCTTGCAAGAGCGGGCCAATGTGCTTCGGTCCTGAGAAATATGCTCCTGAAGAATGGTTTTGGGCACGTGCTGCTTAATCCTCTGTTGTAGCCTTTGAGAAGTAAGACGCACGTACCGATTATCGCAATGGCACAAAAATTGGTAAACAATGTTGCTTTGATGAAAAGTGGGTAGTACATCCTTTTTGGCTACAGGTGGAAGTTGTCTGGTGGTGTAGACAATGCATGGCTCAACTGCAAAGTAACAGCGTTCAACGGCTGTTTTAATTTGCATTTAGTACCTCATCGAAACATTGCCCAGCCATGGCAAGTGAAGATAAACTGGGCATTTCTTCGGACCTAATTGCGATGGTCTGTGAAACTAATTTATTTGCTTGGTTGTGACAGCATTGATTTCAGCTTCTGGATAACCGTTGTTGATAAGGATTGAACGAATGTTTGAAAGTTCATTTTGAAGAGTGGATTTCGAACAGATGACAAGAGCTCTGTGGACTAGAGTTGAAATCAAATTGGTCTTCTGTTTCATGGGGCAAAAAGAGTTCCAGCGAATGTATTGGCCAGTGAAAGTCGGCTTTCTGCAGATAGAAGTAACAAATTCGTGATCATTTTTTTCTACCAGGACGTCGAGAAAGGGCAAAGTCCGATTGCATTCCTTTTCAAAAGTAAAACGAAGCGATGGATGAAGAGAATTCAGATGGGAGAAAAATTCATTACCTTTGTCTTTGTCGTTAAAAACCGCAAAAGTATGTTAAAAACACGAAAGACAATCAAAAACACTAATTAAAAATTAAAATTAAGACTTAAAAACACAATTAAAAACACGAAAGACAGTTTTTCTATTTTGCAAAATAGCTTAATATCAGAGATGTGTTTCCTACTTCCAAGCTACGGGGGAACGCAAGGCTCCCTTGGGCTTGTGTCAGCAATGAACAGAGCACATAGACCTAAGGCATAGTCATGACCTTGAAACAAGAAATTCTATGAGAAAAAGGAACGCAAAAATTCGTGAAAATCTGATCCTCAAAAAACACGTAAACTTTTGGTAACTGTTCACACAAGAGCTTGATTTCTGAAGCTGGCTTGGCTGGCTATACCGACATTCTTAATTCTGACGTTACTCATGAGGACTCTGAGGGAGACGCCGTCGTATGAAATATATAGAGCAAGAATTGGTCTTTTGCTGATATGCTGCCTGTTAAGGTATTGATGTCTACACTCTACAACGTTGTAATAAAATCCCAAGTTTAACGAAAAATCAACATAAAAACATAACCCTAACAATCTGTAAAATTGAATTGAGAGAGAAGATTTGTTTGAAAATAACTCGGCCTGATGGGTGCCTACTAAAATATGGTGAATGATTTTCGGGGAACCCATAGCCGCTTTGCACGGTATGCCTAAAACAAGACAAATAGCGTAGCCAAAGAAACTAATACCACAAATATACACAGGAAAGGGGCAGCACCATATCACAAAATAGGCTTACCACTAAATAGTTTATTTCTGTAATTCTGAAAGCAACCACCATTTGGCCACCATTCTCATTTTTGACTGTCTTTCAATTCCTTCTCAAAAGTACTAACGATAATTTGCGGTAAAGTTCTTTGTGAGCATTACCAGTCATGATTAAGAGAAAATGATGATCACAATTTCGTGTACAGGAATTGTAAAAGTGCGTAAAAGTCATTAACTTTTCGCTACTACTTACACAAGAGCCCGAAGGGTAAAGCTGGCACAGCCGGTTGAACCAAAATACTACGCACAGACATTACTGATGGAGGGCTCCTGCCGGGCGAGGCCAGCTAGTATGTTTATAAATGAACCTTCTTGTTCTCAAAGCTGTCCCCCAGCTTCTAGTTTTGGAGTGGGTTTAAAGTCATATAGCCTACCCTTTGTCTGGGGGTGCATGCAACACAAAATATTTGTTAAAGTTGTAAAAATATAGTAGTGTACTATCAGATAACCATGTAGTGCACGACCGGTCAAAAACTAGCGCGCTGGTCCTTCTAGGTGGCGCGATTTTTCTGCACTTTTTTCGTAAATTATAATTAGAGTGTACAAATTTTTCGGATACCGAGATGGGGTGTAGCACTACAAAAAGATTGACAGGCATTGCTTTACAGTATGGAAGGTATTAACCTGAGCAAAAGTGCAACACTTTGTATTCTATAAAGGGGGATGAAGGAATTTTTTCTCAAAACAAAAGACTTTTTTTTGAAAACAAATTTTCAGAGTGACTTTTTGCTGATTTCAGCTCCAAAACTATGAGAAGATTGTTTATAAAAGAAGATAACTTTCCTGAAAAAGTATTTCGGCTGTTTTTTTAATTTCAGAGAGAACTGAAAGGCTGACAATATTTTAGCCCTTCCAGGTCATCCTACTTTTACGCTTATGTTTCTAAGTATGAATACTTCAGTATTAAAATTCAGCCTAAACCGAATTGTACATTTTTAAACAACACTACATTTCTTTGCATATTTTGATTGAGAACAGCAAATGAAAATGCAGTTTGCAAAAATTTGTTTTGTTCCTACCTTTCACAAAACAGTTTCAAAAACTATCTTTAATTGGTTAAAGTTTCAAAACACACTAACCAAAGAAGGCGTAGAAAATAATTAAGACTAAGATAAAGAAGTAAGAGAGGTCAGAGGTGACCCTTTCCTGCCAGATGAGTAAAACTTTTATTTTTCATAAGAAAACTGTGTCTTTCAGATCTTTTTTAGCAAATCATCTTTCATTTCGTACGCCTCTTTTTGCCCAAATATGGCGGACTTGTAGAATGGAATTGTTATCATTTAGTAGGATAATTATCTGCAATTGGATTTTTTGACTGCAGCACAAAACAGGTGCATGAATTACCAGCTGCATGTCTGGTTCGAAGGCAAGTAAGTAAAGGTAAAAATACACTGAATCAGCACTCCTAAGCCCGAAATAAAAAAATTGAAAAAAGGACAAAAAATTGAGCGAAAGCGTTCCATCTAGTGGTTGCAAGTGCTGGTTCGAAGGCAAGTAAGTAAAGGTAAAAATACACTGAATCAGCACTCCTAAGCCCGAAACAAAAAAATTGAAAAAAGGACATAAAATTGAGCGAAAGCGTTCCATCCAGTGGTTGCAAGTTCATTGATCGTTTGTGTACGATATTGCGTTGTTGAAGAGTTGTCCAGGTACTTTGCAAAACCTTTTCCACGTTTTTTGGTTTGTGGCAAAGTTTTAAATGAAGCTACGTTTAAATAATACGGCTTCGCAGAGTACTGACAGACCATTTACTACAGCGGACTTAGTATAGGTCCCACAAGTGTGACCTTCTAAGCTGTGCTTTATTAAAAGCCTCTAGCTTCTTGTCGGTCACAAACTGCACTGAAGAGACCTGATAGGTAGAAACAGTGTCACTGACTGCAGTTTGCTAAGTGCATCGCTAGCCACTTGTATTGCTATAAACTACGTTCGATTCTATCAAATCAGAGAAACTTCAAAAGCTTGTTAAAGTGAGGTTATCGTTGCAAGATACAGATCCAGTTTTTAGAAGTTCTTTTAATTAGCAAAAACAATAAGAACTTATTTAGCCCAATAGCGGATTCAGGTAGATCAAGTATTTGATAGTGAAATACCGAATATTAAGTAAAACAGAGCTTTCTTTTAAAGCACACTCAAATTGGAGTGAAAGACCGACGTATTTTTGAAACAATCACATTGAGATCGAAAAAAAATTTCGGAAAAACGCTCAAAACGCTTAGAAACAGCACTTTGTGTCAGAAACCGGCAAGGATCAGCTTGTTTGATTACAATTTGAAGAAGCAACAACATCACTAGTGGGGCAGTTTACTCCCGGTGACAGTATTTTAGGGGATGAAATTATATTCACAGCACCTCTAAAAGAGGATATTCTACGTTGATGACTTTTATTTCTTTAGAAATTTTTACAAAGTGAGAATACTTCAGAAATAGGATGTTTTTTAAGACCACTTCTCCACAATGAGAAACTTTTCGATTGAAGGATGACATTCTTTTCTTACAGGGTGAGACTTTTTGAAACCGGCATGAACATTACAAAACCAAATAACGTCACTGGCAGAAGCAACAAAATTTTAGTGCAACGTCAAACAAAAGTTTAAAATAAATATTTTCTGAGGTACTGAAAATTATATTAATATTTTGATATTTACCTATTCCAAACCATATGAGTTTTAGCAACTACTTACGTGATGCACTTGGTCTTGCTATCAAAGACAAAATCTGGACTGGTGGACCCAGGTTCCAATAAATCAAACAAGATAGAGCCAACGTAATGAATACAGCAAATTTAATGTTTCCAATATATCTCATTTTGTATTTGGAAAAAATGATTCTCTTTGACAGATGCTTTTTTGTTTGTTAGAAATTATAGTTTCCGTCTTTTGCAAAGCAACAACTGCGACTGCAAACTCTTTCCTGTTATCAGTGGTTTAGTTACAGATTTATAATAAAGAGTTCCAACTACAAAAAACAATTTAAATTAAATTCATTGTGACTGAAGTAGAAGACCACAAATAACCTTGACAAAATAACGTTTCTCGAAAAGAATTCAAAATTGTTTGTGTCGCAAGCTATTAAATTTCCTACTGACATTAAGCGATTGTTATAGAATACTGGAAAACTGCAGAATATCTTTGAACAGTAACACACAAAAGAAGAAAAAATTTTGAATGTTGTGCCCTTTTCAACAACATAAAAAATTTTGGGAAAAGAATAAATTTAAAACCGCACGACAGGGATGGCAAACAGGTCGACAGCGATCAACCGATCAATCGCCAAGTCTTAACTAGTCGATCGCGTCTAATTTTAACTTACCCTAACAGATTTTTACACAAAAGCGCCTTTTACGTAATAAAGCTAAAAGTGCAAAAATATTTTTTATCAACTTGGGTAAATTCAACTGTAGCGCATTATTAGTGGTAAAACCGAAATATCTGCGGTACATGCTCATTGAAACACGTTATAACGCAAACAACTACAAGCTTTTCGTTGCCAGAAATTATTCGGAGTTCTTGAGACCTGGGAAAAGGTCATTTCGACTTGACACGAAGAGATCCGGAGCTGCAATACAATGAGAGGGCTGTTTATTTCTGCAGAATGAAACGCTTTCTGAGGCATCTCCGTTTCCCATGCCAGTCATCATGACTCATATTACTACGTCCTTCTTTGAATCTCTCTTGGGCTCTTTGTTTGCCGTTAACTTGTCTTTAGATCGAATTGACTCAAAGTAAAATTAAGGTTTATCAAAAGTTTCTGGAAAAACTGTTTGTCCACCTACTACTTATTCTATCTTTTTTCTCTTTCTGGGAAGTACAATTTGCTTGCTTGCTTCTCTTCTCCTCATTGAAATTTCTTTTCTTTCAGCGAGGCAATTACTTTTTTCACCACTTAAGCCAGGGTGGTCTAACTTTTTTTTCAGACCGATTGGATTAGAAATGTAAGAATATTTACCAGGCCGAAAAGGTGCTTAACTATATGCAGTTTATCTCAAATACGTACAAGGTATTTTGAAATTGTTATATCTATGGAAAATAAGGTTGCATTAAAATATTAAGCGACTACAGTGTGGCCGCGGGCGGCCACCAGTTGGACCACCCTGACTTAAGCTCTGGATATGATTCTTCTCTTTTTCGTCAAGACGCTGCTATTGCTCACCTCGACTCTCTTCGAGGGGCTCTGGTGTGTTTGCTTATTGTTTCATTAAAAACAATGTTTGTTTTTTTGGCCCATCCATAGTGTTCCATTTTTTGCTCAAGCCTGCACTATTATGCAAGCTCTCCGCTGTTCGTCTACACCTACAAGTCTATTAATTACTGGCTTATTTTCTCAAGCTCTAGCACAGTTCTTGTCTTTCGCTTTTTATTACCATCACTTTTTCTCGCACTCCATGGAATATTTAGAAAGAACTATCGATCCTCTTAATTTTTACTAGCTTTTTAATGCACTGGACCCCTGTCACTCATTTCACTTCACCGATATGTCAGATAACTAATCCGACGGAGAGCACCACTCTGTCCATGTAAAGTCCCTAGCAACCTCTTTCCCCCTACTCCTATTCACTCATTTTTTCTTTGACAGAAGGCGTACTGTCCTCTCAAAATTTTTTGACACAGACCGTTTTCTCTATAACGGCTTCCTTACCAAATAACCAAAAAAGCAAGCTTTGGCGTTCTATTAATTCATTTAAGCCAGCCTTTCGGGCCTCAATTACGATAGTGCAAAAAATTGGCTTTTCCACTTAACGTAATGAATCATCGTCAAACGATAGCCGTGGTCAATTAAAATTACAACCGAAAATGAATCACATTGTAAAAGTCTACAAAGTACATCTAAATTTTTTTTCCAATTAAAATTTATCAGTCCATGATAAAATATAATGCAGTAAGAAAGCCTTTAGCATTGTTTGTCTGAAGGGGAAGTTTGATATCGATAGGTCACCGGGACTGACAAACCGCTGTGATGATAATGTGAGGTATAGCAATTATTAAAGCGATTATTGCATTAAAGCATTCATTTATTACACGCGCACTCTTTGACGTAAGAATAGTTACGGTCCAGCCAGGAGGACAAAGCAGATAAAAGTATATCACTTATTTAACTAAAAAAACACTTCTGTCTTGTCTCAACAAAATTTTTATATTAAGAAACTTCAAGAAAAAATACTTTTCTTCATTAAAGTTAGCACAAGAAGAGTGAGTGGGAAATCGCGCAAAGATCTAATTAATGCCGAGTAAAATGTTGAACACAATCAGAATTCGGATGCCAAACGATGAACCGAGGGGCAAAAATCACCAATCTTGGGTTCTTTGAGCCACGATTGTTCAGGGGTTTAGAAGTAAAAGTTAAAGTTTCAGTAATAAAAAATGTTTAACCACATATAATAACGAGCTCAAAAAAAGTACTTGAAACTGATTAATAACAACAGTCAGAAGAAATCTATTCATATTTGGAAATACGGTGTAATTGGGAGAAAACTAATCACTTTATTCCAAAACTAACAGCCAAACAACTTGTCAAAAACATACTGAAGCCTCTAGCTTCTTATTGGTCACCAACTGCACTGAAGAGACCTGATAGGTCGAAACAGTATACTGCAGTATGTTTCTCAAAAGCACACTACAGGATGTTTTCTATACTTATTTATTAGCAAAAATACTATAGGCTGTTTTGCAGTGAAGACTCTTTGGGCATATCCTCAAAATAACGTAAAATGAACCAAAGCTAAAGCGTTATTACTTAATTGATGGAATAGCACAAATAAATATGGTACCAGGAATCTACCCATGAAGTAACTTGCTCGAAGCAAACCAGGTTGATTATCAATTAACACATTGACTGCCAAGCAAATTTTTGAAAAATTATCATTTGTGCCAAGTCAAGCAAATTGCTTGTTTATGTTTATATTAACTCAAAATCATGTTTCAAACTAACCAACATAAATTTGGAGACGCATTTTTTGAAATATTTTAAATTTCTATTGTCAGTTAAATATGACTGACGTGGCCACACGGAAAATTTTTTTTAATAATTTTGATGATTGTGTTCGTTTTTTTAATCTGTGTTGTGATCTGTAATGCAAACCTTCATTTATAAACAATAGTTTTGCGATTGCTAGATTTCTTATCGTTGATTCAGTTGCCTGGTTGCTAGTTATGCAGTTTTATTTTTCCCGGCAGATAATTGATTTTAAGCCAGGCAAATAGCAGTGGGTGGCAGCTTGATGGAAAGATACGCCGGATGTTCGCATGTTGTCAACCAAGCATGCACCGATTATGTCACCAATATCAACACAATCACAGTCATTTACACCCACACAACTGTTTCCGTTTGCACCGTCATCAAAATCTGCACAACAATAGACATGTGCACTACCACCTTCGATATCAGTTGTCAATCATCAGCCTCCACAAACGTCAACAGTTGATAATACTTTCAGAGTTAGGCAACGTTGGTCTCGAAGGAAAATAAAAAAACCTGTAGCGATTTTATTACACAACAAAGAGAAATCTGGCATTGACTTATCGGACCAAATGGCATCATATGCCTCGTCTCTTCGAAAAGGAGTGAAATGGTATCGCAAATTAGCAAATTGAGCTAATTTTAGGAATTGTTATAGTAAACGCATGAATTTTACAGAAGAAAGCATCTAGGAAGAAAACCAAAATTCGTAATTTAAAAAACTTGACTGATGCTTTGCTGAAGTTGCGTATTGCAGATCGTGAGCAACAAAACTCTCATTCAATGGGAATGAGTACAAATCATGATATTGTAGAAAGGGTCAATTCCAACGGAAAATCGATTCGAAGATGTTGTAGTTAGTGTTACAACAAAATAAAAAAAATTTAGTCGTGAAAGAGCTCGAAAATAAGCCAAACAAACAAACACATGTAGCGCAAATGTCTTGTTCAACCACAAATGTGCTTATACTTGCTTCAACGCACTGCATCAATAACAATTGTTATTGCTTGCTGGCAGGCTAGCCGTAGTATATGTATTTTGAACAATTGATGACGATGGTTTTTTATCATTTTAATTCGTATTTATAAAAATAATGAGAATATGTTTGCCTCAGCCAAAAAGGGTGTATAAAGTTTTCATTTCTGCTCATTTTTCAGAACCAAGCGTACCAAAAATTTCGCAGCAGGCCACGCTTTGAAATGTCTATTGAAAATGAACGTAGTGTCAAGCATTCGTAACTGACGTGGTCTGCAATAAAATTTTCCGTGTCAGTTAAATATGACTGACGTGGCCGTAGTGGCAACACAACTATCAGACAAAAATAACTGACATGGCAGTCAATGTGTTAATAGATAAAATCATGATGCAGTAGATCAGCTGAGTTTACTTTATTTCATTTTTAAGAAAAATCGATTTCGCCCTTTCCAGTTATTTTCAATTTCTATGTAAAACGAAAAAACTCAAAATGCAGAAGTCAACTTACCGCAATTATAAAATAGGAAAACAGAACTGACTATCTCACACTGGTTGAAAAATGAAAATTGGTAATTCAAAGCAGTCTAATGGTATTTCGTGAACTTACTTATAACTGCTATGAACGGGAAATAAACTAAGGGCGCTAACTAACTACGCACTGGAAGAAAACACTGCATTATGCTGTTCCTCGACTAAATCTAAACAGACGATATAGTAGGGGAAATGTGGGATCTATCGACAAATTTTGATTTTGCTGCCTAAAACATTTATTTTTTAAGCTATTTTAACCAAACTTGCTACAACTGTAAATAGCGAATATCTACAAAACATGCAGATAGTTTTAAAATTTGATAGACTTTGACATACTTGCACGTCATTTAAATTTTTTTTTTGAATTGTTGAATAGGTCCCACCCTAAAGAACCAATTCAAGACCAACCTAACTGCAAACAAACAGCGAATATTTTTTCTTTTTATTGCAAAAACGAAAAAGAAAGTAATTTTTTATACAAAACTAATATTCATAGCAGCAAAACATGTCAATTAAAAAAATAAATGTCAACTAGGTCAAATTTTTAAGCTGTTTACACCAGACAGTTGGTAGCTTCAAATAAAAATTCATTTATTTATTATATTGCCATCAGCCAGCAGTTCTTCATCCGACAATTCTGGTTATCTGACTCCAGATTAAACTTCTCTTCTTCTTTTTTTGCTCTTAGATTAACTTTCTGCTAAATGCGGAAAGTGCTTTAGTTTATAAGCAGTTAGTTAACTGTTGAATTGGACCCTGAGCTGAGTGTTGAATTGGTCTCACAGTTGGCCCTTTTCACTTTTTGGTTCAAAACGTTTTGCTCTCATAAGTGTCGAGTATGAAAATACGTGACAGCATACACCAACTGCCTCACACGAAAAACCAACAGCTAACTTTTATTAGTATGCTACACAAAATTATTTATCACACCTTGACTCGACACTTAAAAATTAAAATGTTACTCTCAAAATAGAAAACTGTGCTTTCCTTGGCTAAAATGAGCAACGCCTGAACGAAATCCTATGTCTTAATATCAATTAATTAAATTAATAGGATTAGAAGAAACAGTCTGGTTTAAACCCACTTCCAGTGAAAACATTGAAACAAATAATGGCCATAAATTCCTTAAACTAAGCTTTTTCTTAAACATCATGAACTTTAAAAGGAATGAGATAAAAGTAATCTTAAAATTAGCTATAGCTGTATGCGGAAATGGCCGCAGTCATCAAAAAGCTTCTTTACATTGTGTCAAATACCGACAACCTCACCCCTCCCCACTGCCAAGAAGTTTCACAGTCAATGCCGCTTGACTTTTAAAGGCGAACCAGACTATATTATCAATTCTGTACCACAGACTTTAAGTCATGGTTTAAAAATCACTATCATTTATTTATTAAAATAGAAGACAGGCAAAGGAGCTATCAAAAGAATTTGACGAACGAAGAATGAAGATGTTGAGCAATCAATAAAATGGTCTATTGTTAAGGCAGCTCCAACCTATTTATGCGGAGGCAGCAGATTTAACTTATGCTTTGCAGATTGCCTAAATAACTACAATGTGTTCATTTCGTCTTATTTCTTATTGAGGGTTCAATTCATAGATTTCTGTTTTCCGGAGTACCAACAGCAAAAAGTTTTTGAGTATTAGTTGATTCCTGTAGTTTCCTAAAAATCGTGTCAGTACTTTACAGCTTCTGCTTATTCTCATCAAGCAACCTTAAGTATTAAAACTTCAATTTTGGTTTACTTTATGTTCTTTTGCAGAAACACCCAAAAAGTCTTCACTGTGAAAGATATTACAGTATTTTTGCTGAAACGTGTAAATAAATATTTATGAAATAACCATTCATATACAATATAAAAACGTAGTGTAGACGCTGGTAAATAAATCACGATTAACTAGTTTTGTCTTCAAGGACACATCAATGAAATAAAAAATTAAACGCAATCCATTAATAGTAAGCTATAAAAACAATGATACTTGTCCATCAAAAATATAAAGCGCGATTTTGTCTGTATGTACGTACTTACATATGTATGTGCATATGCACGTACGCTTCAACTCCTTCAAAACTATTGGAAGTAGAAACATCAAATTTGGCCCGATTGATCATCACCTCGAGGTGAGTATCATCAAGGGATTTGTGACGTTACCGTGACGTCATAATCAAAGATAATTTTTCAAAATTGACATATCTTGACAGAGCAAAATTGTTTTTGTTTAAACAAAAGTTAGCAGCCAACTTATCACCTTACAAAAACTTTCATTTTTTGGGGGTCTAAGATGACGTCACAGTTAATGCTCGATTGCGCGATTTCTTTGCTGTTTTTCTCAAAAATTATTAGTCGTAAATACGCGATGAAACGCTTTTTCAAAATATATTAATAACGTGATTTCGATAAAAACAATTCTACAACAATTTAAGCTCATTTGATGATGCTGCAAGCCACTCTTTATTTAGCCACTTTAAGCCTTCTGCATGCTTTTTCTCTTTTTCTATCGCACGCTTACAACTCGCTTTATGATGTCATAATGCCGTCTAATACAATTAACACAGTCTTTCACTAATAGACATTGCAATGTGATAATTTTTTTTTTAATTGATCATTCTTACAAAATCAGTTTACTAAAAAACTAATTTATAACCTCATTTCTCAACCGATTTTTAAACTTTATTCAACAAATTAAATGTTATTGCAAGGTAATTCTTATAGTATGTGATATATGTCTTTATCATTGTTTCTATGCGATAAGATTGAACTTTGTTACCGGTAGTGTGACTTTCCACCCCTTCCAAAAAGCGACAAGCTGAGTAACAACAGGTATGTTTTTATACAGAAGAGTTATAATAAGGTAATAACAATTACTGCTCTTTAAAAGCTTAGAAAATTTGCTTTTCAGCATTATGTGACTCTAATCATGTAGTGCTAAGGATTAGTTTACAATGGCTGATCAAAAATTGGTTGCCAGACTGTGTGCTTTATTTTTAGTTAAGCAATTATTCTACTTCGCCAAAAAAACTTGCAATTGTTAGACAAAGTTAGTTCTTTGGTGCATTTTAACTACTTTTCTTCCCCACCATGATTCTTAGGCATTATTTGTGTACGTTTTAAAAAAACATTCATCAAAAAATGAAATCTCTAAATGTTTATGAAATGTAGTCTACCGGTTAAAAGCAATCAAAATTTTGGTGCTTGTACTTCACAAAATCGCAATTTTTAGAAAAACTAAGTCCTTTGGTACATTTTGTCTACCTTTCTTGATAGCATCAATCTTTAGAAATATCAAGCAAAATATTCAGAAATTTTTATCCAAAAATGAAGTCTCTAATTATTTTAAAACGTAGCCAACTCCGAACAAAACACTTGGCGATACCCCAGATGGTCTTGTTTAATCTTTTTCAACGAAATATTGCTGTCGAGCTGCATATGACTTTAATGTTGCAACCATTTCTTTGCAATTGAGTGAGGCTGGCGCAGCCAGCTATTTGATATTCTAAACCACAACATTATTTATGGGGGGCCTGCTATTGTTACAACTCAATTATGAGTGTTTCATTTCGGCTTAGTTTGCTCTTTGCATAGCGACGTTTATGCCACCACCAAGCAACACGCGCGCAAATCACAGGCTTTCTCTTAAGCAAGTTCGCCTACACTAATGAGAAAGTCGTAAGTAGCGGTCCTTCTATTTAGTTTCCAATCCTGAAAATGCGTATGAATTATCTTGGCACCCTCCCACAACTTTGTTATGCATTCATGCACTTGGTGAATTTAAGGGATAAAAGTCTGTTCAGTTTAAGAACACCTAGTTGAAAACAGGGAAAATCAGACGTTGCCAGGAGGCGATAAACTTAATAGACAGGTAGTGGCTATGCACACCAGCGCATAACGTTTGTTTTAATCTATTGCGTTTAAACAAGCGTTTATTTTTGCTTAAAATAATTCAATAACATCCTATGCTGTATCAAGGTGCAACAAGTGATTAATTATTTAAATGCTCTTCAAGCTTGCTGTTTTCTTCTGTTTTAAATCTTTTTACAAAGCAGTGTTAAGTTGTAATCTTAAATCACATCGCAATGCTTGCCACTATATAGTAAGAACAGCAGCAAGCAGCAGAATTATTCACTATGATTTTAATAGCAAACATTAATGGTAAAGCCCATTACTGATATTTTTAATTGATAAGCTTTTTGCATCGGTACCAACACTAATCTTCATCAAACAGTAGGGAGGTCAGGATTAGGGGTAAAGTTAAATTTAATAAATCCCAAGTTTAAGAAAAGATCGAAACAAAAAACAATACTAGCATCATTTAGTAACACTGGATTAAGAGGGAACGTTTTTGTTTGAAAAGAGCTTATTTGGCGCCTATTGAAATTAGTCATGTGATTTGCTATGGCCGAATTAAAGCATATACAGCGCAGCCAAAAATCTTAATGTCACAAATATATATACAAAAGAGGGCCATCAAATTGTCAAATGGGCCTAACAATACTATTTCATTTCCTTAATTATCAAAACGACCATCACTTAGGCGCTGGGATCAATTTTGACTATGTTTCATTCCGCCCCCGTACAGCTTTAAAAGTATGAATGATAGCTTGTGTCATCATCCTTCCTTTTGGAGTATTATCAGTCTTGATTCATAGCCAAGGTAATCACCATTACATGTACAGTACTAAGGTTTACTAAAACGTTTTGTGCAACTTTTCGCTGCTGCTCTCACAAATGTTTATGCGGTGAAGCCGGCGCAGCTGCATTAATTGATATGTTTTAACCTTGCACAGGTGATAGCATGAACTGCCAGGGTAAAATTGCACCATACTTTAGGGAAACATTTTTACTATTTTGTTTGATAATAGCTTTATAGAGCTACCGGAATCAAATTTAAAAATTTTGCAAAAAGCAAGGACTCTTTTAATATTCCTGAGCACACCAAGGCAAAGAAAAATGAACATGCAACACAATTCGTAGCCAGCAAGGACTTGATAAAGTATGAGGAAAAATCAAAAGAAAACGTCTGTGTGTCAAATTGTACAACATGGAAAATGTTATTGATATTTTGCTTTATAATAGCTTTATAGAAATACTGGCATCAAACCTATGGTATTTTGGGAAAAGCAACGACTCTATTGATTCTCCTGGGCACGCCAAACAGAAGGATGAGAACATGCAACAGAATACGTAGCCAGTAAGAATAAGAGAAAGATTAAGAAGAAATCAAAAAATAAAAAAAAATCAGCGTCAGTGTGTGAAATCGTACAACATGAAAAGCATTTTCGCAATTTTGCTTCAAAATAGTTAAATATCTAAAATGTGTCACCCACTTCTAAGCTAATGGAAACTCAAGGCCCCCTTGGGTTCGAGTAGGTAACAAAAAGAGCACAAAGACCTAAAGCATAGCGAGGACCTTAAAATCAGAAATTCTATTAGGAAAGGAAAGGCACAAAATTGTGAAAATTTTATGTGCAGAACAAACGAAACATTATTGTTACTGTTCCCTCAAGTGCCTGATGGGTGAAACAGGCTTGGCTGGCTGAACCGACATTTTCAATCCCGAAATTACTGATTGCGGCCTTGCAGGCAAAGCCGACACATACTATAAAGCAATGATTTTTTTCTATGGCCGCTATAATGCCTGTTAAGTTAACTATATCATTCTTTATTATTCACCAATGTAATAAAATTCCAAGTTTAAGAAAAAAATCAATATAAAACCATAAAACCAAACAACTTGTAAAACTGAATTTGGAGAGAACATTTGCTTGAAAATAGCTTGGAATGATGGGCTCCTACCAGAATATGGTGAATGTTTTTGAGAAAGCAATAGCCACTGTTCTCGCTACGCCAAAAACAAGGAAAATAGCGCAGTCAAAGAACTTCATATCACAAATATAAATTGGAAAGAAGCCTCACCAAATCGCAAAAAAGACTTAGCATAAAACAGATTCTTTCTGTAATTGTAAAAACAACCACCATTTGGCCCTCACCATCAGTTTTAAGAGCGTTTCAATCCCTCCCCTATACGTTTTCCAAAAGTATTAATGGTAGTTTATCGCAAGATTTTTTCTTTATAAGCATTAAGCAGTCTTGATTAAGAGAATCAGATGATCACCATCATGAGTACAAGAATTATGAATGTGCATAAAAACACAGTTTTATCGTTTCTGTTTACACAGGTGCATGAGGGGTAAAGCCGGCAAAGCTGGCTGAACCAATATTTTTTAACGCAACGTTACTGATGTGGAGCTCTGCCGGGCAACGTCGGCAGAGCCGGCTAGTTCACTTATAAAACTGGAAATACATCAACACATATTTCAAGAATATGCAAAATTTCTCCAAAAACTGCAACGTTACTGCATTTTGCAAGATTCTCCAATTAGCCTGCTAGGAATACACAGCAAAATAATATGAATTCAACGTTGTGTACGTGTGTGTTGTGTACAAAATAACGTTGTATACACAATTGCAAATAATTCGCGATTAGCTAGTTTTTGCGTATGGGCTTATCAGGTAAATAAAAATCTCGATCCAAAAAGTTACAGAGGGTTCAGAACGGACCGGTAACTCGATCGGCATCCAAAATCAGTTGACACGACTGGCTTCCATCTGTGGTGTACACAGCTGCTAACACTTTTTGATTAGCTGGTTTTCCCGTATGGACCTTATCAATCGTGTAAAAACTTGAATACTGTCCCTTGGTTATGGCTATAAAAACACAGATACCGTATTCACTCACTGATAAAACTGAAAGTTCATCAAACACATTACAAGAATATGCAAAATTTCTGCAAAAACTGCAATGCTACTGCAGCTTGAAGGTTTCTCTAATTAACCTATAGTGGGATAAACAGGAAAATAACGCAAATGCAACAATGAAAATAAAATGCCAAAAACTAAGATATGAAACAGAGCTCTATCGGTACGTGCGTACGCTTCAACTTCTGCACAACTACTGGGCGTAAAAACATCAAACTCGGTACGATTGATCACCTCCCCGAGGTCGGTTATAACCGACGCGATGGTGTAGTGGTTAGAGTGTCCGCTTCGCAGTCGGTAGACCTGGGGTTCATTTCCCTTGTCGAGTCATACCAAAAGACTTTAAAAAATGGTATTCACAGCTTCCCTGCTGGGCGCTCAGCAAATAAGGGCTAGTGTGGAGAACAAGCCGGCAAGCTTGCTTGTTGTGTCCTTGGGCAAGGCACTTAACGGGATGCTTCCGTCTTTATGTGGCAGACAGATGGTGGGGTCAAGCAGTCTACCCGTCGTGGTGGCCCAGTCTGACGAAAGACATGCAAACCGAGCATGAGCTCATACGCGTGAATGTAACCTCCCCGAGGTGAGTGTCATAAGGAGGTTCCTGTCGTCATGACGACGTCACAATAAAGCGCAATTTTTTTTAATTTCATTTCTTTAGAGAGGAGAACTGTGTTTTGCTCAAACGACAGCCAACTTAACAACTTGCACAATACCTCATTCCTTTGATGTCTAAAACGACATCATAGTTTACGCTTAACTGCACAATTTGTTCTCCGCATTTACTCAATAACTACTGACCGAAAAATTGTAATCAAAAGCTTTTGGGGGAGATAGGTGCTTTTAATATAAATAATTTTGCATCAATATAAGCTAAATTGACAATCCAACAAGCAATTCTTTATTTTAGCATTTTAAACATTCTCAAGCATGCTTCTTTTCTTTTTTTGAACGTTTCCAACTCGCTGTATGATATCATAATGCTGGTACCATTACATAAAAAAAAGCAGCAGACAGCAGCAACGCATAAAATTTGTATTTACTGTTATTTCAAATACAAACGAATGATATGCAGCCAGCTACATTAGAACGATACAATACAGTATTAAACAAAGCAGTAGGCCAAGCAACCTGTTTTTCAGCAATGCAACGGCAAGTTACCATACTTTTCTACAGTCCTGTCGCAAACCTGACTAATCTTAAACTATGAGTATAAGAGTATGATATATTAATCAAATGTAGCAAAATTAAACAAATTGACAATTTTTTTTGGTGAAATCGGGTAGGAATCACCATATCCGCATCTTTACCACAAAAACTTGGTCCAAAGATTATATTCTTAAACTATAACCTAACCTATTGTAATGACTTCTTTCTAAAAGCTGAACTTTGGATTAGTTTGCACTTCCCCCAGCTTCGATAGTACCAGGACCTTGCAATATACACGTAGCCAGAGATGTAAGGTCATACAAACAAGCATACGTTACAAATAGTCGCAAGTATTATGCCAAATATTTAACAGCTTCTATCAAAATTTATATATCACCTTGACGCGCCCTTTCCACCACAACTTTCCATTTATGTTTCGATTTAGGTGGTAAAATAAACCGATAAAATTTGTGAAATTATTGCCTGCTTCGTGGTCAAAAACTCGAGGGACAGGTAGCTTCTATGCGCAACCCCCATAATGTTTTTTAAATCAATTCTTTTAAAACACGTTAATTTTGATTCGGAACGAGACTTGGCTAAGCCAAAAAACATTAAATTTTTATTACTGTTTTCATAATTATCCATTGGGTGAAACAGACTTGGTCTGTTGAACTGATATTCTTTACCTCGATATCGTTTTGTTTGAGCTGCAGAGCAGCGGTTCCCAAACTGTGGGTAGGGACCCACTGGTTGGTCGTGGGCGTTATTTCAGTGGGTGGTGAAAGTCATTGAAAATTTAGATTACTGAATGCTTTGTCTCAAATAATTTAAAAGTGAATTAACATCTTGAATAGATGTTTGTTTTCGCTGTACTTTTTTCCAAGTACTTCGAAGTACATGCAGAATTACGTGGGACCCGAAAATTTATGTTTTGAAAAGTGGGTCGTGACTTAAAAAGTTTGGGAACCACTGGCCTAGAGCGTTTTCATGCTGAGCGTCACTTCTCTTTTTATTTGTTAAGGTTAACAAATTTTACTTTTTATGACTTGTACAAATGATTTTTGATCCCTGATGAGTGGTTAAAAAGTCCCGGTGCCCTAAAAAAATAGGCCAAAAATTTTTTAAATTGAAACATAAAAAACCTGCAAACTTATCAACAAATTTCTAATTTGAGTATGGTGTAGATGGTGGTTACTTTTTATTTTAGCGGAAATTTTTCCGATGTTACTGCAAACAAATAGAACCATGAAATGTCGAAAAAATTTGGTTTATGGGTCACAAGTTTTCCCTCTCTTGACTAAGCTGACAAACTTTACCGCAACAGACTATTTTTCGAGATATTGTATTGATAGTAGGGCGGCTGTTGCCTTGTAGGTAAGAATAGAACAAAACTGATCATAAGGCTATTTTTATGATAGTAGCAAATATTAAGTCACAAACGTTCTGCTATAATCCTAGATTGCGTTGCTACAAGTCGATATATATTATGAAAGAGACGGGGTTGAGAAGAAAAATAGTATAAAGTATTGAGTGACCAAAACCCCTTGTTTGATGGAGCACAGCCATTATTATCGAATTGTCTTTTTTCGTCACTGCAAATATTACGTAAAAATTGAAAACTTGTCACCTAATCAAAGAAGGTATAAATTTAAACTTGTACATGAGCTTGGACATAAATTTTTGTGAGCATGTACTGTATATTTATAGACTCGGGTGACAAAAGATGGTTCCTTGAACCAACTGCTATCATAGCCTCTTTGTAAACAATGTACGCAAATGTATGCGTCATCATGTCATTCGAATATATCATAGGCCTGTTCAACCTGTATCTGCGGTCTCCGAAACTTGTGCGTGCAACTGTGTCATGAACACCGAAAAAGAATGCAAACATTTTTTTCTTTTTTAATAAAGGAAGAGGGCAAAACACCAACTTTTTTTTGATTTTTTGTTCTGTGTTTTGAGGGGTAACATTAGTCCCTGTTTTTGCTGAGAAAACCGGTTCACAAAATATTGGTTTCTTATAAATAATAAAGGTTATATTTTGATGAAGTGTATAAAATCGCAGCACTGGCAGCTTTGCGTCTGCATGGACTGCCAGAATTTGTTAAATATTTGTGAACATAAATGTTCGCTAAAGCTTCGTGGAAAGCCTTATATGACGAAACGACATTTTATTTGCCACTAACCGATATTTTCTATATGAGGATTTGACGAAAAATTTCATGAAAGTAAAAGACAGAATTCTTACAATTACAATTTTACAGTGTATTTTTTAGTTTATTTCAGTAGGCTACGCTGTACATAAATGTGTGCATCTTTGTACAGGTTGCACCTAGTTTAGAACCAATAAACACAATTAAGTTCATGCTGTAGTTTGCACATTAGATGATGATATCACGTAATTTCTGTTGTACAATCCAAAGCATCCCCAAATAACTAAGCAGTGACAAAAAATTATTTCATTAAAAATACCATGCTCGTTGTAATATATTATTCGGATACTGCTTTCTGTTACTTCGATTTGGAATTGAACCCGAGCCGACAACGCTTGATTAGATCGCTGTTGGTTCAACGCTTGATTTCTACGCACTTGTATTGTATTGCACAATGCACTTAATAACCTAAAGCATATTTTACTTGTTGACGATTGCTACTTGGATCTCTATTCTACACCTCATTGTAATTAAGATTTGTCATCTTAAAATTAGGAGTGTTTTTAGCACCAGAACCCTGCCAGTAACTTGCTATTTAGTCTGAGTTAGTATCTTAATAAGTCAAATAAAACGTTTTCTTTTGTAGAGTTTAAATTGTTACGTTTATTTGGTTATTTTTGTTAAGTTTAAGTCAACGAATGTGGCAAATGAAGTAGTAACAGATCCGAGAAACAAATATAGTCCAAATATTTAGTAACCGTTTGCATTGCTGGTCGACAATGAATCTGGTTCGTTAGTTGGTTTACATTGTTAACTGTTCCGTAATATCGTAAGTTATCTTCAGTACACAAGAGCTCCCCCGGATTGTTTGTTTAGCAGCGTCGACCGTGGTAGAGACACAAGAAGAACTTCCGAATGATCAATTCGCGAGCGTTTTTAAAGGGGCTAAAGTCTTGTTAGAGGTGGATCGAAAGCTGAACTGGCTCGTAACTGTCCCAGCTAGTATATCTTTCACTCGTCCTGGTAAACGACGAGGACAGCATCAAATCTGAGATTTCTAAGCTGATAACTCAAGTCTTTCAGGTTATGACCGCACCAAAATAAAAATTGTTGTTAATCGAAGCAAAAAAATAGTTGCAGTTAAAATGATTGAGCCTTGCAATAACCTTTGGCATTAACAGATTGTTCATTTTAGTAGATAAAAAGACGGTTCTATACCGGTTTTGCCGGTAAGAGAAGTTCTTTTTGATAAGGTAGAGGACAGTGTGTGGATTTTGACATTAGATTTAGCAAGTATATATACCTGGTACTACTTCAGCTAAACACCCTGCTTGAGCGTTTATAAACAAAATTTTCCTAGTTTATTTGCATGCTCCTCACAAAACAATAAATTACAAATGCCTCAAAAACCGATCGCGTTTGAATTTTAATTTATGGGCTGAGCATCGATGTGGAAGTGCATGGGTGAAAATTAAAAGACAAACCAAATGCGGACAACTAAACACATAATCTTTTAACCTGACTTGCAATTTTTGGCAACCCACAAAGGGCCGGATTAAACAGTAGAATTAGCGGCAGTGTTTTACCACGTCTTGCCACTCTCCCCAAGTTTTACAATAGGTACAGTGGTTTGTAACCACTGGCCTATAGCCAGGGTTACTATTTTCTGCTTATTTTCAAAGCAAGTCTTAAAAAATGATAATGTGCTTATTTGCAATAAACTTGTTAAATGAGTTTTGTGCTTTACGTGTCTTAAAAGCACTTTGGAGTACTTACGGACAAGAGTGTCTCCTGAAACTTTTTCGGAGGGGTGGGCACTACAAATGTAATTCTTATCCTATTTTTAAAATTTTACTCAATATTTAATGTAGTCCAATTACCTCACAATCTAATTGCCCGGGAGGCAAGAGCTGTGTTTGCCCTCCCAGAGTACGTCCATGCCAAGGGTTTTGTTAATGTGCACGCGGCAAAACAAAAGGTAACAAAATTTGATTTATTAACGTTGATCCCCAAAACATGAAACAGAGTTCAAGTTAAGAAACAGCAAAAATATCATTTTTAAATTTATCTTCAATCAAAAAAGGACACAAAACGTGAAAAACAATACTCATCAAACTTTGCTGCAGGGCTGAAGGCAATGTCTTAAAGGTCCTGGCTGCGGCAGTTTGAAATGCTTTTTACGACTTGACAAATTTTGCAAGAAGCATTCCTTTTTCTCCTGTGATAGAAAGATTTTTTGAGTAGTAGCCATCTAGTGATCTCACAGCAGTCAACGTATTTGTTGATCCAGGCCGATGGTGGCCTTGCTCATATAGCCTGATGATAGCTTTCACACAAAATTTCTTTCTCGATTTGAGAAAAATGTTTTTCCAAGAAAAAATTGATTTTAATTGCTGATTTGGAACTAGTCTCGTTAAATTTAACAAAAATGTCTATTTTCCTTATAAACCAAAAATTTTTTTCAAAAATGTCACTATTATTACATGCAATTTAGTCCATAAAACAAAGAAAAAAGAAAAATCAGTTGAACTAATTATGCTTGCTACTTGAAATCCGATTAAATAATGCAAAGAGTTAAGTTCATTTGCAGTCATTTTGGCTGGTTTTCTATCACTTTGTGCTACTTATACAACCTTGCGCAAGACCACGTTTTTGCTTGTTTTATTTTCTTAAAATGCTCTTCCAACAGCTCACAATTTTTGTTTCTTTTTGAAGTTTTTCACGTCTGATTAAACTGAGCACAGTGATCTAGTGACAGCGCTGAGAGCGGAGTTGAAATTAAAAAGTGGCTTCGAGATAATAGGCTCCAAAGTAGTGTTCCTCAATCTTTCTGGCATGCATCCCACTTTTGTGATAAAAAATCAGTGCCATCTACTTGTCGTTAAAACTAGGCAATGAAAATGACTGATGAGTTTATATAAAGGCCAGTGTTCAGTTTTAATGGGAGATCTTTTAACTTGACCGAAAGAAAAAAAAACTTTTTAACTTCGTCGTGTAAACCTGTCAAAGATCGATCACATGAAGTCAAAGCGGTCAAGCCTAGTATGAAAAGTTATAGTCAGTCACATGGCAAATTTTTGTATTGTGTAGAAGAAAGCGTGTTAAGAAAACCACGTCATTTTAATTGTTAGCGGTATGTATGTAACATCCCAAGCCAATCTAATTTAGCACACTACACTGACATTTCGTTCATTCCACCATAACTTTGCCACGATCCAATTTCAAAAATAATGCTCAGCAAATTTCATTTATTCATGCGTATGAGCTCATGCTTTGCTTGCTAGTCTTTATTCAAACTAACAGCGATGGGCACACACCCCAGTCCCTTCACTTGTTTGCCACAAAAAGATGGAGGAACGTTATGTGTCTCCCTTACCAAGGGACGCAGCAAGCAAACTTACCGACTTTTTTCCAAACTATCTTTTGGTGCCGAGTGCTAAGCAGGAAAGCTGTGATTATCGTTTTTAAAGTTTTTGGTGTGGCTCGATAAGAAAATTGAACCCACGTCTTTCGAGTGAGATGCGAAAACCGTAGCCACTACACCACTGCACCGATTAAAGAGTTGAGAAGATCTTCTCGGCATTTCAAATAGAGAAACGTTTTGACGAAAAATCGAAAACAAACCTTTCATTTTCATTAGCATGGTATTCAAGCATGACCGAATGCTTTCTTTTATCATTTATTACGTCGAATCATTAGACCAGTGCTTCCGGGTGTTTTCACATAATAAGACCCAACAGACAATGCTGCCGATTACGCTTAATCATCTCAATAAAGAGAATAGGCTTTAGACAAAATGAACATGAAAGTAAGGCGGATCTTACTGGTCCACTACCGCCATTCAAAGAGAATTCTTTTATTTCAGAAATGTCATTTAAAAGTTAAAAAAAAACTTTTTACGGAAACTGAGGTTATATTGAATCTTTTATCTCAGAAATGTCATTTAAGATTAAAAAAAAATCTTTTTGCAGAAACTGAGATTACGTTGCTATTTTAAAACAAACTTTCGAAGCCGTTAACAGTCAAGCACTTTTCGACATGAACTGGTGCGGAAAGCTTTCAATACAACAACCAGTTTAATTAAGCAAGTTTTGGACAAAAGATTTACCACGCTGATCAAAAACACTTGAATGAAAAAGAATTACCCTACTTTTATGGTAAAATTTCTGCAGGTTAGTCCAATTTTATTCACTGAGCAGACGTAATATTTCTACCGCTCCCTTATTACGCTTCCAATCCTACGTTTCAATCTGAATAAGCATTCTGAGCAATTTTCTTCACAGGCCATGTTGTAAACCTTTTTCCAACAAATTATTTGCAATGAAAAATATGTTTATACAGTGGTTCTCAACCAGACTTGGTTCATTAAATTAATGTTTGATTGTTGCTATGTTGACTGCTCATTAACTGCCCAGGGACTGTACCCACTGATTGAGATATTTTTAACAAAGTAAGGTGACAGTTTTTGAGTTTTTATTGTGACTTCAAAAAACGTCCTTGTTTGAGCGTGACTAAAAAAATATAAAAAAATTTTTCAATTTATTTTCAGCGTTTTTGTAAAGGTATTTGGGGTGTTTATATATGATTTTGCTTAGATACTGAGGGGGGAGCGATTGTACTTTCCAAGTTCCGTCAGTGTCAGGCGTGCCGTAAAACTTAGTGCTCACACTGCAATGTTCTTCAGATCTTTTTTAAATATTTGCGGAAATTTCTATGTTTAATAATTCAGTCTCAAGGTTTCAAAAGCAATTTAACAAACCAGCCAAATTATTGTTTATAGACCTCCTTGCACAAGAGTTGCGCTCAAAGGAGGTGTAGGCTTGAACCCCCAAATGAAAAAATGCTCGGCGCAGAAAGCTCTTGGCACCCTGATCAATAGAACTTTGTGGAGACAAAAAATCAAAACATGGCAAATACTTACGAATTGCACCATCAAATAAGAGTCTTAACTTGTTTGGGCAGCACTGTTTCAGGCGCATTTAAAAATGCTTTTTTGTTTTGGGGTGGAAAAGGGAGGCGGAGTTTAAATGAGCGCGGAGTCTGTACAAACATGTGTTCAACTGCCAGAAATATTTTTGTAGATAGCATGTTGAAGTTGCATTATTATCATTTGGCTACTTGAAGATTTTTTTGGAATGCCAGTTTCTTTCAAAGCGGTTATTTCATCCATTTCAGCAGTGAAAGAAACTTTTTAAAATTCATTAAACAAAAAACATGCGCTTTATACTAACTTTTTTATTTTGATTGTAGTACTTATGATAGAAATGCGGTGAATAAGTAGCAGTTGCGTAACTATGGGGTAGAGGATAGTACGCCCCATGTAACGCTATTCTATCATAATGCTTCAAAACCCAACTATCATTCCATCACTTTTCTAGTACTCCCCGGAGCAGTAACGTCACTATCGCTGAGGGGGTAGTGAGCGATCTATTACGGGTAGACATTTATTTTAGTGGTAGTCACCCTACGGCTCAAAGACTTTTCTGAGATGACGTTTCCGCGATTTGAGCAAATGTACTTGAAGGTATTTCTTTCTCTTAAAGTATGATGCACTCGTGAATTATTTCGATTTGTGGGGCACTTCTCAATGTTGCTCTATGAAACTGGCAAAAATACTTTAAACATTCAACTTTCAAGTAGAGAGATAGAACTTCTAAATTTAAGTAGAATGCAGAGTGTGGTCTATACCAGTGGTGATAGACCTTTTCCTAGTCGCGGGCCAAAAGTAAACTCTGCAAGGTTTTAACCTGCCAAATTAATTATTCTCAAAGAAATTTGTTTCCTTCATTGTTTACATGATGTTAAACATTTACGGAAGGTAATAATTTTAAGCCTTGTGCAGAATTTTGACTGTAAAATATTTCACAAAGAAACTTCGGTTATAGTTCATGTGTGTTAGAAACCAATATGTATGGTTTTGCACCTCAATGCTAAAGATATTGACATCCAGAGACGTTTGGTAAATATTTATGACATTGAGGCAGTGACTGTCAAAGTACAGTTAGAAGATGGGATCGTCAATTCCAGAGCAAAGATAGAAACGCGAGTAACAAATCTTGTATCTCCCGCCCATGCACGACCAATAGTTATGAAGATAAAGAGCGCTTTGATCAACTCATCTCATGTAATCGGAGGATAACTGATAAATCAGTGAAGGAAATGTTTGCTGAGTTCGGCGTAGGTGTAGCTATAAACGGAAAGAGAAAAAAGCATACTTAGAAAAAGCTTAAATGCTTGATCGCTTGTTGAATCGTCGATGTAGCTTAAATTGCTGAATAACTATTTTTGTCAGATCCTTCCAAATATCTTTCGAAAAAGCGTTTAGCTGATTTTATACGGCCAGTATTTTTTATAAAGACAAAAAATTGACAATCATTGATCAACTATGACGTCATCTCACTTTGTAAACAATTGAAAAATAAAATAATGTCCTAAACCACTACAAGTTATTATACATGAAACCCATACAGAAATAAATAACTAGACTTGGTGGCGATTGAAGCGAAATTCCTGATCAAGAAAAATTTACATGACAGATCATATAGTTATTACAACAAAATGAGAAGTTGCGGGCAGGTTGATTTTCCGAGGGGGGCCGCAGGTTGCTGGTCACTGGTCCGTACTATAAATAGTGAAGAAATTTACGGCAATTTTTCAGACTAGAAGCAAACAAAATAAGCGTGAGAATTAGACCTATATACTTTTATAGCGGTAGACTAAATGGGAAACCTCCTTCATTCTTAAATTGTGTAAGATGCCTTTCTTTTCAAGTCTTTCTTTTTGGGCAAGTGCAAATTGTCATTGAAGAACTTCATCCGCCCCCTTTATCCGACTTTACTTTTTAAACTCGCGGTACTGCTTTCCAACTTGGATCATCATTCTTTGATTACGGAAAAACTTTTTTTGATTTACGTAATATCATTACTGCTCACGGCCCAAATAGCCTCCGGCAACTAAAAGCTGAAGGCGATTTCTGGCGTATTTAGCGAAGAGGTGTTGTTCTGTCCCACAAGTTATTCTTAAAAAGATCATCATCACAAAAAGGGAACTACAAAGCAAAGCATTGTGTTAATGGCTTAAATAAAGAAATTAAACATCTTGGTTGAATTTGCCTTCATACCCTTCCTTCTTTTCAAAATTCCCCAGTATGCCAGAGCTGGCAATGATTTGGGTCTTTCTGTTACACAGAAGAAAACCTCCTTGGCCCAAATTGGAATCAATCTTGTTCAGATCTGCCTAAGAAATTTATTGTAAGTTCAATTCATCATTTGTCTAATTTTTTGTATTCAACTCAAAAGTACGAAAGCAGGTTTGTTTGTCTCTTTCAAAGCTTTCTTTCATATTATCGCAGTGAATCAGACAAGGCAGCGAAAATTGATTAAGACCGATAAGGGTGGAACCAAATAAAACAAAATGATAGCATCTATTCATTGTCCTCTGTAGAGCCAATTTTAGCCAGGCACTGAACAATGCCATAGCATTGAAATCAAACGTATTGAAAGCAAAATTGATTTCAGTTGGCAAAAGCCATTACCGTCGATTTTATTCAAAAATATTGGTGAATGCTAATAATATTTTTTTAAAATTGATTGTTTTTAATTCATCGTAACTAATTTTATTATTAAAAATATCTCTTCTAATTACAAATTCGTATCCTTTGGTCAAAACGTAAGTGCAATACGACTATGTTAACCATGCCCAGTCATAGCAAAATACAGCTTTAACTAGACCTATCATACTTCCCGGTTATTCAGGCTTTGTCCCGGTCAACTGAGCGAAAGTCCCGGTATTTCATGCAGTCTGCCAGCGTAGCTGGAACTACGGTATTTAAATGATTGCCCATGTAAGCAAAGGCAATTTGAAAACTAATTCAAAGTCGCCGACTATTTGGACCGCAAGAGACAGAAAAATAGCACGAAAGCTGGTGTTGACCTTTTTTTGGAGAGCACCTCCAATTAGGGTAAGATAAGACAATATGAGCCATAATGGACACAAATTTGGTAGCAAAGGAATCGGTGACGTTTTTTTTATTCTTCTTTTAGAGGACACCTTCATTTATTGTAAAGTAATGTCCGCGCTTTACCTGGTTAGCTATAGCAAAACCCTCTGATCAGGCCTGTTGTTCTGAAGCGTCCCGGTTTTTCATTGCAAAAATATGGTAAGTCTAGCTTTAACGAGTAGTAGATGTCAAAAAAATCTTTGTTTATTCAAATTTCCTTATTTGACAAACGAAATATAGGCCAACTTTGATTGACATAATTTGTAAAGGCTAGAATCACACTAATTTGACTAAGCAAAAATAGCTTACCTTCACAATTCTAATGGTAGGACTTGGCAATAATTGTAGGTTTAAACGAGAAATCAATTTTAGGAAACTGATTTGATCAATTTTATATAGCTGATTTTATACATTGATACAACAGACTAGCGATTCACTTTAGAGCGATGGTCGGCAACTTTTCGTTGTTATTGCCCAAATCTGCCTTTAGTCATTGCTGAAAGTTTATCCCACATTATAGGAAGCTAATTAAGTCAAAAAGTTAAGACATAACTTCAAAAATTGGCCACAGTTAGCTTTTGTTTGGTAATATACTCTTCGAAATGAATATTCTTAATTTTGTGTTAATTTTTTGGTCAAATTGATGATTTTCTAGGATTTTTGTAAATGGCAACTCCTTTTTTTTGGAGATCAACTTTCAAAAATCGTTTGATCTTTGATTGATCGTATGCTGTGTACAGTCCACTAACAGACATCAATGGATCCAAAACTAGGCCACAGCCGACAGTTTTTCGACCGCTGCTAATTAAGCGTAACCGCAGACCTGCTCAGAATTTAGACGGTTTCTTACTTTTTCTTTTCGAATTTATTGATTGTTTCGAACAGTTGACATTACACTTGCCAGTCAGTCCGCCACACTTAACTGTAAAACTGAGGGTTCGAAAAATTGTAATGCCAAAACAACTGCAACTGCAAGTGAACTACAGTATATTTTTTCTTTTATCTATTTCCTGTTTTCAAATTTGTAAAAAAAAATTTACTCCAAAAATAAGCCAGAAATAAAATTAAAAGAGCTATTGGTTTTGAAATTTGTAACACTTTTTTGCGCGAAATCACTGAAAAAAATATATTATACCAGTTTTTTTACCGTTCCACTATGGACATTTTTCAAAGGTTTGTGGTGGGGGCTATGGTTCTGTTTTATCCTGCGGGCTGCGCTCATGATTTATTATGGCTTTTAAAGCCCCCTTCAGGTTTAATTTTTTTTCTACCCAATGAAAAACTATGAATACTACACTAATCTGAACAGGGCTGCACCAAGTGTAGATAAAGGGCAACGAAAGATTTTTTTTGTTTCCCTCGATTGGTCTTGCAATTACAGTTGATTTACAAAATTATACTCACCAAATTGCTTCAAGTCCAAATTTTGCTTTATGCAGCAAAGCTGTTCGAGAAATGAGATATTTTATTCAATGGTAATACAGTATTTTATTGTGGCCGGTCAGGGCTACCAGTCACTTACGTCGGGTTTCTAACACCGGTTCAGCCGGCTTCAACCAAATTTTATTAAAAATTAGGATCATTACTTACGACTTTTTTGTTACGCCTGTTTTGTATGACCTAAAACCGAAATAAAGCATTCCCGGTTTAGTTATTACAACAGCTGCGTCCCCATCAATAATGTCGAGGTTCAGAATATCAAATCAGGTGGCTATGTCGGCTTCACATAATAGCAAAAGAAATTGCTTAAACAGTTAGACGATATGTAGGTGAACAATAACATTTTGTTGCAAACGATAAAGCAGAACCATCTTCATTTTTTCTTTTCTCGTAGGGGTTCACCAATGTTTTGCTTGGAGTTGGTTACTTTTTAAAGTCTTTGGAGACTTTATTTTTCGATGAATATATTTGGAAATTTGACAGATATCGCCAAAGAATCATGTTTTTGAAAAAAAGAAAGACAAAATGTATCACAGGATTAAGTTTTTCTAAAAATTGCAAGTTTGTGAAGCCCAGACACGAAAGTTTAGAGTGTTTTTTACCGATAGGCTACTTTTAAAAATTTGTAATACTTCATTTTAAGCTGAAACTTTTTGAAAGTTTAGATAAATAATGCCAAAGAACCTTGCTTGCGCAGATAATAGTGGAAATGTACAAAAGAACTAACTTTTTCAAAAACTTGCAAGATGCCTAGACATTGTAGGTATTTTTTTCAACCAAAAATAAAAAATAATGTATGGCAACCAATTTCTGATCAGCTTTTGTAAACTAATCCCTAACCCTAACCAATTGGAGTTGCATATTCTGGAAAGCAAACTTCCAAAGGTTTCAAAAGACACTAATTGTTAGTTTTTTATTATAATATTTATAGCATAGAGTGACCTGTTTTTACTTAGCTTACCATTTTTAAGAAAAAAAAGTGACACCACCTGTATTAAACTTCAGCTGTATTTGCACAAAAACTAATTGTAATCATACATACTGCATCATATATTATCGGAATTGCCTTGAAATTGACTTTAATTTGTCAATTGAATTTAAAAAATTAGTTGAGAATTGAGATCAGAATTCAGTTTTTAAGTGATGTGATTTTATAGAAATGATGCAATTTTTGAAATGATGATCTCTGCTAGCGAAAACTATGTTGGTCGTACTAGCTGTATTAAGACGTCATAGACTAAGTTCCAAGCAATCAAAACATTGAGAAAGAGCTTGCTTGGAAAGCTTGTATTGCTTTATAAAGAATCTGTTGTTACATCGTCAATTCAGCTTTAATTGTTCGAGATTTGTTTTTATAAAGAGCACCTTGATAATATCTCCCAAAAAAGCGTTTAATCGTGTTTCTACAATCAATACTTTCTGAGTAAATTAGGAAAACAACTAGTACAATGAATGGTTAATTATGACGTCATGTGACATCCTCAAACAGTGAAATTTGTTGAAGTTGGTTAGTCCGGTACTGGCTCTCGTTTAAGCTGAGAACCGCTTTCCTCACTCAAGAATTACAATTTTTAAAAAGTGCTTTGATTATGACGTCATCAGCTATGGTAGGAAAAGTAATTCTCAACCGCACTTCAAACGCAACCAGGTGGTCATCGGCACTACGGATTTCTAATACACACTAGGTCACACTGTATCATAGATTGTGAAACACTGCTGTAGTGTGACTTTAATCTGAAAATGCTTGTCGAAAAAAAGAGCTTCTCCATGTGCATTTCACAAATCCGAAACAGCTCAAATCTGATATATAAAGCGCAATTCTGTCTGTGTGGCTGTCTGTTTTAACTTTTCTGAAACTGCTACAGGTACAAGCATCAAGCTTGGCACGATTGATCAACACCCTGTGGTAAGTGTCATAAAGGTGTTGGTGACGTCATCATGGCGTCATAAACAATTTTGTTTTTAATTTGCGTTACTTGACAAAGGACACCCACTTTTTGCTCAAACGAAAATCAGCTTTCGACTTACCACTTACAAAAACTTTCATTTGTTTGGGGCCTAAATTGACGTCACAATCAACACTTCATTGCACAATCTGTGTTTTGGTCTTTCTCAAAAGGTAATGTTTGCAGAAGCGCGATTAAAACGCTGTTTTAGGAGATATCAATAACGTGCTTTTGATAAAAACTACTTTAAAACAATTATATCTTATTTTACTATGCTATGAGCAATTCTTTATTTGATCACTTTAGGCCCTCTAAACGTTTTCTTTTGTCTTTTTAGCTCGCACGCTTAAAACTGGCTCTATGATGTCATAATATACCTCTGTCACGAATACGTAAATTTGCGTGGAGTGGTATAAACCGCATGAAGCAATTCATGTGATCGTCGGTTCAATACCTGAGTCCACCTGACGAGTTCTAATGGGAACGAAACCGGTCGTGGAAGTGGTATGTTTTATTCAACTGATTGCAGTTAGCCTATATGCCTTAATATCAATTAATTAAAAGTAATATATATCTATAGTTATTGTAATCTGTTGTTTTATTTTTGCAGTGATCATTTTTAATTGTAAATCTAAATTGCGTGAAGCCCTAAACTTGTTAAACTGTTTTCAAAGAAAGACCTTGTGAGCATTACCAGTCATGATTAAGAGAATATGATGATCACAATTTTTGTGCACAGGAATTGTAAAAGAGAGTAAAATTTATTAACTTTTCGCTACTGCTTACACAAGAGCCCGAAGGGTAAAGCCGGCACAGCCGGTTGAACCAAAATACTACGCACAGACGTTACTGATGGAGGGCTCCTGCCGGGCGACGCCGGCTAGTTCAATATAAATCGACAAAGTTTGGAAAACTAGAATTACTTGGCAATGAATTGTCAACAGATTTGATTGAAACAAAAGATGTTCTTTTATTATAGGGAAAAATATGAACCTACTACTGCAGTAATAGCGTACGGTACCTGAGATGTCTGAAAGACTAAGTATACACGATGGTAATAAATCATGAGCTACCTCTGTATCAAATTTGTAACGGTTCTCTTTGGCTAGCTGACTGACTTAGAAAATAAATGCATTTTAATTGCTGAAGGAAAAATATTTGTAAAAAACATGGGTGATTCTAAAATGCAAGTGTAAAATGTTATCAAAACTTGCTATTTTACCTAAAATTTATTTTAAAATTAGCAAACTGCAGACAGTGACACTGTTTCGACCTATCAGGTCTCTTTAGTGCTGTTGGCAACCGACATGAAGCTAAAGGTTTTAAAAAAAGCATAGCTTAGACCGCCACACTTGTATTATTTTAAAGTTGCTCTATCAAAAAAAACAAGATTACTGGCATTGCCTGAAGCAAATTTTAATGGGAGGCCAAAGTATGAAGCTTTTTGAATGGCCTTTTTGGGGGAAAGTCAACATCATTTGACCGCCAATTTTGTCAATTTCTAACTCAAATTTGTTGAGTGACCTTTTTTTGAGATCAACATTTGTAGCCACAACACCTGAAAAGATCTTCATTCGTTGATCGGATTCAAAAAACTTGGGGTAACTCTAGCTAGTTTGGGGTTATTCTGCCCCCTGACATATAAACACGATATTGACATTTTTAAATTTGTCAAGCAGTGTTTATGGTATTGGCTTTGAATTTTAATTACTTGTTTATTGCACATGCGCTTACAAACATAACTTGCTACCAGGGACACGGTTGCAATTTTTTTGAGGATTCTTGAGATACTGGCATAAAAACTGAGCTTTTAAACAAACTTTCTGCAAAACGATGTCTTTTATTGCTAGAAAAGAAAAAAAAATCTTTTGAAAAAAAAGATTTTTTTACAAATCTAAGGGATTTCAACCACTCCAAAAACAAAGGAAAGATTTAAATTTTTCCTCAAAATTCTTTGTTTCAGTGTCTTTATAGAGAAGCAAACCCCACTTATTCTTCCTACTTTTGACTAAAAAATAACTAAAACCGACACGAAACGAATTTAATTTGCAAAGCGCACCACCCAACATTATTAAATCAAAATTTTTAAGTTATATGCTGGTGCTGAATGATGTAACAACACGTTTTTGCGGTTTGTAAAAACAAAAAATCCTGAAACTAATGAAGCTAATTTCTAAATCACACCGTGCAAAATTCAATAAAAAGCAGCATGATCAATTTTTTTAACTTCTTAAAAACGTTTTATTTCTTTCCTCCCCTTATTCTGTCAGCATGGCCAGATACGGAGAGGGGAGTGCGAAAAAGATTTTTGTCCTTTTCCCTCACGCAAAATAAGCACAAACATATTTTAAAGTTTTTTTTGGAAATTCTTGAATAAACAATACCTCCTCCGTCTTTCAACTGCGTAGTTATCTCTAGTTGTGTCAATATTTCCAACAACGCATTTGACCACTGTTTCAAAATCCTTTTTCCATCTTGAGAGAATCTATAGTTAACTCACAGCAAACTAATGCACCCTTAAAATTTGCTGCACGCCTTTAAAAACTTTCGATTTGCTCACCTTGAATATCAATTTTACGCAGAGCACATTAACTCACAAGGTACTGCTGATAATTTTGTTAATTAGTCGAAAACTATTCGTTAAATCACAAAACAGTTTGTCAATAAAGCAAAACCCAAAATTTTTTCAGTCGTAGTTACGCATTATAATGACAAAAAAAATCTATGTTGGTCATTTATTACATAGGTCAGCTACTGACTGATCATACGAGCTGTCCAACGTCAATCTTGCGTTATTGATCGATTTTGTTTTGTTGCTCAATCTTAAGCCTACTTTTTTCCAAACAAAACACAAAGCAGTCTTGTTTGAATTTTGATAGTCCTCAATAATTAATTAGTGTATAAGCAATGCAGTTGGTTTCACACACACACTAGCTTGTGAGGCAGAAAAAACCGGACAGACGATGCATCTTAATCAAAGAGACCATGTTAGGAACACGTTTGTCCTCTCATAAAAACATGCATAGAACTCGGCAAATTTTTTCATCTATCCTTCCTGTAAGGTTAAACATAAAGCACTCTTTTCTTCTATTCCAGAGACACGAGGCTACCGCTTTTCGATTGACAAGCAAAAAGCAGTAAAAGATAAGATATCCGAGGCTATGCCGAACTACTGATACGTCATTAAGTGGCTCATTCTTAACTGAAATATTAGGTCTAATTTTTTCTTATATTTTTGATAAATTTAAACACTATTGCTAGTTATGATCAACACGCTGCCTGCCACAACCAATCGGCAGCAGCAAAACTGGTCAATACATTGCTTTGTTTTGAATAAAAAGGCAAATCCAGTTGAACATACTTGAATGGCTTTCAGCTGCTCGGTTGTTAAAACAACCAGTGGTTGAGTATCCATTAAACCTATAACAACACTTACCACTCAAGCCACGCAGCGCTATCTTAGGCTATACATGTAAAACTGCTTATTAAAATAAAAACTTATTCTAGCTTCGAACGTTGGTTAGAAAATTGGCCGAAAATAAGCTACATCTTTTAAATTCACTTTTTGAATGTCGCAAAATCAGAGGTCCTAAAAGCTCGATCATTAATTACAGACCTCAAATCTTGATCAGATGCGTTTACCTAATTAATTATAGCTCACGCCTGAGAGTTTAAACAAGCCCAAAGCACGTCTTGCTCATTTAGGTAGCAAAGAGGAACTGGCAAGGGTGCATCAAATAGAGGGACTGAAGTCTTTTTCTTAGTGATATACCTTAAAAGCCACTCGCTGATCTCCTTTGTGTGGAAAATTGAGAAAAGATTTTTTTTCAGGCCCTCAATATAATGTGCCTTTAAATTCTTCCAATACCTTTTTTTAAGATCCAAAAGCGTTTTTGAGGTGCTAGCCTCACTCGCGAACTAACGTAAATACATTTTGTTTAGTTTCCGAACTCCAGATAAGCCAATCTTTCTTTACCTGAAACAGATTGTTTAGTTGGAAAAGCCGCTAATAATGATTATCCGTCTTGATAAATTGATTTACGGGGATACGACTGAATATAACTACCAGTAAAACAGTAGATTTCTTGAAAACTATGGTGCTAATTCACAAATTTGAGTTTTATATCAAAGATCAGCCAAGTTTAGAAAGTAAACAGCAATCCATTGGTTGCCAATCTTTTCAAAATGTAGTCTCCTCAGCCCTTTTTGAAGCTATTCTATACCTCCTTGACACTCTCAATAATGCAGCACAGCAAACGCAAACAGTAAAAATATTGAATTACGTTATGAGTAGAGCCAATAGGAACACTGCTGGTACAATTTACATGAAAAGAAGGAAAGTTTTGACATGTTATTCAACAAGCTAATCTTATAAATACTCCACAAAAGGCTGCAGTTTTTCTCTTCTGGTATTAACAACCATAGCAAAAAACCAGCTTCGCATAAATTCAATCTCTCCCATAAATATTTGTTCTCCCCTAAAATGTGATTTTACCTCCACTAGAAAAGTCATTTTCCCTAGTCGGGAACACTGTTATAATTCAAAATTTGATCGCACATGTCATATCTCTGAAATGTTTGGGACAAGTTAAGGATTTGATATTGATAATGAGTTCTCGTAAGCAAGTCGTATAAATTATTTTTCGTGTTTATTCTTAAAAGATATTTTATGATTTCAAACACAATGGAATCATAAAGAAGTTAGTTGAAGGTAATCGTGAGGATAGATGTTACACAAATGGTTTCATATAAATTGTCTTTCGTGTCCTTGTTGCAGGCCTACATCACGGGTCTCATTTCTATTTAAAAACAGTTGCATGCTTCAACGTCCGCAAAATCTTAGTGAAACCTAATCTTCTTTTTAATCAGACAGTTAAAAGTCTTTTTTGCTACTTGCCTTTTTAAGTTTGCTATAAACAAGCGTATTTTAAGTGAAATTAAAGAGGTGGCTTTACTCCTCTAGAGGTCACTCAGAAATACGCACCCGCACCTTCCCCAGCATAATTTTGCTACACTGTATATGCTCACTCTATAAAGTGGTTCAGATTTAGATCACTTTTGAAAAGTTAGTTTCTGCGACCTATGTGGTGTGTTACAGCTAAAAAACACCTTCAATGAAAAAAAAATTAAAAATTTTTAACTCTTTTCCATTGCTTATAACCATTAAAAAAGTCCACCAAATATACTTCAAGGAGAATCCCCTTGTGACGTTACTTCCTAGTAAAAGCGAAATTATTTGACTTGTAAAGCTATTAGAACAGTGGTTCCTAAGGAATGGGTGATTACCCACGACTGGTTAATGACAGAGTAGCATGGAAAAAGTTAGAACGTGAGTGTTTCGAGTTAAAGAAGTAACAATGTCGTACCTGCTCTTTGCTTTAAGCTATAAATCGTTTTATATCGTAATTTGCTTGTGTGTGAGCTTTTTACTGCCTATTTGGTCTACATGTAATTTTCGTTCAACACTCAAGGGTTCAACTGTCAAAAATAATCATAAGGCTAGATTTTAGCTGCAGAACAATTTTATTGGCTTATTTTTTTTTCAATTAGGTGAAAATTTTAAACCGTGACAATAGATAACTTTGGTGATCCATATACCATATATTTGGGTTACAAAATTTCAATGACAAAAAAAATGAATAAAGCTAAGGGACAACAACAACAATACTTTTCGCGAATATGGATTCACTTTCGTATAGAGAAATGGTGAGCAATTATCACAATGCAAAAGTGTAATTTGTTTTAAAACCCTCTCCAGTGCTTCAATAAAGCCCTTTCAGCTAAAGCAACATCTTTCGAACACCCACACGCGATTCACAAATAAAACAAAAGCTACTCTAAAACCAAAGCAGCCAGCTTAAAAAAATGAAATTGGAAAGCACAGGGCAGTTTCAAGCTCATTCAAAAGCGATTGTGACAGCGTCTTTAGCAGTTTCGCTAGAAGCGACAAAAACTGCGATCTGGCTTTTTGAAACTTGTTAAACAGAAAAATCTTGTGCTGTTTAAGTTGTCGACTATGTGAAAACTAATGCTTTGAACATTCGACTCATCCAAAAATTCTGCTAAAAGACGGAAGCTGAATGTAATTCTCAAGTTGTTTCACATTTCTATGCCCTGGCTCTTAAAAGAAAACATGCTTATTCGGCTTGTGTGTTTACTATCACGAGTTTTCGAATTGTACCGGCGCGATGGCGTAGTGATTAGAGCGTCCGCTTCGCAGTCGGTAGACCTGGGGTTCATTTCCCTAGTCGAGTCATACCAAAAAGACTTTGAAAAATGGTATTCACAGCTTCCCTGCTTGACGCTCAGCACGTAGGGATAGTGTGGAGAACAAGCCGGCAAGCTTGCTTGTTGTGTCCTTGGACAAAACACTTGACGGGATGCCTCCGTCTTTATGTGACAGACAGGTGGTGGGGCCAAGCAGTCTACCCGTCGTGTTGGCCCCAGTCTAACTGAAAACATGCTAACCGAGCGTGAGCGCTAACGCAGTGTAACCTATATATACATCTTTCTGCATAATGCTCACAACAAATAGCTCATACGACGAAGAAGAAGAAGGTTTTTGAATTTATTCGAATCCACCATCAACAAAAACTAAAGATGGGTACTTCAAATGCAATGTTTCAAAACTGATTGGTATTTGTTGCAGACATGTTTTCTCATTTGAATGAACTAAACCGCAAATTGCAAGATGTCGACGCATACGCTTTGAAACCATGAGGCAAGACCGCTGCTTTTATAGCAAACCCTATGCTCTGGAAAACAAAAGCACAACCTAGTCATAGCGAAGCAGGGTTTTCAATGATGAAATAATATTAGGCGAACGATAAAGTAGTATTATTTTGGGTGAGGTTGTTGGCCACTTCAGCAGCTTGATTGAAAAATTTTATCGTAACTTCGCTGGCTTTGAACACGACACTACTGTGGCGGAAAGCTTATGTTTACGTTTTTCCAAATGAAAAGGAGGGTATTAAAGAAGAGTTTTGAGCATGATCCACGATTCAGCTATCATGGCTTCTTTTGAAGATGAGAACTTGAAAAAGTTTAAGAAAATGATGGTAAAAGCGTATATAAAAGTTTTAGAAAAATCGCAACATTGCTGACTGTGTTACCCTCCGCTTATCTTGACGAGTCAGCAATTTCAAGAGTTGCTGCTGTAAAAACAACAGCTCGAATCAAGGTTATTAGTTATGAAATCAAATTTGCGTTGTGCTATCACCAAAATCGCAGCCCATATTTCATCAATTGTAGACAAAAATCAAGAGCAAAAATTTCACTAGTGCTGTATTATAAATTTTGCGGTGTTCTTTACATTGAAATGTTCTTTTTGATAAATAGCATTGTTACATATTGGGTGTGGAACAACCAGCAAAACAGATAAATAAGATTTTGCTCAATAGGGGAAATTAGAAATTTGGTCTGAGCATAAGTGGAAAATGAGGGGATAAGGTTGTGAACTACTGTAGTTAAAAAGATGAAAGTAACTTTCAGATTTTTTCATCAAACACCCGCTACACGCTGAAGTAAAAGTAATTGTCAGCAGTGAATGATGTCACATTTAAGTACAATTTACATGTGTAATACCACAAATTAAATTAAGAAACTGTTGCCTACTAACAGCATTGCTGTAAAATAATTCATGCATATGCCAATATAATCAATATGAATTTATTTTTATTAATGTCAATAAAAAGTACCTTCAAGTAATTATGAAACTTAATCGCACGGCATGTGTTTCAGTGAAAGGCTTGTCAGGCGTGTATGGAATCTCATTCAAATAAAATCTTGGTTTTTGATTAAATCAGATCAACTTACAGTCTCTGATTCAGTCAAATTGACTAAGTTTACTGCAGAGTAAGGCTGCCAGCGCTAGGTTTTTAAACCTAGATCTTGTTTTTTTTACCTAAGGCTAGGCTCTTAAATCTAGATCTTCGTTTTTTTTGCCTAAGGCTAGGTTTCTTGTTTTGTTTTACAAATTTATTGGTATCTTGGTTTTTTATGGTAATGGAGTGAAAACAGAAACAAATTCATAATTTCTAAAGAAGAAGGTAGATTAGCGTCAATTGAATGTTACCCTATGGGTCGCGCATACACACAGGCGTTGATGTTTTTTTTCTTTTAAAGGCCCCCCTCCAAATGGCCCCGATCACATAAACTTAAGGCCTAGTTGCAATGACAGAAACACTATCAAGTGTTTAGTTATTGAAAATACTGTTCTATTCCACTAATGGTGGCAGCAAAACTATGCTACTACCGCATTAAAATGCTGCGTAACACAAGAAGCTAGAGTTGTTAATAAGTCAAAAGCATGTGAATAATATAGATGTAGCTTTTTGGAAGTCTTGGTTTTTCTGTTCAAATCATGGTTTTTTAAAGAGTGTTATCTTGGTTTTTCAAATTATAGTCGCTGGCAGCACTGCTACAGAGCATAAGGCATCTGTAACACCGCACCATAAAAACTGTCTAGTTACAAAGCAACGCTAAAAAAGGCCTCATGAAGTATATTCGGCAGCAATGTTACAAATATTGCAATAATTGAGAAAAATAAAAATGATCGTTTAAGTTCCTATATCAAAAATTGACAACATCAATACGTTTTATTTTAAAAGTCACAATGGAATGTTGACCAATGATACTAAAATGTGACCATTTCTTTAGTTAATTACCATTGGTGATCCCAAAGCTTTTTAAAGACAGTTTCACCCACCGCAGGGTCTTCTTTCTTGTATCTTTTCGTGTCTTGCAAAAACAAAAAATCTTTTATTGAAACGACTAAAACAATATTGGATTTGAGCCATGCAGGTTCGAAGAATAAAGTATCAACAAAAAGATACGACAAAGATTTTCCTCAAAGTCACCTTCAAAAGGCATTTGATTGGTCCGTATAAACATTTTTTGATGATACCTGACCCATTAAGGTGGCATCGAAAGCAGCACCCAACCTGTAACAAAAAACTTGGAAGGGGCAGCACCGGACACCGCAAGTGTGTTTTTGATTATGAAAACTTCTTTTATACTTTTATCTTTTCGAATTAATTCTCGCAATTCACTTATTACCTATCTAAACCTCTTCTGAAGCCAATTTGATAAAATATCTAATAAGATTATAACGTTGAGCTTTGTCTATTTGAATCCAATTGGACGTAAACAATGTAAAATATGTATTTTCTGGCGCTGACAAATTGCCAAACAAGCAAGTATACCCAGTTGCAATTGCCAATCAATACACATGACGACACCAAGCATTAAAAAATTTTATGATCAAGAAGTCTCTCCTAAATTTTTTGCCGCACTATTATTTCAAATTGTGTTACTTGCTGTTATATCAAATACCAATGCTTTTACATCTTATTTCAGATCCCACACATCCACCAAATCATAGCTTGCCTGTGTTTGAGCTTTCACATCACCTTTTTTCAGCTTTTGTATTCCTTAGAGCTTACCTTTTTTGTAATTAGGGGTTCCGGGCACTAGCACAGAAAGCGCTTTGCGCCTAATGCCATAAAGGTCTTCAGTTAGTTTTTCATCCCAGTAAAGTGCCAAAAAATCAAGTGAAGTTTCTTTAACTTAATTTAACATTTCGTACAAAAGCTTTGCAATGCTTTCAAAAATTTTAAGTTTGTCATACGAGCTTTGCAAGTGGAAAAGTGACTTAGGGAAAGTCTTCAGTATCACCTCCTATGAATAGGATGACAATCGCGCAGCGTACGCAGCCGCATGTCAGTTCCTCGTACTATTTTGGTTGACCTTGACGCGTCACGTATATCAAGAGGAATTTTAGATATGCTGAATTTACTGTGAATTGAGTTAGGAATGAGATTTTTATTATTTTTATGTCTTTGAAATCCGATTGTTAGACCAAAGACCAAACTAGTTTTGTAGTCATTGGTCTAATTACCAGTCGGCCACTGTGCTTAGTAGTAGATATGATTAGGAACATCGCAATAAAACTTCAAAGAACTTACTAAATTAAAACGATCACTTAGTTGAGTTGGAACAAAAAACCTGGTTGTTGAGTCTATGTATCATTCTTTTGATGATTATTTGAGCTAAGTCTAAGATGTCCGTGTTTGATACAAATTTTCAAAAAAATTAAGAATCTTAAGGCTTAGCATTTTAAATGCTGATCAACAAAAATTTTAAAGTAATTAGCATTTTAAAGTAACACATTTTAAATGCTGATCAACAAAAGTCACCACCTATACATTCTGGGCCAGGGGTGTCAACCTCATTCAGTTTCAATATTTAGATACCTGGCTTCTATGCGGTCCGCACTCTATCGAAAAAATAATTAGAGGTACCACTTCTCCGGGCAACGATCTAAGAGATCGTGTAATGTAGCCCGAAATGGTGCTGATCTCCAAAAAAAAAATGATCATTTGTTGACGGCTGCAAGCTGCGTGTGATCTAACGTTGCAATACTGCCGAAATTGATTGAGAATTTGTGAATCGCCTCGCGGGCCGCGAGTTTGACACCTCGGCTCTAGGCTATCTCTTTTGGTAATTCAAAACACCAAATTGATTTAGCTTAGTTGAGTTGGAACGGAAAGCCTGGTTGTTGAGTCTAAGTCTCATTCTTTTGATGATTATTTAGCTATGATAGCAAGGTTGCTTCCGGGAGTAAGCTGCTAGGCTGATTCAATTTGGTGTTTTGAATTATCAAAAGAGATAGCCTAGGGTGTATAGGTGGTGACTTTTGTTGATCACATCAACATTTAAAATGCTAAGCCTTACGGCTCTTAATTTTTTTTGAAAATTCGCATTAAACACGGTCATCTTAAACTTACCAAGTTACTTTTACAACTGGTCAAAGGAATAATGATGAAAAAAAAACTTGCTTCATTGCGTGAAAAAATGAGACAATTTCTCTTACGTATTCAAGTAAGTTTTGTGTGCTATGATTGGATAATATAAAACAGGTGTGCCCAACCTAATTTCGGTGAAGATCGACTAGAAAGAGTTTATACAGCTCGCTATCGACCTGCCTGTAACCAAGCCACTAAGATGAATCTGTTTTTGTTTGAGATAAGGGAATAGAGGAAAATTAAAGAGCTCAGTAATTTTCCACAGCCCGTAATAAGGGCAATATCAAAAGAATGAGATGCCGAAGAATGTAGGGCGTAAAAACTCCGTAGCACTACTCGACAAATGAAATGAAAAATGACCTGAATTTTGTGGCGCCAATCTCTGCAAAAAGGGTTTTAATTTTCTCAATGCTGGTGAGATTATAGCTCAACTGAAGGCTGCGTTCGTTACAACAAAGACAAGAGAGAGAGAGAGCCAAGTGCGAAGGACGAGCGAGCACAAGTTTGTTATTTGAGACCGAACCAACTATTTGTGACAAAAAATGTTGAGGAGACAGCATTCCTTCAGTCAAATAAAAGATAAATTCAACAAAAGAGATGAGAGGAACTTAAGTGGGGTTGTTCGATTTAGCGCACTCCATCTGGCCAATTTATCTGACGTGTTGTTGCCCCCAATAAATGAGTGAATAGAGACTTGTTGCAGCCCAAAAATAAGTAAAAAAGGAGAAGTAAATAGCGTCTGCGAGATATTCTAGAGTGTGTGAAAAGAAATGACGGTAAAAAGAAACAAACCGCAAGGCGAAACAAGAGTATGAGTGACTGAAAAGAGAATTCGCGACTTCTTGATGACCTCAATCCGTGATGAGCTCACAAAATATCAGACGCTTTAGCGCAAAAATGGAGCAGTCTGACCCTGCTAAAAAAAATGAAAAGTGATTTTAGTGTCACAATGACCAAAGACACTGGAGCCTTTTTATCTAAAAGGTAAGGGGACAAAACCTTAATCCAAATACATGTAACAGCATTGTGATATGAAATATATAGCTTCTATATAAGATATATATATAAAGTATTATATAAGCTTTTTGACTAGATAAAATTCGCAAGTTTAAAGCATAAAGTATGGAAAGAAAAACTTTACGCTAAAAGAAAAGGAAGTCTCGAAAAGAAAAGAGCGGCAAACAAGTAAACATCCCGAAAAAAGAAAAGAGATAAAATAAGTAGTAAGTGGATAATAAGTTTTTTCAAAACCTTTTGACAAATCTTGATTGTTTTAGTCCAGCCTGTTCTGAAATAAAAGAACGGCAAATTATGAGTTTGTTCCGAGGAGGATAGGATAAAATGAATGGAAAAGATCGGCAGATGCAGCACAGATACCTCAAAATAAAGAAAAGATGCAAGCAAGGATTTACATGTCAGCAAGAAAAAGATGTCAACAAGGACTTGCATCTTTTCTTTTTTTGGAGGCATCTCTGCTATACCTGCCGATCACTTCAACTCATTTTACCCGGTAGGCCAGGGCTCTTTAAACTGGCGGTCGCGACCTACCGGTGGGTCGCGAAAGGGCTTAATAGGGGTCGCGAGATGTTTCAAGAATATTATTAAAGTATGTACAAGAAAACATTTCAAACAGGTGAGAAAATCCGCTTAACGTGATTTTTATCAATAGCTCTATTATAGCGTGCAATTATTTCTACAAGCAACGTTATTAATTAATCCAAAGAAAATAAATGCCATAAATTATAAAATTTGTTTGATCGAATTTAGGTTGCATTAGTTGCTAACGCATTCAAATTGCGGCTGCTGCTAACACGTTCAGGTTCTGTTTGATGTTGGTAACGAACGAGTTTCAAACCCAAGTGGAGTGGTTGAGTTCTTGTTTGGTTTTCATTCAATTTAGGGCCAGAAGGAGTGATTATACATTATTGAGCTGGTGACATAGCATTTGCAAAATGATTTTGTTTCTAATTGTTTGCCGTGACATGGGTATCTACTTGTGAAATTAAAAATAAATAACCTAATGCTATAATTTTAGTTTGTCTATTGCAGATGGCAACACGGAATTCTTTGCTTCTCGATGCATGGCTGCAATTTCTTTCATGCAAAAATATTGTTGCAATGCCCTATTGGAAATCGACAACTCCTAGTTCATTATTTATAGTTATTTTATTATAGTATTTATATAAAATGTTTAAATATTTGCAATTTACAGTTATTTAAAAAATGGGTGCCTGCATACAGTATCTGCTGTAACGATGTATATCCGATGTCAACAAGAACTGGCTGTTTGACTGGTAGTGCACTTATATTATTTGCTGAAATGTAACTTAGCAATTAACCTTCTTTTTTCCTAAATAACGTCCATTTTTGTTCTAGATTTTATGAAATCTTTAAAGTAAAAAAGAAAAAGTTCTAAGGTTACTTACTATTCTGTGAACAAGTAATTTTACAACCACATAGATTTTCAAAATTAATAATTATTACACAACTCTTCTCATGGATAAGTGTTTAAAATCGAAGCATCATTACTCACCAAACAATTCAAGTATTGAAAAGTCAACGCTAACTGAACAGCCAAGTGGCAATATGGAAAAGACAAAGGCCAATCATTCTTCCGTAAAAAAGAGGAAATAAAATGAAAGTTACTTACGATACGGATTTACGTATATCTGCATAAGTAATGAGCATCGGCCAATGTGCTTGATATGTAGCGAGAGTTTGGCAAGTGAAAGTATGAAACCTATAAAATTGAAGTGGCATCTAACCACAAGACACGCTTCTTATGCTGAAAAGCCGCTGGTGTATTTTGAAAAGTTATTGCAATCAATGAAAAACCAAAAGTTATTCATGGAAACACATGTACTTAACTAATTCTAAACATTTACGCGCATCTTATGAAGCCTCCTACCTAATCGCAAAGAGCAAAAAACCATTTACAATTGGCGAAGAACTTCTTCTACCAGTAGCTGTTAGAATGAATGAAATCATCCATGGCCATAAATATGCAGATGAATTAAAAAAATTCCTTTATCAGACTCAACAGTAAGTCGATGAATTGAAGACTTTAGCAAAGACCAATTTGAACAGCTAATTGCAAGAATAAAAGGGAATTCGAAATATGCAATCCAGATTGATGAAACTACAGATATTTCAAGTAAGGCACAATTATTGAAATATGTCAGATATTGCTTCAATAATAATGTTCATGAAGACTTCCTCTTCTGTAGGGCATTTGTGGGACACACAACAGGTGAAGCAATTTTTCTTAAAGTTAGTGAAGTTCTTGAAGAAGTTGGATTAAAGTGGGAAAGCTGTGTAGGGGTTTGTACTGACGGAGCAGCAGCAATGTTAGGAAAAAATGTTGGCTTTCAAGCTAAGGTGAAATTCCTAAATAGCGGACCTATTACTTACACTCACTGTGTAATTCATCGAGAAGCACTGGCAGCAAGGAAGATTTCTGTTAAATTATGCGTAGTATTGCAAGATGCTGTAAAAATTATTAAACACATTAAAAGCCGTGCTCTCAATAGCCGCCTTTTCTCCAATTTATGTACAGAAATGAATTTATAGTTTAGTTTTCATTTGCTCCATACAGAAGTGAGATGGCTGTCAAGATGCAAAGCTTTAAAAAGGCTGATTGTGTTAAAGAATGAAGTATTGCATTTTCTGTCGGAAAGTAATACGGATTTGGTAAAATATTTTCAAGATAAAAACGGGCTGTGTAAATTTTGTCATTTGTCAGGCGTTTTTGAAAAACTTAATAATCTGAATTTATCTTTGCAAGGAGAAAACTCGAATATTTTCACATTGATATTTAAAATTGAAGCATTCATGAAAAAAATAGGTACGTAGTTACAGAAGGTAGCAAATTCCTAATATGATATGTTTACGTGTATGGAGGATTTCATAGAAGAAAATGAGCTAGATTTTGATGCAATGAAACCACCAGTAATAACCAAAACTCATTTTAAAAAGTATTTTATGCCAGAATTGGATGCTAGCCAATTCCACTGGGTTCAAAACCCATTTGACGTTAAAATAGAAAAAGTAAGTCATCTCGCACTAAAAGCTCAAGAAGAATTTTCAGAACTCTCCAGTGATTTTAATATGAAAGTAAACTTTTCAAAAAAAAGCTTAAACTGCTTTTTGGTTAATGTGAAAACAGAATACCCGTTATTGTCAAAACTAGCCATACTTGCTCTTCTTCCTTTTGCCTCCACTTATCCAAGTCAAAAATCTTTTTCGACACTAACTTATGCAAAAACAATATATCAATCAAATTTGAAAGATCTGGAACCAGTACTGAGACCCGCCATCACCGAAATAGAGCCAAGATTCGATCTTTTGTGCGAGAATAGGCAAGCACATTGGTCTCATTAAAAGTATTGCCAATTTTATTGTTCTTTATTTAAGATTTTCTGTATCATTAAATTTTACTATATTTATTTTTTTGTGCCTGGGGGTCGCGAAAAAATTTGGCCGCGCAAAGTGGGTTGTGATAAAAAAAAGTTTGAAGAGCACTGCTGTAGGCAACCGGTGATGGCGCGGTTGAGGGATCTATTTTTGTCACTAAACAAAAGCTGTTTCAATCTGGTTTTGCAGTTATTGAACTCGTTGAGCCGAATCAAAATGGCTTCGATCTTGGCTTGGAGTCAAAGTCCAAACTGGCTTGGAGTCTCAAAAACATTGAGCATTCTTGGACCAGAAGGCACGGAAGATACTGTGTTTTTACATATAAAGCGGTTTTTGAAATTTATCCAAATTGATCGATAATTTTTCTCTACTTTCAGGAACATTAAGTGAAAAACGCTCGTTTTGGAAGTTTCGTCAAGTCAACATAAAATCGCAGGCAATCCACCAGTTCAGACTTGGTGCCACCAGTTCGATCGCGATTGACGTGTTGGTCATCCCTGATATAAAATATTGATTAAGCAGCTAGGTCAACTATTCCGACTATTAAACTTTTAGTTTCAAAGTACCAGGATCAACAACATGGTATTGGGTCAAAAGCGGTTTGTGAAATAAAGGGGGCGGCAGAAGTAACGTTCTTTTTGTTATTTAAGTTTTCTAGTTTCTGCTTGATTTCGTCTTTATTTTACAAATACACCGTTTTTGTATCTGAGTTTTCTAATTAATTTTTGTTTCTTTTTTAGTTTAGAAATAGTTTAGCTATAAATAAACAATTTCATACTTAAGAAATACGAAAATGGCGTTACTTTTGCCGCATCCTGTATAACTTAAAACCTCTGACTGGATGCGCGTGTGGTCCTTGGTATCGGCATAAAACTCGGTATTTCGTTAGTCTTTGCTACACATTATAAAAATGTCTTTGCATTTAAGAGTATTCAGGCCTGCCACATGACTATACAACCGAGCTAATATAAAGAGAATTTATCTGCAGATTTTATATCATATTATATATTATAATTTTTCTAGTTGCCATTATGATTGCTACATCAGTCAGGCCCGCTACACTCCTACACAAAAGTATTCCAACTTGCTACTGCACTTCTGAAAAAAAGGTCTTTTTGGCCTACCAGTATGTTAATATTGTAACGTATCATTCTTCTTCAACAGTCAGCATATGCTGTGGTATGGGCGGTTGCTGCTTGCTGCGATTTCCATTGTAATGGTACCAGACAGGATTATGAATGCCACCACAGAATTTTTTGAAGCGTTTTAAAAAAAGAAGGCTGTTTAGAATGCTAAAAATGCTTAAAATGATGTTGTTGCTGCATTGTCATTTCCACTTAAATTGTTTTACAATTTTTTTGTTGAAAGCATCTGGATAATATTTCCCCAAAAATGCTTTTAATCTCGTTTTTACTGATAGTATTTCTTGAGAATATAAAAAGATCATATTACAATCAAACGTTAATTGTAACGTCATTTTACACTATAAAAAGAGTAAAATCTTTGCAAGTCGGGGACTGGTTTTCGTTTGAGCAAAAAATTGTTTTCTTCAGTTCAAAAATGCAAATCAAAAAAAATTTTTGATTATGATGCCATGATAACAAAGAAATGGTAGAAAGTAAAACCGTAATGATGACGTCAAAACCTTCTTATGACACTCATCCGGGCCGGTAATCAATCATTCCGAGTTTCAAGTTTGTACGCCAAGTAGTTTCGGAAAGGTTTAATTGTACGTGCGTATGTACGTACTGACAAAACTCTGCTTTAGATCTATAACAAATTTGTTAACTGGAAAAATCTGTAAAACAAGGCCTGACAAAATTCGTCAGAATTTTTGGTTTTGCAGGAAAAGTTGCACGTTTAGATCAAAGTCTTAATGTAAGGACTACGTTTAGTTACCGCTTGTTCACACTCTGCCATTTCTTTGTTTTCTTGGTTTTTCCCTTGCATCGAAGATTGATGTATTATGCACAGTTGCTAGTTAGTATAGCCTGTATCATCAAAACTTGAATAAGTGTAATCTCTCTTGCAGTCGACGATAATTTGCCATGCATATCTTTGCGTAAATACCACGCAATTTTTTCCATCCTAAGAGATGATTCAAGATCATGACGTCATTTACTGATGATGTCATCAATTGTATTTAAGTGCGTAGTGGATGTTTGAAGAAAAGATATATGATATGTTTTACTTGTAACAGGTTTAAAAGTTATGAGTTATTTCACTTTTTTTGATAAGTGACGTTATAAGGTGATTTCCCACGAAGTAATTGAAAGGACTTTGAAAACGCCATGATTGGCAGAAGAGTTACAATTTTTGAACCTACTTTTAATAGGAGATGCTCTTTTTGCTGCAGCGCCAACTTTTTAAAAATAATCCAAATCTGAACACTCTCAGCTTACGTTTGAAACAACTGGTTTCACAAAACAATATACGAAGTCATTGAGAAAAATGTCATGTTACAGAACTCTATAATGGACTGAGCTTACAAAAAAACAACAAGATATTAATAAACTTGAATCAGGAAAACTCTATTCACCGTACTGCCTCTTCAGCTCACTCGATAACTAAAATAACTCTATAATAAAGGAAGTCGACTCGTATATTGACATATTCAAACATCAACCTGCTTTTCATCTTATATCATAAAAAGTTTTCCTCAAGCATAACCAATTGAAAATTTGGTCGGCTTACATTTCCTTAACCAGCTTGTTCTTTTAATGGGGGTAGCAGGGGCAGCAACCTCAGACTTATTCAATCACCTTCCCGATTTTAGCTACATCCGCTAATTCAACTAGTTCAATTCCAAACTTGCTAAATTGATCCATCTACTTTATGGGCCGCCAATTGACTTTCCAGTTGGTGTGGCAAAAAAATTGAACGAAAAAGTCTTTCTTGCGGGGTTCTACCTTCATTGCGAGACCAACGCAATTGAGGCCCTGCACTACCAAGAATCTGACTCGATGTGACAAGATTTTCAAATTTCGGCGCCACAAATTGTATTTATTCATGACACACAGTTAGTTTTTCGAAGTACAGTATTTCCATTTCCTCAACCAGTACTCGAGATCACAATCTTTCATGATTTCTGACCATAATGGTTCAGAACAGGGACAAAAAACGATTTAAAAATTGAAAGCTTAGCATGGTCTAACTTAAAAAAATATTGGTCTAAACTGTATAAAGAATTTACTTGCTACAGTAATTAGCCAACTAATGTTGCGATACGTAACACTAGTTTATAAGGAAAGTGCTTCTCAACTTTTTAAGCTTTTACGGCACCTCACAAAAGTGATAAATAGTCATCGATTATTTTAAATTTATGCTTGGTATCCTGCGATAATCTAAACTCCAAAGGCATGCTAAAAACAGCGTCTTACTTGCTTTCTTGACTTAACCGGTCATTCTCTTAGGATAATTTTGATACGATATTTGTCTAAATTTCTAAATTCAATCCGACCTATGGAAAACCAGTAATTTTTTCTCTGTGAATTAACGAGATACTGCGAAGTACAAACTGCTCATTGTACTACTACGAGCTAAAAGTGACTTCACTTCAATTGCCATAAAAAACTTAAATATTCAATATGGCAACAATTAACGCATCAATGCGTCATCAAAGTATAGTTTGTACTATGGATCAATCGGCAGTCAGACATTGAATGAAAAAAATACGTATCCTACGGAAAGAAAAGCTTATGGTCAAATGCTCAATAGACAACTAATTAGCTGTGAATCTTGAGTTTTGTTGACTATGCGCTAGGAGCAATAGCGTGCTTACAGTAAAAGGAGAAAACAGTGGCAGCAATGTCTTCTATTTACGCTTAAACCTACAAGTTTTAAACAAAAATCTATACTATCAAGCGCAATTGTGCTGTCTATTGGCTTGAAACAAAAATATGATAGCATTTGCTGCTACTAGATGAAGATACTCAAAAGCCACCACATGCTTTAAGAGTAGATGACATAATAAATTGGTCATGTTGAACAGTGCTTTTTGCATTACATTTTTTGAATACCTGGGTATTAAAAAAATATATAATTTGAATACTGGGGTACTAAAAAGGTATAATGCATAAAAAAATAGTATAATACTTTTAAATACCGGGATGGCCCGAATGGCAGATGCTTTCTCGCAGCCGGGGTAGTGTGTAAGTCTATTGTTGCAGCTTGCATGCCAGACCGAAACAAAATCTGCCAAAATGGAAGGTTACCTACCAATCTCGATGTTCAGCCTGAGCCCGCTAATCAGCAAACGTCCTTTTCAGGACGGGGCGATGCATGTGGATCAAACATGCTCTTCTCAGGGCACATCGTCAACACGTTCCGAAGGCCAACCATTCTACAGCTGAACACTGAAGGCCTCACTGCAAGCAAGATAAACGTTCTTCACCACCTTGCGGTGCAGCATGAGGCTCTCCTCATCCTATTACAGGAGACTCACTGCACTTCTTCGAAAAAGCTAACACTTTCAAGCTTTGCACTAGCTGGGTTCTCTTTAAGCAGGAAACACGGCCTTGCCACGTTTGTTCATGAGCGACTGAAATACACGCTTTCAAAGCAATCCCCACTTAAATCGGAGACTGAACGGTTGTGTGTGGACGTTGATGGACACAAAATAGTCAACGTCTACAATCTCCACCAACACGACGGCAAGCCTCTGATCTCCCAGCGTTCACCCCTGTCTTTATGCTGGTGATTTTAACTACCCGCATGCTGACTGGGGCTACGGTGCCAACAGTGTGAATGGAGAGAGCCTGACTGGTTGGGCAAGTATTATCAACCTTGCTCTCTTTTACAATCCAAAGGATTCTGCCAGATTTCATTCTGGGCGCCAGAACAGTGGTACTAACCCTGATCTTGCGTTTGCTGATGCTGACTCGGACAGCCGCTTATCTGACAGACGTGCCTTAGAGAAATTTCCCAAATTGCAACATCGACCATCGTTAATCACTCCACCACGGTTTGCTTTGCCGGTGCCAAGCTTGCCCGTTTAACGATGGAACTTCCGTAAGGCCAAGTGGAACCACTACATAGCTTTGACGAACAAATTCTCCAAGACTTTGTTACCATCTGATTCACCGGACGTGGATCAGGTCTACCAGGACTTCTGCAACATCATCAGCTCATCAGCCAAAAGATCTATCCCACGTTGTTGTCGAAACAATCACATACCTTGTTGGGATTCAGAATGTGAGAGCCTCTACCGAGTGTTCCTGAGATCGGATGGAAACAACTCTAGCTGAGCCGTCACAGCCCTGCTCACTAGGCTCGACAGGAAACGGAGGGGCCGATGGTCTGAAGCAGTTCAGAGCATCAACTTTTCACACTCCAGTTGAAAAGCATGGAGTATCTTGAATAACCTTACTGGTAGGTTAACAACATTCCTCTCGTCACTGTTCCATCTGAGCTAACGTCATCGCATCTCAGCTAGTTAGAAACGGGAGCCAGGAGGATGGCAATCGCGCGTCGTCTTGACTCGTATCTCAAGAGACGTCTGACCTCTGGAGCGCCACAACAACATGTTCGGTGAATATCTCTGAAAATTTTACAACAAGAGAATTCACTGTCGCCCTTCAACACCTAAAGCCAGGTAAAACTCCTTGTCCTGACTCTATTTTCCCAGAGCTTATACTTCATGCTGGAGCTGCTCCAAAGTCCTGGTTATGTAGCTTCCTTTCTTCCTGCTTGCATCGACTCAAAATTCCCAAAATCTGGAAAAGAGCGCTGATAGTCGCGATCCCAAAGCCTAAGAATTCTGAGGAAGATTCTAAGAGCTATCGCTCAATATCTCTGCTTTGTGTCCCCTACAAGATCCTAAGAGGCTCATCCATACCCGTGTGGAACCAATTATCGATCCAGAGCTACCTAAGGAGCAGGTTGGATTTCGACCCGGGAGATCAACCGTGGATCAAACCGTTTTGCTCACGCAAAATATCGAGGACTCTTTTGAGGTTAAGAAGAAGGCCGGTGCCGTATTTGTTGATCTGACAGAGGCTTATGACACTGTCTGGCACTGCGACCTTACCTGCAAGCTGCTAAGACTTCTGCCGGATAAGCACATGGTTCGGATAATCTTGGAGCTTATCCGAAATAGAAGCATCACCTTCACCACCGGTGATAGCAAGTGAAACAGGCTTCGACGTCTGAGAAATGGCATCCTCCAGGGATCTGTTTTGGATCCCATCCTTTTATATATCTATATACAGTGGAACCCCGGTTATCGACAACCTCGATAACAAGACTATCCAGTTATCAGGACCACTTCAGAGCGGTACCCAGCAATTTACTATGGTAGTGCATTGTATTTTGTTTCAATAACGCGACTACCCCGGTTTCCAAACCAGAACCACCGTATTTTGGTTCAAAACTGCAAATTTAACTCCTCTAAAGCGACCACATGTACTCAATAATTTACTTTTGTGATCAAAACAATAAGAATAGATGAACGCGAGCACACACACAAAGAAAATGCAACTGCACAATGAATGACCACTATGACATACACACAAAGACAAATTCCTGACAGTGTTTCTGATAGGTAGGCTACTACTTAAAAATGTTAAATTCATTCTGCAGTTTGTTTTTACTGTACATTATCTTATAAAAAACATATGGCACTTAGTAAAACTCAACCGAAAGAATTTTCAATCATACAAAAGGTTATGATAGCAAAGCAAAATAAAAGTGAAGGAAAATCTCAGGGGAAACTTGCTAAAATTTCGGCTTAAGCAAAACTCAAATACAGAATACACTTTCTATTAGAAAGAAACGTAGCCCCTTTTTACAACTCTCTAGGTAGTTGAAAAAGGACCGTGTGAAATGTCAACGAATGCATTAAGACAAAAATCAGTTCGCGACTTTAATAGTTGTGATTAAATGCATGCATATTTATGTTTCATCCTTTTAAAATAAAAACCGAATTTTGTTTTCAAACTGTGCTTACTTTCGTAAATCACTGGTTGCATTTAAAAGTGCAAGTCCAACTGCTACAAACATGATGCTCCAAAGCATAATCCGCTTACACGACCACCTCGCTACCGCGACCGCTTGGATGGAGTCCCGTTGGTGGTCAGGTAAGCGGGGTTTTACTGCATACGATTTTCCCTCAATAACCTCCAGAAAGTATGCTTGTGCCGATGATCTGGCTTTGCTGCATTCATCTAGGGACTGGAAGGGCTGGGAGGAAATTTTAAGTCAGGACATGGCTACACCATCAGCGTATCTCAAGACTTGGAGGCTGAAACTCAGCCATGCTAAAACGATAACGGCGGCCTGTCATTTGCACAATCGAGAGACCAAACGTGAGCTTAAAGTCTACGCTAATGGCAAACTCTTGCCATTTTGCCCAGTTCCAACCTACCTTGGGGTAAAACTGGACAGATCGCTCACGTTCCACAACCATCTTGAGACATTGCGCAAAAAACTAGCTACCCGCATCACCCTTCTAAGGCCACTTGCGGGCTCGGGATCAGGCGCTGGCGTTAAAACACTCCGTACAGCTGCCCTGTTCTTGGCTTACGCTACAGCTGAGTATTGCGCACCAGTTTGGTGTCGCAGCGCATACACCCATCTCATCGACAGTGTTTTGAATGACGCCTTGCGCATTGTCACTGGATGCCTGCGTCCTTCGCCAACGGACCACCTGCAAATCTTTTCAGGCATCCAGCCAGCTGGGTTTCGCTGCTCGGGAGCGACCCTCTCCTTGGCCAAGCGTGGCACCCTGGACCCAGACCATATTTACCCAGTCAACTAGCTGGGTTACCGGATTTTCCCCAGGAGAGATTAAAGTCTAGACGCCCATTTAAGCCTGCTGCGTGGAAACTATTAAATGACTTATCAACACTAGGTTTCCGCGCGGCTCAGTGGATGAATTATAGATAGAGCGCAGAGTATTCCAAACGCACATCCGTACTCCATGTTTTCATTCCCAGGCCAGTTCTAGGCCCCTTGGAATGGGCTCGCCCACAACATCTTGGGTTAAGCTCAATCGCCTGCGGACTGGCTTTGGGCGCTTCTACCTGTCCATGCACAAATAGAGTCTCGCTCCCTTGCCGAATTGCGAGCGTGGCGCGACCGATCAAACCGCAGAGCACGTTATCTCAACGTGCCTCATACATCGAGCACCTCGAGGGGTGGCTGGTCTGACGGTTTTTGAATGATGATACTCGATGCTGGCTTAATACCACCACAGCGAGCATCTGATCCGATCAGTTTTTTTTAATGTCCCTCCATACGAAGAAGAAGAAGAGCAGGGTTTTTCGGAAATCCGCTCAGGGCCGTTAATTGGATAAAAGACAAATTAGGAAAATAAGACGTAAACCAAATAACCGCATGGCTGATGTACGGCAGTTGCATATTGCCTGTGTCTCAACAACTACACATGCGCACAAAACCCACACACAATAGATGTATGATCAATAATTATTTCAGTTTTAATCAAAGTTATACCGCAACAAAGCTTCTACTCAAGTGATGCCAAGTGTCCTGTCAGCTTACAAGCCAGGTTGCCATTCACATGTCACTGTCCACAAACCACTTTAACAAACTGACTGATAGCTGCCTTAATCCATTCAGATTTTTTGCTGACTAATTTAGCATGACATGGTAGGCTAAAGTCTATTCTACAGTGTAGATTTGCAACTGTTAATCAAATGAAGCAAACATAATTAACCCATTAACGCCCAGCGTCCTATTTATAGGACAATAGCACATGTCCGGATTTTACAGGGTTTTAAGCAAACTTCGCACTTTTAACCTATATATTGTATGACAAGACCCTTCTAACCTTATGCGTATCTTGCTTTCCAAAGTATCAGCGGTAACAAAACAAGATATAGTGTGACAAAGTTTTTCAGTCATAACTATTGAATTCCAATAAATAACGTCTCAAAAAAACTAGAAAATTTTGCATGTTTTTCGCAATAGCGGCAGTTACTAAACCTCTCAGATAAGCACATTCACTTCACACAAACGCCCAGCGTCCTATTTATAGGACAGCAATTTCTCTCGAAGTTACAACAAATATTTAAAAATTTCTACTGATCATCAAAAAAATATGGCATTTGAAATAAAACGTTAGAATATCAATGAGTTTTTACCAAAAAAAATAATTTGGGCGTTAATGGGTTAATTAATAAATTAGTTGTTTTATGACAACATACATCTATTCAGCTTACGAAACAGGATTACCATACAATGGTATTAACTTAATTAATGGATGCTAAGGCAATTTTTTTTTAAGGCAAGTTTTTAAGGCAAGCAAATTTATTTAATTTTTTTAAAGTCCTTTTAGTTAAGGCAAGATATTTAACCGGTTTGAAAATGCGATTGACTAGAAACATTCCCAATGCCTTTAAAATGCATATTATAACGTAATAATGGCACTGGCTTGGCTGGGAATTAAAGCACATATCGCATCAAGCTCACTGTAGTGAGCGTGCACAATAAATAAGCTTAAAATTCGGACCGATGTCGGAGTGGTATAAACCGCATGAAGCAATTCATGCGATCGTCGGTTCAATACCTGAGTCCACCTGAAGAGCTCTAATAGGAACGAAACCGGTCGTGGAAGTGGTATTTTATTCAACTGATTTCAGTTAGCCTATATGCCTTAACATCTATTAATTAAATTAATATCTTAACAGGCTAACACCAGCTCCTATAATTCGTATTGTAGCATATAATGGTAGGCTACCATTACTCACAACAATATCTTTATGGTGAGTATTTAAGCAGTATTCAAGCACTGACAACCATAAAATAGGCGAAAAAATGTTAATATCAAAATTAATGAAAAATGTGTTGTAAAACACATTAGGGCTCTCGCCCCCTTGAAAATTTATCATATTAGCACCACATAAACGCCACTTGAAATAATAAACGCCCATGGGCGGACTAAAGACAGGGTTGTGTTACGGAAAACCCCGGTAATTCTTTTTGCATGTTCAGTAGGATACAAATATTTCTTCATTTCTAGTCAATGCCTATGTCAAAACAAATGACCAGGTCCAGAGTTTTTTGGCTTACACTTAAAAACATTTGTAACACTTCTTAAAATATATAAAGAAACGTTTTTCCTGTTCCTTCTTTTTTAGCAGCAACACCCATTTATTTCCAAATATCTGATTTCCAGTTTCCTCCTTTTTGACTTTACTCTCAACGTAGTGAACTGGTCAGACCAAATTAAGTCTTCCAATTCAGGATTCTATCTGAAACAGCCAGGTAGGCCTACCTGGAACACCAGAGTGATAAATTGTGCAATGACATTGACTGCTCGCTTTACGAGCTAGCACGTAGTGCTTTGCAAAACAACCAAAAAATGTCTCAACCAATCAGCATTACTCTGCTAGTCGTTAAAAGATTATTGAAAAAAAGAACCAAAAACCATAACTAAAATCTAAAATCGTATCTCAACGCTACCTTAATACCCCACTGAGAGGTCAAATCGATCACCATCAGCATGGTGATTCGTACGATAAGCGTTAAAAACCGCCAGCGAAACTTTCTTGTTCTGCTTAAGTTTTCATAACTGCGCCGAGTAAAGCAATTTCATAACTGCATACAACCGACAAAATTTATTATGTAGACCTACAGGGTGTTCCAAAAGTCTTGGGCACATTTCAAGTCCTCATTTCTGCTGATCTGTGGATGGTGGTTGAATGAAACTGTAGTCATTTTAATGCTAAATTTATTGGGTTTTTTTGTTATGCTGATAATTTTTTCATATCTTTTCATGTAGCTTAAATAACTAAAATAACCTAGATCCACCAACGGCTTTCACTCAACCAGAAAAAGCGATTTGTGTCCTTGAACTTTCAAAAACTGATTCAGCGACACTTGATGATTGCGTTCTCTTGCCCTGATATCCTAGGTCTCCAGATGTCACATCTTACGACTTCTTTTTGTGGGTTTCGTGAAAGCACTGGTCTATGCACCTTCCCCTTCCAAACGATGTAGCTGAACTCAAGACCGAATAACAGAAGTTGTTGCAACTTGCAATCATAGACAACACAATGCTGGAACGCATTTTAGCAGGAATTTGACTATCGGCTTGATGTGTGGCGTGTGACTAACGGTGTTCACATTGAACATCTTTAAACATTCTACGAAAAACTTGAGACTGCAAGCTTTCAGAATATATCAGATGCATTGTTATTTTCTTAATAGTTTTTGATATATTCAACGTCAAAATGTGCTCAAGACTTTTGGAACACCCTGTATGTCTACGTCGTTCCGCACCCTATGCATTTTCTTGTTTGTGGTTACCCCTCCTCTTCCTCGGGATGGAGGTACGGCACGAACGGCAATTCAGGTTCATGCCGTCAACCTAATTGAAATTAGGCTAGGGGAAAGATGGCAGCCCGTTTCAAGTTAGTCATGAATGACTGATAGCCCCACCACCAACAAGGCGGACTGCCACTGGTGGGTACCCACGAGTCGCAAAATGTTGTACCTATTTAGAAGGTAACTTAATACTATCATAAACGTTCGTTTGCAACAATTTGTTTTTTAGCATTTTCTTAAATATCGTTGACCGGTTAAAACTGTTTACGGGGGAGCTTCCAATAAAAAATTGTAAGATCTTGGCCTGCCCTTGCTTTTCATTGCTACTTTGTTGCGACCTATTTGATCTGCTTTGAAGGCAATTCAAGCATTTCAATTTAACCCAAATTGTGTTATGACGTAGTAGGGGAGATTCAGACGGAGCGATTCTCATACCAAAAATAGGAAAATCTTCCTCGATGATCTCTCTTTCTTTAGAGGGCTTGGCCTTTTTTGAGAGGGTGATTCATTCTAGGCGATAGCGTGACTGAAAATCTTCTTCCGGGATTTCAGTCGTTGTCCCGCTGCATGTTGTGAATAAAGAAGATGCCTGTCATTGCTACTCTGCTTCCGACCTCCCACACGAGTGGTTACTTTTCTTCCGACCTTAGGTAGAGCCGTTTTGGATAATATGAGGAGATTTTTGATGTTAATTGGCTTGAGGTAGCCAGTTATGTGACGACAGGTGTTGCTAAAAGGCGGGATCGAGTTTTTTGGCATAGCAAAATTTTTCCACACTGGGGTGCTTATTCTGCTGTTGAGTGGCATAAGGTGACGATTGGCGAATTAAGTATGCTAGAGCGGGGGTCGGCAACCTTTTTCGTACTGCGGACCGGTTTAAAACTCCAATTTTTTTGCGGACCCGCTTTTAATAAACCACAAATGCTCAACAATAAAAAGTCATAAAAGCTCAAAAGTATTTACATTTTTAATTCAATGAGAACATTGAGCTTGTTTTGCCGCCACGAGACGCTCCCACCTAGGAATCATGGTACTCAATGACACCCGTAATGTGTCCCTGACGTCCAGTCTGTTACGCGGTTTCGTCTTTGTTGCTGCCATCACTGAAAATCCAGACTCGCATAAGTAGGATGTTGGAAATGGCAGTAGAGCTTTTAATGCTTTTATGGCAAGATCAGGGTATTCTGGCAAGACCTTCAACCAAAATATTGGCAGAGTCGTTGTATGAAAAATACCTTTCAGACCACCATCATTTGCAATGTCCAACAGCTGGTCTTCTTGTCGTACAGGTAAGGTCGAATAACCTGGTTTGAAACTAAACGGATTACGGATCCATTTCTTTGAAGTTCGAGGGTCTTTGGTGCTTGGAAAGTAACGCTTAAACTCCTGTCTGAGAACACGCAAATGACTGCTCACAAGGTCCGAGAACTCTTGGTCAGGCTCGCTGTATTTCAAAGTCTCTGCTAACGTTTGAAACATATCAAATACTCCTTTGCTTACGCGCTGCTCCCACAATTCAAGTTTGTCTTTAAAAGCAGCCACTTTATCTGCCAACTTGAATACAGTTGTCATTTTTCCCTGAAGTGAAAGATTTAGTTCGTTCAGCAGATTGAATATGTCACACAAGTATACAAGCTTTAGATGCCACTTTTTATCACTAAATTTGTTTGCACGATCAGAATTTTTTCCAATAGAAACCTTTGCAATGGTTCACGTAATTCAAACACTCTCTTCAACGATTTTCCTCGGGAGAGCCATCGCACTTCTGTGTGCAAAAGAAGACATTTGTGCTCTGCATCCATGTCCTCACATATCTGCTCAAACAGCCGGGTGTTAAGTGCATGAGCTTTAATGAGGTTAATCATTATAACTGCATCAGTGAATACACTGTGAAGCTCAGGTGATATTTTTCGGCTAGCCAGCATTTCCCTATGAATGACGCAATGAGTGGCCTCGCACTCTGGTGCGACCTCTTTAATGCGAACAGTCAAACCAGACAGACGGCCAATCATGGCTGCAGCTCCATCCGTGCATACCCCAACACAAAACAACCAATTGATCTGTTTTTCTATGAAATAATTATTTACAGCCTTAAACAGTTCGGAGGCTGTGGTGTTTTTTGGCAACAGCAAAGCACATAAGATATCTTCATGAATATCCTCTTCACAAAGATATCGAACAAACACTAGCAACACAGCTTTGTTTTCAATATCTGTAGACTCATCACACTGAATCGTAAACCATGGTGACTTTACAATTCGCTCTATTAACTGAGCTTCAATGTCTTCCGCCATATCCTCAATTCGTCTCGCAGCAGTGCGAGCCGAAAGAGGAACCTGCGCTATCTTTTTAGCTGCCGGTTCTCCTAAAATTTCACGGCAAATATCAGTACACGCAGGTCGAATCAATTCTTCTCCAATAGTAAATGGTTTATTGGTCTTAGCAATGCGATGAGATACCAAATACGATGCTCTGAGTGCATTTGAATTTGTTGATAAAACAGTCTTCAATAATGGTTTTTCACCTTCGTGATCACGTTTCCTTCTTTCAAAAAACTCCAGAGGTTTATCTTTTATTTCTGGGTGCTTGGTCTTGATGTGCCGAAGTAGTTTTGATGGCTTCATTGCCTCGTTTGATAACTTGCTCTTGCAAATTAAACAGAGTGGACAAGGTGCTTCGGAATCGCCAGTTGAAATAAATCCGTACTTTAGGTACGACTCATTATATTGTCGGTTGAAAGAAGCTTTCCTTTTTTTTGTGATTGTAGGACCCTCGGTCTCGACGTCAGATTCTTCAGATGATATTGGTCCATTCTCAAAAACACTTAGCATGGATGTTTGTTTTGTAGGCCTACCGGTACTCATTTTTCTCGGACTAAAAATTTAAATGCTAAAACTTTTTAAATCTGTAATACAATTTAAGCTTCAGTAATAATTTCTATTCAAGTGTCCCAATTTAACTGCTATTGTATTTTTACTGTAATACCTTATCAAAAATCCAATTCCTAACGCAATATGATCTTACTACACTTGCTAATCTAACCTAACCTAACTAAAGTTGGAATGCGTCAAAATCTTTTGCTTCGTCGAACAAAAATTCGCCCCTGCAGTGCCAAAGCAACCACATCAAAGCAACTTTCATCGCTATAGTTGGCAACGCTAAAGACGTTTCAAGCCGCAAGCGCAAGCCATTGGAGCGAGGGACTCTACTGGCAAGCAGTTAGCCTACGATCAGAGAACGGTAGCAAATTCAGATATTATCTCTGATAAGTGACGATGAATTTGCATTATTTCATCACAAGATGCTAACAATCGAATATTGCGAGCAATCAAGGCTTTAAACAAAGCTCCCAAAGCAATAACATTTTGCGTCAAGCTTTAAAAAAATGTTTCAAAGCTTTAGTCTGAAATGCTAAAAAACTATACGGCCCGGTAGCAGACTCCTTGCGGACCGGCACCGGGCCGCGGCCCGGTGGTTGCCGACCACTGTGCTAGAGAATAGCTTGGCACTCAACTTACTCTCCTTAAGTTTTCTCAAAATGTTATTCCTTGATCTAATCTTTGCATTGGCGTTGACAATGTGCTGTTTGCAAGTCTGGTTGCGATTCAGTGTTGCATTATGCTATAGTGGATTTGAACAGCATTACGCGTAAAAAAAGTCTTGTGTTTTTTAATTTATCTCAAAAAGTGAGAAATAAGCGGTTTCAAAAACATATCCCAGATAAATGCATCGAAAAAGTTGGGAGTCACTTGGCTAGAAGTTAGGCTTTTCCGATATGTTTTTCTTGCAACTGTCGTACAAGTACACTAAGTTGTGGAATGAAAATTGGCTGGGTCGAAAAATATTACCTATTTGTTACTATTTACAAGCGTTCCCTTGCGATGCACTGCAACCAGCTGAACCAATGTTCTCTCTATTTGATGGAGAATGCGCGAGCGGCGCCTGTTATTTGACAATACAAAAAAGTCGTTCACCCAGTGTTTCTGAGAGTTTTACCTTCAACGATATGCAAGCATTACCCTCAGCCCATGTACTCTGTAGATAGAGGTCCATCATAGGAGTTCAATTAGTAGGTTACACTTTTGGCTGTAGAACAAGAAAATGTAGCAACTCCAAAAATACTTGTATTTGACACAATCATTCTCAAAAGTATGATGAAAGTGCAATTGCTTCAAATATTGATTAGTCATTATTTGCAACATTTTTTGGTTTACCCGTAAATGCAAGTTTTTCCGCTTCAAGTTAGAGGTATTATGCTTGTAGCGAAAAAGAAATTGATTTGAGCTGTCGACTGTACCTTTACTCTTCAGATGACGTTATCATGTTGGCACTGTTTAGTCTTTGGCTGCAAACCACCCCGTATTTTATTTAGCGCCAGGCTCCTCTCGAGTGTTGGAAGCATGACCAAGTATGGGACCAATTTCCAGTTCTTCCAAGTTTTGGTTTTCTTCGCTAGCATTGAATCTTTTATTTCAAGTGCCGGTTTTAATCTGCCAGATGATCGTTTATCGCCAAGTGCATTCACCGAAGGCGCAACAATGCAGACGCTAGTTTCAAACGCACAACCACAATCGTCATATGCACGACCACAATCGCTATATAGCAACGCTCCAAACTTCCTGGTGCATTCACACATTTCAGATGTCCCTAAAGCCAAACCTGTTTCTCGCAACATAGAAATTGCTGACAGCAAGCTGAGTTGCCTATACCAACGGTTAAGAACAGTTGGAATAGCAGTGCGTATGAAATTAACACACAATGTGGCTTTTATTGCTAAGAAGGTACAAGGTGGTCCTTTAATTCAATCCAGAGACAAAGTACCAATGAAAATTTAAAACATTTACCACTTTGGTTAAAAATCTATTACGCCTAAATGCAAAACAAGACTTTGGCATATAAACCAGCAAAACGATATTCTTGTGTCTGTTTTCTATAAAACCACGCATTTTTGTGCCAAGATACACATTTAATAAACCGAAAAAGATGTGAAAAATTAAATCAGTACATTATCGTTAGCATTTCAAATGAAAATAATCGACACTTTAACTTGAAACATTCGGTAAACTGAGGATTTTAAACTTCACTCTTAAGCTTGAAGAGGAACGCAAAACAATATCTGGCTTATCTGTAATTGAACAGTGCAGTAATACTTATTTGTGGCCAGAAGTACAAAAAAGCTTTTAGTAACGGTAATAATCGGGTTTAAATGGTCCTTTTTGAGATATTCCGAGGTACTTCGCTTGTTTTTCGCTCAGTTGAGTCAACTCTACGCCTAGGTGATCGAGATGAAGACGAGCGACTTGTTCATCCAACTGAAACAACGTTTTAACAGCTTAAGAAAATGCAATTACCCGCTTCACAAACACGGCGAGCCATGGCTTTCATGATATGGCGTTTGAATAAATTACGTTATAATAGGAAGACGCTTTTACAAAGGGGGGGGGGGCACAGAATTCAACAAGATACTACTACCGGTAACCTTGGATTTTGTGGCAAAACAAATCTGCATGCATCGCACTACGTGTCACGTGATACAAGAAGTAAAAATAACGAAGTAGCCCAGTGCTAATCCAACATGAGGTAAGATGACTAGGTGTGTGATGTGAATCGGAATATGCGCAACCACTTAGTGTCGTGTGATGTGAATATGCGCAACCGCTTTGTGGCAATATTCAAAGACGGATGAACATGAAACAGAATACCGGCTGCCGAGTTGCTAGCCTTGCGTCATATTTCTATTACCAAGTTGTTGGCAGCATCAACAACGTTTTGGTGGGTTATAAACAAATGGTCTGGGGAGTCAATTATAAGCTGCGTTGTTGTACGTTTCGACAAGACACTTTATCTACTGTAGCAGCGTATTCTCCCTTTGGCCGACTACCAATCCACAACCGTACCAGACAGACCAAGCATTAATTGAGCAGCACACAGAGTTCCAACGATTTGGAAATTCCACTTGTAACAGACGATAGGCAGTTTAAAACAACAAAGACTAAGCACTGCACGGTAACCTTTTAACGTAGGCAAAATGGGTGGTGACTAAAGACCAGCAAACATCTACATTAACTTTTTTTAGTATTGTATGTTAGTTGTTGCTTGAGTACAACTCTTTATTTGCTATTGACGGAGCCTTTGGACACCAAGCGAGCCATGAACTCGGAAACCGATAGCAGATTTTCATACCTAACAGCATATTTTAGCAGGTGCGAAAAACCGATTAACCAAACCAACTCACTATTTTAGGCAGCATGTAGACCTGACCGTGTTTGTAGTTCTTGTAGTCTGGATTGTTTGACCAAAGTTCAATTTGCGCTAACGTTTGATTGGTGAATGAGTTACTCATTACAAAACTGGGATGTCCCGTCGCGCAACCGAGATTCACTAAGCGTCCTTCGGCAAGTAAAATTATGTGATTTCCATTTGACAGCTGGTAGCGATCGACCTAAAACAAGCGACTTATAACGCAACTTTTCAGCTGCTTTTCCTTTGGAAGACACAGTTTCAAAAGCTTTACCAGCTTGTTGAAAAGTTTCAATGTGTGAAGTTGTTTGCATTGCCAAATATCGAGAATTAGGAATGGACAGTAATTCCCATTACACAAGCATATCAAAATTTTCTAACTAAGTCAAATGAACAGTTCACCCTAAAATTTTTCCAGTCGACGAATTCCCGAAGGGTTTGGGCATTAGTTGAACCCAATTTGGGAAAGACCTAAGGCAGGATTTCTCAAACCACGTATAGCAAGCATATTTAATGCATACAAAAGTCGATTTCATAAAGTTCATTTCAAAAAACAAGCAAACATTCTAGTGGAGAAACAGCAAAAAATCGATCCAGAAAAAGCAGAATAAAAAAGTCTGCGTCTCGAAAATGAGCAAAACAATCGATTTTAAAAGTTAATCAAACAAAAGATCTTCAATTTGACAAAGTATATTTAATATGGGTCGCAACCATTGCCGCAAACTTATCTTTTAAATGGCGCAATGGTGGTGTAGTGGTGAGAGCGTCCGCATCGCAGTCGGTAGATATAGGGTTCATTCCCTAAGTCCAGTCATACCAAAAGACTTTAAAAACTGGTATTCACAGCTTCCTTGCTTGGCGCTCGGCATAAAAAGGGATAGTGTGGAGAACAAGCCGGCAAGCTTGCTTGTTGTGTCCTTGGGCAAGGCACTTAACGGGATGCCTCCACCTTTATATGGCAGACAGGTGGCCCACCCGTACTTCACCGGATTACAATTGTGAAGTTGCCAACCCAGCATGTCGTAAAAGGCGACTCGTGGGTACCCACCAGTGGCAGTCCGCCTTGTTGGTGGTGGGGCTACCAGCCACTCACGACTGGTTTGAAATGGGGTGTCATTTTTCCCCTAACCAAGTTTCAATTAGGTTGACGGCATGAACCGGAATTGACGTTGGTGCCGTACCTCCATCCGGAGGAAGAGGAGGGGTAACCACAAACAAACAAACAACTTATCTTTCAAACAATTTTGGGTCGCAAAAAAGGCTGAGAAGCGCTGACCCAATGGGTTCTTTCCATTTCCTGATGAACTAACCAAAAACTTGCTTTAAAACAGTCAACTAAAAAACAAAGCACACATCTACTAACTTGTGGCTTAATCTGTACTTTCTCTACGGCGTTTGTGTTCAGCCAGGCCACATCAAGTTCTGTGTCGAAATGTCCAATATTACAAACAATTGTGTCATTTTGAAGCATCTGAAAGATGTCTCCAGTAATGATATCGCGGCAGCCGGTAGTCGTGACGATGATATTTGCCCGAGGAGCAGCTTTTTCGACGGTAGTAACCTCATAACCTGAACAAGTTAGGATTTAATTGCACGGAATGCGCACCAGTTGAATGAGTTAAAATGTAACGAGTTAACACTTCAAGTGATCAACTATTCGAGCGTGTTGGGCAGCAGGCTCTTAGACGGCGGCGTCTCGGTTTTTGTCAGAGGGCACTCAGCAAAACTTCCGTGTTAATAGCAGGTTAAAACGTAAGAATATGTTTCGAAATGTACTGCTGTCAAAAAGGGGACCGGAAAGTAACCAAAGAGTATTTGCCACATCTCGAGGAACCTTACGCATGAAAAAATCGATTTACGAGAATTTTTCAACCTTTTACAAGCACCAATTCAAATACTATAAACCGTCATTGCGCAACTTGAAAACCACGAGACAAAAAAACAAGTTTAAACTAGCAAGTTTAAAATGCAAATTATTGTTATCAATAACATATTTGACACGTAAGCCTTGAGGCACTTTGATGTTTCAGCCCAGATTCAGAACTGGATTACTAGCTTTTGAAATATATTTTTGTCCAGTAACACGAACATCTTGCTGACGCCACTGCTTGGCTGCAGCATGAGGATTGCTTAGCTTATCATGGTTCTATTGTACAAGCCTAAACACGTGGCGCTGAAAGTAGCATTCGAAATCTACACTGTTTGCCCTTTTTCCGAAGCTTTGACTATAAAGCCCATACTGAGTTTAGCAAACAGCTCTTACGTAAGTTGAGCACTTGCTGCGAAATGATCATCTGCGATGAGTCGCAGATTGAACTTTGTTTGCTGTTATGAAATATTTACCTTCCATCGCAGCCTGCAATGCATTGATCGGGTCGATCTCAGAAATGATGACTCGGCAGCCAAAAGCCTTTAACGATTGAACAGAGCCCTTTCCCACGTCGCCGTAACCAGCCACCAGAGCAACTTTTCCTAAAGAGCGCATATGTTAAGGCAAGAGCAGAATTTGAATTTTTACAAAACCGTTTTGTATTACATGCGAGGGAGTAATCCTATTAGCTACCTAATGAATCGAAAGGAAAACACAGAATGATATTTGCGCTGGCAGCAAATACAAATGCAAAACTTTTAGACTACTTGGTAGCGCCATGCCTAAATAGTGGGTCATATGTACACCCCCACCCCTGTGACGCCATTGGTTGGACCTCTCTCTCACTTACTGCTAAAGTGAATAAAACTTCCAAGACTACTAAATTTTTTTGGAGGGCTTTCTTACTTACAAGGAAGAAACTTTGAATACGTTTTCAGACATACCTGCTAACATAATATCAGTAGCTCGCTTTATTCCATCTACGAGTGATTCACGGCAACCGTACAAGTTGTCGAACTTGCTCTAAAGACAACAAAACCTCACTAATGTCAACTAAATAAGATAAAGATGTAGCGCAATTCATCAGCTCTAGCACTGGGTAGAAACTAAAAAATTATGCTTGTTCAGATGTCTTATGGAAACCAGCTACTCGGCGGCGCATTCAAGCATTAAAAAAGCAACAAAGTTGAGACATAGTTGGAGCATTTGTTCTTTATAAACTTTTCTTAAGACCAAAAAAAAAAGCTTGCAATATTCCTGATAACGCAACACCTACCTTTGTGACAGAATCGTTAACATTAATAGCAGGTGCCTTCAATGTGCCGCTCTCCATCATTTTGTAGAGGTTATGAACACCGGTTGTTGTTTCTTCAGATATTCCTTTAATGCCATCCAAAAGCTGGGGATATTTTGAGTGCACAAGGTTAGTAAGGTCACCACCATCATCTAGAATCTATCGAAAAACAAGCTTGTAAAAACACCAAATAAATTACTTTTGTGACGTACCACAGAAGATACCAACAACCTTATCTAGAACATCAGGTTTTACAAAACTCGAAAAGATATTTAAAAAAAATAAAGGCCAACAGTATAAGTTAAAGATAATGGCTGAAGCATGGAACGAGATTGTACAGATGAAATGATCTCAAATAACAGTCGCGTTCCACTGCACTTCTTCCTCACTTCATATATTGATTAAACAGAGCTTTCTTTCTTTAACCGGTCAATAACAAACCAATAATTTTATTGGACTGAACCTGCTCATACCATTTTAAACCAGCCGGACCCTGCTAAAGCACTTATAGGCCTATGCAGAGCACTAACCATATTCAAGGGTTCATTGTCAGGAAACATGATTGTTTGGTCAATGCACCACAAGTATTCATCATCAGTTTCCCCTTTCCAGGCATACACTGCTGTACCAGTGGAAGCAATTGCAGCAGCAGCATGATCTTGAGTCGAGAAAATGTTGCATGATGACCATTGTACCTGAAACATCGCTGCACTGTAAACCCCCTAAGCAATGGTGCTACACCACGTGTGAGCTACAAAGAAAATTTCTTTTGCATGTTCTACAAATCAATTACCACACATTTTAAACTTTACTTCACAAATACAATCAAGAAATTATTTTTACCACACATTGTAGTGGCGTCATGCTATATTTGTTTTCAGCATAAAAATTGAAAACACAAACTGATCAAATACAAGCTACAACCAGCATGCCCTCTTAGTTGGCACAAACTAAAAAACGTTGGCTTTAAGCAGACAACATGCAAGTCCAAATTCTCGATCAAGCAAATATCCTCTGTAATATGATCTTTGGGTTTGCCAATGAGCATGTTTTAGTGTCAAAGCAATACACCTTCTGCTATTTCTAAACGGGTATCTTAAAAGAAAATTAACATGTGGCCAATTAAACAACAGATTTGCTAAAAAAATTGCTTCACTGAAAAAAGGGTGTCCCAAGAAAATGTATACACACTATATCCACCTGCTACAACAATTTGTTATACCATGCCAGCAAGAACAATTTTGAGATGCCAAAGCTTTTAGAAAGATGTGCCCCTCCCCCTTTCATAGTGATGTGAGAATTTATCTGGATAAAAATATGCAAACAGATGGTTTGGAAAAAGAGGTACAGTTGAATATCCACTTAATTCATCAGATTTGACACCCGGGAATTTCTTTGTTTGAGAATTTATAAAAGACAAAGTTTGCAGCAGAAAACCTGAGACAATTGCTAAAATGAGAGTAGCAATTGAAAAGAATGTGCTCAAATACCGAAGGAAATGTTGCTGGATGTTTCTATGTCCATTTTTTCAAGATATAAAAAGCGTATTAAACAGAATGGCAACTAGTTCAAGCACTTAGGTGAACTTGTCATTATGTAAACATTCTGACATTGCATCAAGTGTCTTTTATTTTTTTAAAGTTAATTTGATAGGTATATTTTACTCTAAAATTCTGTAAATGTGTATTTCTTTTCTTGTATTAATTTATTTAAAAGTCAAAATCAATAAATCAATAACTTGATTAACTTATAACAACTCAAATAGTTAATATATTTTTTTGGGACACCCTATGGCTATTTTGCCATTGACGACATTTTACCCTAGGAGGCTATTTTGTCATTACCATTCATGTGTCTGGGCATATTTGCTATGATTCCTGTAGTGATGATGTGGTGTAGTGGAGAACACAATTTTTAGCCAGATACACTGGGAGTAAATTTTTTATAGAAATTGACTAATCAGAAAAAATCAAAAGTCACATATGTAACATCTAATTAAAATTGACCAATCACAAACTTCTGACAGCAAAATAGCCACTGACTTTTCTTAAATAATAATTTAACTGTTATTCCAGCCAACTATAATTATTTAGTATATTGAAAAGCAAACTTCATTTGAAACATTTTGTCAAAGCTGGTAGACTGAATAACAAAATTATTTTGCCTAACCAATTCTTTAGTCGGTACAAAAAATAGAGCACAAAAGTTGTAATTAAACATTAGTATTGGTTACTGCATTCTTACCTTTGCTCCTAATGCTTGAAGGGTTTCAATTAACACAGCAGTTTGAATTGTCATATGCAGGCAGCCAGCGATTCGAGCTCCTTTCAATGGTTTTGTTTCACTATACATCTTACGCAATGACATTAGTCCAGGCATCTCGTTTTCAGCCAGTTCAATCTCTTTTCGTCCAAAATCAGCCAAGCTGATATCAGCTGCAAGAGCATACAACAATACCATCTACAGGTAATCCTTAAGTTTAGCGTCGGAAACTAAAGTAAAAAAAATCTATAATGAGTTGTACACGCACAAAGTTTTCTGCCTGCCATATCAATGTATTTGAATATTGTTATAATAAGTTTGGGATTATAACCCTAACACTAACCAGGCAGAAGACCTTGAGCGCATACAACTCATTACAAAATTTTTTTATTTGAGTTTCTGACACTAAACTTAACGATTACCCCATCTAAATTGGCCATGTTAAATCTATGGCACAAAGAAATTGCAGTACCAATAATTTTTTTCACACAAAAATTAAAAAATGTGGAATTAATATCTAACATATATTTGAGGTAGCAACAATAAAGCATTTTGGTTATTAGTTGGCTGCTCTAAGCAAATTACACTGCCAACTACAGCAAGTACAACTCTACAACCAGGGGTGCTGAGGATAAGGGACACTGCCATCATCAACTTTCATTGGGGGGCAGCTTCTTTGTTGATCAAGTAATCCTACTTGGTTATACATGGAATCTCTTTCATTATTTTGTTCCCCATGCCCACTATTCCAATATATAAAATCAATTAAAATCACAACATGAAATTATTTGCATAGTTTTTATCCCTGCTGATTTAAATTAGTGACAGCTCGTTTGCAGCAATAGTTATGCAAATTAATACGTCACTGAAGTGTGACGTCACAATTTCGCCCACCTAAAATTTTAGGCAGTGGCCATTTCGCTGTCGACAGCAATTTGCCCTTGGAATCTATTTTGCCGTAGTCATTTACGTGTGTTTATATAGCCATATTCGCTACAAATACGCCAGTGACACTGTGGTGTAGTGGATAGAGCGCTGGTCTTGAGATACCATGGTTACGGGTTCGAATCTCAGCTGGCAGGGCATTAAAAGGGCAGTGTACACTGAAAGGGCAGGCCCGGTATGTAAATACACGGGGTAGTGCACATTGGAAGGGAGTGTACAGGGTGGGGGATAGAGACCTGGGGGTGCAAAATTCTTTTAAGTGGTTTTCAAAATTGACCAATCAGAGACGACCAAAAGTCACATGTTTAGTACATCATTTAGATTGACCAATCACAAATAACTCACGGCAAAATAGTCTCTGAGGGTAAATTGCCGCCGACAGCAAAATAGCCACTGCCAAAATTTTAAAAAACCTTGTGCTTATAAATTCTACAGGTATGATACATGGCTAATTAATCAGGCTAATTTATGCGTAGTGTTAGGCCCTAATTGGACAATTTATTAAAAATTTAGAAGAGGTTGTACAAAGCGCAGCTTCAATGAACAGCGAAATACTACCCTAATAGTACAATGCAAAAACGTAATGGACTAACTGCTAAGCTGTATTTTAACTTCATATATGAATCCCGTGACAGTTAATAAACAATCTGTCCTTTGCATGCGACAAACAGTTATGACAGAATACGAAAACGTACTTACCAACTTTAAAAGGTGTTTTGCCAGGTGCCATTTCAAAGTCGTATCTTTTAAATTATTTCGAACCTGTTCCACACTACCTTCTCTCCTCGTGCGAAGAAACTGAATGAGAGCGATATGATGCAGAAATTTGATTTTATTACCACTGCTAATCATCCATGCGTGTATTTTTTAATTTTTTTTTTTTTGTAGCAAAAAAATCAAATAAATTTTCTTGAGTTTTCAGCAAACTGAATTGAGTAAAACAAACCATTTCATGAAAAAATTATCTGAATTGATATTTTAAGGTTTATTCGTTATTTGTGTATGTTTGATTACAATAGATTTTTTAATAACTTTTTTTTATTTTTTGCGTAAATATTAGTCAGCAATCACATGACGACATGCTTAATCAGCAAACTTGTTAAACGTTTTATCGGTTTTTGAAAGGGATTTTGTTGTAAAGTTGTTGAGATTGGTACAAGTTTGACTAGATATGTCTGGAATTTGAGATAGGTTAAATTTATTAGGTGTGTTATATTTATGCTAGAACGTAGAAAAATATTGTTAGTAATTGAGAAAGATAGAATGAGCATGCGTCTGTTAGTCGAATTAGGCATTTTTACTAATTAAATTGGGTCTTATTCTATAGGTTTACTACAAGTATCTAGGTTTTGAATCTAACAAACACCCCCTTTTTGAAGTTAAAAAGTTGCAAAGTCTGTTCTCTCCCAATTTCCACCTACTTTTTTAATGTAGCTTCAAGTCGTGTTCAAACGTCACAACAAAGACTCTGATATATGTTATGGTACCATACTACTTGTGAAGGGGTTAGGGTCAGGGTTGCTGACATGTGCTGATGTCTCACAGTCATTGGACAATTCGTGAAACGTCCCATTGTAGTCACCGGTGTTAAAGTATGGTGCCTTAAGTTGTCATAGATGAAATGGAGGTTGAGAGTAGAAGAGTACCATAAAGCTTTTAGCCGAGTTTTATAATAATGGTACAGCATAGGCAACAAAGCTGTGTTCTGGTGTTAGGCTTAGTTGAGCAGTTTTAAATTGATCAGGAATTTTTTCCATCCAATTGTTTTTTTAACTTTATAAGAGTTCCTTTTGCATTTAGTTGCATAATTAAAGAGTAACATTAAAAATATTTTGCTGCCAATGATATTTTATCCTTGGAATCCATTTTGCCATCACAATTCGTGTGTATTTAAATAAGCGCATTTTCTTCAAACCTTGTAGTGATGCTGCCTTCAAATGCAGTGGTTTCACCTTCAAATCTTTGCAGGCAGGGCACTTAAACAGAGGCAGTGAACACTTGGGGTAAAATTCTTGTGTTTAATGCTTTAAGGAAATTGACCAACTGCAACTAACCAAACATCATATTTCTACTGCATCATCAAAATTGGCCAATCAAAAATGTTTGACAGCAATATAGATTCCAAGAGTATAATGGCATTGATGGCAAAATACCAGTACAGTACCCACTGTTTTACAAGTAATATACCAAACCAGGAATTTGGTACAAAGTGTTCAGAATCTATCATTTCTGAGATTTAGAAATTGGATACTACTGAATCACAAGTTTTGTGGTTTGGGTTAGCCTGCAGATTTTCTGTTTTATGGTTAGTTGCATGGTAGCAGCTGTGCATCAAAATTAAATGTCACCTATTGTGAAGTTATTAAATCATGCACTTGAACTTACTATTGTCATTCAATTGTTGATGTGATAGGCTGCCTATAGTCTATATGTGTATTGCACTTTTACAAGTACCAGTAGGTACATAATTTATGGACTGTGATCACCAACTTAATAATTGTGGCCATCTTTTTCAGGCTAGAAGTCTTGTTCTATACAATTGCTTAATGATAAACTTATTACTTTTCATTGAACTTGTGCCACTAGTTACAGTATCTTCTAATGTATTGTTCAGTTTGTATTGAATTTTATTTGTTACTGTAGTCATTTGCTCAATACTGTTTGGGCTGTACCCCAAAATATAAATTATCTGTAATTGCCATTAGCCACCAGCTATGGTATGTTGTAGCTTCTGCTTGCTTACAAGTTATTTGATCTAGTAAGATGAGTGAAAGTGTAAAAGAAAACTTGGTGGCATTTTTAAGTAAAACCTACAAAAATTTTGTTAAAGTTTATCAGTTTGAAATAATTAAAAAACTTTTTTTGACTTTTGAATGACAACCATTGTTCCCTTTAATCGCGAAAAAATGCAGATTTGCAAAATTATGTATGGTGGATTTGCAGTTAGAATTCAACAGTGCGTAAAAAAGTCAGGTGGTTTTTGGTAACTTTTTCCATTTGTTAAAATTTTTGTAATTTTTAAATGCATGGGAGACAGTGAATGGGAATGAAAGGTGGGACAGCCACTTTTTATGGCAATGCAATGTCTCACATAAACATTGCCCAGCTATGAGGCAACAACAAGTGATGGTGCCTTATAATATCGCACATGCCGTTATGAAACTTATTTTGTATCACAAATCAACCCGAAAGCAAGTAACATAAAGTAAACTGGCCAATTTCTATCATAGCTAAAGAGCGGTAAAAGCAAGTAGCTTTCAAACTTCACTTTTAACACAAAAAATAGTTTTGGTGGGAAGTTTGAAACTGGAATTGCTTAACTTATATTTTCTCTTTGTTTCAACTCCAATTTCAATCATGTGTGTTAACTCGACAGCCCCGAGTGCGACCTGTACATCGCAAGCCTTCTTTGCTTATATACCGAGTGCACGCTCCACGTCGCGCTGAGAGTGCATCATAAAAACATGTTGCAATCGCTTTTTTTATCAGACCAATGAGGTTGACTTATATATATTATGGGATACCAACGTCATTCAAAGATGTCTGCACCCATGTTCAATGCTTGAGTGTATTTTTTCCAAAAATACATCGACTCTCTGTGCCTTTCTCTTGTCGGTGACTACCGCTCAGCTCATGTAAAGAAGGCGAGACATGTGAATGTTGAACAACAACTCCAAAATGTCGGTCTTCACCACCCTGAGTTTCCAGCAGACACTTCCACTGGTCACAATTGTGTGGTTTGCAACCAAAAGCACGAACAATTCAAAAGGAACCACCCAGATGTGGCATACAAAGACATTCCCACACCAAGATCAAAAAGCTGTATTAGATGCAGTCTATGCCAGGCCTATCTGTGCATCAAACGTGGGTCCACTTGTTGGACTGACTACCACACTAAAGTGGAATATTGGCGCTAAATAAAGGTTGGACCTCTCTGTAATGTTTTTGTTCTCATTGGTGTGATGTACGTTGTATATTTTTGTTATAAATGGCCTTTATATGTGGGGGGTTGAAAATTCTAAAATTTTGCTCAGGAGCTCAGGTGCAGGGTATTTTTAGGCCCAAGAGGTCAGGGTTCAAAGGGTTAAGATAAAAAAGTGCATAGCTCTCGGTTTCACTTAAGCGTACAAAACACCATTTTGTAAATCAGAAATAAATAACCTCTCACTTGCTATTTATAAAAACTAAAAGTAAAAAAGACTACGATTTTTAACCAATTTTAGTTTTAAATTCCCTCAATTTTTTTTTTAATAAAATGCAGCTGACAGCCATGTGCTGTGATAGTTTACCAGCCATAATTGAAATAAGCCTTGAAACTAGAAGAGGAAAGATGAAGTGCAGTTTCAATTTCTTATAACACATTTTTTGTTGAAGTCCAGCCTTTTTTCAATTGCTGGAAAGAAAAACTTTTTCTTGACTTGTTTATTTTATTTTAGTTGGACAATGCTTCTGAAATTTACTTTTGATAACTTTTTTGAGGTCGTGCATGAAATGAGAAAATTTATCACCAGACCACATGCCTCTGTGCATTTAAAAAATGGGCCAAAAACACTCATGAAACGAGAAAAATGTATAACTGGATAGCATGCTTTTGTGCATTTCAAAAATGTGCAAAGTGCCAAAAACGATTTAAAACCAACAAATGCAAAAAAATGCTCATGAAAACGAGAAAAAAACATAACCGGGCCACATGCCTCTGTGTATTTCCAAAATGGCCAAATTCCAAAAACGCTCATGAAAATGAGAAAATATGTAACCAGCTCGCAAGCCTTTGTGCATTTCCAAAATGCGCCAAATTCCAAAAACCCTCATAAAAACGAGAAAATGTATAACCGGGCCACATGTCTCTGTGCATTTTGAAAATGTGCCAAATGCCAAAAACGGTTGAAAAGCACTGAACTAAATAGAAAGTTTTATAATTGAAGCACACCTGAAGGGAAAATGAAGGATGTTGTTGTACGCCAATCAACATTATCGGCAAACTATGAGCTATGCAAAGATAGCGTAGCATATACACTGACTAAATAGCAGTAGGCTACTGAAAGCATCTGTTTTTACTCCTTCAAAATATGTTACTAAGACTGGTGTAACTGCTTGTTCAGCAATGTCCAACAAAACTTGTTTGGCGGTTTTCATACATTTGCTAGCAATTTTGCCCTCGTGCCAACAGTTATGCACTTACTAAAATCTTAGAGGGATCAGTGATGACAACACTGACCTTGTGTATTAGCTAGGTTAAAACAAAGTCTTTGTATGTCTTAAATTTGTTTATTAGTGGCACCATACCAGTTAAAAACTTGACTTCATTTGTTGAGCATAAAAGGAATAGAAAGTTTGACAGGCTGCATAGTGATTTTATGGTCTTTTAATTGAGCAGTTATACATATGTTTTACTGTGGGCAGAACAATACATAGATTATACTCTAACCTTATTTTTATTGTGCAAATACCTGTTCCTCTTGGCCATGGTGCATGTTTAATCTGCAGTCTTTTAATGACAAGTCTCAAACTTACATTATTGTTTCATGCTGCTAATGTCAAGTATTGTTGTTAGTGTCACAAATGGGACAAACCCTTGATGTAAACAAACCTTAACTCTAACTTTAATGCTAATTGTAACCCTTCATTTCATACATATGCCAATGGTTAGAACTACTGCTGATATTGCACTAAACTTAACATACCAGTATCTTTGTTTTATTCAAATATGTATGTTTATTTACCATTATTGTCCTATATTTGAAAAATATAATTGAATGTGTGCAGATTCAATAAAGGTGAAAGGCAACCAAAATTTTGTGATAAATATGTGGTAGGCCAGCCTAGTTGTTAGGTTGTGTTATCTTTTGAAGGTAATTTAAGCACACAGTACTTCAGCACTGCTTTTACCTGTTTGATTGCTGGTTGTTATTTTTTTGCTAACTCCTCTATCACTCTAAGACACAGATATAGAGGGGAATAAAAGTACTTCGTCTTCTGTTATTTTTAATATTATTTGCTTATTTATCATGTATTTCAATGATCTTTTCCTAGAAAAATATTTTGAACATTATGATATATGCAGGCATGCTTTGAAATTACCAATACAGTCAACTCACAGCTTTCCTACTGCAAGCAAAAAAAACTGGCACAAAAAATTGTTATAGAATGTTTTTCAATTGCACAATAACATTGATATTGAAATCAAAAGTTGATTGCATTTTCACCTGATTTAAAATTTAGTGCAGTTGATCGTGAGCTCATAGCCAAGATTTTTTGCTAAAAATCAAGTTGTCAAAAACTTGACTGAACACTGCCCTGTTATTACTTGAGTAATATCAGTGTGATGGCATAGTGCTTAGAGCGTTTGCTTTGCAGTTGGTAGACCCAGGGTTCATTTCCCAAATCAAATCATACTTACGGTATTTACAGCTTCCCTGCTTGGCGTTCAGCACAAAAGGGATAGTGTGTGGAACAAGTTGGCAAGCTTGCTTGTTGTGTCCCTGTGCTAGACACTTACTGCGATGCCCCCACCTTTATGTGGCAGGGCAGTATACCCATCATTGTGGCCCAGCTTAATTGCAGACTAGCAAAAAAGGCTAATGAGAAGCTTATAATTTGAGAAGCTTTTCTAAAAATAGAAGATCTTGCCCATATAAAGAAGAAGACTTTTGTATTTATTTTATTATTTTGTTTGTTTGTTTGCTAGCATGCTGAAATCACTCTTTAGTTCAGAGGTGACAAACATGAGGCCCGCGGGCTGCATGCGGCCCGTGAAAAAATTTCGTGCGGCCCACAAAGCATTCAGGCGAGACCAGCAGTCTTGAACTTTTTTTGACCCGCTTCTAATCTTTGCGATGCGATATCAAAAGCTGATAGCCCGATTGAGTTATGCACATATCACGCAGGAATCATACAAACGAGGTACAGCCGTTTCATCTAATTCAGGATTCAGCTATGCATCCATTGTTGTGTAATAATAATTTAACCGAGCCTGTTGCTGCTTCAGTACAATGCAGTGGTAACTATTTGAGTGTGAGCTTAGCTTGCCTTACAGCAGTGAGTATGTCAGCTTGCAGAAATGAATAAGTGAGTTTGCAGTACTGGTAGCAGTAACAATTTGAGTGTGAGCTTAGCTTGCTTTACAGGAGTGACTATGTAAGCTTGCAGAAATGAATAAATGAGTTTATAGTAATATATGTTATGCAAAATTTTACAACTTTTCTAAGTTGTTATTCGTTATTCTGTTTTTCTTTAACCAAAATCAGCCTTTTCTTTTGATGTCTTCAGCAAAGAAAAGAAAGATTGTAGATGAAAGGAGGGTATTTTAAAAAGAATGGACTGATATGTTTTTCTTTATCGAGGAAAGAGGAAAACCATTTTGTTTGAAGTGCAAAAGGCTGCTAGCTTTTATGAAAAAAGAAAATTTAAAATGTCACTACGAGACCAACCATCTTGAGTTAAAAAAGTTGGATGAGGAGCTCAGAAAAATGAAGATAGAAGAATTTAGGAAAAATTTGGACGCGCAACTAAGTGTCATGACTTCTTTTTGCAGTACAAATGACCATGTGCTCACAGTGAGCTATGAAGTATTGGCATTGATCGCTAAAAAGCTTAAGCCGTATGACGATGGGGCATGGGCCAAGGAACTACTTGTAAAAGCAGCTGAAAAGTTGGCTCCAAAGTCAGTTCATTTGTACCAGAAGCTGAGTTTGTCCAGGCCCACTGTTTGTGAACGCATAAAAGAAATGGGTCAAGATATTGAAGATAATCTCAAAAAAAGAGCTGAGAAATTCGTAAACTTCTCCCTCTGTCTCGATGAAACAACAGACATCAAGAATGTCGTGCAGCTGGCAATATTTTTTCGAGGGGTTACATCAGATTTTCAAATTGATGAGAACTTGTTGTCTCTGGAATCGATGCACGAAACTACTCGCGGAGAGGACCTGCTTCAAAAGCTCCTTCAAGCCCTAGGCAAGTTCGATCTGCCGTTAGATAAGCTGTGTGGTGTTGCTACTGATGGCGCACCAGCTATGGTTGGGAAACATAAAGGTGTGGTATCACTGTTAAAGAAGGAAATGGATGCAAGAGGAATTAGACATGATAGATTGGTATCTTTTCATTGTATTGTTCACCAACAAAGCCTTTGTGCAAAATCTGTGAAGTTTGATCATGTGATATCGGTGGTTACAGACTGTATTAACTTTATTAAAAAAAGAGACCTAAACAACAGCATATCTAAGCAAGTTCTCAAAGACTTTGATGCTGATTATGATGATCTTCTATATTTCTGTGCTGTTCGTTGGACGAGTTGTGGGAATATGCTTGGGTGCTTTCATTCTCTTCTATCAGAAATTATTGAGTTTAGAAATTTGAAGAAATGTCCTTTGACTGAGCTGGAGGATGAAAACTGGTTGTGCGACCTAGGATATATGGTAGATATCACAAAGCATTTAAACGACTTAAACGTGCAACTTCAAGGACCAGATCAACTACTGCACTCGATGTTTCCAAGATCAAACCTTTCACGTCAATGCTGAACCTCTGGGAAAATCAGTTGAAAGAAAACGATTGCACGCATTTTCCCACGTTGAAAAAATACCATCCAACTTCTTGTGCTCAATATGCTTTGGAATGTTCCAGTCTCTTGGAAAGGTTTAATTGCGGATTTCAGGATATCAAAAGAAAGCAGGTGGAGCTTGATATCTTTTCTATTCCCTTCAATGTTACCCCTGCTTCTGCACCTCTGAGCTCCAACGCAAACTCATAAAACTACAAAGTGATGACACGCTGAAAGCGATGTATCTGAACAAGCCGTTGCTTGAATTTTATCGTGTTCATGTATCAAAGGAAGAGTTTCCAAACTTGAGAGCTAGCGCTCTCAAATGGTCATCTGTTTTTGGAAGCACATATCTATGCGAACAACTTTTTTCTAAAATGAACATCACAAAAATCGTTACAGGTCAAGGCTAACAGACGAAAATCTTAGGATGCAGTTGAGAGTTGCCACATTGTCGGTTCGTCCTGATATTAAGTGCTTAGTAAAGCAAAAAAGTTTCCAAATTTCTCGCTGAGTAAAAAATTCCATTAAATGTTTCTTTCTTATTTTTTATTATTTCATTCTGTAATATTGCGTTAAATAACTTTAGCTGTATGGTTCGCACGAGTTTTTATTACTTTCGTTTGTTGTTCGTTTCTGTTGATGAATAATTTTTTTGTTTTTAACAGGTTTCACATTATGACTAAAAAGTTGTGCGGCCCGCTTACTCAGCAGTAACTGACAAAGTGGCCCGGGAGAGCAAATAGGTTTGTCAACCCTGCTTTAGTTCAACATCGTCAGCATAATGCTTATGCATAGTAATATCAAGAGATAAACTGCTGAATGCTTTTGTTTTGCTTTGTAAATACCAACATTAATCTACCTAACCTCATAAATAGCTAAGTATGGTTTCATTTTAGTCAATTATTTTTTTGTGGGGTGGGGGCAAATTGGCAATTTATTTAAACATCCCATGTTAGCATGCCAAGATTTGCCTTTCATTTTTTCAAACGTAATTGTTGAAACGAGTGATTTTCTACATCCTATGGTTTTATTTGTGGTCTAGATACATATCTTAAATAAACTTTAAGCACTAAAGTAGTGCCATCTGTCAAAATAATTGTGATTTCCAGGTTTGGGTTTACTTTTTAAGCTACTATACCTTTACATCATCACCTCTTTTGGTATTGGCTATGTTACCAAACATTTACTGCAGCTCTCCTAGTCTCAAGAATGGAGAAATGGAACTTAAGCAGGGCTGTTAAGTTTTTAATATCTTGTGGAAAAGGATAGTTATAAGCTGAGATTAAGTATCTTCTTAGTTTAGCTCATGATAGTTAATTTTCCCCTTCTCTCAAAAATAATTATCACGTTTGCTCAATTGCAAACTTTACAGTTTTTGATGTCAAGTATGCCGGAAAATATAAGCGCAAGTTGGTTCAAAGTTCTGTGCTATTGTTGAAAAAAATATTCTGACGCAATGTTCATAGTGTCCAAATGCTTTGTTGATAAATGTTGACTGCAGTTGGTCACTTGATACATGCCACAATTGCTACATTTTGGATTTGAAATTTGGGACTTGGAATAATGAAAGTATAGAACTTATAGTAACTTGAAATCGTATGTAAGGGCAATTTGCCATTAAATGTGGAAGTGTATGGCAAATGGAAGCTTGGTACTTTTTTAGTATCTAAGCTGTTAGATATGTTGTTGTTGCTACCCAGTCCCTTCTGAGGGATAGGGGTATGGCATAAAACCATGCAGCCCCAGAAGTCTGGCAACTCCCCAAGGCCTGGACCAGAGGTCAGAGAGAGAGACAGGGAGTTGCCAAAGAGCAAGCGACACAAAGAATCTGTAAATGGACAGTGCAGAATGAAATGAGAGGTGTCCTGGAACAGCTATCTACAAATGCTGTAGGAAGGATCTTTGGTTCTGCCAATTCTAAAAAGATAAAGAGCTAAACAGTAGATTGTGTCCATTGCAGCAAACATGAGAAAGAACACAGAAAGCATGACCAGGGAGCACAAGTTCCTCAGTGGAAATCATGAGAACCTGTGTGTCGAAGAATTTTGATGAGACAGTATGCCTCCAGTCCAAAAAAAGAGAAGAGTGGATACGAGAAAGAAGAGGAGAGAGACTACAAAGGAATGCAGAGGGCAGGAGTAGTGCTCCCCATTTAGCCAGCTCATCAGCCGTGTTGTTCCCCAGGAGAAAAGAGTGTCCAAAGACCCATTGTAGCCTGATAGAACAGGAGGAGAGAGAAGCTGTAAGATATGGAACTTGTAATTTAAAAGTCAAAGTAAATAGAAAATGGTAAGAGCTAATATGTTTTCTCAACCATTTAAGCTGTGTAAATTTAAGATGCTGCTTGCGTTTTGCATTAATCTTTGAAAATCCACAACTTGAATCATGTTACCACCTCTGCAGAATTTGCCAGAAAAAAATCGCTGTAAAGGTACATTTATTGACTACACCAACTTTGACTTTATTTTCAGTAGGTTAATTACTAATTTGCCATCACCTAAATTTTGTCCTCGAATCACTTGCAAAAAATCGGCAAGTTTTCACGAGATGTTTGCTTAAGTAGAGTAGCTGATATGAATTCAAAAAATTAACTATACAACACCCATAAACAGCATCGTAATATTACTTGTGCCTATGCCTATACTACTGGTAAATAGAGATGCTATGATGATCTATCATTGATCAGATTAGAAAAAAACCTGCAGTACGTTCAGTCACGGGTATAGTAGACTGTTGCTAGTACTTATTATTGGAACTAAATGCCAATTAAGCTTGTTAAAACTTACCCTTTTTATATTTTTTGGGTAGTGTATCAATGGGTTTAAATATTTTTCAAGTTTATATACAAGTACAATTAAGCTAACTGCTTGACCAACCTTTTGTATGTTAGTAGTGGTTTCTGGTGCTTGCACTAGTACTTGCCAGCACCTACAATATTAGTTTCTCTAAGTGAAATTTTTATGTGAGGGAGTACCTGCTTTCAAAGTTTCAACTAAAAAATGTTATTATCAGTACTTAGCAGGATTTTCTTTTTTGGTAAACCTAGCTTTAGATGGATTATGACCCACACTTTACACCATAAAAATTTAAGGGCCGGAAAATTCTTACAGCTTAGCAATTAGCATCTATCAGCCTCTAGTTACGTAATAAGTGCTATAGTTGAAGGCTAACTGCACCTATCTATGACATAAGTGCATTGGGCCTACTACTTGAATACAAATCCAATTAACAGTCGTTGGCTTAAGCTTATATTATAACCAGGGTTATCATTTCGTACTTATTTTCAAGAACCGTCTCTTAGAAAATAAAATTGCACTTGTTAGTAAGAAATTTCCTTGTTTTGATTGTAACCTGGATATATCTATGAAACTTACCCTAATATTTCTTTTATTATCCAGAATATTTTTTAATAAATGCATTAGACCTTGCCTAGCGTTATTGTTTGCAATTAATAATGTCAAATTTTGATATATCTGAGATGCTGTTTAATGTTGATTGTGGGTTTTTGGAAGGGCTTGTTCGTGGTTTCAAGAATGGTGTGTTAACTGACGATGATTACCGTCACCTCACTCAATGTGACACTTTAGATGGTATGTAGTAGTTATTATTAGTTATTTGTGAAATGATTACTTAAGTGATTATTTACATCAATAAGATGTGAGTTGGGTTAAAATTATTGTCGAAATACAGGTCTGCTTTTAAGCAAGCAAAGTTTGTCTTTTATCCATAGGTAGAAAAATGCCATAGTGTTGGTCTGTTGTTGTGATTACCCTCCTCTTCCTCGGGATAGAGCTAGGGCACGAACGGCAATTCAGGTTTATGGCGTCAACCTAACTGAATTTAGGCTAGGGGAAAGATGGCAGCCCATTTCAAACTAGTCATGAGTGACTGGTAGCCCCACCACCAAGGCGGACTGCCACTGGTGGGTACCCACGAGTCGCCTTTTACAATATGCTGGGTTAGCAACTTCACAATTGTAACCCGGTGAAGTGCGGGTAGGCCACCTGCCTGCCACACAAAGGTGGAGGCATCCCGTTAAGTGCCTTGCCCAAGGACACAACAAGCAAGCTTGCCGGCTTGTTCTCCACACTATCCTTCTTTATGCCGAGCGCCAAGCAGGGAAATAGCGTTGACCTTGCTGATGATTTTAGAAAAACACAAATCGATAGTTGCAAGCTCAAAAAAAATATGCTCTTGGCTTCGGCCATGCATAGGTGTTATAGTTGCTGATGGTTATATTGTGGCATAGTTGTAGTTTTCTTTAGTTTGTAGCTAGCTATTTAAGATAGCTTGCTAAAAATCAACTGCGAAAATAATTTAGTTTTGTTAAAACTTTGGTTTCTGCAAATAATCTTTCTCCCTTAATTTTGTTGCATAAGATTTTTTCCAGTCCCAAAAAAACTTGTGTTTTTGGGTTAGATCGGATGTATTTAATTTCTACTATCCGGATATCAAGTACATTTGAATTTTTGATTGTTAGCTAACCCATTATCTGGATAAGAAAACCTTTTTGATAGTAAAATTATGATTAGATAATCCACATCAAAAAGTTTTAATGACTGCCGTTGTGCTAGCTTAACACTATAAGGCGATCTGAAAACTACCCGAATGCGCAATTTTTGGATTACCGTAAATGTCGACACACGCAGCGTACGCGAAAAAATCACCCGTTATTAATATTTGATTTCTTGTGCGTCCGCCTCTAATCACAACGCGTCGATTTTGGAATTGCTTAAATAAGACCAGGGTGTTTGTGACCAAGAGCCAACATCCACTGTGCACTTTTGGACGTGAAGAGGGCTGCGCTTATAGTTTAAAAATTGGTTGGCCGTTTCCATGATCCTTTAAAAACTTCACATTCCTTTTGAACGGTTCTTCGTTTGACTTATTCAATCTTCATATTAGTATTTTTATGTGAGGTGTAGATATGTTAAATTGCATCGAGTCTCTTCTTTTTAAAATCAAATATCCATACATCAGTGATTTGACTTTATTTTTCGCTTTTTTGATAGGTATGGGGCAGGATTTTTTTTATAAGGCATTGACTGGAAAACTTAAGTTGATTGAGTGTTTCCTTACCCCTTACAATACTTCTTTGAATTGGAAACTATTTCTCTCTTCGTTTTTCTTTTCACTCCACTTTGTCACCCTACTTCATTGGTTTTGGTATTGTTTACTTACAAACTCCCAGTGCTCACTTTACTATGCATTCATGTACTAAAATCATAATGCCAAGTACTGGTGGTCGCATTTTATTTGCTTTGTGCGTTGTTTGCGACATAATGTAACAAATTCTCTTGTATTTGCGACTAGTTGAGAACGTTTGAAGAGCTGTGAACAAAGGTTTAAGTTAAACTCAACAGGAAGCAATCATTATTTCTACCTTTGTAAATTAGCCGCAGAGGCAGTGAGGCGCCCATATCTGAAAACAAGAGTTTTAAGCTGCTAAAAAGCATTGATAGCGTTGCTTTGTTATTCAGTTAACCGGTAAGATCTTATCCGGATATGGAATAGCGAAGTATTCTTGGTTAAAGCCGGTAACCGATATGCGGATAATTCAACTCTATTTTGTTCAGCGTTGTCAGTGCAGTTGCCACGGTATATTTCTGTCAAATGAACTATTGCGAGACTAAGAAAATAGATGTAAAGTGTCATCCCAACAACTCAAACATTGGTTGTGAAGTTGCATGATTGCTCTGTTGACTGTTAATCAATTTTTAGTGCGCTTGACACTTAAATTGTGTTGTAGATTTGAAACTCCATCTTCAAGGAACTGACTACGGTCACTTTTTGGCAAATGAGCCTTCGCCTTTAACTGTGTCCGTCATTGATGATAAACTGCGGGAGAAATTAGTTCTAGAGTTTGAATATGTCAGAAATCATTCTTATGAAGAATTGGCTACTTTTCTTGATTACATCAAGTATGCAAATGAATTCGATCAACTTTTTATAGCACTGATCATGGGAAGTATTTCGACATCAAAGGCATTGCGCTAAAAGGCAACCGAAGGCATGCTATAGATCTGACAGATCTTTATGTATGCTTTTATAACATAGTGTTGATTCGTTATCTCAATTATTTTTATTCGCCTGATTGTTATGATAGCGACAGTTGTGTTAAGCTAGAACAAACGTCCAGATTTGTGGTGGAATATCCATGTTTTACTTAGTTTCTCCCGACAACACAACACTACCATGGTTAATCTATTGTATGAACCACCTACTCACACGCTAGAAGACTCTGCTTGAATTGCTTGATATTTCTGTCATTACATTTACTGTCAACAAGAATCTGCCAAGCAGAGTAAACAATTGTTTCGTGCTTTTATCAAAGGCACAACAACGCAACCATCGTTAAGTGTGGTAGGTTGCAAATGCGAACAAGTAGCCTCTCCACCTATGCTGGAGGTAGGATGCCATTTGTGGAAAACCAGTAGCTTCATTTTATAGCATGTTGGGCCACCCTCCATCGATGTTTTGCAATTCGGTGGTTGGTAGGTTGGAGTGTTGATTCATGGCCAGGGGCGCCGACTGCGGATGTGCTTGCATGTCCGCTCATTAGACTACGTTTGAGCATGCGAACAAAGCAAGCTAAGGATTACAAAATGGTCACCGCAGTGCTATTCATTCAAACATGATACGCCTAAAAATTATTTATTCCGACTGACATCGTCGAGATTGTAACATGATGATCTGCTCGTCTTCACAATACTTTTCGAAATCAAACGTTTCCATTCTATTTATAACGACATAAGTTTGTGCATGTCCTGTGAAATCCCAAACTTTGTGCCCGTGTTCATGGCAGCAGCGACTGCACGGTCGTGCGTTAAATGGTAGTAGCTTTAAAGAGGATGTTGTACAGAAATTTTCTGCGCTTGAGATAGCAGAATTAGGGAATAGAATGGATCTGAACACGAGTTGTTGTACACAAAAATCGGTACATTGGTTCAGGTACAGCTACATGATCGACAATATCATACTTCTTATTACTGGCACTCTTCATCAACGGCAACTGTCGGAGCTTCTTCCAAAATGTCACCCACTCGGTACTTTTGATCAAATGGAAACCGTTACAATCGCAACAACGACTGCTGATCTGTATAATGCTATCTTGGTCGATTCCCCGTTAGGTTTGTACAGTTGATTACTATTTTTCAGTTGTTACTGGTTCCATTTTTTCTCTTTTGTACGACGTGCTTGTCTTTTGTAATCGCAGGTGAAAAACAAACATTCGCATTAGGAACCGTCTTCGGAGTTTTACTTTTTGGCTTAACACCACTGGCGTAGCTCGTCTGAAAAGAAATTTCAATTAAAATTTTGTTTTTATATTTTCTAGCTCCATTTTTCCAAGAATGCATTTCCGAAGAAGATCTCAATGAAATGAACATTGAAATTATTCGAAACACCTTGTACAAAGCATATCTTGAATCGTTTTATGATTGGTGCAAAGCGAAGGGTGGAGCCACTGCTGATGTTATGTGTGATATTCTTGCTGTAGGTTATGTGGTGATAGTTATTATCATTTCTATGCACTAAATAACGTCTCTCCTGCTTTTAATTTTCTGTTTCTGCTTGCAAAGCAGCTGATCACAATTTTTTAGAAAAATAAAATACCTGACTAAAATAGTTTGGTCAAATTTTTATCGCTGATTCCATAGCCTAGAGCCCTAGACTAATTAAAATTAGTTTTGAAAAAGCATTTTTATTATACTGCTTCTTTTGTTGTGGTAGAATTCTGCCAATATAGGAAGCTGGTTTCTTGACTACATGCCTGCTTTTGCAAAAAATTTCAGTACTGCAAACGAGCACTTTTGGTTCTTACTGCTTTTTTTTTTCTGATCTACTCGCTAGATAGCGTTGGTAATGTAAAACATAGCATAAATTACCCAGATTTGCTGTTGGCATTTGACAGATTTACGAATTTTTGATGGGGGTGGGGATTGTAATAGCACTAAGTTTTGCTTAAAGAGTTCTTTCGCCCCATGCCAAGAAGATCTTTTATAACTAAAAAGTCTACTGGCCCATTTCCATAGCGTCTCTGATAAAGTTCACCTTATTTTGAGTAAGTCTCAAAGACTGCATGAAGTTTAAACTGCTTGCGGCTAAATGTCAGAATCTGCCGAAAATCCGCTGCTTGTGGCAGTGATGTAAGTGCATGCAATGAAAGTACTTTGGAAAATATAGCGAATCCGTTTTAGCTGTTGACAAATGCATTATTTTAACCCCTGGTTGTTATTTTACAGTTTGAGGCCGATCGTCGATCCATTATTATTACGATCAACTCTTTTGGAACGGAGTTGTCAAAAGAGGATCGTGCCAAGCTCTATCCGAGACGAGGAAAACTATTTCCAGATGGATTGATTGAACTTGCAAAGGCTGATGATTACGAAACTGTGAAGAGAATTGCAGAATGTTATTCAGTAAGTAAAAGTTTTTAAGGGTGATGATGCAACTACAACAACATTTGTTTCGTTGGAAAGAAGCAATAACTATGAACAGAATAGTGAATGACCACTTGCGGTCATTGAATCAAACTGTCCATTTGTTACAACATTTTATCGCAGTAAATGACATGAGCAACGAAGCGAAACAAGCTACAGCGTAAGAACAGTCCAGCCACAACGAAACTGTTATCGTAGGTGCACCTGGCCAGAACAAACAACTACTACTACTAACAAAAAACTAATGCTAATATATCGTTTTTGTGTTGATGATTGTGTCCAGTAAGGTGTCTAGAACATAACCCCACCCCCTCCTTGCTAGCATGTTACTTTGGGATCCCTATTAAAACGCGATTTGATAGGTATCCAGATTTCTGAAGCATTCTTGAATAATAATAGTCATTCTAAATGTAGGTGTCTCACTTTATGTGTATTGCTAGGAAATGGAAATGAGGTTCTAAGACCTTAGTGATATATCCAGACCACATCTAATGAATTTCAACTTTGTGTTATGTTTTTGGAGAAGCTTTCTGCATCACCTTTTTCGCTCAGTTGCAATGATTGTGGTAGATATACGCTAAGACGCGAGAGCACCACTTTCAAAATCGTCTATATGCAAGTCGTTCTGTTATAATCGTAACGATTTCTCTTACATCACAAACGAAGGCCTGAACTAGTTATTGCATGTGCAGGAATATCGACCTTTGTTTGATGGAACTGGCAACAATCCTGGTGATAAAACACTGGAAGACAAGTTTTTCGAACATGAAGTGAGCAGTGATGTGTTTAAAGTTTTTTTGAAGTGTAGTAAAATTTCTTGTAGCTTTTATGGGGGAAGTATAACGGTCAAGGAAGTGATCTTAGGAACACTTTTCAAGGCTTCCCGGGAGTCACAGGTCGCTCTTACGCCGCTGAATAGAAGGTCACCGAAAAAGTAGGTTTTCGTTTCCACACTAAACAGGACAAGCTTAAACTCTACTTTTAACAAGATTCTTCACCGGTAGACTGCTTGGCCCTGTCTCATTAAGATGGAGGCATCCCGTTAAGCAAGCTTGCCGGCCTGTTCTCCACAACTATCCTTTTTGTGCTGAGCGCCAAGCAGGGAAGCTAAAATACCATTTTTTAAAGTCGTTTGGTATGACTCCACTTAGGTCTACCGACTACAAAAGCGGACGTTCAAACCATTACGGCATCGCGCCGGTTGAGAAAATCGTACGATCACTGTGTAATGTGCCTGCTTCGGGCCTGGGCTTTTACTAAATCATTTTCTGAAACCTGGTTTGTTGTTTAGGTGAGTTTGAATGTTTACAGTTTTATGCAACAGTTTCAATATGGCGTTTTCTACTCCTACATTAAATTGAAAGAACAGGAATGTAGGAATATTATCTGGATTGCCGAATGCATCGCTCAGCGTCACCGAGCGAAAATCGAAAGCTACATTCCTATTATTCGTTGAGTCTTCTTTTTTTTTTATTTCTTCACAAATTAGATGTCTGTATAGTATTAGAATGCGTTCGAAATCTTTGTTTATATTTAATCTCTGACACAATATGAGTGTTTTTCAAGCTCTCAATAATAGCAGTGGTCATGTTTTAATCTCGATTTAAAAATAATTTTTGCTTTTGCTTCCAAGTTGCGTGCAAACAATTCCAGTGACTTCTTTGCCACTTGATTTATCTTCTTGATTGTAGCCAGTTGGCGGTTTCATTAGCATAGCTTTGATTGCTCAAAATGATGGTCACTTGTTATTGCGTCAAATTTTGATTGAAAGCTGAGAGAGGATTGAAAGTTACATCAGAGGATAAATCGTTTGTGGGCTGTGTTGTTGTCAGAACTTGTTCCTAGCGATTGCTTATAATATAAACTACGACGAAAACTTTTGAATAGAAGTTTCCCACAGTTTACAAATCGTCGTCGTTGTTTTGTAAACTCTGTAAAGAAACGATCATATGTTTACTGCTGATATTTTTCATAAAACTGTTGGTGCAAAATGGGCTAGCTTAAATCAAACCTGTTTATTAAATAGTGTATCAATAGCAAATGAAACTATAAGAATTATTGACTTTTGAACTGTAAGTCAAATTTGTTACCAAGTGATATGCATGGGAATAATTGCCTATGATAGTACGACTCTTGTTGAACGATATCTTGTATATTGTTGTGCTTATTTTGTATTATAACATTGGTTTCGTGCAATAGTTGTCGTGTGGGCGAATTTTTTGCCAATATACTTTAAACGCAAATTGCAGAGTGATGTTATTGAACTCAGGAACTCGATTAAATCTTGATACTCGGGGTGTACCGCTATTAGAAAAGAACTCTGAAATATTTGTAATTTAAAGGCTCGCCCTCCAAACCAAGTACGGCACAAAACTTAATAAATGTCATTTTTTCTCAATATATACAGTAGATCTAAGTTTGTTGCTAAGTCCTTAAAAACGATCAGGTCCAATCAACAGCCGCCTCAACGTGGTGGTGCTTCTCCGGCCCCGTTTGGGTGTGGTCGAAATGGCTGTTGGCCTTCCCGAGAGTCCCAGTTACCCCGGGCACTCCCCTTCATTTTTTCGCTTTGCTGCCCACTGAACGACCGCAGAAGGGCAGCACACAGCATCTTCAAAATCGGTCGCCCGCTTTCTTTTCTTTTGCCCTTCTTTGTCTCCTCATTCTTCTCCTTCTCTTGATGAGCGGTAACGTTCATCCCAACCCTGGCCCCATCTTTCCTTGTTCTGTGTGCGCTGGAAATGTGACGTGGCGGGGCAAGTCCGTGCAATGCTGCACATGCTTCAATTGGGTCCATCTGAGGTGCTCACAACTTTCCCTTTCCAAATTCAGAGCTCTTGGCAGCTCTCACTCTCGGAGCTTCCCCCTGCTGTAATACTGTGACTCCCTCCTCGGACTCCTCCGCCATGTATACCTCCACTGTACAATCTGCCCCCCCCCCCCCCCCCCTCTGCTAATGCTGCACTCTCGTCTCCAAATCTCTTATCCCCCATCTGCCCATTTTATATCTTCTCCCTCTGCCCTTTCACCACCATTCTTTGCTCCTGGCTTTCCTTCTGCCCCTCCTCTCCCCCCACTGACTCTCTCAGGGTTCTTCAATGGTATGCTGAAGGTCTTCGAGCCAGGTGCACTGAACTACTTCACTTTCTTTCGTCCCATCCTGTCGACCTTATCTGCATCCAGTAATCCAATCTTCCGGATTCCTGGATTCTGTGCTCTGCGTTCTGATCGCACCCACTCCCGATCTGGCATTCTCTCTCCTGATGCCACGCACGCCAGCAGCGGCGTTGTCATTTTCGTCAGGCAGGGCCTATCCTCTGAACTTTCTACCTCCTCTCTTTCTTCTCTTGATCCTTACTCTGATTATGTAAGGATCAACTCCTCCTCGCTCTCTTTTCTTAATGTCTATGCCCCCCCCCCCTATTCGCTCTTCCCCAACGGACGGCAGAACCGACTCTTTTTCTCCCTCCATTCCTCCCTTCTCTAGAAATCTCTTCATTCTGGGGGACTTCAATTGCCATCACCCCCTCTGGGACTCAAGAGGTATTTCCGACCCCCGAGGAGAGGAAGTATTCGACTGGATCATCTCTTCTGACCTCGTACCCATCAATGACTCTTACACACCCACCCATCTCCATCGCTCCTCTCCTGATATCTCCTTTGCTCCTCTCCTGATATCTCCTTTGCTCCCTCTTCTCTTGCTTTTGGGAGGTGCTTCAGGACCTGGGTTTTGACCACCTATCAATACTTCTATCCGTCCCTCACACTCCGGCCGAGCGCCCCCCTTCCTTCAATTTTCAGAAAGCTCTCTAAGATGGCTTTGCCTCCTACTTTGACTTTCACTGTCCTTCTGCAGAGGAATACTCGTCTCTTTCATTGCTCTCTTTACCTCTCTGGCACTGAATGCAGCCAAATCTCCCATTCATTTCGGCTGCATCAAACGCTCTCCTAAAGCCAGGTGGTCTGCTGAGGTGGAAGTTGTGGTTAGTGAAAGACGCAAGGCTTTCGCTACCGCTCACAGAAGTGATGAAGATCGCAGGCTTACATCTCCACCTCTTGAGTGCCTCGTCAGTCATCGCCAAGGCCAAAGCTGAGGCATGGCAGACGACTTGCTCTTCTCTTTCACCTAAATCTGTGCATTCTCTTCTTCACTCTGTCGCTGGCTCTCCTTCCTCGTCTTCCTCCTCTCCTAACTTCCCCAACTGTTCTTCTCCCAGGGAATCGGCTTCATTCTATGCCGCCTACATGAGATCTCACTTTTCCGTTTCTCAGCCAAACGCCCTGCGTAGCAGAGCCAGAGGCTACCTTTCTGAGCTCCGCCGAGCCACGTGCCCTGAAGAGTCTCACTTGTCCTTTTGCTCTCCTTCTCTCCCGCTGAATTTCTTGTGGCTGCCTCCAACCTCTCCTTGTCCACTGCCACTGGTCCAGACAAAGTTGCCTATCCCATGCTAAAGCATCTTTCTCGCTCTGGCATGGATTTTCTTCTTCACATCTTCAATCTTTTCTGGTCCTCGCATTCCTTTCCTTCCATCTGGAAGACGTCTTCCATTATTTTTATACACAAGATGGGAAAGCTTCTCGACTCTCCTGCTTCCTTCCGGCCTATTTCTTTCACCTCCTGCGTCTCAAAGCTGTTTGAACGCATCATTCTATCCCGTCTTCTCTTCTTTCTGGAATCTAATTCCATTCTTTCTCTCCGCCAGGCCGATTTCCGCCCTGGACGGTCCACTCTAGATCAAATTCTGTACCTTTCTCAGTCCATTTCGGATGGGTTTAACAAACCCAGGCCGGGCTCTCGGACAATCCTGTCTACTATCGATTTCTCTAAAACTTTTGACTCTGTCTGGCATCCCGCTCTTTTCCACAAACTTATTTCGGCTAGCCTCCCTTCTTGCTTTGCTCGTTGGACTCAATCTTTCCTTTCTGATAGGCGCGCTTGTGTGGTTTATCAAAATCACAAAAGCCGTTCCTTTCGAGTCCGTCGAGGTGTTCCGCAAGGATCCGTTCTTGTCCCTGTACTTTTCTCTTTATTCATTAATGATGTCCCGGCCTCTCTGCCTTCTTCCATCAGTTGCTGTATTTACGCTGACGATCTGGCCATTTCTGCCGTCCAAAGGTAAAACGACGTAACTAACAAATTTTGATTTTCGCCGATTTTTGCAAAGACCGATTTGGGATGGGTCATATTTTATTCCTACAAAGTATCGTCGGACTACTTCAAACGGTTTGTGGAGTTTTTATTCTACAAAACGACGTAACTGCACTTTTGGCTCCAGCCGCCAAAGCAAAAGCGACGTAACTGCCGCTTACGTCGCTTTGCCTTTGATCTAGAAGAGATCGTCTGGAACAAGCAGCTCTGTCTCCTGCTGGATAGCGCTAAATCTTCCCAAAACAATAGCAGCGCCATTGATGGGTGTTATAATCTTCTCTAGCTGTAAACAATGATTGATACACAGTAATGTAGTACGAATGGAAGTTCTTCATTTTTGAAATGCTGTTTTGCGAGACAGAAGCTGAAATAAAGCAATGGCAGGAAAACTTCGAATAAAGGATGTTGCGAAAATAATTATGAATGAAGAGTGTTCTGATGATGATGTTAATGATAAAGACTACAGCCCAAGTGATAGCGATGAACAAGAACGTGATCCATTGTCGCCGCAGCTGCTGAGATCAAAAGCAAAGGCTTCAGACATAAATGAAGCTAACAGATCTAACGATAGAATTTTCAATGGCATTCAGAACGACTGTAATGATGTTGATAGCAACGCAGAAGCTTGCAACACTTCGGTGAAAAATACGAGTGAAATCAAAAGAATTAGATCAGAAAGAGAGAAGTTAGAACGAGACCTCTTGTCTCATCCTATGAAGAACCCTTGTCTCGAAACCTGCAAAAAAGGATGTACAAAAGTATTCGGTAATGATGAAAGAAAGCAATTTCACTCGCAGTTTTGGTCGCTCAATTTTAATGAAAGAAGAAATTGGATGTGGCAAAACATCCAACAAGCTCCTACAACCCGGCCAAAATCTCAACACTCTAGACGAAAGAACAACTTTGTATACAGATTTCGTCGGTCTGCAGAATCAGGTGGTGGATTTCAAGAGGTATGCAAAACATTTTTTCTTTCTACATTGGGCTATAATCCTAAAAGCGATGGTGCCTTTATGAGGTGCTTAAAAAGTGCACCTCCAGAGGCAATGATTCCAGAAAATGACAAGCGTGGAAAACATCAACCCATTAATAAGAAAGATAAGGATCAGATTTACAAGCACATTCGAAAGTACAACCCAGCGGTCCATCATTATCGACGAGAACACGCTCCAAACCGTCTTTATTTGCCCTCCGATATAACAGTTGCTAAAATGCATGCTGACTATATAGCCACAGAGGAAAAAATTAGCACTGAAACGTACCGAAAGTGTGTAAAAGAAATGAACATCAGTTTTGCAGTCCTGGGTCAGGAGGAATGCGAAGATTGTAAAGCTTATTTGGAGCACAAGAAATCACACAAGCCAGACGAGGAGGTCACTGAAGAATGCGAGCGATGCAGTAAGAATGAGGAGCACTTACGATTGAGAAATGAAGCCCGAATCGCATACCAACGTGATGTGCAAACCAATAAGGAGAACAACGACACGAATACTTATTACGGCAGTGTTGATTTGCAGAAGGTGATCATGCTTCCGCGAATGAATGGCGTCAAGACATGTGCTTTTACTCGTCGCATAATTGCATTTAACGAAACATTTGCAGAACTTGGTAAAGCAAAAAACAATTCAACTGTTGTGTGGAACGAATCAGTCTCGGGGAGGAGTGCTGCAGATATTTGCAGTGCCTTCTGGTGCTTTTTTACGAAAAAACTCAGAGACACAAAACAAATTGTGTTATGGTGCGACAATTGCACGTCTCAGAACAAAAACTGGACCATGTATACATTTCTAGTGATGGCTGTAAATAGTGAAAAAATAGCTGTGGACTCAATTGAATTGCGGTACTTGGTCAGTGGACATACATTTATGTCCGCTGATTCAGTCCATCATCAAATTGAGCTGAGCATGAAGAAGCACGGCGACGTATGCGACTGGGAGGAATTCAAAGAGGTTTTGTCAAAAGCAAAATGTCAAGTGCTCGATATCGACGCAAATGATTTTGTAAAATTCTACGACGGATCCAGCAGAGTTCGTATTTCAAAGACAGTTCCTCGTGTGAAACTTAACCACATGAGTGCCGTTCGTTTTGAACGTGGTTCAAAGTTGCTGAAGTACAAAACAACACACAGCGTGGAAGTACAGTACCACTCACTCGACTTTTTAAAGAGCAAGGTTGATGTCAGTGAAATTCCGCCAGCTTGTACCTCCCCACGTGGTGTTCCACCGCCAAAACGTGAAGACATAGTCAAAAAATTATGCCCGCTAATGCCAACAAACAGAAGAGAATTTTGGATTGAATTGCCTTGCAGCAGTTCATCAAAGGACCTCATTGACGTCGTGTGAAATGTTGTATTGCATTTAAGTGGTGTTTTTGTGGCGTATTTTTGTTTCCATGTGCCCGATCAATAGAAATAAGTGAGATACGTCGCTCTGCCTTTTGCTTCACAGTCAGACAGTGTTATCAGCGTCAAATACAAAGCGACGTAACTGCACTAATTAACGTAATTAGAAATAATTACAACGATCATCTAAAATATTTCTTCGACAAAAGAAAAGTATCATAACACTCCGTTGTTTAAAATGATCAAACGAGTGATAAGAATAAACACATCGTTCTGCCAGCCGTTTAACTTTAAAGCCGTTTTTCTCGCCTTTTGCATTTTGTTAGTTACGTCGCTTTACCATCGGACGGCAGATTTGGTCCTACTCCCCCTCGGTCCTCACTGCGGTGGAGGCCACACAACGAGCTCTGTTTCGATTGGAGCGCTGGTCTGAGTACTGGTGTCTTCCTCTCAATCCGAGAAAATGTGAGGTCTCCTTCTTCTCGGTGGATCCCCACCAAGCTAACCTCCATTCCCATCTTCTCCTACTCGGCTCCCGCCTCCGTTTCAATCCCACTCCAACTTTTCTTGGGGTCACCTTCGACCGCGCACTCTTTCCTTTTCTAAGCATGTATCTTCGCTGAAGGCCAAGTTCTTTCCACGTCTCAAGGCGTTACGCTGTATCTCAGCTTCCTCATGGGGCCCATCTAAGGAGTCCCTCTCTGTTCTAAATAAATCTTTTCTTTGAAGCCTTCTTATTTGCGCTTCACCGGGATGGTTTCCTTTCTTAAGCGCTACCAACATCACCAAATTGGAACGCCTCTACCGAGCGGCCAGGTGCGACATCGCCGGCTGTCTCTCGTCCTCCCCTATCCCACTTTTTCTCTCCCGAGGCTTCTTTACCTCCCTGCGAGTCACCCTGACTCACTTCACTCTTTTTTGTTATGAGCGGGCTCTTCATCTGCCAACCTCGTTTCCTATTTCAGGTTTGGCCAGACTTGGAGTGAAACCAAGACTCTGCAGATCGTCCTGGAGAGCTTTTGCGTCCACTCATTCGCTCATGCTTCCTTCTACTTGTTCTAGTGAAGCTCTTGTTGCTTGCCCTCCCTGTCCTCCTTGGAATCTGCCTTCGTTCACGGCGGAGTCCACCCTTTCCACTCCATGCTCCCGCTCTGATCTCCCTCACTCTCGCCAAGGTGCGGCTCTCGTCCACCTTGACTCTATCGTTCCCATGATCTGGAACTCTCGACAGACGGCTCTGTTCCTTTTGGCAAGGGCGGCTACGGCATTTTTGCCAACTGCTCTCTCTGTGGCACTGAGGCCACTCTTTCCTTTTCGGCAGGCCCAGTATGCTCATGTTCTAACGGTTAGGCCTGCGCCATTCTGCACGCTTTCTGCTGGTCTCGGCAGCACCAACAAGTCTGCCATTTCTCTTCTCGTCTCCTATTATCTGACTCTCGTTCTGTCCTCGCCACCCTGTCCTCTCCTCCATCTTTCCTTTTATCTCAAACTCTGTGGCAGATCTGGCAGGAACTGTCTTCTCTCTCCTTCTGTTCTATCAGGCTTCAATGGGTCCCTGGACACTCGTTTCTCCCGGGGAACGACGCGGCCGATGAGCTGGCCAGACGGGGAGCGCTACTTGCACCCTGCGTAATCCCTTGTAGTCTCTCTCTTCTTATCTCTCGTCTCCACTCTTGTCTTATCTCGGACTGTAGGCGTACTGTCTCATCAAAATTCTTTGACACACAGGGTCCCTCGATTTCCACCGAGGAACTTGTGCTCTCTCGTCTTCGCTGAAACGGACACAACCTTCTTTTAGGTTCTTATCTTTCTAGGATTGGCAGAATCGAGAATCCTTCCTGCAGTGCCTGTGGACATCTCTCATCTCATTCTGCACTGTCCAGCTACGGACTCTTCGCGCCGCTCACTCTTTGGCAACTCTCTGTCCTCTACGACCTCTGATCCAGACCCTGGGGAGTTGCCCGGCTTCTGGGACTCCATGGTCTCCCGCCATGCCCCCTTCCCTCGGAAGGGGTCGGGTAAACAACATCAACATCAACAGTTATGTCCAATATCAAATCAAATACAGTCGATTTCGTATACAAGGGGTTTTCACTTATAAGGGATTTCTTCCAAGATCCCAATGACAAACTTCAATGCAATTTTAGTTGGTCATAAAGTATATTCGAATATAAGGGACAAATTTAACTGGTCCCGGCGAATCCCTTATATACGAAGTTGACTGGATGTGATTTTACCAATTTTTGATGGTTTGCACTTGCTTAAATCAAACGTCATTACTTGTAAATTTATTTAGCCCTACAAAGCATAAGCAGCACAACCACAGCAATTCGAATGTATAACTCATCGATGGAGAAAAATCGCTGGATTGTCGAAGTCAAGCAGTAACTTATCTTCAAGTTCTAGCTGGAAGGTTGCAATAAAGTATTCAAAACTGAATTGGTTTCATTAAAGCTATTTGTCAAGTTTGATAAGAAGCTAGTTTTATGTCGGGATTGCCAGTATTTGAAACTGAAGAAAAGCTTTCGTTTGAGCAATATGAAAACATTTCTGTAACTTCGAAAACTAATCGAATCAAACTACTTCAACTCATATATTTCGTGAAATACAGCAAAACTGCACAACTTATGTGCAACCTAGTTACATGAAAATATCGGTAGGCCAATGCATTTCACAAGGTGAAGTTGTCACAATAGAGAGAAATTGTACAGCAGGGGTGTGCAAACCTTGGTCCTTCGGGTAAAATGGGCTGCTCACCAAAGATTGTGACTTATAACACGCGTCCACAAACTGATCGTTTTCTCGTTTTTTGTTAGCGGAAGCAGTGGAAGCGGTTATTTTTCAAACGCTTCCGCTTTCACACCTATCGCTTCCACTGCTTCCGCTAACAAAAAACGCGAAAACGACCGTTGACAATTTTTTTTAACTTTTGTGGGTCTGTAGCCTGCCTTCTCCTACACTTCATCATTTTGAGAACACAAAAACCTTCATTTATTGCTATTACTTTACCCACCTCGCTTGAGCTTATTGTTCCGAACTACTCTGTGCTTGCTTTTCTTAAATATCAGAGCTCGTGTTGAATGTAGAACAGTGCTTTTCAATCTTTTTGTCGTCGCGGAACCCCTAATGCTCTTTAGTGTTTGTCACGGAACCCCCACTAACAAAAAATTTAGAAATCATGAATTGCTTGCAAAAAAATCAAATATTTCGTTACTACAATTCAAAAAATAATTAAACACTTCAACAAATAGACAGTTATTACAAGTCTCTTCACTACTTACAGCTACTTTTGCAACAGTTAACTTAATGCTTTTCAGATCTAAACCGTATGACCACATATTACAGCTCTCGACAATAACCTGTCGTCACAACAACAAATTACACCGTATAGCGCTGATTTTCCCTCTCTATCCTCAACTAACTTTGACTTTGAGTTACTTTAATTCTAATCATCATTACGAATCTTTTGTCCGTTCCCAAAACACATATTGTCTCCGATCTTTTTGGATAGTGAAGTGCGAAATTTCCGTCGTATAATTAGTATATACATGTAAAGCGAGCAAAATTGAACTGCACCAATCAACAGCCGCCTCAACGTGATGATGCGGTACCAAACCCGTTTGAGTTGAGTTAAAATCGCTGTTGGCCTTACCGAGGGTCCCAGTTACCCCGGGCACTCCCCTCACACAAAGCATTTTTTCGCTGTGCAGCCCCCTGAACGACCCCAGAAGGGCAGCACGCAGCCTCTTTAAAATCGGCATGTCTTTTCTCTACTCCTGCCTTTCTCTTGCCCGTCTTCTCATTCGTCTCCTTCTCCTGATGAGCGGCAACGTTCATCCTAACCCTTGTTCTGTCTTTTCCTGTTCAGTGTGCGCTGCAAATGTGACCAGGCAGGGTAGGTCAGTGCATTGCTGCACATGCTCTAATTGGGTTCATTTAAAGTGCTCACTACTCTCCTTTTCTAGATTCAGAACTCTTTGCAGCTCTCACTCCTGTAGCTGCTCTCCTGCTTTTTTTGGAGATCCCACACCTACCAGCACTGTGACTTCCTCCTCGGACTCCTCCAGCTGGTATACCTCCACTGCTCAATCTGGCCCCTTCTACTAATGCAACACTCGCACCCCACCCTCTCCTCCAAACCTTTTATCTCCTTTCCGCCTACTTTGTATCTTCTCCCTCTGCACCCTTACCACCGCCTCATGCTCCTGGCTGTTTCTCTTTACCTTTTGCTTTCTCTTCCCCTCCCTAACTCCCTCAGGTGTCTTCAATGGAATGCTGGGGGTCTCCAAACCACGAGCACTGAACTGCTGCACTTTCCGTTGACCTCATTTGTATCCAGGAATCTAACCTTAATTTGTCTTCCTCTTTCCGGATCCCTGGATTCTCTGCTCTGCGAGCCGATGGCACCCACTCCCGGTCTGGTATTTTTTCTATTGATGTCACAGATGCTAGCGGCGGCGCATCATTTTCGTCAGGCAGGGTTTATCCTTCTTTGAGCTTTCTACCTCCTCTCTTTCTTCGCTTGACCCCTACTCTGATTATATAGAAGTCAATACCTCTCTAAACGACTCCTTCTCGCTCTCGTTTCTTAATGTTTATGCTCCCCTTATTCGCTCTTCTTCGAATTATAGCAGAACCAATTTCTTTTCTTCCTACATTCTTCACTTTTATGTGGAAGAGGAAGCGGTGGAATTTTCGCGCTTCTGCTTCCTCTTCTATAGAAAAAGGACCGCTTCCGCTTCCACATTCCTGGTATATATGGCATGCTAGTCATTTTTTTTAAACCGTAACAAAACTGTTAAGGCTATACTAACTTTGCTTACGATGTATTTGAACACTTCATATTCCAAGCTTTTCAATAAAGCATCCACTCATTCACGAGTGATACGGCTTCGCCGAGTACTGATAGACCTTCCACCAAGTGGATCTAGTATAGATTCCGCAAGTGCGGCGGTCTAAGCTATGCTTTATTAAAAGCCTCTAGCTTCTTTTCGGTCACCAACTGCACTGAAGAGACCTGATAGATCGAAACAGTGTCACTGTCTGCAGTTTCGCTAAGTGCATCGCTAGCCTCTTGCATTACTATACAGGTATTATTTAGTTTTTGAACTTTACAATTGTATTTTTTGAATTGCTAAGATGAACAGCAGTCTCAATATATTAAACATTTTTATATAAGCTCTAAACGTTTTCGGCACATTATAAGGCAGTCTTCAAATGTGACATCGTTCTCATATGTCACATTTGGCAGAAGCTTCAAGGTCATCAATCGTTCTATTAGCGTGTTTACATGTTATTGGGATAAAATTAGTCATTTTGTGTTTACATATTCATTTGTGAGTGTAATTTCTAAAATTAGCTGTGTATTTATATTCTCTGAAGAGGGCCATATGATGTGTTGAAAACGTTTAGAACTTAAACAAAAATGTTTGATATGTTGTACATCTCAACAATTTGAAAGAAAAACGTGTCTCCTTACCGATATTGCATTTGCTGCAAAACTGGACCATTGGAAACGTAGAGCGGAAAAACTTTTCAATTTTTCACTGTCTCACTTGTTTGTGTGGGATGGATAATAAGGTAAAGGATAAAAGGGCGAATCACCTTATCGTCTACATATCTTATTCATATTCCACCTTCCGGATTTGAACGAGATGATTGGTCGCTTGTAAGGAATCTATTTCCTGTTTCTGAGAAAATAGATGATGAATGGCAGCATAAATTATTCAACCTCAAAAATGATTTAGATCGTCGACACTTATTCGAAGCTTTTTCGGTCACTGAATTCTGAATGCGAGTATCCCCATCGTATACACAGATCACCTGAAACTGTTTTAAAAAAATATCGTTTACAACCACATATTTGTGTAAGTCACCCTTTAATTCTCAACCCTATCAAATATAAAATTTCAGAAGAGCAACCGACTTGCTGTAAAAGACGACATAAGCCACGCCCTGATTCAACAATCTTGTACCAAAAGACTTTAAAAAATGGTATTCACAGCTTCCCTGCTTGGCGCTCAGCACATAAAGGATAATGTGGAGAACAAGCCGGCAAGCTTGCTTGTTGTGTCCTTGGCCAAGGCACTTAACGGGATGCCTCCGTCTTCATGTGGCGGACAGATGGTGAGGCCAAGCAGTCTACCCGACGTGGTGGCCCAGTCTGACGAAAGACATGCAAACAGAGCATGAGCTCATACGCGTGAATGAAGTGAATGAAACAATCTTGTTAAAGTTGGGTCATTAATCTGCAAATCAGTTTTTAAGGGCGTGGTAAGTGGAAATTTATGCCAAAATATTTTTAAAAACCGGTTCCATGAGCTCAGAAAATTATAAAAATTTGTTTATTTGATCGAGCAAATCATGCCAACTATTAAATGTCACTCTTGTCCAAGCCTACTATGGGCCAGCGATTTTTTGTTTCATACGGTAGTGGGCTTGCACCAACATCTTTTGAGTTTAGAAGGCCACGTGCCAAAAATGATTAAAATTCCTGCCATAACTGATCACTAGGCAACCCCACGGCTTCGGTTTACTTATGCAACAAAGCAAAATAAGAAGTTAGCAAAAAATAAAGTGCCGTAAAAATATAAAGAAACGAGAAATTGACATCTGTAAACACAGAAAAAATTATAAGGAAACTGGGCAGCCAAAGGATAAGATAAATGGTTTACTTTTTCCAGCATACAGGCGAAAATACAGAAAAAGAAGGGTTAGCGGCAACAAACGTTTCATTTTAATACACGCACCTGCAATTAAGTGCTGCAACTTTAAAAAAACGATATTTTTAGGTGGGGTTGTGGCACCTGAAAAAAGTGCAAAATTTATGTTGCTTACAATTTGCACAAAAACCCGCACAACAGTATAAAAGACAAAACGCACTTTTGGTATATCTTGCCAATTCTAATGCAACTTTTGTGAAGTCGAATTTTGCATCCACCGGTTGTTATATTGATTGTAAATAACAAAAGGACCACGAAATGGTCTTTCACTGTCTTTCATAACTCGTGGGCTTTAGCTTTTCGTTTTGTGTATTTGCTCTGGTAACCGTTGACTTCAAGCAAATGGTAAAATTTGATTGATTCAATATAAACCTGGACTCTTTAGATCGTTTTTCAAAAAATTGAAAAAAAAAACTTAGATGATACAAAACAAAGACTACACAACATAATATGCTAATTTCATATCGCAATTAATTACTGACACAAAAAAGAGCTCACAGCTTTATTAAATGAAACCCGGTTTGTAAAAATTATCTGACAAAATTGCTTAAACTCAAGTCTTTTTTGAAAAAATGAAATGGTTTCCATCCTTGTGAATATAAATATGAAAGGAACATACAAAAACAAAATTTGATTGCTAGTCCAGCTTTAAATTTTTAGTTCTGAGGTGGTTCTCGGGAAATTGTTCGGTTACCGTTTTGTTGGTTTGGGTTTCAAACGTAATGGCACGAAGACGTCGAAAAGTTTGTTGTTCATAAAATTGTTTAGCCTTTTTTGTTTGTAGAATTGTTCTTGCCACACCTAGCTGATCTGTGCTATGCAAGTACTGGGCAAAAGCTTGTCATTTGCTAGGCAAGCAACCAGTGTCAAAACAGCTTTAGGTTTTAAGATAAAGCTAAAATAAAATTAAAGATGCTTAGTCTTTTAACACTTCAAACACTTTGTGGTGTATATCAACCTAGGCCTACAAACCAGGTTTGATGCTACCTACTCTGATACTGGTGTGGTTTAGCCTAAGGCTGTAGTGAATTTGAAGTAAAGCAATTAAAAAAGGAAGTAGCTATTTACTTTAAAAGCATTTTACCCTTGAAATCTATTTTTTCATTACAGAATAGCCTAGTGTGTAGACCTTTAATTAAGCACATTTGCTAAATGCACAAAGTAATACCATTACCCTGGTGTAATTAATAGAGCTGCAGCATAGTAGATACCCATAGTCCTGCAGTATAGGAGATAGTGCTACTGCCTTCAAATGTAATGGTTTTGGGTTTGATTCTTTGCCAACAGGGTAATTTGACAAGCAGTGTGCACTTTGAGAGGCTGGGTAAATAAACATGAGGGAGAGTGTAAACTTGGGTCAAGTCACATGTTTAGTACATCATAGTAATTGACCAATGACAGGCACATTTTTAGTATGTCATCAAAACTGACCAAACACAAATGTTCAATGGCAAAATAGTCACTTTCATTAAAAAATAGCAATTCTAATTTGTTCATGTCTTGCAATATCCACTTTATGCAAGGTGGGGTTAAAGTTATGGGTATTGTTGTAGATATTGTTAGGCATTGTCATGGACATCATGCACATGATAATTGTGCGCTATTTGGTAATGCCCATTAAAAAAGTTCTAAGTAAAGTGTAAATGTGTTTTTGATTACAGTAAATTGCAAAACATCCTCCATTGATTAGTTGCAAAAACAAAAATTTAAGTACATTCCTCTTGAATGTGAGCTTAATTGAGTTGTTAAACATGTTTAACTGTGAAATCGAGTAACATACTACAATGTGGAATTTTCTGTAGAGTGTTCCAGAAAATTAAATACTATTAAAAGTAGGAATTCCATGGAATAGAAGATAAGTGTTGGAGTTAAAATTAGTTGAAGTTAGTCTCCAAAATTTCCACATTATAGTAGTATCCTTACATTTAGGCTAGGTTTTTCTCAAGACAAAGGTAGTCACATTTACCAAGTTATAATTTCTTTGTTTTTGGACAAATTGTGACAAAAAAATCAAGAAAGACCATTTGCTAAACTTTAAATAAGGAAATTCCAGTTTGGAAATTTGTGAAAAGTTGTTCAAAAAGTTAGATTCTACTGAAATGGAAATCTGCACAGATCAACATTTAGGGTTGGCATTAAAATTAAGTTAAGATGTAGGGTTAGTTTGGGTTAGGTTCAATATTTGAGTTAAGATTACAATTAAGGTTGGGCTAATCCATGGAATTTTGCAGAATTATCACGTTTTAGTAGTATCCAACTAAAAAAATATATGCCTTGTAAACTGATAAGAATACTGTCCAACTGGGTTTGTGCCATCTTTATAGTGCTTGGGTAACTGCAAAGATTTTTTGTTTCTTGTTGCTCTGGTTTTGAACCGTGCAGCAGTGTTTTCCTAAGTTTTTGATAGCTTAACATTTGCACAAAACTGTTATCCATGTGCTGAAGATTAAAAGGAATGATATCAAACATAAAAAACAGTAAAAACAAAAAGTTTAAGGGTTTTGTTTTTACTGTTTTTTGCATTTGGTATCATTTTCTCCAAAGCAAATCTTAACACTTTGCCAAAGTGCAAAGTTTAATATATGTGATCTCAGTTGCATCAAAAAGCAATCAAAGTATAAAAGTGCATCTACTCTTGCATGAAAACATGTGCTTTGACATCAAGTTGAAGTGTGCCTAGATAGATTCCCAATTTGCTGAAAATGTGAACTTGAAGAAAATCATGCAGTTCTCCTTAAAAATATACTGGCATGAGGTGTACTTATTTTGTGTTATTTACAAAAGAAATAGATTAAAATAGTCTATTATATAGAAGAAGGGTATTTGATTTGCAAAAAGATTTTTATTTGATTTGAGAAAGTATTTCCTCGAAGGTTTTTACCAACTCAGCATGTGTGCTGAAATCTTAAGTATAAGCTCAAGATTAAGTGCATGCCAATCTAATCTACCTACCATATTTATGCATATATAATTAGCATTTTCTTTGTACAGAAAGGTTTTTTCAAACTACTGCAAGAAGGCAAGGCTGAGAACAAAAACTTATTTTGGATTGTAAAAGAGCTATAACATTTATACAAGCTCATAAAAAAAGAAATGTTTTTTTTGCATCATTTTGTTTACCTAATCATTTTTACTTTCAAAGCAAAGCAATCAGCAACAAGACCACTTGCAAGCTCTTTTTGTATGATATTTTATTATTAAAGGTCGTGTGCAATTACTGTAAATCATTGACTAAAAGTTCAATTCAAAAAATTTTATACAACAATCTTGTTTCAAAAATAAGATGAACCAGCATAACCCATAAACATATAAAAGTGGTAATTTATCAAGAAAAATGACCAGCACTAGTTACAAGTGCTAAACTTATGACATAGCACATAATTTCGTTTGACCTGTAATAGTGGGCATATTAGAAAATATTTTTTTGTTGTGTGATAAGTGTTTTAAAATCATATATTTTAAAATCCCAGCTGTTTTAAAATCATATATCTTGACATAAAGGTGGTGTATGTCTTAAATAAATTCTCAGATTGCCAAAATTCAGCTTAAAAGGAACTATGATTAAAGAACCACCCCAGTAACTGTTTATGTACATTTGGTATGACATATTAGCAATCAGACTTACTATAATTACCTAATGTTTAAAGCAAAGTTCTGTCTGTGCATGTGTATGTATGTTTCAGCTCCTACAAATTTACTGGGTTTTCAAACTTGAAACTTGGTATGGTTGATCACTGTGGCAAGGGGGTTGGTGATGTCATAATGTTGTCACAATTAAAGATTAAGTTTTTTTTAATCCCTATCTCTTGTAAGAAGCGATTTTTAGTTCAAACGAAACTTGTCATGTTGCTCAGTAACATGTTTCAAACTACATCCTAAGGAACTAAATGAGGTCAAACCATTTTGGTACCCACACTCAGCTTCCCCTTCTCTATGCTTGTTGGAAGGAAGAAATTCAAGAATGTGGCGTATTCAGTTGTTAGTGGGATCAGTCGTGATTTAAAAGTAAAAATGATCAAATGATCAAAATTTGGGGTACGAGGACTATTTCTTCTATTTAAAATAGCTTTTTGTTACTGCTCTCACGAATGTTTTTTGTGAAAAACCGGTTTGCTCAAACAATATTTTTCAACAGTGTGAACTAAACTTTTTGATCATTTTGCTTTTGATATTTGTGTGTAACTAAACAAATTTTAAATCAACGGCATAAGTCGACATGTGGCTGTGCTTGGTTTATTTTTAATGTCATGAAGTCTCATAAACATTTACTTTGCAAGAACCTTATTTATGAAACAAAAAAAGCAGAATAAAACTAGGTGCAATACCATAACAAAGAGCCTGGGATGCAATAAATCATTTAGAATCAAGAGAGGCTTGCACTCTGTGAATTTCTGAGTTTTTTGCAAGCTTTGTAAGTCATTTCTATGTCATTTTCAGATTGATTTTGTTATTGCTGAATCAACGTTAATAATTTTCATCTAAAATGGCAAATGATGGACGCGTTGCTGAAATGAAAGAATTGGAAGTTAAAGAAATAAACAAACGAAGATCTGGGGAAGCTTTTGAAGTGATACTTAAGCCTGCAGACGAAGACGCGACTCAATCTCCATTGAGATCGCCTCCACCGAGGAAAGAGGCTTCAATTGACGTCATTCAATCGCGAATGCAAGCTGCAGAAGAACGCAGGAAAGCTAAGCAAGAAGCTGTTCTAAATCAGCTGAAGGCAGAAGAGGAGAAGGTGCTCAAGGTAAAGCAAAAGAAGGCTGAAGCAAATACGATATTTGCTTCGTCAACTGAAGAACGATTGAAAACGAAAATGTCACATTATGAAGAGAATTACGAATCGGTTTTGCAAGCCAAGATCGAAAAGTTTCGTGCAATGAACATGAAGCCTGATGAATTGAAAGAGAAAATTCAACGTGAAATTGATGAGCTGCGTGCGCAGCGAGACGAGCATTTGCAGCAAAAGTTAACCAAGAGCGAGATTCTGCGGCAACAGCAGTTGCAGAGCGTGCGTGATAAGCAACAGGAGAAAGAAAATCACGCCCAGCAAGTGCGTCAAAACAAACAGAAGCACGCCAGCGGAGATAATGCAGAGCCAGAGGCAATGTGTGCCTAAATGTGGATCTTGGTCATTAAAAAAAACTTGTCGATATTGCTTGGTGGCATTTTGTAGCATGTTCTTTGAATTTGCCTTTTTTGTTCAAGCTTGTAGCCTAATGCGATTTAGCAGTAGATGCTAGGCCAGATTACTTTTCATACCAGTAGTTGCTGATAACATTTCTTGCAATAATAGTTGATTTCCAAAAAAGATTAATTGATACCTAAATTGTAGTTGCTGAGTGGAGTTTAAATTAAGCGCTATACAGCAATTTTTTTGCGACACTCAAATTTAATATGTGCTGTAGTATTAAAACTGTCATTTTTGTATTGCCATTTTCTAGCTTTTCACTGCCTGTAGCTTGTGCTATATAATATCTTGCCATTTGTAGGTGCTTTTTTTTCAACAAATGTTTCACAAAATGTTAGTGCATGATTTTTTTTATTTTGACTGTGAGTTGGTTTATGTCAGTAATTGGAAATGTCGCTCAGTGACCTTGTCAAGAATAAACATTCAATTTGATCTTGATGCGTATTTTAATAACAGGCCAACTTGCGGAAACTTAGAAGCAAGGCCGAACAACCTGCCTTACAATTTTGTTTTATGCCGCCGATCGATTCTTATCTGGTAGTAAGTCTCCTTAGCTCATATCAGCAGTGTGCAAACTTTGTCCTACGTCTATATTTTAATCACTAAAAATAATGGAAGATCTACAGGGTAATAATTCTGCTTTGTAGGTTAATTTCCAAGAGAGCAAGAAAAGGTTTCGGTTCAATATTTGCGTTCTTTCGTGGTTGATCATAAAAACGACTACGGCTGGCTCTCGGTACCGTTTGTTTGAGTGAAATTAGCCCCCCTGCAAATAGATTGCACAACCATGTTGTGGAGGATTGATTTCATTCCTGAGTTGATTGTCTCAAAAAGCATGTGTATTTCGTTGCATGATGTGAAAGCTAGTAACAAGCAGTGGAAATGCATGCACATCACCAATATCCGTATAGTTACTTAGATTAGAATGCCACACTGGTACAGTAGATAGGTTTGTTGGCTTCATGAAGTATCAGAAATATTTCACATGTGTTTCTGCGAGCCGCTAGAAGAGTGGGATACCAATCTAATGTTTAAAATAACTTGTTGATTTCACTTTGGAGTTAGATCACCATTCCTGGCCAGTGGTAAATGGCTAAAGCCGTTGGCGTAGTCAAAAAAATTTGGGAGGAAGCGAAGTGTTATAAAAAATTCTACTTAAGCATTTTCCTTCATTAGTGGTTGATACGGTAACGAGCTTTTTTCTAGATTAACGTTTAGTCGGCATTTTACTTAAAAATGCCTTCATACCTTCTTTCCTCCAAGAAATTTGGCCTCTCTCAAGGCTCTGCTTATGGCTAAAGCCCTTTCCACCTAGCCATTGGTCGCGCGACCAGTCCTGCAGCTGTTAGTTGGCATACAGAACATTTCAACAACGTTCTTTAAGGAGCACTAAAAGTTATTGCAGCGCAGAGCATTACTTTTCACACGATAACAGAGCAGAAATTGCGTAAGCTTTGCGCGTTTACTCGCTCACGGCTTGCTGTGTGTTCACTCAACAGATGCGGTTCGCCATTCAAATGCCATGAATATTTAAACATTCTGTATACTGCAAGATATCGAGGTGCTTTGCGATGATGACGTAAAGACATTCAACGGCAATTCAATGAATATTTAGTAGCATGTGTTTGCTACAAAATCACTTCATAACAATTGATTTTTTGAAAGACATTCAGTACCGGTAACAGCTGGTTAAAACAACGAAGGCAGACTCTTAAGATTACTCTGGAAATCTGATGATCACGGATTGCCCTTGCACAAATGCCTAGACGCAATGTCGTCAGTAGACTTCGTGTCTCCCGGAATCGTCTTGAGCAGCGTTACCTTATAAATCGCTAAATTCAAAAGGGCTTTTTAAATAATCTTCAGTAAGAATTTTGTTAAAAGCGTTCTTTAAAAATTGAAAAAATGTTTTCAAAGAAGAAGGCCAACGCTCCTTGAATTTGTGTCATCGAGGGAAACTGGCACTGTGACGTCACTGCTTAGGCCGGCTTGAAATTTTAGATTTTTTGTGTAACAAAGTGAGTCAAATAACGCTTTATCTTGGGAAAGTAAAGCATAAAAACTGTAGACAGATGTGGTCTTTGGCAGCGACTTCATCCCACACAAAATCAAAATAAAAAGAGAGCTCTGTGCAGTCTTTAGTTATTATAAACGTATATTTGTGGAAGAAAACACGACAACTAAACATGATTTTTCTTTTATTAAGTTTTGATCCTAATTTTGTGGCTGTTTATTAAAAGCTGACATGTTACTACAACAAAGACATGTTCTATTGTAGCTATTCTTGTACGATAGTATATTGGTAAAGGTAACATCAATTCTCTCAATATTTGCTCAAACGCTAACAATAAATTGGTATAATATTTTCTGCATAGGAAAAAATCAAACAATTTGAGATGACTAGTAAAAACGACGACATCTTCAATCAGCCTCACAGGTAGAAGTCTTAACGTGGTGATAACTTGATTGCAGCAATTTACATTGCTGCTAGTAGGCGCCAGAGAGCGCAATTCACGAAATAATCGTTTGGGGCAACTACTACTGAGAGTGTTAATTTCTACTCTTGTTTGCAGCGGAGAGAAGAGCATGAATTTGAGGAAACAAATATTTTACTTTTCATTATATTCTCTAAATCGGGCAGCGACAGAGGAGCAAAACATAGAACAATTGTACAAACGAGCAACGATTTATGGCAATATAGTTATGAGTTATGAAATTCGGTGGACCTCGCAAATTGTAATTTCGAATTAATATAATAATAGTTTTTGTCATCTACCAAATGGGCATAAACAGATCTTTCCAGGGGAGAATTTTTGGAGTTTCACTTTCTTAATGAGAGAGTTGCGTCCTAAAAAACTTCAAGTAAAGCTCAGGGGAAAAATGGCCCTTGGTTATGAGACTGTGAGTTCAGAACTAGCTTGAATAAATTGCCGCTTTCCCTTAGCTTGAGCTTGCTGGGTTGGTGCGTAAACCTGGATTACCGTTTCACGCTCCACCTTCATTTTAAGGAAGAGAAGAAATGAACAAAAACCACAACCACAACAAGACAAGGAAAACATCCGCGACACCAATCAATTGTGATGAATGTCTATATGTTTGCTTTATTTTCATGGTCGTTGCGCACACATTGCTTGAACTGTTCCACACTCTCCCACTGTTTACGTTTTGGGCACCTGACGCAAGAATAATCAGTGAGAACTCTGAAATGAACGACAAGAATTGCTTTAATTCATTGAGCACGAAAGAAACGAAGAGTTAGGAAGACTGCAAGGTTACAATAAAAAAAAGTTAGTTTACGTCATTTTTCCCACGTTTCGCAGGCTCAGACGTGTTGATTCAATGTATGTCTACCACTACACACTCATTTTCGAACCAGACTTTTTACTGGAGCAACGTAACACTTCAAATTCCGGACGCCCTTATTGAGGATTACCAGCGGGTGTTTCTATTCAATTTTTGGAACTCCAAACCTTTAGCTCTGAAACCCGCAACAATACGAATACACCACGGCGAAGAGTTGGGAAGAATGTAAGATTATGTAACTCAATCTTATGTGAGACAAGAGACCAGCGGACGGTCACATCTTTAAAAATTTTTAAGCATAAAAATTTAATACCTTTTGTTTATATCAACGGCGCAGCACAAATTTTTATAACGTTTCCACAAAGCGAAAGCAAATATTTGCTTGATTTGATCAAGGGAAATGAAGTGTAATAAAATGAGTTTTAAATTATCTCATTTAGTAGCAGTTCCACTTGTCAACCTAATTTGGTTTGCGCTTTTCAAAGGCAAAAATTGGAGATTTATATTAAAATCAAACCATAACTATATTGGTTTTCAGACCAATTTGCCATAATGTGGATGTGGCATAGCTTGTTCGAGAACTAGGCTGTTTTTGCATTGCACTGTAACAGCCTATAAGTGCAGGAGAGCGGCGGTCGCAATAAGCAGAGATACAGGAAGGTCCCGAGAACAAGTGTGCAGCAAGTTTTTAAAAAACACTTTCTGTTTTTAAAAGGAAATCTTTCACTTTACGTAGGGGCAATAGGCAATAGGCACAAAGGTCTTCCTGTTAATTAAGGACCCCTCCCACAGTTTGACCTTTAAAAAATGCAGATGAGCTGAGTAAGCTATCCATTGCGTATTTACCTAAATTTCATAATATTAAAAAATTAAGATTAAATTTCATTTTGTTTGGAAGAGCATTCCTGATCCCAAGCCTCTTTTCCGGTTCCGGCATTACGGACGACAAGTGGAAAAATTATACGGTTGATATCAGATTCGAAATTTCCAAGTTTCAATATTTAGGTGGACTGTTTGGCAATACCTACGAAGAAAACACGAGCAATAATTTTCCTAAGTTTAGCAACTCTTTGGCTTTGTGGAGAGTCTTTAGGACAAAATACAATAAAAAGATAAATAAATATTCAAAATACTTGTAGTTTACCAACGTTTAAATCCTCCAGACACAGTAAATTATCACAGAATGCTTTTTCAAAGTTCAATCAGATTTTCATGACATTTGAAGGCACCCTCATCTTCACCGTATAACACAGCGCTTCGATAAGGCTACCAAATTTTCAATATTTTGGGATTGTAATACAACGATTTTGGTTTTGTTTTTCAACCAGAAGCACTTTTTTGGAAACCAACTATTCGAAATGGATTTTATTTGGCCCAATTTAGCTACCTAGGCCTCTTAGTTGTTGTTTTCCCAAGTTGAAAGCATTTTTGGGTTTAAATATTCGAAAGTAATTTTTTGCCAATTTTTGTTTCAATCATCATGTTTTTACAACACTGTTGTGGGTTTTTGTTTTGAAATATGTCATTAATTGTAAAATGGCGGACATTAGCATCTTTTGATGTCTTGGGGGACTAGTATTCTTTCTTGCAAATGGCCGGCTGTTTGCTCCAAAAGTATGGTAGCCCTTGCTTGAATTGACTTATATTTAACAGCTATCAGTTTTCGAACACCTATTTCAAAAATGCAAACACAATCGTGGATACTTACTTCGGTAGGAATCGATTTTAATTGAAGCCGGCGGAATAGCAGCGGCAGCACTACTGGTAAATTACCACCGCACTTCTCTTTATCATCTGACTGATAAACTGTCTTCTTAGAAATTAAGGTACAGTAACCTCCTTTGACATTTTGCATCACTGTCTCCCTTGCTCGCGAGACGAATCACTCTGTGTAGATCAGGGGTCACCAACCCTTCTTGGACCACGGACTACTTTTTGGATATTGATTAAAGTGGAATCGCACTTATCCTAACGTTTGCAACATCCCGGACTTCGATCTATTTTGTATTGGCAGGCGGTGTCATTACATATCTGTTGCCATTACTTCGTTGCCGATGTCTCGCAACCCTAGGCTACCTTTTTTTTTGAAGCCACCATCGACTTTTGAAAAAATTTTGAGAATATTTTAAAACAGGCTGGCGGGCACCTCATATTGCCTTCACCGGCGACATGGTGCCCGCGGGCACACGGTTGGTGACCCCTGGTGTAGATGAAGGCGCAGCCGTAGCTATGGGGTCGATAGGAGCCATGATTTCCTCAATTTTTTTTGATCTAATCAAGAAATCTAAATGTTTTCAGTTATTACAACCACGAAATTTCGATCTCAAATGAAAGGTCGTCCAAAAATTTTGAGATCAAAATTGACAAATTAGGGGTCAGAAAAAATGGACCTTCAAAAAAAGACCAACCAAAAAATTTTATATGTAGTCCAACTCCCTTCTAGAAAAAATTCGCTTTTGGCTGGATGCATATGCAAAATGCTTTGATTAAAGAATTTTCACAAGCAAGGATATAGCACAATGTAGTTAGAACTGCTTTCAGAACCATATACTAAATCAATCATTAATAGCAACGCCTGTAAAGGTATGAAAGCTGTTTCTGTCGATAGGAGTGATAAAAACTTGTTTTATCAAAGGCTTTTACCCTTGGTAAACCAATGTCGAATTTATTACTATCTGAAAAAGCTTATCGACATTATTTTCTTACATGTCTATCGTGTTTACTGCTGCACTTGGAGCTTGATCTCTGTCGCAGATCAAAACAGTGCTGTCCATAAGCAGTTAAGCTGCATCTGTTGGCAAAACTGTCAGATTTATTGTCCTGTTGCATTTTTTTCAGATCAATAGTTTTTTTTAGTTTAGAGAATTAAAAAGCAGGATTAAAGCAAATCAGATTAAAAGATAATTGAATGGTTGAAATGTAGAACGAAGGATAAAGAACTGATTTATTAAACAGCTGTTCTTAATTAATCAATCGTTCATGCAACAGAGAATCTAAATAAAACACAAAGTTAAAATATACCAGCTAATTTTGTGTGTTGTTTACATAACGAAAGTCAATTTTTTTAGAGTTAGTTAGCTAGTAACAAGTACTTGTAACAACTTTATGTTCTACCTCAAACTAGTAGTGATTGACAGATCTAAAAGGAAATATTTTAGATAGCAAATTGCGTAAATTGCCTTGTTTGCATAACGCCAAAAAGGGGGGAAATTTTTTCATCTCGTAATCTTGTCCAAAGTTTCAGCAAAATCTGAGTGAAAAAAGCTTTTATTTTAAATACGCATCCTACGTCAGAAATTTCTGGGTACGCAAGCGTTATTTCCTACAATAGGTTACAGTGCTGGCTAAAATGCTGGCTGAATTATAAATCAGCTCAGCGTTAAGAATCATGAGCTTTAAGCCAGAATGAGGTCGCATTTTATTATTGCTATTTTTTTCGGAATTACCTCAAAGAGGGGTGCAACTCCTAATTTCAGTCAACAACTTGCAGTCAGAAAGCTGAGTAAAATGCCGGTACTGTTAATGTGAAAAGCAACAAATTTTACGACGAGTGTCAAATACTTGCAGCAACCCTCTGCTCAGGCTAGGTAGCCAAAGAAGCCAAGAAAATGCTCAAAAAATCTGGAGGAGGATTCTAAAGCATAGAGGTAGTTGTTGACAATTACTTACTTGCTGAAGTTTTGGAGTCTTGATTCCGGACTATTTTTACAGTAGTTGTGTGTTTGCGACCGCCTCCGTGGTAAAGACCTTTTTTCAAGTGGTTAATACGTGGTCCCAATAACTCTTAGCAAAGCGCTTTTCAGGAAACAATTAATTCTCTTTTACTGGGATAAGGTAGAGGTGGCGATTATTTATTTCAGAACACCACTTTGACTTGGCTGACGCCACCTCTAAGTCAGAGTCAGGCTTGTTGCCTAGGCGTACTGCCCAGGCTGAAAAGATGTAGACCAAACCGTGCCTAACAACTTTAAGACATTTATAACAGTGCAGTGTTTTCTGACCTAAAGCAAATCGTCATCACCTTCCGATTGTGTGCGAATTGATGAGAGTGAACAAATTTTGACCAATGGAGAGAGATTGAGATTGCTTCAGGGGAGACTCAACGTTTTCCAAGAAAATTTTAGCTTGCCATACTCTTCTTTCTTCTGACCATGCTTGGTGGATAATATAAAGTATTTTCTAATTGATCGGATTATAGACAGAAAAGCAATCAGGACAGCTAAAGAGCTAATACTAACTTGTTTTACTTATTTTTGTAATCTTTGCAGTTGTTAAGTTATGAACAACAGCAAAACTGCTGAATTAGACAACGAATGTTATTAGGAGTAACAGTCCAGACACAAGATGCTTTGGTTTAATGTGACGCCTTTTGCCTTTCGGTTTATTCATTACATGTACGCGGTATTGTCTCTTTACATGCTGTGCGGCCTCGCAGTGCACTTTTTGAAGGAACACTTTGATTGCCTTAATCAATGTAAAAGAACTGCGAGCATCAACACTCGTCGACTTCTTTCTGTCAAGTCAGTCGACACGTCGTCGCGAAAGCCGAAGCCAATGCTACGCCTCTCACACTCTGTACACGGAAAGAGCAAATTTATTCGAATATCGCCACTGCTAATGGCAGGCTTGTCGTTCCTTGCGGCTATACTGACCATCCTTCACATTTTGCTGGACCTGTGGGTCTTCTTTTTCAACCACGAACTTCCGCTAAAGATGCTGTGTGTAAGGCAAAAATGGTCTGGTATCGTTCTGTTTTCCTGCGCATTTTTCGTCTACCTTTTTCTTTGGATAAGACAAAGGGTATTTTATTCTCATCCCATTCTCAAAAAGTTATCTGGACCGGGACTAAACTTTTTAAGCTGGTCGGTGCTTTTCGCAATTGTTTTTAGTCTAACATCAATAACAGTTGTGTATTACACAATGTCATTTGATCTTCAGTTGGATTCGGAGAGGAAAAAAGAGATAACTTATACCGTTTTTTACAACTCCTCCGGCGAAATTCTTTCTTATAAATTAGTAAGTGTACTTCGAGGTTGCAATTCATTGTGTCATTCAACATCATACAAGGTTTTGCAAGCATACTACAAAATCCAAATTTATTGTTTCTACTTAAACCAGATTCCAATATGTGGCAGAATCGTTACTAATCAAAAACCATTATTGCACGATTGCCAAACCTCAGTGGTTAGAGCATCCACTTCGTTATCGATAAAAAAAGGATTCAATTCCCTTATCAAGTCTTACCAAAGGCTTAAAAAAACGGTGTTTACAGCGTCTGTGCTTAATGCTTACCAGGAAACAAAAAGTGTGAGAAAAATGCCAGCAAGTTCGCTTATTGGTTCCTTGAGTAAGGCACTTAACCAGGATACCTCCATGTTTATGTGGCAGACACAGGTGGAGGAGACTGAAGGGCTAACCATTGGAACTTGAAGATTACAAAAGCAAAAAAGTTGCACTGGTGCCTATGAAATGTAAGGGCAATAAATATTGGTTGATGTGACTGATTGATTAAACTGACAGTGCAACACAGATTTTATTGCAAAATGCTAGCGTTTCGAATAATTCTTATTTGAAATCTACTCTAATTCGCAAATAACAGCATTTCAACTATGTGTAGAATGATAGTTCAACATTACAAGAAATCGGCAGTGATTCGAAACGTACTATGCCATGCACTTCGAAAAGCAAGAAGATATTTCTAATCAGCCATTTTGCACTTACGATGATGTTTTTATATTTTCAAGTAAGTGTTTTTGTGTCGATGACATAATGAGTAGAGAGTAACAAATAAGAATCTTTGGAAAAACTGTTCCTAAACTTGTTTGATAAGAAGAAGGCTATTTTCTAAAATGCATTTTATTGGATATAGCTGGTCAAAACAGCATTACGAGCATTTTACAGAATTATTTTTGAAAAGTTTATTGCTGCACTTTCACCATCAGCGTTTCTGCACTTTTGAATTGTAAATATTGCCTAACCACTAAAGACAAGGAAGGGGGAAAAAGTCTCCTCAATCGCCCCTGGTTCCAGGGTATTCTTCTGGCAAAATTATAGTTATTGATTTCAAAACGTAATTTTTTTATAAAAAAAGTTTTCCAAAATGTCGTCAGAAGCCAGAAGAGTCCGAAGGATGAAAAAATATTTCGGTAGTTATCCTAATTCTCCCTCAATTTCTCCCTATGATATGGCTTTAACCTATGTTGCATAAGCGCTGGGGTTGCCACACTTTAAAATTTTTCCTGACACGTCCTAGAATTCAATCAGCGTCAAAAAAATTTTCAAAAATGCTCAAAAGTCCGAAATTTTTGAAAAAATCTTGATGTTGCGTTTACAGGCCCTCCCATCGATGGATGCAAGTGGGGGTTTTGTCAGCGTGCTGCTGCACTCCACGTCAAACAGGCCTGTTTTTTAATCAATTGCTGATAAGCTCCACTAGGCTTTTAGAGATGGCCTGAAAGTCAGGTGAATAGCTTTATTGTTTTTCTTTTTACCAAAGCGCTGAAATTGTTAAAAGTTTAGCCTAGTTTTTCAAAATGCACATTTCCGATCGGAAATTTCTAGACCTTCTTGCGCTTATACCGTAATGAATATGTTGACATGACTTCATTTAATATGCCAGATGTTATGCTGCCACAAATACGGTGTCTCTTAGCTAGCTAGGCGCAAAAATTGAGAAAGCTGAATCCCACGGTTTTATTATAAGCTGTAGCCAACTCAATCTATCCTACAACTTTTCAGTAGATTTTGTGTTTTCAAGCAAACATTAAAAAATAAAAACATTTTTGATGATGAGGCGACAAATTACCTTTAAACATAATGTCAAAACAGATACATTACGAAGTTTTTTTTTACATTACATTATTTTTACGTTACAGATACATTACATTATTTTGTAATCAAATATTTCAGCACGAATTTCCATTTTGAAAATTCCGACCTCCAAACAAGGAGGTCTTTGCATTGCATTGTGGGAACATTCATCAACTTTTTTCTGATAGCACCGATCATATAACTTTTGAATGCCAACACTGCCTACATTCACTGTATTCGCCGCACAACAAACACAAAATACCAAAAATTAAATTAGGCTCCTTTTTTGAGGACATCAACTTTACGGAAGAATCAATTTTCCTAGTTTTTTCTCAAAACAATCTTGAAGACCTTTCCTTTTTGAAAGTGGTTTTCCTGCAAGTCTTTATTCATTTCTCATAAAATCTGATTTTGCCTCCCCTATGGAGGTCGGCGTCCCTGGTCGGGGACCACTGCATAAGAACGTGAATTTGAAAGGGGGACTTAATGCGTAGCCAAAAGAGCGCGCAGTCAAACGAAATTCCAAATGGAATCACATTTTTGAAAAAATTTGTCACACTGAAAGAGACACCTTGATCAAAATGGTAATGTTTTATTCATGTTTTTAATTTTTTAGATAAATTTTTCATTTTAATGCAAGTTACATGAATCGACTTAAAAACTGTAATTTGTAATTGACTTTACGAGCCACAAGATAATCAACACTTTTTGTTTCTAATTATTTCAAATTAAGAGCAAATCAATGAAATCTAAAATCCGAGGGAAATTTGAAAAAAAACAATTCCTTAACGTCGAAACGCTTTGGCGATTTTACTTGAAAGTATAATGACAATGACACCTCTAAATGTAAGGGAGTTGAACGGGGGCGTACGCCGAAATTTCTTGGAGGGAAACATTTGTTTTGGGAGATCGGCGAACGATAAACACAGTGTTTCAAATTGTGCGGAAAAATAAGCAGTGTTGACCTTTTTTTTTATTTCTGAAAATTGACGTTGGCGATAATCTAAATTCTGCCAAAGTGTACAGCAATAAACTTTTTTGGAGATCGAGTGTCCACAGCGTTAAATTTGGACAAATACACGCTGCAGTTACAATCATGGAAGCCGACGATCACGTTCCACAATTTCTAAAGGGGGCACGAGGATAAATTTTGGCGAATAGTTGCTGAAGTAGACATTTTACTGCTCTTGAGGGGGGCGTGCACATAGAAGTGCCCCTGCGTACGCCACTGGAGGTAAAGAATAACTTCATTTAGGGCCATGGAGGAAATGTAGCAAAAAGGTTTGGAAACATTGTTCCAAGGCCACTGGTCAAGCTGCAAAAGAAGGCAGCTGTTTTCACTTAAACTTGGTAAACTGATTAGTGAGACGTGCAGATTTCCAATTTCCTTAATATAAGTTTAAAGCGCTTGTGATGGAGAAGGTTTACAACTTTGGCTAGAGATAAGCCGCTTATTTATGGAGCTACACAAATGTTGTTCGCTGTTCAAAATTTGAAAAAGATTTTATTTACTTTTAGATATCGCTGCAATTTCTATTTGCTTATCCTGTGATGATCATTCGACGGAAAAGAAAACGACTGCTGGTGCAATCTGAATTGACAAGAAAAGCCTTCAAGCAAAAGCACAGGAAAAACAATTTTGTCAAGCCTACAGAGATTGTTAATTTGGACTCTGATAACAATCCGTCAGTGTCTAGTGACAAAATTACTCCAATAGCAAACAAAAACAAAAAATATGTCAAAAATTCAAATGCTTCTCAAGAGACCTTGGTCAATTTAAGCTCCCCTTTTGGGACGTTACGACCAGCTCAGTCAGAAATTTCGCTTAAAATAGCTCCCAAAAGTCAGATGAATTTCAATGGTAGGTTTGGAATTCGAAGGCAAATCTGGAACAACAACAAAGATGATGAAATATACATTACCAAAGTTAACCAAGACTTGAAACATCAAATGCAAAGATTACTTAGTAGCAGTGATTCAAAGTTGTCTACTGTTAAGCATACCAGTGGAAGCTGGAAGGGTAACAGCCTACCAGCCAACAGCAAGCTAAAGAGACCCAAACGAAAACAGAATACCGCTCATCTGCGGCGTTACGTTTGGCGCTGCTTTTTCATGTCTTTGCTCTGTTGCGTTTCAGACCTGGCTGCTTTTGCAGTGAACGTCTACACCCAAGTCAGCACCCACGAAGAATACACAAATAACTTTCAAAATGCTTTGATAAATAAAAACTTGTATTTCAGCAGGCGAAACTTTAATCACAGTCACTTCTATGAGGAAAGAATGACTGTATCATTATTGTCAGTAATAGCCTACAACGGTAATTTGGTAATAAACTTACTATGTATGATTTTGTGTTATGATAAATGTGTATCTTTGTTGCTTCCTTGCTGTTTTAAGTCAAAAAAAGTAACAAAAGAAGTAAATGACGTAAAAGAAGAAACAGATTTTTAAAAATTAGAAAAAGTAATTTATGAAATCGATAAAAAACCCTTATATAAAGCTATTTTTGCCGTTTCAAAATGTATTATGATAATCCTACGCTTTTAAAATATGTCTTTGATGTACAACGGTGCTTTTATAGCAATTGGCTCTAGCATCACAAACCTTGTAACCTGATTTTTTGCCATTGTTATGGTGTCTTGTTGCATCATTATGAATTTTATGATCAATAATATACTCCATATTGTCAATAATGTTTGGATGAGTGAAACTGTATCTTTGCGTGCCTTTCTACATTTTGAAATTGCATTTTAGTAAAGTGCTATGGTTCTTTCAGACTGTAAGCTATCATTTTTTGGAAACATTTTTCATTTTTTACGGTCAGGAGAAATTGTAAGGGAACGTATATTAAAGTTTAACGGCCAACGTTTATACGAGCAAATAAAATTCTGCGAAAAATGAAACTAATTTAACCTATAAGTGTTGCTACGTAAGAAAACGTCAGTGCGGTCTACTCAACGATCATCTGCAGCGGGGAATCAAATTTTCTTTCGAAACACTACTTCTTCCACAGGTTTGTATGTTTCAGGTTACTGGAAGATTTTGTTTGAAAAAAAGAAATGGTCAAAAAATAATTTGGGAAAGCACGCAGAGCTGCAAGGACTAGCCTGACCAGTATTTTGATTTGGCGAGGAAGAACAAAAAATAACAATTAGTAGAGCTTGGAAACAGTGAAACCTTTTTGATTGGCGGTTCTTGAGCTTTTCTATCTTTACCACTATGCCAAATCAGTTTTCTGGATTTGCTCTCAAAACGTTTGGCTGTCAGCAAATTTTGTTTTCCCAAAAATGAAAAAATTCATTTCAGGTTAAGAAGTGCAATGTTATATAATCAAAACAACTTCTTTGGCATTTTTGTCTTCATTTGCAATGCCAGTTGTCTTGACATTCGCCAAAGTTCAATTTCTTCCTACGCTAAAAACACCACTTTATAAAAAATTAGTAATTAACGAAGGCTTTTTTTTCAGTTCGGCTTACGGCTACAATTGATAAAATAAACCTTGCGCCATTCTTCTACGGCTACTATTACTACTTCTTTCAGCTATCAAGAAACTGCCATATGTAACATTGTAAAACATGACTAGCACAGCTGAGTTTAAACAAAGTTTTCGGAAGCCAAATAGTAGCATTTTATCATCATGATCATCATATCTCGTATCTAAAAAGTTGACTTTTAAAACAAAGATAAAGAAATGCTCTCTTTCCTTTCCCCGAAATAAAGTCACTTGTTGTTAAAACAGTACAAGTCTCTAAAAGTGTGTGGTTTTTTCTCAGCAAGGAGGAATTTGCTTTCGTAAAAGTACTGCTTCTATTAAAAAAACATTTTCTGCTGGAAACACTATGCGGTCTAATGAGAAATTCAGACTACGCGTAGAGATAATAAAAGCAGTGCTGACTGCAAGATATAATTATGATAGGCCTATGGAGTGTGGCAAGCAGTATATTAAAGTTTAGAAAGACCGAAATTCGCAGCGCGTGACTTCTTTGTCTAATTTTCTGCACAAAAATATGATTGATAGTTTGATCAACATCAAAGGAATACGTTATAAAACTCTTCTATTTTTAAAAAAATTACATAGTTGCAAGACAACCATAACTGTTGCACCCATTTCGCCATACAATGTATCGTTTTTGTTTCAATCAAATATGGTCAGCCTAGACTTGCCTAAAAATGTGTACAAGTTCAATGTCCTAATCTGCACCATTAGCCTAATGTTATAAGTCTTAGGGAGCTCGAGTGTAGATCGTTTGCGACATCTTGCGGTAAAAAATTTAAAAACAGTTTCTCCCTAATGTCATTTGAGCACTAGGAAAAAAAATTAAGCCACATGTTACTGTTTGCGCTCATATGCGTAGATAGAGTTGTTGTATCTTGCCTAGTGAGCAAAAGAACAGATTTTGTCGGTGAAATTGTGCCAAGGTTTAGCATGAAGCAGCATCTCAATGTGAGCTAACATACCTCTCCCATATTAAGTTATACGAGTTGAACCATTTTCATGTTAGTCTTTCAGCATTATTTTTAGAAGCTTGATAAATATAATACATGATCAACTTTACTTTCGAATCTTTAATTTAACTATGACGTCAAGTTGTGGACCTTTTCACCAAGAAGCTTTGCGCAGACAACGAGTGATTGACAAGAAACGCGCCGCCAAAATTAGACTTGCTGCACTACAAGTGAGTACGCAAACTACACGTGTTGACTTAAAGATGAGAGATGAAATCAAGGAGATATTTTCGGGTCTTTATCTCAAAATCTGTATAAACCAAGATTTAAAGTCCTAGCTTCAAGAGTTAAAAATACTTTTTAGTGATTTTCTTGCATTGTTTGCCAATCACTCCCCACAATTACTTGACCCGAAACCAAACCTTGGTCAGTTCAACTAAATAACATACAAAAACAAATCCATAAGTTTTTGTCGGCTCGAAGGATTGACAGATAGTACTTTTTAAATAAGGCTATCACTTTCTAAAGGACGACGAAATGCAAGTAACCAAATAGTAAAGTTTTGATTTATTGCTTGAAGGTGTTTCCTGTATAAATATGTAATTCCTTACAGAGATTCGCATGTTTCCCTTTCAGAAAATCTCTCCCCTTACCACCTTTAAATACTGTTTCATAATGTTACAAGGAATAATAAAACATAATTCTCTGTGTGTATGTATTACTGTCATGCATAGGCGTAATATTTTGTTTTTTATGGGGCGGTAGGGGCTAAAAGCATTTTTGTCTCAAAGAAAAAGTGAACACCTGTTTTTTAGGATCAATTTTTTCAGAAGGTCTTTTTCCTGTTTCGCTACTTTTTGTAATATTTTCTCCCATTTTTTATAATTTTGGAAAAGAGAAATGGGGAAATGAAAATAATCTGGAGGATTCAGTGCTCTCTCCCATTTTTTAGTCATGAGTTTGTCTGTAAAAGCACTTGTCCAAATCCACATCCGAAATAAAAAACATTAAATCCAAATCTAGTGCTATTAAAAAAAGGTTCAAATTGATGTAGTGTTGAAGAAAGATGTAGAAATTCATTAAGGTGGCTAAATTACATCAAATTGGGTTTATCAGGTAGTTAAGTACGGAAAATATTGAAAAGCTGCTGTTAGTGAAAATAAGTTTCCCGTGAATCGCTTTACTATATTCAGCATTTACTTCTCAGCCTGGTTGCAAAATGTCAATTGTGCCTCGTACATCTCTTTGTTGCGACGATTTCTATACTAGCCTTCTGTCTGCAGACAAAGCCAGTGGTGCCGACAGCTATTTTATGAAAAATGTTGGTCTGATACTCGTTTTTAACAATAAATTAATGTAAAATGATAAATACGTCGAATGTTTGCTTTTTCTTTGTTGACAGATAACCTAAGCAAGTTAAAACGCTTACACAACAACTCCTTGTGTTGAAAAACAATGGCACAAGTGCAAAGGGAGCACTTTTGTCATGTCACATGAAGTAATTTAATATTGATAACTGTTCTGTGGAGGGCGGAATATTGTTTTATTGTTTACCATTGTCCTTTTAACGACTTATGATTCTATCGAAATGTGATAGCTCTCAATATAAAACAGAATGTAAATAAAATGTACGCGACCAATTGGCACAAAAACTACCGGTAGTCACTATCGCGCAGTAGATAATTGCCGAAAACTATACATTACCTATTAATTCTTCTGATTGGTTTTAACTATCCAGTTTAGGTCTTCTTTTACATTCTTTACTCGACTCACTTCAATTTTGGCATCAAGCGATAAACATGTTTTGTTTTGTGTTGTATGAGCAATCGGCATCCAAAGTTTGAAATGGAGGATAAGCAATGTCTTAAGCCTTACAGTAAGATTTTTTTGTGGGATGGGCATGGTGAGCTTACCATAGCTGTAAAGGTCTTTTTCGAAAAAGTTATTACGTATTGCGTAAAGAAAAAGCTTTTTGGGAGTACAACGCCTAGAAGAGGAGACGAGATCATAATTTATCAAAACACTGAATCAACAAAAACTATGACTGGATCTTTCTTAAGATCTTATTGCTCCCATTATTAAAAACATAGCGGGAAGTGGGCTTCGAACTCACATCTATACCAACGAGTAAAAAAATATGTAATTGGTTGCTAGATGCAAAGCATAACCACACAGCGTTGCTCTAATCACTGCTTGACTGGTTCCTATGGTTGTGACTTCGAAATCTACTGGAAGTCTCTTTTGTATTGTTGAAAATTAAAAGATCTAGCAGAGCAATGGTTCTTCCCTAGAAGCCGCTTGGCTCACTTAGGGAGGAATTAATAATTTATGAGAGGAAGTTTGTTCAAGGGAGGTTTTGGGGAGGAAAATAAGAATTATTGTAAACTAAAAAGCAATGAATTTCAAAACATATCGTTTCATAAAAAACGTTGTTTTACCAAACAACAGAAGAGTTGCGTGATCAGTACTTTCGATACTATCTCGCGCAGATAACACTATGACGAGATCTTGTTAGTAATTAACGGGGGGCGTTGAGAGGCAGATCCAACCTAGTGTCAAAACTTTTGAGGGTCTAAGCCAGTGATGCAAAAAGATGGATTTTATCAGAAGAATGAGGGAATTGCTTTTTTTAGAAGAAGGCCTTTCTTTCCAGAAAGCATTTTAGTGCCTCTCTACGAGTTGAAGACCTTTTTTTGAAGATCAATTTCTATGAGAAAATCTTATTCATTTTTCGGAGAGGGATAGGGAAAGGCACAACAACAGAAAACAAAAGGGGCTTGAAAAACTTGGGGGCTTAAATTTCTTGTAATCATCTTTTTTGTTATTTACGGTGGGAAGAAATTACTGAGTCTGAGATTCGTAGGAAAAAAGAAAAAAAAGAACCACTGATATAGAAGTTTTATTGATATATAATTGTATTGATGCAGTTTGATATATGAAACAAAACTTGATTCACATAATCCGTTTTGATGATTTAAATTTGGCTTACCAGGCTACTATTACAGGAAGAAGAAGAAAGAAATGCAATTGAAAAAAAAAGACTCGAAGAAGAAGCTAAAAAAAGACGCCACGAAGAAAAAGTCAAAGAGCTCGAAGAACACCTAAATGCTGTGAAAGGAAATAATAAAAAGTAAAAATAATTTGATATTTGACGAGAGTGACGATCTAAAGTCTATTCAAGAACTTTTAAGTGAGGTTGTATCAAAAAAAGGGAGGCTAATTGATGCAATCTCTTCCCCTTAAAATATAAAAAAATCCGCTTTTTTACAGAATATTAGGCCCATTATTTTGTCATCTGATGACTTATTTTTAAGATTTTTCTCTTCCATCAAGACGACCTATTTGTAGGAAAAATGCGCTGCACCATCAAAGCTGGTGACACCAAATTGGTTACGACCATAAAGTTACTTTGCATATAACTGAAACATAGTTTTTCTAATGGTTAAAAGCGTTGTTCATACATTTGAGCTGAAACTATGTAGGTTAGTTTCACTGTAAGACCATAAGCGTAAAAGCATGGGGTTAAGAAACCGAAGCCCCCCAGACTGTTTTTAGTTCTCCATCCCCAGAGAATATTGTCAGCCTCTCCAGAAATATCAAAATTGTTTATAATACTCACTTTTGCAAATAAGTTAAACTCAAAAAAGGATTTTCAATTTTGCTTGAAATAAAAAATAGCAAAAACGTAAAATGTCATTTTGAAAAATTTGATCTCTAACAAAAAAATTTTGTATTGAGACAAAAATGCCTGCAGTTTCCCAAAGGGTGTCGGCAGGTGAGGGCGTGGCCGCTAATACTTAAAACAAGGGCGTGCAATCTGCAAACATCGACGTAAAGTGGATGTCAAAAGTATTGATGCGGTCTGTCATCAATCATCAATCTTCAAAAACAAAGATCTTAATGTGAAATTTGGATAAAAAATGCGTACAATTTCGCATTTGAATGTGCTGATCCCTCACCTTAGAAAAAAGGTCTTTACCTTTTTTCGGATTAAAAATCCAACCATCAAGTGCTTCAAAGCTTACTTCTTAGAATAAAAGGATTGACAAACAAACTGTGACTGTTCGGAAAAATTTTCATCTAGCCTATATTCTTATGCCTCCTCCTAAAATACTTTCTGTCGACGCCCGTATTTCCTCCCCTTCCCACATAAAAAGCAAAATATTTTGCTTATGATTCATACTGACCTATGCAACACGTAGATGGTTATACTTCATCACTTTTATGCGACTTCAGTCGGAGGTATGTTGTTAAGTGCTGTTAATAAGAACACTAGCAAACATACCGAACTTTTTTCATACCAATTTTTTTCTCAGAGCGTCAAGTATAAAATCGATAATCACAATGTCTTCACTGTGACTCGGGTGAAGATTTGAACCAGCACCTTAATGCAATTAAGACAGGTGTTCTGTCCATTAGAACAAAGGTTCTTGCCCGGAGACATTCTCAAAAAAACAAGGTTTCTTAAAAAGTCATTAGTATGAAAATCGTATACGAAGAAAAGAAAAAGCTCTGAGATTTTACCAGCCCACAAGGTGGTGCAAACCATTCATCTCTTTAATTGCATATTTCAAGCATCAAAAAGTTTAAAACCATTGCACAACGTACACTATTGGACAGGTCGAAGGGTAAAACTGTGCTATTTCCATCAGTTCAACCTTGCGTCTTGCTAGAATGTGACTTTTGCTTTTAGAAGCTCTAGAAAACAAAAAATTCCTCCAGAGATCATGAAGAATATCAAAACGAAAGAGAAAATTTTACGCAATAGCAATTTGCTCATTGGACATCCGAATGCGCTCTGGGAAGCGCAGTAATGGTGGGTCGTAACGCCATCTAGTGGTCGGTTCATAAATCTATATATTTTGTGTAATATCCCTTTTTTGTTTTTGCTACTAATAAAGTCGAAAGAAATAAAATAACGGAAAAATGCGTTGTATTATATTGCAGTTGCACAAAATTCTTTAGTCCCTTCTATTCACTACGTAAGTTCTCTGTAGATTAGGTCATAAGTGAAGTTGAAAGAAGAAACAAGCGCTAAAAAAGGGCTATGGTATGCACGGCAGAGAGAGCAAAATTAGCGTATTGCTTAGGTAGGTATTTGACTGTTTTTTGGTATCTTATTTGTAATACTCTTGCTATAACAACCAGTCACTTCTATTAAGCTAGCCAAATAATTTGCGGTTCATATACAATACAATGCCAGGTGCTGTTGATATCACTGTAATTGTAACGAAGTACGATACGCTATGTCCTCAATCTACTCATAGGACATTGGAAGCTTCATCACGTCTAAGTGATAGCTGCTAATGGTTCCATCAAAGGTGCTGACGTTGCAACAGTAGATAGCATTAATTTGAACTTTGTCCCCATCTTCTATACTAAGGTGGAAAGCCACTATCGCTTGGTGGCAATAGATTCTTATTAAAGATATAAAATATTTTTTGCCGCCTTGGCATAGTAGTAGGCCGTTCCAGGCTTCAGCAGAAAAGGTATGGAAAATGAAACTTAATAAAAGTACTACTACTATTTCCCAAACAGAGTATCCGGAATTTATAGCGTTGCTTTGCTCCAGCAAAAAGTGTGGTTGAAAAACCAGTGAAAAGGATTGATAAATAGTGACTCGACTATGTTGTCTAAGCCTGCAAAAATGCTTGAAAAAATGATACGAAATTACCGCTAAGTATCTGTGGCAAAAGTCTTATGCAGTATGAAGCAAATGTGGGTGTCCCGACAAGTCAAAGTTGTTGTTGTTGTTTACCCGACTCCTACCGAGGGATGGGGGCATGGCGGATGACCATGGAGCCCCAGAAGCCGGGCAACTCCCCAGGGTCTGGACCAGAGGTCGTAAACAGACAGAGAGTCGCCAAAGAGTGAGCGGCGCAAAGAGTCCGTAGCTGGACAGTGCAGAATGAGATAAGAGGTGTCCTGGGACGAGTGTCCACAGGCACTGCAGGAAGGATTCTCAGTTCTGCCAATCCTAGAGACATCAGAACCTAAAAGAAGGCTGTGTCCGTTGCAGCGAAGACGAGAGAGGACACAGCGAGCATGACGAGGGAGCACAAGTTCCTCGGTGAAAATCGAGGGAACCTGTGTGTCAAAGAATTTTGATGAGATAGTACGCCTCCAGTCCGAGATAAGACAAGGGTGGATACGAGAGATAACAGGAGAGAAACTACAAGGGATAGCGGAGGAAACAAGTAGCGCTCCCTGTCTGGCTAGCTCATTAGTCGTGTCGTTCCCCGGGAGAAATGAGTGTCCGGGGACCCATTGTAGCCTGATAGAACAGGAGAGAGAGAAGACAGTTCCTGCCAGATTTGCCACAGAGTTTGAGATAAAAGGAAAGATGGAGGAGAGGACATGATGGCGAGGACAGAATGAGAGTCAGATAATAGGAGAAGAGAAGAGAAATGGCAGACTTGTTGGTGCTGCCGAGACCAGCAAAAAGCGTGCGGAATGGCGCAGACTTCAGCGGAAAAACTTGAACATACTGGGCCTGCCGAAAAGGAAAGAGTGGCCTCAGTGCCACAGAGACAGCAGTTGGCAAGAACGCCGGAGCCGCCTTTGCCAAAAGGAAAAGGAACAGAGCCGTCTGTCCAAAGCACCAGGTCATGAGTGGAGAGAGAGACAAGGTGGGCGAGAGCCGCACCTTGACGAGAGTGAGGGGGATCAGAGCGAGAGCATGGAGTGCAAAGGATGCACTCCACCGTGAAGAAAGGCAGATTCCAAGGAGGACAGGGAGGGAAAGCAAGAACAGCCTCCCTAGAAAAAATAGAAGGAAGCGTGAGCGGTTGAGTGGACGCAAAAGCTCTCCAGGACGATCTGCAGAGTCTTGGTTTCACTCCAAGTCTGGCCAAACCTGAAATAGGAAACGAGGTTGGGAGACGAAGAGCCCACTCATAAGATAAAAGAGTGAAATGAGTCAGGGTGACTCGTAGAGGAGGTAAAGAAGCCTCGGAGAGAAAAAGTGGGATAGGGGAGGACGAGAGGCAGCCGGTGATGTCGCACCTGGCCGCTCGGTGGAGGCGTTCCAATTTGGTGAAATTGGTAGCGCTTAGGAAAGGAAACCATCTGGGTGAAGCGTAAGTGAGAAGGGACCGAAGAAAAGATTTATACAGAACAGAGAGGGACTCCTTAGATGGGCCCCATGAGGAAGCAGAGATACTGCGCAACGCCTTGAGACGTGGAAAAACTTGGCCTTCAGCGAAGATACATGCTTAGAAAAGGAAAGCGGTGTGCGGTCAAAGGTGACCCCAAGAAAAGTTGGAGTGGGATTGAACAGAGGCGGGAGCCGAGTAGGAGAAGATGGGGATGGAGGTTAGCTTGGTGGAGATCCACTGAGACGAACGAGGCCTCACATTTGCTCGGATTGAGAGGAAGACACCAGTACTCAGACCAGCGCTCCAATCGAAACAGAGCTCGTTGTGTGGCCTCCACCGCAGTAGGGACCGAGGGGGAAGAGGACCAAATGGCCAGATCGTCAGCGTAAACAGAGCAGCTGACGGAAGAAGGCAGAGAGGCCGGAAGATCATTAATGAATAAAGAGAAAAGTACAGGGCCAAGAACGGATCCTTGCGGAACACCTCGACGGACTCGAAAGGAACGGCTTTAGTGATTTTGATAAACCACACAAGCGCGCCTATCAGAAAGGAAAGATTGAGTCCAACGAGCAAAGCAAGGAGGGAGGCCAGCCGAAATAAGTTTGTGGAAAAGGGCGGGATGCCAGACAGAGTCAAAAGCTTTAGAGAAATCGATAGTAGACAGGATCGTCCGAGAGCCCGGTCTGGGTTTGTTAAACCCATCCGAAATGGACTGAGAAAGAAACAGAATTTGATCATGTGTGGACCGTCCAGGGCGGAAACCGGCCTGGCGGGGAGAAAGAATGGAATTAGATTCCAGAAAAAAGAGAAGACGGGATAGAATGATGCGTTCAAACAGCTTTGATACGCTAGAAGTAAGAGAGATAGGCTGGAAAGAAGCAGAAGAGTCGAGAGGTTTTCCCATCTTGTGAATGGGAATAATGGAAGATGTCTTCCAGATGGAAGGAAAGGAATGCGAAGACCAGGAGAGATTGAAGATGTAAAGAAGAAAATCCATGCCAGAGCGAGAAAGATGCTTTAGCATGGGATAGGCAACTTTGTCTGGACCAGTGGCGGAGGACGAGGAGAGGTTGGAGGCAGCCGCAAAAATTTCAGCAAGTGAGAAAGGAGAGCAAAAGGACGAGTGAGGCTCTTCCGAGCACGTGGCTCGGCGGAGCTCAGAAAGGTGGCCTCTGGCTCTGCTGCGCAGAGCCTTTGGCTGAGAAATGGAAAAGTGAGATCTCAGGTAGGCGGCATAAACCAAAGCCGATTCCCTGGGAGAAGAACAGTTAGGAAAGTTAGGAGAGGAGGAAGGCGAGGAAGGAGAGCCAGCGATAGAGCAAAGGAGAGAGTGTACAGATTTAGGGTTAGACCTAGGTGAGAGAGAAGAGCAAGTCGTCTGCCATTCCTCAGTCTTGGCCTTGGCGATGACTGACGAGGCGCGTCGAGAAGCGGAGATGTAAGCCTGGCGATCTTCATCACTTCTGTGAGCGGCAGCGAAAGCCTTGCGTCCTTCACTAACCGCTTCTTCCACCTCAGGAGACCACTAGGCTTTAGGAGAGCGTTTGATGCGGCCGAAAGGAATGGAAGATTTGGCCGCATTTAAAGTCAAAGAGGGAAAAAAAGCAGAGGAAGAGGAAAGAGACGAGTATTCCTCTGCTGAAGGACAGTGAGAGCCAAATAAGAGACAACGCCATCCCAGCGAGCTTTCTGAAAATTGAAGGAAGGGGGACGCTCGTTGGGGCGAAACACCGGAGAGAGAGGGATAGATAGAAGAATTGGTAGATGGTCAGAACCAAGGTCCTGTAGCACCTCCCAGGAGCAGGAAAGAACAAAAGAGGGAGCAAAGGAGATGTCAGGGAAAGAGCGACTGCCAGAGGAGCGATGGAGAAGGGTGGGTGTGTCAGGGTCATTGAGGGGGAGGAGGTCAGAGGAGATGACCCAGTCGAATACTTCCTCCCCGTGGGGGTCAGAGGTACCTCTGGAGTCCCAGAGGGGGTGATGGTAATTGAAATCCCCAAGAATGAAGAGATTTCTGGAGGAGGGAAGAATGGAGGGAGAAAAGGAGTCGGTTCTGCCATCCGTTGGGGAGGAGCAAATAGGGGGTTCAAACAATTCAAAGTCGCGTTAGGGTTTGAGTTTGAATGGACTTTTGATTTTCCAAAATTTCTGACTTTGAATTGTGGCAGAACCGCAAATCTGTACTGTATAATCGATGACAATATATCTAAAAAAAGTTTGCTTGCTGGGTGTTTGGTAACCTGGTTCTGATGGCTCGCTGAAGCGTGCTAAAATTGTAAATACATGTATGTGTTGAGTAATAATTTCTCTAAGTTTGCTTGACTATTGCACGATGAAAAACTACAGCAGTTATTAATTCAACAAACACATTCGGACTGGACTAATCAACAACCACCTCAACATGGAGATGTGGTCTCCAAATCCATTAGGTTTGAATCGAAATGGCTGTTCGCCTTTCTGAGGGTCCCAGTTACCCCGAGCGCTCCTTTATACAGTACAAACCAAACTTTCGCCGTGCTTCCCTCTGAACGATTGCTGAAAGGCAGATTTAGTTTCTTTGAAATCGGTCAACCGTTTTTTTTTTCTCTCCTCTTATCCGTCTTCTTCTCCTGATCAGCAGCAACGTTCATCCTAACCTTGGACCCGTCTTTCTCTGTTTAGTGTGCTCTAAAAATGTGACCTAAAAGGGTTGGTCGTTGCAATGCTACACTCGCTCCAAATGGATTTATTCAAAGTCCTCACTACTCTCCTTCCCTAGATTCAAAACTCTTGTCAGCTCTCTCTCCTGGAGCTGTCCTCCTTGCTGCTTCCCTGCTTCTTTTGGAAGTCCCAACCCTACCAGCACCGTGTAGTCCTCTTCTGACTCTTTCAGCTTGTATACCTCTACTGTTCAACTTGGTCCGGCCTCTGCCAATGCAGCACTCCCGCTCCACCTTCGTCTACAAATATCCTATCCACCTACAGCACAATTGACTCCTTTTTTCCTTTCATTCTTTGCTTCTCCACAAATTCTTATTCTAGGGGACTTCAATTGCCATCATCCCCTCTGGGACCCAAAAAATACTTCTTATCTCCGTGGGGAGGAAGTATTCAATTGGATCCTCTCCTCGGCCCTCGTTCCTCTCAATGACCCTGTCACGACAACTCTTCTTCATTGCTCCTCTCCTGACATCTCTTTTGTTCCCTTCTTCCTTGATCCTGGGAGGTGCTTTAGGACTTGGACTTTGATCACCTACTAATTCTTCTGACAGTCCCTCTTCCGGCCCAAATTACGACCCCTTTCTTCAGTTTCCACAAAGCTCGTCAAGATGACTTTGCCTTTTACTTTGACTCTCACAGTCCTTTGCAGAGGAATATTCGTCTCTTTCTCTGCTGCTCTCTTTACTTCTCTGGCACTGAATGCAGCCAAATTTTTTATTCCTTTTGGCCGCGTTAAACGCTAACCTCAAGCCTGGTGGAAGTGGAAAAAGCGATAAGCGAAAAAACGTAAGGTTTTTGCTGCCGCCATTAAAAGTGATGAAGATCGTCAGGCTTACTCTCTGCTTCGTCTGTCATCGCCAAAGCCAAGGCTGAGGCATGGCAGGCGACATGTTTATCTCTTTTTCTCCTAAATTGGTGTTTTCTCTCCTTCATTCCGTTGCTGGCTCCTCTTCCTCCTTTCCTAACTCTTCCAGCCGTTTTTTCCCAGAAGTCTTCTTTTTGTTCACTAGCCAAAGGCCTTGCGTAGCAGAGCCAGCGGCTACCTGTCTGAGCTCTGCCGAGACACGTGCTTTGAGGAGTATTATTTCTCTTTCTGCTTCCATTCTTTTCCTCTGAATATCTCGCGGTTACCGCAAACCACTTCTCGTCCACTGCCACTGGCCCAGACGAAGTTGCCTATCCCATGCTAAAGCACCTTCCTCGCTCTGGGATTGATTTTCTTCTTCACATTTTTTTAATCTCTCCTGGTCTTTACACTCCTTTCCTTCCATCTCGAATACCTCTTTTATAATTCCCATTTATAGAATCGAAAAACCTTTAAACTCTCGTGGTTCTTTCCGGCCTATCTTTCTCATCTTCTGCGTCTCAAAATTTTCGAAAGCATTATTCTATCGGGTCTACTTTTCTTTCTAGAGTTTAACCTCATTCTCTCTCCCCGCCTGGCCGGTTTCCGCCCTGGGTGGTCTACTCTCGAACAAATTTTGTTCCTTTCTCAGTCCATTTTGGATGGGTTTAACAAACCCAAACCAGGCTCTCGGACAGTTCTTGCAACGATCGACATCTCTAAGACTGTCGACTCTGTCCAGCATTCTGCTCTTTTTTACAAACTTATTTCGGCTGGCCTCCCTCTTGCTTTGTTCGTTGGACTCGATCTTTCCTTTCTAATGGACCCGCTTGCGTATTTTTTAAAATCAAAACGGTTGCTCGTTTCGAGTCCGTCGAGGTTTTCCGTACGGATGCGTTCTAGAACTTACACTTTTTTCTTTTTTATTCAATGATTTTCCTTTTGTAATCAGTGATCTTCCTGCTTTTCTGTCAGCTGTTTTCTATATACTGACGACGTGGTCATTTGGTTCTTTTCCCCCTCGGTGGAAGCCACACATGGAGCTCTGATTACACTGGGTTGCTGGTCTGCGTATTGGTGTCTTCCTCTCAATCGCGAGATTCCTTTCTTCTTGAAGAATAATTTTCAGTTTTACCTTCTTTTATTCAACTCCCGCTCCGCTTCAATTTCACTCCAGCTTTCCTTGGGGTCACCTTCAACCGCACTTTCCTAACATATATCTTCGCTGAAGGCCGAGTTCTTGCTTTGTCTCAAGGATTTTCGCTCTATCTCTGCTTCCATGGGGCCTCTCAGAAGAGTCACCCCTTCAGTATAAAGCTTTCTTTGTCCCCTTTTAGCTTATGATTTATCCGGATGGGTTCCTTTTCTTAGCGTTATTAACACTATCGAATTAAAACGCCTTCACCGATCGGATTGTCGCGCAGTCACAGACTTTCTCTTGTCCCACTTCTCCTCTCTGAGGCGTCTCCAACTCCCTCAAGAGCCACCCTGACTCATTCCCTTTCGTCATCTTATGAGCGCGCCCTTTGTCTCCCAATCTCCTTGCCCATTTCAAATTTGGCCAGACCTGGGAGTGAAACTAAGAATCTCCAAATCTTCCCGGAGACTTTTTGCATCCACTCACCGGATCATGTCTGCTCCTCTTTCTTCTGGAGAGGTTCTCTTTGTTTGCTTTCCCTCAACCCCGCTTTCCTTCACCATAGAGCCCACTCTTTCCTGTCCATGCTCACGATCTAATTCTCTCCTCTCTCTCGCCAAGTTGCGGCTGTCGCTTGCCTTGACTTTCTCCCACTTCACAATCTGGTGATTTGAACTGAAGGTTTGGATCCTTTTCACTTTGGCAAAGGCGATTCTGGCGTCCTTGCCAACTGCACTAAGGCCAATCTTTCCTCTTAGGTAGGCCCAGCTTGCTCTAGTTTATGCGCTGAAGCCTGCGCCACTCTGCAAGCACCAACAAGTTTGCAATTTCTCTTCTCGATCTTTCCTTTAACTTTAAACTTTCTGGCAAAAACTGTCTCGTCTCTCCTTTGCTATCAGGCTACAATGGGTCCCCAGACACTCATTCCTGAAAATGTGTGCTGATATAGCAGGTCTATCATTTGGCAATCGTTTACGGGCCATACTTTTGCTAGAGCAACAGGGCCCTTTAAATTCCGGACCCCTTTCCTGATGACCGCTAGTGGTGCTTTCATGGAACTATGAGCTCCTGATTTTTTGTTTCGAAGTCCGGAACGACTACTACACCTCAGCGGCTGCTCTAGTACGGGGACCTGAAAGGAGTCCAACGTTTCTTACGGAGTCCACGTTAGAACCACTACTACAAACCCTCAACTCGCGTCTTTAAGGCACATGTTCTACTCTCAGTCCTTTGGGCCCTATAGCTTTATATAATTTTTCAACGGAAGGCCATGTAGGGTGCTTTCAAAAATTTACGACTACCAAGAGTGCTGAACCTGTTTTCAACACATACAATCCGACACAAGAACAAATTTATTCCAAAGTAAAAGCGAAAGAAATTTTGCTCCTATCGATGTAGGTTTTACTCTCAAAAGGCACAGTTTACATTAGTACAGACGTTTCTATGAACCTGAAGTTAAGTGCAATTGCAATTGGAAATAACTTTTGTTTTACGTTGAAACACACGCTTGCACGGAAGTCTTTAGTGCATGCTATGGCCTAAAATGCCTAGGTTTCAATGGAAAGTGGTGAAAAAGCTTTGACGAAAACATCTTGTTAATAGAAAAGAATCTTGACGCGGAGTGGTAATGTAATATTAAAATGGCGATCACTAATCAATTTATTAAAGCAGCGATTCATGAAGTGGACGCCGCGTAAATCGAACAAAAATAGTGGCATTTAGTAGTGATAGGACGAGTACTCGGAATCGAAAATATCGAAACTTTTTCTGGTATTGCGGAATTTTAATCAAATTTCCGATTCTGAAAATGATTCTTTGGAATTCGTATGTTTGTAACTTAAATTAAAATCTAAGGATATTGTGACTTGAATATGAATAAATGCCTTCAAAGGATCTAATTGAATATTTTTTTTTCTAAACATCTACCCTTTTTATTTCATTTTTTCATACAACAAACTTTTTTTTGCTATAACAAAACCATTTATGTTCCTTCTAAATGCATAACTAATAAAAGTACGTTGTCCAAAAAGTATTTGTTTCTTAAACCAGCTTCAGAGTCTGAAAATTATCGTAAATTTATTGCACGTATCGGAATCGGGACTCGTACCATCACAATCGGAATTATAATGACGTATCGGGACTCGCGTTGGAATCGTTATAAAATTTGATATCGCCCCATCACTAGTATTTCGTTGATAAAAAAAAAAACTTCAACCTCAAAATGGGCAATTTCCGCATGAAAGATAGCTTGAACCATGAGTTTGGACAAAACAAACGATTTTCAAAAAAGGTTTTAAACTGCAAAGCTGACAAAATTATGGATTAACTACGACGTTAATATTTTAATGAAGCCGATAGAAAAAAAAAAACGTAAACCGCTAGGTTAAAAGTATTGGCGGCTACAACATCCGTATTATTTTCAATTTGGATATAGCGCATCAAATTTCATAACACAAAGTATAACACGCACTAAAGACTTCCGTGCAAGCGTGTGTTTCAACGTAAAACAAAAGTTATTTCCAATTGCAATTGCACTTAACTTCAGGTTCATAGAAACGTTTATGCTAATGTAAACTGTGCCTTTTGAGAGTGAAACCTGCATCAATAAGAGTAAAATTTCTTTCACTTTTACTTTGGAATAAATTTGTTGTGTCGGATTGTATGTGTTGAAAACAGGTTCAGCACTCTTGGTAGCCGTAAGTTTTTGAAAGCACCCTACATGGCCTTCCGTTGAAAAATTATATAAAGCTATAGGGCACAAAGGACTGAGAGTAGAATATGTGCCTTAAAGACGCGAGCTGAGGGTTTGTAGTAGTGGTTTCATCAGAACCGACGCATATAACTGCGAATATATGAAGAAACATTAAAAAAAATATAGGGGCTATTTTTATGCGAAATTCGTTCGGTAAAATCGAAAACCCAGATGTTATTAATTAAAGACATTTTTAAGCAAAAAACAACACCTCATGGAGTACTTGGCATTGACTCATTTACCTCATTGACATAACAAGAAAATAGACACCACGAAAAACTATAAAATCAACCACAAAGGTATCAGGATCATCAAAATTTGAAAGCACCAGTATGACGGAGCAGCAAACACAAAGCAAGCGGTGACCTAAATCAGATTTCTTTTGCACCAAGTCAACAGAAATTTTTCTATAAGATTAAACAAGGGGAGAAAAATCAATCAAGAAAATCTTGTAAGCAGCATTTACCTATTTTAGGTGAAGAATGTTGTTAACCGAGGTAAAAGGACGTAAAACGATGACCATGCATCTTAATTTTATGCGAAAATACAACGCAAAAATTACCAACAGACATAAACCAAATAGATAAATTAAGAATGTTATGAGCATAAAAATGGGATTTATTCGCAATTCATAGTAAAAACAATAAAGCCAAAATGCTGGTAAACATTAGGTCTTAAATGACCATTTATTTAACTGATGATGCTTTTAGTGTAAAAGCGAAACGTTTTAACAAAATGTTTACCAGCATTTTGGCTTTATTGTTTTTACTATGAATTAAGAACGTTATATCTTAGAAGTTACCTGATTAAAATATTCTATGGCTATAGCGCCATCGTCTGGCGGCTACAATATCTAATCAACAAACTGACAGTGGAAATTGCACGAAAATAATCGGGGCAGTAGTAGTTTGGTTTTTATTGTTATTACAACACAGACCAGTTAATTTTTTATTTTCTCACATTTTTGCAAGCTTAGACGTGCTGATTTTGTGTATGTCTACCACTACACACTCGCTTTGCACCAGACTTTCTTCTAGAGTAACTCAGCCCTATAAATTATGGATGCCCTCCCTTGACAAATGCCAATAATGCTTTTTTGGTGTTTCAAACTCAAGATTATTTATTCCGAAGTCCGGAATGATTACCACTACATAACAGCGCCTACCGTATACTTAAGAATTAGTTTCATATGGCACCAAATAACAGGATTACCAAGCAACCTTATATTCCGTCACCTTTTTCTTGAAACAAATTGTTCTAGATAGATGTTGCTTAAGCGCTCGTCTACAACCAACCACTTGATTTTAAAGGCTGGTTTCCATTAGGCGTAGATTGCAGGCGTAGCGTGAAAAACTTTTTGTTTCTCTATTTAGTATTGTAAAAAATACCCAGTAAAAAATCTCTGCGCATAAAACCAAAGAGAAACAAAAAATTTTTCACGCAACGCCTGCAATCTACGCCTAATGGAAATCAGCCTCAAATCGAACGTGGATTGTAGAAAAAATTGAAATATTTTTTTCGGGTGAAGACGTCCGAGACCGTTTCCATTAGCATGAGGTTTGATCATGAAGACCCTACGTTTCACTGCGTGGCAAAAAATGCTCAGCAATTTCACGTGCAAGTGCGTAATCGCTGGGCGCTTATTGCGACGCATGAAAAAAATGCTTCCACCCACACTAAAGAAAACGAGCTTCTGGGCAACAGCCGCGGGTTCTTAACGCGGAAAGAAAGCCAAAAATCAGAGAACACTTGAAAATCCTTTCCTTAAAGCGGGTGGCAACATGGGCTACATTTGAATCACGTAGTTCCTCATTACTAACGCTATTGGTTGTCGGCATACCGGGCATGGTTTGCCACGTCTTTGCAGTTTTTTCGCGCAACGAATGCAACAGAATTGGTGTGCTGTATTTCGGTGACAGAAAATCGCATTGTTTTCGGCACTACGGCAAATGTTACAAAGGCCGACGCTATGAATTATATCGCTGCCGATTGCACTAGCATTGGAAGTTAAAGCATTCTTGGACATTGGAGAAGAGACTAGGGATTCGTCACCGTCTTCTACTTTCCTTTTCTTTAACTCAGTCGGGTTTGATGCAGGATTATCGCCGCCAGCTTCGTCGTCAAGCTTATGTTTACCCGCAGACGAAAAGCTAGGAACTAAAGGCTTGATAGTTCGGGATGCTTTTTCTCCCTCACCTTCGTCTTTCTTCCGCCCGTCGGTAACATCCAAACTGGCGCTCCTGACCAAGTTACAAGTTGTGTTAGCAGAAGTCCGGATAGGATCCGTTATTGCGCGTTTTAAAGTCGTTTGGTTGCTGACCCAACCTCTTCGAAATGTCCAGCAGCGTTGACAGTAGCTAGTAGTGGGTGGGTTTTTTGTTCTGCACTCGTGGCAACCCCAATACTCCTACAAAGTCAATAAAATGTGGTAAATAATTTGCTGGTGGTACAGGACTATACTTCAGCTTTAAAATAATTTGTTTTAACAAAAGTTTTTGTGTCGCTTTCAACACTGACGGTATCGCATCAAATGGGAGATTTTGTCACATGTCGATGAACAACAGCTTCAAGTCATTCGGGAAACTTTTTTCAAAGTATATTAACTGTGGTAACCGCAAGTATGATCAGAGGAAAGCAATGCTACTGACACGAAGTCATGACTTATAGTAAAAGCCTTTGCAACACCAAATATGGTCACGATAAAAGTTGAAACGAATAGGCCAAGGGTTCTTAAATTAGGGGACGTGGGAGTTACCAAGGTGAGGGGCGCGAGACCAAGGCTTTTTATAGCGATGCAAACAGCTGCTAATAAAATCGGCGAGCATTAAAAGATTGTTGTATCAACGCCTGGTTTGCCCCCACGCTCCCCCCATTTGTATTAAATAGCCTTGCTCAATAGTTTTCTAAATCGCAAGCGTATCTTTCAAATATTAATATGCAACGCACTATATATAATGATTGAAGCGTTTACATAAACAAATCAGGACAAAACAAAACAAGACGCCAAGGAGGACTATGTACGTATATACTGTACTCAGTGAACTGTACAACGAGTTAATGTGCAAGCTCACAAGCAAAAACGAAGCACTTACTAAGCATAATCCCAAACAATCATTATTTTACGCCTGCAATAAAAATAAATTCGGGCACAGGTTCCCAACCTAAGGTCCACAGGCCTTTTAAAAGCCCTAAAAACTAAATTTTCGATTAACAAAAAATGACCAATTTGGCCACAAAATCCGCAAAATTTTCCGAAAGGCAGCAAGTTTGCATCACTGAAGTAGGCTTAGTTTATTTTGCCAAAAAGCGCACACTTTAGCCTACGGCTAGCCTTGAATTTTGTACGGAAAAAAAAACAAATTTGTTTTTTTTAAAAGCGAAGAGGTGGAATTTGTTATATAATAAGAAGCCTCCTTCTTGGTTGAAGCAAAGTGATTGAGTAGAGAATTAGAGGGGCAGAATCATCTCTTCCTATAAAATCTAGTTGCACCCCTGATTGTTGCAAGCGCATTTTCACGTAAATAAAAATAGTGAAGAGAACGTTTACGAGTGTAAAGGTAGCAAGTGGCCTGTAGTCGTTAAAGTGAGCAACTCATAGTCATTTCCTGTCGGCCAGGATAAAATTCTAATTCAAAGAACCGCCTTTTCTACTGATTCTCATAAAAGCTTAGCCGGCGGCTTTATTACAACCTCCCATAAATCCAAAACGACTGCCTATTGTTTTCAAGCTACAAGTCTCAACATGCCCGCGATGACGTCATAACGGAGTCACGCATGAGCAGCTGCATTGCGCCATGTTTCAACAATTTCTACACATTGCTGCGGCTCGATTAGCGAAAACAAGGCGGCTTAATTGCTCTTACGTTCTTTGCTCGCATTACATTGACAGTGGCAATGTTTATGCTGTTGTCAATAAATGACGAAATTCGATAACAACATAGAATTGAAAAACCAGACACCAGGAAGGATACCAAAGCACCGAAATATATAGTACAGATCTTATTTAGCTTCAAAATTTCGAAAGCTTTTGCAAGATGAACGAAGTTACAAACTGCAAACGAAACGGTAAACATTAGAAATCGCGTGACCTTAGTTTTTGACGCACGATATAAAAATTGGTCGCCACAATTACGTCAAAAGCAAATTTAGGAAAATTATTTTGGGGACTCAAGAAAAGGTGGAATGAAGTGATGTATAATCTTACTTATAATAAAACATGCGTTTTATTACTATCACCTTTCACATAAAATGTTAATTAACAGCATATTTTAAAAAGTGAGACGCATTACTACCAGGGGAAAGTCGATGAGCTTTTCCACAAAAAAAGTTCTAGAATTCGATATTATTGAACAAAATATTGTCGACGTCACCGCAAAGTCGCGTTGGCAAACATCGCCTCGTTTCTTTGCTGCGCGCCTGGCGCAAAATGATCAACTGAACGACTTAAGTGATTTTGAATTAAGCTAAGCAATCTCTTTGCAATTTTCTACTTCAACTGTAACACAAGCTACCAACCTCTAAAGCAATGTCTGTGTCAATGCTGAAGTCTGTGGACGACTCACCGTCTGAGGATTCCTGGGTTTGAAATTGTTTGAGGCTTTCGATTTCAGACTGCTAAAGCATGCATAAGCGATTAACAACTAGGGTTTTCTCCTAGTTTTGGCCAATATTTTTCAAAAGAAAGCATCACATCTCACGTAATCGTAACACCACAGCAGGAAAGGTTTTTTTTTTCAGACATTTTAAAGCCATTTTTATCGCGGCGGTTACGCAATAAACAAATAGAACTCCCAGCTCCATTTTCACACAAAAAAGTCAATATCTTACAGAGGGAGGATGTAAAGTAGCATTGGTTAAAATACAGATTTTTTACGTTCAAGTCATTTTCGGTATTGGCTGTTTGCAGTAACAGATTTCTCGTCTTATAGCAACGCTTCAGCAAAAAAAAATTTGGACTAACAATTTGGAGTTACAAAAACTGGGTAGCGTATTCAATTGGACTAATATCATGCAGGACTGTGGGATCGATACCAAAAATCTTCGACTCCGACTCCTCTGTATGTAATCATCACTCCATCCAAAAAACCTATTATGAATTTCTTCTGGGTACACTTTTCAGCAATTTTGAGCGGTAAAATCACCAAAATACGCCAGTAACTGGTGATCCAAACCCATACGTGCGAGTTAACAAATAAAAAACTCGTTTTTTAGTAAACGGAAATACCTAGATAGTTTTTTCGTGACCAGTATTTTTTGAAATCATCAGGTTTGGAATCATAATTTATTTCATTGATTAAGCAGAATCTTTTGAATTCAGCAGGGAAAGAAGAGCATACGAAACTGAGCACTCAACAGGAAAAAATCCAGTCCGCTTGCTGGTTTATACAGACCGAGGCAGACATCAAAGCCCAGCGAAACTGTAGACAAAATCACAGAAGAGAACCAACTGCAAGGTCCACCATTCGATCATGACGTTAAGTTTATGGACACTGGCAGTGTGCGACAAAGAAAGAAAGCTGGTCGACCTCAAACATCAGAAGACACTGAATCTGTGCGTGCGTCAAATACCAGAAGCCTTGGAAAGTCCATTCGCATGGCTTCTACGCGATTATCGATACAACGCTCCACCATTCATAAGGTTTTGCACAAAAATTTGCCGAAGTTCGAGGCATTATTCATTTAAAGCACCGAATAAATGAAGCAACCATACCGCAGTAGAAAAGTTGGCGAGAGCATGGCAAAAAATTGAACACCAGCTAAATATTCTTCCTGCAACTGATAATGCACACGCAGAGGTGCGCAAATACATGAAACAAACTGAAGTATTTTAAATTACTATAACACAAACTGATGAAAAAATATAATTTTGTTGTATTGAAATTGTAGCGATAATTTATGGACACCCAAAATTTAAAAATATACATGCACTCACAAAATCTAAGTAGGGACCAAAAAAAATAGGAAACACATATAGAGTTCAAAGAAAGAAAGGCATTGTCTGTCTTGTATGTAACCAGCGTCGCACAATGCATGCGGAAAAACGGGCGGCTTATCGAGAAATATTCTGTTGAGATATGCAAAACACTTCATGCTGCCGATTGGCGCGCGAAATCTGCAAGAATAAGGTTGCTCATACTTCACCAGATTCGAGCAGTAAAGCAGCTCACCTAGCGTGTCGTTAGAGGCTACTTTTATGTATCCACTAATGGCAGTCCGCCTCGTCGATGGTGGGGCTACCAGACAGCAATTCGCATTCGCTACCGGTTAGAAGTAGATTACTTTCCCTAGCCTAATCTTGATTAGGTTTGCCGTGCGAATCTCACAGTTCATGCCATGCCTCAACTCCAAACAAAAGTAAAGGCAAAAGCAACAACAGGATTCGACGTTGTATTTTATCGCTGAAGTGTTTTTCGAAACGTTTGCTCCATTGCACCTTCACCCTTACGATCGCACGTGTCACTTTTGCTCTGAAGAAAATTGTACGAGTCACTGCTCGCGAAAAGCAGATGAAGACCTTTTCACTATACAACAAGTATGATTTGCAGAAACAAGACGAGGCTAGCTGATTGCGCACCTTATCTGGAGGTTAAAACATTACAGCGGTTACGGTTTATTTGAAAAGCTATTTAGGTAAACCTTAGTCGCAAGCATATATGATGATTAGGGCAAATTTTTGATGTAATAAAAAGTGAGAATTTTGCACTTATTTCTAACGAAAGTTCCATCTACCCACAAGCATTTCAAACCACAGTGAGTCATTATATTGGAATTTCAGTCATGTAATGTATTTATGCAAAATGCCAAATATTTGCATTTATTATCGGTAGAAAAAAAGATCTTTAGGCAACAGTTTACCTGGTATGCTAAAACTTCACTTAAGACTGCACGCAATTACTTGACAATGTGACAATTTAGCATATACTGCTGAAAAAACATTTAAAAAAGCAAAAAGTTGCATACTACAATTCCTGCTAACATCTAAAAACACCTTATGTCATAGGTTTTGAATAATCAGAATGCTATTCGAAGTTGTAAAAAAAAATTTAACCTAATGATAATTCAAAACTCACTTTGCACACACCACTAAAATTTCACCACGCCCAAGACGTTTCACTTTAATAATCACTGCTTCATGGAATAAGTTTTTATCGAAATGCTTTAAATATAAGTGTCTGAAACTGTCGATGAAATTACACCAGACAGACAATGCGTTTATATTTCGACTCGACCGAACCAATGCTGCTGGTGAAATCGCGTAGCCGAAAAAGTGTGGGCACAAGGGGTGAGCTACAGCTTGTCTGTTATTATCGATGACATCATCACGTCAATGCTGCTGCATGTTCAAAATTTAGGAGGGAAACAGCGCCTCTTGCCCTACACGTCTGCCTACCCCACTGAACGTTTTGGGGTTAAAATAAAACGTACCGCTGAACAGCCAAATACCACTAAATATCACTAAAAGGCCGAAAAATTCGTACTATAGCAATTCTAGTTTCAAGGCCCTGAAGGCATTAACGTTTTTGTGGTAAAATGAAGATAAGAACCGCTGTATCCTTTCTTATTGCTTAACAGTTTCATATAAAAACAAGCCCTGAAACGTAACAAAAAAGAATATCACCAATCACAAAATTGACGTTTTCGAGTTAAAATAAAGCTGAAAATTGTTCTGTTACTGTTTAACAGCTACGATTTCGAATGACTTTAAATGCATGAAAAAAAAGAAAATTTTACATAATTTTTTCATGTTAATTGCTGGAGTCGTCACGTGCATTGTGCACGCATTCGTAACGACGCCTTCATTCGCTGTTGCGTCAAAGGCACAGATCTCGCAATGGTAATGCCGCAAGTCTAAGGTTTTCGCCAGACTTTCTTCAGAAAGTGGCGACAAAACAATTCAACACCAAACCAATTTCTTCAAGCCTACGCAACCAAGCAGCTGTTGAGTCAATCTGTCTAGCAATATGCCTGGTCTTACAAAGGTGATCATACTCTATCCAAATCATATATAAATGCATCGGATAAAAATCATCTTCCGATCGTCAATCCAAAGATTAGAAGTTATGCTATCAAAAGGGCATATTCAAATTTTATCAATTCTTTTGATACATTAATTTTAGTGTAATGGTCAGCTAATTGTTGCGCTCAGATATTGGGAAAACCTTCAGCGTTATGAAATGCAATACACAAATGGTCTTCAAAATAGTTTTAGTTACTGTCAGCAGAGTAAACCTCAAACCACAAGCATTACAACCAGATAAAGCATAGGCCTATTATCACAAAGTAAAAGTCAAAATAGATCCGATGTGGGCATTGAAGTCAAAACTTTTGTGCTTGCCATAGCAACATCTCACCAGCCAAAAAGTTGCAAACGCACTTTGCATGAAATGCAGCTAACATTACAAACTTTTTCTTACACTCAAAAGGTCATCATCATCGTCATCATCATCTCCGGAATTATAGATTGGCGACACAGGCACGGTTGAATCTGTATCATCAGTATCCACAGGTTCAAATTCGCCCAAAAATTCGACTTCACTGTCTTCATACTCACTATCCTGTATTCCTACGGTTTCACCACACTGCAAAATACAGTACATAAGCGTAAAACAGTTGAAAAAAGTAAGACAAGCAGGACTTAAGACGCCAAAGCTTTTAACAAAAAGTGAAAGTGTTAAAATAGTTAGGCTTCTAGGACCTAACATGTCACAAAAAGCGACTTTTGTAAAAATCAAATGGCTTGTTGGTGAATGGACTTGCGGCCTATACTTAACTAGTTCAAAATTGCTGTCGTTATTTCTTAAACCAGTCAGCATGCTTTTACTAGCTTGTTTGAATTGGCGCCGTGGGGCCTGGCATAGATGCTACTTTCCCAAACCACGTGTATATACCAAGAAAGTAGAGGCTTATCATCATCATCATCAAAACTGTAAGCCAAAACATGTTAGAAACAACTGCCATTTCTAGTGCATCAATATAGTACAATGTACTGAAGTGCCGAGTTCACTACATGCCTAAAGAACAGAAACGCCTGCAACAAGTTAACTCACATCATAAGTTCTTCGGCCAGTTGTTTCACTTGCGTTGGTGGTTTCAAGTTTAGGTAATTTAGCATAATACCACCATGGCAGGTTTAGCTCCCGTTCACCTGACGCTCCACATTCCTCAAAATTTCAAACAATCAAAGCTTCAGCATTGAATAGTTTTCTTAAATGGGTTTCACCAAACAACAAGGTGGAGCACTGTGCTCTCTTTTCATATAAAATTTAGGCAAAAACAATGGAAAAAATTCAGAAGCTCTTAAAATCTCTCCAATGGGACTGGATAGCCACTAAACAAAACACTATAATAACCCAGCAAAAATAGTGGCATCCCTTGCTGACTGTATCATCACTATTAACTGATAGAAAGTTGAACAGACAGTAACATCAAAAGCTATTCATATAAAGTAATTACAAAAACTGTTACATCTTTTGATACTTTTTTAGTAGTTGAATAAAGATTATTTACTACTGCTAATACCGATACAAAAATTGCTTTTTCTTTCTCTATGCAAAAGGCAACATTTAAAATCAACAGCCGATTACTAAAGCACACCAAATCAATACCCTAACAAACTTAAACTAGCCTATTATCAATAGTACATATATTATTTTTGGTCTACTACAGAAATAGCGGTATTGCTTAAACTAATTTTCAGTCTAATTCTAACTAACTTTAACCCCAATTCTAACCCTAAAGGTAAAATGCTGATCTGCAATTATGCATAATTTATGAGTTCCCGTAAAATTCAATTCCACGTATCTCGCAATACAGCCAATTCTGTAGTAGACTCATTACTTCTTGGCAATTTGTATTTACATTTCCGAAATTTATTCTTTTAAAACGGTATTTTACTATTTACCATGTTTTGACTCTGGCTTGTTGAAGGCACATCTACCTTGGGTACCAAATAAAGGTAAGGTGATACACGCTTCCATAAATTTCTAAACAATTTGAAGTATATAAGACTAAACAATGTTCAAACATTATTTTGACAAAAAGTTACAAAATTCGAAAAATCCATCACAAATACAGAAAATTAAAAAACATAAATCAAAAGTAACATGATAAGGTTTTGAAGATAAATAATCTGTTTACCCTAAAATATCAAAAACTCTTAAGACAGTTTGTTGATGGTAAAACATTTATAAACTACAGCATTATCATAAATCACAAAAAGTGACAGAGCATAAACAAACTTTTAATTTACCTAAAATCACTAACAATAAATTCGTCAAGTTGAAAAACTTCACCAAGAAGATCATTTTTACAATGAATCAGCCGTTTATTTTGAGGATCATAAAGCTTCCTTGAATCAATGTATTTTCCCACATAGCTAACAATCTAAAAAGTTTGGTACTCCATGTCAATAACTTATTTACAATGTAGTTTGATTTTAAAACTGCATTGGCATAGAAAACAAGAAAAAATCATTTTAGTCATGTTATCTTTCAATTCTTATGCTTTCCTGAGATCACATTTCATATATACATAATTGGTTGCCCATTGCTAGTGATTCACTACTACTAAATAAACTTTGGCAGAAGACAGTAAGTCCTATAATAGTTACCAGATTACAGAAAATACTGCAGTCAAAATTCTATTTGTAACAGTAGAAGTTTAGCTCAAACCTAACACTAAACAAAGCAGTTTATCAATTTAGAACTCAAAAAGTGCAAGCAAAAAATATTTTAGGTGAACTCAAGAAATATATGCATTTGATTTACACTTGACAGCTACTCACTAACTTACTTAAAATTCGTCAGTTTTTATGCATTGAATTACATTAAAATTACATTCAGATATCTAGTAATCTCACTAGTCTTACCTACTACTTTGTACAGTAATTTCAATGTATAATATTGTAAGTGTTTTGATAGGAATAAATGAGTCACTTTTCTAGTTCACCTAATATTTTCATCACAGCACAAATTCTGGTGACTTGAAAGACTTACATATTTGGTTCCAACTAATATAATTAAAAACACAGGCTTAGCTGGGATAATTAGAAAATACCAAAATACAGAAATTCAAACTTACAGAATTGTATTGAAATCTGGAGTTAAACCTACTGAGTCACAGAAATACCAAAATTCACATCAAAACCAAAAACTACAGAAATTCATCTCAAAAAAAGTGGGCTAATTACTAAGTTATAGCAATGTGAAAAACCTACCAACTACTGGTATAAAAAAAATGCAGAAATACGTAAATCTACTGATGTAAATAAAAATTAAAAATATAAACATTCAAATGGGTAAAATTAGATTGCTGAATTGAGTTGAACTATGTAATCTATAAATTTGTTTTTCTGCAATTTCTGTAATTTCAATGATGTGTTTCCTCTGTTACTGTATGCAGGTATTTGTGTTGCCCTTAGTTAATAGGCAGTGGCTATTTTGCCATCAACGGCATTTTACCCTAGCAGGCTATTTTGCCATCAGGCTTTGGTGATTGGTCAATTTCAGTGATATATTTAGCATGTGAGTTTTTGATTGTTTCTGATTAGTCTATTTTAATGATGAATAAAAAAGTGCACCCCTAGTGTACACTCCACGGCAGCAGACACTACCTCATACATTACACACTAGGCCACCCTCTTCAGTCTACACTGCTTTCATCTAAGTACCCTGCCAGAGAAAATTTGAACCTGTAATCATCACATTTCAAAGCAGCTGTACTATCCACTACAATACAGTGTTACTACCAGAATTGTAGCTAATGTGGCTATTTTAATGGTAACATCAAAATTGGCCCCAAAGAGCAAAATAGCTTCATTCTAGTTAATAACTTGAGCTTACCTGTTCTGCAGTAAACAGGTCTCCAGTTGCACCACCTAATTGAAGAATAAGGAGTAATTTAGGCATTGCCTTGAAATAAGTCTTTTCAGCTGAAGTTTGACTTTGCTTTTCAATTGAATTTGAACCAGGTTGACTCTGCAAGTCTGTTGAAACTTGTTTTGGTAGATTCTGTACTTCTACTGCATGCTGACCAAGACTCATTTTGATAGCCCAAAGAAAATCTACAGTTTAGGTTTACAAAACAGCCGAAAAAATGAAGACTTTTAAAGCCTCCTTCTATATCTCGTTCGCGCCAATTACCTTAACACCCGGTGAAAATATCACTGTCAAATATAAACTCGCCAAGTCCAAGGCGCATGTTTGAAATGATCCAAATGTACTTACAGATACCATGCTATGACCACTGTCATTCTGTCAGAAAAAAAGATCCGCTTTTACTCTAAGGCAATTTCGCGACAAAAATTGAGAGACAATAAAGAGAAGAAAAAGAGCTCCCTCGTTTGTAAGCATCTAATCTATTACTAAAGCTTTGCAAAAGTACAGTAGTTTTTGGAATACACCAAGTGAAAAATTGCTAATGTACTGCAAAGTTTCATGGTGAGACGGCGATAAACCGCCCATCACAATAACTACAAACTGGCGTGATAATGCCCGGGGGGGAGGGGGGGTTGTACGCTAAACAGAATCGCGACCAACCATGAAGAACTTGTGGTCAGTCTAAGCCAAATTAAACATCTTTCCTATTCAGGAATTTCAATATAGTTTTGAGATTCGACAGCAATATGAATTTGCTAGCACATTACAAAGTTTCGCCCCAAATCGCTCGTCAGAATAACTATATAAATTCACTTGGTTATTCATTATCACGCGAATTTGTTGATATTTTGATAAGCGGTTTATGGCGGTCCCTCCATGAAACTTTGCTATACGTTTGCAATTTTTCATTTGCAGTGTTCCAAAAACTACTTTTGCAAAGCTTCAGTTATAGGTTAGATGCGTGCAAACGACGGAGCTGATGTTTGTTGTCGCTGAATTTCTGTCGCGAATTTGCCTGAAAATAAAAGCGAATTTTTTTTTCTGGCAAAATGACATTGGTAATGAAATGATCTACCAAATTATAGATCCTAAAAAAAGTTTTAGGATTTTTTGATTAAAGTTGGAAATTTATTCCTACCGGTGACTATAAAAAGGTTTCACACACGTAATCAAATGTCATCAAAACGCACTTTCAAAAAGAGTGGTCAACTACTTTCAGTGTTTTTCATTAAATTGAATGGGAGTGATAACATTTTTTGCAAATTAAATGGATAAGCTAAACAGTTGTCAAATAAACGTTAAATATGTTGTATTACTGATGTTATTGTAGCGTGTCGCACCTCGCACTTCATCGAGCTGCCATGCCAAACATCTTTTTGTTTTTTTTACATTTTTTTTTATTAGTTTGCTTTCAGTGGCTTAGCACCTTGCTCCCACTGATGTGTGTGATTCTAGTTGTTTACTGTAAGAGCTGTGTTTGCTAATTTGCAACTTCGTGCGTCCCCAGTTTGACGCCCAGCTCGCGCACCTTTGCTGTTTTACCCTATGATTTTACTGTAATATTAACTGACGAAGTACATACCGTCAGGTTTCTAGCCGCTTGGCTATCTCCGTTTAAAGTACATCGTGCTCCTATAGTTCGCACGCCTGGCGATGTAACCTCACGCCAGGAATCTAGCCTGCATGGCTTTCCGGCAACCTAGCCGTGATATTGCAACGCGTATTGTTTATTGTTATTGTATGCGTCTAAAATCACACGCATTTATTTTTCTTTTTATTAGGGCTAGATTATGTTTATTTTTACCTTCTCTTGGTAGCTCGGTGATCGGCTTGCCTTTCCCGCCATTAGGTTGTTTATCCGTTATTTTTGTTGGTGTGACCTGTGCAGCGTCCTGATTACATAGACGTGTGCAGCGACCTAATTCCTGGTGTCGCGTGCAGATTTTGTTACCGACCATGTGGTCGGAGATATTGTGCTCTCTTTCTTCGTCGATCGCCGTGGCGGACGGACGTGTTCTGGTTGTCTGTCATGTTTCTCGTACGTTGTTGATCGTCGTGGCAGAAGGACTTTTTTTTATTAGTTTGATTTTTGATTATCTGCCACAGCTTGTGCGAATTGATGGAATAAAATATTGCTGTAGTGCTTTCTTCCTTGTGACTGCCATAGTTCCCAGCAATTGGGATTCAGTCAGCACGTTATTGCTCTAAGGAACTTATTTCCTACATTATGGAATAAATCTAAAGACAAAGTAAGGTAACAGATGCTACGGCTTGCTTGTTATTGCTAATAGTTAGGCTAACAGTTAGCAGTAGTAGCAGTATTTGGCAATTTATTTCTCCTCTGTTTTCTCAACATAAAAAACTTACCAATAGGATAAAAACAACGAGTGCAAAAAGAATGCAAGTGACAAAACGAATTGACGTTATGCAAACCCAAATTCTTTAAAGTTGCATTAAATAGATTTTAGAAAGGGGCACGTCACCGTACCTGACAAAAACATTGAGCATAACAATTGAAAAAAGCACAACAAAAAAACTAAAACAGCAGTCAACCAAATAAACAAAACTTTATCCTATGTAAAAACATGCGATGATAACTAAAGAAGTACATCCCTCTCAGTGACAAACTGTTATTACCCTAACGAGGGAGGCTTGCAGGTAATACACCTTGCCGAGGGGGTGACTTGGGAGCAACGACAGTTAATAAGTTAGCTTCATTAACACCCTATAGGCAGGACCCTGTCGCAGGATACAGTTATAGTCTTGATGCCCAGGACGATGCAACTTGCAGATTAGTAATAGCATAATAATATTGCGTTTGAATTTTTATGACCAGAATTTACTCACTGGATTTTGTATAATATAAGTAAATTATTGGCAGTGTCTCTGTCTATTTAAGTCAAATAAAGTTAATCATTTAATTTAATGAATTGACTGAAATTTGATGGACTGATATCGCAGGTGAATTTTTCTCATTCTTCTTTACCACAAAATGTCATGAGTAGTTGTGACCTGAAGTTGGAGATGGGGAATAAAATGATGATTCACTCTTTTTTAATTGGTAATTCAGAAGTAGTAGGCAGATTCTGAAAAAGAGACAGCAAATACCTATTCTTTCACTTTTTTCCGACTTTGTAATCACCTTTTAAAATTATATCTTTAAGCAATCAAATGAAATATGCTGCCAGCCTTAAAACCAGGGATGTGATCCGCTTCCACATCTAACGCTTCCGCTTCCACTAACAAAAAACGAAAAAACGACTGTTGGCCTTAGCAGTACGAAATTTGTCATTTACTACAATCAAAAAGTGTAGCCAAAGATACAAAAGTGGCAAAAACAACAAAAAGAAGGAAAAATAAAAGCAAACAATCAAAAAGACAGCGAAGATAAAATAATTTCAACTTTACACACATTTATTTGTCCGCATAAACACAATGGCATCCATTAATTCATTGCCTATTTGCACTCTGTTTTTACGAAGTACGAGCTGTAAGTGGGAGAACATACAGTACGTTCAACAGATACCTGCGTACAGGGTGAACAGCTAATGATTTGCGATACTGGTTGTACAATAAGGGGGTCTTTAGAAATAATGTCCCAAACATTTGGCAGTTTCAATCTTTCGAGCCGCTCTACATCAACAAGTGCCTCAGCAAATGCAGTAAGATCAGATTTTGCAGACGCCGTAGCTGATTCCTCAGCAGCCGCTGGTGAATGTAAGGAGTTCATATACGCATCAAAGTCAGATACTGATGCTGCTTCACTTCCGCTTGAGTCAGTTTCTGCATCAGCACTTGCTCTTTTGCTTGAAGTGCTTTGAATGCGCAAGAAAATTGACTGAAGAGTGCTCTTTGCACGTAGTTGCTCAAGAGAATTCTCGATCGAGCATCAACCTATCAAGAAAGAAAATAAAATGATAATATCACGGTTGTATAATTCAATCAATCCTAATATAACTAATACGTTAGTTGTTATTCTCGATTCAAATAAAATCAAGTGCACAAACGCTTACCAATATTGAGTTGAATATGATATCAACAAGAAATATTGGTAGGTCGTCATAACAACTAAGTCAATAAACACTACTTACTCAAACAGCTGCCAAGAAAGCCTCTTTCCGCAATAAAAACTCTTGGCGTGATTGTAGGATGGTGGCAAGAGCAGAAGCCAAATTGTTATCCAGCTTCTCCAATTTAAACAAAATTTCTCTCCAATGAAGCAGGCATTCTCCCGGAGTGAGATCTTGTTTTTGAAAATAAATTGTTGCTGCGTGCGGTATTTGTAGTACTTCGATGATCGTCATCTTGACCTCAGCCCATTCACTTTCGGTAAGGTATGATTCATGTGAGCCAAGATCCTGAACAAAACATTTCAAATCCGCTAATCGTTGAAGCATAAGGAAAGTACTCCCCCAACGGGTCGGCATGTCAATCAGCATTCCCTTGTTAGAACGACGCTTTAGAATTTCATCGGTGTGTGGTGAACAAAGGTGTTGAGCAAGTTTTCGCAATTTTGTTAAAAACTTTTCCGCTCGCCCTTTTTTTAACACGTCACGAATTCCTAACTGCAAGGTGTGCTCAGCACATCTCATGTGATATATGGTATAGTCGATTGATAATGAATCTTGTATTTCATTAATTTCTTCATCATCGTCTTCATCTCCTTCATCTTTATTAAGTAGTTGCACAGTCCGAGTCATATTTGACGCATTGTCAACAACGCAAACTAATACTTATTGCTTGCTGATGTTGAACTGCTTCAAAGTGTCCAACAATATTTCCTTCATATGAGAACTTGTGTGATTGGCTTCAGTATCGACTAAAGCCAACGTCTTTACTGTAAGACCGTGTTCTTTATGGTAATATTGCATTGAAATACCCAGGAAATGTGATCGAAGTTTAGTGACTCTGTCAAATTTGATAAAAACCAAAGCTCCAGAAAATGATTCCTTCAACTTTGATTGTTCTTCTTCGGATTTTTTGAGTACCATGCTACGAATGGCTTGACGTCCTAGCTGAATTTCCAAATTTTTTGCAAAGTTTCCATTTAGCAATTGAAATCCATCGTCCTGAAAAAATGTCAGAGGAACTCCGTTGTAGACAATCATTTTCAATAATCCGTTTATAAAATCTTCTTTAGTGATGGATGCAGTAGCTTTTCAATTGCTTGTTAAAAAAACTTGTCATACTACTTTGTCCTTTTTCTTTCTGCAGTTTTGTTTTTTTAGTAACTTCAGAGTCTTTTTCCTCAACCCTGTCAAATGCCTGTCGATGATGACGCTTTAGGTGCCTCTTCAGGTTAGCCGACGTGCTTCTCTGTTTTAGTTTGGGGATAATTGAATTGCAGGTGTGACATTGATCGAGCATAACTCTGCATCGAAAGTTATTGCCTTCTTCAAAAAAATGTTCATACACAACACTCCATCTATTTCGTGGCATGATAATTGAAGTGAACCAAGGCCGACAAATTGATATCTGGCTTTGTTCAACTAATAAAGCATTTATCACAGTTAGCAACCGCATAAAATAGCTGTAAAATAAAACGTTATAAGGAAACCAAAGTATAGCTTATCAAACTAAAGACTCGTTAACACAATTAAATAGCTGACTGTCATTGCACTACAGCTATGGTTAAACTGCAGCAAGCTAATTTCTTGCACAAAGCAGGCAATGCAACTGATTGAAAGGCTCGAAGGCACAAGAAAACTACGCATTAGCAAATTGGGCACGCGAACTGTTGTACTGCAGTACCAACATTTACTACAATAATGTTATATAAATCGACGGATTTCAATTACAATGGATGATATAATTACTATTTTAATGCAGTTAGCTGTAATAAAATACAAACTAGAGAAAAAAAACGTACAAAACATTAATTCAATTTAAAATCTATAGATTTTGAATACAAATGATTAGCTAATGTATATTTAAATTAGAGGTTTGTAATAGCTATAATAAAATACAAAATTGTAAAAGATCGGGCAAAAAGGCTAACTGCGACGAATCCACCTAATTTAGCGGTCGCAATAAATTTCCCATTGTTGCTATCGCTGATCGTCATATATCGGCGCATTTTGACTAAGTTTTACTAGCTCAAGGCAGTACTTGTTACTAAATGTTTGTTTAAGTGACTAAATTTCAACCAATTTTGACAATTTTTGTATCAAAATGATCAGCATGTTTTTGCCTAAACAACTGGACCGTTGACCTAAAAATGAGTAGTGCATGTAAATAAAACCCTAAATGTTGGGAACCGTAACAAAATTTGTCAATTGTGTTGTATTTTTATTCTTTTCTATTATATTTGAAAAATTTCAGTCAAAACAAATCAAAATTTCCCCCTCGCCCTCTTTGCTGTGGCCCTAAAACCACCCCTTTACACATTACAGAATTACAATCACTTGATTGTATCAAAATTTCACAACTTTCACTTCTACAAGCCATACTATGCAGTTCAATGCGCACCTAAATAAGCATAGCCCCAAAATTGTTTCACCCCTTTATCTCTCTACACCGCGGCCCTAAAACTGCCCTTTAGCAACCACTAGGTCACAATCACTTTCTTGTGTCACAATATCGTACCAACTTTCACTTCTGCAAGCGATACTAAGCAATTGCTTTATCGCATGTGCTGTTGCTAACTTGAAAGCTCATAAACTGACATCTGTACAAAATTGCCTGCATTTTCGCGCCAACATCTCTGTGAAATTATTCTTCAATACTTTGTCACACAAATGTGAGGGCATTCTGCTCTGTTGAACTGCGAGTGTCTCACGACAACTCCATTTGTCGATCAAACTAGTCATAAGAACGCGTTTAATAATGGTGCCTTATAGGCTCCTTCGAACCACAACGACGAAATTTGTTTGGGCGATCTTTTGACGCCTTATGACCGCAAAGGGTGAAAAATTTGCAGCTGTAACCTTCAATCCCTCCAAGCGCCTTGACGAACCGAAGTGATCCTATTTGAACAAGTCCGGATATGAATTTTAACTTCACTTTTCTCGTCTCCCGGTGATTGATCGCCCAACAATAAGCGAGCAATTCATTTATTTATGGCAGATTTCAAATACAACACATGTTTCATGGGCCATAAGACAGAGGGGAGGGCTAAGTGCGAGATAGTGAATATGATGATAAATTCGGCTTATCTTATTTCTACAAATGCAAAGAATCATATTACTATTTCTATATCTACACATTCGTACAGAGCAGCATTCAATAAAAGTACCGTGCTTAATGCTTTATCAAAGCTGATGTATACTGCAGCATGGCTTTGTAACCTATACTTTCTTCAATCTTCCGTAGTAGAATTCGGGGCTGTTATTTATAATGATTTTGGGGTAGTTTCTCCGAATTGGAGAAAGTGGTTTGAATAATTGGATTTTCGAGTAATAGCCGACTATAGTCACAGGAGAAAGCAGTATTCATGAGTTGTTTTCCAGATACAATTCCATCTTGTTCATAATAAATAAACTAAAAGTGATGTCGACCCCCTTTGGTTGTGTTAAGTTGTTTCCCATTAGAACTGCATCTCACTAATATGACTCATAGCATTACAGCCCCATAAAATACGAATGTCAATTAGGCGTTTAGATCTATGTCAGTTATAAATAAATTGTAAACTGCCCCTATCGCTTGTTCATAATTTAATATTTTCTCCTTTCTATGTTGTTATTTGCCAATTCACATATAATTTTGTAAGCCTTTGCTCTGTTGGGGTAACAATTAAAATTGGAAAACAGTAATCAAACCCAAGCAGGATAGTCTATCCAAGCGACTTTACTCCATATCAGTAAATGTTGAAAAAGGGTCTGCTATTAACAAACAGTAATAAAGTCACCTTAGACATTTATTTGCCATAAGAAAAATTAATTTCGCTAACGCATCCTCAGTTTCTGCAAAAATATAATAAAAATCGCACAAAAAAAATTTTTTAAATATTTTCAAACAAACTAATGGTAAATCAGAGAAAAGGCTGTACTAAGACAATAAAATCTTCAAAACTTAACAAGAAGCAAAAATATTTATCTGCACAGGATCTACAATAACAATAAACAGCTATCAAAACTACAGGCCATAAAACTAGCTCCGACTCCTTTCAAAATACATTCAAACTAATATGATAGGTTAAGTTACAAAGAAATAGATGTGAGATGAAAGAGACGCCTAATTACTAAATAAACAAAGGGCAGTATATCATAATAATGAGTGAAGGGTCATAACCTATAGAAGCAGTGACGTAAGTGATAGATAACACACTGAGATGTGAGAGGAAATAAAACTAAAACAGTATTTCAACAACAAAAAAATAGTTACAAAGTCACTTAATTGAGGGCAAGAGCATTTTATTTATGTTAACAGTGGCATTTAATTTGTCTAGCCATATGTTTTCGTAAATAGATAAAAGATGTTTGGGCGGTTGATCTACAAACGTTACAAAAAAACAATCGGCAATATCTGGTTTTGTCTGTAATGTGAGTCGATGGAAGGTGTGGTAATGATGTAATAAAGCTGCTTTATCGTCAATATTGTCGTATTTAAATTGATTCCAAATAAACCTGTGGTGGCACCAGCGTTTTGAAAATTTGTTTATGGTTTGACCAACATATTGTTTGTGACATAAACGGCATGTAGCCACGTATATGCCATAGTTTGAACAATCCAAGGTTTGCTTCAATGCAAAAATTTTACCATTGGCTGCTGTGATGGTACTAGTTTGATGTACCATAGATTTATAATGGTTGAAATGGCCGCAAAGGGCACATTTCTTGCAAGGTTGGGATCTTCCTTGATCAGTATTTTCAGTTGTTGAGCTACCTTTTTATAATTGGCAAGCATACTGGCAAGGGTAGGTGGACGCTTATGCACGACGGTAGCTTGAACTAGGCTTTTCTCTTTGACAGTAAGTTGGAGTAAATTGGAAAAAGCGGACGCCCAAATCAGCATAGGATCTGTAGTCTTGTTTTTATTCAATGGTTTTGGTCCAAAACGATCGGTCCATGTTTTTGCTAAATTAATGATTTTCTCCACCACTTTTTTGTTGAAATAAGAGTCTATACATTTCTTTTTTAGCCTTTCTAAATCTTTAAGGTACAACTCATTTGTTTTATTTAATCTGCGTAGTCTAACAGATTCACCGAAAACAATAGATTTGAAAATGCATACGTAGATGGTGGTAAGAATTGCCATTTAAAAACAATCTTTTGGTAGCTGTTTCTTTAATAAAACTACAAGTAAAAAATCCGAATTTGTTAGAATTGTCAATCATATGAAGAACATCTAGGAACTCCAGACTTTTTCCTGTTTCATTAGTGCTAACTTTTCTAAAAGTGAGTTTTAATTCGTACTCCATGCATGTATTCGTTAGCGCTTGCTCAATTTTTTCAGTTAATGCATTACCATATAACAGCCAAATGATATCAACAACAAATCTTTTAAAGAGTTGTGCTTGATTTAATATGTTGCTGATTTTAAGCATAATGAAGTGCATCGAAATATTAGCTAACGATACCGAATTATTGTCCCCTGTAATGATGCCTTGCTTTTGTATATAAAATTTGTTTGTATATTGAATTATAATGCTGTTTAAACAGTGCATTGCAAGATTGACCAAAATACGTTGACCTGACAAGTTAAACTTTGAATGCTTTTAAAGAACTAATTCTAGCGCCATTTTTACCGTCTCTCTTTTAATACTGGGATACAGAGCGCAGACGTCAGCAGCAACCAAATAAAGCGATCATTGTTTTTAATGTTTGAGGCATTATGATTTTTTTTCTATTCACACAAATCTTGCAAATAGTGCGCTTACTATCTCTACAAAACTCATTAATAGTACTTTTACAAAATTCAACACTAACTGGTTGCAACAAGTGTTCAAGGAATGCAGTGAATCGTGAAGTCGTGATGTGGCCAGCAGATTGTAATAATCGAACAGGAATGTCGGTGATATTAGCAGATAGAAGACTTTCTTGGTCTAGTTTATGTGTTTTGAAGAGCGGGTAAGCGTACGCAGTAACTAAATCAGAAAGATATTTAGCTGAATTTCCAGAGCACTTGTGATATTTTTGTTCTCGTTCTTTTAAACCAGTCACATGAAATAGCATACTATCATCAATCGCACCAGCTCTGTGCAAGTTTTTCAAGAAATTATCACATTTCTTCTTTATCTGTTGTAACTCATGATGTACTGAGGTCAAATCAACATGTGTCAATTCTTGAAATTGATTCGCAAATTCTCTTTCCATAATTAAGTTGTAATCTTTAAAGTCAAGGACTAAAAGTTACTATACTTTACGACTGATACAACAATCGCAAAAAGTTTCGGAAGATTTACGTAGCATTAAAGAGCAAATTAAGAATCTATACCCCAATCTCGTTACCGGCAATGCTTTTTCTGTTATTGAAGAAAGAAACAAAGCTAAAATGCGTTATATTAAACCATTTAACTGGCTGTGGAAGAAACAAAAGTCGATGAACAACACAGGTTTGAAAAAAATACAACCCTTAAAAATAGAAAAAGACAGGTTAAGATACAAGAAAAGAAAGAAATTTAAATTAAAAAATCAAAAAATTCAAAGAGCTAATGAAATGATCCTAAACAAGTCGACAATAACTCTATCTGATGATGATAAAATATTTTTAATTCAGGATTTAAATTTTGCTCCGACTCCATCATGGAACTCTAAAACTGAAACTACATAGTGGCTTAATTTGCAATCTCACATTCGCAAAGTAGACTGGAATAAGGTCTTGAGCAGGGATGTGGAAGCGGTTGTTTTTCAACCGCTTCCGATTCCGCTTCCACATCTATTGCTTCCACTTCCGCTTCCACCAACAAAAAACGAGAAAACGACCGTTGACAATTTTTTAACTTTTGTGGGTCTGTAGCCTGCCTTCTTTTACACTTAATCATTTTGAGGCGACAAAAATCTTCACTTATTGCAATTACTTTACCTACTTCGCTTGAGCTTACTGTTCCAAACTACTCTGTGTTTCTTTTATTTAGATATTAGAACTCATGTTGGATGTAGAACAGTGCTTTCATTCGATCGGGTCACCTCCTCTGACCTCCTCCCCCTTAATGACTTTGACACACCTACTCTTCTTCATCGCTCCTCTGGCAGTCGCTCCTACCCCGACTTCTCCTTTGCTCTTTTCTCTCTCGCCCTATCTTGCTCCTAGGAGGTCCTTCAGAACCTGTGTTCTAATCACCTACCAATTCTTCTAGCCGTCCTTCTTTCTCCGGTCTTTCGCCCCAACGAACGTCTCCCTTCCTTGAATTTTCGGAAAGCTCGTCAAGATGACTTTGCTTTTGACTTAGACTATCACTGTCCTTCTGCAGAGGAATACTCGTCTCTTTTTCTTTCCTTTGCTACTGTTCTCTTTACTTCTCTGACACTGAATGCCCTCCTTACAATGTGGTGCTCTGGGCAGATGGCTATGTTCCTTTCCCTCTTGGCAAAGACGGGTCTGGCATACTTGCCAACTGCTCTCTCTGTGGCAGCGAGGCCTCCCTTTTCTTTTCAGCAGGCCCAGTATGCACAGGTATTTCCGCTAAAGCTTGCGCCATCCTGCACACTCTTTGCTGGTCTCGGCAACACCAACAAGTCTGCCATTTCTCTTCTCTTCTCCTCCTATCTGACTCTCACTCTGTCCTTGCCATCCTGTACTCTCCTTCATCTTTCCTTTTACCTCAATCTCTGTCAGAAACTGTTTTCTCTCTTCTGCAGTTCTATCAGGCTACAATGGGTCCCCGGACACTCGTTTCTTCCGGACGACGACGCGGCTGATGAGCTGGCCAGACGGGGAGCGCTACTTGTTCCCTCTGCAATGCCTTGTAGTCACTCTTCTCTTATCTCTGGTATCCACTCTTCTCTTTTCTCGGACTGGAGGCATACTGTCTCATCTAAATTCTTCGACACACAGGTTCTCTCGATTTCCACCGAGTAACTTGTGCTTCTACGTCATGCTCGCTGTGATCTCTCTCGCCTTCGCTGCAACGGACACAGCCTTCTGTTAAGCTTCTATATCTCTCTAGGATTGGCAGAATCGTGAATTCATCCTTCCTGCAGCGCTTGCGGACACCTCTCATCTCATTCTGCACTGTCCAGCTACGGACTCTTTGCGTCGCTCACTCTTTGGCAATTTTCCGTCTCTCTACGACCTCTGTCCCAGACCCTGTTGAGTTTTCCGACTTCTGGGGCTCCATGGTCTTCCGCCATCAACCCATCCCTCGGAAGGGGTTGGGGAACAACAACAACAGCAAAACTGAAATTGCAGACGCACTATTACGTTGCAAAGGGAGTTAGCAAATGCAGACGTTCCTAAAGTTGTAAACAGAATTACTTCACAATCTGCAACTTGCTATCCTAAGATTTCAATACTATTTATATACACGGAACACCATTACATATAAGAAATCAATACCGGTATACTGAAATAAGAAATAAATACTAGTAATAAACGAGGAACCTTCGTGGCCCCCTCACGGAACCCTTAAAACTCACAGAACACAACTGCATGTTTTGCAAAACCCCTGTTGAAGAGCACTGATTAAATTGTTTCCGTCGTGAGTAATTTCTTTTTCAACGTTTTTAACCCCCCAACCAAGGTTAGTTAAGTTTAATCAAATCATTATTTTATTAGCTACGTTTCATTGTCCAAACTATCTTTTTCTTACCAATAATCGATATAAAATGTGATGTTAGTTATACTTTTTTTGTTCTCTCGCGCTACTGATATCGCACGTTCGTTCAGACTTATTGTGCAACATCACCGTTTAATTCACTTTGGGAAATGGACAAAACTTTTCGCCAAGTTACTCTTCAAGTCAAATAACCTATGTGGAAGCGGAAGCGGTAGAATTTTCGCGCTTCTGCTTCCGCTTCCGCTTCCACAAAAAAAGGACCGTTTCCACCGCTTCCGCTTCCACATCCCTGATCTTGAGTATTGAAAATAATGAGCACAAAAATCAAGAGTGGCATAATCTACCCACCAAACTGAAAGTACCCAAAATGTCCAGACCTAATCTTGATCTAGTAGATGACAAAACTAAAGCATATTGCGAAGCAGCCACGTCTAAACTTAGAAACTGAAAGCCATTGGTTGAATTTTCCTTCAAATACAGAAACAATATGAGCCAAGATCTAAGAACCAGCTTTAAATACCTTAAGAAACTAGTAAAGAATAGCAAGATAGTTATTTGTCGTGCAGATAAAGGTGGAAAACTTTTAGTCCTTGACTTTAAAGATTACAACTTAATTATGGAAAGAGAATTTGCGAATCAATTTCAAGAATTGACACATGTTGATTTGACCTCAGTACATCATGAGTTACAACAGATAAAGAAGAAATGTGATAATTTCTTGAAAAACTTGCACAGAGCTGGTGCGATTGATGATAGTATGCTATTTCATGTGACTGGTTTAAAAGAACGAGAACAAAAATATCACAAGTGCTCTGGAAATTCAGCTAAATATCTTTCTGATTTAGTTACTGCGTACGCTTACCCGCTCTTCAAAACACATAAACTAGACCAAGAAAGTCTTCTATCTGCTAATATCACCGACATTCCTGTTCGATTATTACAATCTGCTGGCCACATCACGACTTCACGATTCACTGCATTCCTTGAACACTTGTTGCAACCAGTTAGTGTTGAATTTTGTAAAAGTACTATTAATGAGTTTTGTAGAGATAGTAAGCGCACTATTTGCAAGATTTGTGTGAATAGAAAAAAAATCATAATGCCTCAAACATTAAAAACAATGATCGCTTTATTTGGTTGCTGCTGACGTCTGCGCTCTGTATCCCAGTATTAAAAGAGAGACGGTAAAAATGGCGCTAGAATTAGTTCTTTAAAAGCATTCAAAGTTTAACTTGTCAGGTCAACGTATTTTGGTCAATCTTGCAATGCACTGTTTAAACAGCATTATAATTCAATATACAAACAAATTTTATATACAAAAGCAAGGCATCATTACAGGGGACAATAATTCGGTATCGTTAGCTAATATTTCGATGCACTTCATTATGCTTAAAATCAGCAACATATTAAATCAAGCACAACTCTTTAAAAGATTTGTTGTTGATATCATTTGGCTGTTATATGGTAATGCATTAACTGAAAAAATTGAGCAAGCGCTAACGAATACATGCATGGAGTACGAATTAAAACTCACTTTTAGAAAAGTTAGCACTAATGAAACAGGAAAAAGTCTGGAGTTCCTAGATGTTCTTCATATGATTGACAATTCTAACAAATTCGGATTTTTTACTTGTAGTTTTATTAAAGAAACAGCTACCAAAAGATTGTTTTTAAATGGCAATTCTTACCACCATCTACGTATGCATTTTCAAATCTATTGTTTTCGGTGAATCTGTTAGACTACGCAGATTAAATAAAACAAATGAGTTGTACCTTAAAGATTTAGAAAGGCTAAAAAAGAAATGTATAGACTCTTATTTCAACAAAAAAGTGGTGGAGAAAATCATTAATTTAGCAAAAACATGGACCGATCGTTTTGGACCAAAACCATTGAATAAAAACAAGACTACAGATCCTATGCTGATTTGGGCGTCCGCTTTTTCCAATTTACTCCAACTTACTGTCAAAGAGAAAAGCCTAGTTCAAGCTACCGTCGTGCATAAGCGTCCACCTCAGGGCCGGCGGAACCGCCCCCCGAACCCCCCGGTCGGGGGGGGGCCCAGGCCTGGTCAGGGGCCCCGCCCATTGAATACCAACCAAAGACCAATATTCAAGTTTCGACGTTGAGTATTTTGATCTACTGTTTCATGTTTCGATTCTGATTGCTTTCGACGCTTTGACTCATTTGTATCGTATAAGATAAGTCAAATTTTCTTAACGAGTGCTTTTGCCTTTAAAAGTAACTTTACAACCATTTAGTCAGTCAGAAGCCGTATAGTTACGTCATAGTCAGATGATGAATTTTTGAAGCTAATTGCCAAAAAGCTGACCAGTTCGTTGGTTGCAGCTACTGTGAAGGAAACAGAGTACAGTAAATAGATTACTGCATTTTTAGATTAAGAAAGATATGAAGTTAGTTTTTCAATATTTATAGTTTAATTGTGACAATGCTTAGAGTTAATTCGAAGTTGAAAATATATTAAAATATATTAATCGATTTTAGAGTTAATTCGAAGTTGAAAATAGCCAATTACGTGCATATATAATTTAGAAGCTATTTTTTAAAAATAGTCTATCGGAAACATGAAACGCCATAAAAGTGGAGCACAGAAAAGAAAAGAAGCAGCTGCTGCTCAGGAATCAGTTAAAAAGCTTACCAAATTAACACAGTTTTTTTCCGTTAGCAGAGCAGAAACTGAAACAGATAGTGCTACTTTGCCAGCCGTCCCTATCAGCGATACTTTGAGCTTAGTTTCAGCAGCAGCAGCGTCAACTGCAGAATCAGAAAATGTCTTGTGTGAATCGGTTGAACTAAATCTACCATCAGTGCCATGTACGTCTATGGGGGCAAAAAATGCGGCCATCGATACTTCATCGTCACTTCCCCACAGTTCGTTTGACCCTCTCCATAGGGACCCAGCGAAGTGACCTGACGTCATATCAGATCCGCAACGGGTTGACATCATCAGAAGAGGACCTCGGCAAGTTGTAACAAATTTTCCATACAACGCAGCTAGAAGACGATTTTCTTCTATTCATTACAAACGCATTTTGAGTAATGGCGAGGCTGTTCCTCGGTCATGGCTGATGTACTCTGAAGATTCTGACAAAGCATTCTGCTTCAGCTGCAAACTTTTTGGCAACTTAGCTAGTCCATTTAGTAGGGGCATCAATACATGGGAAGGGTTTTCCAAGAAGTTAAAGGATCATGAAAACGGTGCTTCTCATAAAAAGAGTTTTAACCAATGGCTTTTGCTTAAGGAGGGTATTAACACTCAATCTACGGTGGATAAACAAGCAATGAAGATTTTTCTTGCAGAAAGAACATTTTGGAGGAATGTTTTGGAGCGTCTAATAGACATCGTAATATTTTTGGGTGAAAGAAATTTGGCTTTTAGAGGATCCGACGAAACACTGGGATCATCGCAAAATGGAAATTTTTTGGGTTTATTTGAACTACTGGCGAAGAGAGATCCCGTCTTGAATGAGTTGCAAAATAGGATTATCCGGCACAAAACTAAGCAACACTATTTGAGCAAAAGTATTCAGAACGAGCTGATAAATTTAGTTGCAAAAGAAACTGAAAACGAACTTCTCACGCAGCTGAAACAAGCCAAATATTACTCTATAATTCTTGATTGTACTCCGGATATATCACATCAAGAACAAATGACCGTCATTTTTCGTTTCGTTCAATGTGATGATGAACACGGTGCAAGAGTAAAAGAGGCATTTTTTGGCTATTTGAGTGTCAATAACAGCACTGGCGAAGGTTTGCTCAATGTCTTTTTAAAGCGCTCCGAAGAATTAAGACTAGATCTTGCTGACTGTCGAGGCCAGTGCTACGATAATGGGGCGAACATGAAAGGAAAAGAAGCTGGTTTTCAAGCGAGATTACTGAAAATCAATCCAAAAGCGCTGTATGTTCCGTGTGCTAATCATTCGCTTAATTTAGTTGTAGTCGACAGTGTGAAATCTTCTACTGAAGCATTGGTATTTTTTGGTGTGTTAACGCAATTGTATTCACTGTTTTCCTCTTCAACGCAACGATGGACGATACTAAAAAAGAATGTTCCGCTCTCACTCAAATCCCAATCAGCTACTCGCTGGGAGAGTCGCATCAATTGCATCTCACCTTTACGATACCATTTGGCTGAAGTGATAAAAGCATTGAAGGAATTGGAAAACTACTGCTTCGAAAAAAAAGATGGTCAAACAATCAATGATGTTCGTTCATTGATACTTCGAATTGAAACATGGAGCTTCATTTTGTCAATTGTAGTTTGGCATGATATTCTTTTTCACATCAACAAGACGAGCAAAGTTATGCAAACCACTGGTGTTTCTATGGAAGTAGTTGAAAAAGAAATCAAAGCAACTGAGGAAGTTTTAAAGAAATATCGCGAAGATGGGTACAGCGGCGCGGTAGCCACGGCACGTGAAATTGCTGAAGGTTTGCAAATTGAGAGGAGTTTCGCTGAGAGTAGAACCAGAAGAAGAAGGAGGCTGTTCGAATACGAAGCAGAAGATGAAGGTAGCGAGATGTCGCCAGAAGAAAAATTCAAAGCAAATTTTTTTTGCCACTAATGGATCATGCTCTATCTTCTTTAAAAGAACGCTTCGAGCAAATGCACACTGTGGGTGCAATTTTTAATTTTCTTTATAATCAAGAAAGTTTATTGCAAGTATACGGGCACAATCGTTTACTTAATGCATGCCAAAAATTTTATGAAACAATGGGCGATATTGACCCTGTGGAAATGAATGAGGAGTTGGAACGGTTCGTGGTCATCGTGAAAGAAAATAAAGAAGATCTCAAAACAGCCAACGATTTTCTGAGCTATATCTATCGAAAGCATATGCTGGAAGTATATCCAAATTTGTCCATAGCTCTTCGAGTTTTGTTGACCTGCCCGGTCTCAGTAGCTGGCGCTGAGAGAAGTTTCAGCAAACTGAAGCTAATCAAAACCTTCCATCGATCCACCATGATGGACGAAAGGCTAACATCTCTAGCTACAATTTCGATAGAAAGCTCTTGCGTACGAGATTTAGATCTCGACCGCATAATTGATGTGTTTGCTGCTGAAAAAGCTCGCCGAAAAACATTTTGAAACCTGTATTAAATATACGTTATCTTCTTTGTATTAAATTTATTTTCATTAGACGAGTCAGAGTCAGTTTCTTCATCGACCAGCGATTGGCTTAAGGACTTAAGGAGGCTTTACACAGAATACGATGCGATTTACGTACGAAAATGTCGTATCAAATTACGTACGTAGATTTCAAACTAGGGTACGTAGACGCAAAATTGGACGCAATCGCATTTTGTATAATTTTTACGGTTCACTTTGTTTGCGGATAAAGGGGCCCACGTATAGTTTTCGGGGGGGGCCTCAGCTGGCCTAGCGCCGGCACTGGTCCACCTACCCTTGCCAGTATGCTTGCCAATTATAAAAAGGTAGCTCAACAACTGAAAATACTGATCAAGGAAGATCCCAACCTTGCAAGAAATGTGCCCTTTGCGGCCATTTCAACCATTATAAATCTATGGTACATCAAACTAGTACCATCACAGCAGCCAATGGTAAAATTTTTGCATTGAAGCAAACCTTGGATTGTTCAAACTATGGCATATACGTGGCTACATGCCGTTTATGTCACAAACAATATGTTGGTCAAACCATAAACAAATTTTCAAAACGCTGGTGCCACCACAGGTTTATTTGGAATCAATTTAAATACGACAATATTGACGATAAAGCAGCTTTATTACATCACTAGCAGAGGTACCCGGCGTTGCCCGGGTATAGGATAAAAAAGCAACGTCAGTATATGCAATTGGTCAGATCATGTAAGTTATCCTGGTGATTACTATTCTGACAACACTTTCTTTTTAACCCCTAGAAACTGTTGTCACGTAATATTTGCATTATCGGAGGCTAATCACCTTGAAGAGGAAACAGGTTACAATATCATACCTCAACAGTTACATTAGCATAACCATATTCTATGTAAAGGTGAAGATTATTTGCTTAAAGTTTTGTTTGTAAATCTTGTTATTCAATACAGACAATAAAAAGCGACATACACTTCATTTTTAATTCCTTTATCATTACTACTCATAACAATAGGTATTTGAATTTTCAAGGGGGCTTTCTCCCCCCTTTTTGCCCCCTAATATAGTCGTAGGAGGCTGAAATTTGGGGAAACTTTTTAATTTAGTGTCTTATACATATGGTTTAAATTTCATCTAAATCAGATATATTTGAATTTTCAAAGGGAGGTTCTGCCCCCCATAGCTCCCTTAGGGGAGCACTAAAAGGTTCGAGACCACTTCCACAGTATTCCTTGGAAAATTTTACACGACAATACACTTTTACTTATTTTTTGAAGCTTCTTTAACTTTTCTCTCTATAGGTATTTGAATTTTCAAGGGGGCTTTCTGCCCCCTAATATAGTCGAAAAAGGCTGAAAGATTTACCCGTCGTTGATCGGGTGAAATGTAAAGACTGATTAAATTTTTACATTGAATAACCATATTTTAATGTGTTTTCATGATTTTTATTTCATCGTACAACAGTACAAAAAGGCCTCTAGTAGAGCCCCATAGGCTCGTAGCCTCCCATAGACGAATCTGATCGAAATGAAAATACCGTACTTGGCAGATTTACCCGTCGTTGATCGGGTAAAATGTAAAGACTGATTAAATTTTTACATTGAACAACCATATTTTAATGTGTTTTCATGATTTTTATTTCGTCGTACAACAGTACAGATAGGCCTCTAGTAGAGCCCCATAAGCTCGTAGCCTCCCATAGACGAATCTGATCGAAATGAAAACACCGTACTTGGCTTCCCTGGAAAAAGTTATTTTAACCCGATCTACGACGGGTAAATCTGCTAGGGATTTTCAAATGTACAGTCTTTCTCACAACCATCTAATTTGGATTTTTATTTGTCACAAATTTTTTTCTGTTTGTGGTACCTAACAAAAACTTTAAATTTTTAAGGGGGCTTTCTGCCCCCTAATATTGTCGAAAAAGGCTGAAATTTTGGAAAGCTCTCTAATTTAGTGTCTTCTACATATGATTTAAATTTCATCAAAATTGAATATATTTGAATTTTCAAAGGGGGGTTCTGCCCCCCATAGCTCCCTTAGGGGGGCACTTAGAGGTTCGGAACTACTTCCATTGTCTTCCTCGGAGAATTTTACATAAGAATACACTTTTAGTTTTTATGTAAACTTTCTAACCTTTCTACCTATAGGGAACAGACAAACAGACTGACAGACAGACAAACAAACAGACTTTGGATTTTATATATTAGATTACCACACCTTCCATCGACTCACATTACAGACAAAACCAGATATTGCCGATTGTTTTTTTGTAACGTTTGTAGATCAACCGCCCAAACATCTTTTATCTATTTACGAAAACATATGGCTAGACAAATTAAATGCCACTGTTAACATAAATAAAATGCTCTTGCCCTCAATTAAGTGACTTTGTAACTATTTTTTTGTTGTTGAAATACTGTTTTAGTTTTATTTCCTCTCACATCTCAGTGTGTTATCTATCACTTACGTCACTGCTTCTATAGGTTATGACCCTTCACTCATTATTATGATATACTGCCCTTTGTTTATTTAGTAATTAGGCGTCTCTTTCATCTCACATCTATTTCTTTGTAACTTAACCTATCATATTAGTTTGAATGTATTTTGAAAGGAGTCGGAGCTAGTTTTATGGCCTGTAGTTTTGATAGCTGTTTATTGTTATTGTAGATCCTGTGCAGATAAATATTTTTGCTTCTTGTTAAGTTTTGAAGATTTTATTGTCTTAGTACAGCCTTTTCTCTGATTTACCATTAGTTTGTTTGAAAATATTTAAAAAATTTTTTTTGTGCGATTTTTATTATATTTTTGCAGAAACTGAGGATGCGTTAGCGAAATTAATTTTTCTTATGGCAAATAAATGTCTAAGGTGACTTTATTACTGTTTGTTAATAGCAGACCCTTTTTCAACAACTCTGTCGGGGTGAATTGAAGACTGCATTTTATTTTCACAGCAGTTTTCAAAAACTTAAAACAACTTTTTTCGGTCTAGACTCTAGAGCCTGCCATCTCCAACACTTTATCATTGTGTGGAGACAAAAACCTATTCAGATATTGCTCTTACTTTACCTACTTCGCTTAAACTTATTATTCCGAACTACTGTGTATTTGTTTTTTTTGAGATAGTTGAACTCGTGTTGAATGTAGAGTCTAATCCAGGGGTGGCCAAGCTTTTTATGCAAAGCGCCAACTCTTCTACCAACCCGTGTCGGATGCGCCATAAATGTAGGGTAGAGGTGGCCAACCTTTTCAGTCCATGCGCCAAAATTTTTCGCCACACAAGCATTCATTTGAAGATGCGCCACACAAACATTCATAGCTTTTCATTGCTCTCAAACGTGTAGTAATATATTTATACTTTGAAGTCAAAACAAGGCCATATTCAGTGGTGATCTCCAAAAAAAAAAAATAAAATAAAAAAAAAAAGGTCATCCCCTGTTTCGCTGCACCTTTTCCATCACTTTTGGCTTAAATATGCCACCAAACGTGAGGCCAACCAAGTGCGGACTTTTTTTTTTTTTTGGAGATGTTATTGGAGTGACAGATTTTTCGGCCAGATGAAAGGACACTTACCCAAATTGCCCGAAAAATCTTAAACCTGGAATGCGCCACCTCTAAACATGCAATGCGCCAAATTTGGCGCAATGCGCCACGGTTGGCCACCCCTGGTCTAATCCTTCTGAACAGCGAAGTGCGAAATTTCGATCGTATTTATATATAAGGCGAGCAAAATTAAAATTACAGACGGAGTATTACGTAACAAAGGCAGTTAGCAAATTCAGACGTTCTTAAAGTTGAAAACAAGATTACATCACAATCTGCAACTTGCTGTCACAAGATTCCATTACTAACTATTTATATACAAGGAACACCACTACATATAAGAACTAAATATGCTGAAATAAGAAATAAATACTATTAATAAACAAAAAACGGTACTTACGTATTAACGGGAGGACCTTTAAAAACACGACTCAAAAATTGAAGTAAATTATTTATTGAAACGGTTAAAACAATAAAATACTCCCTTCCAGTGTACACTGCCCCGTACATTTACATACCGGGCCTGCCCCTTCAGTGTACACTGCCTTTCTTTTAAATAAAATAACATTAAAAATCAAAGGTCCTCCCGATAATACGTAAGGACCCAAAAAACTTTCGCAGTCCCCTCCCGGAACACGACTACACGTTTTGTGGAAACCCTATTGAAGAGCACTGATGTAGAATGATGAATGTTTTCGTCGTGAGTAATTTACTTGTCAACGTTTTCAATCCCCAAACCAAGGTCAGTTGACTTTAATCAAATCATTATTTTATTGGCTACGTTTCATTGTCCAAACTACCTTTTTCTTGCCTTCCATAACCTCCAAATTTGTCGCAGTTGTTCAGCATTCGATTCTACAGTAAGTTGAACTAAATGCTTAATGTATATGTGCAGACTCTGCAGTAAAACTAGCTGATACTGCAGACTAAATTTTTTCTTACAAGAAATTTGTGTAATCACCAGAAAGCACCACTATCTCCGTATTCCAAGTCAATACCCTAAAACAAATAGACTACTCGTGGCAAGAATGAGGACTTCCTTACATAGGCGTAGCTAGGGGTATGGCGACTCTACGAGATACAAACTGTGGATCAGCGATGTTTTGCCAAAATCAAACGTTGTGGGTGACTCATAAACATTCTCGATCTGTTCGCGCGCTCGTTATGGTATAAAATCATTCGTTGATCTCAATACTAAAAACATTCCCTGACCTAAACTTGAATCATTTGTTGGTCTAAAACAAGGGTCGGCAACCTTTTACCGTCAAAGAGCCATTTGGACCCGTTTACCACAGCAAGGAGACCGATGAGAGCCAGAATAATTCTACGAAGCATAGGTCATAAGTGTTTTCCAAAAAAAAAGGTCTTCACCTGTAGTTAGAGTCATTGATCTGAGTATCATTTCACACTCGCTTGCTTCAAAGAACAGCAAAAGTGCCGCAGATGGGAGGCAAAAGAGCCACATGCGGCTCCGGAGCCGCGGGTTGCCGACCTATGGTCTAAAACTTGTGACAAAAATAGACATACCTACACATCATGAACAATTTCGCTCCCTTGTTATAATGAAATAATACTAGATGACCAAACTGTAAAGCCAGGCGTAGTTCCATCTGACGCATGGCAAAGTGACCTAGTAAATATGTGTATAAAGAGGCTGGTAAAACATTCAAGAAGATTTCGTTCAAAGTCATCATTGGTGCATTCAATGTTGTGGTTGATGATTCAAAAATATATTTGTTTCTCTGGAGTCAGATGTGATGTGTGAACCACTCACGACAACAACCCAACATACAGAAACCCGACGAAACATTCTCCACATTGTGGTGACCCCGACGAAGCATTCCCCACAGAGGCCAAAGGAGCCATAGCAGCCAATTTTTTTTTGTTTCAATGAAGGAATAAAAGAATTTTGGTCAAAAATAAAAACAGTACCCTTTTAAAAGTTGATAATCAAGTAAAATTTTCTCATCTTTACCTTGGGCCGAAAATAGCTATGCACTTTAAAAACTGTTCGACAAAAAACATCATTCAACAAATTTCATATTTTGGCCACCCCAGTGTTTGCTTCTGGCTAAGTCACTGTTTCGTCACTGAGTACTGAACTTTCAAATGGCAACTTCTTTGGCACCAAACATAATTCATTTGCAATGTGGGCTAGCTAAATTTAAAATTCTATCTCTGCTACCTTAATACCTACACACGACTACTTGATTGAACGGATGTAGAGACAAAGCGTCTCCAGAACAATTTTTGAACTTTTGTTTCCCCTCGCATTTGGCAGACTCTAAATAAGAAAAATTAAGGAGGTTTGTGAAAAAGTGGCAGCAAGCATGAAGTAGCTTCGCTACTGCACATCAAAGTGACGCCCAGGAAGGAGAAAGCCTCATTAATAAGGTAAAAATAGGGGGTGGTCAGTGAAAAGGCAACTGGTCGCTCGGCATAGGCACGTGATGTCGGTAGTGAAGAGAAATGAGACCGCGCAATAGTAAAGCAAACAGAGAATTTATCAAAAAATAGCAAAATAGCCTTCAGAGAAGAAAAGAACTTTGCTTTTAGCAATTCGGAGAACAAATTGTCTGAATTTGCTTTAAGTTGATGGCAGCCTACAAGACATTTCCAAAACAAGTTGTTAGTTTTTTCCCTACGTCACATCACAAACAATTCTGGTACTGAGCTCAACGTTTTAACAGCAAGCGAGAATGTTTTAGCCATCAACAGTACCCTACAAACAAATCCGGGCAAGTTTATAACTATTAAGTCATTTTACCGTGAATTCTTTAAACGTAAAACCCAAGCCCTTGAACTCCGTTATTAACCTGATCAGCAAACAAAACTCTAGCTTTAGTCAAACATCTTGTTGCCACCTGAGACCAGATACGCAAAAAACAGCTATTTATTACAATCAGCTCTCGCGTAATCAGTAAAAACACTGGCGTTGCCGATTTGTATACAAATTAAAGAAGTTCGGCAAAATGGAGTGGCATTGTCCATAATGGGTATTTCCAGGGCTGGATTAAGCAATTTGCAAACTGGGCAGTTGCCCCGGGCCCCGCGCTTTTTAGCGCTATTAACTATTGAATTGAATTGAAATAAATTTATAGCCTTATAACCTACATTACCAGCAAACTTGAACAGAAGAATCAAAATATCTACATACCGATACAGTTATTATTTGTACGAGAAAAAATTGAAACTGGCTTTCAGTTACAAAGTAACTGTGATGTCACTGTAGAGACTGATATAATCAGTGGTGTATTGCTAAATAATAAACCAGGTGGACGGTTGGAACTGATTTCAAACCCTATGGCAGTGGTTCCCAACCTTTTTCCTGTCGTGGCGCATTTTAGAAAAAAACGAAAATTATTTGGCACACCTGGAATATTTTGAATACAAAATTATTCAAATTGACCGTTTTTTACATATCACAACGAAAAATTAAGGCAATAACCGTAATTTAGCTTGTTTCCAGGAAATTCACTGTACTTGCGTCTTTATGACAGGATTGCAACAATTCTGTCAGTGAGAAACTTGTGCTTGGTGTTTCCTAGCAACCATTTCAATGTCAGGACGTATTTCAGAGAGACAAACCCTCATTTCTTCTTCAATGCAACAAAGCCGCTCTCGTTTTTTGGACTTCATATTGCGGAGTGTTGAAAATCCGAGCTCACATAGATATGATGTCGAAAACTGCATCAGAATGGTCAAAGCCTTTTTAGCTAATGAAGGGTATTCTTCTTTGACAGCAATCCAAAATGTGTCTATTGGTACCCCAGCATGTTTGATTTTAAGTCCACGATCACTGGAAACACATGTCAACTCCTCTTCTTCACATAATAAAAGACCAGTGCTAGATGAATTCTCTATAAAAGGATTTCGAACCCATTCATACTCATCGGTCTTCAGTGATGGGAAATAAAAGTTAATTTTTTCTTCCAGAGTTGTTAAGTGTTGAAATACAATGGGGCTAATTTTCTTTATGCAGCTTTGTCGTACTTAAGGGAACATCTCAAGGTTACCATCTTTAGCTCTGTTTTTCCAAATTGCAACTTTCTTTTTAAATGCAATCAGCTTATCTGATGAAGTCAGAATGTTTTCTTCTCTGCCTTGCATGCTTGTGTTGAGGCCATTGAGATGTGCAAATATTTCTGCCAAATATTCTAGCCTTGAAAGCCAGAATTCACATTCAAGATATTCACAGAAGTGTTCATGGTCTTCTGTTTTGAAAAATGCATGAAGTTCCTTGTGCAGTTCATATACACGCCATAGCACCTTTCCTCTTGAGAGCCACCTCGCTTCAGTGTGCAGAATCAAACGTTTGTGCCGAGAGTCCATATCAACACAGATTTTCTCGAAAAAACGAGACTTCTTCGGCCTCATTTTGATGAAATTAACCATTTGAACAACTTGTTTTAAAACTTGACTTAAGTCATCTGGTATTGTTTTTGAAACAAGTATTTCCCTATGGAGGAAGCAGTGGGTTTGTACAACATTAGGATTTTCTTTTTGTACGAGTGATACAAAACCTTTAATACTGCCAACAATACATGGCGCCCCATCAGTACATATTCCAATGCACGAGTTCCATGATAAATTCCATTTTTCAAGGTAAGCAGATAATATGTCAAAGACGTCTTGGCCTCTTGTAGTGAGTGACATTTTCTTGCAGCACAAAAATTGATTTATTATTTGATTTCCATCAACGAAACGAATAAACGCAAGTAACTGTGGTTTGCCGCTGATGTTGGTTGATTCGTCAACTTGTAAAGCGAATTCAACGGTGCTTTGAAGTTTAGTCTGTACAGTTTCCTCGATATTAGCAGACAAATCCACAATATGTCTTTGGATTATATTATTTGACAGGGGAGTCTTGCGTATTTCTTGTTCGGCTTTGTCACCCAGAATTCTTTTTACTATCTTTCTGCAAGCAGGCAAGATGATCGACTCAGCCAAAGTATGTGATCTTGTTTGCTGCGCGATCATTTCGGCGACATCATAGGAAGCAGCTTGTGCCTTTTCAGAAGCAGTTAACAATTTTTGAAAAGCGGTTTTTTGTTTGGATTGTTGCTCTAGTAGTCTCCGAAAATAGTTCAGATTTTTATCTTGAAGCTGCGAGTGTTTGGTTACAAAATGTCTACTTAACTTGCTGGGCACCATATCTTCGTTTGACATTTTTTCGCCGCAAATGACACACAGAGGGAAAGGTTGATCCTCACTACCAGTCCAGTGAAATCCATATTTCAAATAATCATCGCAGTATTGACGTTTTGGTCGAGCTTTTGGTGCTTTATCACAGGGCTTTGCTGCCTTGGAACGTTTACTTTCTGATTCATTATCATCACTTTGTTTCCTCTTGATAAATTTATCCATTTTATTGGGTAACTTAAAGCGCGACAAGTATAATATCTTGACCGAGTGCAAACAATTTAGTTTAGTATCGTACGGTAGTATTTAGGGCACAGTCGACTGGCTTAGATGTGTGTCAGCGTTTGTATATGTCACAATCGCTATTTATTTCATGCGTTATTTTGCACAATGCAGCCACACAACGAACCTTATTCAAGCGTAAATAAACTTGAATGATACATTCACCAACCAAAAACAACTCAATTACTATCAACAATATCGTTAGTGTGCCGTACTGACTAACGTGGGCGGCGTGAATTTTTTAAAGCGTACTTGATTGAATTTAACTTCAATATTTTTTGCGGCGCACCTGATGACATCTCGCGGCGCACTGGTGTGCCGCGGCGCATAGGTTGGGAACCACTGCTCTATGGTTTGAGAGACATGCGTAACGGCAAACTTGTCTACAACGCAAGGCGGGAAACATAGACAACATGTAATTGAACTGTTCGCAATAAAGGGTATACTAATTAAAACAACTTTATTTAGATAAAAGTACATTTGAAAGCATATTTTAGAAACAATAAAATAAAAAAATTTTGAATATTAATAAAATGTTCCTTCAGTCAAGCGTTTTCTAAAAAAAGTAAGCGGACGGCGATCCCCCTGATCCCCCTCCAATACATCTTTGGGTATAATAGCATTCAAGTTAATGGCTGCGAACGACTGCCAAATGTTAGAGCAGTTATAAGAAATATTAGATGCCACCACAGCCCTCAACAAAAATTTTGTTAAGTTGTGACAACTGCTACAAGATTTTACGTTGGACGACAATGAAACAAATCAAACCAAATCAGATTCATCGTATTTGAAAAAGAGTATAGATGCCTTAGAAACAGCCATATTTGGTACCTCATTTCTTAATCGATTTTCAAACTTTTTTAGAAAAATAAATGGGTATTTCAAGGCAATTTCGATAATACATGTACATGACATGACATTTGCTGTAATATTTTATGCTAAAAAAACGAACTTTTAGACCTGTAGTGTAATTTTTTATTAAATAATTTATAATAGGCTAAATAAAAACAGATTAGTTTTACGTATAAACCTTGCAATAAGGTACAAACAATCAGTGACGTTTGAAAGGTGAAGAAATTCGCTTTCCAATAACCATTTTTGCAGATTATAGAGATTGCTAGTTGCTAGGTAGCAATTTTTGAGGCGATCTCTGATTAAGAGGGATCTGCCTCCAATATCACATTAAGGTAAAATAGAAAATTTTGCTCAAAGATGATCACCTACATCATACGGTACCATACAGCAATTTGTTTTGCACCCTGATAGAACCCAATAAGGTCGAAACCGGTTGCAGGTTATTGACATAATGTAGTAGATTGTTGTATGGTACCGTATAATGTTGGTGATCGTTTTTGAGCAGAATTTTCTATTTTACCTTAGTGAGATACTGGAAGTAGCTCCCTCTTAATAGGATATGGTCTTGAAAAATGCTATTTAGCCACTAGCAACCTCTATAATTTGTAAAGTGACAAAATCTTAACAATGATCCTACACCCTTACTAGGGCTTACCGATGTGACTTGTTGTCCGTGTCGTGTGTGTGTATCCTTAAATGAGACTCCCATGATACAGGTAGTGCTGTCATATTGTTCTGTATCAAATCTTTTGTTTGCACCCAATGGCAAATTTGTTTTTTCAGCATTTTTGTTATTGAGTGTTTTTACACCCGCCTGATGAACCCAATAAGGTCGCAACTGGTCGCGGGTTATTGATATGATCTAATAGATTACTGTGTGGTAGGGACAATTGCCCGAATTTGGGCAGGTTGGCCTAAATTGACCATTTATGTACATAATCCATCATCTCTGATCGCTTTGTCCTGCTTTTAATTATTACGGTCGTGCCGTATCAACTTTCAGCAACCAACAACATAACTTTCATATTTATCTATTTATGAAATTGCAGTAGTAGGAGCTAAAGAAATAAGATTATGCGCCGAAAATATAGAAGCTATTTAGATGAAAACCTTGACAAAGCTTTGCGATTAATCGCAGCAGGCAAAATTTTACAGAAAAAGGCATCTATAGACTTTAATATTCCTAGACAGATATTAAATAGACCAATAAAACGCAAAAACAACTCCAAGAAAGGTGTGGAAAGGCCTACTACTCTAGCTCAGGGAGAAGAAAAATTACTTCTGTCTGCTGTAGTAGACAACTAGACATAAAAAGTAGGGAGTTTGCATTATCTGAAATGCAGACAGCTAATTAAGTGTTTGTGGAATCATGTGAAAGGAAGGACTTTAAAGATGGTATTACTGGCACTGTGATTGAAATGGAATAATGATTTTGTTGGTTGAGTGTATTTTAAAAAAGAGATAGGAAAAAAGTTTCAAGCGATTGCTTTGTTTTTACTGAAACGTCGAAAATTTTGCTTAATCGGTCTCAGTTGAATGCAGTTTAGTATATATCTGGCTAAAATACATTCCTTTTGTATTCTTATGCAGTTTAAAACTTTTTTAAAACACATATATTATGTCCATTTTAAGGTGCGGAACCTCAAAATTGGCATAAAAATTTTTTATTTACAAGGTGTGTTTACAAATTAAGGCCTAACTTTCCCAATTTGGACACCCCAAACATGCCAAGAATAATAGCCCATGGCATAAAGGCAATGAACCAATGCTGAATTATTTGTGGTGGTGTAGGACTACAAAATAGAGACACGTGATGCACATTCTAGACCATAATTTCTCCCTTAACCACAAATGCATTTGCGCTGGTGAAAAAATGTTCCAAAGCCAGCCCAAATAAGAGCATTTGACCCTACCGTGTGATGTTGGTGATCATTTTTAAGCAAATTTTTCTATTTTACCTTTCTACAAATATGTTATTCTAATTAGTTAAAGCTAAGGATTGCATCTTAATGGCTCGTCGAAATTGGTTGTCATACATCATGTTTCATTGTTAGTGGAACAATTATCCTACTGACAAATGGCAAATGCAGCACTGGCAAATAGTAAACGCATGGAAAAAAACCTAGCGCTACACATTAAGCATTTTGCTGAATTTGCGAAATCAAATTGCTTAAGAATGGCAGGGAATTGGGTTAAAAATGGTAGAGCTGGAATTGATTGTGGCTTGGCTTCAAGCAGAGACACACTAGCAGTCTGAAAACCAGAAGCCACCTTTTCCGCCAGAGCAACTGCGTTCGATTGGCCGATGGTTTACCTGATTTTCAACAACTTTGCATCCGTAGCAAAATGGGCTCCCGCAATTTTCAATTAGCAGACATTTACAGTTGTGATAAAACCGGCAGCATTGCAGTCCAAGAACCCATAAAATTCGTTACAAACAGAGGGAAAAAACAGGTGCACTCACGGCAGAGAAGAGTGTCACGAATAAGAAAATTTGTCTTGTAAGAATAATTTTCACATATGCGTATAGTGCTGTATTATTTTGTTCGCTCGGCTACTGATTGAAAAAAAAGACTTTTTTTCCTCGCAATTTGATTTGCTGTAAGTACGACTTTAATACGTCACAATCGTTTATGACCCAATAAAATTCCAGATTGATCTAGTGATTCTAGCTTCTTCGAAGAATTTTGTTGACTGATTGAGTGATTACATAACTTAGTAATACTTTTTTTCTTTTTCATGTGATTTTGTTCTAGCGACTTATGGATTTTTTTTTCGATTTATATATAACGCGATGGGATTTTTTTAGTAGAGTGCAGAAAAACGTTGTAGTGGAGAGAGAGAGATTGATTGACAGAGTAAAGAAGGGCTATTGTTTTTTGTGATAATTTATTGTGGATTCTGTGGACGTGGCAAGTATTGAACAGTTATTGGTAAAATTTGTTTTGGCGTTTTCCTGATTCTGTAGTATAGTGATTAATTCTGAGATCGTTGAGCGAAGAAGCTTGAAGTCGTGAAGTATTATTTCTGTGAATACATCATTCTGTTCTCAACATGGTTTAAGGTGTTTTTAGTGGGAGCCAATCTTTTCCAAGTTTTATTAAGTTGCAGTCAGACCTAATTATCCGAACAACTATCATACGTCGCCTCAATTTTAAAAAAATGTTAAGATTGAGATAGAACCGAAAATTCTATTATTAATATTAACTCTTTCGTTCCCGCGATCATCGATTGATGATCTCGTGTTTTCAATGTTTCCCTCAAATTTTTTTAAATTGAGTTATAAAATTAGTTTACTGAAAAATCGATTTGTGACTTTATTTTTCATCCGATTTTCATAAAATTTTCAAAAGATCACGCTTATTTCCTCACGCATCGGAAGATGTAAATTTGTGCCCTAATTTTTGGATTTTTATACCCAAAAAGCGTTAAAAGGACCAAGAGCCCAGTTGCAGACGACAAAATCGGCCAAATTCTCAGCACGTGCCAACTACACTAAAATCAAATTGAGATTACATCTTTACCACAATACCAAACTCTTTATTATTAACACAGTCTGAAAACTACTCTTTTGGGGCATCATTTCACAAAATTTCAAGCGATAATGATAAATTTTACTTTTTTAAATTTTCAAATTTTTTAGGGTTCTCAAAACTCCCCCAAACAAATTTTAAGGGTAAGTAGATAAAAGTAAATTTAGTGCGTAAAAAATATGATATGTTGCTAAATACCGGTTACATTTGAAAGCTTAGGAAATTTTCTTTCCAGCAATATAGAACTTTAAATAGTTTAGACTAAGTGGTATATGATATTTACTGATCAAAAATGAGTACTGTACATCATGTCAGTTCAAAACCCCCAAAATTTTTTTGACTTACTTTGACCAAATTATAATTTTTGGAAAAACTACATCCTTTAAAAAGATAAAATAAATTGCAAATATTTCACCAATAAAGTCGTCATTTTGTATCAAATTTCCAAGGAGACAAAGACTGAAATACAAGTTTAAAAGCTAACAGAAGTTTGGCTTTCGTAAATCAAAGTTTGCTGTATCCCCCTTGTTTCTCAAGAAATGGGAAGGGTGTAAACAAGCGGCTGTTTCATTGTCAGTGACAGCATATTGTATTTAAACTTGATATTTTCTGAATCTTGAAGAAATTCCCTGTTCAAAAATACATAATGTTACATGGTTTAGGCTAACCTCTAGCAGATAATAACTGATCATATTTTAGGTACTAAATTTAACTACCAAAATTTGGTACCGGTCGGTACCGGTCAAAAAAAAGGTGATGTGCCTCAGAAAATTGCAAATTGTAGAAAACCTAGGCTTTTAGGTAAGTTTTGATTGATGTACCTTGAAAGCTTATTTCCTTAGCATCATTTTGCGACCATTTCTAAAAAAATTGGTAGAAAATTAAATCTGTAGTGATCTTTGAGTTGAGGGTACTACTTTAATTTTGAAGACAACTACCCCCCAGTTGGGGGGGTTCATTTGCATAAAATTTGCATATTCAAAAAAAAATTTTTTTTTCTATTTGAAATCCTCAAGAAATGTAGATTTCAAGGATGTATCACACTTGATGTAGAAGTAGACAGCTGAGTAATGATTTATAAACAAACTTGAGGTACATAATTATGATTAATTATGATTGATTATGACAGTTTTTTGCGCTGCCACCTTAGGGACATTTTTTTTGCTATTTACACGGGAGCAAAAAAGTTAAAACGCGACAGAGAGGAAGAAACTTGTGACAATTGTATATACCGTCAGCGCAGCAGGCAGTGCTCTGCCTCTCATCATATTCCCAAGAGTGAACTACCATAATCACTTCATTCGAGGAGTGTCCCTCTGGATCAATTAATTAAGCGACAAGATAGGCTTGGATCAACGAAGATCTATTTGTAGCAAACCTGCAATACAGTTTGTAGCAAACCTGCAGCACAGTTTGGCCCACATGATGATCAACGAAACATAAGATTCTCCTGGTGCTGGACAACCATAAATCTCACATCTTTTTCCAGCAGTTGACTTGTGAAAACAAGATGGAATTGTGATGCTGATCGTTTCACCGCACACATCTCACAAGCTGTAGCCCTGAATTGTTCCGTTTATGAGCACTTTAAGGCTGCTTACAACTGTGCTGTAGATGCGTGGTTGCGTTCGCACCAGGACAAACAATTACTATTTACGATACATCTTTGCTCGTATTTTGAGCTCAAATGTTGGTAGTGACTCCAACAAACATCACGTGTGTGTTCACGTGCATTGGCATTTATCCCAACGGTATGGGTTTGTTTGGCGACGCTTTTTTGGCAGATTATGTACCATCTCTACCTACTGACTCTACTTACAGTAAATAGAGATGGTACATACTCAGAAAAAGCATCTGAGCTAATAGCAAGCGTCACTCCACAAGAACCAGCAACATCCACAAGCAATAGCCTTAGCTACGTATCTACTATGACTGTCTTTCCAAGTGCCTAAAAGAACACTAGCAAATACCAACAAAAGAAGACAAAAAAGGAAGTATTAGCATCTTGACAGGTATTCCAGTTTGGACTGAGTCAGCTGAGACTCAAAAAATGAAGATCGTGAAGCAAATGTGTCGAAATTTCTTTAAAAGCCAAGAAAACCCTATTTGCAGCTAGGCACATCAGTTAATCAAAAGATGAAAGTAATGAAATTATATAAGTTCAATGACACTTTGGACAAAAGTGCTGAAGAGCAGTACCGCATTGAAGGTGACTTCGTAATGGAAAAGTTCATGGAAAATTGCGTTGCATACCCTTTATGGCTCGAATTGATGATAGATGGTGATGATTACGACGGTACTTTTCTGAAAAGATTTACGAAAAAAATGCTTTCCTAGAAAACGTGATCTCTGTACCAGACCCAGGAGACGAAGCAAAATTTGCAAAAGATGATGTGATGATGAAGCTTTTCCAAGCTCATGTCATTTGAGAGCTCTTCCAGAACACGTTGCCAGCTATATTTTAAAGAAAACTTAGCTTAGTGGGACATTAGTTAGGATAAATCTAATCTCCAACATAACTTCATGTGGTTTGTTTTTTGGTTCACATTATTTCCAAAGAGTTTTATGTTGAAAGCTCTTTTTTCGGCAACAATCTCTCAAACAGCTGTCTTGTGTAGTTTTGGATACATTTCATATTGATGGGTCTTGTCAATGCCTATTCTGCGCATATCATACAGATATAATAGTACCAAATATAAAATGGAAGTGCTGAACATTTTCAATTAAAAGGATCAGGTTTTAGATAATAGGATAGCAGATCAACTTATCCCAGAAGTTGGCTCATCTCACCCTACCACAGGAAGGTTGATTCGGTAAAAAAAGTTTTTTGTAAATTTATTATTTTTTTGATATACACTGCAACTGGCCAAAACCAGCGCCGATTTAAAAAGCATTTATCTCAGTGTTTACCTGCATTGAATCAGTGGTTCAATCAAAAAAACATGCTGAGTTATTCATGTAAAACGATAAAATGGCTCATCATACCCCTGTCTCCCCTACATCAAGGATGTGTTTCCCTTGCAGGAAAGAAAAATTAATGAGCTTTCCAACAAATATAATCTTAAAGTGTGCCCGTTCAAACACTTTCCGCTATTTTGTCCCTCACTTGAATATGATTATTTTAAAGAAAATTTAATGCGCTTTTCAACAAACATAATCTTAAAGTGGGCACGTTTGCGGAATAAGACGCAATAATTAGTTATACACTCTTAGATTTACAAAATACCGGCTGTTTTTTGGCCATTGCTTTCAAATCTGTGTCAAGTTCAAAGCCGTGTTAGAACATCTTCCGCAACTTTTTTCCTCACTTGATTATGCTTATGTTGAAAGAAATTTAGTGTGCCTTTCAGCAAATGCTCTTAAGGTGTGCACGCTTGCAGAATAAGGCAAAATAATTAGTTATACACGCCCCGCTCTAAAAATAACGGCTTTTTTAGGACCTTGTTTCCAAATATATGTCAGATTTGAAGTAATATTCACACAGGTTTGAACGTGTTTGACAATGAGATTATGCTTGTGGAAAGTGGATAATTTGTGATTCACAATTTTTTTAGCAAAGATTCGGTTGTAAGTTTTTTCATAAACAGCTAGATTTACCTTTTTATTAGAAATTTGTTTAGCAACCGCTAGATTTACGTTTTTATTTTACAATTGCGATGGTAAACTTTCTCACATTTAAACTTCAATATGGGTGATATAAAAGTTTACATTTCGTGGAATGATGAAGGAAAATTTTGTTCGTTCAGAGAAGGTAAGATGCCTCAGGCGATGAGGCGATGACTGCACTACTTGTCTGTTATGGTTAATCACCTTTGGATAACTTTTTTTGTGCGTGCGATAAGCTCATATTTTTGGTATGGTTTAACTTAAGGCATTGGCTATTTTGCTGTCAATGGCATTTTACCCTTGGAGACTATTTTACCGTAAGACATTTGTGGATGCTCAATTTTAATGACGTATTGAACATGTGACATTTGGTCATTTCTGGTTGGTTAATTTTAATGATGAATTAAATAAATTGCACCCCCATTATACTCTCCCCACACTGTATGCTAGGGTTGCCATACGTCATAATTTTCCCTAACATGTCCGGGATTTTAGTGTTGCGTCAGGGAAGATTGCTTGAATGTCAGGGATTTTGTGTCAGTCAACAAAAGTGGCTTGTTTGTGGCTGGCCAAATCAAACTCTTTTATCTGAATGGGCCACTTGGATTCAGTCAAACTTACCACGAGTAACACAATTGGTGGCAGCAAAACAGGTGATCACCTTTTTTATTTTGTATAACACCTCCATTGTGGGTAAAATACACTGATAATTAAGCGAAAACATTGTCAACAATCAAATGTAATGGTACCTACTGCCAATACATAATATCGTAGTGTGAATATGACCAAACAGTGCATCTGGAATTTTGCCTCATCAGATATGGTAACCCTACTGTACATTCTCTCCCAGTGTACACTACCATGTACATTCACATACTGGGCCTCTCCTTCCAGTGTACAAGGATTCCAAACCTGTAACCATTGCATTTCAAGGCATCTGCACCATCCACGCACCACAATGTCACTGCCAGAATTGTTGCAATTATGGTTATATAAAGACACATAAATAATTATGGCAAAATAGCCTCCAAGGGTGAAATTCCATTAACAGCAAAATAGTCACTTGCTTAACTTCATAGTCCATAAATAAAAATGTATTTTGGTTGTGTGTAATTATTGGTCAGTAAGTTAAATAACAAATACTGACCGTTTCAATGCATTGTATATGCTAATTCAAGGTCTAATCACTACTGGTGTTTAGCTGTTAAGATTTTCTTTATCCAGTCAAATTGTGAGAGAAGTATGGTCTAGTGTTTTCGTCTGTTACGTAAATTATAAGAAAACTTTAAAAGTAATTATGTTATTGATGGAATAGCTTTTGTTCAGACTCTATTTGAATAGCTGGTATTGCAGTAGCACATGTGTGTTTTCTTCAGAATAAATAACACTCTTAAAAACTCTTACTTTTTAAGAGAAATAAAATTGTATGACACTGTACCACGATCAAGCTCAGAGTGATCTAAAAAGCATCTTCGTATTTAATTCAATGCAATTGACTGGAAAATCTGACCAAATATAGCATAACTGCAGATGTTTATGCTTCATTTGTTTACCAATGATATTGTATTGTGTATCATAAGTGCAACCATACATAATGTTGGACTGGTTTGGGTTCCCAAGATTTCCACACTGCTCTATTAGTCTAGCCTATGGCAAACTAATGGTACTGATACAGCATGTGTAACATTTTGGCAGGCCATTACCGTTTGCAGAATCACAAATCATCTTTAAGGTGGCAAACTAATGGTACTGATATAGCATGTGTCACATTTTTGGCAGGCCATTACCATTGTGAGCTACCTTTTGCAGAATCACCAATCATCTTAAAGATCATTTGTGATATTTTGTTTAATTTATTGCAGGGTCTGACTGCTCATCTGTTATAAAGTTGATCCATAAACATTTTTGCAATCGAGGAGGAAGTATTTTGCAGCAACTGATTGTTGAAAATGACATTCAGCATTGGGTTAACTGTCCAGAAAACTTTGTTTTAACATCAGAGGTGAAACAGTTGCGTTTGCTTCCAACCAATGAAAAGGTAGGTAATTGAAGAAGTAAAATTGATTGTTGTCATCAAGCTTATGCAATTTCTTTCAAGTTTTGTGAAGGCTTTTCAACATATAGCTTTCATAGTGTAATGGTTATATTTGCCTGTGTAGAAAAAGCTGATAAACCATGGAAAAAATGACAGATTTTTTGTTTTTTCTTTTATCTCAGTAATTCTTTTCATAACTGCTATGAAATTAAGTTTTGTTTCTGGATTACATTTGCTCAAGAAACTGCTTACAAAGTTTTGCTACTTTTCTTGATATTTCTTTTGCAATACTGCTAAAAATACCTGTTTGTCACATTTTGGATTGCATCTTTTCTATTTGATTTATTGTACTCCCTTTCTTCTTGCTTTCTTGACGTGTAAGACACCCTGATTTAATGTATGTCTACCACTGGACACTCACTTTTGAACCAGTTTTTGTTGTTGCAATGCAGCATTTTAAATTTTGGATGCTCTTTTACATGAATACCAGTGTTGCTTTTGTGGTTTCAAATATGAGAATGATCACCACTAATATGGCACTTTTTAAAAATTGCTATCAAACTGCATTTGGTAGTGTCGATACTCTCAGTGATTGCTCATTATTATTTCTTGTTTTGCAGAGATTAGGTTTGGGCAATTTAGCTCCTGCAACGTCATTGGTGTTTTGCTGTGATATGCAGGAACGATTCAAGCCAGCAATAAAATACTTTGATGAGATTGTGGCAGTTGGTGGTGGAGTGCTGAAAGCTGCTCAGCTTCTTGACATTCCTGTTGTAGTGACTGAACAGGTAATTTTTTTCTGGTTGTTTAACACTTTGAGTGCTAAGGACAAGTTATCTCGTCCTTTATTTTGCATTTTGTATGCTAAAGACGAGATAACTCGTTCTTCAGGTAAGTTAATATTTGAGGATTTTAGCGCCATGCAAATGACCATATTCTATTGAACAGAGAGAAAAAATGAAGGCAAAGAGAGTAGGTGATACTTAGAATGCTTTTTTTCTTCATATCTGCCGTATTACTTGAGCATATATTGAGTCAGTTTGTCAGATTTGAAAACTTTTAGATGTGAAGTTATAGCGCGCAGCGAGAAAAACGGCTGCAGTTAATGTGTTAATGATTTTTGGGGAAAAACACATCTGCTCTTGAATTGTGTCATACCAAAGTTATATAGCAACTACTAAGTAGACAATTTTCTTTAAATGCCAAAGTGTTGCTCTTTACAATGGCGTTACCTGATCACCCTGCCCATCCCTCAGTAATGATGCAGCTTCTATCTACTGGGCATGTTTTAGCTGTCGCATTATCTGTTCAGATGGTAGTAAGACTTTAATTTATAACTGTCTAGTTAGAAGCTGAATGAATAGAAAATAGTATCAATTTTTAGGCCCTTGGCTTTGGCATGTCTAGCTTTCTGAAGTTTATTTCATGCTTCAAACTGGCTTCAGTTACAACTTTTCATAATTAAAGCCAGTTACTACAAAAATCGACAGGGAAATTTTTAAAACTTCTGCATTGAGTATTATGTTTTCTTTTCTGGTCACAGTGATACCTTTATATTGGTTTAGATATCTATAGGAGCTAAACTTCCTCTAGGATTACCAATACTACTGGTTCAGCTGATTCCTACCACAAGAAGTGCAACAAAGCAGCAGAAATTACTGTTAAGTGTCTTTCTCTGAGTCTCAATCTAATCATAAAGTTTGAATGGGGAACCACAAAGTTAATGCACCACATAACAGTGCTTTAGCTCGGTTGACCACATTTTATATTACTGTTACAATTTTGACCATTTCTTACCCTAGAATGGTATTTCTGGATCTCTCAGACCAATGATAAATTAATATTTTTGTTTTTAACATCGTCTGGAGTGATTACCAGCCTGGCTCTCCCAATAGCTTTGTCTTACACTAAGTTATTACTGGGCAAAGGTTTACGACTCTGAGTTCCGATTTCATGTTATGATTTTGTGTTGCTATGGGTCTAGTAGACCCATCAATAGCAAATTGAGCACATTTGTTTATTAAACCTAGGCAATAAGGCTTTTGTGGTGTCAAATTGTGAAGAATAAGTGCAGGTGAAGCTGAGAGACGATTTTATTTTACTTTAATCTTACTTAATACTTAGAAGAGTACTACAAATCCGTCCCCTAAAGCTTTATTCCAAGCTGTTTGAAATGTTGTTTCACTAAACAACTGTACAAATTTATTTTTCTTGCTTGCTTAAGAAGTTTGGAACACGGTCAATGTGTTTCAAGGTTTATGTGTACTAATTGTTTTCATCAGATTGTGATAAGAAAAAATTTTATGTGTGCCAATTTTACTGGGTCTTACAGACCCATCACTACAAGTTCTGCAACTATCATTGCACAAACCCAGATTTACCTCTTCAGGATTATATAAGCAGCAGAGAACAATTATTAAAAGTCCTATTTAATTGCAGTATCCTCGAGGCCTTGGTAAGACTGTTCCAGAGTTGGATCTTGGTGAGAAATGCTTCAAAGTAGAGAAGACAAATTTTTCTATGCTAATACCAGCAGTTGAAGAGCACTTAGAGAAGTTTCCTGATGCTACAAGTGTAGTTTTATTTGGAATTGAAGTAAGTTGACAACCAATCACTTTAGTTTCGTTTTAAAGACAAATCAATCAAAGAGCTGCTAAAGATTTAGAAAGTTTGTACTAGTCTTGCTCCATCGAAGGCCAACAGGATGTTTGGACAAATACATAGGCTCAGCATCAAAATTGTAGGATTTCAAAATGATTTGAAGTAAATCGATCAACTTATAACTTGAGCTACAGTACTATTAGTTTTCGAGTCATTCCATGTCAAATCACCCAGTGGGTTAAACTCTTACATCTTTGATTTTAATGAAACGTGGTATTGCACATTGATGGAATCGCACATCTGAAAATCTACAATTTTAGGTCAATCAAACACGGGTTTGGACGGTACGGACCTAAGAATTTCACTATTTTAGTCAAAAAAGAACATGATCACCTCTTTCTGAATCTTTGTATATTAAAAATTACTGGGTCAATTCTCACATAATTGGTGTCATTTGAAAGATAATTCCGCAAGGATTCCAAATTTGCCAATGTTTCACTGATTTTATAGTGTTACCTTAAATTGACCATTTGATCTAAGTTGTGATGACGTCACAAATGACCTTGTGGATCACGTGATTTTGAGGCCATCTTATCATATTTTTTGCACTATCTGTCATCTAAAATGTATTTCAGTTTCAGATATGCAATATTTGTTGTTTGGCAGTAATAGCAGGTTAAAAAATATAGGTGTTGGCTGTTTGACCAAATCCATAGTAATTTTTGTACTAGTTGCCCTGTTCCTACTATTTCCCTCCATAGCAATGTCATTTTATTTAGTTCTGAATTAAACTGCTGCAGCTCCTGCAGAAAATGCACTGCTATAGCAACCTCTTGATTACTATTGATTTCCTCTTGATTACTTCAACTATTGTATTGCGTCTGGTCTAATAGCCGCTGTCAAAAATATCATTTTGTACTGGATAACTAGCAACTATTACTTTCATTTCGTTTTTTTTTTTTTTGTGGACAGCCTAAAATCACTGCAATATTCACCTAATGAAGCCCAGGTTTTAGTTAGGCTCATTATAGATTTAGTGCATTCATCATTGAACATAATTCTGAAAACATGTCTGCAGCAGAAAAAGATTTGAAAACCAAAAAGTGAGTTTTTGTATCCTTAAACCTTATTTGAAAGTTGCAGCGTAGTAACCGACCATCTCTATCACCTAACGCTCAGTTTGACATGCGGTTCACTGACTATGGTAAACGAGGAATTTGGTAAAATGAATTATTGTGCAATTAGATCACCAACTTGAATTAATCAGAAGCTTTCATACTGACTCATTGAGTAATACATAATCTTTAGTATGTAAAAAGCTTGTGCAAATTTCACACATTAATAGTGACAAAAGTAGCATTGTTTATCTTTGTTTGTGTTTGATATAAAATGTCATCTTACTTTTGGCGGATTGCACTTCAGAAAACACGTTGCCAAATTAAGTCTGTTCTGCTATAAACAAAAAAATAAAAAAATCTTATTTATCTTTCAGTTATCAAAACTTGAAACATTAAATAAAGTTGCAAAACAAAATCAAAATCCATTCTCTTTCTGCCATATTTTTCTCTCCGAGGCAAACTGCGGTTTCTACTCGTCAGAAGTTGTGTGCTGTCAACTCTGCCATATTAGAAAGAGATATCTGCATTTTCTATGGATAACTGAAGAAGTTGATCATCTTAGTCTTCAAAGCGGAACCGTAACACTTAACATCAGGAATATCTATGCTTATCATGAACTGAAACTCCCTACATGATTTTTCAGATTGCAGAAAAAATATAGAGACCCCTTCATGCGATAGTAAACGCACTAAGTCTTTAAGGACTGTAAACATTGACACTAAAAAATTTAGTTGTTATTCCAAAAGCTCTGGTGCCAAGAAACAAGCTTTGCTGTGACTCTTAAATTTTTCTGTAGCGATCAAAAAAAGCCATGCTCTAGCAAAGGAGAGCTATTTCATGGAAGAGCAAACATTGATTGAACATGAATCCTATGCTGTTTCTCCTCAAAAGGCATTTGCTTTAATTACTATATTATCACGTTTAAGAGAACCTCCTGTTAGAGACCATTCACTAGCATCTACCACGAAACGATACTAAGGGAAGGAGAAACTGCCATCAGAAAAGACAACTTGAATTGGCTTATAGTGTTCCTTTTGGTTCATTCAAAAATGACTTGCAGCTATCAGGAAAACAAGAACTGAGTTTGCTTCAGACTATATGTGCATAGTTAAAAGGGAAAATTAATAGATCAGATTCTTTTGAAGATCGTGTCCAGATACTAACTTTGTCGCCTTTTGCTGTAGAAAAGACAATAAATAAATTTCTTGCTGCAAACTACCTAGTAAAGAAAAGTCGACCAGTAAAGGTTATTCATGGACTTCCAGATTGGTTATTCTTGGACTTCGTGGTCAACAACAAGGGAATTAGGGAAAGCTTTGTCAAATGAATTAAAGCAAAAAGTAGTTCAGTTCTCTGATAGTGATGGTAACAGCAGAATATGCTCTAGAATAAAGGGTACAGGTAGCAATTGCACTAGAGATGGTGAAATGATAAAGCATCAGATAGGCCTTGTTCCGTCAAGTTTGAGTGAACTCTGCGCTGTAATATGCTTTTTGAAGTGAAAGAAGTAAGCTATCTCCAATGGGTCAGCACTGACAAAATCAAATCAGTATCATACCCAAGTCCAAAGCAGACTTCATTGAAAGCCTTGCTAGCCAGATTGTGAAGCTGACAAGGCATAGCTTTACTGCCAAAGCCCAAAGTATGTCGGTGAAATAGCTCAATTTGACGATAATTCTCCTAGATCACTGGTTCCCAACTTTTTTAATATGTCGCCTTCCCCGCTCCATTTGAAGTTATTCTTTACCGCTTTTACATTCACAATAGTTGCAACGCAACGAACACAAACAGTAAAAAAATGCAATGACATCTGTTAATGTCAATAGGAACACTGCTGTTTCAATTTACGTGAACATACGGAAATTTTTGATACGGAGTTCGACAATTCGAATCACGCTTGATATTTCACAAAAGGCTACGGTTTTTCTATTTGCGTTAATTTAATAGCAAACATGGTAAAAATACGACCTTGCATACATTCAACCGTTTCCACAAGTCTTTGTTAACCTCCCCTAAATGTTGTTTTGCCTTTTCTATTGAAGTTAGCCTTCCAGGTTGGGAACCACAGCTCGAAAAGAAATCATCCTGCATGCAGAAAACTTTTCTTACATTGTTCAAGATGAAATCCAGTCATTTCACTGGGAAAACAATCCGGCAACGCTACATACTTTTGTGTTTTAGAGTAGATTGCCTGATTGTACTCTCGCCTACACAAACATTTGTGCGCTGAATGACACAAGAGATCACACAAGTGTTACCGTTTCTTTATTTTTAGGAGTTGTCTTTCTGTTCCTACTAAGAATATTACCTCTTTAAAAAAGATTTATCATTTGATTTGATTTTGATTTATCACACATGGCTGCGCAGTGTAGTATAAAAAAAAGCTTTGCTTAATCTGTGCAGTCATTGAAAAGGTCTTTGGTCTGCAAAGAGAATGAAACTTTTTTACTACTGGCCACGAGAAGGTGCGTGTGAGGAATAAGTGGAACTGTAAAAAGGTTACTGACAAAGTCCAATTCGCAACGACCTTACATGGATCCTACCCCCCCTGATACTGTGGTGGAGTTCTGTGCCACGAATATTCCTGGTGTCCAGTTTTTAAATGTCACACCATAACAGGTTGCAAAACTTGATGCAGATTTACTGGGGAGATTCCAGGCTGCTTCCAGATTGTCAAAGGAGCACAGCAATTTCGTCGATTGGCTCCAATATCAAAGTTTAAAATTTATGCCTACAAGCTGAGCATTCAGAGTGATCCACCAAAGATTGTCACTGTCCTAAACTCAGATGATGACTGTAGCATGTCTGATGGACCAAAGGAGTCCACTGTGAAAGTAAAGAATTACGTTGTCTTAATGACAATAAGGCATGGATTGGAATGGCTGAGGGAGTTTCAAAAAACCATGTTGATTTGTTTCATGCACTCTTATGTACTTTCAAAGTTGTTTCATTGGCCAAACCGAGATGAGGCTTGTTGGATCAGTGAATGTGACGTCTAGTGTTTTGTTGTATTGAAGGACCATTACTTTCATCATTACAACGCATGTACTATCTCAGCCATCAGGGTAAAGCTAGAGTTGCTCCGGTTTAAAGTCGGGAATAAGCCATCATAAAGATTGGAATGATCTGGTCACGCTGTACAATGAACACACGCACAATTTGTTTTAATTTTGACTACCCTGTTCACCCATATAATTTGAGATATAAATTAAAGAGCTGTATGTCCTTTTACATCCATCTTGTATCTAAAATAGTTTTTCATCGAAAGTGATTTTTAGGTTCAATATTGCTTTTGCTTTATTTTAGCTTTTTTACACAAGTGGAAAATCTACACAAAATTGTACTGTACCTTGTTTTTCGGTAAACTTACTTTTTTGGAACTCGTATTGCTTCAAAACAATAAATATTACATTTCTGAAACAGGAATATGTTTTAGGTAACAGATGGTACAAAAATATATAAGATTCCAAGGTCAAGTGATCCACAAGGTTATTATGACTATTTTAACTCCTTAAAATCAGTAAAATATTGGAAAATTTCGAATCCTTGGGGAATTCCCTTTTAAACGACACCAATTTTGTGAAAATTGATCCAGTAGTTTTTAATACACGTGTGTTCAAAGATAGATGACCATATCCATTTTTTTCAAGAGTTGCATAATTGTAGGGTCTGTACCCCCCAAACCTTTAGTCCGATATACATGAAATTGTAGATTTGTAGGTATTAAGTCTTAATTAATGTATAATTTCATTAAAATTTGAGACGCAAAGATTTAAAATGTTCTTTATTTTGGGTGTTTTGATGTGAAATGACTCTTTTGATACATTTTGTCCGTTGAATCTATCGTTTTTAGTGATGTTCAGTAACGAAGTAGGATTTTCGTTAACGAGAAACAGGACTATTTTCATTTTTCAATACTTGTACTTCTACTTGAGAAAGTAACTCTCTTGCATTAGTTCTAATTTTTATCTTAGTAGAATGCTTTTATCCTAATGTCCGGTAAATTTGAAATGCGATATGCTAGCATAAAAAACTTGAATTTGGAAGACTAACTGGTGCTGCTGTTCAATGCTTTTACCAAGCAAAGCTTAATGAATTGCTACCAGTGAGCCATGTTGTCATATTTAATTCTTTAGGTTTTGAAAAGTTTTGGCGCTTTATGTAAATTTAAATGCGGTTTTCTACAGTGCTCAAGTTTTTGTAGTGGGTTTCATCTTTCTAAGCATCCATATATTGGTTGGTTCACAAAAGCCATGGGGGCAAAGGGCAACTGCCCTTCCGAAACGCTTATAAAATCTCCACTTTTCTTTAAATTACAGGTGCCCTCTGCAAAAAGGTCATTACATAAACTCAGTAGCGTTGCCAGGGTAATTTAGGGTATACATTCGTGCCCTGGCCCGATATTTTTTTAAGGAGTGCGGAGTTTATGCTGTTGTGCACCTGCATAAACTGCACAAAATTCAATTACATAAAATTTATCTGCAAAGAAAATGGTTTATCCACTCTGGAAACGGCAAAAATCGCTTTGAAGAAGTTGATTCGAAAAAAAGAGAGGTCTTCAACTCGAAAAGGAGCAAACAGGTCTACAACAAAAGGGTAGTTTGATACGCCAAAGCTTTTAGCCCTTCAAAAATTTTGGTATCGAATTCAAGTCAGCATCTCAACAGTACTACCGAAGCTTGACCTCAAGAAATATCTTTAAAATTTGCTTAAAAGCTTTAGATGCCCTTATTTTTACCAAAATCTTGTTAACACCTTTGGCGCTAGATGTTATTCATCTTAAATATGAAGTAGTCTAGAACCAAGTTTTTGTTGGAACCTTGTTTAAAATCATGTCATCTTTTTTTAAGTTTTAACCCGTCACCTTTCGTTTTAACCTTCAACGAACGTTTCCGTCAAGAGCATAAAGACTTCACTCAAAACTACAATCAGTTAGACCGACAAGTATTACTATGATAATTACGCTTTCATACTATCCAGTGGGATACCGAAGATTTGTGAAAGCGAGGGTTTGCTTCGAACTTTTAGTTTAATTCGATAATGATGATCATTATTTTGTTACGTTTTTAGTAATTAACTTTCAGTAGGAATTTTTTTCGACTGAAATTTTAGTTGATTATCTTTTTCCGGCCCATAGGGTACTCCACTAAGGTCTAGAGTATGTGTGGCAGGAAACAATAGGCCCTTCCGATAGGTGCAGCCAAAGGGGTAGTGCTCCCAAGTTTTATGGACTTTATCAAGGTAAGAAGCTATTTTCAAGTAAAATACCAATCATACGTCTGCGCCCTAAAAGATAATTCCCAAAAGAAGAACACAAAATTCTCAACAAAACTTCCAGCTTTTAAAAGGGTCATCAACCAGAAATTGACGGACAAAATGTATCAAAAGTATACTTTTGGCCCCTTCCAAACTTTTGTGGTTACGCTAATGCCCCGTCGCTCTAATTACTGCAGAAGAACTGCTGCAACAATAAAATCCTTTTCTGTTTTACTACTTTCGACTTTACTTATCAACTATTGTTTTGTTTTTACTCTAGTAAATGCGCATCTAAAATCTCAAAAAAGGCATTTGTAGCCCACACATATATTTAATATTGCAACTGTCGTGAACGAATGCTCACTTCGTTTGGCAAAATTAATGAGACTTATGGCACGATTGTGTGTTCAAACGTCACTGTGACTGAATAGATGGGACCTAAAAAAAGCGCTCCCAGGCATTAAAGTTTTATTCATTTACATTTAGTTTCTATTTTGTCTGAAGAAGTGAGCATTCGCTGACGACAGCTTGCAATGCCGATATTAAAATAGCTAGATCGACTACAACAGTCATTTTTAAGTTTTTATCTGCTACTTTAAAATTCATCACGGCTATACAACTTCCCATTTTCAAATAGATTCTTACCATTGCTACAGTCAACTTCGGATATAAGAGATCCGCCGAGACCAGCTTAATCAGTCTCTTATAACCGACTTATTAGTTTATATTGAAAATCATTTGGGACTTTTTGCGTAGTCCCTTATAAGCGAAAATCCCTTATATCTGAATCTCTTGTATCCGAAGCTGACTGTATTACTTTCTGTTTATGCGAATATTTTTTCATTTAGTGATACAATACTTTTACTCTAGATTTTTAGGCTACTTTAAACACCTCTGATTTTTTTAAATTCAAATCTTCTGTCCTTACTATTTCAAAATCCAGCCTGGCAGATTAGCGGCGCTATACGAAGGTGTTAGGACTACCCATTGTCTTTAATATCCGCCAGAAAGAAGAAATAGTTGCAAAATGCCTTTTTGAGGACGAAATTAGTTAGTCATCTTGTATCTGGTACATACGATTGAGCAAAAGTGGCGCTGCAATCCACTAAACGCAATGCCAATTATAAAGATATGGTTAGTATGCAGTGTTCAATCTTTTTCGTTATATGAATATGAAGTTGTATGACTGTGTAATTTAGGTTATATATGGTCTTTTTATCTTCTTACCAAGTGTCCAATATTTTGGTTGTTTTATTTCCTTTTTACTGTTCGTCTAATCGAGTCTAGCATGATTTTTAACTTACCGGTACTCATTTCTAAGTGCCAGTTGTCATTGTAGGCACATGTCTGTGTCCAACAAACTGTCCTAGATCTCGTTAATCGTGGGTTTGATGTTCACGTTGTTGCCGATGCGACCTCATCAAGATCACTGACTGACCGGCAGCTTGCTTTTGAGGTGGGATAATTTGAGTTATTGTTGTTAGAAGAAAAACTTTAGTTTAAGACTGAATGTACAGGGTGATTCAATGTATCTTCGTGGTTTCGAAGGTTTGTTATTTCACAACTGTAGCAGATGCAGTAAAAAAGTATATCCGCGGATTAATAGACTCCCCAAGTTTTGTACGTACATTACAAGCGCTCTTTATTGGACGCGGCAGACATCAATTCTCAAATCAAGTTGTTGCCACAAGCGTTGCAACATATCAGAATCGATTGCAGCGACTGCATGTTCGATCCTTTCTTTCACTTGTGTTAAATCACGTGGCAAAGGGGGCGCATAGACACGATTTTTAACGTTACCCCATAGGAAAAAATCGCATGGGGTTAGGTCGGGTGAGCGTGTAGGCCACAAAAGAATGGGATTGTCATTTCCAAAAGCACGTCCAATCCAACGACCAGAAACGTCAGCATTGAGGTAACCACGGACGTCTCCGAGAAAATAATCGGGAGCCCCATCTTATGAAATGAAGCCTGCTTTATTTTCCTGTAATTGTGGCATTAGGCACTGTTGTAGCATGTCTACTCCCGTAGCATTTTGCTCAGCAAAGAAAAATGGTGCATAAACTTGACGAAGAAACAGCACCAAACGCATTTACTTTAGGGGAATCACGGACGTGTTCTACAACAAATTCATGTACATTTCGTGTGCCCCATACGCGTACATTGTGACGGTTCACCTTTCCAGATACATGAACGGTGACTTCATCAGAAAAAATTACTTTCTCAGCAAATTCATCTTCCCGTAGCTTCTCTTAAAAATTTAGACAGAATTGGGTATGAAGATTGCGATCCTGGGGACTCAATGTCTGCAACCGCTGCAGTTGGTATGGTTTCATACGAAGACGTTTTGTGTAGAATGCGCCACACAGTTGGCTGCGACACCTGCAACCTTCCGACTTGCGCGACGTGTAGATTTCCTAAGACTCCAGGCAAATGTTTCTCGCACACATTTAACAGACTCAGCTGATGAACCCGGTCGATTAGAAACACACAGTCAGCCAGTAGCCTTGAATTTGTTGTATCACGCATGAATTGTCTTGTTTGTAGGTGCTTTTCTTTGATATTTCGTACAAAATCTTTGTTGTATCGTCACAACGAACTCCCATTAAGCGAATTGTAAGACGCAAAAATCTTTCTGTTTATCACTAAACGCCATCTTTTAATACTACCGCAATCTACCGTCTAAATCCGCAATAAAAATGTTGAAGTGTAAACCGAACTCATTATCAATGATATTTGTTTTAAATCTGCAAAATGATATTTTGTAAGTACGCATAATACCATTGCGCACTTGGAGAGTTTAAAAATCTACTGATATACCTCGTTTTGCTGTATCTGTTATAGTTGTGAAATAACAAACCTTCGAAACCACCGAGATATATATGAATCGCCCTGTATATTAATGTAGGTTGAAATTTTAGTTCTTTGTGTCCCACGTCGTGTGGAGTTGTTATGTACCGGGGAAGGTTGTCACGTCTGTCCTGGGCCGGGAGTTCAAAAATTCTGAATTAGCTGTTTTAGGTACTAATAAAGTGTATAAACTGACTGCGAACCTATGTTTCAGATAGCACAACTGGCGTTTTAGAACTTCAAAGCTTTGCTCGTCTGAAAGCAAAATTGGGCAACAGGCTATCAACATCAAAGCCCAACTGTATCTTTTAAATGATTTAAAAAATCGCAGGTTCGAGCCCTCATTTGAAAGGGTCCCGGCGGGATCGGGACCCTGGTTGATCCTTATTGCTCATACACTGTTTACTATGAGTGTGCACCTAGTCTTAGGTACTCGGGCGAATATTGTGGTGTTTTCGTTAATCGGGCTCATCCCACTATTACATTACTTTTATACAGATCGAGATGAGAGCATTTAAAGTCACAACTTGACTTCGTAAGCAGCCTGATCGCGCTAAAGTGTGTTGCGCAATGTTAAGCATGATTTCAGCATAAAAAAAGGTAGATAGATGGTTGCGCAGTCACAATAAAACTTGCACACCTGCAGTAATTGAAAAAACTGATGATACGCGCTGGTAACTTAACTGGATACGGCTGCATATGTAAACGACCAGATTTGGATTCGACAAGTACTGGTAACTTTCGTGATGGCACGTTCCCAGTATCACCACTTTTCAGTAATTATTTCGACTTTGTATTGTTCTTTAGTGCTGCATTATTAGTGAAAGATAATATATGAAGGTCAGGATCATTTTTAACAATCTAATATTTGACTTCTATTAATTGTAGAGACTGCGTCGTTTGGGAGCTTTTGTGACTTCGTGCGAAACAGTTTTGCTTCAGTGGGTCGCCGATAAACAACATGATCAATTCAAACCAATACAAAATTTAATCAAGGAGTTACCTCCTTGTACTGGTCTGACTATCAAAAGCACTATGTGATCAAACGTTCGTATTTGATTTTTTTTTTGATACAATTCCTGTTTTGCGATATTGTGCCAACGATAAATGCTGCTTAATTAACTCACTACCAGCAATACATTGTTTTTGATTTTCGCATTGCAGCAATTCAATCTAGTATATCAAGACTTTAGGCATCTTTATGATTGCAAAAACGCTTGATCACTTTTCTTTGAATAAAGTAAAGCAAATAATATGAACGAAGCCTAGAAAGTCGATGTCGTTATTTTCAGCCTTTAAAGTACAAGATGAATTAGGGCGGGTTTACACGAACACACATTCTGAGTGGCGACGAGCATCGTTGCTCAAGGCGCCAAAGTCGCGCCACTTATCTCAACTTTTCTCACTCACTAACGCTCATGTCCTGAAAAAAATGAGCGTCAAAAGCGTCCGTGAACAATTGTTCAGTGAGGTCCAGGCTGAGCTGTTCTAGGCTAGTCCAGCTAGGTTTTTACTTGTTTTGGTTGTCTTGCCTACGTGAGATAAAATTTCCATGAAATGGAAATGAAAAGAAAGATTAACGATAAACTTAAAATTTGTTTTATGCTGGATATCTAGTTTGTAGATACGGAAAAATAAAATTAGCCCAGCCAATGGCATATAAATTTTGTTTAAATACATTTGGTGTAGGTTAGGGGTCTCCAAATTTTTCCCACAGAGAGCCACATTGCTATATTTTTAAAAGCTTCGGGGCTAAAATTAAGTTATGCTGCTATTAAGTAACGGTTGGTAACGTCGGAGCTCGTGTTATGTTACAAGAAAAAGTGGTGATCTCCCAAAAAAAGGTCATAGCTTTTCTCTCTGTCACCTATAATGCTAGTCGCGATCAATATCAATAAATTCAAGTGCCGCACTCTGAGAAACACTGCTCTATAGGCTACATTTGTAATTATGAAAAGGGTTCCGCGGGTTGTAGTTTGGAGATTCCTGGTGTTGGTAATTACAGAGGATAGCATTACTTGGCTGTTAATTCATAAATACTGTAATTGATTAATATGATAAATTAGTTCATGAATAGTTCATCATCGCAAGAATGAATTTTGTAATTTTCTCTGCTCTTTTGTGGGTGATTAACTAACACTACGAAGAGTGATCTATAGTGGGGTGCGGGTCGAATGCAATCCATATGCTTGCATATTATTAAAGCAGAGATTTTGCTTACGGGGTATTATAATAGCCCGATCAGCAAATTCCTCAACACTTACGCTTTAACGTAGCAAATGGCACATAGTATTCAGTCATTAGATGTACATAACAAAGAAGAAAACTATGTTGGTCTTTTTTTTTGCTGATTGCAAAAGCCCGAAATCTTTCGGCCGCCCGACGCAGCAAGCTGGAAATGAAGTTCCTTAATGATCTGAGCAATGAGAGTATGGTGGAGAGTGAAATAGATCTAAAAATATTAACACGATGTATGAGGGTGTGCTCTCACTGTCAATCGCTGTTGGTGCTGGTCAAACTAGTATAAACGCCCTGGCACTTTAATCCACTAAAGATAGAAAGTCGTAAAATAAATTCACGAAAAAGGACTTATCAAATTTTGCTGTAATAAGATCAAACATATTATAGTTTGATTTCATACAGATTTGCACTCAGTTAACTGACTATTTGAATGAGCCACGCCGTACGGAGATCGCACGGGACTCTAGCAGTCAGAAACCGCAATTGCACATGACCCGAACAGTAAGAAACCGAAAACGCGATAGTTTACTTCACTTGATGGTTAATGTTATTGATTCAGCCTGTCCAGCAATATGCTTATTTAGAAGTGATCACGTTATATCCGTATCCAGACAATAATTTGATCGACCTCTAGGTGTTATGAATCTTAGCATGTGGAAAACAATGCTGAAAGTGGGATTCACACCCAAATGTACACCAACCTCTTTGACAATTGTGATTTGCTTACAGATGTATGAGCAGGGATTTGCTACCTTTTTTTACATATGGGACAATTTCACAGCAGTAAAACATTCCTTGGGCCAGTCAAAGTTTTAAAAGTTAACATTGGCGTGAGACTGACTACTGTACGTGGAGCTGATAGACAGAAGACCTTTATTTTGGCAGTAACTCTTGCGCTAATTTCAGTCAGCAAAAACTGCTTGAAGACCTTATTTTTGGAGATTATAGTTTTGATAGTGACTCTTTTGCCAATTTGTGACACAAAATAAACTTGAAGTCCTTTTAGTTTTGTTTGGTACATTATTTTACGAGGTTTGCTTCAAACGGGATGAATTTTTAATATGTCGACCTAAAATTTTAATCCGTGGCCACGGGCCACTAGTCCCTTTCTTCATTTTTCTGCCGCCAAAATTTTAAGTCGCTTGCTACATTTGGCCCGCAGGTCACATACCTCTGGTGTAGAGTATGACTTCAAATGAATTAAGTTCAATTTATTCATTTAGATCTTACCCAGTACATGTAAACCAATCACCATTGTTCCACGGTTGGCCTAAATGTGGGCTGAAATTCCACTCCCAGCATTGTTTTTAAAATGCTGAGTTGCAAGACTTGGAGGTAGATTTAATTACTAATTCTCTAGACACATAGATTAAAAAAGCATTGTTTACCTAAAATGAAATATCGGTTTCATAAACATTTTTGAGATGATTTGGCCTGCTAGTTCAAAATATCTTTCAAGGCAATCGAAATCTACAACGAATGGTTTCAGCAATCAAAAATTTTGATTTGGTTTGGATTGAGATACATCGATGTTTGACCTTTTTGAAAAAGCGTTTGATAGATGTGCACTTCCTTAATGAATGCACGAAATTCTTTTTAACATTCACTGTACACTAGCGGAAAATTCCCTTCCATTGCTTCCAGCTCTTTCAGTTGCACAGCCTCAATGGTGTACGTTTTTCTTAACCATACGCAAGCCGTATTGCTTATCCATAAAAGGCCTCTGCTTTGCGTTACTCGTTGGTGCTTTTCTGTTCCCATCCCTACAATTTTACGTCTTCTTTTGGCGTTTCGGAAAAAATAACGATGGTCTTATGCTTGCTTCACTGTTTCATAAAGAAACGCATGCGATATTTTAATTATATTTTAATAAAAATGACGCAGTTTGATGCAAATTATTTGTGACAATTTAATACGAAGTCACAGCTTTGGGAATTAGGCTAATTCGCTTTTGAAAATAAACTGCTCCAATTAAATTGCTGTAAAAAAAATATTTATTTTAATTGACCGACCTACGTGTAATTGTTTTGCCATGGACTGCTCCACCTTCACTCGCATATTAAGTCGAATAACTTATGCGGAAGCCGTAAAATGTTCGTACTTCCGCTCCCACAGAAAAAGGATTGCTTCCACCTGCATGATTATAATTTCCTCGAACCACTGTGAAAATATATACAATGCTGGCAAATCAGTCTCGAAAATTCTACAGTGATAAAGAGGAGCGTGATAACAGCACCTTTAGGCTTAATGTTGTTGCCTGCTTTTGTTCATCAAACAACTTTTTCAATATTTTTACTGCTGTAATGACTTTAGTCGATCTATGGTTTTGATAACGCTTTGTGCAATGCTCTTAATAATGTCATCAGTGTTTATTTTTTCCAAAAGCTCGTTTTCAATGCAGAGTAGAGCTAAGGAATTCAACCTTTTCTGGCCCATAGACAGACGCAGTTGATTTTTTGCTGTTTTTAGAACTAAAAATGAGCGCTCGCCCGAGCAATTAGAAATCATCAGACTAGGGTACAGTCTGAAAACAACAGATACGTCAGAAAAGGCATGCATGAATTCATTTTTATTTATGAACTTAAACTTCTGAATATCTTTGCATTCGCTGTTAAAATGGTGTTGTTTTATCAGTGTAGAGAAATGAATCATCTCCTCAAGCAATGACTCCTCCATATCATCTGAATAATATTGAAGTAACGTTTTCGCACTTGCTTCAATTTTGCAGTTAGACATGGTGTTCAATTTCATCAGAAACGAAAATTTTCTTTGAAGACGGTCGTAAGCTTTTATTCGGGTTTTCACAGACGAAAGAATTCGGTCAATGATCGGCAAATATCAGTCTACTTCGAATCTGCTCGATGGATCAAGTGATTTGTCTTCAGATTCACCTTCGCTATCCAAACTTACTTTTTTTCTTTTCTTTCTTGAAATTTCTTCAGTGTAATGATGACAGCCACTTACTTAATACTTGATTTCTTCCTTAGAATTTTTGAAATTGGGGTCTTAGAAGTTGAATAAAGTCATGTAGACCATGAAGCAAATTCGTTGCACAATTCAAAGTCATTTTGGTGTCTTGCAGAGTCTGACCGGTCTTATGAAACCGTTCCATTACGCACGACCATACCTCAAGTATAATACCAGTTTCAAGCGTTTCCATTGATGAACAATACCCCTGGCTGTGTCTTTAGTTTGATGTTTTTCATCATTGTCATCACACATTGCCTTAAAGACTTGAAGAACTGCTTGGTAACCTTTTCTTTGTGCATGTAGAGCATTATATCGCGCCTCCCAACGTGTATCAGACAAAGGCTTAATTGTTGGACATTGAAGTGGTTTCAGTGCATCAGTAATGAGATTCCACCTGTGTGTTGAAGCTGAAAAGAACACATAGAGTCCCTGAACAAGTATGAAAAAACGGACCGCGGATTGGCAACACTCAGCAGTTAATTTTTCTACAAGACTCAAGAAATGTGCTACACAAGGAATGTATTCTGCTTGGTGGTTTTGTTTTTTTATTATAGCTTGCATACCTTTATAATTAGGCCTACCGCTCATGTTAGAAGCGTTGTCATAAGATTGCCATCTGAGATCTTTCAAACTGATCACATTGTCTTCTATAAAATCAAAAAGTAAATCAGCCAATTGGTGACCAGTGTGTCCACGGGTGGGTATAAACTTGACAAATCGTTCCACGGGACCATCAGGTAAAACGTACCGAAAAATTATTTTTAAATGGTCAACATTTGTGATATCAGATGTTGAGTCCAAGGACACTGAATAATACTTTGCTTGTTTTATTTCATAAATAAACAATATCTAACACTTTTGTTGCAATTGCGTCAGTGAATTCCTCGCATACAGTTGATGAGAAATACGAAACATGTCCTTTGCCTTTGTTTACTCTCTTTTGAATATGCTCAGCAACGAAAATATCGTATTCTGCCAACGACTATAAAATTCCAAGGAGGTTACCGTTTTGTGGATAACCAACCAAATCACTACTTCCGCCGAAGGTCAGCCCTCTCGATGATAGGAATTTTATCACACTTAAAACTCGAGCCAATACTTTGCACCAATATTTTCTGTCAGATTCTTTTTGTTCTTCCAAATCTTTGCAAATGCTTGCTCTTTTTGCTCTTCGAGAGATATATGTCGAAAGATAACTTAAGTGTTAGTTAGAAGATTCGTGTCTGGCCAGGTTGCGTTGTGCATGCTTCCAGTCGCCATAACCAACTGATGCCAGCATGATTTTTTTCAGAATCAAACGCAAAAAGTTTGCAAACAAAACATTAAAGTTTTTTTGATGCAGGTGAATAGCACAACCATTTACGTTTTACTTTTTCGCCATTTAATTGCTCTCGCCAAAATAGCGATTTAGAACAACGTCGTTTGAATTTATCATCAGTAAAACATGTCTCTGAAGTAGAAAAATCTGCATCAAGATGTTGAAATTCTAAACTTCATACTTGGCAGCAGTAATCTCTCAGATGGTCAAAAATTACTCCCCAGCATCCAACATTCATGTCGTGTTGAATAGTTTCTCTGAACCTATGCCCTTCATCCTCAGCTACATTAGATGATTTGGTTTGTAAATTTGGTTCCGATGAAACAATTCTTATATTTGGCTCTGGCCCTGCGATACAGTCACTCGAAAATGAGCACACAGCAGTTGCATTACCGGACGTCGTTTCTACAATGTTGCTTTTTGGTTCGCTTATTTGAAAAAAATCAGTCACTTTTTTTGATTTCGCTACAACTTTTTTCGGTTTATCTTCTGCGTTTCTTCTAGATTTCTCCTTTTCCCCACCGCTTTTATACTTCTTTATTCTTATTTTTAAATTGGCTAAAATTTTAAGATTTGAAACGTTTAGATTAGTTAATATTGGTAAAAGTTTAGTTGGCTACCCCCCTGAAGTGGCTATTCCCTATCAATTTCAAAAGAGCCATTTCAGGCCTTTTTGGTTTCAATATATGGGAATCTTCTAATAAATTTCTGTTGTAAAATTTAGACCTTTGTCTACTCAAGAATGGTCTAAATTTATACACTTGAAATTTAGTTTTGAGTGAAATCCCAATGCAAAAAAATTTGATCCTTGAACATACTTTTCTAATATATTTTTTTCTTAAGCGGTAGTTTCCAAAAACTAATTATTAAAGGTGCCCTTGAAAAATTAAAAATATTTGCGGTGCACTACTTAAGCAAAAAATACCATGAAGTTGTGTCTAATCCATTTTCATTATTCAAAATGCAAAAATATTGAATATATTTAAATTAAAAAAAGTTAAAATTTGCAACTAATCATTTCTAAATATGCCTCCATTTTTTATTAATATCGATATATTTTTCTATAACAAAAGAGAAAAAATGATTATTTTTTTTGTTTTTAATACTGAAAGAAAATGTCTTGTGGAATCAATATGAATTTCATTTGCTATTGTAGATTAATTTGCAAGTAATTTTTTATTTAATATTTCAAGGAACAAATTTCCTTGAATTGGGATTTCACTCAACTATTCCATCCGTTTCTTTCTGGTCTAAACAATTTGGTAAAATTTCATCTGCTCCCTTCTTCAATTACCGGAATATAGAAAAATATACTTGCTTTTATTTAAACTTTTTGTAGCCTCACTTTTCTTACCCAGCATAAACCTATCTACATTTTTTTTTCTGAACTTCGAAATAACTAGGAGCAATTGAACATGCCAGTCTTAGAAAAAGCCATTGTTACGGAATAATGTTATATTTTGTATTGTGACGTCAAAAGGTGTTTACAGTTTGGTTTTGTCATTTTTCATGAGGCACGTTGAGCCATGACTTGGCTAGCACAGGCCATTGCTAGTGCCAGAGCTCCGTTAGCCTACTGGGAAGTTTTCCCAGCGTTTCCCACTCCTTACTACGAGGAAGTGGAGTTGGACTTCAAGGACTACATTTTGGTTACAATGTTTTATCCAACGAAAACACAATTAAAATGGTATTTCCTACTATGCAACAGTTTCGCTTGTACTTTGCACGATGACGAGGCCTCTAATGGAAAACGCCTTGCCCACAATACTTCTAAATTACACCTTCCCTATTTTTTAAAAGTGATCGTATCAGTAACTTTTGTGACTTCATTGACTTGGTATAGTGGTGGGCCTATTTTGGGTGGGCCTGGGGCTGCAGCCCCATCAGCCCCCGCCTAAATCCGGCCCTGAAAAAGTCACTACATGAGAATTCTTTTGTGGTTTTTAACTAAAACATGGAGAGTGTTTACTAAGTTTTTTTTATATATTTGGCAACACTGCGTTTTATTTCCTTTTAAGTGAAATAGGCTGGTTTGGGCAGGCTTGCCAGATAGTCTAAAGCCCTTTTAGCCATGCCTAAGTAAAAATTTAGCCAAAATTAGCCATAGCCTAATGATTTTGTGTAAAACCATGGGCAAAACATATTTGTTAAAATTGAATGTTTTATTTAAATGATTAAAGAAAGGCATTGTTATATAATAAAAGTATTTTTTGATTAAAAACCTATCTTCTTGTTTTTAATCAAAACGCTTGTTTCATAACCTCTTCAAATTCATCAGCGACTTCTTTGTTAAAAGTGACTTACCACAATTAAAATTATTGAAAATCATGTCTTCTATAAATTTAACTGCAAGTAGCTTTCAAGCACCTTTCTAACAAAAACGATTGATATAGACTGCAAAACCTTAAAAATTAAAAAGTACATTTTAAAAATTTAGCTGTTTCAACATGACTCTATTAGCTCTGTAAGGTGCGAGACAGTTGAAGTATAGAAATTCTGTATTCGACCACCAGCTAAATTAAATATAATTTGGAGTTTGGGTACAGAGGCTTCATTGTCTTCACTAAGTGCTGGTATGTACCTCCAAGTGGTGCAGAGTAGGCAACGGTCTTGGTGGACCGGCTAAACATGCCAGTGACCCTACAGTCACAATTAGCCATAATTAGCCAAAAATGCAATGGCTAAAAAGAATATTTGCTTTTTAGCCAGCAACGCTAACAGAACTGTAAAATTAGCCAAAATGGCTAAAATTAGCCAAGTCTGGCATCTCTGGGTTTGGGTGCAATTGAAGCAGGTATATCATTCAGTGGCAGATATGATGTACTTAGTGTATACTAAGTTCATTTAAACCCTTGATCGTATTATTTCTGAATAAAGAGCCTGTTGCTGAGATTAGAGATGGTAGTTTTGAAAGAGAACTGGATTAAGTTGTTAAATATTAAATTACTGGTGTAAAATAATGGAAGTGGCTCTTATGCCATTAACAGCATTTTACCCTTGGATCCTATTTTGCCATGACTATTCATGTGTGTTTAAATAGTCCTAATTTCTAGAATTCTGGCAGTGACGATGTGGCATATAGATAGCTCAGCTGCCTTGAAGTGCAATGGTTACAGATTATATTCTTCACTGACAGGAAACGTACCGTAGACAAAGGTAATGTACACTGGTGGGGAGAGCCTGGTATGTGAAGTACAGGGTAGGGTACACTGGGAGGGAGTGCAAAGTGTGAGGGAATGTACACTAGAGATGCAAATTTTTTTAATTTGTCATTAATGAGAAACGACTAGTAGTCACCTGTTTAAAACGTCATTAAAATTGATGAGTCACAAATGTCTGACAGCTAAATAGCCTTCAAGGGTATTATGCTATTGACTGCAAAATAGCCACTGCTGAAAGTAATTACAACTATTTTTTGTTGTAGAGTAAAGTGGTATTGGCAACTAACATCTTGGCTCTTTGTAGAAAACACATATTAATAGATTGGCAGTGGCTATTTTGCCGTCAACGGCAATTTACCCTCAGAGACTATTTTGTCGTAAGTTGTTTGTGATTGGTCAATCTTAATAATGTACTAAACATGTGACTTTTGGTCGTCTCTGATTGGTCAATTTTAAAAATCAATTAAAAAAATTTTGCACCCCCAGGTCTCTATCCCCACCATGTGTACACTCCCTTCCAGTGTACACTGCCCCGTGCATTTACATACCGGGCCTGCCCCTTCAGTGTACACTGCCTTTCTTTTAAAGCCCTGGCCAGCTGAGATTCGAACCCGATACCTTGGTATCTCAAGACCAGCGCTCTATCCACTACACCACAGAGTCACTGGTGCAATAATAGCAAATTTGGCTATATAAACACACGTGAATGATCACGGCAAAATAGATTCCAAGGGCAAATTGCCGTCGATGGCAAAATAGCCACTGCCTAATAGATTTGTTTAGGAAAGTTGTTTAGGTGCAAAGTTTATGCACTCCAGTGTATGCAGCTACCAATACACTTAGCTTTTTGCTTTAAAGTTAAGCAATTTTGTTAAAATTCCAATTAAAAAAGTAGGCTTAAGGTGGCAAATCACCATTTGAGCTGTTTTAGCCGTTTTTGGGAGTTTTTATAAACTGGTTTGGTCATTAGAAAGCCCATTCACAAAAAGGAAAAAATTCGACAGTTTTGCATAAATTATGCAAATTATGACGTCACCCGTGACGTCATCGCACCAGAAATCCGCCAATTTTCAAACACGAATATCTCATCTCATACATGGGTTTTTTTCGTTTATTTAAAGTTTGCGTGACAGATAATAACCAAAATAAGGGTTTGTAGTCACAAATTTGCTATATTATTGTTCAGTTTGATACAGTCTGCATTCAAAAATTTTGTTGGAATTTTTGCGCATAATTAGCTACCAATTAGTAACATAATACCCCTATTAACAGAGAACTGCAGTAAGGAGGGGAATTTCCCGACTAGAATCCCTGCATAATGGTCCAAGGCCCATGTTAAAAAAAAAATTTTGGAAATCGGATGACATTTGGCTATACTATGTGTGTTTTAAATCAGTATGAACACACCAAAATCCTCAAAATGAGAAAATTGCGATTAAACATTTCATGTTGTACCGAACTAGGCACAATATCATCTGAAAACGTTTATTTCTGTTCAAAGACAGATCAATGTGCACCAGATTCATAAACGTTGCCTTCCTCTTCATTTTTCGTGTCTATGAAGCCTTTTTTCTCGGCCCGAAGTCTCTTTTGAGTAATTTTATACCGATCACTTGATTTTTGTTTGGCGTGATACAGACGCGTAGTGTCACTACTATGAGCACTTTTGACTGTGAATCCTCCACTCAGTTCTAACTGCTCGAAAAGTTTCACAAAAGTGTGATTACCATCATTGAATACAGCGACAGCAAATTCCTTTGCCTGTATATATAACGGCGCGGTAGCGAGCGCATGAATAGCGTGTGCGAGTAACCATACCTGCGTGGGAGCGATAGTGATAATCGACAGAAAAACCAAAAAAAATCAGATTTCTGATGAAAATTTTATTTCTGGGAAGGTGCCATCAAGATAACGAAAACACCTGCTAGAATTATGCTTGTTTCCAAAATCGTACGCCCACAAGATCGGCTGAAAAGGGGTCTCAAACAAGCAATAAAGGCATTGCTAGGGGCCGTTGCTAGGCAGAAAACACGTGTACCCCTCATAAAACATGGGATTTTAACCTACTTAGACTGGCCGATTCAGTTTTTTGTAGCCAGAATCGGATTCTATGGATCAAACAATACTATAAACTGTGCCAAACTAATTTCAGTTTTTTTACTGATTTTGTCGGAATTCTGGCTTTCAATTGGTGATTTGCCACCTTAATTTCAATTAGTTAAAGCATTAAACTTAGATTGTAAATTAGCTTATGCTGCTATGGGCAATGTGAAAGTTATTTGTCCAATACCAAAATCTAATTGCAAACCATTGTAAATTAGAGCAAAATTTAATTCTGTGGTTCTTCGAAATAAGTTTGTTTCTGGCTACGAATTTTTCAGCTTACAAACCGAGTCTTGAAGAAATATTTGTTCCAAGATATGAAAAGAAAAGATACAAATGAGCAATTTTTTAAAATGCATGCATATTGCTGTAGCTATCACTTAATACAGTACAATATTGTCTAATTACTATACACCTGTTGTATTACTGTAAATTTTTGTGGTTGTTTCACACTTCATAGTGTACTGTAGGACTGTTCTTGCATGGGTTGCAACGAAATTGTCATTATTCATAACAACATTGTGCAGTATTGTTGTTCTATGGATTTTATTTATGTTTCATTGTTTGTTTAGATGTTTTTCAGTTTATGATGTTTAATTTTTTCATGGGGGTATAATATTCACACTTTATAAGACTGGGTTTGGGTGAGTTGAACAAATTAGGCTATGTACATGTAAATCTTGCTTCTGCGTACAAATAAATCACCTTATAAACACCATCCCAGAATGAATTAAATTTGTATTCTGACGTACCACTATCGTTATTTTGTGGTTTTGAAAATGGAAGTGGCTATATTGACATCAACAGCATTTTACCCTTAGAGGCTGTTTTGCTGTGAGACATTTGTGATTGGTCAGTTTTAATGACATATTAAACATATGACTTTGGTTGTTTCTGATTGGTTAATTTTAATGAGTAATTTTAAAAAATTTTCACCTCCAGTGTACACTAACCTGTATATTCACATATTGGGCCATGCCCTTCAATGTACACTGCCTTTGTCTAAGTGCCCTGCCAGTTAAGATTCCAACCCATAATCATTGCATTTCAAGGCTGCTGAACTATTCACATTCCAAAGTCTCACTGCCAGAATCATAGCAATTATGGCTATATAACACACTTGAATGATTATGGCAAAATAGCCTTCAAGGGAAAAATGCCATTGACAGCAAAACAGCCACTTCTTTTAAAAAAGAAGTGGCTGTTTTGTCATTGACAGCTTTTTACCCTAGAAATCTATTTTGACAAAACTTAATTTTTGTCCGTCTTTAAAAAAGCATATTTGCTGTGATGCTTAAAGTGATACTGTGGCATAGTGGGTAGTGCTGGTGCCTTTGAATATGACGGTTACAAGCTCAAGTCTTCACACTTAGGGTACTTCAGTAGAGGCAATGTATACTAGGGTGGTGGCCTGCTATGAAAATGTGGAGTGTACATTAAGGAAAAAATATTTGTTGAGGCACATTTTTATTACTTCATCAAAACTAAGCTATCGCAAATGTTCGACAGCAAAACAGATTCCAAAGGGAAAATGCCATTAACAGCCAAATTACAACTGCTTTTACTAAATAACAGCATATTTATTGTGACATAATTATTATATGCACAAGTAACTGTGTTGTTATTCAGCTATGGTCCATGTTTATCCTTCATTCACGAGAAGAGTTTACTATTAAAACGTGGAAGTTCTGGGGAGTAACCCTAACACCAATCTGCAATTTTGCAGATTTTCTTTGTTTTGTATTTATCTAATTCTCTGGAGCACTTTCCTCATAATTCTGAATTTTAGTATGTTGCTTGTTATTCATTATTGATAATTTTTTGTTGCCTTTGCTTATCAGTACTTGTAATGTGTTTGTGAGTATCCAACAGTACATAGAATAGGTGAAATGGAAGATGGAGTGGCAGGCGCATTGAGGTATCAAAGATGAAAGATGCCAAGGATGAAAAGGAATGGAAGTTATTGATAATGCAATGAAAGATGGTCCCCCATCATTCCATCTCAATTCCATCATGCAACTTTTTACTGTGGCATACAAATTTTGTGAAACAAAGTTGCACTGTTCCCTCCAAGATTTTAGTTCATGCGTAACCACCGGCACGAGTGCGAAATCGCTAGCAAATTTACAAAAACCGCCAGACAAGTTTTGGCAGACATTGCTGAATGAACGGTTATACCAGCCTTAGTAACATATTTTGAAGGAGTAAAACAAGAATACTTGTAGTAGCCTACTGCTATGTAGTCAGTGTATACACTAAGCTAACTTTGCATAGCTTATGGTTTGCTGATAATGTTGGTTGGTGTACAACGACATCCTTATTTTTCCCTCAGACATAATTCGATTATGAAACTTTTTATTTAGAATTCAGTGCTTTTCAACCGTTTTTGGCATTCGGCCCATTTTCGAAATGCACAGAGGCATGTGGCCTGGTTATACGTTTTTCTCGTTTCCATGAGCGTATTTGGCATTTTGCCCATTTTCGAAATGCACAGATGCATGTGCTCAAGTCATATTTTTTCTCGTTTTTATGGGCGACCTCAAAAAAGTTATCAAAGTAAATTTAAGAAGTGTTATCCAACTAAAATATAAAAAAACTAGTCAAGAAAAAGTTTTCCTTTCCAGTAATTAAAAAAAGGCTTGACTTCAACAAAAAATGTGTATGAAGAAAATGAAACTGCACTTTATATTTTTTCTTCTCATTTCAACGCTTATTTCGATCATAACTGGTAAGCTATCACAGCACATGGTTGCCAGCTGCATTTTATTTAAAAAAAATTTTGGAGGGGATTTAAAACTAAAATTGGTTAGAAATCGTACTCCTTTTTACTTTTAGTTTTTATAAATAGCAAGTGAGAGGTTATTTATTTCTGATTTACAAAATGACGTTTTGTACGCTAAAGTGAAGCCGAGAGCTATGCACTTTTTTAATCATAACAAGCACGTTTTAAATTAGCGTTGAAACGTAAAGAAAACATAAGTTAAGCAATTCCAGTATCAAAATTCCCTTGAAAAGTAATGTCTTGTGTTAAAGTGAAGTTTGAGAGCTACTGGCTTTGACTGCTCTTTAGCTACGATACGACCGGGTTACTTTATGCTACTTGCTTTGGGGTTGATTTGTGATACAAAAGAAGTTTGGTAAGAGCATGCGCAATATTTTAAGTCGCCATCACTCGCTGTTGCGTCATTGCCGGGTGATGTCTACGCGAGAAGTTGCATTTTCCTGAAAAAGCGGCTGTCCAACTTTTCATTCCCATTCTCTGTCTCCCACGCATTAAACAGTTGGTTGAAAATTACAAAAATTTTAACAAACGGAAAAAGTTACCGAAAACTGCCGAACTTTTTTACGCACTGTTGAATTGTAACTGCGAATCCGCTGGACATAATTTCGCAAATTCGTACTTTTTTCGCGATTAAAGGGAACAATGCAAAGTTGCATTAAACTCTCCGTATAAATTCCATGCTTGAACTGAAACAATATAGACTACATTTAATTTTGTTTTGAACCAAAATGATTGTTGACGGCTGTCTGTTCGTAACAACATCTTGCATTATTTTTGTACATCGTTAATTTCTCTGCAGTTCAGTCATTTAACCTGTGATACATCACCATGCATGTTTTAGCCAGTTTGAAGGCACTAAAGAGTCTGAGAAACACAGGATTATGCCTTCAAATAAAAACAGAAACTATTGGACTTAGTGCTTTGTGTGTGGTAAACAAAGTAGTAGAACACATCTCTGGTAGACAAATTTTGATTGCCGACTGTTGTCTGTTGTTAACAACAGCTTGCATTATTTTCGTACATCGATAATTTCTCTGCAGTTCAGTCATTTAATCTGTGATGCATCACTACGCATGTTTCAGCAAGTGTGAAGGCACTAAAGAGTCTGAGAAACACCAGGATTATGCCTTCAAATATAAACAGAATGTTTTGAACTGTGTGTTTTGTGTGTGGTAGACAAAGAAGTAAAAAACATTACTGGTAGACTGATTCTATTTGGCAATTGGAAATTTTTAATTTGAGTCCATTGCATCTTTGTTATCTTATTGTTTGCTGCTTACATAATGAGTTGCAGATTTTTTTAGCATCTTTTATTGGTTGAACCAAAATTGTTTTTGAGATTTGTTTCATGAAGCTACTTTACTCTTAAGTGTAAACAAAATGGTAAGCAGCGCTAGATAGCTTGGACTGCTTATATAAGCTTGTAATTTGTAGATTGAAAAAATGGAACTACATTTCTAGCTGTTATGACCAATACTTTTGGAATGGATATCATAAATGTGTAGATTGAGGATAGAAAGGAGTTATGAGATAGAGTGGAAGATTTCTAGTATGGAATGAAAGAAAATGCCTGGATGGAAGATGGAAAAAATGTCTTCCAAAAAATGTGCTGCTGTAGACATACTGGAGTCTGACATATTTTTTTCCATGATGCTAATTGGGGCTTCCAACATTTTGGCATGTGACAAAATACGGTTTCAATCAGATTAGAATTCTTGCATGGTTTGTGGGAGCGTGAAAAAATTGCTGTGTAGTGTGTTTGACTAAACCATTGGCAAAAAAAATATTTTGTATTTTCATCATTTTTTGGATGCAGTTAGATTGCTAATACTGTAAAAGGCTACTAATAATAGGGCTTCGTATTCTTTACCAGCGAACCTTACAGCCTGTCCATCAAATACAAACCGTTTGCCATGATGGTAAGAACTGCATTCGACTTTAGTATTTATTGAAAGTTGTTTTCAAACCATGCATTTATGCGTATACTTTAATTTAGCTTGCATGGTGTGTTTCAGCTTGTTCGCTTAGCTTTTAAGAGTTTTATACACTTTAAATTGAGAATAACATCATGTCGAAAGGTGGCTTTAGAAGAATTGATGTTGACCAATATGATGAAGAAAAATTCAATGACGATCAGTTAGAACAGGACGCTTCTGGTCCAGATGAGCAACAAGTCAATCAATTTTTGCTGGGAGGAAATAATTTAGATGCTTTAAAAGCTGCTTTGCAAAATGCCCCATATCGCAGCAAAGGAAATGCAGCTGTTAAGGCTACAAATTTGGTAGTCAGGGTCTTGTCTTCAGTGAAAAGTAATGAAATTCCTAAGACCCTTGATTCTCTAGATATTGAAGAAAGCGACACATTAATGAAATACATTTACAAGGGATTTTCGGTTGGACTGGATGGACAGCAGTGTGCAAGTTTGCTCGCTTGGCATGAAAAAGTAGTTTCTAAACGTGGAATGGGCTGCATAATTCGTGTCTTGGCTGATAGAAAAAGGTTGTAAATAAATTTGTATGACCTATCTAACTTTTAGTAACCTGCATTTATATTCAGAAATTTATTGCAGAATACTGCAATGCCGTTGTTTATAAGAGATGGCTGACCATGCTTGCAATCCAACGTGTATGATTGCAGTGTATTGGTGTGTATCAGTAATGATTTGTTCGTCAATATTCCTCTCCTATGCTGCGAGATTTGCTGCATTTTTTATGGTTTACCCTTGCTGGCTGCTGCATTTTCAGGTCGAAAACGTGATGACACCTTCTAGGCCAAAAAATATTACAGTCGAGTCATGTACTGCACGCACAATAGACGACCAAACACCATGGCCTATTCTACTGACAATATACGAGTTTTTGCATGGACAGATGTGTCTAAACGAATCTCAGCGAGATGTTTAAATATGGTTAAAGTTTAATTCAGCGTGTCAAAGGTGCTGAAGTTTTGCATGGTTTGACCACTATATGTAGTATCTTCTGCATTAATTTATGCATCTTCAATATCATGTGCGCTTACTGCTGAAGCTAGTTGTAAAGTTATTGTGTTAGCCCTAATAATTAACCACTGTTTAATCAATTTTACATACTGTTTGTGCAATATACTTGGAAATCATTCACGCATCAAATTGCAGTTACAATAAATTCATTTATCAATATGTGCGCACTTACGCTTAGCAACCTATTGGACTAGAATGTAAAGTATTTCAGTGCGTGAATCGTAATCGTTTACTTAGCAGCTTCGTTCCCAAAGGCGCATTTCTTCGTTTTCGTTTACTCTCAAATGCCTTGGTTTTGACCCGAAACAGGTTGGCAACTGCTATAAGTCGAGGGTGCTCAAAGTGCGGCCAGCGTAATGTGTTTTTGGCCGAGCCTCTTAATTGAGGTTTCTTGCGATAAAATCTTGGCGGTCCCCTTCAGTCAGATTTTGTAACATCATATTTAACATGACCGAAAAGCTCATGTGGATCTTTCGGCATTCTCAATTTAACAGATTGTAAAAACCCAACTATTTTTGGCTGCAACCAGAAAACATGGAATCAGCAATAGTTTGTCTTTCTTGTTGTGTGTAGTCGACTGATGTTATCACTACAAGATCTCGAGATAGTCCGGTGACGCTTCATAGAACATAAGTTTAATTGTACAGTACCTTTTTTGCTTTTCATGATTTACTTTATTGCCACAGCGCATTTAAGATTTCAAAATTGCAGTTTGTTATTATCAAGATATTAAAACTTATCCCAAAATGAGTAAAAAAAACGCGTTGAAGATGAGGACCACTTGTTTCGAGAACAATGGATTTGAAAGTATTTGTTGTTGAGCATGCGGAGAAGGCTTTGTGCTTGATTTGCAAGAAAATAGCTGTCATAAAGAATGCAACATGAAAAGACATCACGAAAAAAATCATTAACACGTTAACCGCCACGCCAGATATAGGAAGTTTGCCCCTACCGCCACAACTTTGTTGTGGTGCTGCAGTCAGTTCAGTGACAGCAGCGAAGGGAGGAGGTTAGTGTGTGTTTTGCTCCTTCTAAACTTTATGAGTGAGCGAATAAAAATTTTTGGTCACCGGTTAACAAATGGCGTTCTGGAAACATAAAATATGTACCACCGGTGGTACATGTGGCTGTGAGTGAAAAACCTCCATGTACCACCGGTGGTACATGTGGCGGTGAGTGAAAAACCTCAATGTACCACCGGTGGTACATGTGGCGGTTAACGTGTCAAGGTTACCATTTGCTTACTGGAAAAAAGAGATTGCAGAAAATTGAAAAAAAAATTACTTCGCAACGATCGATGTTTAGAAAGATAAATCAGGAATAACAGGCGTCTTATTCATACGAGCTATGTGGTAGCTGATGGAATCGCCAAACGGCGAAAACCTTTTTGTAGGAGAATTTGTATAAAAGTGGCAGAAATGGTGTGCCCTGATAAAAAGCATGCATTCTTAAATGTAAGTTTATCACACATGACAATAATGCGTAGAGTAGAAGAAATTGGCAGTTACGTTCACAATCAACTTCACAGCGGTAAACAAAACTATGTCTTTGTGTTGCTGGCTAACATGAGTCCACGGACGTTGGCTCTGCAGCTCAACTTCTTATTTTCCTCCAAAGAGTAAACAAAAACCTTTCAAATTTCTGAAGAACTTTTCGCTACAGCGAGTTCAAAAAAATCAAACGAGAGGTTGTGATTTTCACGACGCAGTGTGAGTGTGTTGCTATTGGTAAGAACAACTTACAATAGCCTCAATTATTTGGCGTGACAGCAGATGGTGCACCCTCTTTGGCAGGGAAAGAGGTCTGAATGCTTTGTTGAGAAAGAAAGTGATGGAAAATTGAGAAACAGATTTAGTGCACAACCATTGCATATTCACCAAGAAGCAATGGTCGTTCGTGTTCTTAAAATAAATGACCTCACGAAAATTGTAGTAAAATGTGTCATCTTCATTAATAAATCAGGATTACATCATTGCCAATTTAAGATTTTTCTTGAAGAGTGTGGTGCAGGATATAAAAGTGTGGTATATTTTTCCGCTGTGCGTTGGCTAAACAATGAAGCATTATTAAGGTGATTCTTTTCACTACGGAAAAAAGGTTTCTATTTTCATGTATTCTAAAACTGAATAGTGCCAAAATAAAAATGCTATCAATGGCTACGTGATTAATTCCTTCTGGTTGATATTATGAGTCACATGAACAAACTGAATTTGCATTATCAAGGAGCTAGAAAATTTATTTTATTTCTTATGATCTCGAGAATGCTTTTCGAAGATTTCTAGAATTGCTGCAAAAAAACAACTGAAAAATAGAGATCTATCATAACTCTTAGCTTGTGAAAAAGCTGGGTGAAGAAGATCAGCACGGGTTGTATTGATGTTACTACGTTCTGAAAAATATACCAACATATTTGAAAATCGTCAGGAGGAATTTCAGCAACGCTTTTGTGACCTCCTCTTATATGACCACAACTTTCGCATGTTTGCTGATCCTTTGCGTTACGATCCTGAATGTGCACCAACCAATGTGCAACTGCAGCTAATCGAACTGCAAGAAATTTCAGATTTAAAATCATTCTTTCCAGATCTTCCTTAGGATAAGTTTTAATCTTCATTTCCAGCTTTGACCTATCTAGCCTTGGGTAAGCATGCCACCAGAATGGCTTATCTTTTTGGCTCTAGGCCGTACTGAGCCAACATTTGCGAGAAAACTTTTTCAGTTATGAGCTTCAATAAGTTGAAGTGGCGAACAGTACTTGCCGATAAATACTCCTCTTCGATCCTTCAAATTTCAACTTCAAACTACTAACTAAAGTATGCAAAACTAATGGCGAAAGAATCACACCTGCATATTTCACATAACACATTTTCGTGGAATGTAAATAGTATTAATTCTTGTATGAATACCCTAAAGAGCATGAACTATCTCCCCAAAATGGATGATTTAGATGTGCTTACTAAAGTGGCTAAAAGGTTGCCACACCAATGGTTGAGTGTGGCTCAAAACATTGCTGAGTAAAATTCTACTGGGAAGGTGCACCGGGTTGCAGGTAACTTCATCACCCTCGTTTGTATAGTGGTGAGTATCCCCGCCTGTCACGCGGGAGGCCGGGGTTCGATTCCCCGACGGGGAGCCACCAATATAGCCGCCGTTTGTTTATTGTGGCGGCTATAGGAATTCTGGGTGACTTGTGGAGCCTCAGACGGATTTGTTGTTTTTCTATTTATTATCAGTAGAACTTGTACCGTTTTCTAAAATAAAATATACAATTTTCAGCACAATTGAATACGATACAATGTTACGAAGGATTTAACGTTGAACCTTATACTTGATATTAGACATGGAAATTGACAGCATATAAACAATTTGGAATAGACGCAATATTCACTTACCGGCAATTCCGGCAGTCACTTTGATTAATTATGGATTCGACAAATTTTGCAAAACAATTAGTGCTACTAACTATTGATCTGAATAAACAAGCAAAGACAAAGACTTTAAATTAAATCATAGTGAGATTTTGGAAACTGCAACTACACTCTACTTGAAATTAAACGCTGCTCAACTCAATAAAACAAAGGCTAATTTGAGCAAAGGCCGTTGAAACAGTTGAAAAGGTGTGCAAACTAAAACGAAGGAAAACAAAGGCGAGCTTATCTTCGGGCAAGTGGTTGATTTTACTGCATAGATAGTTTTCGATTTGTTGATACAAGATTTGTAGAAAAGGGTTCGAATTCTGAATAAGGAACTTTTAGTTTAGTTTAATATGGCGCTTACAAATACTGTGTAATAAAATGAATTCTGGTTAGTCAAATTAACGCTTGATTTAAACTTTTAGGATAAAATATATGATACATTTCATTATGCGTCTTGTAGAAGCTCAAGAATAGTAAAATGCGCCCCTTACAATGAAATCGTTGAGTACTCCTGCTCTAAGAAATATAGGTACTCCTAACTTGGGTACTCCTAATCTGTATATTCGGCCTGTGAAAGGGGCTGTTCAAATATCATATGATGCCTCCAGAAAAGGGGGGAAACAAAACCGTTATACTGGCGTTATATAGGGAAAATGGAAATAAGAGATAACGTTATATGTCTATATGGCCAACTTGCAACTACGTACTCGTATTTTACAGAATTAAGTTTTCAATCGTTTAATCAAAATAGATTTTTGTGGCAAATCCGAACAATTTATGTTTGCTTGAGTCCTTTTTTTACATGACGCGTCATATGATTTGTGAACAGCCCAAAAGTGTTTAGACCAGCAGCAAGCGGTTCTTTATAATGGCTGCAAAAGTGAAAGTTTTAGCACATTCAAAAAATTTGTCTTTCCACGCGTTTGTGCAAAGGCATAGCTTAGAACAAAATTTGGAGAAGGGGACAACTTGTCATCTCTGTCACAAAAAAAAGGGTTTTCATCTTTCACAAACCCAGGGACATGTGGAACAACTGCAGGTACCAAGCAACTACGACTTGGTGAAAGTGATATCAGCTGCTTATCGATCCGCTTATTGTAAACGATTACACTGCGCGTTCCTATGTTTAGGAGAACTTCACCGCCTGATTATAGATTTGCAAGTAAAAAGAAAGCCATGATTTTTTGCCTATTTTAGAATGATTTCAGATGCTTTTGATGAACTTGTAAAATAACTTCCTCCGGAATTAATAAGCAACCCGACAAGAACAGATGTCATAGCTGTCCCTGAAAGAGTCGCCGTAACGTTGAGGTGAAATTATTGATCATACTCGATAATCATTTTTCTTTTAATGATGTCAAGACCATAGGCGTGACATCAGGGGCTGAAGCCCAACAGAATTCAAAAAATGGCAAAATACTCACTTTTGAAAAGGTGATCCGAAAAAAAAGAAAAAGTTCTCTTCTTTGTTTTGACAAAATTGCTTTTGGTCTAAACTCCCCCAATCCTGTACAAAGCGAAGATCAATCTCTTGGTCATCTGTCTACTCAACTGCTTTAACTCTATGTCCAGACGAAAGAAATTGACAAACAAGTCTTCTTAAAGGCAATCTACTTAAAATCGCCTAAGCAACACAGTTATGACCTTGCCAAGAAGTTGGCCTGCACGATGTTACCATTATATGCAGTGGCGTGCAGATGGGGGGCGAACAGAGCGACGGCCCCGGGCATCCAAGGTAGATGGCATCAAAAGAGTGAAATTACAAAAATTACATTTTATTAAATTGTTAAAAATATATGCTTTTTCGTATCGTAAGTCTACTAACACATGCTGCATGGATCTGATAGGATCTTGCTAAGGGGCATGATGTGATTATGTTTCGTAGAAAATCTTCTGCAGTGCCAGTTTTTGTACTGAAATTATTATTTACAAAATTTCAATTAGTTTGCTGTGTACAGTACAAAAACCAAACATATAATCACCTTTGACTTTGTTATGCTCCTTTGAGCTAGAGGAAATCCAGTTCCCTCAAATCCCAAGCATACTCTCGAATGATTAAAGCAGTTTGAAAGGGATGTCTTCCCAACTTTATGTATTACATGTAGGTTACTGCTCACCATCGGATTTTTAATTGCAAGCTGTGAGAGGTCATTTTCAAAGTTGAAATTGATAAAAACATGTATAAGATCATCTATGCTGCAGGAACGCCTGACAAGTTTGGCTTTAATTAGCATCGAGAGAGAACTCCTTTCAGCAGATGTAAAAAATGAGGTAGTTCCAATATTTTCCAATAGAAGAGCTCATATGGGAAAGAGAAATCGTAAAGTGTAAGTGTCTAATTCAGGGGTGGACAAACTTTTTAGTTGGAGGGTCGCATTGACCATTTAAGAGTGGCCGAGGCCCAGTGCTTGAAATCTTGCAATAGCTGTATACAATGCAAGAGCTTGCATTAGCTTAAAATTTTGCGATGATTGCTTGCAATGTCGTACTACGCGGCTTTGAAAATGATGGTGTCCAAAAAAAAGGTAATCATCCTTTGTTTGGACGAAAAAATCGTCAATTCAAACTAAGAATTGCGTAGCCGCTCTTTCAATGACGGCTAAACGTTTTTGACTCTTTGGTACGACAAGTATGGCCTACCCCTGTCATATTGAATTAGATATATGTAAGTTTCTACAAGTGTTGGCGGGTCGCATAAAATACTCTGGCGGGCCGCATGCGGCCAGCGGGCTGGGGTTTTCCCACCCCTGGTCTGATTAATTTGTTCACATCATCACATGTTCTAGTGTAATAAAAAGAGTTACTTCTTCGTCTGCTTTCACTAAACGATGTCCTTAAAGCATTTTTATTGTATAGCTCACAAAAATATTTAGGGCAGCATGCAGGCAATGCTTCAAACTACATGGTTGCACTTGTACAATTTCAGATACTAATTGTAAAAGAAAAAAATAGACTACTCTATTTCCAGTTATGCCTCATGAAGTTATATATATATATAATAGATCATTTTGGTGGGCCTATTTGATAATTATTTGCTTGCATAAACGCAATGTCTTGTTCCTCAATGCATACCCTTCACCAGATAAATTTTTCCTATAAATGTATGCCTTAGCTTTTAATCAACACATTAAAACAAAACACACTCTTTGAAATATCCTAGTTTGATTCTTCAAAATTTTTCTCTCAACACTAGTTTTTACGTATTTCAACTGTCTGTCTCTGTCACATTCTTGAGTACTTGACAGTTTGGGAGGGGGCATACAATCAAGCAGTTGGCCCCGGGCATCACCAGACCTCTGCACGCCACTGATTATATGATTCTTGCAGCCTATGCATATTGACTAACAACTTATATTTTAAGATTTTTTGTCACTGGCAACTCTTTTACAAGCATTGTTTTTTTTATCGAATCCACAAAGTACTGTATCCAAAATGGTGTCTGAACTTGTTTAGCCATATAGCAAGTTTTGTAGCCTGAAATGATGCCGGCACCAAGAGCTGAGTTTCGGAAACAACCAGCAATTGGATGCGAAAGCCATTGGCAATTTCCAAATTGTGTTAGCGGTATTGATGTGAAACATATTTTAATGAAAGCGCCATCGCATTGCGGGCTTAATGCATTTTAATTACAAGAAAACATTTACTGTTGCACTTCTGGCTGTAGTAGACGCGCGACACCGTTTTGTCGTGGTGGACGTCGGAGCACAGGGCAAGAATTTTGATGGACAGGTTTTTTCCAATTCAAGGTTAGGTAAGAAATTGAAGAATGGTTCACCCGATTTGCTTTCGCCAGCTCATTTACCTGGAACTACTACAACCTCGCCATTTATGTTCGTCGCCGACGAAGTCTTCCTACTGCACAATAACCTCATGCAACCGCACCTTGGTAGAAATCTTTCAAACCGCCAGAGAGTGTTTAATTACCGCCTGTCCAGAACAAGGCGAAAGACCGAAATAGCTTTCGGTGTTGTGGCCTACCGCTTTCGAGTTTTCCGCAAGTCCTCGTTTGTTTAACCACGAGGCTGACGCGGTTGGCGTGCACTGTTCTCCACAATTATTTGAGGCAAAAAGATTCCAGTTGTTGCATGAATCCCAACGCAATCGATCATGACAATAATGAAGGAAATTTATACAGAGGGTAGTGGAGGTATCAACTAGTGTCACTAATTGGCATCGCATGATTGCGACGAACGGGACTTTGCAGCGCTTCAAAGAGGGTCGAGACCAGGGAAATATGGCGGATTAAAGAGTAACTTGGTCAAAAAGTTTTGTCCATTTCCCAATGTAGATTAAACGATGAAGTTGTACTATAAGTCTAGTTGTTGTACTATAGACCTGGGGTTCATTTCCCAAATTGAGTCATACCAAAAGACTTTAAAATTGTTATTCACAGCTTCCCTGCTTGGCACTCAGCACAATAGGGATAGTGTGGAGAACAAACAGGCAAGCTTGCTTGTTGTGTCCTTGGGCAAGACACTTAACGGAATGCCCCCATTTTCATATGGCAGACAGGTGGTGGGGCCAAGCAGTCTACCCGTCGTGGTGTCCCAGTGTAACTGAAGACTCGCAAACCGAACCTGAGCGCGCACGCAGTGTATGTACATCTTCTTGCAAAATGCTTAAAACCAATAGGTCAAACGACGAAGAAGAAGGTGCGATATTGGTAGCGCGAGAGAACGAGAAAAACTAGCATCTCATTTTATATCGATTAAGAGTAAGAAAAAGATAATGGACAATGAAACATAGCCAATAAAATGATGATTTGATTAAACTTAACTGACCTTGGTTAGGGGATTGAAAACGTTGAAAAGCAAATTATTCACGACGAAAACATTTTCATTATTCTACGTCAGTGCTCTTCAATAGGGTTTCCACAAAACGTGTCGTTGTGTTCCGTAATTTTAAAGGGTTTCGTGAGGGGGACCGCGAAGGTTCTTTGCTTATTAATAGTATTTATTTCTTATTTTAGTATATTGATTTCTTGTATGTAGTGGTGTTCCTTGTATATAAATAGTTAGTAATGGAATCTTGTGATAGCAAGTTATAGATTGTGATGTATTCCTGTTTTCAATTTTAAGAACATCTGCATTTGCTAACTGCCTTTGTTACGTAATACTGCGTCTGTAATTTTAATTTTGCTCGCTTTATATACGGTATCATCATCGTGCATCAAATCAATGTCGACTCCTGGTGACTTGATGAGTTGTCTAACTTCATTCGTTCCTATTTGTTGCAAGTTTTAGAGTACTTTTAAGGTTGAGTCCTAGTTTCTTTGTGATTTCATCTAGCCATCTCCTTCATGGTCTTCTTCTTTTTCTTTTTTCTTCCATCTTTTCCTGCATAATCACTTTTTCCAAGCTGTGGTCAGTTCGCAAAATGTGTCCGCAATACTTTAGTAATGATATTGAGGAGTAACATATGGGGCTGTATTTGCTCTAAAACCGAATCATTCGTTTTTTTGGCACTTCATAGAATCCTTAGTAGCCATCTCCAATCCACATTTTGAATGCGTTCAGTCTCCCCTGATCCACCTTACGTAGTATCCAACTTTCGCTGCCATATGTCACAACTGGAAACACAAAGGAATTAACCAGTTTTGTTTTGTTGGCTACTGATATGTCCTCATCTTTCATTATTTTGCCAGCTTAATCATGGTACTGCGACCATGGCTAGCCTTCTCCAAATTTCTTTCTCACAATCTGCATCGTCACAAATAATTGACTCCAAGATATTAAAGTTGTGTACAATTTCGATGTGATTATCTTCCAGTTTGAATTTCTGAAGTCCAGCTGTTGTCATCACCTTTGTTTTCTTTATATTTAATCTCAAGCCTGGTTTTTCGCTAGTTTCTTTGACTGTGTTTATGAGTATCTTCATATCATTGAAGTTTCCACTGATTAGTGTTGTATCATCTGCGTATTTCAAGTTATTTATCATTCTTCCTCCTATTGTTATTCCTTGCATTGTCTCTATTCCAGATTTTCTCATTATGCTCTCTGTGTAAAGATTAAATAGATATGGAGATCATATTTAGCCTTCACGTATCTCTTTTCAAATTTTAAACCACAATGCGTGACCAAATCCCGTCTTCATGGTAGCTTCTTGGTTAGTGTACAGGTTGTTTATTAGCTTTATCAAGTCTCTAGATATCCTCTACTCTTGCAAGTTTATCCATAGTAAATTATGGTCGACGCAAGCAAATGCTTTGCTGTAATCAATGAAACACATAAAAATATTTTTTTGCATTTTTCTCGCTTTTTCCATTATCCAACGCAGATTTGCATTATGGTCTCTCTAGTCTCTCTACCTTTACGAATTCTAGCCTGCTCTTGTGGCACTTCAAATTCTAGGTAGGGTTGAATTCTTTTCTGTATGATTTTTAGCAAAACTTTACTTGCGTGGGGTATTTGAGCTATTGTTCGGTGGTTGGAGCATTCCTCCCTTATGTCTCCTTTTTTAGGCAATGGGGTGTATATAAATCTCTTCTAGTCTTTAGGCCATTTGCACGTTTCCCATATCTTTTTACACGGAATTGTAATGATTTTTGTTTCTTCTTCTCCTGTCACCTTTCAGAGTTCATACTATATATACAACCAAAATTTGGCATTTCACTCTTAAGAAAGATTAGAGTCAATACGTGTTGTGGGGACGGATAGGAGGTCCGTATTGACGATTAGAGTTAACGTTAACTCAAAATCAGAGTTAGTTGAGGATAGAGAGGGAAAATCAGCGCTATATCGTTATAATTTGTTGTTGTGACGACAGGCTGTAGTCAAGAGCTGCAATATGTGGTCATACGGCTTAGATTCGCGCAGCATTAGGTTAACCGTTGTAAAATTGATTGTAAGTAGTAAAGGGACTTGTAATAACTGTTTGTTTGTTGAAGTGTAGTAATGAAATATTTGATTTTCTTACAAGCAATTCGTGATTTCTATATTTTCGTTGGTAGAGGTTACGTGACAAACGCGAAAGTACATCAGGGATTTCGCGATGACAAAAATGTTGAAGAGCACTGCTTTACATTCAACACGAGTTCTAATATCTTAGAAAAAAACAAACACAGAGTAGTTTGGAACAATAAGCTTAAGCGAAGTAGATAAAGTAATAGCAATATATGAATGGGTTTTTGTCTCCTCAAAATGATAAAGTGTAGGAAAGTGCAGGCTACAGACCCACAAAAATAAAATAGATTGTCGACGGTTGTTTTCTCATTTTTTTGTTGGTGGAAGCTGTTGACAAAATAACCGCTTCCTCGTCCCAGATTATAATTTACTTGCAGCCTCCCCAGTTGACATATCATTTTCGACAAATCTTCAATCGCTTCCTGTAGCTTGATGTCACAGAAAAGTCAATATCAGGAGTCGGCGACTTGCGACTCTTTTGCCATTTTTTTGGGAAGCACTTCTGTTAAAAAGGCGTCAGCTAGGTGAGCGTGTCTTGAAATTTGGTTCTTTGACACTAATTAAAGGCAAAGAACTTTTTTAATTTGATGGGATTGACATAGCCCATCTGAAAATGCTATAAGTACCTAGAAAATGTGTGTAGCATCTGTGATAAGCTGTAAAATAAGCAAAGGGACCTTTGGACTGTGGTGGCCTAAGGTAGCGTACATCAAATTGTTCAAAAGTTCCCTGGTATGCTTTTTGCAGACAATTTAAAAAATAGTTATGCAATCGAGAGTTATTAAACACTTTTAATTATCAGATATAAAGCCAATCATGCCAGTTCTAATAACCACTACAAAGTAGAAAACACGCAATTAAAACTAAACAGTAAAAAACTCAAGACTAGCCATCAAAAATTTACTTCCCAATCCGGTTTTAGAACTTTGTCATCCAAAAATTTGAAGACACATTTTTTCAACGCGAAAAACGGAAGTCGGCTTCTAAAGGCTGGTTTCCACCATACGTAGATTGCAGGCATCGGTGCTGCAGATTGCAGGTCACGCTATGCTGGCAATCTACGCCAAATGGAAACCAGCTTTAACAGTCTTTTACGAATAAGTGATATGCATTCTTTTCAAAAAATGTTTCAAAGATAGAGTTAAACTGCATGGTCTAAAGTCCCGGCAGTCCAGTGGTCCCACATTCTCCCTACTTGCACTGCAGCAATGTAAATTGGGAGAGTATCAACAGCATTCCATTTTGCACGTAAGCAAGGCGATCAAATGACTATTGAGGTTTTGTTTTTGTGATGCAATAAAGGTTGGTTTCCAGCGTACATTGCAGGCGTGGCGCGAAAAATTCCTTGTTCCTCTAATCAGTTTTTTGCGCTGAGCGAGCTCAAAAAACGTTTCACGCTACTCCTGCAATCTACGCCTAATGGAAACCAGCGTTAAAAGTAGGGATGTGGAAGCGGAAGCGGAAGCAGTGTAAGCGGTCTTTTTTCTGTGGAAGCGGAAGCGCGAAAAATCTACCGCTTCCGCTTCCACATAGGTTATTTGACTTGAAGAGTAACTAAGCGAAAAAGTTTTGTCCGTTTCCCGATGTGGATTAAACGGTGAAGTTGCACTATAAGTCGACTAAACTTGCGATTACAGTAGCGCGAGAGAACGAGAAAAACTAGCATCACATTTTATATCGATTAAGGGTAAGAAAAAGGTAGTTTGGACAATGAAACGTAGCCAATAAAATGATGATTTGATTAAACTTAACTGACTTTGATTAGGGGATTGAAAACGTTGAAAAGCAAATTATTCACGACGAAAACATTTTCATCATTCTACATCAGTGCTCTTCAATAGGGTTTCCACAAAACGTGTCGTTGTGTACCGTAATTTTAAAGGGTTTCGTGAGGGGGACCGCGAAGGTTCTTTGCTTATTACTAGTATTTATTTCTTATTTTAGTGTATTGATTTCTTATATGTAGGCCTAGTGGTGTTTCTTGTACATAAATAGTTAGTAATGGAATCTTGCGACAGCAAGTTGCAGATTGTGATGTAATCTTGTTTTCAACTTTAAGAACGTCTGAATTTGCTAACTGCCTTTGTTACGTAATACTGCGTCTGTAATTTTAATTTTGCTCGCCTTATATAAATACGACCAAAATTTCGCACTTCGCTGTTCAGAAGGATTAGAGTTTAGACTCTACATTCAATACGAATTCAAATATCTAAGAAAAAACAAACACAGAGTATCAAGCTTCACACCCACTATACCTTTTTAATGTGTAAATTTTGTTTTATTTTTATTCCTAGTCATTGTCTCACTAATTTAAAACGAAATAACTTTGACCCTAAAATATGTAATAGCTATTGTTTTCTTTTTTCATAATTGAATTGTCACGTCATAAATCAGAGACGTAGCAGCCGCCCCCCAAACCCCCCAATTGGGGGGGGCCCAGGCCAACTTTGGGGGCCCAAGTTAGTCTGAAATTGCTTTTTGGCTACGTGACTATTTTCAGTTCAGCAGACTTGTTTACAACCGATTTAAACTGTAGGAAGAAATTGGCTTGTGACATCATAAGTGAATGCTCCGTCATTTTATCTCGCAGAATCTAGAATATTTCGATTGATTTTCTGGTAGAATCTTGAATATTCGATTGACGTAACAATGCCGTTGTTACGCAACAATCATAGAATGGTCTGGAATTCTGTTTGGCTAGAAATACCGGGACAATATATATATACACTGCAGAGTGCAGATAAAGTATTTTATTGACATTGTATAGAATGAAACGTTCAAAAAGTGGTGCTCAAAAGAGAAAAGAAGCAGCCACTGCTCGAGATGCTGTAGCGAAATTGCCCAAGATGACAGATTTTTTCAAGATTACTGAGCAGAGTAGACCTGGCACTAGTACCGAGAGGGATGAAGAAAACTATAGTGTACAAGAAAAAGAAGACTATGACGATCAGCATCAAAGTGATTGCGAATTTCCAGAAAATGTAAGTTGTGATTTACCTGCCAATACGCAACCTTCAATATCAAAAATATCTAAATCTCAATTTACCCCTATCCCTGATGACCCATGTAAATGGCCTGAAAGTATTTCTGATGCTCAACGATGTGATATAGTAAAGCGTGGACCACATCAACTAATAATGAATTTTCCATATAATAACACAACTCCAAGGCGACGTTTTTCCTCCAACCATTATAAACGTGTGTTACCTAATGGTGAAAGTGTTTCACGGTCGTGGCTAGTTTATTCTGGGGAATCAGATCAAGTTTTTTGCTTTTGTTGTAAGCTATTTGGAAAAACACTAAGCCCCTTTTGTAGTGGTATAAATACATGGGAGGGTTTTTCGAAAAAACTGAAAGACCATGAAAACGGCATTTCCCACCAAGAATGCTGCAGTCAATGGATGTTGCTAGCTGAAGGGATAAGAAATTCATCCACTATCGACAAACGCGAGATGAATATTTTTTTCAATGAAAGACGTTTTTGGAGAAATGTTTTAGAGAGACTTATCGACATTGCCTTGTTTCTATCGGAAAGGAATCTTGCTTTTAGAGGATCTGAAGTAGTCTTAGGATCTCCTCACAATGGAAATTTTCTGGGTATATTTGAGCTTTTGGCAAGAAGAGATCCGATCCTAAAAGAGCTTCAAGACAGAATCAAGAATAAAAACACTAAAGATCACTATTTGAGTCCTACCATACAAAATGAACTAATTGAATTGCTAGCGACAGAAGTTGAAAAAGAAAATTTACAGCAATTGAAATTGGCAAAATATTTTTCTATAATTTTGGACTGCACTCCAGATATGTCACATCATGAACAAATGTCTGTCATTCTCCGTTATGTACTATGTAATGAAGAAGCTGCTGTTGTTAAAGAAACATTTTTTGGCTACTTGAGAATAAGTGACAGTACTGGGAAAGGCTTGTTGGACGCTTTCTTAGAAAAAGCGACCGAACTGCAACTCGAATTGTCTGATTGTCGAGGTCAGTCATATGATAATGGTGCTAACATGAAAGGAAAACATTCTGGGGTCCAAGCAAGAATGCTAGACATCAATCCCAAAGCTGTTTACGTGCCCTGTGCAAACCATACCCTTAACTTAGTTGTTGTTGACAGTGCTAATTGATCGACGGAAGCATTGACATTTTTTGGAGTACTTACAAGGTTGTATGTGCTGTTTTCTTCCTCTGCTCAGCGTTGGGAAATTTTGAAGAAACATGTGGAGCTGTCCATAAAGTCACAATCTGATACTCGTTGGGAAAGCAGAATTAAATGCATCAAACCTCTTCGATACAATTTAAAAGAGGTGTTGCTGGCACTGAAAGACTTGGAAGCCATTTCCATAGAAAGAAAAGATGGAAGAGCTGCCTCAGAAACAAAATCGTTGATAGCTCATTTATCAAAATGGAGTTTTCTTTTGTCGGTGTTTATTTGGTATGATATCCTATTCCAAGTCAATAAAGCAAGCAAGATTCTTCAATCGTATGGAGTCTCCCTTCATACAATGGAAACGGAAATCCAGGCAACTGAAAAGTTTTTGCAAAACTATCGCACAACGGGTTATGACAGTGCCGCAACATCTGCTGTTGAAATAGCACAGGAATTGGATATTGATCCTTCTTTTCCTCCGTCAAGAAGTGGAAAGAAAAGAAGATTGTTTGATTACCAAGGTGAAGAGGTACTCCTGAACTGAAATTTAAAAGCAACTTTTTCTATCCATTAGTAGACCAGGCTATTATGTCAATGAAGGAGCGCTTTAATTTGTTACGTGAGGTTTCTTCCGCCTTTTCGTTTTTGTACACACGAGACAAACTTTTGCTTGTGCAATAAGAAAATGCTCTTCTTACTTGCTGTAAAGAGTTCCAAAAAAAGTTCGGTGACATTGATTCTGATGAAATGAGCGCTGAGCTACAGCGGTTTGTTTTAATTTTACAAAAAAAACGCAATCTCAATACGGCTCAAGACTTTCTGAACTATCTTCTAAAGACTCATTTATTTGAATTGTATCCGAATGTGTACATCGCACTTCGAATCTTACTAACTTGCCCCGTGACTGTTGCCAGCGCTGAAAGAAGCTTCAGCAAATTGAAACTGATCAAAACTTTTAATAGAACGTCTATGACAGACAGTAGACTATCTTCATTAGCCATGTTGTCAATCGAAAATGACTGCGCCCGATCTCTTGATTATGGCAATGTTATAACAGCATTTGCGAACAAAAAGGTTCGCTCCAGACTATTTAAATGATAGTGTGTTTTTATAACTTTTTCATGTTTTTCAGTGTCATTGCTTTCGTTTCGCAGTGTCTGCATAAATGTCCTACTGAACTCTGGCATCGGTGCCGAATTTTTTATGACTTGCACCTTCGGTATCGGCATGCTTTATTCTGACATTAGCCTGTTTACTTATGTACAAATTGTGGTGTATTTTCTTAATGCAGCTTTTCAATTTTACACCTCTAAAGTGATATGACCTGTGCGCAGGGGCTCTTGCGCTTACTTTGGGGGGGGCCCGAAGTTGGAGTGCTACGGGACTGTCATAAATGTTACACTAGACCGTAGTTTATCAAATTTTGAAGTAATCAGTTGCACTATTTTGGTTGACAATGCTAGCAGTGTTTAGCGAAACGTCATAATTAAAATATGTACAGCAGTATACTGGCTCTGGTTTTTTTGCTGAGAAACACAGAGTAGTTCGGAACATTAAGTTTAAGCGAACTAGGTAAAGTAAGAGCAATATATAGATAGGTTTTTGTCTCCTCAAAATGATAAAGTGTTGGAAATGGCAGGCTCTAGACCCAAAAAGTTGTTTTAAGTTTTTGAAAATTTTTGTGAAAATAAAATGCAGTCTCTAATTCACCCCAACAGAGCAAAGACTTACAAAACTATGAAGATGCTGTGTTACGTGAACTGACAAATAACAACATAGAAAGGAGAAAATACTAAATTATGAACAAGCGATAGGGGCAGTTTACAATTTATTTATAACTGAGATAGATCTAAACGCCTAATTGGCATTTGTGTTTTTATGTGGCTGTAATGCTGTGAGTCATATTAGTGAAACGCAGTTCTAATGGAAAACAGCTTCACACAACCGAAGGGGGTCGATATCACTTTTAGTTTATTTATTATGAACAAGATGGAATTGTACCTGGAAAACAACTCATGGATACTGCTTTCTCCTATGACTACAGTCGGCTCGTACTCGGAAAACAAATTATTCAAACCACTTTCTCCAATTCGTAGAAACTACCCCAAAATCATTATAAATAACAGCCCCGAATTCTACTAGGGCAGATTGAAGAAAGCATTGGTTACAAAGCCATGCTGCAGTATACATCAGCTTTGATAAAGCATTAAGTACGGTACGATTATTGAATGCTGCTCTGTACGAATGTGTAGATATAGAAATAGTAATATGTTTCTTTGCATTTGTAGAAGTAAGATAAGCCGAATTTATCATCATATTCACTATCTCGCACTTAGCCCTCCCCTCTGTCTTATGGCCCATGAAACATGTGTTGTATTTGAAATCTGCCATAAATAAATGAATTGCTCGCTTATTGTTGGGCCATCAATTACCGGGAGAGAGAAAAGTGAAGTTAAAATTCATATCCGGACATGTTCAAATAGGATTACTTCGGTTCGTCAAGGTGCTTGGAGGGATCAAAGGTTACAGCTGAAAATTTTTTACCATATGCGGTCATAACGCGTCTATAGATCGCCCAAACAAATTTCGTCGTTGTGGTTCGAAGGAGCCTATAAGGCACCATTATTAAATGCGTTCTTATGACTAGTTTGATCGACAAATGGAGTGGAGGTAAGGAACTCGCAGTTGACCAGAGCAAAATGCCCTCACATTTGTGTGGCAAACTGTTGAACAATAATGCCACAGAGATGTTGGCGCGAAAATGCAGGCAATTTTGTACAGATGTCAGTTTATGAGCTTTCAAGTCAGAAACAGCACATGCGATAAAGCAATTGCTTAGTATCGCTTGCAGAAGTGAAAGTTGGTGCGATATTGTGATGCAAGAAAGTGATTGTGACCTAGTGGTTTGCTAAAGGGCAGTTTCAGTGCCGCGGTGTAGGGAGGAAAGGGATGAAACCATTCTGGGGCCTATGCTTATTTAGGTGCGCATTAAACTGCATAGTATAGCTTTTATACGTGAAAGTTGTGAAATTTTGATACAATAAAGTGATTGTAATTCTGTAATGCGTGAAGGGGTGGTTTCAGGGCCACAGCAAAGAGGGCGAAGGGGAAAAAATTGACTTGTTTTGACTGAAATTTTTCAAATATAATAGAAAAAAACAAAAATATAACACAATTAACAAATTTTGTTACGGTTCCCAACATTTAGGATTTTATTTACAAGCCTATTTTTTACAAATTTTTAGGTTAACAGGCCAGTTGCTTAGGCAAAAACATGCTGATCATTTTGATACCAAAATTGTCAAATTTGGTTGAAATTTAGTCACTTAAACAAACATTTAGTAACAACTACTACCTTGAGCTAGTAAAACTTAGTCAAAACGCGCAGATATATAACGATCAGCGATAGCAACAATGGGAAATTTATTGCGACCGCAAAGGGTTAAATTAGGTGGATTCGTCGCAGTTAGCCTTTTTGCCCGATCTTTTACAGTTTCGTATTTTATTATAGCAGTGGTTCCCAACCTTTTTAATGGCCTGCACCCCTAAATTGTTATAATATGTTCTCGTACCCCTAAAATATCTTAATATGTTCTCGCACCCCTATAGTGTTTAAACATGTGAAGAATAAGGCCATGCACTAAGCATGCTTTAATTAGAGTCTAAATCCGCAGTTTCGAAGCAGGCAAATTTCGCAGTTTCCTCATCATTACTGCAGAGGTGATCTCCAAAAAGAAAAAAGGTCATCACCGATCTGGCATCGTTTCGGGCTGAATTGAAGGCCGCGCATTAGGCATGCTGTAATTGGACACTGATTGTGCAGAACTATTAGCACATGATGAGCTGAGCATGACAGGACAAAAATGCAACACAAAAATCTGAATGACCACCTCGCACCCCCTAAGATACTGCCTCGCACCCCTGGTAGGGAACCCCTGTATTATAGCTGTAACAAACCTCTAATTTAAATACATAAATTATACGCTAATCATTTGTATTCAAAATCTATAGATTTTTAATTGAATTAATGTTTTGTACGCTTTTTTTCACTCTTTGTATTTTATTACAGCTAACTGCATTAAAACAGTAATTATATCATCCATTGTAATTGAAACTTCTATAACATTATAATGTCCCAAAACAGATGAAGTGCTGTATATGAACATTTTTTTGAAGAAGGCAATAACTTTCGATGCAGAGTTGTGCTCGATCAATGTCACACCTACAATTCAGTTATCCCTGAATTAAAGCAGGGAAGCACGTCGGCTAACCTGAAGAGGCACCTAAAGCGTCATCATCGACAGGCATTTGACAGGGTTGAGGAAAAAGACTCTGAAGTTACTAAAAAAACAAAACTGCAGAAAGAAAAAGGGCAAAGTAGTATGACAAGTTTTTTTAAAGCAAGTAATCGAAAAGCTACTGCATCCATCACTAAAGAAGATTTTATAAACGGATTATTGAAAATGATTGTCTACAACGGAGTTCCTCTGACATTTTTTCAGGACGATGGATTTCAATTGCTAAATGGAAACTTTGCAAAAAATTTGGAAATTCAACTAGAACGTCAAGCCATTCGTAGCATGGTACTCAAAAAATCGGAGGAAGAAAAATCAAAGTTGAAGGAATCACTTTCTGGAACTTTGGTTTTTATCAAATTTGACGGAGTCACTAGACTTCGATCACATTTCCTGGGTATTTCAATGCAATACTACCATAAAGAACACGGTCTTACAGTAAAGACGTTGGCGTTAGTCGATACTGAAGCCAATCACACAAGTTCTCATTTAAAGGAAATATTGTTGGACACTTTGAAGCAGTTCAACATCAGCAAGCAACAAGTATTAGTTTGCGTTGTTGACAATGCGTCAAATATGACTCGGACTTTGCAACTACTTAATGAAGATGAAGGAGGTGAAGACGATGATGAAGAGATTAAAGATATACAAGATTCATTATCAATCGACCATATCATATACCACATGAGATGTGCTGAGCACACCCTGCAGTTAGGAATTCGTGACGTGTTAAAAAAGGGCGAGCGGAAAAGTTTTTAACAAAATTGCGAAAACTTGCTCAACACCTTTGTTCACAACACACCGATGGAATTCTAAAGCGTCGTTCTAACAAGGGAATGCTGATTGACATGCCGACCCGTTGGGGAGGTACTTTCCTCATCAGGGATGTGGAAGCGGTTATTTTTCAAACGCTTCCGCTTCTGCTTCCACACCTATCGCTTCCACCAACAATAAACGAAAAAACGACCGTTGACAATTTTTTTTAAACTTTTGTGGGTCTGTAGCCTGCCTTCTCCTACACTTCATCATTTTGAGAAAACAAAAACCTTCATTTATTGCTATTGCTTTACCTACTTCGCTTGAGCGTATTGCTTCGAACTACATTTTGCTATTACAATTCAAAAAATAATAAAACACTTCAACAAATAGACAGTTATTACAAGTTCCTTCACTACTTACAACCACTTTTACAATAGTTAACTTAATGCTTCTCAGATCTAAGCCGTATGATTACATATTACAGCTCTCGACAATAACCTGTCGTCACAACAACAAATTACACCGTATAGCGCTGATTTTCCCTCTCTATCCTCAGCTAACTCTGACTTTGAGTTAACGTTAACTCTAATCATCATTACGGACCTACTGTCCGTCCTCAAAACACGTATTGACTCTAATCTTTTTGGATAGTGAAGTGCGAAATTTCTGTCGTATACGAGGTGTGTTTGAAAAATATCGGGACTGTATGCTTTGCACAAACAACACTTTCAACAGTGATAAATGCTTTGTTTTTTAAGATGGCGCAATGTCTTGTGGTTGCAAAAATGTAGTTTCAGCATTCTGTGACAACCATATGCTTTTTTACAGGCTTTTCTTGAAAGTTGCTTTACTGTAGTTCGTTTTGAGATAATTTGTTTAGTAAATATTTTTTCTTTTTTTTCTTCTTTTGTTAACAAATAATGAGCATTGAACAAAGAATCGACTTGAAGTTTCTCGTTCGACTTGGAAAAACTCCAACTGAAACATTCAATTCGCTCCAAGAAGTTTACGGAGATGCTACGATGTCAAGAACTCGGATTTTTGAGTGGCACAAGAGGTTCAGAAAGGGAAGAGAGGATGTGGAAGATGATCCTAGAAGTGGAAGGCCAACAACAAGCAGAACAAACGAAAATGTTGAGCGTGTGAGAGAAAAAGTGCGCAGTGACCGCCGCCTTACTGTTAGAATGATAGCAGATGAGTTGAACATGAATAGTGAGAGGGTGTGGAGGATCATCACAGAAGATCTGGGGATGAGGAAGGTTTGTGCGAAAATGATACCAAGGTTCTGAATGATGGGAAAAAGGAAAATCGTGTGCAAGTGTGTCAAGACATCGTGAAACAACTTGAAATTACACCAGATCTGCTGAGTAGAGTTGTTACCGGTGATGAGTCGTGGATCTTCGAGTACGATCCACTCACCAAACGGCAGAGCCTTGAATGGAAGAGTGCATCCTCACCAAGACCCAAAAAAGCAAGGCTGTTCAAGTCCAAAATTAGGGTGATGCTGATTGTTTTCTTTGATGTTCATGGAATTGTTCATCTAGAATTCTTGCCACAGGGCCAAACCATTAACAAGAATGCTTACAAAGACATCTTGCGACGTTTGATGCGTTCGGTAAGGGAGAAAAGAAGAGAATTGTGGGAGACAAAGTCATGGCTGCTTCAGCATGACAATGCTCCTGCTCACAGTGCCTTAAGCATACGACAATTTCTTGCAGAAAATAACATTGCCGTGCTGGAGCAACCACCCTACTCGCCAGATCTGGCTCCCTGTGATTTTTTCTTGTTTCCTAAGCTCAAGGGAGTCATTAAAGGAACCCGTTTTCAAGACTCAAAAGCCATAACAACAGCCGTAACGAAGGAACTACGAGCGATCCCAATGGAGTCTTTCCAGAAGTGCATAGAAGCATGGCGGCAGAGATTAGAAAAGTGCACTCGAGCTCAAGGAGATTACTTTGAAGGGGACAACTTGTAATTTTTACGTGGCATTTCAAATAAAATAATTATTTACACAGTCCCGTTACTTTTCAAACATCCCTCGTATATAGTATGTACATGTAAAGCGAGCAAAATTGAACTGCACCAATCAACAGCCGCCTTAACGTGGTGGTGCGGTCCCCGACCCGTTTGGGTTAATTCAAAATGACTGTTGGCCTTCCCGAGTGTCCCAGTTACCCCGGGCACTCTCCTCACACAAAGCATTTTTTCGCCGTGCAGCCCCCTTGAGCGACCGCAAAAGAGTGGCACACAGCCTCTTTAAAATTGGCCTGTCTTCTCTCTACTCCTGCCTTTCTCTTGCCCGTCTTCTCATTCTTCTCCTTCTCCTGATGAGCGGCAACGTTCATTCTAACCCTTGCCCTATCTTTCCCTATTTAGTGTCCGCTGGAAATGTGACCTGGCGGGGTAGGTCAGTGCAATGCTCCACATGCTCTAATTAAGTTTATTTAAAGTGCTCACTACTCTCCTTTTCTAGATTCAGAACTCTTGGCAGCTCTCACTCTTGGAGCTGCCCTCCCTGCTTTTTTGGAGATTCTACCCCTACCAGCACTGTGCCTTTCTCCTCGGACTCCTCCAGCTGGTATACCTCCACTGCTCAATCTGGCCCCCTTCTGCTAATGCAGCACTCGCACTCCACCCTCACCTTCAAACCTCTTATCCTTTTTCCGCCCACTTTGTATCTTCTCCCTCTGCACCCTTACCACAGCCTCATGCTCCTGGCTGGGCTGTTTCTCTTTACCCCCTGCTTCCTCTTCCCGTCCCTAACTCCCTCAGGGTTCTTCATTGGAATGCTGGGGGTCTCCAAGCCAGGAGCACTAAACTACTACACTTTATTTCGTCTCATCCCGTTGACCTTATATACACTGTATATATCCAGGAATCTAACCTTAATTCATCTTCCTCTTTTCGGATCCCTGGATTCTCTGCTCTGCGATCCTATGGCACTCACTCCCGATCTGATATTTTTTCTACCGATGTCGCAGACGCTAGCGGCGGCGTCTCACTTTCGTCAAGCAGAGCTTATTCTTCTCTGTGCTTTCTACCTCCTCTCTTTCTTTGCTTGGCCCCTACTCTGATTATGTAGAGGTCAACATCTCTCTAAACAACTCCTCCTCGCTCTCACTTCTTAATGTGTATGCTTTCCCTATTTGTTCTTCTACGAAGGATAGCAGAACCAATTTCTTTTCTCTCTTTATTCTTCCCTCCTATGTGGAAGCGGAAGCGGTGGATTTTTCGCGCTTCCGCTTCCACAGAAAAAGGACCACTTCCACATCCCTGTTCCTCATGCTTCAACGTGGATCCCTTCCAAAAGAAGAAGAAGAAGATGCTTCAACGATTAGCGGATTTGAAATGTTTTGTTCAGGATCTTGGCTCACGTGAATCATACCTTACCGAAAGGGCTGAGATCAAGATGACGATCGTCGAAGTACTACAAATACCGCACGTAGCTACAATTTATTTTCAAAGCAAGATCTCACTCCGGGAGAATGCCTGCTTCATTGGAGAGAAGTCATGCTTAAATCGGAGAAGCTGGAGAACATTTTGGCTTCTGCTCTTGCCACCGCCCTGCATTCACGCCAAGAGTTTTTATTGCGGAAAGAGGTTTTCTTGACAGCTGTTTGAGTAAGTAGTGTTTGTTGACTTAGTTGTTTTGACGACCAACCAATATATATTTTTTGTTGATATCATATTCAACTCAATACTGGTAAGCGTTTGTGCATTTGATTTTATTTGAGTCGAGAATAACAACCAATGTATTAGTTATATTAAGATTGACTGACTTATATAACCGTGATATTATCATTTTATTTTCTTTCTTGATAGGTTGATGCTCGATCGAGAATTCTCTTGAGCAACTACGTGCAAAGAGCGCTCTTCAGTCAATTTTCTTGCGCATTCAAAGCACTTCAAGCGAAAGAACAAGTGCTGATGCAGAAACTGACTCAAGCGGAAGTGAAGCAGCATCAGTATCTGACTTTGATGCGTATTTGAACTCCTTACATTCAACAGCGGCTGCTGAGGCATCAGCAAAATCTGATCTTTCTGCATTTGCTGAGGCACTTGTTGATGTAGAGCGGCTCGGAAGATTGAAACTGCCAAATGTTTGGGACATTATTTCTAAATACCCCATTATTGTACAATTAGTATCGCGAATCATTTGTTGTTCACCCTGCACGCAGGTATCCGTTGAACGTATGTTCTCCCACTTACAGCTCGTACTTCGTGAAAACAGAGTGCAAATGGGCAATGAATTGATGTCATTGTGTTTATGCGGACAAATAAATTTGTGTAAAGTTGAAATTATTTTATCTTCGCTGTCTTTTTGATTGTTTGCTTTTATTTTTCCTTCTTTTAGTCGTTTTTGCCACTTTCGGATCCTTGGCTACACTTTTTGATTGCAGTAAATGACAAATTTCGTACTGTTAAGGTCAACAGTCGCTTTCTCGTGTTTTGTTAGAGGAAGCGGTTAAAAAATCACAGCTCCCTCACGTCTGGTTTGTAGCCTATATTTTGATAGCATTTCCTAGCCCTTGCATTGCACTCTAGAAGCAGATTTAATTAATGTGGTCGTTGCGCGATTCCTTCCAAGGGATGGGGGTAGGGCGGAAAATCAAGGAGCTCCAGAAGCCGGGCAACTCTCCAGGGTCTGGACCAGCGATCGTAGGGGACACCAAATGAGCGGCGCGGTGTCCGAAGTTGGACAATGCAAACGAGAGGTGTCCTGGATCGACTGACCGCAGGCGCTGCACGAAAGATTCTGGATTCTGTCAATTCTAAAGATGTACGGTAATTTACAGCAAGCTGTCTTTGCCAAAAGGAAAATTCAATTCATGGCCACGAGGGTTGTCTGCGTTTATATTTTCTCGACTTTGCCTGTAGTGGCACTTCATCAATTGTCCCTTCATGCGTCACTATAAGCGAACTATATTACACTACCTTGACTAAGGAAACAAAGCTTTAACTTCGGATTTAAACCCAAGTGAAAAGGTGTGATTTATTAAAACACATAAAATAACATTACCACAAACCATCCAACATAAATTCTGGTTAGGTAAGTCAAACTACAGCCCACCCTAAATGAATTTGGAGAAAACAGAACATTCGGAAATAACCCTTTAATAGGTGCAACTATAAAGTATTTGGAATTCAAACGGCTTTACAGCAAATTCGGACTTTAAAAAAATGGGTTTGAGGCTTTTTACAAAATCCAACCCAAATGGTAAATATATACCACACAAGTTAAACCAAATTAATCAAAGATGCAGCAAATTTCAATGAATAAAAGCAGCTCCCAACAACTACAGCATTTCTGCAATAATTTTTGATTAGTTTCGACTAAAGTTACTGATAGGAATTACCGGACGCAACCGATATTCAGCCATAACTAACTACGTCGTTTTTTGTTTCTTTTCTGCTGGTTCCTTTAGTTTTTCCATTTCGATTTTGTCAGTAAGGATTTTATTCATTGTAGCTTGTAGTTTTAGTATACCATTCTTGACATTATCCAGCGACTCGTCGTTCAAGTTGATAACAACTTCTTCGGGTTTACCATTAGGAACACACAGTTTGCCTTTGATGGCAACAGATTCCATCACTAATAAACTACACCTGAACAGAAACAAAGTTTAGCTGGTACGCACATTAAGCTTTTTGAAATTAGCTGAAAGCTTGATTACCAGAATCTGCACACAATGAAATAATACTAGCTCACACCAAGTGGAGTTTTGGTTAACCCTTTGAGGACCTTTGGCACACATATGTGCCATGATTGCTGATTGTTATATCATTATGACGTGATAACCAATTATCTGAAATCCATTATATTTCCGTTGTTACCAAACAATTGTTGCATTGTTTCAAATTTTATGAATTAAATTCTTATAGTCCTCAAAGGGTATATATATATATTGGTCCTCAAAGGGTTAAGAAATCAAAATTTCGTATTCATCGTTCAATCTATCACCAGTTCTTTTTGAGCATAAAACCCAAACGACACTTTTCTTAACCTCGTTGTAAAAAGCGCACAAAACGAGGCACAGTTAAAAGAAAAAAACTTTGTCAACTGGAAAACGCTATTTTTATAGCTATGGTACTTAGCTTATGCGATATTGCATGTAAGTTCTTCTTACGAAGTTTAATACTTCGCAATTTAGTAAACAGACATGCGTCTAAATATTAATGTAATTTTATAATTTCAATTAATTAAAATTGATTTAATATTGTTCTACTCAAGGTGAGGTTTTTGAATTAAAGGTACGAGGTACGTTGTTTCCGCGTAAGCCACTAATCCATCAGAACATTTGGCAACTTGAAAATTCCTGTCAGATTGTAGATCCTTAATCAAGCGGGTTCAGTGGTGGATTAGATTTGAAGAGCCTGAGGCAACAGTTCACGAGGGGCATCTATCAACCAAGCACTCATTAGAGACCTTTGTTTTTTTTTCTAGTTTGAAAGTCTGGAATATGGAAATTTGATGTAAGCCAAGGTTCGTCCTTTTTCTGGAAATCATCATTGTTTTGAGTGGATAAAATACAGACTTGTTCAAAATTAGGATTTCGCCAAAAAGATATCGGTGAAGACCTTTTTGTCTTTTGAGATTACCACTACTTAAAAGAGCAGTTTATAGGACTTGTCCGAAAGGGGGGGGGGGAATAAAAAGGGGGCCCAAGGCAGCTGCATCACTTGCCTCGCCCTAAATCAACCACTACAACTTCATTTCTGATCGTGCTCCCGCTTAGCATTATTCAAAAGTGCGTCTTTTCAATTTATTTTACACGTACATACATCAGAGTGAAAGCGGATGAAAAAGAAGTAAAAAACTTCTATGTACAGATTGCTTTCAAATTAATAAACCATAATTGCAAACAAAAGAAAAAAAAATAAACGCACAAAAAACAGGACAAAAGTTTCGGAATATTTAAGAGTTAAAAAAAAGAACAAGAATAACCCGGTCATAAATTTATTTCTTCAGGAGTGGGATTATTGGTAAAATTACTTTTAAACAATAACAGATAAAACAAGCAATAGCCATATCAAATACCGAGTCGAACAAACCGAAACTTTCGCAAAGGACGCTATTTGTTTCAGTAAAATGACAATCATTTAACCACTGATTTTGCGACTTCATAAAACGCTGTCATGTTCAAGTGAACTAATTACCCGCACCTAATAATCGCACAACAGTCTGCTATATTACTGATACCGAAATTTTGTGAGGAGAAACATTTAAATACAAAGATTTAAAAACACACCTCAAACATTGACAATAAAGCGTTATCGTGTTGGTCTTTTGCGACACCAAAATTTTCCATGCAGAGTAGCGAAATTATATCACGTGACTATTTTTACTCGTAAACCACCGGAGACCAAGCATAGGCCAGACTAGCCGGTCCTGTGGTGTACGCTGCACTACAGGTGCCGGGCTTATGGCAGCAGGGCACAACACCGGAGATCCAAGAACATTGTGATGATGGCTTGGCAGTGGGGTCGAGCAGACGAACAGTGAGCAGATTACCTACAGCCAAGGTAAATTGTCAAGTAAAATGTTTACATGTTTAATATGGAGTTAACGCAAGCTGATTTCGAGGAATTGGTAGCGTGATGCAAGCAATAGATCTTCAACTACTGTTCGCGGTGGTGGTGCAAAGCGCGCCATAGGTCGGATTTTGCATGGCTCGAGTCGTAGACTATATAGGTTGGTAGTGCGATGCATGCCTTGTCTGGTTTGGGTTTGTTATTAAATGATACATTGCGGATTCTATAACACTTAATGCATTTCAGTTTTTCTCCATACCTAATAATTAGGTTTACTATAATCCATACCTAATGTCGTTAGGTTTATTCCCACTGCTCCCCATCGCCGCAATACCAATTGCTTATTGTTCATTGCTTTATGCCCATTCTCACAGCTTCATGCACGTCGACCCACACGCCCATTTCCATCGCTCTCGATATCAGCAATTGCTCCATGCCATGCAAAATCCGACATTTGGCGCGCGTCGCGCTATCGATTCGACAAGCTGAACCGCCAAACCAACAATCGTTTCTATGCTTGATGCTGCTTCAAAGCATTCCCGAAACAAATCACTTCTCGGCACAGAACGTAACAAAAAATGGAGTGTTCTGCAGCCTTCAACAGGAAACTGTGGTAACGTCACCAAAGCTTGAAATTCAAAATGAAAACAAAAAAACGCCCAACGGTACATGGTATCAATCAAAACCAGGTTAAAAATAACTTCTAAATAAACTTTTTACATAATGCAAGACCTTTTGTCGCTCTATGAATTTACCAGCGGCTACGACCGTAAAATACAAATATGGAAAGAAATCGAGACTAATTGCTTAATAAGCCTGCTGTTATTCGCAGAGCTAGGAACATTGAGTGTACATGTGTTTTGTAACTCTAACCGTACAAAGTAATAACAAGCTGCATTTAATCTGGTTTAAAAATAAGATTTAAAGATAAGCAGTATAGCATGCATCCGGAGTTTTTAAACTGCGAACAACATAGTAAATTTACTTTCCATAAAGTATCTTTGCAAGTTTCACCTATACCGCCAAAGCAGTTCTTTTTTAGATCAACATGCTGGTGAAAAGGCCAAAACGTGCTTATTCTGATAGCATTATCAGTTACATCACCAATTGTTGCCTGCATAGATTTAGCCCATTTCTTGTTTATCACTTGAAAGCAAAAATATAGGTCGGCTGGACGAACGTTTGCAGAGTTTTGAAAGTCGAGAGCGCTGGTTCACGTCAACACGAATGATATTTTTTTGCATTAAACAGCTGTATGGATGGCCTAAACCAACTTCGGTTTGGATTTTTCACAGGGTCTAGATTCTCTTTCCGAAGCTTAAAAACAAATATGCACAAAAACATCTAAAGTTGTTTGCAAAAAAGTTAAGATTGAACGAGGAGGCGATTTGACGAGTAAGAGCAATAAAGCCGTTTACAGCGTTAGAGCATGTTTCCAGTGGTGCCTATTGGCCACCTAACCCACCGATGGATGCCAGCCTTGCTGGTGGCCCGTAGAGCTCTAAATCTATACTTACTCTCCTACCTTGGACAGCATGTTCCTGCTTTCTGAAGCAGGGTTGCAGCGTATAAACTCAAGCTCCCTTTCATACCGTGCTACCATCAGAAAAAGGGTTGATAATCACCGTGCTATCCCCTAAGAGGCCAAGAATCATCACCAAAACTATCTCACAGGAAAAACAATGGAAACTGCGTAAAAAGCAGCGTGATTGAGTCTCTGCTCAGCCGAATCATGAGCGTTGAAACGCACCTTTACGACCACGTTCCCTTGCACACCCGAGCGCGCTTTGACGCTCTTTGGCAAAAAAAAGCAAACACACCATCGTACGCCTGTAAAGTATGTAGTAGGCTTTCAAGAGTGAAATAATATACATCAGCGCAGTATGATAGAATTTCAAATCAAAACAATAAAATCGTTACATTACAATTAATTTCCCATCAACTATACTTTTTCTGGTCTCTTTTCACAAGTGAAAACAATTAATAAAATTACAGTAAGCTGATAGTTTTTGATTCTAACTTTATGTAACAACGGCAAAACCAAAAATATATGTTCGATACCAGCATGGCTTTTTTCTCAGATTTTTGTGACTGCTCTTGTCTTTAGCGGACAAAATTTTATGAAATTTGACAATGTTCAGCCTAGGCCATTCTAAAATGAGACAAAATTGGTCCATGCAGGTTTGACTTGGAAACTGACCCAAACTTCACCAAATCATTTGGGCAAAAACGTTCCAAAACCACGCTGAGCTCAGCAATTAAACTTGATAATAGACCTGCTCTACATCATTTGAATTATTCTTGGCCAAAACCTTCCGTTTCTTCAATCGCCAGCGTTAGTTTCTCTTCGAGCTGTTCTTTGCTCCGGTACGGAGGCAGATCAAGACGGTTAAAACTGAAAGAAAAATTTAGCTTGTTCTAAAATGTACAAAGTGTAGTGGTAATTGATTTTGTCTTCGTAACAGAAAGCTCGAAACTCTTATCAATGCACCATTAGTGCTGGCCAGGAAGTACTGCGTTGCACCAACAAAATCTCTGGTTTATTTTAAAATTTGACGAGAAAAAAAAGTGAATGGTAGCAAACAGACAATGAACCAAAACTTTTAAGCCTGCATCAACGATGAAAGCAAATACCGGCGCGATGATGTAGAGGTGAGAGCGTCCGCATCGCAGTCGGTAGGCCTGGGGTTCATTCCCTAAGTCGAGTCATACCAAAAGACTTTAAAAACTGATATTTACAGCTTCCCTGCTTGGCGCTCAGCATAAAAAAGGGATAGTGTGAAGAACAAGCCGGCAAGCTTGCTTGTTGTGTCCTTGGGCAAGGCATTCAACGGGACGCCTCCACCTTTATGTGGCAGACAGGTGGCCGATTCGTACTTCACCGGATTACAATTGTGAAGTTGCTAACCCAGCATGTCGTAAAAGACGACTCTTGGGTACCCACTAGTGGCAGTCCGCCTTGTTGGTGGTGGGGCTACCAGTCACTGAAGACTGGTTGGAAATGGACTGCCATCATTCCCCTAGCCTAATTTTAGTTAAGTTGACGGCATGCCGTACCTCCATCCCGAGGAAGAGGAGGGGTAACCACAAACAAACAAACACATGAAAGTAAATGTAAAGTCCTTTTTTCTTCAAAACGTAATTCTCAAATAAAGTATCAAGAAGCATCACGATTATCAAAGTTAATGCTAGATTGGATAGCAGCCAAAAGTGAACAAAGTGGTTTCAAAAACTCTACAACACATTTTTAGATCGGCTTCGTTTCAATATACACGCTGTACAGCTTCACAAGTACACGTAAAAGTATTTCGGTTTCATTGAAAGTACACTCGCTTATCATAGCACGCGCATTTTGACAAAGCAAAATAAAAACTGTGAACTTCAGGGTACGGGCGCAAGTGAAAAGCACCCATTCCAATCGATAATACATCTGAGCTGATGTCACTTACCAGGTATGGCTCCTTGGCAACCATGTTTCTTTCCCAACTTTTTCGATGCAGAAACGCTGTGGACCGTTGCTTCCTGCAAAATTAAAGAACTTTTTTTTATGGCAAGAGAGAGGCAAAATAGTATTTCCACACCAAATGCTGAACGTAGGGCCGGTGGGCTACATTTTAGAGAAATTAAAACCTCCAAAATGTTTGCTAATAAATTAAAAATATCCTCATCTTGACATGCAATCATCTTTTTTCAAAGTAATTACATTTCATTCATTAAAAAAGACTCTCCTAAAGCAATTTTAAATAAAATGCAGCCTGATTGATATATATTAACACTACTCATAGCGCCAAAAATCACTTTCTTTTTCACGCCTGTAAAACTGATTCCTGCATGCGTTGAACATAAGAAGGAAATGCAAAAGACAATAAGCAGACCTCTGTGCTACAAAAACAAGACAATATTGATACATGCCATTCTTATGCTCTCATATCTATTGGGCAAATTTTGAGGAAATAAATTGTAGCTTAATTGTCCCAAACTGACAGACCAACGGTGGCTGTTGCTGTTTACTTCTCATCTTTTCTTGTGATAGAGGCAAGGCACAAAACATTTTTCCAAGTTCGACAATTTTCCTAAACCACAATAGACCAGCAGAAAGGGGCAGTCCATTTCGAGCCTGTTGTGACTACAACATAAGACTGGTAGCCCCACCACCATTAAGACGAATTGCCATTGGCGGGTGCTCAAAAGGTCACAAGCTGGGTTAAGTAGCTTTACTATTGTAACCCGGCGAACGTCAAATGATCTGTCGTCGCTAGTCAAGACGGAACTGGCAAAATCAAATGAAGTCTGCGGTTTGCTACGGTTACATGCACCAAGGGTACAAGTTTACGAATCGTTTTGGAGATGAGGGTGCCGAAAACAATAAGGTTGCTTGTCTTGCATGTCAAACAATGGCAGTTATTGGCGAAAGATGAGCAGAAACATCTCTGTTCGAACACGCTTAATTAGGTTTGTTGTGAATCCTAGCGGCTGAATTTTTGCACTGAGCCTCAATCGCGAAAAAACGAATGAAACCAAGATCACGTTGGCGGAACGTAAAGAGCGTTCGCTTGCAGTCGGTCGACCGTCGTTCGACTGTTTGGACGAGTCACATCAAAGACGTTAAAAATAGTGTTCACAGCCCTAATTGGCGAGCAACGATGCGGGAGTTATTCAGAATAAAACCTAAAAGTGAGCTAAATCAAGGATGACCAAAAAACATTTCACTACAGCTAAAGCGATAGCAGTTGAAAACGCACGAAGAACTTCGTATTTTACTTCCCCAAATCAATTTGAAATAGATTTGACTTACCAAGAAGCTCCCCGAATCCACCAACTGGAATCCTGCACGTTCCTGTGACAAATTGCAGCAAGCGAGCTCTCTTTTCGTTGTCGATTTCACGAACGTATTGCCAGAACCAAACAACCTGTAAAAAGACTTTTTCAAAATCTTAACGCTCATCTGGAATCAACAAATAGTTTGGATTCCAACAATATCATAAGCATCGCCCCTGATTGTCAATAGACTACCTAGCTTAGTGTTTCCCAAACTTTTTTGTCTGTTGGCACAGTAAAAAAGCTAAACAACTTTCGCGGCACACCAGCCATATGAATCTATTCATATTGATCGCGAATAGCATTACAGATGACAGCAAGAAAGGTAGTGACCTTTTTTTTCTGGAAATCACCACTTTTTCGAGCAACATAACACAATCTCCTACGCTATCGACCATTACTTCATGAAAGCATTTATTCAATTTTAGCTGAAAACTTGTATAAATGTTAAGCCGCAGCATACAGTTTGGTAAGCACTGACCTAGCTAATCAAAAGTCTAATAGCGTGGTTATTGCAGTCATAAATCGCATCAACAAGCAATACATCCCAACCCAGCTCCACAGCAAAAAAAATGACGTAAATATAACTGAAAGGATTACTGCTAGCTTTGTTTTGTCAGAACAACGTAAAAAACGCAGCTGGTAATAGCGAGTGCGAAAAATGCTTGGTTAAAGCTGATTTGACCGAGTTTAGATATACAGTGCCAACAACAATTGATTTTTTGAATTTTCTTCAAGATATTACCTGTTTGCTCGTCTTCGTGTAAGTTCTGTAAACTGTGTGCCGCATCCAATCGTCCACATCAAATTCTTGCATGCCGCAAAGCATGAGCTAACAAACGATCAAAAACGTTCGATGAAATTGTAAATTAGACATTACAAAAGGCAAAAACGGCCAACAGTATCCGAGTGACAAAACTAGCTAACGTCATGAACAGCACAACAGGAAGGATATCTATACTAAACAGCACGTTACTTTGCAACTCAAAGACAGCTTTTAGTGGATAGTACTGCACGTGGGTTCGAATCTCACAACAACCTGCTGTTGTTGTTACCCGACCACTTCCGCAGCATGAGGGCATGGCGGGAGACCATGAAGCCCAGAATCCGGCCAACGTTTTAAGGCCTGGACCAAATGTGATAAAGAGAAAAGGAATCGATAAAAAGCGAACGTCGCAAAGAGACCGTAGCTGGACAGTACAGTACTGAATGAGAAGTGTCGTGGTTCGAATGACCGCAGACGATGCTACAAGGATTTCTAACTTTGCCGATTCCGCAGAAGTAAGTTTATTAGAAAGCTGAGTCCGTTGAAACGAAGACGAAAGAGGACACAACGAGCATGACAAGAAATCACAAGATCCTCTGTAGATACGAAGGGGCTCAGTGCGTCCAAAAATCTACATGAGACTGTACGCCTCCAATCCGAGAGAAAAGTAAAATGGATAAGAGAGGTAAGAGAGGCTAAATGGAACTGCAGATGGCTGGAGTTGCGCACCTGGTCTGGCCAATTCATCGGCCGTGTTACAGTCCGGTTTACTGCGAAGTGAGATAGAGTGAAAATTCGTTAGTACGGATTTGCTCGACACGTCTATCAAAGGTCACCCGGCTCTCACCTTGTGAATTGTCAACGCACTCGCCGCGAGCGTGATGGCATTGCAAAGACAAGGTGCTAGGCTGTATTGGCAGCGTTTGATCTGTTTTTTCAAATCAGTGTGTAAACTGATCTCCCGGTGGATATGCAGCCAAAACCGATTGGTCAACCCGCCCTGTTTAGCAACGCAATACGTCGTCGATTGAAGTCTTAGTGCTTCTGCGAGTGCATTGCTCGTTTTTTAAGGATAACGTTAATGAGTGGGTTACTTTTGCTTGTGACGGGACGGGCCATGCTGATGAGTCCAAAAGGACGAAACGCGTCCAGGAATGGTCTCGTCTAAATTGGTTGGGTGGTATACTCATTATTGTTTCCTTGTATATTCATTTCTATAGATTGTTAATGCCCCTTTCGCTCGTATGCTGCTTTACCAATTAGGTGCAATGTTCACAAAGAAATGATAATTCCTGCCAGAGAATGAGATGCGGAAGTGAGGGGGGCAAACACGGAGCGAGAGACTGCGAAGTACGAATGAAAGAAAGTGGCAATCTTGTTAATGCTCCAGAGACCAGTGAGAGCTTGCAGAATGGTGCACGTTTCAGTAGAAAAGCTTTAACACTTTGAGGTCAGTCGAATAGGAAAGGGTGGCGCCACAACGAAAGCTGTTGGTAAAGACGCCGTAACCTCCTTTGCCGCAAGGTAAAGAATAGAGCCATCACTCTAAATCGAGGTCGTGAAATGATAGAGAATCAAAGTGGACGAGAGCTGCACCTTGAGGAGAAAAAAGATTTCAAGGAAAAAAGGAAAGGCAAGCACAAATAGCCTCCCTGGGGAAAGAAGAAAGCATGAATCAGGAAGTAGACGCTAATGCTCTCCAGGAGGACCCGAAGAGTCTTGGTTTCACTCCTAAGTCAAGTCAATCCTGAAATGTTAAAGGAGGTTGGAAGACTAAGGACCAACTCATAAAATGACAGGCCGAAATGAGTTAAGAGTAACTAGGGGAGATAAGGACGCATCGAAGAGAAGAAGGATAAAACAAAACAAAAGACAGCCGGTGATGGCGCAAATGGCCGCTCGCTGAAAACGCTGTAACTTGGTTAAGTAGGTAACGCTGAAAAAGAGAAACCATCCGGGTGTAGCATAAGTGAAAACCGAACAACTTTTATTTGTTGTTGTTGATTGGTCGACCCCTTCCGAGGGATGGGGGCATGGCGGAAGACCATGAAGAACCAGAAGCCGGGCAACTCCACAGGGCCTGGATCAGAGGTCGTAGAGATACACAGAGTTGCCAGAGAGTGAGCGGCGCAAAGAGTCCGTAGCTGGACAGTGTAAAATGAGATCAGAGGTGTCCTGGGACGAGTGTCCGCAGGCGCTGCAGGAAGGATTCTCGATTATGCCAATCCTAGAGAGATAAGAACCTAAACGAAGGCTGTGTCCGTTGCAGCGTACACGAGAGAGGACACAGCGAGCATGACGAGGAAGCACAAGTTCCTCGGTGGAAATCGAGGGAACCTGTGTGTCCAAGAATTTAGATGAGACGGTACGTCTCCAGTCCGAGATAAGACAAGAGTGAATACGAAAGATAAGAGGAGAGAGACTACAAGGGATTGTGGAGAGCGCAAGTAGCGCTTCCCGTCTGGCCAGCTCATCAGCCGCGTCATCCCCTGGGAGAAACGAGTGTCTGGGGACCCATTACCTGATAAAACAGGAGGAGAGAGAAGACAGTTCCTGCCAGACCTGCCACAAGAGTTTGAGATAAAAGGAAAGATGGAGGAGAGGACAGGGTGGCGAGGACAGAACGAGTGTCAGATAGTAGGAAACGAGAAGAGGAATGGCAGACTTGTTGGTGCTGCCGAGACCAGCAAAGAGCGTGCAGAATGGCGCAGGCTTCAGCGGTAAAACTTCAACATACTGGGCCTGCCGAAAAGGAAAGAGTGAACTCAGTGCCACAGAGAAAACAGTTGGCAAGAACGCCTGAGCCGCTCTTGCCAAAAGGAAAAGGAACAGAGCCGTCTGTCCAGAGCACCAAATCATGTGGGGGAGAGAATCAAGGTGGGCGAGAGCTGCACCTTGGCGAGAGAGGAGAATCAGAGTGAGAGCATGGAGAGGAAATATTGGACTCCACGGTGAAGGAAGGCAGATTCCAAGGAGGAAAGGGAGGGCAAGCAAGAAGAACCTCTCTAAGAGAAGTAGAAGGAAGCATAGGCGAATGAGTTGACGCAAAAGCTCTCCAGGACGATCTACAGAGTCTTGGTTTCACTCCAAGTCTGGCCAAAACTGAGATGGGAAAAGAGATTGGGAGACGAGGGGCCCGCTCATAAGATGAAAGAGTGAAATGAGTCAGGGTGACTCGCAGGGGAAGTAAAGAAGCCTCGGAGAGAAAAAGTGGGATAGGGGAGGACGAGAGCAGCCGGTGATGGCGCGACTGACTGATCAGTGGAGGCGTTCCAATTTAGTGGTTGGTAACGCTTAAGAAAGGAAACCATCCGGGTGAAGCGTAAGTCAGAAGGGGCCGAAGAAAAGCTTTATACAGAAGAGAGAGGAACTCCTTAGAGGGGACCCATGAGGAAGCTGAGATATAGCGTAAGGCGTTTAGACAAGGGAAGAACTTGGCCTTCACCAAAGATACATGTATAGAAAAGGAAAGAGTGCGGTTGAAGGTGACCTCAACAAAAGTTGGAGTGGGATTGAAACGGAGGCGGGAGTTGAGCAAGAGAAGGTTGTACTAGAGGTTAGCTTGGTGGGAATCCACTGAGAAGGAGGAGGCCTCACATTTTCTCGGATTGAGAGGAAGACACCAGTACTCAGACCAGCGCTCCAATCGAAACAGAGCTCCTTGTGTGGCCTCCATCGCATTGGGGACCGAGGGGGAAGAGGACGAAATGGCCAGATCGTTGATGAAGAGAGAGAAAAGCACAGGGCCAAGAACGGATCCTTGCGGAACATCTCGACGGACTCGAAAGGAACGACTTTTGTGATATTGATAAACCACACAGGCGCGCCTATCAGAAAGGAAAGATTGAGTCCAATGAGCAAAGCAAGGAGGGAGGCCAGCTGAAATAAGTTTGTGGAAAAGGGCGGGATGCCAGACAGAGTCAAAAGCTTTGGAGAAATCGATAGTACAGAGGATCGTCTGAGAGCCCGGCCTGGGTTTGTTAAACCCATTCGAAATGGACTGAGAAATGTACAGAATTTGATCTAGTGTAGACCGTCCAGGGCGGAAACCATCCTGACGGGGAAAGAAAATGGAATTAGATTCTAGAAAGAAGAGTAGACAGAATAGAATGATGCGTTCAAAAAGCTTTGATACGCATGAGGTGAGAGATAGGCCGGAAGGAAGCAGGAGAGGCGAGAGGCTTTCCCATCTTGTGTATGGGAATAACGGAAGATGTCTTCCAGATGGAAGGAAAGGAATGCGAAGTCCAGGAAAGATTGAAGATGTGAAGAAGAAAATCCATGCCAGAGCGAGGAAGATACTTTAGCATAGGATAGGCAACTTTGTCCGGGCCAGTGGCAGTGGAGGAGGAAAGGTTGGAGGCAGCTGCAAGAAATGCAGCGGAAAAGAAAGGAGAGCAAAAGGACAAGTGAGACTCTTCAGGGCACGTGGCTCGGCGAAGCTCAGAAAGGTAGCCTCTGGCTCTGCTATGCATGGCCTTTGGCTGAGAAACGGAAATGTGGGATCTCAGATAAGCGGCGTAGACCGAAGCCGATTCCCTGGGAGAAGAACAGTTGGGGAAGTTAGGAGAAGAGGAAGACGAGGAAGGAGAGCCAGCGATATAGCGAAGAAGACAGTATACAGATTTAGGTTTAGATTTGGGTGAAAGAGAAGAGTAAGTCGTCTGCCATGCCACAACCTTGGCCTTGGCGATGACCGACGAGGCACGTCGAGAAGCGGTGATACAAGCCTGGAGATTTTCATTACTTCTGTGAGCGGCATCGAAAGCCTTGCGTCTTTCACTAACCGCTCCTTCCACCTCAGCAGACCACCAGGCTTTAGGATGGCGTTTGATGCGGCTGAAAGGAATGGAAGATTTGGCCGCATTCAGTAGCAGAAAAAAAAGAGAGCAGCTGCAGAGGAATGAAAGAGACGAGTATTTCTTTGAAGGACAGTGAGAGTCAAAGTAGGAGGCATCCCAGTGAGCTTTCTAAAAATTGAAGAAAGGAGGATGCTCGTTGGGGCAAAAGACCGGAGAAAGAGGCACAGATAGAAGAATTGGTAGATGATTGGAACCCAGGTCCTGTAGCACCTCCCAGGAGCAAGAAAGGGCAAAGGAGACGTCAGGATGGGCGTGACTGCCAGAGAAGCGATGGAGAAAGGTAAGCATGTCAGGGTCATCAAGGGGGAGGAGGTTAGAAGAGATGACCCAGTCAAATTCTTCCTCCCTGCAGAGTCGGAAGTACCTCTTGAGTCCCAGAGGGGGTGATGGCAATTGAAGTCCCCCAGAATCAAGAGATTTCTCGATGAGAAAAGAATGGAGGGAGAAAAGGAGTCGGTTCTGCTATCCGTCAGGGAAGAGCGAATAGGGGTGGCATACACATTAGGAAATGAGAGCAAAGAGGAGTTGCTTAGAGAGATGTTGACTCCTACATAATCAGAGTAGGGATCAAGCGAAGAGAGAGAGAGGAGGTAGGAAGTTCAGAAAAGGATAGGCCCTGTCTGACGAAAATGACGACGCCCCCGCTAGCATGCGTGAAATCTCGAGAGAGAATGCCAGACCGGGAGTGGGTGTGATCAGAACGCAGGGCAGAGAATCTAGGAATCCGGAAAGTGGAAGATGAGTTAAGATTAGATTTCTGGATGCAGATAAGGTCGACAGAATGGGACAAAAGAAAGTGAAGTAGTTCAGTGCTCCTGGCTCGAAGACTTCCAGCATTCCATCAAAGAACCCAGAGAGAGTCATGGGGAAAGGAAGTGGGAGGCGCAGAAGATATAAAATGGGCAGATGGGGGATAAGAGGTTTGGAGGCGAGGGTGGGGCGGGAGTGCAGCATTAGCAGGAGGAGTCCGAGGAGGAAGTCCCAGTGTTACGGCAGGGGGGGACAGCACCAAGAGCTCTGAATTTGGAAAGGGAAAGTTGTGAGCACCTTAGATGGACCCATTTGGATCAGGTGCAGCATTGCACTGACTTGCCCCGCCAGGTCACATTTCCAGCGCACACTAAGCAAGGAAAAATGGGGCCAGAGTTGGGATGATCGTTACCGCTCATCAAGAGAAGAAGAATGAGGAGACAAAGAAGGGCAAGAGAAGGACAAAAGAGAAAAAGAGGAAACATGCGACCGATTTTAAAGAGGCTGTGTGATGCCCTACTGCGGTCGTTCAGGGGGCAGCATAGCGGAAAAATGAAGGGGAATGTCCGGGGTAACTGTGACCCTCGGGAAGGCCAACAGCCATTTCGACCCAACCCAAACGGGGTCGGGGACCGCACCACCACGTTGAGGCGGCTGTTGATAGGTGCAGACAACCTTTATTTTCGGGCGAGAGTTGCAGTACATCAAAGAGAGTGGTTTCCTACTTGGCGGCCACAGTATCCCTGTTTATCACTATGCATTATGCTTTTTAACGTTCACATCTAATGAGGAAAATGCAACAGCCACACAATATATAAAACCGCTAATAATTGATAGTGGTACAAACATTTCAATAGCCTTAAAAAATTGTTTCGCCAAGAGTCATAAATAACTGCTTCTTCTGAACGTAATAAAACAAATAAATCGACACTACGTAGAAAATCAACGCATAAGGGCTACAAACGATCAAAAATTTTCCGCGGAAATCACAGTTCTTGCAGCTTTATTCAATACAATTTGCTTGTGTAACTGTGTAGATTGCAGATAAACAAAGTATGCCTATGTAATCTGTCACACACCACCTACCTCAAGCTCCCTTTCGTCAAAATACTGCAACCACTGAAGAGGAACAACTTCGTTGAAGCCATCCAGGAACGCTTTTGTCTGTTTTTCAACTCCACGTGAAAATCTCCATTCAATCATCAATCTACAAAGAGAAAAACACGTTAAACAGTAAGGTTCTGCTGTTGCTTAAGCCCATTAGATCTCGAAAATAGGCTTCACGTCTTTCACATCTTTACAAGAGCAACAGCCCTACTTCATACATCTCGCAATCTCCAGTTACATCTGGCTGACTCAGTCGGATAAATACCTAGCCTTGACCATGCCAAATGCAAGCCCAGTAGCTCGGATGCATGTCAATCGTTCATCCAATTCTCGCATAGCCTCGTGACTTATTCAAGTTGGTGGGGATAAAAAGTAAATGATGGGCGAGCTTCCTCTAAAACCATCGTTTGATGTGTGGTACCAGATGCTTTTATTCGAATCACAGTTTAACCAAATCACCATGCATTAGCGTCTAAGATGAGGGCTTTAAACCATTTCACTTACTTCTTCTTCTTTACCAATTCAATTCACTAAATTTATCCCCACATCACATTCGTCAGCAAATTTGTTTGCGACGCAACTAACAATATTATCGAATGGAGTAAAACAGAGCAAAAATGAATAACTTTGCCTTAAGTTAAAAAGCGGGGTCTACGGCAACATTTAGGGAGACAATTCAATTTCAAAAAATGTCAAAAATCTTGCCAATTGTTGCAAACAATGTCTATTCCGTCCATGATTAAGTGCCTGCGTCCAAACGGAGCGTGACCCAAATTAAGAGCTATTCCTTTCACAATATTTAGGTTGATAATTAAATCTCGAAAAATGTTTAACCATGCCAGTTTTTTGGACACCACGTCTTTCAGATTTGAGAACCATTTTTTCACACAATTTCATAAAATGAAAACATTCGTCAAAGCAGCACCTAAAAGGTCTTGCTACCTGATGTATTCTTCTTTATTTTCTTCTGTAACCGGTATATCGGCCCCTCCTTCTTTCAGCTCAATCGTATCAATCTTTCCTAGAACTTCGAAGTCCATGGTGAAGTCGAGTTCGAGGCCACACTCATCAATATTGTTGTCCCTGTAACAGAATGCGGAATCGATGAACCGTAACCACAAGAACAATGGTCAAGCTCAAAGCAATCCGCAGACTACAGCTTGCACTTTCGTACCGTTTCTCGTTGCCTATGACTAACATACTAGTTTTGAATGACAAAGCCACAAAATCACTGCTTGAAGTAAATCCAGATGTATGATTACGCCAGAAAAACTAGTTCAAAGAAAGCAAGAGAACGCCAGAACAACATGATGCTTTCGCAAGCAGTTTGAGTTTAGAAAATGACTTAAGTAGACTGGCTTCTAAAGACTGAAGTGACGCAATGGAAATTCTGTCGTGCAGACCGGTGGTAAATGATTGCGCGCAAGGCGTCTGCTTGGTTTCTCTTTAGTGCAGCATTTCTTAATCTGGGGTAAATTTACCCCTGGGGGTAAATTTCCTTGATTCAGGGGTAAATGAGCAACAAACGCTACACTTTGTTAATGTCGGTAACGCTATGCTTCGCTAATTGATACTTGATAGCGCTACGATTTGTGATTTTTATTGGTAACATCCTTATATATTAGTTGCCTCATTGTTACGTCATTTACTGTTTGATTGCATCAGCTTTTTCGGCAATGATTTAGGTAACGTGTCTGCGAGCCAACAGTGTGTTTTAAGTTTAATGTTTGTGCAGTTTAGGCCTAGAAAGTTCAGCGATAGCGGTGTTGAGTGCTTTATTAATAAGTAGCGACAATTCAGCTTAGCAACCAAGAAACTACAGGTTTTCTTCGTTGCCTAGCCTAGCTGTTCAACCTTTCTTTGTTATTACTTTTATTTATTCGCAGCATAAAATTTAGTCTTAAAATAGCATGTCACAAAAGAAGAGAAAGTACCAGGACAATTATTTGGATTTTGGATTTACATATCTTATTGAGGATGGTCTTCAAATTCCTCAGTGTGTTGTGTGCATGAAAATATTTTCAAACAGTACCATGAAACCTGCTCCTTTAAAACAACACCTAGCAAATGCTCATCCAAGTATGATGAGCAAAAACCGGTCCTTTTTTGAGTCAAAACTGTCCAGTCTGAAAAGACAAAAACTAGACCAAACTGGAATGTTTTGGCGAACTAACAAAGCTGCTGTACATGCATCATATGCCGTTGCTCTACATGTGGCAAAAACTAAAAAGCCACATAACATTGGTGAAACCCTTCTGAAACCTTGCATACTGGAAAGTATGCAAGGTTTCTATGATACTGGAAAGTGTGAAGTTGGTGCTGGGAGAAAAAGCATCTCAAACAATGAAACAAATATCACTGTCTAATGACACAATAAAATCCCGAATCCATGAAATGTCGGATGATATTAAGAGCAAAGTGTTATCGAAGATTGGCTCCTCTCCTGTTTTTGCTCTTCAGCTGGATGAAAGCACCGATATATCCAATCTCTCACAGCTACTTGTCTATGTCAGATATGTTGCAGATGAAAGGATTGATGAGGAGTTTCTGTTCTGTCAACCTTTGGAAACAACATCAAAGGCAGTCGATGTTTTTCAAATGCTGATTGACTTTTTTGACAAAACCAAGTTGAGTTGGAGTAAGCTTGTTGGGGTATGCACTGATGGTGCTCCAGCCATGATTGGTGCACAATCTGGATTGATTTCCCTGGTAAAGCAAAAAAATCCAGCAATTCAAGGAACACATTGCATGATTCACAAAGCGGCGCTTGTTTCAAAAACCGTTCCGAGAAGACTTCACAAACATATGTCTGTGGTAATTAAAGTCGTTAATTATGTAAAAAGTTCAGCACTCAACACTCGACTCTTCAGCAAGCTTTGTAAAGATATGAATGCTGATCATAGTGTACTTTTATATCACACTCAAGTTCGCTGGCTATCAAAAGGGAACATGCTCTCACGTATTTTCGAACTAAGAGAAGAAGTCAAGTTGTTTTTACTTGCAAAACAAAAACATGATCTTTTGTTGGCATTTGGTGGAGACGGATTTTTTACACACTTAGCTTACCTTGCTGACATATTTGAAGCATTAAATCAACTGAACAAGAAACTGCAAGGCCCAGGAACTAACATAATCGTACACAGTGATGCCATCAATGCGTTGGTGGTAAAGCTCAATCTTTGGAGGCAACGAGCAGAAAATAATAATTTTGCCTCATTTCACCGCTTGACTGAGATAACTGGAGATGATTTCAATCAAAACTTGAAGGAGGACATTATCAGCCATCTTCGAAACTTGCAGGATGATTTTGAACGATATTTTCCCGAGACAAATACTGGTAGCATTTTGATGAAAGCAGTAAGAAATCCTTTTGCACATAAAGTGAAAGATGTTCCTGAAGCAATCCAAGAAGAATTTATAGATTTAACAAACGATTCTTTTGCAAAAGATGAGTTTCACTCTTGCAAACTAGAGGAGTTTTGGGTTAAAATGCAACATTGCTATCCAAGGATAGGTATTCAAGCTCTGAATATTCTGGTTCCGTTTTCTTCAACATACCTATGCGAATGCGGCTTTTCTGCATTGCTTGCTATCAAATCCAAAGCAAGAAACCGACTTCATGTTGAATCTGATATTCGTTGTGCATTATCCACTACTTTACCAGATATTGAACAACTCGTTGCCAAAAAGCAAGGGCATCCGTCGCATTAAATATAACTGATGTAATTTGTTTCTTTAGTTTTTTAATAAATGAGCACCATTTTATATATTAGGGGTAAATCTGATAATCATCTTTGTTAAAAGGGTAAAGCATACGAAAAAGTTTAAGAACCACTGCTTTAGTGGAAGCACTTTGCTTTGCCGGCGTCGTTGTTGTGTTTGTGGGAAAATGCATAGTGTCACGACACATAAGATGATAAGTACAAAGAAAGTACGAACACAAGTATTCTCTACGTAACTGTACAAGTTTTCTCCAAGCCAAAGGTAAAACTACCAAATTACAACTTTAGCACAGACTACACATTTTTTCTTTGTAGAAAAGCCAGAATTACATGCATTACATAAAATAAACTTGTTTTTTTTACTACACAAAGCGATATTTAAAGAAATATGCTCTGTTGTTTGCTTTCATTGCGATCTATAGTAGGTTTAATAAATGAAAATGTTATAGAGAAAGAAGCAATGCTAATAGTGTATTTAACATGTACGTTACCAGCAATGGCTCACTAACTTTATCACGAGTTCTTGTCACGTGTTTGCAGCGTCATTGCAAACAACTACGTCATTGCAAACAACTACGTCATCAAGCATTGTAAATAGGTTTAAGGGTCCATTGATATGTGCTAATTGATACTGGAAAGCAAGCACTAACGGTTAAAGCACGTATCAGAGCCAGGAGACTAAGACATAACAATAAGATTTAATTGAAAGCTGTCATTAGCCGCCTGTAAGAGCATTATTGCTTACGAAGTGTATCTTTTGATTTTGTTTATAGGTCAGAACCACCAAGTATAGCGACCAGTATATTTTCATCAAAAACTGGCCTCTCAATGTCTCCAAATAACAAAATAAAACTTGGTTAAGCTTACGCAAAATATCGACAAAACTGGTACTGTAAAAATCACAATGCTTTGCCAAGAAAACAAAATTTGCCAAACACCATACGTAGCAGTCACAGCTAGGAATAATGTCAAATCAAAGCATACACTATGGCTCAGCAGCGAACATGTAAAAGCCTTTGTTGAAGAAACAGAGTTATCAAACCACGTTACAGTTATTTATACACACTTTAAGCAGCATAACACCTGTCCTGTCAGCTAGCGTGGCTTAAACCAGTGATGCGGTAATTTAAAAGTCACACTATATTGATTTACTAATGGCAAATTTCACATTGCGCACCACATTAAACTAAATATAAACGTGTTTAAGACCGATTTTAAAGCTTATTTTTGAACTCAAGTCAGGAAGAAAAATTTTTAATAGTTTTAAATTACAACACGTAATCTTCACCAACAGCAGCTCAACCAAAAATCATTAATCGCTTCAAACATCTCGAATAAACAATTGACATATAGTTGGAAAGCAATAAGCGGAAGCATACATACAAGTAAAGATTAAAACTGCAGTTAAAAGCAGTACTGTTAAATTTTGAAACACAACTTCATTAAGGTATTGCATCACAGAGATCTTATTCTATTGACTTGAAAATAGCGAAAATTCCATTCTACCTTTAATTAGTGAATTCACAACTTTTCTATTGAGCTCAAAGGCAAGTACAGCTAACCTGGTTGCGAAATCAAGTTAATAAGTAACCAAACAGGGCAACGATGTCCGCTACTAGTTCTCTAGTTCACAAACACCATTAACACAGCAACAAAACCAATTTTTTCCGACATGATCGACATGCAAAAAAACTTTAAAGGCAGGTTCAATGCGATTCAAATATCTCTACCAGTCATGCATTTTAACAAGTTGGGAGTGTATCGTTTGGAGATAAATACAACAGCGTATCTTGTTTTTACATGAAGTGACACACAAAGTAGCTTAAAAACGATGGGTGCTCGCGAACTCCTGCTCCCAGTCTTTCGGTCAACAATATCAAAAAGAGGTAACTTCACTATTAATTAGTACTACACTCGGTTAAACTGTAACCTTGCTATTAGGTTGGAAACTAAGCTCCTTCCGTTTTTTTTGAATCAAAACCTAATGATTTCTAAAGAGGCATTGCAAATCTTGTTAAACGTTGGGAAGAGGTTGTAAACAGCAATGGGAATACATCATTGATTAAATAGTTGTTAGTTTTTATTAAACCTTAAAAAAATTGTAAATATCAATAATAAAAAAAAAAAACGGAAGGAACTTAGTTGCCAACCTAATCATATAACTTGAGCATGCTACTAGACAGGCTAATTCCGTAACTGTTTGCAGCTACGATTCTAGCAATTACTTCACACCAACCTGATCCAAATTAAGGAATTGTAGAATTCTTCGTCCACCGATTCGATGTCCTTGATTGTCAGCTTGCGGCTTAGCATTCGCTTGTAGAAAGGCAGCGAAAATCCAGTGTCAATAAACTTGCCGTGATAAAGCGCCTGTCACAACAGCGTTACATGCAAATGTAAGCTGCTCTTAATAGGAAAGCGAAAAAGGTGAGCTCGTGATCCAACTTAGTACAATGCACATACAGTCGCAGCCGCGTAATCAAGAGGAAAAGTGTTAAAATCTCGCTTCATAAGGAATTTTTCTCAAAACGTCTTTTTTCGACTCAAATCGAGTTCATTAATCATTCTACGTAATGTAAAAAGTGCAAATCGAGTCGGCCTTTACGAGTCACCATTACTAGGTACCATAGTGCTTCCAGGTGTATCAAAAAGTTTCTACTTGAAAGAGGCAGTGTTTAAAAATCAGCTTCAGAAAACACTGTTTGACCCTAAAAAATCCTCACATGTTCTTAGGTTGTTTAGTTAATTGTGAAGTCCTCTTTCTTAACCACATAACTTCGCTTCTCCTGTTTCTAAATGTTATTCTTGGTACTCACCATGGCTATGAAACGACCCACAAAGCGGAAATAGTGCATGTGGTCTGGATTGATGGTCGAAGCTGGGTTGATTTGCAGGGTATAGTTTGTACTTCCAGCATATTCAAACAAGCAATACATGGGATTAAGAACTTCGTGAGAGACCAAAAAGAACCATTCTCTAATGAAGCAAAGGTAGCAGTGTCAATATCACGATGCAGACAAACTATTTTGTCAGTTAAAATCAAGGATAGGTTGATTGGTTAAAACAAATAGCCTAGAAACAGCCAAGAAGAATAAAAGTATGTTATTGACAAAGAAGTCAAATGTAGTTCGTGAATAAAAAAATCAGTGTTACACCATTTAGTTTTCCAGATAGGAAACGAAAAATACCGGGCAAAAAGATGTCGAATATTAGTTTCGTTCAAGTATGTACCGTTAGGTCACAAGATCAGAATCATAACGCTAAGCATAGTAGTGAGATACAGCTAGAAATTATGAGACCAACTTTAAGATATCGTACTGTCAGCACCGAATACCGACTGAATATAACGTCAGTGTAACACGATAAAAACGATAATTATTAGCAGGTTTCAAGTACTAGCTGCTTTTAAAAGTTGGCTGTTTTATAGGGCGCTTTCCTTGTTTTAAAGATATAAAAGAGATGAGGAAATAAAGACCAATTAAATTGCTTTAATTAGCGCTTATACATCAATGCTTCCAAACTAGTTCAATGACAACACTGCAACTATATCTAATCGAATTAGAAAACATTTTTTGATTACGGTTGTAGAATAGCAAAGATGAATGTGTTGCACAAGCCTTTAAATATAGCAGGCATTTCTCGTTTGGCGAGTGTAATGATGTTACGACCAGATCAAGTCGTTCTTTCAACCAATTTATTTTTCAAACTTGACGTTTCGCTCCCCTCAGTTACCGGGGAGCTTCCTCAGAATACGGTAGATGTTACCAGTGTAACAAATAAACTGTACAACATAAAAATAAAAAGACTACCTGTATTACCAAACACTAAAAATCATTTACCAACAGGGTAGGCAATTACGTAATAACAAAAACATTGTTACATCACAGATACAGGAGTGTTGTAGTTTATTTGCTACACTGGTAACATCTACCGTATTCTGAAGAAGCTCCCTGGTAACTGAGGGGAGCGAAACGTCAAGTTTGAAAAATAAATTTGTCGAAAAAACGACTTGATCTGGTTGTAACAGCAAAAGCCTTTGCCACATAAAGATTCTTTTAACTTGATGAAGCCTCAAAATGCTCACAGTTTAACAATGGACATACATCAATCAGATTTCAACTGGAATTTAAAGTAATGCTGCATTAAAAATTGGCTTTCCAATCGTAAGAAATAAAAACCTAATCAAAACTTTAACTGAGAGTACAGGGTGAACTGCAATACTAATTTGATAACATAAATTCGTCACAATGCCGTGCTTACCTGGCGGGGCCACCATAATCCAGTCCTTCTTCGCCTTTAAATATAATATATAATCGCCTGCGAAGGTCAAATGACTGTAACTGCATTATTTGCGAAAAGGAGTCTTCGAAAATGGTTGGCCTTGAAACGCTAATCTTCACGTGGCTGGGAAGAGCATTAGACTTTAAAAAAATAAATGGAAACAGTGTCAACAAAGTAAGATCACTCCTCACGTCTAAAAAACTCACAGCTCAAAACACTAGCGAGTATACAATCCATTACTGGTTTCCACAAGCCGGGTTAGCTACCGTTGCTCATGACAGCAAAAATATCATGTTGCGCGTGCTGCAATTAAGACATACCTGGCACAGATAACGGAATTGACCTAACTTCCATTTAAAACTTCGCTCATATGCGACAGCCGCACCGTATGCGCCGGGACGTCTGCCAAAAAAGCAGTTTGTTACTAAAATAAAAGCAAACTAGGACTGAATAAGCACAGTCACACTGATTGTATCAGAGCAGTATGGGCCGAAAAGTACAAGATTACCTTTACTCCTACATGAAATAACCTTTTCCATGCACCTTACCCCACATGCCACGTTGCAAGCATCTATAAATGCTAATGCATTCGAAGTACCGTAAGCTAATAAAACACGTGCTTCCAAACAACCATCTCTGTGTGTGCTTCTAGGTTGCCGCTAGCTAGATGCTGCTCCCAATTGAACGGTTGAAAACCCATTCAGTTCAAATCGCATCTAGGATTGCATTTCAACTCCTCACCAAGATGCTTTGAGGAGACATTAAAGGTCGAATCAGTGCTGACGGTATTAGTCATATTGTAAGCAAAGCTAGTAAGTGCAAACGTTGTGTTTGTGATGCAGCTGCAAAATATTATTTACTATTAAACGCCAATGACTTTGACCGCCGTGCCCAATGATATGATCTTACTAAGAATAACGTTCTTTTTGCATTAGAGGCTCAGGCTGAGAAAGCCAATGGCTTATTGCTGGACTTGAGAACGCAGAGAACGAAAACCAAGATATACAGTTCCCACGATACAGGAAAACTTTGAGCAGGACAGGATACGCGCGTGAATCATAACTAACGAAAGCAAGCACGATAAATGGGACTTACCCGCTCGACTTCATTCCAGAACGCGGATCGGTGAAAGTGGTCGACTTCGTGTTGTGATCAACAAAATATCGCACCCCCTCGTTCGTAAATCGCATTTCCCAACCCTGAGGCAGTGGAGCCTCATTTACCATTCTAAAAAAGCAAATTTTCAAACAACAACCAGTTTGTTTTACTCAAGTTTTTTTTATATATCATTGTCAAATGTTCCAGGATATAATGCCCTCATAAGATCATGAACAGAGCTCTAGGGAAACTTTGCAAGACAACAGTATTTGATGATTAATGACAAACGGATGGTTACAATCGAAGTCGAAACAGAAAATATATGGTCAAGAAAGATATGAACAGTGCACGTTTAAAGAAATGAACGCAACTAGATTATTCTTGAGCGTAAGATCATAAAATATATATACTCACCCTTGTGTTCGTGGATCTTCCCACTGCGTTGTCTTGGTGTTGTGATTTACAAAATAAACTCTGCCAGTTGCGTCAGTTCGTTTTTCTGATAAACATAAATACCTTACTGTTTACCCAGTGAAAGCTTGTAGCATTGCTTTTGTAAAAGACGTTCGCCAATGCATTCAGTTAATAAATAATTAACCTTTCCCAATAAATAGAGCATTTTGCCAGACACTAATACGTAAGTTGCCGCTCTTATGATGAAAGCTTACTGTGCTGTATTTGAACACAGGTTCTGTGTGCAACAGCAACGGTTTGCACGCGACTGGAAAATAGAACAATCACTCGTCAGCATTTTTAGAAGCATAGCAGAGCTTGATAGGAGTTGGCATTTGCAATATTAACCCATACTAACAATATTAGTTAATCAAAAACCACAAGCTGATTCAGCAAAATTGATACAGACCAGCAAATACAACCAGTTTAGTCGATACACAACTTGTAAATTTATGAGTGTTGCCTCCCCCAAAATATTAATATCATGGTTATTATGTACGCTATATTGACGTCAATTCAAAAGGTAGATGTGTTTTACAAAAAACATGCAAATCTTCAGCTTCAGCCTACAGCACGCTACGCACAAGCGGATAAGAAGTTGAAAAATCAAGCACTTTTGACTGTCAATCAAATGCCTTAACAAGCAGTTATGCTTGATACATAATTGATCACAGCAGCATCGAAGCCTTTGATGTCGCAGAGACAACGCACCAGTCCATCAAAGCCTATTCCAAGCTTAACTTCCAGGCCTGATTTCATAGTCCCGCTATCCATTACATGGCAGTATGCATTCAGAAGAAGTCCGCCTACATTACTGCCAAAGACAGCTGCAAAGCTGAAGATTTTGCAGATTTTATTACCATTTCTAATTTTCTAGCTAATATATTGGTGTTTCAAACTCATGATTTTAAATTCATCGGAGATTTCCACCAGCAAAAACAAACATTCATTTTTAAATTTTAGAACAAAAGACACCAAATCTTTCAAAACCTGATGAATCAAACAACCTCAAACGGGCATGCGAATGAAATTTTTCTAAAAGAGCTAACCAAAAATTATAACAATTTGTTTTGCGGGAGAGTGACATGGCTGAGAGAGAAAAAGGAATTAAGCCTCCTACAGCCTTCCTGGTCATATATGCAATATCATAACTATCAAACATTTTGCAGTGATTATTAGCTGCTATTGTCGTTTGAGTTTCAGCATACATTTCAATTGTAAAGTGGCTGTTACTTGTTATAAAGTTTGAAATAACGTCTTACCCCATCCTTTGGGCAAAGGTCCTAATCCATCGTTGGGTTGTGGAGGAGATTCTGGGGCAGCATTAGAGGTTTCTGGGGCTGAGGTCCCATTTTGAGTCGTTTGGCCGGCGTCCAAAAAGCGCTGGTTAAATGCCTATAAAATATACCACAGATGGTAAGACTGACAAAAGACCTGCTCCATTAGCAAACGACAGACTGTGACACTGTTTGCCGTTAGCTAAGTGCAACGCTGGCTTCTTGCATTACTCTAACCTACTCAATTCTTTTGCTTTTCATGAAAATTAAGGCAAAGATGAGGTCAATAGTTGAATGAAGTTAGTCCTAAAGCAGTCAGACTAGCCACAACGGTAAGGTAGCATCCCTTAAACCAGGAGCGGAGGTGAGAGGTAAGCAGTGGCAACAGATGACACTGCTCCATTTTCTGAATGGTTGCATAAGCACTATTTTTTCACTTCTAGTTTAGTTACTATTCAGAAGATAGACGATGGAGTCGCTTGGCACAGAACAGGACAAAACGCTGTAACGCTTTTAATAGAATTCGACCCACAGTTTCATGTGAGCTCCAAGGAACAGATCTGACCGATAATCAGGAAATTAAAAACGAATTGGCACTGTTTTAAACAAGCAACCGTCTTGGTGTAACTTTGTGTAAATCTGTTATAGCAACTTCATTACAACACTTACCTGGCGTTGGTTTTGCATATTTTGTTGCTGCTGTCTCCAATCGGCAAAGTTCTGTATTCGTTGTTGGTTAGGTCGCTGCCATGTGGTTGTGCGCGTGTTGTGATCAACGTAATAAACGCGATTACGGGTGTCTACTCTTCGTTCCCAACTAAAAACAAAAGGTTTAGGTAAAAGAAAATGCTGTCGAGGCTCGTTGTCCAACAATACTGTCACAGCAGCCGTCGTGGAGCAGTGGTGATCGTTTCAGATTTTGAAACAAAAGGTCTCGAGCTCTAAACTTTGTAAAAGTGCCATTGACATTTGTCCCACAGAGCCTTTAGAATTATGTGGGCTGCGTTTTCACACATAAAAGTTCGGTTCGAAAACGAGAGCGTAACGGTAGATATTCACTGAATTAGCATGTCTACATCTGCACAGCAAGGATCGAAAGAACGTAAAATCGAGCAAGAGCATATCCTGTACCACGTTGATTTCATTTAATCGAATTTTTGGTAATTGGCGATTTATTAAACTACACACAACACGATGCCAATGCGCATCCTTGAATACGTGGTCTGGTGATTACTTCAGTAAAACTCTCGGATGCACTAGGGATTAAAACAGCAAAATTCACACTGGAGTAATTCTTCTCAACGTGCATTTAACGTTGTAGCTCAAAGCCGAGATTCAAGGTACAAGCCAAGCGGTCAAAAGTTGGAAAACAATACTTATATGTCTGCTTACCCAGGAGGTAACGGTTCTGGCCTTTCCCACGTGGTCGTCTTCGTGTTGTGGTCGACATAATACACTCTACCCATACGATCCACTCGCATTTCCCACCTAAACATTGATATTTGCGTCATTCTATAAGTGTGTGATGCACAAACGTGTTAATGTGAAGAGGTAGATATTACGAAGATAATAATAGTATAAATTAAACACTATGTCGTAAAACAATAATTAATTTGAGCGTCACACCAAAGCTGTATCTCTGTAAAATACGACTTCTTAGCATTTTGTTTTAAGTTTGTTTTCACGGTCACGTACAAATACAGAGAGCAGTGTTGTTTTAGCAACCACACAATTTCAAACAAAACATAAAACATAGTAATTCAAAGTTTGGAAATGAATATTGGGAGAAGATTTGAACTCAACATTTAGGACGAAAATTTTTCTGGTTGGCGATAAGACAGCAATTATTGAATGTATGCAGTCGGCATTGAGATTATTTGAAAAACACAACTGCACTGAAAACTTTTTTGTGGTGATTTCAGAGTTCCGCACAACTAGCACTTAAGCTTAGAAATCATTTTTAATGCATTACATAAAACGAGGCATCGGTAATGTAATGACTGAAAAGGAAATGATAACAGCACAGCGCAAACAATACGCAGGTTAATTCTTTAAAAGATGTACAAGTCTACAGAGTATGTAAGAATATGGCCTATTTTAAGGGCAACGCTGAGAAATAATTTACTTCTCAGGTTTCTTTTTCACCTGGTGGTAAAATATTTCTGAAATTAAAGACTGATTATATGTGATAAAAAACGAGGCATAACTTAATACCATTGGACTTGATTCTATCGAAAAACAAAGCGAGTACAGCCCTGTGTAGTGAAGTATGGATGTCAGGTACCACTAGTAAAGATATTTTAAAAATATGAACAGCGGTGAGCAAAATTTTGATAAAATAAATCCTATCCTTTCTCGTTCAAAGAAATCACATTACAGTTTAAAAACATACTAACTACTATTTTGGCAATTTTAAGGTAGAAACACATTTTGGGTAACCAATACATTACAGAACACAGAATGTTATAAGTTTTCGATAAATGGATTGACTATACATTTCTACCAGGGATACTTAATTAAAAATTACGATAACAGAAAGCACTGAAACAAACAAGTTAACTCAAAAAAGAAAAAAATTGGATGTTTGATTATGAAGAGTAGACAAACGAAAAAGGTTGAGTAGTAGTGGAGTTGAACTTGCTTTAGTGATTGATTAACAAAGAAATGAAACGTAGCGGTTTCGTGACTCACCCCGGAGGTAATGGGATCTGCTGAGGTGTTGGTCCTGGAGTTATTCTTGGTACAGGTGGAGGGGTTGATGAGGCACTCGTATCTGGAAAAACTCGTGATGCATTTGTAGAGGATGGGGATGCAGCTCCTGGAAGAAAACGCAACAAAAGACAATGAAAATAAAGGAGGCTCAACAGGGGCGCCGACTACGGGCATGCGGGCGTGCGTGGCATGCCCGCACATTTGACTGCACTCAACACATGCAGGCCAGAGTCAGTTGAAAAACAACATAAGCAGGCAAGACTGTACATCAGTGGTAGTGGCAAACTTTGATCAAACGATCTCCGAAACTTATGGGATGTATCCCGAAATGGTGCTGATCTCCAAAAAAAAGACAGGTCATCACCTCTCTCACCGCAACCTGTCATGCCAGCTGCAACTTCTGAAGATTGTCGGCCATTACTTCACAACCATTTTCACGTAACTTTCGCTGACCAACTTCGTTAACCAGGCATTCGCACTGTGGCACGAAATCCTTACACAGGCCACATTTGGCCCGCCGGCCGTATGTTTGACACCCCTGTCATAGGTAATCAAACGGTAATGTTTTAATTTTGACGTCATAAAGTTTGCGCATACCCAGTAAAATCACAAACTCGGCGCCTGTGAGGCTCAACACAGCGACAGCATCGTAACATGAGTTGAAAACTGAAATAACAGCATCGATCTTATTTGCTGAAAAAGCCTTGTAAGTTGTAAACATGAATCGCATTGTCAATGATCAACACCATGCCACATAGACAAAACAAAAGAAGTCTTGACGATTTTTAGAAATTACTGATGTAGAAGTGGGTAAAGCTGCTCAATCACCATACGAAGTTTCTTAACAGCCTGATAGCAGTGCTGTATCATTCTAAGCACATATATACTGCTAGCTGAAATCATTACACAGCCATACAATAAAGACTTGGTGTTAACTTCGACAAGCTATTGTTTGTCTTATCACTACTGCACAACATAAAAAATTGGGTGACAAAAATAGCCCATTACCCTGCTTTTTTTATTCGTGAACGAATGCATTATCGCTAAAATTTATTTCTCGCAATCAAAACCTAGGAAATAGTCGATGTCGTTGAACTCTTTAAAATTAATCATTAATATTTGCAAAGTTATGCTGACAATAAAGAAGATACCGATGTGTGGCTCATTTCAATGCACTTTGTCCCCAACGTGATTGAGCGGGTAGAAAACAGCTTTATGGTGGTAATAATGGCATGGTCATGCGTTTTAACCTCACGAGGACTACAATGTAGTGCCCTTAAAGAAAGAACCTCGACGGGAATTTTCCGTTGGTGATAAAAAGCTATGCTAGCAATACTCGGAAACCTTGTAAGAAATTGAAAAACAAGAGATGTTTTGAGTGTTCTACGAATGGAGGTTAAAAACACGCAATTGTACTCAACTAACACTCGCAGCACTCACTGTAATTGCGGCCAATAAACGAGACATTGAAGACGTCAATGTCTTAATATACAACAAAAATCTTATTCCCATTAATAATAGCAACAGTAGGGCAGCACAGCTCATTAATACAGAATAAGATGGTCTGCTATAAATAAGGTCTGTTCCACTCACACAAAGTGCTTGCTCTTTTCTAAACCTGAAGCAAAATAGGCTGGTGAATGGCAAACAATAAAAGTCCTCAGCAACGTCAAGTTGAAATTAATGCAAAAAAAAACATTGCTACGTTTTATAGACACAAGACGGTAAAAACACAGCATCTAACCTCTTGCATGTGATTGTGGGGGTGTAGTTGTTATTGAATTTCGCTGGTTGGTCTCTCTATAGCAATAAACGTATAATTAGTACTGATTACAGTGAACAAAACGAAATTTGACGTTTGTGCTTTGAAGATACTAATTAAGTTAAATTGTTGCAAGTCGATAACAGATTTTTTGTTATTCTGCAGGCCATGCGACATTCAATACATTATTCGCCTAAATTCATTGAATTCGATTTATTTAACTCTAGCAAGCAATAATACCCAGCTGTAAACTTGATGGTAACCGCATTTACTGCGAGATGTAGCGGACGGTATCTTTGCTAAAAGCGCAAGGATACCATAGCGCGGTGTAACTGGTATTAAAAAGTTGCTTAAATCATCTACTACTACACAGGCGCGGTGGTGTAGCGTTTACAGCGTTGTCTTTGCGGTCAGTAGACTGAGTTGTTTTAAAAATGTCATTCACAAATCTCCTGCTTGGTGCTCAGCAACAGGAGTAACGTGGAAGCTGTTATATGAAACTGAGTTAACCCAGTCGAGTCTATAAAAATGCAATGGACGCCAATGCAAAGGTCTGAGCGTATTTACTGTCGGCTCCAGAACAACAACTATATTAAAGCTTACTACCGAGCATGACAGACTACACACCCATTAGTTACACGGTTGTGTCGTGGCCGAGGAACTGGTGGTGGTGAACTAGCAGAGCCATTAGTGCCTGAAGAAGTACGCACTGGCGGCGGTCTTGGAGGAGCAGCAGGTGCAGGACGAGTTGGAGTTGGTGTCGAGCTGTGAGTGCTGTTACTGGGAACAGATTGATCTAAACAAAAGCTCTCTCTGACAAATATAGCTAGTCGTGGAAAAAGTGAAAGTAGTACACGTGCTTACAAAGTACTGGCAAAACTGTAAAAGCTGTAATAATTGAAAGTTAGTGTATCGTTTTCTTCATTTCTATTGCAAATTTTGTGGCTTAGTTTTTGTTTAAATCAGTTGTAATGTCAGATATGGCACATTGTAAAAACACAAAACAACGTGTGACACATCACAATTGTTTCAAGCAAATTCTGTAGAAAGTAGGTAATGAAAACGCAATACCTAATTCAAATGTAGGACTGCAATCAACCACCAAACGCATTTGATAATTAGTTTTCAAGTAAACTATTCAAAAATAGCCTATTGGCAAAAGAACAATCTAGTTCAAGCATTTCGAATGATCAAAGACAAGTCTAACCTGCAGCACCATTAGGTAAATCCGCCGTTGGGATATTATTTTGAGTCACAGAAAGCCCGTCCAGCTGTACTTGAAGCTCACCGGCTGAAGATTTTGAGTCGTTGTTCAGTTTTAGACTAAGATCCACTCTTTCCACTGCAAAATAGACAGTAATGAATATTTCATAATGAATAACCTATGCAGCAAAGCAAAAACAATAAATACAACATAAATAATTCTATTATTTATGAAAATTAATACTTTTCCTTTAGACATAAAACACCTTGGGCCTACAGCCCATGCAAAATACGAAAACAAAAAATTTTGTTGCTTACGTTTTCCATTGTTCTCAGCTAACAGTTTTTTAATATCACAAGTAGCAGAACCAAGAAGCTGATCGGCTTTGCTTGCGTTATAATTGTACACTTTAAATTCAATGACGCTTTGAACAGTAACTAATCTGAAAAAATTTAGTTTATACAAATTAGCTTTTTCTAATTAGGCACTAACTACAAGCCAAGTCAATTATTTGCATACAACAAGAGATGCACTTTTATTTCTCAGTTTCTGAAACTTCTAAGACTAACATCTCAAAAAACCTGTCTTCCACCAAAGTTATAACTTCAAAAAATTTACGTGGCTATAAAATCCCGTAAACTAATTCTTAAACTTACAGTTATAAGTTTTGTATAGGAGTTGCCGAAGATATCGACAAAATAGCTAGTTAATAATACTAGAGTAGGTTAATCATCTACCTGTCGTACATCAACGAAGAGGATAGATGACCATACACCACTACCTTTTGATCAAAAAATGTTCAATATTACAAAACAACCGGAGTAGTTTACCGGGTTAAAAACACAACGCAAGCTTGCATGGACCAAAAAATTACTACAAACACAATTAGACTCTTACAATGTAAAAGCTTCATCCCAAATAGGATTGTTGGATTTTTCTGAGATTTTAGTCTTTTTTGGAGGTTGTTCATCAATGCTAACAGCAACATACGAATCAGGAGGTTTTGTTTGAGAAAAAAACCAACCAGCTGCAACTGATTTTAGAGTACCCCGTAGAACTGAAATACAAATAATAGTCATGAGAATGAGCAGAAATAATCTACAAATACAAGAGTTACAGTCGTCGTTGTATGAGCTAATTCTATTTAATTGCTCATGCACACGAGCATATGTTCTAATGGCTTATCTTAAGTTAAGACTGGGTCAGTGCAACAAATAAACCGCTTGACCAAGCAAATTTTCTGCCGAGAAGATCGAGATATATCGTAAAAAAAAATAGACTGCTTGGCCCTGCCCACTGTGTGCCACATGAAAGTGGAGATATCCTGCCGAGTGCCCTACCAAAGGACTTGACAAGCAAGCATACTGACTGTTTCTTTACACCATTCGTTTCAAGATGAGCGCCAAGAGGGAAGGTGTGAATACAGTTTTTAAAGTTTGACTCAGAATGGGAATTGAAACCAAGTCTACTGATTGCAAAGCAAGCACCTAAGTACGATACCACTGCGCTGGTAGTTAATAAAAAGCTGGTAAGATACAGAAAAAAAGTACAAAAATGGGTAATTTCTAAAGTAAAGTACTTCATGTTAAGGCTTGAAATCAAGTTGCAGAATAAGTTTTGATTAGGCAATTAATGAATGAAAACATGGGATAACCACTATCCAGATATGATATGTCTGAAAACTGACGATTCTGAAGTTGAATTTTCAGGGTAAAAATTTTCCAATCTATTTTTTATTTTAGTTATCTCAAAATAACATTCTACAGTAAGTTTTGGTCTCTGTAGTTTTTATTAGAGAAACACAAAAATAGAGGACTCCCAATAACAAAAAACTACACGATAAAAAAGAAAGCAGGCAGCACATATCGATGCCAGACTAAGAAACTAAAAAGCAATTACTGATACCAGTAATCTATACAGGAAATGAAGAAAACACGTAAAAGATAATGAACCCATAACAAAACTAGGAAACAGTGAACTATAAGTGGCAATTTGTAAGAATTGTGCATAGTTATTTCACACCATAGCTTTATATTTTTTATAGGGTTTCTTTGTTTTGTAAATTTATAGTTCACCGAGTTAATTCATTGTTTACTTGCATTGCTTATCTCCATAAAATATCAAGTTTTATGACCGTTGATGTAGATACGCTATTGATTTTATATGACTTTCATGATGAAAATACAGCTAGGCTTTCACCCACCAAATTGACGTTTTCCACATGATGTGCAGCAGCACCCTGAGATGCCAAAAAATAATTAAAGTTGCTGCAAGACGTAGTAGAATACCGGCTGCCACTTATACTGGCATAATCCTGTCCTTGAATGCAGCTAGAAATGACAAGCATGAGGATCATATTAATATTTACTTTCAATGTAAATTCTCATGAATACAACCTTAGCTTCATACTTTAGTCCTTTATTTATAAGTTCAGATACAACTGGCTTTTGGTGAAGCTGTCCTCCTCTGTTTCGTTAGAAGTGTTGTCCATTATCGAAAAAATTAATATATGAATAAGCTTATAACCTTCGGTAAATGCTAACTATAGCAGTAACCATTTTGCTGATGTTGTAAATGCATTGCAAAGCCAAAACATATTTTAACCATTTCTTGCATGAATTAAAATTGCTTTTGAAAAAAAAATCAAAATTAGCCTATTTTATTTAAGTAGCATCTATGTGAAGCAAAGTAATGAAAATTAAACAAAAATTTTTTTCTATGTGATTTCAAAATGTTGTTTATAAATAACATTATGCAGTAAGGAGTCAGAATTAATCTTTTCTTTCTTTTTATAAACACTTAAAAAATTGCAGTAAAATCTTCCAAATGAGATGGCAATGAGGCATTTGCATTTCTCCCACAATATATTCCAAAATTATAAAGCATGTCTTCTTCTTCTGTGTCGTTTGAGCTATTTGTTGTGAGCTTTATGGAGGAAGATGTATATATAGGCCACACTGTATTAGCGCTCAAGCTCAGTTTGCGAGTCTATGGGACCACCACGACGGGTAGACTGCTTGACGCTACCACCTGTCTGCCACATAAAGATAGAAGCATTCCGTTAAGTGTCTTGCCCAAGGACTTAAAAAGCAAGCTTGCTGGCTTATTCTCCATACTATCTCTATTTTGCTGAGCGCCAAGGAGGGAAGCTGTGAATACCATTTTTTAAAGTCTTTTCGTATGATTCGACTTCAAAAATGAACCCCAGGTCTACCGACTGTGAAGTGGACACTCTAACCACTACACCATTGCACCAGTATGTGCAAATGTTGTCAACTGGGTTGTGCATTCCCTGGCTGACATCAATACGCACCCAACTATGTCGCTTTGGAATGTAAAAATTCTTGCAACACAATCTTCAAAATAAGCAAAAGCAGTTAACTTTTGCCATTATTGCATAATGTTGTTTATAAACACATTTGAATAACTCAGATTATAAGCAAAACAAAAAAAATTTTTTGCACTCAAAAACTTGATATGATTTATATGAATCTACAACAGTGATATAAATTTTTCTGCTCTGAAAAAGTCGTTCATTTACTAACTAACAAAGGATTACACTCTTTACTCACAGCCTTACCCTCTATTCACAATCGCTGCAATAACTTTACCTTCTCAAGCACTTTAACTTTTAATTTCAAATCAAAATTTTTTTTCAGGTAAATGATAAAAGGGTAAAATGAAGCTACAATCTGTTCAAAATCTGATAAAGGTTTTTTCCTTGCTTTAAAATAGAAATTAGTGTAATGTCGTTTATAAACAACAGCAGGCAATAAAAGGCTAATTTATAACATGAACTAATCAATCACTACTGCAGTTAAGCATTCAGCAACTATAAACGCTTGTTTCGACTAGATGTAAATTACCGGCGTAGCGTAAAAATTCTTAACGCTCTGCGCTTAAAATTGAACAGATATACAGAAAATTTTTGTGCTACATCAGCAATTTACACTTGATGGAAACCAGCCTTGAGATTCGACTAAGTGGCCATTTGTAGCATGTAGCTCCCTACTTCAGTAATTTCAATTCTTAAATATACTTTTATTAACCAAGCTCATAATAGTGTGATGTTAGGTTGGGCTAATCAAGCTGGAGTAACATTAGATACACAAAGTTGCTGAAACCACAAAATAAGTATATAAAATTTATCAGATCGCATTTTTAAACAAAAAATCAAGCATAAATTTCATATCGTCGTTTGCATCAATAGTGATATCTTTTTCAAGTCAGGACCCATTTTCAAAACACAAATTTTGAAGACCCACATAATTTTACTTGTATTTCAAAGTATTTGTAAAAATTACAGTGATAACAAAACAGATATTCAAAATGTAAATTTTATTCCAAATTACTACTACATGACTTTGGGATTGAAAAAAGTTTTGAGAAAACTCAATTAATAATTCTAAAACTTTAGCTTCTATCTCCTAGGAAACCGGTGACGAGGTAATGACTTTAGTGGCAAAATGCTAGAAATTTATTTCATATTTTTAAAGGGTGTCGTTTTTGAAAAAATTTCAATTTTAATTTAATGAGCGGGAGATGCATGGGGAGATTTTCCAAGCAGACTCGTTGCATTCGCCTACCTTAGCACTCAAACAAACAGCAAAGTCTTTGGAATAATACAACATGCATTAATTCAAATTGTGAACAACTTTCATGATCAACTGAAATTCCATCCACAACCTACCAGTGAATTGCAACCCATAGTTTGAAATTTGCTTGTATGGACCAATACAGTTCATTTGGTTTATCTTATAATACACTTAACAAGCCACTTAAGCTCTTGGCAAAATTGCTGCAAGTTTACTTATTGCAGCGTGATGCAAACTATTTTTCTCTTTAGAAAGGTGCCAAAAGCCCAAAAAGATTGGAAACAATGCTTTAGGGACCACAGCTGTACATTATAATATAACATACTAGTTCAGAAATAGACGATAAGTAAAATTACCTGTTATATTCAGTTGAGAAAGATAGTTCTGATTAGAGCTTTCAGTCATCTCATTCTTATAATTAACCTGGACTATGCTGCTAATGTATTCATATGCAACTAAACAAGCAAAATAAACATAATTTGAAAATTAAAAACATGAGAACTACAGAGGTTTATAACCTCTTACAAGACTAATCTTGGTATGCTGCAGCATAACTTGGAACGTTTACACTATCGTTATAGCTCAGGGGTGCAAAAATACAATCACGCTCTTGTACCACACGACAAAAAAGTTTACGTGCACAAGCCTAGCTTATATATAAGTGAACAACGGATGGCAGTTTATATATGTGTGTGTGTGTGCTACTAAAAATTTCTACACGCTCATACTCTTGCACAATGCAGGAGTTTTATACAAACTACAATGCTCACTTGGTATTGGTCAAACTCCCTGTAATCTATTCACAAGAATCAATGACCACAATCACAAGAAAAATCTAATCAAGAATCAGATGTTGCAAAGCACCTCATACTGAAAACTACATTCTTCTACTAGCCAAAGATCTCGTTGTACAGTAGTTTTGTCCACAAAAAGTTTCTTTGGTAAAAACTACTATTAATAGTTGCAATAAACCATAGACTTGCTTTTGGTGTTAAGTTTTCAACAGCGAATCTACTGGATATTTTTGCAAATATGCAATTCATTGCCATTATTGAAGACATAGCAGTGTAATGAGTATGAGTGAGTGTGTGCATTCATTTTTAACTCCTCTGAAACTACTGGGCATACTAACATAAAACTCACGGTGGGTCATACCTGTCGCAGAGTGAACCACAAAGCAGAGTTCTATCTGTACATGCACTTGTGCATGTGTTTGCTTTTTCTCCTCTGAAACTTCTAAGCATACAAACATAAAACTCACAATAATTGATCACTGCCCCTGGGAGAATGTCACAAGGAGGTTGGTAACCTAGTTCCAAAGATATTTTTAATTTGCATTTTTTGGAGAACGTTTTTTTGCTACAATAAAAGCTAGTTTCCAACATGCCAACTGGAAAAAATTTTACCCTTTTAGGGCCTAAAATTATGTTACAATTAACAGTTGATTGTACAATCTGTTTTCTTCATTTTAGACTAGGTTTTTCTAATTTTAGACATTTTTTTCTCCCCCTTTTTTGAACGCTTCAAAAACCTCTATATTATCACAATGCTGTCTACTACGATTTAACTAAAAACAGCAGAAGGCAACAGTTGTACTTATTATCCACAATCATTATGAAAGCAAACGTTATTGGCTGAAACGTTGTCTGTTAAAGTACAATAATATATTACTCTTTTATCATACCAGTATAAAAATCTGTTTCTTTAATAATGCAATGACAAATGCAAGTTAACATAAATAAAATGCAGGAGAATCCACATCAGAATGCCACTGCACAGTTGCTTCAGGCCTGAGTAGTCTGAACTCTTAGACAGATCGGTCACGTCTAGAAAAGTGAAGTTGTGTTGTGAGTTTATGCAGTAAGCCACATGGACCAATAAACCAACACAATGCTTTTGCTCCAAATTGTTCTTGAAAAGTTTATATAAAATTAAATCCCTTGTTCGGATTTACCATAACATTTTTGATCTAATTTCACTTTCATAGCAACTGCCATTTAAAAAAATCCTGTTACAAATTTATATGTGTCTTTAATGATGTTTTTGGTTGCAGAAGAATGCTTTTCTGTAAAATGGGCACAATTAAGATTTATTGATCAGTTATCATTGGAGTTGCTTAACTACAAAACAATTTGCTTTTTATGAATAAAAATACTTCAAGTTTATGAGTAGAGGTTGACATATGGGAAAATTTGGTATCCATTCACAATTTTTAATTAATTTCCATTATTGGACTTAGCGAAAAAGGATACATATCTGTAACTGATAGGCTGTTTCTACATAAGGCTAATTTTTAATTAAAAGTAGGGAGGCCTGGATTAGGGACAAAGCTAAATGCAACATAAGTTTATGAAAAAAATCAAAATATAACAGTAGGCCGATAAATTTGTAAAATTGAACCAAGAAGGAACATTTTTGCATTAAAATAGTTGAACAGAAAAGCCAGAATAGAGTGCACGTCTTTAGCAAAATGTATGTACCTTTTCTTGCTATGTTGGAACCATGGTAAATAGTGTAGTCAAAGAACTTATCACAAATATAAATAAAAAAGTGTGCCAAGTTGTGAACTGGGCCTACCACTGAGTAGTTTATTTCTGTAATTGTGAACAAACCACCATTTTGGAACCGCCATCATTTTTGACTTTGTTTCCTTCCCCCTGACTTTATAGAAAGAACTAATTATAGTTTGTAAAATCATACTTTGTGAGTATCACCAGTCTTGATTAATAGAGTAAGATGATCACCATCACAGGTACCGGTACAAGAACTTTGGTCTACATTTACAACAATTTTTGGTTACTGTTTGATACATCAATAACATTGATGAACCAAAAACAACCAAATCCCATGTTTTTAATATGTTATCGACATTGACTAATCACAAATGTTTGATGGCAAAATAGATTCCAAGGCAAAATTGATGGCGACATAGCCACTGCCTAATAATTAAGCTGGTGTGAAGATAAGTCAATCAATTTCTGCAAATGTTCGTATTTCTGCAATTCCTGGCATTTAGTCAGGGTATTTTGTATTTACATAAATCTGTACTTAAGCACTGCTCCTTGTAAATCTGTGATGTTATATAATAAATCGTTTTAGTATTTCATAAATTTTTATCACAGACTAGTGTTAAAAGCCAAGTGTGGCTAATTGAATTACAAATCAAGAAATGCACCAGTAAACTTGGAAAACGTTTATAGCAACAACTTCTCTAGATTTCTGACAGCTTTTAGTGTGCTAAAGGAACACCTATAAACTGGAGATTAAATTGAATTCAAGCTATTTCTTCTGTATTACATCATGCTTTTGCTAAAATAATGGTCACTTTTGATTGGTTGAAAAAAAAATTGCACTTGCAGTCTACACTTCCTCACTCTGTGCATTCACATATTAGCCCCCCACCAGTGTACACTGCCTTTGTCTAAGTGCCCTCCCATCTGAGATTCCAACCTGTAACCATTACATTTCAAGGCAGCTGCACTAGCCATGCACCACAGTGTAACTGCCAGAATTCAAGCAATTATGGCTATGTAAACACACATAAATGGTGACAGCAAAATAGCCTCCAAAGGAAAAATGCCCTTGATGGCAAAATAGCCACTTTCTAAGTTATACGAACTATGATGATCAGCTTGACCTGTCAGATGATGATGCTGTTTCCGCCAACCGACCCCACCTGATGATGATAATTTAAAACACAGTATATCGGACCAATAAAAATAGTGAAAAAAAACCCAAACACATCTGGCACCCAGGCTACAGTAACCTGCAAAATGGCTGGCAGCAAAAGAGTTATTGAAGAGCATTCTTTTTCCCTCAAGCATTTAGGCCAAATCTTTTGTACTACTTTATTCATTGTAACATGCTTATCAACTATTTGTATTTAACTTTTTAACTGATCGTCTAAGCCTTTCTTTACTGTAACTTCAACCATTTGTAATCAAACATTCAATTATTCATGGCTTCCTTTTCAGCTTTAGGCTGTACAACAAATGGCTTATAATTCTGACAAGAAGATGACTACCGCCACTATTTCTCAAAACAAGTAAATATTTATTTTATGTACGTGTTCAATAAATTTCTTAAAATTAAGTACCAGTAATGTAACCACTTTGCCCAAGAGCAGCAAAATTCCACTAACAACAAAGAACATAATCTCCTAGTAAGCAAGCAATATTGCAAGCTAATAAACAATATGAACATGTCAATATGCTTATTTATAAAATGGGGTCAGGGGGTAAACAACAATGCAAATAATACCAATAGTCTTAAGTAACCATTAAAAGTTGATGATGTTGACTGAGAGCTACATGGTGATTTGACTCATTGATTATGTAAAGGTTACTATTTAGCACAAAACTCTTCAAATGGAGTTTTCACTCTGTGGAGCAAAAATAGAGGTTGCATAACCTTAAAAGATTCTAAAGAGATTTCTTGAGCTGCGATTTAAATTTCCAAATAATACAGTCAATGTCAGATATAAGGGATTTTCACTTACAAGGCACCGTTTTTAATGATCCCAATAATTTTCAATGTAAAATAACACTAAAATATTCGCCTATAAGGAATCCAGATATAAAAGATTTTTGCTTATAAGGCTTTAAATTTCAAAGTCCCAATTATAATTTTCTAGGTAATTTCAGTTGGTTATAAGGGACCAATTTTTTGTTTTGATGATGCGTTAAAATAAACTTGGTCGACGTCTGCTTTTTGAAAAAAATGATACATGTTTATTATTGATGCATGAAAACGTTGTTCACATCTTTGATACAAAGTATCATTTGCACAAAATTGACCCAAACACCTGTTCCCAAAAGTGTGCATGCTGGAGCTGAAATTACAATGCTACGGCAGCAAGCAATAGACTGTTTGAAGAGGTACATAATAAAAAGTGATATACCAAAGAATGTTAACAAGGAGTTTATAGCAGCTACTGTGAAGGTGGACAAGCACCTAATTATGACTAGGATTCAAAAACACATGCAGAAAAAAATTACAAACTTTTTCAAATGAATAAGTGACTGTTACAATATGGATATAACATGATGTGGATTAGGTGGTAATTGGCAAATAAATCTGAAATCAAGATTTGACCAAATTGTTTATTGAGTTTGTTTTGTGTGTTTTCATGAAGTTTCTTTGCAGGAAAATGTGTGAAAAGCTTTGAAAAGGATGTTTTGAGCATTTAAAACTTGTGGTCTTAGGGTATCAGATTTTTTACGTCAGTCAACTATAAGGGATTAATTGAGCTGGTCCCAGCAGATCCCTCATATCCAAAGTTGACTGTAGTAATTTTTGATATGCTATGCTTATAAACCATGAAAACAAGTACATGGGCATAAATCAAATTGTATGATAGCAAAATATACGTTTTTATTTTTCAAAATTTTTACAAAATAAGGTTCTGCAACCTTTCTAAAACTAAATATATGGTTCTTAGACATAAAAAAAGATGGAAAAGCAATGATGTCGCTTTGACAGCTTATAACTGTGACAAGATAACTGATATTTTACAATTTGTCATAGCAGACAAAATTATATTATTGGTCAATAAAGCTTTCAAAATCAAAAAATCACTTTGTCCATATGTAGCAAAACTCAACAAACGAGAAGCAGCAAGACTCCAATGAATAATTGAAGGAATATCAATTACAACCCAATTAGGTAAAATTAGCAATTGAATTGAATGAAACTGTTTGTGGTATCTAGTTATTAAAGATTAAGTCTTAGGATTACTAACTAAATTTCTGTAATTTTTGTATTTCAGCAATTTGGTTGACATTTTTTCCACATTTCTATATTTCCAAATGCTCTTAGGCCCCTGACAAACAAAAATGAAACTTCATGTTGCTGTGCAACAGTACCAGTAAACTGAGATAATTCAAGACAATTACTGCCTTTTAACTTTACCTACAGCATGAGTACTTGCAACTTAGATCTCACCACTTTTTTTTGAGCATTTGCATATTGATTTATCACTTGGCAACACTGCATGCTTTTAAGTTGAGTGAATCTACTGCCACAAAATATCTCATGAACAAAGTAATTTGGGACAAGGCTAAAAAGCTTGAAATGCTAAGAACAATTGAGGAAAATATTGTAATAGTTGAAGTTATTGGTTTTACAGCATTAAGGCTTGATTTGCAAAATGATTGAATTGAAATTCAATAGCAACCCATTGCCTAATTTATAGCCACTTTTATCTGTTACCTATCACTCGTAGTAATGTCAATATGTAGCATCTATACCAGCTAAGCATCACTGCATGTGCAGTCAGTGACACTAGCCTAGATGGAGTTGCAAAATATTTCTCTTATTTTAGCATGGTCAAAGAAAAAAGTTTCTTTGAAATACTTGAAGCATGACTGGATTTGCATTAACTTGTCCTAAATTATCCAGTTTACCCTAAGCAAGCAATACACAAATTATGGTAATGTGTGGAAAGGCAGCATATTTGAAAGGCAATAACTATAAAATTGCATTTAGCAAAAATGCTCTATTAAGCTCATATGTCTGAGTTCAAGTTTGACACCATATGCTACTTTTTGGACAAGGAGTAAAATACTAAAAATATGAAAAAACTGATATGGGCACACACATGCAGTTACCAGGGCAACTGCAAGATCACAGTCATTATGCACTCATTTTCACGCACGACTTGCCAGACATAAATATAAAATTCTTTAAAAATGGTTGAGTGGATTTCTTGTGTTTGAGTGGTGACAAAGTAAAAAATGCTAAAAGGAATAAGTGAATGCAATGTCCTAACATTTAGCAATCTCACTGGTAATTAAACCATAATTTTTGCAGGAATTTAGCTTTACTCTTCCACCAAAAAATTAAAACTTTTAACTTAAATAAAGCAGTCTAATAAGCTGACAAGTGGGTTACAGAATGAATTTTTGTGATATTTCAGTTTATACAGTTGGTCTTTCAACATACAAATATTATGTAAATTATTAGGCAGTGGCTATTTTGCGATCAATGGCATTTTACCCTTGGAGGCTATTTCACTGTGAGTTATTCGTGATTGGTCAATCTTAATAATGTATTAAACATGTGACTGTTGGCTGTTTCTGGTTGGTCAATTTTAATAATCAATTAAAAAATTTGCATCCCCAGTGTGCACTTTTCTATTCAGTACACTCCCTTGCATTGTACACTACCCCATACATTCACATACCAGGCCTCCCTCCACAGTACACTGCCTTTCTTTAAGTGCCCGGCCAGCCAAGATTCTGACCCACATCCATAGCATTTCAAGACTGGTGTACCATTCGTGCACCACAGCGTCACTCGCAGAATTGTAGCAATTATGGCAATATAAACCCTCATGAATGGAAAATAGTCTTTAAGGGTAAAATGCTGTCGATGTCAAAATAGCCACTTTCAAATTATTATCTAGTCAACAGAATGTGTTTCCTGAAATTGGATGCCTCAAACACACAGAAGTGTCATAGATTAGCATTTTTGGTTGCGGCTAGGCTTCGAGTTGGAATTACAATTTGGGTTAGCACTAGTCTAAATAATTTCACAAAATTTTTGGGCTTTAGTAGTACTCAAATAGATTTAAAACTTGGGTTTTAGCTTATTGATGCATTTTTGGATACACGTTACATAATAAAAAACCTAGCAAGCGCACAAGTAAAATTCAACTAACACGAGAGGAATGTAGAGTTTCAGAGACTGCAAAATGATGTTTTAGTTTTTGAGCCAGCCAGTCAGGAGTCACCCAAGTCAGTAGGCCTAATCTAACTATTGTTGTACTTCGAACAAGACATAATCTCCATCAAAAATGTGATCATTAACTCAATTGCTGGTTTATCTTGGCTATGCTGCAAGCAACGTTGCGCTCTGAACTTTTAACCTGTAACTCTTTAAAGACATTCAGCCCAATGCACCACATTGCCAAACATCAAAAACCTTTATGTTACAATTTAGGTCTACACGCCGCTACAGCCAACATTTTTTGATACTTTACCTAAAAGACATTCGTTATATCCTGCTTTTCAGCCTAAAATAAATTTACAATTACAATTTATTTCTAGGCTCCATAAGGGATAACTCAACCCAAGCCCTGTTTTGCTCTAAAACAGAAAGTGATTGCGAAACAATTATTTCGGAATTGGAACAATTGTTTAGGAATGGGTGAGCCAAAAAGACTCTTGGATCTGCTAAGTCAGTTAACCATAGTAGGAATTTCCTACATAAAACTAAGCCATAGGTTTATCAAGGGTCTGATCCATAAAAGCAATAAATTAAATGAATAGTATTATAAAGCAACAATACAGCAAGCAGTAAATGTTTTTAGCTTCCTAGCCGATGTTCGAAATATCTCTACGTCTTGTCAACAGATCTGCTTTATTTGTAAGATTAAATTATACATGTTATTGGTGTGGTATGCTTTTAACAAAGTGAATTGACCATGTCAACGTTGACGCAATCTACATAAAAAGTTAACTCTGTCACCAATGGTTCTAACTACAAGAAAAAGTGATGCCGTTATCGTAAACGACAAAATGCGAACTTACTGTGCAATTAAAAAATTTGAAGCCTTATTTCGATTGTACCAAAACTAATCCGTTTCTAAAACAAAAGCATTTTAAAATGTTTATGTGTGAGCTTGCTCCATTTCGCTGCAGGCCGCTAACAATTGCTACATATCACGTATCGTGCACTCGGTAAAGTGTGTGTGGGGGAGGGGGGGCGTTTTATTTCCTCTGAAACTAATTGTGTGTACAGGCATTAAGCATGGAACGATTGATCTCCTCTCCGGAATAAGCGTTATAAAGAATTTTTTGTCATGATGAAATCATAATTGAAGATAAATTTTTTAATTTGCATTTCTTGACAGAGGGAAACGAATTTCTGCTTAAGCGAAAGCGACCAGACGACTTAAAAACTTCAAGAAATTTTCTTCTTTTGGGCAGCAAGATGATGCCATAAATAACGATAAGAGGTGTAAAAAGTAGTTTGAAACTGTAATGAAAATATAGTACCGGTAACTGACGGTGAAACGACTGGAAGTGAAGTAGAAAGAACTGACCAAAGAAATTAATTAGGTAGAAGTAAAAAAAATTGTTATTCAAAAAGCACTCAAGTGAAAAGTAGCATTACAAAGTATTTATGTATCAACCGCGCGCTTTTACTAATGATGTCTTATGCGGTGGAGGATGTCCATTGGACTATCAATCGATAGGTTATGGCTTCGATTTTCCGCCATCTCATCGTCTATATCCCAATGCTATTCTAAGAAAATTATCAGCCAATTGGTTGATATATCCAACTTTGCCACTCTTCGATGCAAACCTTTTTGTTGCAATCAGAGATGTGGAAGCGGTTATTTTTTAACTGCTTCCGCTTCCACATCTATCGCTTCCGCTCCCTCTAACAAAAAACGAGAAAAAGACCGTTGACAATTTTTTAACTTTTATGGATCTGTAGCCTGCCTTCTCCTACACTTGATCATTTTGAGGGGACAAAAACCTTCATATATTGCTATTACTTTACTTACCGGTACTTCGCTTGAGCTTATTGTTTCAAACTACTTTGTGTTTCTTTTATTTATATATTAGAAGTCGTGTTGAGTGTAGAACAGTGCTTTCATTCGATTGGGTTACCTCCTCTGACCTCTTTTACTTCAATGACTTTGACATACTTACTCTTTTTCATCGCTCCTCTGGCAGTCGCTCATCCCTTTACTTAAATGCTTCAGAACCTGGGCTATGATAAACTACCAATTCTACTAACTGTCCCTCTTTCTCCGGTCTTTTTCCCCAACAAACGTCTCTCTTCCTTGAATTATCGGAAAGCTCGTCGGGATGACTTTGTTTTTTATTTTGATTCTCACTGTCTTTCTGCAGAAGAATACTCGTCTCTTTTTCTCTCCTTTGCTGCTGTTCTATTTACTACTCTGACACTGAATGCTCTCCTTACGATCTGGTGCTCTGGCGTACTTGCCAATTGCTCTCTCTGGGGCACTGAGACCACTCTTTCCTTTTCAGCAGGCCCAGTATGTTCAAGTTTTACCGCTGAAGCCTGCGCCATTCTGCACGCTCTTTGCTGGTGTCGGCAGCACCAACAAGTCTGCCATTTCTCTTCTCGTCTCCTATTATCTGACTCTCGTTCTGTCCTCGTCACCCTGTTCTCTCCTCCATTTTTTCTTTTATCTCAAACTCTTGTGGCAGATCTGGCAGGAACTGTCTTCTCTCTCCTCCTGTTCTATTAGGCTACAATGGGTCCCCAGACACTCGTTTCTCCCGGAAACGACACGGCTAATGAGCTTGCCAGACGGGGAGCACTACTTGTTTCCTCAGCAATCCCTTGTAGTCTCGCTTTTTATCTCTCGTATCCACTCTTGTCTTATCTCGGACTGCAGGCGTACTGTCTCATCTAAATTCTTGGACACACAGGTTCCCTCGATTTCCACCGAGGAACTTCTGCTTCTACGTCATGCTCGCTGAGTTCTCTCTCGTCTTCGCTGCAACGGACACTGCCTTCGTTACACTGCAATCACAACAATTATGTTGAACCGTGCTACCTTGGTGAAATTTTATTCCAATTAAAAGCCTTTCATTTGCAGGCACAGCAAATTTAGCTTTCGCTTCTTTTACTTGTTCAGCTCAATGCTTTTTTGTCCGATTATTGTAATTGAAAAATCTTTCGATAACGCGGAGTCGTCAATGATTCCTTTGTCGAGAAAAGTAGCTCAATTGAATATTAAGTACAGAAAAAAAATCTAAATACCTGGCGAAGTTGCGGCCCTGGCCTTAATTATTGCAACCAAGGATGCGGAAGTGGAAGCGGTCCTTTTTCCGATGTGGATTAAACGGTGAAGTTGCACTATAAGTCTGACTGAACGTGCGATATCAGTAGCGCGAGAGAACAAGAAAATGTGTAACCAGCATTACATTTTTTGTCGATTACGGGTAAGAAAAAGGTAGTTTGGACAATGAAACGTAGCTAATAAAACAATGATTTCATTAAACTTAACTAACCTTGGTTTGAGGGTTGAAAACGTTGAAAAAAATTACCCACGACAGAAACAATAGAAAAAAATCTGCTCTATTTTACCTTGATGCTGGAGGCAGATCCCTGTTGATAGGAGATCGCCTTGAAAATTGCAATCTAGCAACTCCTGTATTTGGCAGTAAAAATTTTTTAATAGTAATCAGTTCACTCTAATTATTATTGAAAAATAATCAGAGTGAACATTTGTCTTCTTTTTAGAGGAATTGTCTGTGTTTTTCATCAAAAACGATCGTTCTGCAAGGATGCTAAAACAGGATTAAATTTCCTCCTTTTCAACCCGTTACGTGGTTAAACGAGAATTCTCGTCTGCTATTGCTTTCTGTGTGGATATAAGAATAATTCTCGTTTTACAAACGCAGCTGTTTATATCGCAAATTTTTCTGTACGCAGTTAATCTGCATGAAACGTATGGGATTGTTCGGCGTGCAATACTAGCTATAGATACGTATGTAGTTTAAAATATGTTGAACCTATTAGCTGTTATTCATATCAAACAAACTATCCCTGTGGTTTATTTGTGGCGCCGTAGACATGGCTGTGTGAGTTCTCCCGCTTGTCTACTGCAATACGTTATTGTGTGCAAGCAATGGGCAAACGTACGTTAGGTAGACCAGATACATACTTACAACCATAGTTTTAACTAGTGCATCTGTTTAAAGTCGTAAATGCTAAAGTACCAAACAGAAAAAATTATCTTTTGATATTGTTTTCACCCTGTTCACTGTGTGTTATGTTTATCGTATGTTGTACAGTTATGCATCCTCCTTTGGGACGATGAAAATATGATCACCCTAAATGTAACTCAAGATTGTTCTAGAATGATGGTTGGACACCGCGGACATCGAGGGACATTGGGCACACAATGAGATAACTTAGACTCGTGAGACATTGCTGGACATTGCGAACATCGTGGTCATGACAGACATAGCGGGACCCCGGCGGACATCGCTGAGCATTGCGGACAATGCTAAATATCGCAAATGCCGCTGACATTATGGATATCGCTGGACAATGGCTGACATCTTAAACATTGCTGGGCATAGTGGACAATCAGAAGTAGCCATCTGCTACTTCAAAAGTTGCCGCGCTATCGCTACTGCTATTTGCCTAAAATTATTGCGACGATGCGTTGTTCGCTACTTAACTAAACTTGCAGCGCGCTACGGCTTTCATTACTTTCGGTAAAAGTAGTAGACCCTACTCGCTACCTTAAGCTCAAACTTTAACAATGTTTTAGGTGTATGATATTACAGTGGTCATTTTACTGGCAGCTGATTGATTTATCGCCTGCGACATTAGCAGCAGCAGTTGAAGAACTGGTCTCGTCTATTGCTACATTTTTGGAAATATTTAAGAAACGCTTCATAATATTTACCTTTTGCCTAACAATAGAGTACTGACAGATCATCCACTACAGTGGACCTAGTTTAGGTTCCACAAATGTGAAGGTCTAAGCTATGCTTTATTTAAAGCATCTTGCTATTTGTGGATCACCAATTGCACTGAAGAGATCTGATCGGTCGAAACAGTGTCACTGCCTGCAGTTCGCTGAAATATGTTATTAGTTAATCAAATACTTATAATTCCAAGTGTTCTCATGGATGTAATGAAAAATAATTCTACATTTGCATTCGGAATTTTGACTGCTTTGAGGCGAGCTTGTCTGAAGGTACAAAAATAAAAGGTCACGTTTTTACCTTCTCCTCGTTCGAAAGTGGTAGTATTAGCAATAGCGCATGACATCAAGCTATGAGAAGAACAAGCATAACATTTGGTACTCGGCATTCCTTTCAAAATTTGTAGATTATACCTCTAAGCCACCACACAAAAAATATTAATTGATTTTATGATTAGCCGCTTCAGTTGCGTCATCAGCGAATTTTCAAAGCTGACATTAAGGTGTTATGAGTAGCCATGTATACCAAGCTACAAGCATACATTGTGTTTATGCAACGTACTGTGGGTTAATTCCTGTTTGCCTCTTTTTCTGAAAGTCCATGCTATCCAGAAACAAACTGATCTCACGCTAAAAAAAATCCTAGTTGAAAAGCCCGGTTGCACATGTTTTGCTTGCTTTTTTTTCTAATTTTTTGAAACTATTGACCCCTTTCGCCTGAAAAGGACATTAACCCCTCCGCGTCGCTTATCATCATATGATGATGGCGAAGAGAACGCCGCTCATCCTCATATGATGATTTGCCGGCTACAGCGAAATGCGTGTATTGAAGAGAGACAGAGACGTAGCAGCCGCCCCCCAAACCCCCCAATTGGGGGGGGCCCAGGCCAACTTTGGGGGCCCAAGTTAGTCTGAAATTGCTTTTTGGCTACGTGACTATTTTCAGTTCAGCAGACTTGTTTACAACCGATTTAAACTGTAGGAAGAAATTGGCTTGTGACATCATAAGTGAATGCTACGTCATTTTATCTCGCAGAATCTAGAATATTTCGATTGATTTTCTGGTAGAATCTTGAATATTCGATTGACGTAACAATGCCGTTGTTACGCAACAATCATAGAATGGTCTGGAATTCTGTTTGGCTAGAAATACCGGGACAATATATATACACTGCAGAGTGCAGATAAAGTATTTTATTGACATTGTATAGAATGAAACGTTCAAAAAGTGGTGCTCAAAAGAGAAAAGAAGCAGCCACTGCTCGAGATGCTGTAGCGAAATTGCCCAAGATGACAGATTTTTTCAAGATTACTGAGCAGAGTAGACCTGGCACTAGTACCAAGAGGGATGAAGAAAACTATAGTGTACAAGAAAAAGAAGACTATGACGATCAGCATCAAAGTGATTGTGAATTTCCAGAAAATGTAAGTTGTGATTTACCTGCCAATACGCAACCTTCAATATCAAAAATAACTGAATCTCAATTTACCCCTATCCCTGATGACCCATGTAAATGGCCTGAAAGTATTTCTGATGCTCAACGATGTGATATAGTAAAGCGTGGACCACATCAACTAATAATGAATTTTCCATATAATAACACAACTCCAAGGCGACGTTTTTCCTCCAACCATTATAAACGTGTGTTACCTAATGGTGAAAGTGTTTCACGGTCGTGGCTAGTTTATTGTGTGGAATCAGATCAAGTTTTTTGCTTTTGTTGTAAGCTATTTGGAAAAACACTAAGCCCCTTTTGTAGTGGTATAAATACATGGGAGGGTTTTTCGAAAAAACTGAAAGACCATGAAAACGGCATTTCCCACCAAGAATGCTGCAGTCAATGGATGTTGCTAGCTGAAGGGATAAGAAATTCATCCACTATCGACAAACGCGAGATGAATATTTTTTTCAATGAAAGACGTTTTTGGAGAAATGTTTTAGAGAGACTTATCGACATTGCCTTGTTTCTATCGGAAAGGAATCTTGTTTTTAGAGGATCTGAAGAAGTCTTAGGATCTCCTCACAATGGAAATTTTCTGGGTATATTTGAGCTTTTGGCAAGAAGAGATCCGATCCTAAAAGAGCTTCAAGACAGAATCAAGAATAAAATCACTAAAGATCACTATTTGAGTCCTACCATACAAAATGAACTAATTGAATTGCTAGCGACAGAAGTTGAAAAAGAAAATTTACAGCAATTGAAATTGGCAAAATATTTTTCTATAATTTTGGACTGCACTCCAGATATGTCACATCATGAACAAATGTCTGTCATTCTCCGTTATGTACTATGTAATGAAGAAGCTGCTTTTGTTAAAGAAACATTTTTTGGCTACTTGAGAATAAGTGACAGTACTGGGAAAGGCTTGTTGGACGCTTTCTTAGAAAAAGCGACCGAACTGCAACTCGAATTGTTTGATTGTCGAGGTCAGTCATATGACAATGGTGCTAACATGAAAGGAAAACATTCTGGGGTCCAAGCAAGAATGCTAGACATCAATCCCAAAGCTGTTTACGTGCCCTGTGCAAACCATACCCTTAACTTAGTTGTTGTTGACAGTGCTAATTGATCGACGGAAGCATTGACATTTTTTGGAGTACTTACAAGGTTGTATGTGCTGTTTTCTTCCTCTGCTCAGCGTTGGGAAATTTTGAAGAAACATGTGGAGCTGTCCATAAAGTCACAATCTGATACTCGTTGGGAAAGCAGAATTAAATGCATCAAACCTCTTCGATACAATTTAAAAGAGGTGTTGCTGGCACTGAAAGACTTGGAAGCCATTTCCATAGAAAGAAAAGATGGAAGAGCTGCCTCAGAAACAAAATCGTTGATAGCTCATTTATCAAAATGGAGTTTTCTTTTGTCGGTGTTTATTTGGTATGATATCCTATTCCAAGTCAATAAAGCAAGCAAGATTCTTCAATCGTATGGAGTCTCCCTTCATACAATGGAAACGGAAATCCAGGCAAGTGAAAAGTTTTTGCAAAACTATCGCACAACGGGTTATGACAGTGCCGCAACATCTGCTGTTGAAATAGCACAGGAATTGGATATTGATCCTTCTTTTCCTCCGTCAAGAAGTGGAAAGAAAAGAAGATTGTTTGATTACCAAGGTGAAGAGGTACTCCTGAACTGAAATTTAAAAGCAACTTTTTCTATCCATTAGTAGACCAGGCTATTATGTCAATAAAGGAGCGCTTTAATTTGTTACGTGAGGTTTCTTCCGCCTTTTCGTTTTTGTACACACGAGACAAACTTTTGCTTGTGCAACAAGAAAATGCTCTTCTTACTTGCTGTAAAGAGTTCCAAAAAAAGTTCGGTGGCATTGATTCTGATGAAATGAGCGCTGAGCTACAGCGGTTTGTTTTAATTTTACAAAAAAAACGCAATCTCAATACGGCTCAAGACTTTCTGAACTATCTTCTAAAGACTCATTTATTTGAATTGTATCCGAATGTGTACATCGCACTTCGAATCTTACTAACTTGCCCCGTGACTGTTGCCAGCGCTGAAAGAAGCTTCAGCAAATTGAAACTGATCAAAACTTTTAATAGAACGTCTATGACAGACAGTAGACTATCTTCATTAGCCATGTTGTCAATCGAAAATGACTGCGCCCGATCTCTTGATTATGGCAATGTTATAACAGCATTTGCGAACAAAAAGGTTCGCTCCAGACTATTTAAATGATACTGTGTTTTTATAACTTTTTCATGTTTTTCAGTGTCATTGCTTTCGTTTCGCAGTGTCTGCATAAATGTCCTACTGAACTCTGGCATCGGTGCCGAATTTTTTATGACTTGCACCTTCGGTATCGGCATGCTTTATTCTGACATTAGCCTGTTTACTTATGTACAAATTGTGGTGTATTTTCTTAATGCAGCTTTTCAATTTTACACCTCTAAAGTGATATGACCTGTGCGCAGGAGCTCTTGCGCTTACTTTGGGGGGGGGGGGCGAAGGTGGAGTGCTACGGGACTGAAGAGAGATGTCAAAAAGGAAAAGAAGATCTCTCCCAAGCGAGCTTTAAATACACGCATTTCGCCGTAGCCGGCAAATCATCATATGAGGATGAGCGGCGTTCTCTTCACCATCATCATATGATGATAAGCGACGCGGAGGGGTTAATGAAAGTAACAGCACAGCAGGACGTGAAAAGCAATTATCGCTAGTTTCACTGTCGGGAGGTTGGCAGTCTTTGAAACTTTTCATAACAGCTCGTGATATCAGAAACTTTGCTTTGATCTAAAGACGTGTTAAAATTTTTTATAGCATTTGTGCTGTCACCATCTTGCAATTTTTAATTACGCTTTAAAAAGAAAAGAGTTAACAATAGAGTTGTGAGAGTTCAGTGTTACGTATAGCATGCTTTGCCGCAGACGCTTTTGCATCTTCACTTCTTGAGAATCAGGTCATCGCAAATTGAGCTCTATAGCAGGCTAAAATAAAAAAATCATTTTCAGTATTTTGAGTTGATAAAATATTTTAAACAATATCGGTAGAGACAACAAATTCTGCTAAGCGTCGACGCTTACGCTACTGGGTAAAAAATAGCTGCTCGCTACAAGAGTCGAGGTGCCATCTTTGCCGCCACTTAAAAAGTAGCTTGCAATTGCCCACCACAATAAAAAATATTGCGGTCATCGCGAACACGTGGTTTCACGAACATAATGGGACATCGCAGGAGATTGTGGACATCACTGGCAACGCCGGGCATCGCGGATATGTTCTAATTAGAAATGCCGGAAAGCTCTTGATCTTTTTAATGACAAATAATGATCTAGTCTCCGACAAAAAAGTCTTATCTGGGTAAAAATTGGTTAAAATAGTTACATGTAGATATTTAACAAAAACATTAATTTAGCAGCAAAAAAGTAATAAAACAATTACAGCTTGCTCCAGTCTAAGCTACAAGAAATTAGCCTATTGAATCAGTCTATCTCGCGATATGTTTTGTATATTTGGAAGCGATCAGAAACGATCTCTATCACCACTGTCGTTAAAAAAACTTAGTCTAACATAGCCCGTACATTTAATGTTTTCACCGACGTCATCTAGTGTATGATGTCTTTACTTAGTCTTCTGCTTAAGCTTAACTTTTTACTTGTGCCCACCCCTGGATCTGTGATTTAACAATGTTTTTGTTGTTACGTAATTGTCTGCCCTGTTGGTAAATAATAATTTTTAGTGTTTAGTAATACAGGTTGTCTTTATACGAGCGTATTTTTATGATGTACAGTTTATGTCATTTATAATCTAATCATCAGTTTATACTGGTAACATCTACCGTTTTCTGAAGAAGCTTCCCGGTAACTAAGAGGAGCGAAACATCAAGTTTGAATAATAAATTTGTCGAAAGAACAACTTGATCTGGTTGTAATATTCAATTGTTTCAACGTTTCCTTTTTGTATTGGGGCCATGGTTGGTTGGTGACAGCCAGTAGCTCAATATTGATCTATTGCGGTCCAAAAAGGGGTTGCGACAAAAATATGAAATTTTACCGCTGGCAGAAGTGCAAAGAGCACGGGCAATTGGCATGAATCAATATGCATGAAAAAAAAAGCGCAAGGCAATGTGCTTGGCACAATTTGCCTAGTGGAGCTGACTTAATAAGAAGCTGAAAGCACCGTCAGCTTTTCAGAAAATAGTGGCAAAACTAATGGAGCCTTTGCCCATTAACGTAGTTTTGAAATCAATTGCAATGGGTAAGGCTGCACTTGCAACTTATCCAAAGAACAGTAGAGATACGGTATCTTTAAACAGTTTTTGTTGCAGAAAATACACCACAACAAGGTTATTCCAAGTTACTAAGTAAATAACAGTCTGTAGCCAATGAAGGCTAACCACACTATTAACAGCACTAAATAGGAGTCAGAGTTGCCAACCTAAAATTTATAAAAATCCGGACAACGGCATCGATAATCCTAAAAAAGGCAATTTGGCAACTATGAGAGCAGTCAGCTCTAACTAAATTATAGCAAGAGCAAATTTAAGCATATTGTTGCGTCACAAACATGTAGTTCAATGTAATAAGAATAGCACTCACCAAATGTACTGTAGCAGCGAAAATTTCTAAGACAATAAAACACAATCCAGCAATATGAATTCGGACCACGTAGGCATGGAATATACAGCATGTGGCAATAGGCATATAGCAGTGATTCCCAAACTTTTTTACTTGTGTACCATTTTGAGTTTTTGTACAGCGTTCGCGTACCACCTGCGTTACATCTGACTACTAGAATATATCAAACTAAAAAATAAACAAAAGTAGGCTATACAAGAGAAACTAGCATGTAGCTGTATTAAAGTTAAACGAACAGTAGTCCAGGAAGACATAAATAGCCAAAAAATGAGTAAAAAAACAGCAAATAGCTTTAATGGGATGGATGTAGTTGTTTTTTCTCCACCAGCTGGTCAATGCGAGGAATAACTTCACTGACAGCACATCGAAAATCATGTTCAGGCGTTCCAAGGCGATTTCGGCTTTTCGATTTGATGGTCAACAAAGCTGAAAACCTTTGTTCGCACTCCCATGTAGATGGAAAAATCAATAGGCAGGAAACAGCAACAAGGGCTAGGTTCGGGTACGAAGATGCCATGCTCAACCAGAAATTGATGGGACAGCTTTCCTTATGTTTTATTTTTGCTGTCTCATCAGTTTGAATGTCTATTAGTTCTTCTTGTTCTCCGGTCCCCACAGGCACATCAGCTGGATCAATAAAGAATGGGTTGATGGAGTAAGCACAGCATGCAACATCAGGAAAGTAATTCAATAGCTCTGTCTTAAGTTGCGAAAAATGGTCAATAATTTCGTTAAAAATATCACCACCAGGAATTTCCTCCCCGGAAGTGAGGTTTTTGAACTTTCCATATCTTTGGTTGTTAACATTCTCTACCCAGAGGTCCAGCTAACGAATAAGTGCTCTCAGCTTCAAAATGAACTCTGTTACAGTTAGATTGGGTCCTTGAAACGACAGGTTGTTCAGAACTTGAAAACGTCCGATAGATATGCCAATCTTACTAAAAATTCTTTGTTCTCCAGGTTGTTTTGAAAATTGTGATTTTTTGCCTTGAAGAGTTTTAGAAGCTCATCTCGCAGTTCAAACAGCCGCTTTGTTGCATTACCTCTGGATAGCCAGCGCACCTCCATGTAGTAGAGAAGACAAGCGTGATTGGAATTGAGATCCTCACAAAGTTGTTCAAACAACCCAGTATTCAGGGCAGATGTTTTGACAAAATTTATCAGTTTGATCACTTGGTTTAAGAATGATAACATATTCTGTGGTAGCACTTTCGCGCAAAGGGCGAATCTATGAATGAAACAATGAACAAAAGTCACGTTTGGTGCCACAGCTGTCAAATGAGCTTTGAATCCTGATTTATGTCCCAGCATAGATGGAGCTCCGTCTGTAGTACAGCCAATCAACTTTCTCCAGTCTAATTCATTTATTTTGAAAAGATTTTCCAAAGCTTCGAAAATATCCTTTCCTTTTGTTGTACCGGAAAGTTCCTTGCTCATCAGTAATTCAGTTTTTACAGAATTGTCTTGTGTATATCGAACGTAGACAAGTAACTGTGCGTTATTTGTCACGTCCGTCGACTCATCCAATTGAATAGAAAAACCATACTTTGAATCTTTCACTTCTGAAACCACTTGTTCAGAAATATCGACTGACAACTCCTCTATACAATTCTTAACCGTGTTGTTGGATATGGAAACACTTTCTAGCTTTGCAGCCGCTTCCTCTCCAATCACATGTTTTACCAGCATTTATGCCGCTGGCATTATGAAGGACTCTCCAATGGTACGTGCTTTCATGTTTTTAGCTATCAAGAAAGCAACTTCATAGGATGCCTTGACAACCCCCTTCTTTCTCTGATAGATTGTGCCAGTCTTGCATTACACGAGAACAACCCTTTTGATTTTCGTCCCCGGGGTCAAGCCATGACTTATTACTCCTGACAGAAATTTTTAAACAAGGTATTGACAAAATTACAACCTAAAAGCATTTGCAGCCTGCAATGAATGCATTACGTAAATCCTTGGAGACTCGATGCGAATAGGCTAATAATAGAAGAGAGAGGGAGAAAAGAATATGAGAGTAGTTATAGATTTTCTACTAATGTGCGTTGAAAATATTGTTTTATAATGCACTGATAATCTTTTGAAAAAATGTGATCTTCACTTTCGATCGATTAGTCTCTGTGTAAGATGTGGCAATATACTTCTCGTTTAAACGCATTTTTAACCACTGTGTAACGCACCACTAACAGCATTGCTTGTGTAGATGTTCAAGATTCAACAAAGAGAAGTATAGTGCTTTAAAAATAGTTAGCAGTTTTAAAGCTGGAAGTAAAATGATTGCGAAGATTGCCAAATCAGCTGGAGCAGCAAGACAAAAGGAAGAAGGAGGAAGGTTACACACTCATATGTTCCTGACCGATAGGAAAAAACTAGACATAAGTAATGGTTCAAAAAAGAGATCTCGCGCAAATGGACTATCAATTGTAAGTTTTATATATTTACTAAAGAAGTCTACTAGTCGAAAGTGCTTTTAAACAATCAAAGGTGCAAACAAAATTTAGGAAATAGGACGAGTTAATCAAATTTGTAATGGTCCAGTTGGTCGGCCGAAATATTTCTAATTTGGCTCAAAGCAGGACTAGTTTACTTTTTGCTTTCAGTTGTTAGCATCTTTTAAAGAAACATAGTTTGTGAGTAGGATTCAAATTCTTTCTGTAAAAAATAATTTAAACACGATGGAGGCAGTTGAATTGATTGAGAGCTTGTTTTTATAATTTTTACTGAAATCAGAAAAGTTTAAGGAAGAGGCGCTTACTCTCTCACTTCTTTTTTAAAGCAGGCTACTTCTGCTTAGACTTTTTGGGCGATAATCTTGGGACATGAGTATAATTGGGAAATGGGCGATCAAACGTTTCCACGGCAGAAGTTGATAAAACATTACTAGCTACTAAAGAGTGATGAACATTTTTGAAAACGGATTGTTTCTTCTATAAGTATGACGGCACTTTCCCTTCCAGAAAAAATCTAAATTAGATTTACGGGCTTGATTTGGCAGCAGAAATGTAAAGAAAATTACGTCCAGTTGTTGAAAAGAACTCATATTATTTAATCAATATATATATATATAATTATTTAATGAATAAACCTCCCTGCTCTCTGGTGTGTCCATTTTTTGTGATTATCTCACACACTGAAAGAAATATGCCTCCTGAACAAGGGGCTTTACTAGATTTCGTCAAATATAAAGGAAACTGAAAAAGGCCCCCTCAATTTTTATAAGGGATAAATTAGCAATACCAACAGCTCTCTGTTTTCTTCCTTTGCATTGATTTAGATCGCTTTGCTTTAATCAAGGGCTGACAGTTTGTACTTTTATCACCCGGAACTATAATATATCCTCTGGGCTATACGCCGTGACAAGTGCGTGACAAAAGTTTCTTGGTGTTGCCATCAATAATGTCAGACGCTGTTCCCGTTTGGAGATTGCTTTGTGGGAGGTTGAAAAATAAATATATTGAGTTGTTGTCTATTTCATGCAGCAACTGTGCGCCATCGATACGCTGGTGTTTCTATACAAGTCGCGGAGGCCTCTTACATGCTGAAGAAAAAACTTGGAAAGGAACAGATGGTTTGGCTCCAGCAGTGCTAGTTGACCGACTGTTAGTTAAAAACCGAAAAACTGATTTCCTTTTTTAGAGACGAATTGTAAACAGGCTGCGCTTAAAAACATTAGTGTTGCCAGAAGCAACTTTCGGGGTTCGCCAAACATACATTTTCTGGATTTACTGGCCTTCCATTTTGCTTAATGACCTTTTTTGGGGATTTATGTTATGATCCTGTTAAAGGCCTACATAAAAATAGATTTTAAACTTGATTAGCTTTAAGAAAGTGGGGTGAAACATGGGGGTCCTTTCCCCCTATCTACGTCCAAGCCTAAAACAGTGTGAATCAGCGTAGACCCCCGAACTATGCAACTACTCTTAAGTTTTGTGATTCTCGTTTGAAAGACCACAAATACAACATTCAAATTGATGTCTCCTTTTCCTCTTTTGTAGTAGCCTTAGCTTGAAAATGTTCAAGTTTTATCTAGCTGTGGCATTTTGCAATGTAATCCTTATCAAGATGGCCGTGTTTTTAAACAGATTTTATTTTGATTGCGCTTCAATTCATCGATTAAAATGCAGTGTAAAACTCCAACAGTGCTCTCATAATGACGACTTACATGGCTTATGAGTCAACAACGAATTTTTTTCGAATGAAAAATTAATCAATACGGCATAAATGACGAGATAGCTGGTAACTGGGTCGACAGAGTTCAAGTTTAATATCAATTTTAAGTTTCCTTGTCGAGTGCGTTACAGTTGAGGTGCCATTTTTAGGACTGCTCACTAGTGTCGTTAGAGCTCGTTGCTTCCTGGACTGCTCGGAACTTGCCAACGAGACCAAAAATGCCGCGCAAAAATATTCTAAACGTGTTAGCTGCGCAGGTTCAAAAAAGATCACTTAATAAAAGTGCCCTTGACTTAAATTTACCTCAATTTTATTGAAATACTCTCTGCAAAGAAAAAACGGTGTTCTCCAGAAAAAGGCTATTTCCTAAAAAGACGTGTTTCTTAGAATATAACCTCTCTCCCCCGTAGCGATACCATTACCGTGATCTCTAGACGTCACTACGGTATTTTTGTCTCGTCTGCATAAAAGGTACCACGATCTTTTCTGCAGAACGTATTTTAGCATTCGGATAATTTATCAAAAGCAATTCCATGCGAAAATATCATAATTCAGTGGAAGTCTACTGAATCCGTAGCGAGTTCAAATATCAAGGTGACCGCGTCGTTACGTCTTTAAGAAAGACACTTGACGGCAATTTCCCTGCTTGTGTTACAAATGCACTGTGCCGGAAAAAACTGGCAGCTTGTCGGCAGGTTTAAACTCATTAAATTATTCTACTGGCTGTAATCAACAATTACTCTGACCGCGCAGACAAACTTGTACCGGCGCGATGGTGTAGTGGTTAGAGCGTCCGCTTCGTAGTCGGTAGACCTGAGGTTCATTCCCTAAGTCGAGTCATAGCTAAAGACTTAAAAAATGATATTCACAGCTTCCCTACTTGGCGGCTCAGCATAAAAAAGGGATACTATGGAGCACAAGCCGGCAAGCTTGCTTATTGTGTCCTTGGGCAAGGTACTTAACGGGATGCCTCCATCTTTATGTGGCACACAGGTGACTTACCCGTACTTCACCGGGTTACAGTTGTGAAGCTGCTCACCCAGCATGTTGTAAGAGGCGACTCTTGGGTACCCACCAGTGGCAGTCAGCTTTGTTGGTGGTGGATCTACCAGTCACTCATGACTGGTTCGAAATGGGCTGCCGTCTTTCCCCTAGCCTAATTTCAATTAGGTTGACGGCGAGAACTTGGATTGCCGTACCTGCATCCCGAGGAAAAGGAGGGGTAACCACAGCAACAACAACCACAAGACAAGTTTGTGAAACTCCATCCTGAAAAACTATATAGGTCTAACTTATAATGTGACAGTCACTGTTGTGCAGCCGACTGGAGCACTGCATACTTTGCTCTGTTCATAGGTGTTTATTGCTGTGGCTGGAAGTTAGTTTTAGCTTTTATTTCTTTTTCAGAAGCGATTTTGCGATGAAAATCCGCATCTTCGACCTTCGCTGTGTAGCGCCGTGATTTTCTTGGTGACGTTGATTGGCGCTTTAGTTGTGTTTTATTTTTTCCAAGAAAATCATTTCATTCCGTGTGTTGCAATGGTTGGTGCTTCTGGCCTCGCTTGCTGTATCTCCGTCGTATGCTGCTTCTTGCGGCGTAGAGCAATGCTTCAGCCTTCAGTGGAAAAGCCAAGAAGTGAAGAAAGAGACGCCGAAAACTTTGATTATTTAGGAATTGAAGACCCGCTTTTGCGAAAAGCCATCACTCACTTTGATTACAGATGCTGTGACGAGGCCTGGGAGACGCCTTCGATTCAGCAAAGCAACACGCAAAAGCCAAAGCGTGTTTTTCCAATTTGTAAAACCCAGTATCAAATGCAACCAATAAACCATCATCGAAGCGTTCGTGGAACGGGATACTTGCCATGAGATACGTTTTGTCAATTTTATTGGCAAGTCTATTTTAGCCTGTCAAACCATAAATGAATTATCTATGGTTTGACTATATCGCTAGAACTGTTCAAGGGATTTTCAACGTCTTGGAAAATAGTCAATAAAAGCTAAGTAACCTGAGATCAAACAGTACTGTTGGTATTACCAACTTTGCAACATTTTCATCCTTGGATCTGTGCTGCCTTGTCCATTGTTTGGAAACTGGACACTAAAAATGGTAGCGTAGTAGATTAAACGCGACCAAATTCTGAGAGGAGCGCATCTCAGTGCGATGCTTCCCCTACAAAAACTAATGTTCCTTTTTTAAGAAAGTGCTTGTTGTTGTGACTGCGTGTTTTGTTGTAATGTTTATGCAAACATTTTCTGATGTGAAGTAAGCTATTAAAGAAAGTTAAGTTGAAAGACTTCATTTGCATTATGAACAAAAATTAGAGATTTTCAATATTGGGAAAACTGTTGTTCAAGTTGATGTAGCTAAAGCCTGTTTATTCAGTACCGGCATTTACAGTTGAGTTTTTGTTATGTTGTGTTATACTTACCTCTCTTTTTCCTTAGCATGGAGATACTGCCTGAATCATTAATAAATAAGATTCATCCAGCATCCCTTATCAAGATTGGTTAATCATATTCAAGATGAGTTTTTGCAGGCTATTCATCAACCATTAGAAAATTTAAACATAATGTTTTTCACGTTGAATTGATTTTCAGTCATACCACTGCAATGTTGTCATGATTTTCAAGAAGGTCAAAGTCGCCTCTATTTTGTCAACTGCTAATTGTTGTAGCGTTGTAGAAATTGAAATGTCACGTGAAGATTTAATCGCCTTTTCATCCTGAACATATCAAAGTGCGATGTATATAAGAAAGCGTGACCAGCTATTAAGATTGAGAAGTTGTGGCCTGCTGGGAATTAAAAAGCACTCAGCGCTTAAGCGTTGCTTGATATCGTTAATCAAAGGCCGTTAGCTAGTTCAATCAAATGCCCATCTACAAGCTTTATATAGTAGTATCAGTTGTTGCCTAAACTTATGGTGAAAGGGATTGGAGAAGGCGGGATATAGAAGGAAGAAAGATGTTAAATTTTCTTCAAATTTTATTGTGATATGTTTTTTTTAAATCAAAACAATAAGGAACGATATTTCACTTAGTTTTGAACACTGTCTTTCACAAGAAAACTATCTTCCATTAAAATTAAACAGACGTTTGTCCAACTTTTCTCTACCATTTTGAATGCAGTAAGACCGGGACCGATGCTACTAATTCGGGGACCCAATTAGAACACTGGTGGCCATACCCTACATAAGCAAAAATCTACGAATGTTTGTATTTCGTGTGGTATGGTCATTTTTCACCAAAAAAACGCAATAAATGCTTGATATTGTAAAATTGTGAAAGGCAATATAAAATATGGCAATGACTTACATACTTTTAATACACAGGTCTTTTCGAAAAAGTATTTTCTGGTTTTTCTCTGCAAATACCCTCAAAATATTTTCAATACCAACGGTCTTAGCAGTGTCATTTTGTATAGATGGCATTACCAAATTGTTTAGTCTCCCTTGTGAAATTGTTGATCTTAACAACAACTGCAAAGTCAGCAACTGCATGAAAGCCAAACCACCGACAAGGCTATTTTTTATTTATTTGGATAAAGACAACCGCATTCAAACAACAAAAATATTAAAACGTAAAATGAACCACCGACGTTTCCGCGAATTCAATGCGGTCGAACGGCACTGGCGAAACACAAAAATTTAAACGTTTGGAAAGTTCTTCTTGTTGCTTGCAATGTTCTTTTTTTGTATAAGAAATATACCGTGTATTTAAATGGGATGAATAGGAGCTGACTACTTCGGAGGACGTGGAATTTTTTCCGGGGGCTGCAGAAACAGTGAATTTATCAAAAAATATTAGATACCGCTTTACGATGCAGCGCTTGAATAAATTGCCAAAGTTAGGGAATAGCTTGATTTGTCAACCTAGCTTTTTTCGAATTCTCACCGGTTTTTGTGTTCTTTTTAGTTATTTATTCTATATTGATGGTTTGATGTTTCATTATTGTCTCTCTCTTTCTCTCTCTCTCTCTCTTTTAATTTAGCTTTGAAAACGCCGTGCTGATAAAAATTTTGCAACTTACACATTGGCGCAGTGCCCCCCAAAATATTTAAATCTCAATGCCCCCGATTTGGATTCACGTAAATCTGCAAACCCCCTACTTCACAATTACTGCATAGTCTGATACGTTTCTTAGTTTGAGATAAAAATAGCTTTAAAATCTTATCTTTTAATATCCCCAAGGGTCACTGAGGCAAGCTTTATAAACCGCTCTATTAGTGCCTTAGTGACTATGTCGTGTCAACAAAAAGACTTAGCTTGAACATGCGGTCTTATATTCCTTGTATACCATGATCTTTTAAGGGCCAATTTTAAGCCTATTTGACCAATTTTATCAAATTAAAAGCTGCACCTCATAGGGAGCCCGTGCCAGCGGCGACAGAGTTACCTCTTGGAGACTTTTCTGCATTCGAAAAAGGAATAGACCACTACTGAAAACGCGAAATGAAGAATGAGGAATTCTTATTCCTAACATAACTAATCTGTTGTGCTTACTATGTTCCAAGGAAATTGTCGTTGTATCACTTCTATCACTATCAATAAACAAAAGAATATTAAAAGTGTTTGCTCGTCTGGCTCAGGTTAGTCTATGGTAAAAACACGTTTGCTCTCATTTTTATATAAGTACCGCAGTTTCAGTTTTTATATTCTGTAAAAACACTGTTTTCTTTATGTGAGTCGAGAGTATCATTGCTCTTTGAAGGTATTGCGTTTTGTTGTGTATTTAAGGATATATTGTGCTGTAACAACACAGCTTTACAATACACCAGTGTAAAGAAAAATAACGGATGTTGATGGCTATCTGTTCACGGAAGAACTTGAAGCTCTGAAAACTTTTCTTCCCTCCAGTATCATTAGTCTCATGCTCTGTTTTAATTCCTGATGGTAAACAATCGGTTTACAGCATTTCCTATGTTTTTATTGCTTTGAGGATTTAGTAAACAATGCCTGTAGGAGTCGCATCCGGTCAAAAGTTTTTCAAAGCTAAATCTGATTAAAATACACTTAAAGCATGTATCTAGTTCTAGTTTAGCTATTAAGAAAAACGTCAATTTAAAAAGTAAACCTCTTAACACCCAATGGGGAACATACTCTCTCTTTTTCAATAGTGGTAGTAAGATTTTTTGTAAATTTTTTACAAATTCGCAATTGCGTTTCAAGTTGAAAGAATAAAAAAATAGACTTTTTTACTTGTGATGCCATGTTTGTTTTGAGTTTCCAGGATGGATTATTATTCGTAAAGACTAAAACCGCACTTGAAACATTCGATGACGGCAGACTATTTTATTCCCGCCAGACAGCTCTTACGTTACCTTCTGATAACTTCAAAAGCGATAGGTTTTTGTACCAGGCGAATCCTGCCTTGCGTTGACAATCATCCGATTCGAGAATGGATTTCACACCGCATTTCCAAGTCGACTAAAACGCATAGCAGCTTGATTCAGACAAGACTGGCGCTTGCTTAAAATAGCACTTTGCCTCGCTGGACGAAATCTCATTACTTGGTTGGCACAACAAACTTATCATTTGTCAGTAACGTTGCAATTTGCAAGCATAAAATATTTGGATAGGTCCCTTACTCTATTTTACTGGCTACGTCCCTGCCTAGCTCAGCTTCAAAGGCGCAGGTTTTTAAATGTTAAGTCGTGAATTCAATGCTCATGGAGTCAGCCTTCTTCTGTCAATTGTTTTAATTTGACGTTTAAGTCAAGGGCGTCAGTAGGAAGGGGCAAAATGAGGAGAGGTTGTATCCCCTCTAGAATTTAAAACAGGGATGTGCAACTTTCAGCACGCGATGTAAAATGTGGAGGTCTGAAGTGGATGTCAAATGTACCAATTTGATCGTCAAAAAAAAGGTCTTTCTATGAAAATTAAATAAAAATTGCTCAAAATCTGCTTCGAAACTGTTGATACTTTTTTTCGAATCAATAATGCAACCATCCGGAGCTTTCAAGCTTATTTTTGGTTGGTTTGGCATACGACCCCAACTAGCCCGCAATATTTTCAACTAGCCCTTGTTGTCATGCTCCCCCTTAAAAAATTTTCTGCCGATGCCCTTTATTTGGGCACGTAAGCAATAAAAGAGAATAGATCTACAACGTCTTTTGGACATTGTAGAGCAGAGTTCGGCAGCCCGACGTCCGCTCTAGCTCGGTCAAGTTGACTTTGAAAAAGAATATACAATGAAAAGCAATAGGTCATTAAATTTAAAGTGGTAACCAAAGCAACTGATCTGTATCTGTTGCCGTCGGCGTGATAGGAAAAAAACGCTTGTTAACACCGCGGTTTTTCTTCAAACAAATGCTCTCAAGGAATACGCTCGAATTTTTAACACAACTTTTGTAATTCCTGGTCCTTAACAATGAAAACATTAAATGTTTCTTTACTTTTCAATTTCACACCCGAAAAACGTTTTGGAAAGCAGCTATTAGTTCTGGAAAACTGCAAATATTACAAATGAGTGAAATGAGTGAGTGAATAAAATGAGTGAAAAAGTTTTTTGATGTTCATAACGAGATTTACCACAGACTAAGCTATTAATAAAAAATAACGCAAATGCCGTTACTCCATCTTAAATTTCTTTTTTTGCATAAAATTACAAAAAAATTGTTTCTTTGGTGCAATTGCAGACGGAGATAATATACATGTATTTTAACAATTTTTCTACAAATTTAGATCTACCGTAGTTTACTCCATCTTTGCACCATGTAAAATCTTTTTCAATCAACAGTCAAAACCACTTCAGGAAATTCATTCTGCAAAATTTAACTAAAAAAACTAAAAAATGTGCAGTAAATGAACATGATTTTGATGAAACTTTCTCTTTTGCAATCAAAATATGGTGAAAATTTGGCTTTTTTTCCAAAATTTTGTTTAAGTAATATATGTTATTGGGTTTTAAATGCAGATCTCTGAAAACTGTTTTGATTAAGCTTTTCGATCAAAACAAAAAAATCGATAGAGTTGTTAATAGAAGTCATTCTTGTGCAGAGCTGCCAAGCTAATAGCAAATGCTTAAAGAATTACTATGTAGCAATGTTGGTTTTAACTTAGCGGTCAAAAAGAATTCACCGCTCCGGATAGGATCCCATTCCGATAGTGATGGGTCCTATTAGTTCCCTTAGTACTAAAGATGGCAGACTCCAGGGAAAACGATAAACGTTAAAAAGCTGTCAACACCTGCTCAAAACACAAGAGTATACATTTTTTCTCTTATTTTTTAAGAAATTAATTTTTGGCATATTCTGATTGCAAACCACCTACATAGCATAAGACATCCACACGTTTCTACCTTTTGCTGACATTTAAAGGCCTTTTGATTCTCTCACAACAGTTTTATAAAAAATAAGAAATATCTTATTTTCTGCGTCAGCAAATCAACTTGAGATTTTTCTTGTTGTCCAGGCTCAACGACAAGAGTGAAAGATTGAAGCTTTGGTAAGTTACAAAGCACCGCCCTCGCCGCCTTGCTTTCCAGAAATATTTAACAAATTCTACCCTAGAGACCAACTGGGATTGTCGTGAGTGAAAAAAGTTAGTAATCAGAAAAAAACATTTGGAATAGGAATCAATATGGTGAAAAAACTTTAATATTTCAAAAGACCAATTGAAATAAAATTATAATGGTTGTTACGTAAATTTTTTGGCAAGCTGCATAAAATACTTTTGACCACAACTTATAAATCATTGTATGCAAAATAAAGCAACCTTTTTCTATAATGAAGGAAAGTAAAGAGAAAATTAATGAAATCCGACTTTTGAACAGAAATCAAAAGAAAATGCTAACTTCGTGTTTAACATTTTACTTTAAAATTGCTTGATCAAGATTGGGTCCGAGAAATAGTGTTGGGCATATTTTTTTATTCCCTTTGAGTGGTTTTGCTTATAGTGGGGGAAGACTAATCAAACCTATAAGCGACTTTTTGAATAAAGCTTTTTAGGAATCTCTGAAAAAGATTCCCATAACGTTTCGGTATGTAGAGTTGTTTACAGTCTTTCAAAGCAAGGTGGCTATAGAGAGAAAAGGGCTTTAGCCTCTCAACTTCTCGGATGGGCATTTGATTCTACGAGTTAACTTTGCTCACAATACTCCCAACAAATACCGCCTTAATTGCCTGCATTCTAATATCCCTTCTACCTTAATTGAAGTTTAACCTAGTTTCTTTGCAAATTTGCATTTGACGTTAGAAAAACAATTTATTTCTTCCATCGTTGCGAGGTTTTCACAACACAAAAACAGTGGCTTCACCAAAGAACTATTTTTTGTAATTAAACCAGACGCATTGCAACATGTAGTCAATCTTAGCCTTCGCTTCTTTGTGTACCACAGTCAATTCATCGCAAAATGCTTTGGCATTGGAAGCGAGACGTCGACAATCATAAATTTGCTAATACTTACTGCAAATATTAATTATCGTTGCACCCAACTTGCATAAACCTAAACCAACTTTTCTTGAAGACAAGAAGTAGGTTCTGAAAAGCAAAGGCGTAAACATGAAAGCGTAAGAGAAAAGGGATTTCCCGAAGCATTAATTAAACCTTGTTTTTAACTAAATTCCTAAAATTGGTATCACAAAGCTTATGCGTCATAAGCTTAATCCCAGCAACTACTTCTTAAATTTGCTAAATACCCAGATTGTTCTCGGTATTCAAGGTGTCTTTAAAAAAAGATCGCTACAAAAGTGATAAAACATAAAAAAATTTACCTCCTCCCAAAATTTGACTGGCTACGCCCCTGCTTTTCAGGTTTCCATCAAGAATAAAAGTTAAAGAATATCGACAAAATTTATGGAATGTCTGCGGCGGGAAAACAACTGATTTCTCCCAGTGATGCCAAAAGCTATAAAGCTTCAGGTACAGTGCACCCAAAATATAGCACACCTATCAAATAAAGAAAATGAACTTCGGAAACAATTTTTATAAAAATCCAATTAAATCAATACATTCCACTTCCATATACGTAAGGATTGGCCGCTTGCTGAGCCTGAGCTGCTGCATTCTGGTCCCAATAGTTTTCGTTATAACTGTAAGGATCAAAACCGGGCGGGAATTTTTGATTCAAATCTCTCCTATTTCCTGCATATTGTGGAAAGGATCTGGGCATTGTTGCATTAGGAGCAGCAGCTCCGTTAAAACCTCCTCTTGCCGGCACTTGTCCGTAAGCTGAATAATTAGAAGCAACGTCGTACGGATCAAATGCGTTTATTCCGGCTCCGTATCCAGGTTTTAAAGTGGAAGAAGATCGCATGGCATCATCCATCTAAGAAACAATCAAATTTTAATTAGTGAATAGAAATGAAGTCGAGCTGTCAAGATAAGCACACGCGATGTTGAGTTCTGTTTGCATAGGTTCGAATCCAGTCAACAACAGCCAGGCCAATCTAATAAAAGAGATTGCTGGATGTTACCAACGCAATAGTTAGTTAACCGACTTTAATCTCCAGTCACGGAGAATACTGCCCTGTGGTGATTACGTTGCTGCAGCCTTGAAAATACTTTAAAGAAATTTTTTTCAGCTTGATGAATTCCAATAACTAAGTCGCGATGCTATCAAAAACAACATCAGGTAAATTGAAACTAATTGGGAAGTTGAAAATCCAGAGCTGGTCAGGATAATAAATTTATCCTGTGTTTAATGCAAGTTCTGGAAGGCGGTAGAATTAAAATGAAAGTAAATGAAAAAACATTGGTAGCCAACGATTGCGTAGAAGTTATTAAGATAATGTATTAGACTATTTGTTGCGTGCCAGAATTCGCCAAATAACCTAAACATCGTAAAGTGATTTTCATTATCCGGTCAAATGTCTATGTCGCAATTGAAATTTGTTACCTTTCGTTTCAGAGAATGAAAATTTTACTTGGAAGAACCAAAAATAAAAATTAAGGTAAAATTGTCAAATGATGCAGACTCTGCGATTGCATCTTTCTGGGTGGCGAGAAACAAAGAACACCTGCTTTTGAAAAAGTATTTGTCCCGTCAACTTATGCTTCCTAATTCGGTAAAAGTTAGCATTCTCTCTTTTGGAGAACACTGCCAAAAAAGATTTTCAAAAGCCCCGTTGTGAATTTTTGTCGGGATGTTTATTATTATTTAGCTATGTTATTCGATTGCACACAACAAAATGCTTCAAATTACTTGGCTGAAAGTTCTTCTTCCGACCGTGGAGCCTCCGGAAACTGACGGCGGACCTTGTTTGAACATTTCATTTTCATTCGGTCCTTCATTTCTTTTCAAGATGCCTTGTGGATATGTTCCGGTTTTTGCAATCTTATTCCGCAAGTTTGGTTGCGACGCTGATCTCCGCATGCTACTCCTGGCACCCCTTGCCGGAAATGACGCTATAGAAGACGCCCGGTCGTAAACATAAGCGTCATCCATGCTTGCCCCCATTTGCTGCCGCAGAGGGCGCATTGGGTCGTTTTGAGGTCTCGTTACTGACTGTCGACGCGATCTTGGAGAATTGAAGTTACCTACGTCATAACGGGAACGATCATTAGGAGAGTAAGGATTATTTTGGAGACCATATTTTTCTATGTTTGTGGAGGAGCGAGTCCTCCTCAACGGAGCAGGATCAAACTCTCTTCCAACATCAAGCATAGATCTGGAACGACTTAAAGAACTTTGGGATCTTTCGTATCCGTTGTTGTGTTTGCCTTTCCGCCGGTAGCCATCTTCATCAAGCGCTTTAACGCTCGCTAAAGACGTTCGTCTCGAGTTTTTTCCGCTGATAAGAAAAAAACGTAGTTATTTATTGCTTGGGTGTTCCTAAACAGAAAACAAGCAACCGCACGAATCGAGTTTACAAATCAAACCAGTTTTAATCTCAAGTGGAATGTAGCATTGTTTAGATTACTAGTTTAGAAAGCTTTTTTTTACTAAAAGATATCTGCAATCATTACTTTAGCGCTGTCATTCCATTTATGACATGGTCGTGTACATAACAAAAAAATTGAAAGAAGTCAAGATTTATTTAAATTTGTAAACACCAGAACTTGGAACTTGGGACTTTGTACTACATAAAACACATTGGAATGGAATGGAGTGAAAGATTTTTTTCTCGAAATCCGTTCTCTTTTAATTAGAAATTTCTGGTTCCTCCAGCAAGTGACAATATAGTACCTGTACGGTGGTGGTTCTCCATAGGAAGAATATGCACTTCGCACTGAGCCCGCCCGGGATGGAGTTACATAACTTCGCCCTAAAGGTTTTATCGCATTAACAAATAAGTTTATTTGGGTTTGGAAAGCCCCAAAATGGTTAAAAATTTTGCTAGGATTGTTTTGCTAGGACGAGATCGTGGGGTCGAGGTTATTGTTCCAGATTTCAGGGCGAAAGACCTTCATAGCTCCATTACAAAACCTTTTACGGTCGTCTGAAAGAGCAGTCAAAATTTAATAAACTCTGTTTCTTCAGCAAAAGAATTTGTCGAAAACGAGTGGATAGTGGCAGACAGACACCGGACAAGCACGTGTTACTTGGTTAAAGTGAGAAAAAAGACATAAAATCTAGCTTTTTGCTACAGCTAGGAATTGAATTTGGCAAAGTGGACTGGATGGCTAACTCCACAAAAAGAACAGTATTCCGAGTTATGAGGCGATTTGGAAAAAAATGTTAGATCAAACGTTCTCAATACATCGATTTTCGGTACAAAAACTCAAAAATCGCTAAAATTGTAGAGTGTTTGGGCATTTTGGCAAAATTGAGCTTCCTGAAAGGCATCTTTGACGTTTGATATTGCAATAGTATTAAATTTTGAAACTGAAATATGTACATCATTTATTCGTGTGCTCTGCTTTATTTTACAAGTAATCGCTTGTGTAAAGTCAGTAATTATGTTGAGATGGAAATCGCTTGGCGGAATTTGATTTTTAGTGATTACCAGTAGCTTGTGATGGTTGAAGGTAAGAGCGACGACGAGAACTTGTGGAAATAACTGATTCTGCATCGCTTATGTGTTGGTCTTCTTGTAAATTCACTGAAAGATGAACAATCATTAAATTATTATTATATTTAAGGAAACATTCATCAAAGCTACTTTGCAATGAGTATTGGCATCAGATGTGCTTTTATCAAGCTTTATGATAAGTGCTAATCCGCATTTTGCCAAGATTTAATAAATGTACAACAGCGTTTAATTAATAAACTACTGTTTACGCGTCTTCAAATACTTCTTCAAAAGACTGTTTCGTATGAATCGATGTCGCCTTTTGCCTACCCGGTTTTGATTCTCTGAAGTACCTACAGAAATGCCACTGAGTGAGCTAAGAAAAAAACCCTCTTTCGTAAAAAGCAATTAATCTTTTCGAAAGAAAGTCCAAAATCTCTAAAAAAAGAACTTCTTAAACTTTTTTTGTGGCTACGTACCCTTTCTTAGAATCTAGAAGTGTGGCGTACTCTTCAAAAAGAATGCTTTTATTTTCTTTTTTAAACTAAAGGCCTTTTTTTGAGATGAAGTTGATGAAAGCAATTGCCTCGCTTATTTTGGGCTGTTATTGCGGTTTCCTAGTAAATTCTTTGTTTTAACCGTTATTTATGCCTATCTCAACTCAAAAATTTTCCTTTTGCCAAAAATATTAGTAGTGACTCGACACCAAACTTGCTCGAGTGCCCTCAAACTTTCTCTAGGATTCCATTGGGGAAACGCATACCCCAGTTTGAGAACCTCTACTTTAAGAATTTCAACGCAAGTTGTTGAGTAGCAGTACATCAGACCGGCAAACAAGATTTATTGTGATCAGTAGAAAAATAAACTACCGACCTTTAGTCGAAACCAGTAACCTATTCAATTATTCATGTAAGCATGTTAGCTCCATTTACTATTCTTGAGTCACACTGAGCGACGGCGACAGATTGAATGCCTTGCCCCGCCTACTGTCTGCATAGAAGAAAAGTCTTGTCTAATGCCTTTACTAAAAACACTTCAAGCAAACATGTCGGATGTTTTCAACTTTCTTTACAGCATTTCTTTCGTGCTGAGCGTCAAGCAGAGAACTGTGAATTTCGTCATCAAAGTCTATAGTATGAATTGATTAGGGAATTGAGCCTTTGTCTACAAACTGCAAATCAGATACTCTATCCTCTGCCCCACAACAACGGTCCTCTTTTTTCCAATTGATATATTAAAGTGAGGTCTATCGCTCTTATGCAGTAAAAGAATAAGTTATGATTTTGAATTAGAAATCGAAAATGCCAAGAAGATGGGATTTAGTCTTTAGCATCCCTGGTTTTGCCTCCGCAAATAGTTCTCGCAAACAAAAAGAAATATGGACCAATTTCTACTCTATCTCCAATTGCCAAGCCCATGATTTTTGCTAAATCGGAGCTTGCTTACATGCTATATACATTACGCCAAAAACAAGCAAGGTCATGCCGTGGGAATACCGCAGTGAAATTCTAAGAACTGATAAATGTGTGAGAATAGCAAAATATTGCATTTGTTCTCATACAAATAACGCAAAATTCAACTATCGCTAAACTGTAAAATTGGCCAATAAATCTCTTCCCATTAAAGTTCCAAATTTTAAAAAGTCCACATTTAGTTGAAAAATACGTAAACAAATATTTTAAAGAATGATGTAGCATTTTTACAAGATGTAGTGTTTAACATATCTTATCGCGTTTCATGTATACTTGCAAATAATATCAATTTTCCACTCTCTCTTTGTATAAGTGATAGGCCTATTTGAATATTTTCATTTGTTGTTTTTCCAAAAAATAATCCAAAACGAGTCTCAATGTAATGATGTCGTAGGATCACACACAAAAGGTTTCCATTGACTCATAAACTGGATCGTGTTTGCAAAATTCCAGGGTCAAAGTTTATCCTTTTGCCACCCTAAACTATATGAGGGGATAACAGTGTAGCAGTTATTTCATGGTGTTGCCAATAATAGTGCCCAGACTCTGTGCTTCGTTTGGGTGTCAATACATGGGACATCGCAAGCTGATATGATCAGCTGGAACATAGATGATATCTTCGGGTGGTTCCCGCTGGGATTACGAAGAATGGGAATCAAAAAAGGTGCAAAGCAAAATCTGTTAAGTCATTTCCCATGTTTTTCCGTTGTAGAAGACAACAGAACCGCCTTTTTCATGCGCAAAAGAAAACACCATCCCCCCGCAATAAAGCAATTAAATGTCGAACTGGAGAACAAAAATATATCATAAAAAAGATAATAATAACGTTGGCCCCATTGACCGGGTTTTTTCAAAATACATAAAACAAACCAGGTTCGAAAATAAGTTCATGTAAATCCATTTTAACCATGGATGCCTGAAGGTTCAGTGGGCGAGGGGGCAGCTGAAAAAGAGAAAGTTATGGTTTCTCTAAAGAGTACCTCACTTTTCAAAAAAGCCTAAGACCATAAAATTTTTTAATGATAAGTTTATTTCTCTCCACTCCCAAAAAATCATTATTAGAAAAAAAGTAAAATTACCTTTGTTTGCCATTTAATTTCGCTTATGATTCTCAAGATTTTTTAAACACCATTTATTTTCTTTGAAAGAGCGCTTTCGGGACAAGGCAAGGGAGACACCCCTGGGTTCAAACTGAAGGCAAGGTAGGCAAGTGCTTCCAAGCCGATTTGAAAATGGAGTTGCCTGTCTAAATAAGCTTATTTATTGAGGGATTAAATCCGGTACCACTGATGTCTATTGAATGAAATTGCTGCATTTGTAAGCTTGCAGAAAATTCATAACTTTCAACAAAGTTGATTCAGTTTTTCCTGAGCGTTTTCTTGTTTGTCAATGTTATTATTCAATGGCTCAGCTCTGCATAGCAAAGGATCTGGATCAAGAGTAAAACATTTGAACGTGGCGTTGCAATTCGTCTGATGATTCTTGAGGCGCATATTGATTCCGAAGCGACGCGACCACGTAGCTGTGAGAGCTTTCGCTTTAGATCACGTGGATATGCGCTCTGCATCCTTTTTTATTGATGTCAACACATAAAAAATAGTATTCATAGACCTGCTTGGCGCTCCGCAACGAGAATAGCGCGGAGAATAAACTATGAAAACGAGTTTGCTTAGCAATGATTAAAAATAACCAGGCAATAAAAACAGAGTGACTGATAAAAAGCATGAAACTTAAATTTGTGGTAATTTACAAAGATCAGTAGTTGCCCAAACGTCGATTACTTTGCAGCTTGGTGAGAACTTGAAGAGATAACGAGGTTGTATCTGTTTCTCTTTTTTTTTCGGTAGGCTAAAGGCGAAGATAATCCTATACTCAATTCCAACTTAGAGGATAGGAGCCTCAAGACCCTTTTTTAATAAAATTTTTTAAATTTGTGCGCCTCATTTGTAGTTTGCAGGCAAAATCTATACAGTGTTGAATATACAGAATTTAAGTAATTAATTAATTTAATCTATACAGAATTAACTTTTATTATCAGGTAATTTACTTTCGCTATGTTTCCAGCTAAAAACTAAATCACGAGAAATATTTCCGGTCATTGGGCACAAGCTGAACGGAGTGATTGGGAAACAGCAAAACCGCGGTCTTTGAATGAACAGCCACCTGCACTTTTCGTTGCGATGATCGTAAAGTTGATAGCAAGGGGCGTTTCTACTGAGTTCTGCAGAGTTGGAGTTTCGACTGAGTTTGGCTCTCAATACTACTGATCCATGTCGCTTAAAACGATAAGTGAAAGCATATTGTCGAACTTGTTTTCGTTTGTTTGAAAAAGGTCATTTTCGTTGGACTGAAGTTACGTAAACTGATGTTATCACGCTGACGACAACATGATTAGACGAGAACATGATCAGATTAAATTGTGTTTACATATTTTTTCGTGCCACTAAAATTTGTTTGCTAGTGATCAAAAACTTATCCTTATAATCTTTTAGCATATTTTTTGTGTGCAATTTAGCCGTTTTTTGATCATAGCTACTGATGAGCACCACTTGCCAACAAAAAACCTTCCGGTGATTAGCAAAATTCTTTGAAAAACGCCTAAAGGCCAATTAAGGCTCAGTCCGGTACTAAGCATAGTTGGCATGCGCAGTTAGAGGAAACCAGCAACAAATTGAAAATTTTAAAAAACACAACGGCTGCGTGATTGAGCATCAACAACATACCCGCTCCTTTCTTTAATTTTTGCCTTCTTTTCCGTTCCATATAGCAGCAAGCGCCAGCACATGCCGTAAGAGCAATAGCTAGTAGAGGAAGGAAAATTGTAAGAACGTTGTGATCTGAGAGGTACAAACTCTTTAACAAAAAAGTTGTTACTGTAGCATTAAAGGTAGTGTTTAGAGCAGCAGCGATTTTCTATGCTTTCTATGCTATATTTCTCGAAAATAAAAAATTAATTTTTTAAAAGCGTGCTTACATCAAATGTCAATAGAAGGGTTGTTTTCGAAAAAGACAATAGGCAGTTCAGATTTTTGGGGGATATTTTGCACTTACAGGGGGTACAAGCATCCTCTGCTAAAGAATATTTGCTTGCAGAGAAATACGAGTCTAGAACCAAAAACTATTTTCCTCTCTGAAATGCCGATAAACTTTTACGTGCACCATTCCTTTTTCATGGGTCAACTCCTGCCCCCCTACTTCTTTTCCTGACAGAAAGCCATTAGTAAGAAGGAACTGATAAGTGCCAGGTTAATTCAATAATCATGATAATTAATGACCGACGGATGGTGTGAATATAAAGTTTACCAGATTGAGCTATTTCATTCCGGTTACATTTATTTGAAGTTTTGTGCGTTCAGTTAAGAGCTTAAGGCAAGCATAGCCTAAACAATTTAAAGAAATTTTATGCACCAAGTAGTTATTGTAGAAACTTGATCTCAGTAAACAAAAACTAAACCATTTGGCTCAAGCATGAAGTGATAATCTCATTTTGTAAGAAAGATGAAGTGCATTTTCGTTCATTTGTTGACTGGAGAAAGCAGCAATTTTTCTTTCATAGTCGTCTAAGTTAAAACATTTCAATTCGACATCATATTCGACTTTTTTACTAAGCAAAGTTGAAACCTTAAGTGGGTTACAGTGAGGTGATTATCGTTTGCATTTGTGATGGAGATACTGTAGTTAAAACACAAACTCAATCTCTTCGGCAAGAATGTCAACATACCTGTGTTGTCAGAACTTCCACCTCTTCCCGACATCGTTCTTTGCTCTGTTAAATGTGATTATTTACCTCAAAAGCAAATAAGTGGGTCTAAAGAAACGGAGCAGTCTTCAGGCGACCATAAAAGCATCACCCAAAAGTACCCATAGTCGTATAACTATTTCTGAACTTTTTTTGTATTGTCTACCGCAAAGGTGTCCCACCTAGTTTGCCAAAGGGTCACATGCAGTCTGCGAGTGATTTCGCGGGTCACTTGACAGAGATTATGCTCTAGTTTTCTCTGCACTGGGCGCAAGTTGACGCAAAAACAGAAAATACCTTCACACCAAAATTCTAATATCAGAATTGAGAATTCTCTTTTTTTACGATCACAAAAGCAGTAAAAATAGCAAACGGCAAAGTCGGAAAATTTTTTATACACATCAACATTTCAAAGCGAAGTTTTGCTTTGCTATTCTCTAACAAGCCTGGCAATGCTGGTGCTCTAGTCGATGTAGCAATGCAAAGCCGAAAACATAACAAAGAAGATTGTGACGCACAAAAAACAACTTCTACCAATTACCGGCATCCGTGCATCAAATAGAGCCTGTAATGCGGCCGAAAAAAGCAAAAAGGCGGAGCTCTCCTGCACTACAGGATGTTTGAAAGCAAGCAGTAAAAGCCTTTTCGATATTTTCAAAAGTCCAATAGATGCAGTGAAAAATAATACAACAGCAAAAATAATTTTTCACTTATTCTGTCTCTTGGGCTCCAAATCACATGACAAGCTGTCTTGATAATGTATGAGAAACAATTTTATTTCGTGCAATGCAAGTTTACGTTAAATTACACCGTAGGCGGTTGAGTTTACTTTACGTTATTTTGAAAAATACCGTGCGGGCCACTCGGAACTTTTCCGCAGACCACATGTTGCCCACGTTGGACGCCACCACCTTAAAACTGTTTTCTTTTGTGCGACCTTCGTTTGGGTTTACTAAACTGACTATCATTGCATCTACGAAAAATTCGTTGAAGTTTGGATTGATCAAAAAGCCAAAAGCTTTGAAAATTGATTTTGAGCTTTTGAAAATTGATAGCAAAATGGTTTTGAGATCAATTTTGAATTGCAGTTCGAACTGAAACAATTGCAATCAATTTGAAAAAGTTCGAAATCTATTCTTTAACAAGCTTTCCGCTTTTAAAACAAAAATTTAATTTATTAATTTTAAACAGAATTTATGCTTGAATCTCAAATGTCTTACTCGCCTCGTTTGATTGTTAAAATCTTTTACTAAAATTTAAAGTTTGTTTGTTGTGACGACACAAATAATTGCATTAATGATTTGCTCCCCGGCACCCAAAATAACACTGGATCTGACTTGTAGCTGATTTTTCAAAGTCTTATCTTTAGATTTGTTTATTATCGTAAGCTTTCCATCAGTCTTGAATGCTACCGATTTTCAAGAACGTTTATGACATAATTTTATTAGCTGAGTTAAACCAGCGCAGCCGCTTCGAAAATTTGCCCTGAGGCTACAGGCGAACAATATTATAATTACCGGTTATCTGTAATAACCCACTTATTGTAGATGAGTCCTTGTGTCGTCAGGCGAAGCTATAAATCGTAATTGATTTTAATTAACGGGTAATTGGTATTAAGATATCTAATACCGGGATATGCTGTAAAAACCTAAAAATTCAAACGAATGCTCTTAGCAGCGGTTCATTACCTTATTGTTTATCAGTTTTGTTAATTAATGAAACTGACAATTATTGCTTCTATGGACTCACCACGGGCTACAATAGTTGGTTGTTCACATATCGTATCAGGCGACTTTTGGTCACTAATCAATGACAGTCTGCCTTGTTGGTGGTGAGACTATCAGCTAGCAATTTTTATTCATGACTAATCAAAAACAATCTATTTATTTCCTTTTAAATGATCAGAATTGAGTTTGCAATGAGATCCTGGATTTTCGTTTCAAGTCGTTCCTTTGTTCCAAGAAAGATGGAAATCATTAGCGTAGACAGAAACAAATTTTTGGTTGGGGTGGGCCAAAAACTTGTTGCTGGTAAATTTTCTTTAGTGATCTTTTTTTTGGGAGATCGATTATTACTAATCCCAAGATTTATGTAAATCAACCTCAAATTTGTAAGTTGATTTATTTTTTGGAGGTGGATGTTTTGTAGCGTTCAATCTAATGAAGCCCTTCTTTCCTTGATTAGATTTAAAAAAGTCGGGGTCTATGAATACTGGAGTATTTACCCCTAACTACCCTTTTGATGGAGGCGTCGTCATTACTGCAGCCATCACATTGTTGCCTAATTAAGAAGATACACAAAAACGGCCCATAAAGTATTGTGCAGACTGATGAATAATTCCGTTCGAATAAATTTTCTACTTTATGTTTAGCTACTTGACCTATTTTTGAAATCCATTTGGAGACACCAAAGATTAGGATACCGGTAGCTCAAGAGGCAATGTAGGGGGAGCCCTAATGTATTTAAATAAAGGACATTGCGCCATAAACCATCTCTTTTGATCTTAACAGCAAAGCCTAATGTGTTTTTATTCTCCCCCTTTTTTTGACAAAATTCTCAGTAGACTAGTGTCTAGATCACATTGCTCCGGCTGGGAGATGTACTTCCTCTTTCGGGCTTAATAACAAAGCTTAATTTGATTTTGTGTTTCCTCTTTTTCGTACAAAATTTTCCGTTAGCCAGTGACGAGGAAGTATTGCTTCGAAAATCATGCTGATTAATAATATGGCTTATTGGTCTTAGTGACACAAACGACACAACCACTGGCGTATTTAAAAACAAATTTTGGGGTACCGGATCACTTTGAAGACTTCTTTTTTAAGAACAAATTGGATTTTGCCCATTTTGATCTTCAACTGTTGCTGTCAGGTCGTTTGCAGGAGAAAATTTTTCTTTGTCCTCCATCCGCATACGCCACTGAACACAAAGAGCGATAACAAATGGTTGCTGGATGATAATATTTTTCTTTGTGTTTGGGCCTACTCATGAATACCTGGTCTTTTCATTTTTTGATCACTTTTGAGGCACAGACAGCTTAACACCAGAAGTACCAGAGAATTTACACTGCCTAGAAGTATCGAGTGGGGTCAGATTGACCCTTCCTTTCAATCACGCTTTTTACAATTTTTTTAAATTTTAATTAACTCAACCGTAGACTCAGTGGACATGGGGCATTTATTTTATGAATAATTCAGACTTGGTTCGATTCCCAAGTGAGACAAATTTCAAATATTTTGGCAAAGTCTTATTGCATGCATAGCTACAAAAAAATACGACTAAACACATCATGACCAATATTTATTGGCAGCAAAGCCTACAATAAATGAGTTTTTCCTGTTTTCCAATGCATTTACCACAAACAAGCTTAGAGCAACAGCTGCATGTTTCACGTGTTTTGTTGGTGCAGCTTTTGCTTTGGCAGTGCTTTCGTTTCTGGCTTTTCTGCATAGTGCTGTTGGTTTGAGTGGACTGATGTGAGTTAGCTTTCTTTCTTCAACAAACCTCGAACGAAGCTCTTCGGATAACCGCAAAAGATACCTTTGCCGTGAGATTTTTGACCCGATAACCAACTTTTATAAAAAGTGGGCATTGATTGCAGCCAAATCTAATATGTTGTAAAAAAATTGCATGGGCCACCTGCGAGAAGCTGCATTTACAGAGTACTTTCTGGCCATTTGTTTGAGCACATCAACTCCAAATTTTGTGGAGTTAAAAAATTTTACGGTTTCAAGCTTAGATTTTCGGTCGTCGCCTGTATCAACAGTAGCACGCATTGTACTAAGCAACAAAACGTTTTTTGTGGTTTTCGCTTGATAAACAGTCAAGGTGCAGCCATCGTGTTTGAAAATTTTGTTGCGTAGAGATCCTCCTTTATTTTTTTGATTTCTTGCGGAATCTCTTTTCGGATGCGATTGACAGTTCCGACAATGCTGATCTCCTCCTGCCTCAAAGTTTTAGCGAGATTTACCGACGTAAAAAAATTGTCGGTGGTCACGTTTCGACTTGTCTTTCTGTAAGGTTCAGTTAGCCGCAAAACAATGTGTTGACCTAACGTTATTCCTGCCGGCCGTGAACCATTTTTCCCCTAATAAGGAAAGCTATGTAGCATATACCTAGTTTGCACATCAGCGGCCATCCAGAATTTGATGCCAAATTTGTCGGGCTTATATGGCATGTATTGCGTGAATCTGCATCGAGCTTTGGTAAGAAAAAGTTGCTCATCCACGGTAATGTTGGCACCCGGTTTATAATGCCTAAGACAATTTCCGACAAAGGTATACAAAACTGTTGGTATCAGAGCCAGTTTATCTCTAGCTAGTCCATGTGATCGTGCTTGCTTATAGTCAAAGCGCAGAAATTTCATTATTTCAATAAATCTGCTGCGAGCCATAGTTTCAGAAATAATTGGAATTGTCCATAACCTGTTCCACAATTTATGTAACCTTGATCTTAGTTGCCTTGTGAGCTCCACGTGCATAAACAATCGCTAAAAACGCATCTAGTTCATGTAACGACATGCGCCAATTGTCCGTTTGTAAAACTCTTCGAGGTTCTTCTTCAGTACATCTTTGTATATGACGCAACATACCTTCATCAATGAATAGATGCCATGCACTGCAAACCGATTCTTTGATAATACTATGATGTGCTTGAGTAGATGGCCCAGGAGCTTCTCTGATAACGTTTTGGCAAGATTGCCTTCCGGAACTGTTTTGATTTGGGTCCAAAAGATCCCAAGTAATTTCAGCTGAAGTTGCAAAACTTGTTGCATTATTCTGTTGAACATGGTCTTCATCCTTTTCTGAAATCGTTTCGGTATCTTCAAAATCCAAAATTTCTGAGTTTGATGATTTCGAAACAAGCGATTCACCAGACGAAGATTCACTTTCTGAATCATCACGATTGTCCTCATCTAAATGATAAACACTCGTATCAGATTCAGCATCAGAATCATCTTCCTGGATGTTTTGCAGCAACTCCAAAGCTTTTTGAGCAGTACATCTTTTTCGGTGTGCCATTGATTTGGCATGCAATCAGGCACAACGGTATAGATTGGCCAAGCTCTATATCCTAACATTTCCAATAGCTATAATAGATATTCCTAGGTTGCGTGCATGCCTGTACAGTACTTTCAACTGCAAAATTAATACAACGTATTAGGTTCTTGTTGCTGATAATTACGTGCTTGCACTAGTACCATCGTCTTTATTCTAGTACTACTGATAATTTAGGTCTACACTATCAAAACTTGTAGAGTTGGCTTATACCAGAAAGTTATCTCAGCCGCTCTGAATATCTTTGTTGCTGCTGAGCATTGCTAAAAATGGACTGCCAGGTATAAATGGAACGATCGTAAACCTTTAGTCAAGCTACAAAGGAAAAACAAACTTACTGTATAGTTGAACACAAAAATTGCAACAACGCTTTTTAATGCCAAATTGTATGATTGGATAGTGTGCGTCAAATCTTTGCTGAAACGCAAACGGCATTTGCTAACACAATAGAGGCGCAAACTACAGTATTTGGCACTCTATTGTTCTTACAACAAAACAGCACTTTGCATTTCAACAAAAAATCAAAGCTTGCATCAAACATAAACAATACTCTCTTACAGATATCACTGAGTAGAATCATTTCAAAAACTTTGTCTAGACAAAAACGCTGATTGAGAGTGTTTTTGGTAGACAATTGTGTTCACAGCAAACATAGAAAACCATATGGGTCAAAATGAATCTTGCTGATACTTATAGGTATATCACCACATATAAGCTAATTCAAAACATAGTTTTTTCTAAAATAGCCATAAGCATGTTCAACAACTAAATTTAGGAAACGTCAGGAACTTTCACGCTTCTATTGGAAGTAACCTTGCAGATATACACAACTAACTTAAAGCTATGGGTCAAGATGACCCCTATGGTACTTCTAGTGTTAAGAGACGAATTTCGGAGAACATGTTGTTGTTGCTGTTGTTGTGGTTACCCCTACTTTTCCTTGGGATGGAGGCACGGCATAAAACGATTGTTCAGATTTTCATAGTTTCGTAAATCATTTTGATCTGTGAGCTTGTCTGACAGTGCTAAAGCCACATGTAACACCACAGAAAAGTTGCATTATGTTTTTCTTATTAGTGTCTGAATCGGGATATAGGGACAAGTTTTACGTGCATCATAGGCATATGCTTCAGCAACGACGACCACGATTTTGACTGAACAGGAAATTTACGTTTCCTCATTTCGCTGTTTGTTTTTGTTTCCGCCTCGTAGCTTTTTTTGATTTATCGTCTTTCATGATCTTGCCTTGCGCTAGTTTGACCTAACCCTGTCTGAGGCTAAAAAGTTGACCACCAGGTTATAAAATTAGATAGCAACGTACAACTTTGTTTAGCTGTGTTTCATAGGCCATTGTTCGACTACTTCCAACCCCACATCCGGCTTTGATTTCAATAGGTTTGTAGTTGTAATACTATAAGGTAGATTCAATCGCATTCTTTTGAGGTACAATACAGTTGTAATAGAACAGGTAAAGATAAAAAATGTCTTAGTGTTTATTGATAAGGATAACGCCAGGGGGATCGGTTAAGATTCTTTTAGAAAAAAATGTCTTTAAGTCTATCAACTTCGGTTTAAGAGGAAAGTAAGGGTCCAAGGAAGCAAGAAGAACAATTACCTGCTGTTTTGTTAAATCCGAGTAGTTCAAGCACATAAGTCGAGAGCAAAATAGGCAAGTAGACGATTGGTGGCCATGTTAATTTTATTTTTCTCTGGCTATAATCGCCCCATACTTTTCCTCAAAAGTACTTTTTAATGCATGATTGTTTACAGCAGAGGATAGTGTTAGTTTCCTATCAGTCGAGTGGATTAAATTTTTTTAAGAGTAGTTTTATTTTTTGTAAAATATGGCTGAAAACGAGCAATGGACTCGCAAGATTGACTTTATTCTTGCTTGTGCCGGTGGAGCCATAGGACTTGGAAACGTTTGGAGGTTTCCTTATATATGCTTTGCCAATGGAGGGGGTAAGTAACCGTTACGTAGGTAGAAAATAAATGTACCCAGGTATGTACTCAAATAAATGTACTCATTCATTTCAAGTTGGCGGCTTTTTTCCTGATAACGAAATTCGTTATAATGAAAAATTGCCATGTTTGAATTGAGGCTGTAAAAGCTGTTATTTGCTTCAGCGCTGTTTTTTGCAACATCGACCGCAGTTTTCTTTAGGCTACGCTTGCTAAGTTCAGCATCACATCACGTTAAGTTGTTTAAAACGCCGGGATAACTTAAACATATTTATGTGTTCTATGCGACGGGTTACGTAAAAGCTTTGTTTTCAAAATGAGTATTTAATCAATCAAAGATTGGAAGAAAACGCTGTTTCGTGTGATATTTACAACTACCAGATGGCAAATATTTGTATCAAGTGATTTTGTTACCACATTTCAATGCACTAAATGCGAAGGGATCTTTTAAAAAAGCCTGCTATTGTACAATGCTTAAGTGAAGTAGTTCTTAGCATTTCTTTTCATACCCACTTTCAGCTTTGACTAAATTTTCATTTCCCAGAACACCGATCAAACTTGAATCTCTTGTGCAATTGCGGCTGTCTATTCAACCCATGCATAAACAAACCTCTGCATTGGTTGGTTTCTAAATAAAGATCATTAAGTCAAAATTTAGGGATGAAAACGCGCTTCAACTCAAGTTGAACTCCAAAGAAAGGATCATTAAATCAACACAGGTTTTTGCCAAAAACGAGGCATCAAGAGTGTAAGCTTGCCACACCATCGCAATCTCAAAACTATGGTGTGATGTGTTGCCTTATTAGGTATCACTGCCTCAAAATGGTCACAAACTCGCTATATGCAACCTCTGCTTTTCCCACTAACAGGAAATTACCCCTTATTACAAATTCCTGATCTTGTGCCAACACTTTTGCATATCTCTGATTCTTCGAGAGCTTTTCAAGTGTTTAAATGAAGTTTTTTAAAGTTTCCAGAAATAAAATAAGTAGTTTAAGCATCATACATCAAAAAAAATTATTGCCATTAGGCCTATTCGGATACCTACTTCCAACCGTCTTGGTAGTTGTGTTTGTAGTTACGGTTGCTTAGTTCTCTGTTATTCAATATCTCTTTATTCGATATTTTTGGAAGTTGAAAAGCTATCCGAGGAATACTGCGCTACTTACAACGGTAAGGACCATTCCAAACAATATCCAAATAAAGACGACCTAACTTGCAATTGCGATTACCAATTAGAAGTAGAACGTATTTGAGAAGACAACCAGTGATTTAGACAGAATAGGAAAAAACGAGAGGGTCGTCTTCAACCTCTCCTCTAATTATAAGGGTACCAGTACTATCATGTGATGACATTTTTACAGTAAGCGAAAAATCAAATCTTAGATCCTTAATAATTTTTGTTCTGGCTATGCAACTGAAAGCAAAATTAAGCCAAGTCGTACGAGCAACTGGTACAAGGTTTCTAGCAGCTGTTTGTGTCGAGTTTTTTGCGTGCTGACCGCTGATTTTCGAAAAACTTACTCATACAACATGAAGCTTTGTTTAAAGTAAGACTATTTGACAAGAGTTTTGTGGAACATTAGCAGGAATTTTGTCAGCTTATTGGTCTCAGCAGGATTTTTTTGCTTTCCTTGGGCAAAAAGGTTTGTTCTCCCCCTTTGGTTTCTTTCTGCGAAGCATTACACTCTTTAAATATTAAACGAGAATAATTTGGCAAAATCTACCAACAAAAATGATAACAGTAGCGATTTCCCTAAACGCACATCTTGTTTGATTTCATGCATAGCGAATTTAATGCAATTGCTATAGCGTTCTCAAACCACAAGGAACAACTCAAAAGGTTAGCGTTTTCAAAAACTTGTGAAACTAAAGTTTTCTTGCACGAAATTGGAGTCCACTCAGTTTTCCTAAATTTTTTGGTAGTGGGCTTTCATGACATTTGCAAAAGTACACCATAGGCTCCATGACACCAAAAAAGTTGTGAATAGCACTCCTCTTAGTAGCAGCACTACCACGAAAAGACAAAATGTAACTGATTACAAAAAGAGATGAGTGCCTTTTGAAGTAACCCAAGTGTGCAAAGATTTAGTGACTCTTCTTTGGCCGTCAGTTAAACACGAAAGCTTGTCGGCCAATAAGCTAAGACGATTGCGCAGTAAGGGGTGTGCGACCAGCACGGGGCGGCCATTTTTTGATTTGTTTGATCGGAAATCGGGCGGCGTGTTTTGGTTCCGTAAAGGGCGGTCAAAACCCAACGCTAGGCATTGGGTCAAGGTAAATCTGATCAGATTGAAATTACTTTATTTTTTTTGCAGGAGCTTTCCTTATTCCGTATTTAATCGCGGCTTTTGTTCTTGGAATTCCTTTGTTTTTTCTTGAATCCTGCCTGGGCCAACTTACAGGAAGGGATATGGTAAAAGTTTGGAAGTTGATCCCATCATTTAAAGGTAACTTGAAGATTCAATAAATGCATAATTCATTTATAAAACTTATCAAAGTTGCCGGATGCTCCGCCAGAACTCCTCAGCAGAGCTTCTCTCTGTTGTGTCAGGGTAAAAATATTTGTTCAACTGGCTACGTTGGTTTTGCAAAAAGAAGTTTGTGACAACGGTGGCGAATGATTGTAACAAATGAGGAAACACCGATACATAGCCTATATGCCCCATACCCCCTGGCTATGCCTATTTATGCTGGCTCTAGTTTTCTGGTCTTAATCCGTAATTCTAGACTCGTTTTACACATAATTAGTGTGTTGCTTCAAAAATTTGTATTTGTTTCTTTCCATAAGCAAGGAAAACTCATTTGTATCAGTCAGTGAAAAATTGGGTGCCAAAATGGTGATTGCTTTACAGCACAGCTCATCTTTTCATACCTGCTGCAAAAATAAGCTATTAGTTATATCAGATCTATTTTTACAACTTTGTGTCCTCAACCCTGGCTACGTCTACGTGCCTAGTCCCCGGAACACCAAGAGAAAAGGAGCCATACTCTCCCCAATCCAAAATTCTTGGATCCTATCCCGGCACTAAGCAATTTAGCTAAAATGAAAGCTCACTGCAATGGAACTCCATATATTTTTTAACACCAAACCACTTTGCACATTTTTAAGCGTTAGCTGATGTTGGTGCGCTCCTTTTAGAAACGAAAAACAACCACTATACATTGCTGATAAAAAAAAATTACGCGGTAAAAGTTTTTGCAACGCAACTGCTGAAATTTTGTATCTGGTGTTATGAGTTGATGCTGGAATTCATTAGGCGTAAATTGCCGGTGTAGCGCAAAACTTGGTTATGTAGTTCAAGTTATTTTACGAGCAAAAACGCTACGCACATAAAATTAATTAGAAATGAATTCCAACGCTACGCCGGTAATCAAATTATGCTCAACAGTAAGCAGCCTAAGTCCGAATTTTAATTGCCTGTTTTCCGCAAACAAATCCTACAGGCATTATTCAACAGAAATCGCGAAGTAAACGGTTTTATGAGGAAACAATTGATGTATCAACGCTGAGAAGAAAATGTAATCAGTTACATCAAAACAATTCACAGCGAATTTGTTTTCATTGAAAGTTGCTTCTCAATAGTTTTCTTTTCAACATTTCCCGTAAAAAGTACAACAATTAAGCAAACTTAATTTGATACAACATGGCTTTCAACAAAGCACTAGACTAGACTGACGCGAGGTTCATCTTTGAAAAACAATCGTTTTCTGTGTTTCTATAGCAAAAGAAATCGCAGCGAAAAATTTTTTTCTAAGAAACGCTTTTTGTGATATCTGCTTTCAACTGCCTTTCTATGTAAAGTAATTTTTTGAGAAATGAAGAAAACAAATTCTACAAACAAACGTTATTTACGACGTCCTCCTTTCCCTTAAGTGGGTACAGTTTTTCAGGTGGATAAGTCTAAAGCATAAAATTATTTTCCCCCTTCAAGAAATGCGGATTCAAAAATAAATTTACTTCATTTTTACGTCATCATGACTTCTCGAATCACTTTATGACGCTTACCTCCAGATGGTAATCGATTGTGCAATGTTTCGGAACGTAATCGATTTGCTCTTGCATCCAGTACTTGCGGAGAAGTTCGATTTCACAGACAGACAGGCAAAGATAAACTGGACTTCACGTAATATTCCAATACATTGTCTACTCCATCTTTCGTTTAAGAGTGTGTTTGCCTGTCAGTAGGATTATGTCTTAAATAGTTATGCGGGAAAAATAACCTGCGTTTGTATTCGCTTTAGAGACGCTTTTACCGGCGGCTTTCTCTCCTCGACCGCAAGTACTGCACCAAGCACGGAAATTAATCTAGAGATCCTTTCTGCAAGACACATAACAACTAGTATCATTCTGGCATTAAACTCAATTTCATAGAGATGTGCCTCGGCGCTTTATCCCATAGTAGTAGAGTCACCTGGAATTAAGGGGAACGCTCAGGTGACTTTGTTCTGCTGCGCGACCCTACTTTACGTAGTGACGCAATTTTTGGGGTTAATGCAGTTTTAGGGAGTAAAGCTCAACCAATTTGTTTTTAAAAAAGGCTTCTGTTGGTAGCGGTTATTGAAAGTTGATTTTCGAGTCGCCTCGGAAGTCGCGGACTCAAGTGATGCCACTGGCTCAATGCCTTTGTCGTTGTATGTAAATGTGTGTTTGCGTTTGCGTGTCCGTGTGAGAGTGATATAGTGCCGTACACTTATATCTTTCCGGCCCCGATTTTTTAAGGTTTTACGGAAAACTTAATTTACACTCGCTTTGAAAACATCAGTAGTTACGGCAGAGTTTGTTTTAAGTTACTACGCTGCAATTACGCTGGTAGATCGCACTCAGTGTCTTTCGTAAAGCTACGACAACGCAGCAAGCATTTAAAGGTACACTTTTGCGAGAGTAAAGAGCGACTTGTGTGTGTGTGAGTGAGTGTGGGAGGTTCAAAATCTTCCAGGTGCCATTAATATTGTTTAGTTGTTTGACGTCTCTTTCTTTTCCAGGAGTTGGATACGCCAACATCGTCATGAACTTTTTTATGGTGTGCTATTTCAATGTGGTTTTAGCCTGGCTCGCGAGGTATCTCATTGCCAGCTTCAGCGCAGTATTGCCTTGGAATTCATGTAACAACACATGGAACACAGAAGACTGCATCACAATTTCATTAAACGGTGACATGTCGTTGGTTGTTGTTGAAGCATGAAAGTAGGAGCACAATGCTGCCGCAGAGACAAATAGATGAATAAATAATGAGAATTTACGGCGTTCAAATCATCAAACACAAAACGCACGGAGAGTTAGAGATGTTGTAAATTGATCTTTGCACTGTCTTTGAGTTAGCTCGTCGAATTTCATGACACTGAGAGGTAGGTGATCATTGCTTCCCCGCTCTTGTTCCCTCCTCAAAGTGAGCATTTTTACATTGACCCTGTATAGGAACATTACCGTTTTAAGGGAATTTTTTTAGAAAAAAATTAGAAGCCTCTCCGAGATGTGTAAAAAGTTTAAGAATTTTGGGCTTTTTTCAGATATGCAATTAATTTTTAAGGACTTTTCTTTTACGTGTTTAAATTCTAAACATCTGTTCCTAAAAATGCAAACAGGAGAACTTGCAAACACTGTTTTTGCTCAAACAGGAGAAGACAAAAAAACGGATAGAGACTGTTTTTACGGCCCAATTTTCTTGAGGATGTGATTAATTGACTTTCTAGAGGAATAACTATTGCACAGCGTGGCAGCATTGCCAGCCAACTAAACCTTGCAGGTTATTAAACAAAAACAAGGTCATTGACCAAAAACTTTTGCAGCAAATTAATACCAATGTTCAGGAGCGTAGCTTGCAAAAATGTTTTGCCGGAGAGGAAATATTTTTTACGCTGGATCATATTTGACGATGCCTTTTAGAGGCTATCCAGAGTTTTGATAAGAATCGGAAACATAAGCAATTTTAGAGGTATTTAATACAGTTAAGCTCAAATGATTACTTCTTTTCAAAAGAAATTTTGAAATTTAGTCAAAAACAGAGCTTTAATAAATATTTAAAGGGTTATTTGCCCTCTTTCCTCCTTCTAATTGCTCCCTTGCTGTCGCTACTATAAGCTGCAGCTTGTCTATGCCGCGATTAAAAGTTGAAGTCAAGTAACAGTTCATTGTAAGGTTGATGCCATTTTGATATTTTTCAGCGAACCTATTTCTCGTTAAAAATATGGCATCCTTGCCGATTCCTAAATATGGCCTTAGGTTGGGTGTCAGTCTGCTTAAAAACAATCGGAGTTTTTTTAGATTCGTATAACTCATCTTCTGAGTTTATCAACTCAACAGCAAAAGTTTCTTCAGTTGTGGAGTTTTGGGAGTAAGTTGAAGTTATTGTCATGATAGTTTTTGAAAAAAAAAAATAGATACAGGGCCTAGCACACGCTTCTAGATGTTACAACTTCCGGCAAGTTAAACATTGCTTCAAGTGGAGTTCCATTCCTCATCTATACCAACCTGTCGAGCAATGATCCCTGCTTTAGGAGCGCATAGAGCGCAATATATGTCGCCACTTAACGGTAACGGCGTTCTACACAGAGCCTACAGCAGTGGTTATCAACTTTTTTGAACAACGGTTCTACTTTTTGAATACTGATCGCGATGGGGCAATCACTTGGTATTTCTGCCCTAAAGCAACAATACAGACCATTTTTTACCAGATCAAGCATGGAATGAGCAATTTGAGCTATTTTTGGACCTAAAGTTTACTCTTATCCAATCCGAGTACGGGGTGAAGACCATTTTTTTGAAGATCTACCATCGACTTTTGAAAAAATTTTGAATAGTTTTAAAACAGGCTGGCGTGCGACTAATTTCGTCTTCACGGGCAATGAGACGCCCGCGGGCACAAGTTGGTGACTTCTGGTGTACAGTTATAGGCCAATAACAATGTTTGACTGATTGGTTTTAATGCGGGTGCGAATTCCATTCTGAGCATGAATTTTAAGATGCTAGAATCTGTAAAATCTAGAAGGATTCAATTATGAATTCTTTTGATACAGTAATATGTAACATTAGGGCTACCATAAGTCTTTCTTTTGGAGCATTTGTCCTCGGTTCGCAAGAAAAATTACTGTAATTGCCTTTCGAAAAGACCAAAAAATGTCCAAATGTCCTCGTTTTACCATTATTTACATACAGTATTTTGATATAAGAGTCAATAAAATGGTGGTAAAATCTGAATCGTTCCAGAAAACGGTAAAGATTCGCTTTCGTAATCAACATCTCCAAAAAACAAGAAAAAAGGTCTTCAACTCGATATTTGATGGAGAAGGAGCCCGTCTCTCAAAATTGAACTACAATACGCATTCAAAAATTTGATCTCCAAAAACAAGTTGCTTAACTTAGTAACTGAAGAAAAAAAGAATCCTGCGTGTCCAAATTTGTCAAAAGCAACACTTTCGACAAAATGATTCTTGAAAAAACAAGTATTATTATTAAAAGCAAAAGCAACAGTGCGCCTGATTTTACTCCAAAAACATTGTCTTCTTTTTACAAATTGAAAATATGGTAGCCCTATTTAGGTTAAAGAAACTGTGAGCACTTCTTGATAACTAGTATTATTACCAAACATCATAGTCCCATGGCTTACAATATAAAGCAAAATTGTGATGTGGTTGCTATACTTGTGATGTGGGTCACTATCAAGTTTTTTTCATCTGTGGAGCGCTTTTTGAAATGAAATCTTCAAAACCCATGAAATTAATATGCCACAAAATATGTTGTTAAGTATTTGCACGCGTAACATATCGTTAAAATTTAAATGAATAAGAGCTTTTTCAAGAACTATCTAACCAGTGTTTCATGGAGCACCAACTGAATGGCACAACCGTTGATTTATCAAGTTTTTTTGTTCAAGATAAATCTAGGAAGCACTTCTCCATGTTTTATTGTTTTGGAAGTGTCGAAGAATTTCTTCTTAAATTCTATTCAGTTTCTATGCTTAGATGTAAGGATTTTGCCACTTGCAGGAAAAAAGTTCTTACCATTTCGAGCAACATCAATGAAGTAGGAAGCCTAAATATGGAGCTGACCTTGTGCCTGCTTGTACTGTGGATCGTTGTTTACTTTTGTATTTGGCGCGGAATCAAATGGTCTGCGAAAGTAAGACATGTAAACTAATGAATCGGAGATTGTTCAAAAAATAATGCAAGTTTTTGAAAATAATACGGCTTTTTTCTTTTCACTGGGTGGTTTCAACCCTTCATTTAAATGATACAACTCGCTATCAAAGAACAGTAACTCACACTAAAGATTTCTGTTGAATACCTAAGCGACAAACATTGCTACAGTTTTTGTGAAACTGGTCTGGCCATTTTGAAGAAACGATCACCTTCAACGCTGTTAGCTAAATTGCTTTTGACCGTGTAACAAAAGAAAATTGTGATACACGAAAAACTCAGGTCTCTCTTTGTTCTACCGGTAATCTTATAATTACTTTTTGGACCCGCCTGTAGTACCGTGGTCTCCTGGTGACGCTTAGTGGAGCAAATAAAGACGTTGATACAAGGTACGGACTCAAAAAGTGCAGCCCTGAAATTCACCAACTTGCAAAAACTAACTTTCAGGAACAACTTGTTGAGAAAGGAGGCATCTTTTAAAGCGAGAAGCTGAATTGTTTCTTCGGAGTACCGCCACCCCCCATCCAGTTGCCAAAAAGTTTAAAACAATCGGAGAAACACCCTGGCAGAGTTTCCCAGCTAAAAATATATCAACACTTTCGACGCTAAACCGCGTAAATTTAGGTTTTTAGAAAACTAACGTTGGGTGCGAAAACACGTAGAACTACGTGGTTGGCAAAAGATTAGCGGTAGGGTGCGGGACATTGTGTATCACAGTACATGCACGTTGAGATTGTCTACAACGTAAAAAAAGGAAAAAATGCATACAATCAATGGATTGCTTTGTGTTCCACAGACAAACCTGAAAACTATGAAGAAATAAAAAATTGATTAATAAAGAAACAAGGCTTTTTATGGTTTAACAACTCTAAACTTCCGAAAGCAGTAAAATTTGAATTGCTTCTACTATTTGAAAGCAACAAATTGATGGAGGAATAGTAGGCATTGGGCAAGTGCTTTTAACTACATAAGTAGGTTTATACTTTTATGAGCATAATTGCCCAAATGAAACTAAAAATAGGAAATATTTATTTTGTTTAGCTTGAAATTGCACGAAATTTTGCCAAATTTGTTTACGCTTCACTCTCCCTTTCCCCCCTTCCAATCGATTTGCAGAGAGTATTTATTTCATGTAATTCCTGTAAATATATAAAAGTTGCAGAAAAGTATCTTCTCTTTTTGGCCATTCACGTAGCAATCGAAAATGAGTAAAAAACACCTGTAATTCAGTTCTGTAGAAGCTTTTTTCAGAAACACCTTCCGTACCGAAAGTGTTAATAAACGCTACAACAATTTACAAACCAATTATGTTTACAAGGCTCTGTGAGCGATTACGATCAAATAAATAATGAATTCGACTTCTAAGGACAAGAACACTTAAATTTGGCTAAAGCGTGGAAAAACTTAAGACAATGCAAAGATGAGATTGGAATCGCAGCAAAACTTTTTCTTGTATATAAGTAAGTTTTTTTTGTTTTTTTGTACACAAAAGGGAGATTTACAGTCGTTCCTGTTGATGACATGCAAACTTAAGTAAAAAATCAGTAAAACCTCATTTACGATCGCAGACTTATCTAGCCATCTCTGTGCAGAAAATCAATTTAACAAATGCAATTAGCAGCAGCTCCTATTTCATTGTATCTTTTATAACACTGGTGTCAAACTCATTCAGTGTCGTAGGTCACCTTTACATTCCTGAATTTTACACGAGTTGGACTATTTTACAAATTTTAAGTGATGATACAGTCGACAATACTACAGCTAGAAGATGGGTATTTCAAAATTTTGAATCTTCGGAATCAAATTCTTTCATCCATTTGAATCTTAAATCGCTATTTTTTATCTAAGAGTTGGATCCGAAGTAGATTGCTGTGAAAACAAAGTTGTGTACTCGTGATGCAAATTTCTATGACTTTAAAGGTTTCAGCTAAAACCGCACATTATTCTTGTTGCGCTGTAAAAGTGTGTACAATTCATGCAAACTCTATTTCTTTTTACTGACGGGTTGTTGGCCAAAGTTCACTCCGCTTTTTCACTTAACACACAGCAGGCCATCAGTAGAAGCGGCATTTGCAGCAGAGTTTTCCCTATTTACGAAACACTCACTCTGCGCCATGGAGTTGCCAAATGAAAAAATTTCTTTCTTTATCCTGCTTTGGTACCATAAAAAAATTTAAGATAATGGTAATTTATGGCCAATATCACCCACAGCTAAAATGCGCTTTTACCAGCAGAATAAACGTGCAATATATGATGAATTAGAATTTAGGTCTAGTAGAAGAACATATCAGAATGCTCAATACACAAATAGTTTACGGGTGCTCCTGACGCTAATTGCAGGCAACCGTACTGTGTTCTTTGCAAACGGTCTTGTGATATTTACTGGTGATGAATCTGTACTTTTTGTCCTATGATCTTGGACAAATGTAAAATCTCTTGTACCCTGGTGGACAGTGTTGGGTGGTTTTCTGCACAGTTGAAATAAATCCTGAAAAAATCCAGTAGCTGCAAAAGATTTGCTTCACATTTTAAGATGTTTAATGTGTCATTGATCTGCGCTCAGCTTGAATAACGATTGACGGTACGATACAAATGTTATGACTCCTAACAAAAGAAACGCAAAATTTTTATAGAAGCAAGCCATAAAAACAGAGTTGTTTGAAGACACACGGTTTGTAAGAACCTATAGGAGACGAGAGGGCATCACAAAATTTTATCGTTAGCAATATATATAGCATTTCGAATATGGGACGCATTGATCCAATGGTATCCAGCAAGGTTAAAACGTTCTTCAAATTGAGCAGATGCATTCGAATCTGCAAGGTTTGTGGAGTGCATTGCGAAGATAAATGCTAGAATGCGATGCTGAAAGTCTAAGTGCGTTGGATGGATGGCTCTCTGCGCTGGAATACCAAATTATTTCATTTTGGCCGTTATGAAAAAAAGCATGGCGCGGGCCACAGAATAGGGCGTGGCGGACCGCCAGTTTGGCACCCCTGTTCTAGATCGTGAAGCAAGCCTACAGTTGCTACCTTTTAAAATTCATTATTTATTTGATCAATGTAGTCGGCAGAATCTGGACGTTAAACCGCTTTAACCTCCATTAACATGTTGTGTGAGCAAAATAAAATCAACCAATAAGAATAAAATCAACCAACTTCATGCTGTGCGAATGTGAGCTATTCTAACCATCAAACCGTCAGGGTCAGTCGCGGATTAAGGGAAGGCGGACAGTACTTAAGCCTTGGTCTCACAAAATTGGCGATTGTAATCCACTGCAATAATGAGACCTCATTGTAGTTTATTTTCAACCCTCAATTCAAAAAGCACGTCAATTTAAAATGATGTGGTGTTGTATAGAGTGGGCTCAACCAAGGTCATTTTATGGAATCCCTTGGTTTTATTAGCTTGTCCTGCTCGTCACAAAGCTGACTGTATATAATTAGAATGATTTGAATTTCTGATAAAGATATGCAACTTAATTCCTATTTCGCAATACTGTAACAACAATGACTAGTTGTGGCAGTTGTCATAGTAATCGAAATAAAAATATACGGTTTAGGAGCAGAAATGTCAACTTGAATTTACCTTAGCACTACAATACCCTAGTATTTATTAAAGACGGAAATTAGAGTTTGAATACCTAAAGGTACATTGAAGATAGCATCCTGGAGTGTTGCTGCCTGATCGACAGGTTGACTGAGTCAATTAGCTTTATCAGCAATTGATTATCACTACATCTCTGCAGTTAACTACTGTTACATAACAGTACTGTAAAACATATTGATACCAATATTTCACTTATTTCACAGCGTGGTAAAGCCATTCTCCCTTCCCCGAAAATCAAGTTGGAGGATCTTAGCATCAGCAAGTATTTGTTCGCTGCGCGCAAAACCCGCAGCCAAAAGTGTTTTGCTGTTTTTTACCCCTCAAGCTATCGATTACAGCTCTTTATAGAATTGCATTTTTGCTCCAAAATTTAGTTTGCTGCTTTTCCTTTCCTAACAATTCAAGCTTCAAGCTTCGTCCGCACCCAAATTATTTATGGAACTATCAATTTTGTCACAAAGTGGGCCTCAAGCAGGAGTTACGGATCTGTTCTGTCATGACCCTGATTATGTCTCATTGACAGCGTGGCTAAGAGACAAAAACGATGTTTTTTCAAACGGGATCGAAAGTTATGGGTTCAACTCTCACACCTTCATCAATGGTCACCAGGGTGTCGAATCTCTTAAAATATTGCTCCGTTTTGGGTCCAATAAAATTCATTCTTATTAGTTCAGCTCCGATTCAGATTTAACGCGATATAAATTTTGTGGTTCGGGTTTGGTTCAGGTTCAAGAATAAAAGCAATTTAAAACTGATTGGTTAGTCGAATTTTTGGCGTGTTTTTATAACAGTTTTCAACGGTTTGTGTTTGAGTTGAATTTTATTTTTTCACACCTTGTATTTACAAAAGAATTTGGAAATTTAATTGGCGGGCGAAATAGGAAAAGGCAAAACTCGACTGCAGTTTGACTACGTCGATATCGTGAAGAGTAGTTTAACATTAATTATCTACTGCCTCACAGTGAGATAATTTCAAAAATATATCAAAACTTTTTAATGATTTTTATTCAAAGTACGGAAAATTTGTGATATACTCATAGACAAAGCATAGAACTCCATATTTTTGCGAAGACTTTGCAACTTATGTTGTAAGTAGAAATGTGAGAACCAATAGAAATAAAGTCAAGCAATATAAATGCACCCGCTCTAATTTCTATGGTAAGTTATAACATTTACTGAAACAAACAAGTGTAATATCAAAGAAAATTTTAACAACAAAATTGTAATTTTGCTTTGCTTTCGCGCATTCACCCAAAACGAAACGCTGGCTATTTTTTTTATTTTTCGAAATCGTACTTTTGGATGTCAGGCATAATCCGAACCACCGTCTGAACAATCATAGATGCACTTGGGGTGACTAGTTTTCTGAATGAATCAACGGAACTAGAGGAAATAACAACGATCCAGTTTAGATTGAGGTTTAGCAAAATTTATTTTTACCGGTTCAGTTCTGTTCAGGAGTTATGCTTTTCAAAAATTGCGCTTCAGGTGCGGTTTGAGTTTATCAGCGCCAAAACTAAGAGTTTCAGTTCGGGAAAAATATGCTGTTGAAACCGGTTTTTGTTTTGGGTTCAATGTCCATGTCGTCGCGTAATTGCGTTATTAGATAAGACGCTTTATGACACTTATCTCAAGTTGGCGGAATTAAACAAGCAGCACTCTTTTATGAACCAACAAAATAAGAAAACAACCGGAAACTGATTCCGGTTGCAGATATCAATATACCTCGTAGGTGGCTAATATCGCCATTGGTATGGCATTTGTATATTTTGACTTTGCAAACGTTTAGAAAAGTATGAGGTTAAATATTTTTGTAATCTCCATAATTTAGTTTATCAAAAGATTGAGTCAGTCATGATAGGCAATTATTTTAGTGATGCCCGAAAACGGGCAGCAGCTTCAGAAAAAAAAACGAAAAGAAAATAAAATTGTCCAAAAAAACAGAAAAACTAGCAACCTTCTTCAGAGTTCGATCAAGAGTAGAAAGTGAGCTCATTGTGCAAGAAGAAAATGCACAGCAATTACTGACTAATGCAGGTAATCCCACTTTATAGTTATTAACATAGCAATAAAGGTATAGAAGGGCAGGAGATTTACGGTTTGACACATTTCAGAGCAAATCCTGTTTTTCGGGGCGAGCGCAAGTGTCTCAAGCAATCCTAAATGGTGGAAAATCTTTCAATACAGTGTTTTTAATACAATTTAGAGTAAAATATTACAACGTTACATCAATCATACGTTATCATATGTAGCTTGTAGACTACACAGCATTTTCAAGGCAAAATGTTTTCAATTTTTAAGCAAACCGTTCCGATTTTCAGGGCAAAATGTTTCTGCCCAAACCCTTCCCTCCAGTAAAATGCATTCCCCAGACTTATGGTCATTAATGTAGGTGATATCAGTCTCAACAAATCGGCCCTTTCTCAATGTTAAAAGGGCCTTAGAACTGCATTAGCCCCGGGCCCCATTTAGTGTTAGTCCACCTCTTGCCAGAGTAAAACGATACAAGCATTACCGAGTCGATTCGAATGGTTTACTACTTGACCGGTAGAACGCTTCAGAAAAAGGATTGTTTGTAATTTGATGCCTGATCAACAGTTTCATTGAATGGTTACGAATGAAAGAGCTAAATATGTCCTAAGAAAGAATCACCAATAAAACCCTGTTTACCACTACATCAACTAGTTCTGCCCTGCTGCCTTTTTTCGTTTCACTTTTCGACACCTGCCCAAAATTTTTTCAACTTCTGGTCCAGCTCCGCGGCAGCTAGGTTACGGCTTCAGGTTTTCGCCACGAATTCCTTACAAAGAAGAAATAGGTTATCAAGAGGATGTGGAGCTAGCAACAACGAAGCACCATGAGTTGTAGGTGGGGCTAGCATTAACTCGGAACCAAAACAAGAACAACTGACCAAAGTTAAGTTGATCGGGATTTTGCGGTGTTTTTAAGCAAGAGTCCAGGTTTTTAGAAGTTTGCTATGTTGCTCAATAGCCTATGAAGGTTTGTGGGAGCAAATTAACTTGAAGATGTTCATTCAAAGATCCCAATATATTTTTTGTTCAAATCTCAGAAAAACCAGGCAAATCTAGAAAGAAATGATAAAAGCATGCATACAAAATTTTTTCATTGATGAAAATAATACAAATTAAAGACGTAAGTCAAAAATATAAACAAATCTTAGATTTAATCACGGTATAGAACCAATGCAAGCGAGTTGGCCTAATCGCATGTAAGCAAATTGGCTTGATCAAGACTTGCAATTAAGCAAGTGGAGTTACGATGTATAATATTAGTGGTAATCATGATTGATTTTCGTTGATATTTCTTCATTTACACAAAGAAATTAATGTATGGACTTATTTATATATCTGCAACAACAATAGTTTAACTTTTTAAGGATTATAAGATTCTAATTGAAAACATTTGAAACAATTCCATAATTGTTGGTAACAACAGGGAAATAATGGATTTCAGAAAAGTAGTTATTACGTTATAATGGCATAACAATTAACAATAGTGGGACATGTATCATTCAGTATCCGTCAAAAAGTTAAACCAAAAGTAAAAGCAATTTGTCCTTTTACGATTTTGAAAGCTGTATTCTTTTGCTCTTGCCGCGTGGACTTCGCTTACAAACCTAGTTTTGGAATTGCTGCCGGACCCCGTTTAATAAAAATGAAAAACGAGCGAAACCGCGAAGAAAAAAATTTATTCAATTTCGTTAGATGTGCTAGGCTTCACGGTTTATGTACATATGCAAAAATCGTCATTGTTTGCGCATGTAAATTAAAACTCAAGAAACGCCCGCAGAATCCTTTAAGCTCACTGACCCCATCAATATTCTGCGGAACCCCGGTTGTAGAGCTCAGGACTGAGATAACACTAACTGATTTATGATGTTGTTGATTATTCAGGTCATTTATTTCACCGTTCCGCTTCCATTTCTTCTATTGTTTGTTGTGCTAATTCGTGGATTAACATTGGAAGGAGCTAGCGTTGGTATTAAATTTTACTTGAATCCGGACTTATACGCTTTGGTGAAACCACAGGTAAAAATGTAAAGGTATAAGTTCTCTCGGAATTTTTAAACCGCAGCCGTAAATAGGCACTGAGCTGACTTGACATGGGCGTTTACTATTAGTTGTCGCGGAAATGACGTCACGGTGGAAAAATTTCATCTCACACCAATCAAGAACTGCTTTCAAAGCCACAATTGAAGACTGTTGCTCAGCGTCTTTGCGGGACAAAACATTCTAGATTCCAATGATCAACAAGCTTATTTTTGGCCCAGCTTAAACGACAACCATCACCAATAAAAAGCGACCTCAAACCTAAAAATAGAATGCAGTAACAAACACTAGACATTAAAGCGAACATCCAAAATTCAACAAACAGCCTCAATTAATCTGCGCTTGATTGCTGCATCGCGACCTTGTGTTTGAGGAAAAATTGTCTTAACTTAACGCGCTTTGTCTACAAACGTTGTATCGGTTAAGAGTTGCCTTTTGTAAAACATCTCTTAGTAACTCACATGACTGACGCTGAGACGTCTTGAGATATTTTATTCAGACGAAGTATTCTCTCAATAAACAATCTTACGACACAGTTCATTAGCGCCTGTACACAAAAATGGGACATGGCTGCTCGACAAGCGGAACCGAATAAAGTGTAGTAGATGCAGGAAGTTTTCCGAATAAAGTTCAGTAGGCGTATCTTTATTAGAAAAGACCCCAATTGTAAGCTTGCCTTCCACTTCCCTAAATCGAGAAGTGTTCTTTACACTAACAGGTTTTGGTATCGATGTGAAGGAAACCTTTTTACAACAGGTCTTGTCGCATAGATATTCCTGTGACACCCTTAATCTAGCTCTGGACTTAAACGGTAAACACCTCTTAATCTCTAAAAAATATTCTTAGAATTCAACCAGCGCAGAGCAGTTTTGTTGCGTTCTTCTGCCACAAAAAATTTTTGCGTCATCTTTAAAAAAGATCTCCAACTTTGAAAAGGAACTGAAAACAAATGAATGTGTTGTATTTTCCGCAAAATTTTTTTGATGTTGGTAAAATATATTGATTTATTTTATTAGGTATGGGTGAAAGCATTTGAGCAAGTCTGCTTCTCTTATACTATAGGTTGGGGCGTCATAACAACTCTAGCCAGTCACAATTCCTTCCATCACAACTTTTACAGGTTAGCAAGAAACTCGTTTAGCTTTTGATAGTTTATGATTTTAATATTAACGAAAGGTTATCAGCTTACACAAGCGTTGTGAGGTACGCAATTGAGGGCTGTTCAAATATTTTATGACGCCTTTAAAAGGGAGGGGGAAGCAAAATCGTCATATTGGTGTTATATAGAGAAAGGGAGTTACAAATATCGTGATAGGACAACTTTGTTGTCATATTTAAATGAGTCAATGCTTTCAATCAGTTAATTTAACACGTTTTTGTGACAAATCCGAATAATTTAGGTTTGGAGACTTCTTTTTGTAAAACTCGTCACACGATGATTGGGGGGGAGGGGCTTACAGAAACGTCACTTGAGGGGGATTAAAAAAATTGGATAAAAAAGGGTCATATGATTTGTGAACGGCCCCCTTGAATGTTATATGTAGTCTGGCATGATATTCAGTATTGTAATAGCAAGCGTGATGACACTGCATCATCTGATTTGCAAATGTTATTATTCGCTTGCAATCGTCCAAACTTTCGAGGTACAACAACGCATTAATTCTAGCTCTCCTCCTTTGTCGCAATGCCCTCACAAAAATCTTTGTCAAAAGAGCAAGATTCCTTTTACAAATCCTTTTCAGCGTGTCTTGCTAAGGTTTGAAACCACAATCTTTAGTTTGTCAACATTACAAAAGCTTCGCTTGCGTAAGAGCCACTTATTATACTAAGCTATTCAAATTTGCAGTTTTCATTTTTTTGTTATAAGAAAACTGAGAATTTTTAATCAAATATTTTCTATTATGAGTACATGACTTCTTATTTTAGGGGAGAGAGCTAGCACTGAAATAAGAGTCCTGTTGCTGTTGTCAGGTTCATCATATTTTTCCTTGAAATATACACGCAGCATGATTGATATATTTGGTGCATATCACCAACCCAATGAAGATCACGATAAAGAAAACGGCAGTCCATTTCAAACCAGCCATAAATTTAAATTGCAAACCGGTAGGCCCACTACTAACAACGCAGACTGCCAGTGGTGGGGGTTCGAAAGTTGCTTCTTATCACATCCACATTGATGGTTAAGGAGCTTCACTTATCGGACCCGGTTAAGCTGCATGGTATAAAGATTCTTGAGGAGCAAAAACAAGATGGTTGTGCGGAATCTTTAGCCACCAAGCTTGTCAACTTTTCAGCTCACGTTTTACGGAAGCTGTGTTTATACCATGTTTTGGAATTAACCAGTAGCCATTTTTATCCATTCGCTTAAATGCGACCCTATATCTGTTGTCTGCTTGCTTCTACGCTTGCGCGGCGAATTTGGTCAAAGGTCAAGATGCTAACGAGTTGGAGGTAACTTTGAAATGATTGCAAAATAGATTATTTATAAGTTTAGCATCATTTGCTTTAGGCAAAGCCAATTTGTTGACTTTTGATCCCGTTATTTCACCTACTGCGCAAAAGGTCTACATTAGGATCGGGACTACAGCTGTCACGATGGATGTCATGACTCGGGCAAGGTAAAACTTTGTGTTTGTTTCAGAGACGCAACAGCCATTGTTGGTTTGAACATTATGACCAGTTGCATGTCCGGATTCGCTGTATTTTCGGTGCTAGGCTACATGGCCAACTTGCAGGTATCTCTATCAATAAGCAGTTGCATCCGTAAGCAGTTGCATCTGTAAGCAAAGAAACTTAACCTGATGTAGAGCCGTCTTGCAATCGTAAGGTTATGAGTTCACGAACACATGGTTTTAACGCTGCATACTCTGAGTAGAAGTATACTGTGCCAGCAGTACACGAACTCTAAAGCAGGACTGAACAGAATGATGTTCGGTGTGCTGAGTGGATTATTTTCCCATTAACATTTCCTTTAACAAGAGAATAAGCATACTTAACTTTTTAGGCCCACTGTGCTATAAGCCAGCGTTGAAACGAGAAATGCTCAATTTCAACTGCTTTTTTCTTTTTTGGAAACCGAACTACTAGACTAATTGATTAGGTTGTAAGCATTTCATCTATACGTGTATAGGAGCTCACAATCTGTTTGCTAATTTTCAGCTAGACTGGGCCGAGGCGACTAATAGACTGCCAGATCCCGCTACCTGTCTGCCGCATTAAACTGGAGATATCCCTTTTATTGCCTTTCCCAAGCACACAAGCAAAGCAGTTTGGGAGCCATTAAAAACCGAGTTAAGGAAAAGGAAGAAGAAAAGATAGTCAAAACAAATACCGCTGGCAAATCAAAGCGCATGATATTGGCTGTTTTTACAAATTATTTCCTTTTTTTGTGTAATTTATTGTATTTTTGTAGAATGTATCAATCACCTCTGTGGTAGAAAAAGGACCAGGCTTGGCGTTTATCGCATACCCTAAAGCGTTATCTCTTCTACCGCTACCTCAGTTGTGGAGTGTTTTGTTTTTTATCATGATGTTATTTTTAAGCATCGACAGCATGGTAAGTCTCAGATTCAAAATTAATCCTTTTTTATCATGATGTTATTTTCAAGCATCGACAGCAAGTTTCAGATTCAAAATTTATCCTTAGAATAAAAGCTGGATAATTTCCCGTTTCCAAAATCATCATCACGGGTAAAAATTACGCTTTTTTAAAGCTAAACCTATTGCAAGTTTCAGAAAATCTCTCAAGAAAAGTTTTCTGATGTCATTTTATTGTAGTGTTTTTTGTTTCAAGGGAGAGAAGTGCAATCAAAATGGCTGTGGCGGGGTAATGTGGCATAACAGCCTTCTTTACCTTTTTCTCCAGGCCTCCAGATGTTAGTACGGTAATTAAACACCCCCTTCTTTGTACTCCCAAAAAAGCAAATCCTGAACATTGAGCAGAGTAAAATTGTGAAATAAACAGAAAATAGCTTGTACGTTCATTTATAAAAATTGTAAAACGATTACGTCCGTGACATCATCCTCGGTGTTTACTTGCTATTAGTGATTTTCTTTCGAGCTTTCTGTATATTTCAGAATTTTAGTAAAACATATAATGTTTTTCGACGTCTTTCTAGACCCATGTCGCTCTTCATATTTGTCTACACTTTTATTGAGAAAAGTGATATCATTCCAGGTAATCAGTAACACGGGTGGATACGCTAATGAGTAGCATGTGTATCTCAAATAGTGTAGGAACAGCGTTCCCAAAAGGTGAAAAAAATTTTGGTTTTTGCAATTGTTTGATTTTTATTTTCATATCAACAGAGGTCAAGAACTTAGACGTAGTGTTTTTCGATATTTGATATTCTCTACAGTATAACTGAATATTTGAAAAGCGGTTATAGGCTATACAGCGAGTACGACGAAGTTTTTTCGCACACAGTTCCGTTTGGTTCCTTTAAAACTAATGGTTTAACTCGGAAGGAGACATCTGCCATCGAAGTAGTGGCAAACCTAAGATTTATAAAAGGAGGGACAGCGTCGGATTTGTAAATCTGTTAAAATAAAATAACCTTTTTTCTGGAGATCAACTCGTGGTTTGAGCTTTCTTGTCAAGACTCCATGAGGGCTTTAAGTGACATAGCCAAAATCGACTTTTAGAAGGAGCCAAATTATAAATTTTGTTGGATGACTTATGATTTTTTAGACATCAAAATTTTGAAAGTGACTATTTTCCTATCTTCTGCCTAAGACGAGAGTGAAGGAATGAGATTACAAAAAATTGAGAATAAATGAGAAAATAATTACATATTTTCTTGTTCCTCCTAAAATACCTTTAGTTCTTCATTGGATTTAAAAATTTTTTGAGCGTTGTCCCCGTGGTCTCTTTAGCTATGCCTGTGGGGGCACGGTGAAATGTCCTCCAAATAAGCTACGCACCCAAAAAGCTTAAATGCCCGCCTATTTATAATGTGTCTTCTTGTTTATTGGCCTGATTAAGGGTCAAATAGTTAAAATGTCATCAGCTTGGTTATGTGTCGTAAGACCACGACACCTTAACTCGAAATAAATTTTTTACACTTGATTTTTGCTTTTATAGTTTATTGCTGTGGAAACTTTTACTCTAGCCACTTACAATTTGCTTCCTAAAAAGATCAAGGCAAGGAGATGGTCTTATGAAATTTTTAGTGCATTTTACATGGGAACTCTTTGCTTGGCCTCTCTTGTGATGGTGACCGAGGTAAGGATCGCTTTAATTACATTTGTTTTACGCACTGGCATCTTATAAATCTGGTTAACGTACTGAAAGAGTCGTGAAAGGAGCAGCGCTAGGAGTTTTCTTTATGACTCACGGTTTCCCGCTACAGTCGCTAAATCAATCACTTGAATAATAATCAAGCCAATGTGACTTATTTTTCTAGTTTTATTGCCGTATACTGACGCTGCTTGACCTTCTTAGCTCTCGTTTTTTTCAGTCGGAGTAATTTGCAATTGCTACTTCTGCTTGGCCGCTAAGGACGCGTACAAATTCCTGGAGAACTTTATCTTTGCGCTGTTCTCATTTGCCTCCTCATTTCCGGTGCGAGTTAATTGGTGGGGCTTAAAAAACATAGAAAATGTAGCCTACTTAGAATGTAGCCTTAAAAAAGATAAAAAATGTAGCTTGTGAATAACAATGTAGCCTACTTTTTAACATGAGCCCTCTGCATTAGACCGGAAAGCGTACCCTTATCATTGAGCCGCCTTTCTTTAACTCTGGAATGAAAGACTTTCTCGGAGAACCATTTTGCAGTCTTTAAAATATCTCTGCATAAAACGATTCCCGATTTCTGTCTTATGCCTGCTTTTATGACTACACGCAGGGTGGCTATTATATATTTCGAGTCTATGAATTTGGAAGTTCGGGATGGTGCATTTTATTTACCGTACTTTTCGAAACAATCGGAGTTGCATGGGTGCTAGGTGCTGACAAGTTTTTACGTTATGCCGAAATTATGTTGAAGAGGAAACCGTTCTTGCAAATATATCTGAAGATGTGCTGGAAATATCTTTTGCCAATTCTTATACCAGTAAGTTTAGCGATCTAAGAATGATTACGACATAGTAATTATAAAGAGCAACCTGTCGTTGGTTTAGCTCATGAAATGTAGAACTACCGGCTCTGTGGTTATAGAGCTTACATTTCGCAGTCGTTTGAATTATGTTTATTTCGGTGGTTGTATCGTACCGAAGACTTTAAAAATGATATTTTGTACTGTTTGCCTGCTCGGCGTTCAGCACCAAAGGGACACCGGTGATGAAAAGCAGGTGAGTTTGCTTATTGTGTCCTTGAGTAAGGCATTTAACGAAGTACTGTTTTCTTTGTGAGGCAGACAAGTGGTGGGGTCGAGCGACCCACCAATCACTGTGGCCCAGTTTGACTCAAGACGAGCAAGCAGAGCGTACTTATGAATAAATGAATGAAGTGGGGCCAGTGACACAACTGTCTTTCGCTCTTAGTCATATTGCCTAAAGCCGTAAGCCCAATAACTCTGCCTCGAAGCAGATATGAGGACATTTTTTATTATTGAAGCGTTTCATAAAACGTGACTTTAAATCGAATGAAGGTAGAGTGATGAAAAAATGTTTTGAGTTGTTCCAACTCTTATAGAAGTCTTGTTAAGAGCCTGGATGGTGTTGTTAGTCTACCGATTAGTTTCGTTGGTAGTCTACATGGTTCAAATGGTTGTTGCCATCCGCTAACCCGATCACCAAGTTCTAGCGCCCACACGTGCTTGATTATTAGCAACACTTTAGTCGGTGATCAAGTGCTTCCTTTATCAAAGCTGTTATGGACTTACTAAAAAATCTTTGATATTTTTTTGTTGGGGAAATTTAAAATAATATTGGACGAAAAAATTCATCAGACCAAAAATCTTTTACATGAGACTGGCGCAACAACAAATGATTTTGTCAATGTTTGTTCTAATCATATTGCAAACTTACGTATCTTTCTCAAGGTGCTTTTCGCGTCGTCGTTGGCAAATAATTATTCAATCAGTTACTCTGACGGCACTCCATATCCAGGTTGGGCAATTGCGTTGGGTTGGATGATTGCTTTGGCGGCCATCCTCTGCATTCCTTGTTATGCGATAAAGGTTTTTGTCAAAAGCGACGGAAGCCTTTACCAGGTAAAAAATGTAAACTAGATCAACTACAATGTGCACAAATTTTATTTTGTGGACAGCAATTGCGGTTTTAAAGCAGTGGTAAAAGTAAACCGACATGCCGTTCTGGTAAAAAATAATGCTGCCGAAGTGACGTTTCTGTCAAAGTTTCTTGAAAGGAGCGCTATTCGGAGTAATTGCGGCAGTTGTGGCACTGGTACTAAAAGATCTAAAAATGTCATGAAGACTCTAAAAAGCCTGAAAATTTTTATTGCAATTCCCTCTGAGTAACAAGTAAGTTGAAGTAAGTCAAAACTTTTGGCTGACAGTAAATGCGTTCCAACAGTAAACAAATTTCTCTCACTTCCAACGGCAAGGCTTTCGCGCTGCATTGGAAAGGCCGCAATATCAAAGCCCGCTTTCGTTTTGAGTCTTTGTATTCTGGAAAAACATTTTAGGGATATTTCTTTTATTTGTTTAAGTTGGCCAGAGTAAAGCAAAGTGGGAAGTCACTAAAAATGAATTAGTATTTTTAACTTAAACGTTTTTGGGCAAAATTCTTTCGTGATTATGTAATTGATACCCACTCTTGGCGCATTATTTGCTGGTAAGCAAGGCCTTTTTCCTCTGTGGCAAAACACCAAATAATCAAAACTTTAGTGCTAACTTGTCCTGTGCAGGGGCATGTTGTCACACACCTAGGAAATTGGAGCATGTTGTTACGCATGTTGTCACGCTATTTTTCTGCCACTGTGCACTTCAAAAAGCTATCTTTATGGCATAGAATATAGAACGTAAAAAAAGTAAACAAACGAAAACGCAATGCAAGCATATCATAGGCCTACTGTTTTTAGTAGTTCATCATCGTAATTGAACCCTAGCACTTAAGTGTTTTTCAACGGTGTGCAGTTATAGATGCTCGCAATCAAAATGACATTGACCAGCGCTTTTTAATGTGCTTCCACATGAGAGTGGAGACGAAATCACGTAACATCTTTCGCAGAATGAAAGAAACATCTTCAACATCTAGAAATCAAAATGTGTAGCTGCTGTGTAAAGATCTGAATCGATCTACAGCAGTTATTTCTCTTCTAAATCAACTTGCATTATTTGTCCAGCGTACAATTTTTCAGTTGCTTTGTTAGCAAATCGAACTAACACAAAATAGTTTTCTTTCAAATCATCCTACAGTATGCTATGAATCCTAGATGATTTAGCGACTTGTGCGAAAATTTCATGGTAGTGTCTAAATCATCGTTAGAAAGAATCGATAGGAAAACATCATCCTCGTCTGAGCCGCTGCTAGCTTCATGGCAATTTCCTACTAGAACAGTTGTTTTGGGATGGGACTTAATGACCTTAAATTGCAGCTTCCGCTTTGGCATTGCGGGAATGTTATCAGGCTTTATCAACTTTTCCAAAACTTGAAGTTTTACTTGGGTATTGGTGCAGATTTATTTACCTTTTTTACTAAGACAAAAAAAATGGAATTGCGTTTTAAGCTATGATAACCGGTACTTCTGGGATAGATATGACAAATGCATTGGTGGGAAAGAATTTTGCGATTGAATGGAAGATTTCTACTGTGGAATGCAAATGGCAGAAAATGCAAGTATGGAAGATGGAAAAACATTTTCCATTCCATTCTATGCCCTGCTTCTAAAATGCACTTAACTGTCGTATTGCAATAACCTCCACAACACTTAATTTTCAATTATATAAAAAAATTATTTCTTAACTGTGACCTGAAAATTTGTAGAAATCTCATAAGATGTGCTACGCCATTCTTATGAGCCTCAAACTGTAAATGGTAAAGAAAGATGATAAGCGATGTCATAGAAATGACAGTCTAGTACCGGTAACGGAAAAAATGACTATGACAATACTGCCCACTTTACCCTATGATCCCAACACGTTCAACGTGTAAGAGGCCAAGGATCACCGTGGGTCTCGCAATACTTCCAGCTCGGAAAAAAAACAAATACTTCATAAGAAAAATACAAAACATCTAAAAAAACAAATACTTTTAGAAAATAGCTGGCCTTCTGGAAGTCAATGAAGACGCATGTTTATGTGAAACCACTTCCGTTGGATCAGAAGAAAAAAAATGTATGAAGTTGGACGAGAACAATATATAAATTGAAGCAGTGCTAGTTCGGTCGTGTTACATTTTTTAGTTAAAATTTGGCAAGTTTTCCAGCATTTTACTGAGCGAGATCACCCAAGTAGCTCATCAACGCTCTTGAGCAATGGTTGCGACCATTAGGTTTTGAGTTCAACTGCTGAGCAGAAATGGGATTGGAATGGTTTACAAGAACCTGTTCTTGGAATTTCTTTAATCACAGAAATCCGTTGTTTGCTTAAGTCAAGAGTTTTCAAGTTTTCCTCATGAACACCTTTTACTTATTTTGGCAAACCTCTAATGGACCTGTTACATTTGGGAAAATAACTAAAATTAATAATTTATCTTGCTAGACAGTAGCAGTTGTCAAAACATAGATCAACCTTTGCACTTAGATTGGGCCGAATAGTATGGTTTACCTTTGGAGACTGTGATAATGAGAGAACTTGTAGTAAGTGAGTCATGGAGTGAAAGAACCTGCTCTTCAAAGATTTAAATCCCACCACTACTTCTGAGTGATTTATGCGTCTTCGTGCCCTCGAAAAAAACGTTTTAGCGCTTTGATTAAAAAAAGTAACGTACCCAGCCGATTCTTTTTACTTGATTGCATTGTCAGCAGGGGAAAATTGTTGAGTCAGCAAAATTGCAGAATGCATGACAGTGCTTTTTCAATGACCAGCGATTATAAATGTATTAAGTAGTCCAAAAATCTTTCATGCGTCACAATAAATCTTAAAGCTTCGATAAACGTGATTTTGCTGTAGTAATACACTACACTTCGCAGTTACAACATCCAACGCAGGGTTTGTGTGACCGTGATCAGGCTAGTAAGGAAATCCTTCAAAACTATCCGAAAGCTTCGATTGCTAGCAGCTCATTTTTGTTCGAATACAGCTTAAGCATCAAACCCATTCTGGGGCAGCGCAGTGTAGTCGTTGAAGCGTCCAATATGCAATGGGTAGACTTGGGTTCAGTTTCCTTGCCTAGTCACACTAAAGACTTTAAAAATGGTATGTACAAATCTCCTGTTTGTCGCTCAGCAATAACGACGGATGTGGGAGCGAGTTTACTCCTTCGATGGCCAGAGCACGAAACCACTGTTGAGGCCTCAATGACCCATTTTGAACTTTTCAGTCCGCCGCCACAGCGCATTTCTACCATAAGCAGTGCAGTGCAATCATGCGGCACAAATTGCTATTCAAGTGGATTTTCCAAAAGCACAGCAGCGCAGGATCCATCGCGTCGTTGGCCATCAAATTCATTCGCGTTCATGTCTTACCTACAACAGTGCTATCAGTAGGAAAGTGGTAGAGGCGTCCGATTTGCAATCGGTAGAGCTAGGTTCAATTCATTTTTAAAGTCATTCCAGACTTAAAAAATGGCATTCACAGATCTCCTGCTTAACGCTCAGCAATAATGTAACACGGAGAGTGAAAGGTGAAACTGCGAAAAAATTACGGGGAAATAAATAAAATCATGGCGTTAAAGAACTAGTACAGCGCCAAAGACTGTATGGTTCAACTAGCTGGCATTAAACTTTGTCCAACTGCAAATCTAGGCTTAGTAATCAAAATCGTGTATGTTCACAATGTTTTGTTTTGCTTTTGTGCGATTTATATGTAACGTATAGATCTAATGCATGTATAAACATATTTAAAAAGGAATTTTTTGTTGCACATTTGTTATAAACTACAAGAGCTTGCTCAAACAAAAATATGACGCCAAGATTTTAAATTTAGCAGAACAAGTCAAATAAAAATATAGTTCAATCGCTAACAGTTCTACCTTTCAGTATTATTATGGCCCGACTTAAGGTTACGACATTGCAAGCAACCAATGAATGAGCTATGACGGTTAGTTAAATAAAGACAATGTTGATAATGTAGTACCTTATCGTACGTTTTCAATCAATACATTTTTGTAATTATCCAGAGATCCATTTTTCTTTTATATCCGGTTTAGTCTCCGTTAACGGAGGTGGCTGGGTTCATCTCATGTTTCTAGTAAGTTAGTTTACTTTATTTTACCACTTCGTCCTGTCAGTGGTATTTTCCTTTTTTTAGTCCGATCTCTTCGTCCACTTGCCTTCTTCTTGTCATCTTCCGTCTCCCACGCCCTCTTTTCACCACTTCAAAATTCAACGCCCGTCTCAATACATTACTATTATCCCTCCTCAAAACGTGTCCATACCTTAGCACTCCACTCGCCTTGGCTAGTCCATCCAAAGCACCTTTCAAACCCAAAAAATTCACGAGATCTTGGCTACTTCTTTTCTCATTTACCTTGAATTTGCAATTATCCTCTTGTCGCACTTGGCACGTAAATCAACATTGCTCTTGAATACTTTACCTTTAGAATCACTCACCGTCACTTCGGTCTTTTTGAGGTTAACTTTCAGCCAGGGCCGTTGAGAGAACAGTCCGAGTGCGGCACTAACATTGATTCTGGGCCCCCTTTAACAAGAATTAGGTAAAGTCTGAAAATTTTTCCAGAGAAGGATTGTGGCTCAAATTACCTGCACTGCGAGGCAAAACATTCTGGACACAGCGATTTGGAAGCGGTGACCTTTTTTTTAGAGATTAAACTCAACTACTTGCAGATTTCAATCGCCAAATTGATGGGAAACATCCTGTGCAGGTCGAAAAATACCAAAAGCAATAGGCTACGAAACATGTGACAACCCAAACCAATCCGCGTTGCGTTTGACAACATCGCCGGCCCCCTAAAGAAGCCCGGGCGAGGGTACTCTTTAAGCCCTTGCCCCCTTCCTCTCAACGGCTCTGCCTTCAGTCCCTTGCTCTCCAACGCCTCTTTTTATTTAAAAAATGTCTCTCTCAAATTCCCTATCGTTCCACTCATCAAAACCAAGTCATCTCCGTACAAAATGTCATTCATTCATCCTTCTCTTGCACTCTCCGTCATTAAATCCACTGCAAATGCAAATAGCAGCGGCAAAAACAAAGATTCTTCATGCACATCACTTAGCACCAAAATTTGTTCGGATAACTCTATTCGCTATTTAACTTTCGTTTTCGCTCCGTGATAGAAGCTCATCACTGCTCTTAATAACACTTTTGGTAAACTTTTCTTCCACATTGATTACTCAATTACCTTTGGGAACTCCATCAAATGCCTTACGAATATCCTGAAAGCATACATACAACTTTTCTTCTTATCTCTGTATTTCTCTTGCATTCTTCTCACAAAAAACATTGCGCCTGTCATTCTTCTGCCAGGCATAAAACTAAATTGCTGGTTTTGCCATTCATCCGGCTTTTTTTTTCCGTACAGCACGCGATGGCAAAGTTCCATCATCACATTTGTTCCGCCAATCGCCTTGTAGTTTTTCACAGCAATTTAACTTCATAGGCGTAGTCTCTTGAGAATGTGACGCAAAGACTTCATAAGCAATTTCCCACAAAATTGATTGGTATTGTGGTAAATTAAGTGATCCCGTGTTGTTTTGTTAGGAGTTTAAGTAAATATAGCTTCGAATTAGATCCCTACAGGGAACCGAACAATTATCCCCTACTGAGAAGTAGTAGACTTTATAACCGGGCTTCCTACGGACTACTTCTAAAAGCCTTCCTTTGTTGTATTGTCTTTCTTTGGTTGCCCTGTGGTTAAATAAAGCCACATGTTTGACTCATATATGTAACAGGTGCATCTGCTCGTATGTATATATATATATATATAGTGACCACGCGTATTTTCGCTATTCTTGTCAAAACGTAAACGTGACGAAACGAGTATTAAATTTTCGTTTCGGCCTGATTATGCTTCAGATTTCTGTTTGAGCCTGAGTGTTGGTCCCCCTGCTTTAATATTAAGGCTGCGTCGTAGCCTTTATCGCCGTGAATTTTTGTTCTGCGCACGCTGTGAGGAGCTGCGCATATTTGTAAATAAAAAACTGCAAGAAAGCTTCAACTGTTTCCTGTTTTTGTTTGACGAAGCAGAAAGGATCCGTAGAGCTAATATTACTTGCTCTACTGGTTCAGTGCTAATCAACGACGGTACGCTTGGCGCGGGAATCAAAGAGTTGAAACCTGGTGCTGCCGCACCAACATTTATTCTTACTTCTCCACTAGCAGATGGCTTGTCATTTCTGACATACGTTATAGCGTCCAGCTGTCTTTTCTGGTTTCATTGCTTTAATTGCTATCGCCATTTCTTCACGGATAATGTTTTCAATACAACTCAACAATACTAGTTTCAGTCATGCGATTCCTATCGTTCTCGTTATTCATGATTTCCTCATGTCATTTTTTGTGTCTTTTTTACTGGAACTTAACTTTCTATCCTCCCTTATGCATCCTCCTACTCCAATCTCTATTCCACAGTTTTTCATGAACTTTATTGGTTTAAAATGTTACTTGAGATTTACCTTCAATTTTTTTCTCAGGTTCTTACCGCATAAAATTAGCAACCACTTTCTTAGTTTGACTTTTCATATTCTTGTATTTACCCTTGTTTTACTCCGATCGATTTGAGAACCTCGCTTCCTGTGCAACTTTCTTTTGTCGTATTGCTTCCTTTATCTCCTCCTATCACCATGATTCCTTCTGCCTCTCTTCTTTCCGCATACTTCATCTCAAGCTTTAAAAATACCATTTTAACTCTTTTGCTCCCCCGTGAAAAGCAAAAAAAAATGTCCGTAAGGTGGCAGCGCGAAAAACTGTCATAATCAATCATAATTATGTACCTCAAGTTTGTTTGTAAATCATTACTCAGCTGTCTACTTCTACATCAAGTGTGATATATCGTTGAAATCTACACTTCTTGAGGATTTCAAATAGAAAAAAAATTTTTTTTGAATATGCAAATTAACCCCCCGACTGGGGGGTAGTTGTCTTCGAAATTAAAGAGGTACCCTCACCTCAAAGATCACTACAGATTTAATTTTCTACCAATTTTTTTAGAAATGGTCGCAACATGATGCTAAGGAAATAAGCTTTCAAGGTACATCAATTAAAACTTACCTAAGAGCATAGGTTTTCTACAGTTTGCAATTTTCTGAGGCACATGACCTTTTTTTTGACCGGTATTAAATATTGGTAGTTAAATTTAGTACCTAAAATATGATCAGTTATTATCTGCTACAGGTTAGCCTAAACCATGTAACATTATGTATTTTTGAACAGGGAATTTCTTCAAGATTCAGAAAATATCAAGTTTAAATAGAATATGCTGTCGCTGACAATGAAACAGCCGCTTGTTTACACCCTTCCCATTTGTTGAGAAACAAGGGGGATAGAGCAAACTTTGATTTAGAGAAGCCAAACTTCTGCTAGCTTTTAAACTTGTATTTCGCTTCTTGTCTCCTTGGAAATTTGATACAAAATGACGACTTTAGTGGTGAAATATTTGCAATTTATTTTATGTTTTTATAGGGTGTAGTTTTCTAAAAATTACAATTTAGTGAAGGTAAGTCAAAAAATTTTTGGGGGTTTTGAACTGACATGATGTACAGTACTCATTTTTGATCGGTGAATATCATATACCACTTAGTCTAAACTATTTAAAGCTATATATTGCTGGAAAGCAAATTTCCTAAGCTTTCAAATGTAACCGGTATTTAGCAACACATCATATTTATTACGCACTAAATTTACTTTTATCTACTTATCACTCAAATTTGTTTGGGGGGGTTTGGAAATTTATAAAAGTAAAATTTATTATTATCGCTTGAAATTTTGTCAAATGATGCCCCAAAAGAGTAGTTTTCAGACTGTGTTAATGATAAAGGGTTTGGTTATGTGGTAATGATGTAATCTCAATTTGATTTTAGCGTAGTTGGCACGTGCTGAGAATTTGGCCGATTTTGTCGTCTGCAACTGGGTTGTTGGTCTTTTCAACCGTTTTTGGGTATAAAAATTCAAGAATTAGGGCACATATTATACATCTTCCGATGCGTGAGGAAATAAGCGTGATCTTTTGAAAATTTTATGAAAATCGGATGAAAAATAAAGTCACAAATCGGTTTTTTATTAAACTAATTTTGTAACTCAATTTAACAAAATTTGAGGGAAACACTGAAAACACGAGATCATCAATCGATGATCGCGGGAGCGAAAGAGTTAAAAACCATTCCAAATATTGGGCGCATCAACATTAACCAACTCCTTGGCTCTTTCTGGAAATTTTGCTTTCATGTTGTTTTCTTTTAACTTCCAAACCCTCCTTGTAACGGTTTGTTCGTTTTCACTACGTGCTTCAACTCTCTTTTGTCTATGTCCGTTATTACCAGCCGATGCAGCAACTCAAGGGAATTGCTTTCAAGTCACTTAAATACTTTAGGTTGTTTCTACCAACCAAAACAAAGTATATCTCAGTTTAATTTCCACCCATACTTCATATTATTTTCCTTTGTTGCTTTTTTTAAACAATGTGTTGGCAACACACAACTCTTTTTTTTATCGCAAAATCCGAGCCCTCTTCTTCCCTCAACATTTTTTTCGCCGATTCCATATTCTCCATGCGCACCTTCAAAATTTTCGATCCGTCTCGCGACATGTCCGTTGAAGACTCCCTTACCAAGAATGTTTGTTACCACCAGGGTTTTGCAAATCCAACTCACTAGCCATTTTATTAGAAAATTGATCTTTCTCGCCGTCTGATCTTCCCACCTACGATGCATACGCATATGACTCACTACTTCCTTGTCAAAAACCAGCACTCTTTTTATCACTCTGCACTTTTTCTTCGGACTTCTAAAACCTTCTGACATAGCTCTTCATCCACTATAATTCCAACACTTTCTATTCTATCATTATTTTCAGACCATCACGTCTCCTAGCCTTAACACATACAAATTGAGCTCCTAGCCCTCTCCGTCTTACTTACTGTAAGCTCAAGTCCACTTTCCTCCTTCTTTACTGCTAATACAGCTCCGTACCTCTTCCACAAAAATTTACAAATTTTATCCCAAACTTCTGTAAACCGGAGATTTTTTGCACCCCTTACCAATTTTAAGAGCTTCGGGGACTAGGAACGAATTTTTTGACAGTTATTCATAAGGGTTTTCGAGCTTTTTTTCTTTTAACAGAGGGCATGCCTTTGATTACCTCTAACCTAAGTTTTTAGACACGCTGGGTATTCAACCTCAGTTTAAAATATAGGCTGGTACTCAAAAGTTACCTCGTACTACATGCTGGGTAAACAATTTATTTTACACAGATGAATACCCGTGCTTTATCTTTGTCAAGTAGTTATAAAAAGCTTTCGATGTACCTCGTACTTTACTAAGACTCTCTGCTTTACGTGGTAGCTGCAATAAAGTAGTATAATGGATATACCGTACTGCATTCAATTTGACTTGAATAAGCTGTTGCGTGGTTCAAAGTTCTGTCCCAAGTCAACATCGCCGATTATAACTTGTTCTTGTGTTGACTTAAATGCGCTTCAAAATGAAAAACCGTTAATTTGAACGTCAAATTCTTTTTGCTTTACGTTTAAATTATAGCCCAAGAGCAACGCTACATATCGAACAAACTATTGTTTACGTAATCTAGAACGTTAAACAAATATGTATTTTCCACGGTTTTCAGGTTACTCCTCCCAAAAACGTTTGTAGTTCTGTTACAGTGTACAAATCTTTTACCATTTTCACTTTCCACAGGGGTTTGTATTACACAATGTTAGTGATACAGTACAAATTCGCATTACCAACAACTTGCTTTTGCGTTCAAATTATTTTAGAACTTGAGCCCATAGCTTCTTTTGCTAATGGTGTACCTACAATTGTTGGCTTTTCAGTTTAGAAATCTACCAAGCAAATCAAAATGTTACAAAGCTTCCAACAGACAATAAAAGGCTGTCGTAAAAACGAATTTAGATTCATCAAAGTTTTTTCCCTGACCTTTTCAAAACGAATTGTCCCTCAGCAAATAGGGCTTTACGAGAAAATCACCAACCAAACCGATATTGAACATCTGAAATCATTTGCTAAAGAAGAGCTTCTTAGGAAAGGATCTCACGTTAGAGCGACAACTACGTTTCGTCTTCTTCCATTTCTGATGCTTCTTCTTCCTCCTCCTGCTCTTCTTCTTCCTGAATCGGAGCAGGCAGTCGGGATACGATTTCTAAGACTTCTTCTATCTGCTGGTCGCTGAGACGCTCTTCGTTTTCTTCAATAATTAATGACAGTTCAACGTCTGTGGTCGGCCTCAGGTTTATAAGCTGAAGTTTTTCGGCTTTAGTTAATTTGTACGGAGCCAGACTTTTTGTAACAGACTGAATGCTTTCTTCGGTTTGGATGGCTGAAGGAGTATCGTTTAAGTACTTGAGCGTTTCATATGTAATGGTGCTCAGATTTTGATCGCCTCTTTTGTTTTTCTTCTGCTCTCTGGCATAGCTTTGCAAAACAGTCAACACTTCTTTGTTACACAACAGAGCGGCTCGCTTATCAGTAACTTCCATTACAAAACAACCCTGAAAGAAATGCAACAGCAGTTAATGACATTGGTAACATATTCTTCAAAAAATGTTTTGCTACACTTTTATAGCCATGGGCAGAGATGGGCATGATTTTGACTTTCAAGATCAAGATCATAGTCTTCTGTAAATACCGGTACCAACACCGCTCATCATCGGTACGACGGTACCGATATCGCGCTGCGATATCTTGTGAATCAGGTGCGTTGGATGGAAGTTTCATAGAGGAAAACTTGCTCCGCAGAGCTCTACCTTCATGGTCCAGACTGTGGGGAATAGCTCGTCTCCCTAAATTTTTATCGGTCTCAAATCATAGGATCACATTTTCTGGTGATCTTGATCTTCAAGATCACTGAAAATGGTGATCTTGCCCATCTCTGCTAATGGATTACGTTCTGCTTAACAGTTGGGATGTCACAAACTATCGTTTTGAAATCACCGAATAGTCAGCTACGTGTTACGATAAACGGAACGTTGAACTTGTGGTCGGAAGTCTGCGATCATGACGTTGCAATAACCGAGCAGTGCGGTCGCTCACTTTTCAAGATCACGCTCGCGATTCTAATAACGACTTGGACCGATTGCAAAAAACTGTGGGTGGCTGCAACTCGAAAACTTCAAGGTCATTTCACCGCTTCCTAAACTCTCAGTTCATTTTGCTCGTTGAGTTGAATCAGTTTTCATGGATCATTTACATTCAGTATGACATCTCTACTGCTTTTAGCAAAAATTAAGCCATAAACCTGGCAATAATAAAGTAATAACATACAACTCTGATACAATCGCACAAATTAAAACCAGATTGCAGCCATAAAGCGATCGTCCAGTCAACCGTTCGCATTACACCAGTTGGCGCATCAGTGTGAGCGAATGTAGGTTTTTCGCTGAAAATAAATCGCGCTTTCAGCAAAAAGTCCGCATCGAAGGTTACACAGAATGTGTTCGCGAAAACAAAGTTTTAGAATATTTCACATATGACTTTGAGTTTGACGAGCAACTATAAAAACAAATCAGGTTTTAATCTGTTAACGAGTTGATATGTCCATATACACAAGCACACTTCTAAAATTTCAAAGAGATGGACGACATTGCAATTGCTTTATAATCAAGTTTTTAAGCGATTGACAAATCACATATTTATATGATACAGAAGTCCATTGCATCTGTAAAAAGAACAGTTTCTACAGGCGAGTAAAGGTTGCATTTCGATTGTTGCAAAAGCAAATTTTATCGTAATACAATCAAAATAAAGACAAGCAAGCAAAAAAATCACGTTTAATAGCAAAATTGCAAACAATCTAAATTCCTAAACAACTCTAGCCTTCAGTGATAGTAAACTTGATACAATAAATTGCCATTTACTACTACCTTACGACTTCCAAAAATCAACTTGGTTTATATTTGTTAGACACATAAACTATGGAATACATACTGGTAGGCAATAACACTATTACCTACAACAAAATTCACTGGTAAGCTTCAATTGTGGTTACTTGATTAAGATTGCACGCTTCACGGACACAACCACACAATCTAAAACCGCAGGGCATACAAACAACCAACTCTACAAGGTTAACCGAGCCAAATTTTTTTATTTCCATGTTTGCGCCTTTCTAAGTAATTCTAATTAAAACTATCCCATAGCTCTGCAATTGGATTGAAAAAAACACATCAAAATCAAAGTTTTGCTTGAAGAATAAATTTCTCATTTTGGCGAACAAGCAGTTTTGCAATGAAACCATTGTTCAGTGTCGGTGTACAGTGTTTGACGCGCTACATATCCGTATGTGACAGGGCCAATGATTAATATTCAACGTTACAGTATATTTGAACAGGACATTTTGTAATCCACTTACACAAATTAGCGGCATGACTGAGTCTTCAAATCGGTTGTAAATGAGGACACGCCATGCATTGTTAGAATAACAATACACAAATACGCTTTTTACTGCTATTGAAAATTCAGAGTAAACTTGACAACACGACATCTCACAAAACAACAAAACGATTAATTGGTTTGTTCCGCCGCACTTCCTTTTTGACTGTTATTCAGCTCTATGTGTTCTTCACGTGGCAGACTACCACAGGTATTTTCGCGTGATGAACCACGTAGTCACTGACAGAGCCCAGAACGGTTCTGCGAATCGTACCCAAGCCCCTAGTGCCAATCACGATCATATCAGCACCAACTTTTTCGGCCCTTTCGACAATGGCGTGGCCGGGGCCCCCGTCTACCGTGTCGACCACCACTTTGAAATTCATCTAAAATTGAGTTTGAGTGAATAGATATCTATGCATGAAAACAAATATATAATGCAAAGGCACACAATCATAGATTCAATTTTGGGGTACAGGCCTAATTTATATTAGATTACGTGACTGCATGCAAAAGCTGGTACATATTCAAACTGTTTTTCTGATGCATTAGCTCAAGATCAACAATTTGAAAAGTTGCATTTGAGCGTAATTAATGATATTTGAATTTATGGAAATAATATGTCTTGTAATGCAAAATCATTAAATCATAATTAAATAGATTATGATTTCATGATTTTGCATTACATGACGGCATATTGATGAATCGGTCAAGAAAGGCATTTGCCAATTTGCATTAAGTGCTGTCTTTTTTTTAGATTTTACGTTTTTTCCTGCAATTCGCTGGCTTAAACGTGCGTAATTTAGTGCATGGCTACCACTACACACTCGCTTACGAACCACACTTTTTGCTGAAGAAATGCCATGCACTAAAAAAAGGTTTTATCAATGTTGCTTTTATGTACGGGTGTACAATTGAAGCTTTAATGGAGTTATAAACTCCAGATATTTCGCTACGAAGAGTGGGAACAATTACCATTTATTACACCACAATAGCGCCAGCTAAAGTTCTGTATCAGCATCAAATTTGTTTAATCGGAAACTATTTGGTTACCTTTTTATCTTCGCACTTCTTAGCGTAGTGCTTAGCTAACTCTTCCAATTTGTGGCGATGAGCAGCTATAATGCGATTAATCTCTTCTTGTGGGAATGCCACAGCCCCTAGAATAAAAACCTTGAAAGATTTTAACCATAATTCATACAGCTTTCGATTTGAATGCCTTAAAATACAAGTGTGATTGGAATGCTTAAATGTGAGTCTTTGCAGTTAAAAAACTGACAAAACAATTTTACAATCAACAAAACTGAGTTGCTATATCCAACATCTGTCACTTGTCAAGAACCAATCGCGAAAAAAACGTTGCTATATTCAAACAACTTTAATTAAGGTAAGGTACCTACTGGCACTGCAGTTAGTTTACATAAAGTATAATTACTAAATAACAAAGCATAAAAAGATTAATGCTGAATAAAGACATTTAAGGTAATACGAAAATCGTCACTAGTTTTATAAAACCTTCCATCAAAAAGAAAACCTGAGCCACATGAAAGTATAACTGGAAAAGCAACAAAGTTTGAGAATTGATAAGGTCCAACCAAGCAATGCTGCATACTGTGATCATAGTTAGAAAGATCAGGGCTTTGAAATAGTTACCTGTCACATAAATTATTGCCTTTACATGATTTTAACTTATTTTTTTGTTTCCACTAGTTATCAACAACATGTTAGCGTAGGAAAGACTTCATACATTGTGTCTTTTGGTATGTCAAGTTTAGCAACTTAAGGACTGTTTCAGGCGAGTTTTTTACAGGAAAACGATATCTTTCGTCAGTTATACAGCAAACGGCATCAGACCAATTTTGCAGTTATCAGTGCTGCTCAGTGCTTACATAATACATAACTACAGCAAGCAGTTTATCCAAACAGAAAAAATGGTTGTTAAGTGATTTCCCAAAAACAACAATGCAGTCACCAAAAGATTTGAATATATGACGATGCCAAAAATATTGTTGTAATGACCATAAAATGTTTTCAAACCTACTCAACCATCTTACTGCTACCAACGATTTCTTAATGTAGCACACACCTTCGGCAAATTCTGACCAATTACATAAATTTACCTGCAAAAACGCCAACTGTTGGGAATTGAGGATGTTCAGCTTCATGGCATACTACAACTTCGTTCGCTTCCTTATGCATGTTTGCAACATACCCTGGTTAAAAAAACACAATCAAAACTTGATATTTACAATGCAGGAACAAAACTCAGGCTTGAATTGGACAAATAATGACGTATAATGGTACTAAACAAAGATGCCAACTTTGAAAACTTTATTCTCACATATTTTACCAGCAGGACTACAACTCATGATGAGAATATTTTACCAAAACAAAATTTTTGTCGCACATTACTGCTTAAAAAACTCAACTTTTTTACTTTTTGTCAGTTGCATGACTTCTGACATTATTTATCAAAACTTTGGAGTTAACAAATAACTTCCTTAACCAACAAATGAATGCAAACAAGAAAATAATTTATATTAAGCAGAAAAATAATAGTAGATATGTATGACGTTCAAAATATAACCAAATAGGCAGAATTTAAAAGACTACCACCATTTACAACTGCATGTGAATAAAATTAGTGAAACAGCAAAATAAGGTAACTTGCCCTGCGTATAGTATTTGGCAGTGGCTATTTTGCAGTCAATGGCAATATACTTTTGGAGCACCAACTGGTGCTTTTAAGCATTTGTGATTGGTCAATTTCAATGATGAATAATAATGTGACTGGTCAATTTTTATGAAAAACTTAAACAATGGTATCTCAGTGTACCTGACCCCCTAGAGCAGGGGTTCCCAAACTGGGGTACATGTACCCCCAGGGGTACATTTTGACTTTTCAAGGGGTACATTAGATAAAGTAAAAGGATGTTCTTTCCAGAACTTCTACTCTGCCTTAAAATATTTTTGATCACTTGATGTTAATAATTTGAAGACCTGAGTTTAATAGCTCCTTAGGACGTGATATTTTCACCTTAGTAAAAGCTTTAACTAGAACTATAGTAACTACCAAGTACACTTTGGTACTTCACATGACTTATTTTGTCCAATCACAGCATGGAAAGCAAAACAGCTTCGTTGTGCTGTTGCTAATATTTCACCTGGTATTGATTAATAAGCTTGTTGTTAAAAAGCAGGCTCATCCATCACATTAGTTAGGATTGCTGGGCTTATTCAGCCGATATACTGTTAGTTTGATTGTAGCGTTTGTTAAAGCTTGGATAACATTGTTGCGAATAACACTGTGTGCTTTGGTTAGTTATCGTTAGTATTAATTACGCAGCTTTTTCATATTAAACTAAAATAATCAATTTTAAAGTTTTTAGCAAACTTAGAAAGAATGTAATGGGTTGTCTAGCTATAAAAAATAAGTTGTGCATCAGAGCAAGTTGAGCTTCGCAGCCAAAAATATGAGAAAATTTTGGGGGTACACAAACAAATCTATAAATTGTCCAGAGGGTACCGATGACCTGAAAGTTTGGGAAACCCTGCCCTAGAGTGTACATTGCCTTTGTCTAAGTACCCTACCAGTAAAGATTTGCACCAATAACCACTGCATTTGAAGGCAGCTGCGCTATCCACTACACCACAACATCACTACCAGGATTCTAGCAAATATGCTTATTTAAATACATGTGAACGATGACAACAAAATAGCCTTCACAGGTAAAATGCCATTGATGGCAAAATAGCCATTACCTTAGATTTTTAGTAGCTCTTGAGGGGCAAGAGGTTAAAAAGGCCATCAAACAAATTGATAACAAAGTTGACAATAATGCGCTTCACAACTGTTTTCTTGTTTGGCCAAGATTTGATAAAAATTTTTGACATTTGGTATAAATCAGGGTGACGAGGCACAAATCAAAGTGATTCAGTTACACAAAATTTTATTCAGTTGATTTTGTTTGATTTGGCTTTATATAATAGCATTTATGTATCAATCTATCACTCTTGACAATTACATGACTATGGAATTTTCGTATGCTTAACTTAATTGTCAGTTGATAAGCATTCTGACCAATTTGACTGCCCAAAGTTGAGAAGGATGGCTGCCTAACTTTGAATTACGACAAGACTTAAAATTCTTGCTTAGAATGCAATGCACCATCCAGCCATTTTGTGTCTAAAGTTACATCATTAGACAATAACCAATTAAGCAAGGGTAAATACATATGGTAGGATAGCTTAATATTCAAACAACTAAGTCAACACATCTGCTAAAAATACAAGTAACTTACAATCAAAAGCTTTTTCAGCCAAAGCACTACCATCAACAGCAATAAGCACCTTCATTCTTAAACACTAACCAGATAAGCTAATAGAAAAATAGGAAAATCTAAAAATTTAGACAGTATAAATGGTGAAAGTCAAGCAATGTAAGCTTCTTGTTGTTCTAACACCAACCATGGATATGTGCACAGGACATTTCAGGCCCGTTGCACTATTTTAATCATTACAGAGTAAACTCATCTTCATGTTTCCCCTCCACATTACTCCTATTGCTAAGCATCGAGTAGGAGATCTGTGCATACCATTTTTAAAGTTTTTGGTAGAACTCAACAAGGAAATGATGGCAAAGCAGATGCTCCATGTCACTAGTACAAATTGCAATTACATTAACTAATTATTTTGAAAACTAAAAGTGAAGGCAGAAGAAAGGCAAAATAATTTCATAAGTGCCAGTCAGTATCTACTACACTGATTTTGGTTTTTCAAATTTTAAGCAATTTTTGATTAGCCGGTCAAGTCGTAACTCAGCTTGCACTCAGCTGCTTAATTTAATCTTTTTTCTAATAAATTACTGGTATACTTTTCCCATTACAAGGTAATCTCTCACAATTGATAATTGCTTGGCTATGCCCAAAATATTACAGGAATATTCTGTAACTGCAACTAAGTCATTCCTTCTAGTTCAGTAGTTATCAATGGTAGTTATTTTGCAATTTAAGATCTTGGCACTATTAAGCAACAGTGGCTATTTTTCCATTAAAAGCATTTTACCCTTGGAGGCTCTTCTGCCATCTGACATATGTGATTGATGAATTTTAATGACAAATTTAATTTGTGACTTTTGGTCATTTCTGACTGGTGAGCTTCAATGACAAATTAAAAAAAGTTTGTGCCCCCAGTATAGACTACCCTGTACATTTTGTCTAAGTAGCTCACCAGTAAAGATTGAAACCCCAAACAATTGTATTTTAAGGCAACTGCACTATCCAATACACCATAGCATCACTGCTAGAATTCAAGCAAATATGCCTTCTTAAAAACACAGGAATGGCAACGGCAAAACAGCCTCTAAAAGCAAAATGCCATCAATGGCAAAGTAGTCGCTTCCCTATTACGCTATGCGTACATCAGAAAGTATTAGGTAGTGGCTATTTTGCTGTCAACATTTTACCTTTGGAGACTATTTTGCCGTAATCATTCACGTGTGGTTATATTGCCATATTTGCTACATTTCATCCATTGACACTGTGGTGTAGTGGTTGGTGTGCTGGTCTTGAGATACCATGGATGCGGGTTGAAATCTCAGCTGGCAGAGCATTAAAAGAAGGCAGTGGCTATTTTGCCGTCGACAGCAATTTGCCCTTGGAATCTATTTTGCCGTGATCATTCACGTGTGTTTATATAGCCAAATTTGCTATTATTGCACCAGTGACTCTGTGGTGTAGTGGATAGAGCGCTGGTCTTGAGATACCAAGGTATCGGGTTCGAATCTCAGCTGGCCAGGGCTTTAAAAGAAAGGCAGTGTACACTGAAGGGGCAGGCTCGGTATGTAAATGTACGGGGCAGTGTACACTGCAAGAAAGTGTGCAGGGTGGGGGATAGGGACCTGGAGGTGCAAAATTTTTTTTTTTGGTTTTTAAAATTGACCAATCAGAGACGACCAAAAGTCACATGTTTAGTACGTCATTAAGATTGACCAATCACAAACAACTCACGGCAAAATAGTCTCTGAGGGTAAATTGCCGTCGACGGCAAAATAGCCACTGCCTTAAAAGAAAGGGCAGTGTACATCGTAGGGCCAGGCCCAGTATGTAAATATACGGAACAGTGTACACTGGAAGGGAGTGTACAGGGTGGGGGAGTGCACACTAGGGTTACAAAATTTTTTTAATTTGTTTTTAAAATTGACCAATCAGAGACGACCAAAAGTCACATGTTTAGTACGTCATTAAGATTGACGAATCACAAATAACTCATGGCAAAATAGTCTCTGAGGGTAAAATGTCGTTGACCTCAAAATAGCAACTACCAAAGTATTATCCTAACTTCAGCTGTAAAAATATATCCCGTAAGACTACAACTACGCAGAAAATTCCAAAACCCACAAGTACAGTCTTATTTTCTATCTAACCTGAGTGGTGTAACTACCTAGCTGATGTACCTACTTTCAAATGATAGAACAATGGACCAATAAATATTTTTGCTGCTACAAAATGCACTTCTATCCCAAACGCCGGTAACAACACTTCTACTGGTGCGCTTAGAGACAACTACGTATAATATACTCGCTCAGTACTGCGCTACGTGATAAAACGCATGACCGCCCACGAGTTTTGTTTTGCAGCGCTCACATGATTGCTGATCAACAACATTTCACGACCTTTGTAGAAAAAGATAGAATTCAATAGCTTTGTTTAAATTGAATAAATAACCAGCCAGTTCAACTCTTTCAGGATTTTTAAAAACAGGTTATTGTGTTAATAAGCAATCGTGGACGGTCTCAGGCAAGGATTTAAAGGACCCCAACTGCCCCAGATCTCAATGACGATGCATTTTTGTTGTTCTTTTCGTAGATAATATTACCGTACATTGGCGGAGGGCTGAAATCACCTGTTTAAGATCCAAGTTGGGGTGATGTTTTTTTGGAGATCACGTTGTCGAAGACCTAGCGTGGTATTTTTGGCGATCAAAGATTTTTTCACCGCAATTTCGGACATGTATGAAAAGGGAGGACCTCTTATTCCTTAAGAGAGGGGAGGCAGCTGCTTCGCTTGCCTTCACCTAAATCCACCAATGTTGATCAATTTTGTGGGCCTGCAAGAATCTGCTCGCTGTACCACTGAGAAAGACAAGTTTTGGCAACTTCCGTGATCGATTGCATGCTTGTGGTAAAAATATGCTGTGCCAGCAGAGCTGGTTACTCTGAGAACAGCTGAAACCCTATTACGTTCTTTGCATAACAGCAAAGGTCTTCCCTCAACCGGAAGACAAGAGCAACAACAACAACGATTTGGTTTCCGCATCGTTTGCATTTCAAGTGTTTTTGGCTTTTGGGTTTGAACGGAAACCGATTTTAGTAAAATCTTTATTTATACAACGCAATATGTAAAATATAAAGGGCTATTCGGTCAATCCGTGTGGACGTACGTACAAGGCTAAGTAAGTGAGATTTCCGCCAAGACTTCAATTGGAAGACGGTCTTGACGTTAGGGCTCGGCGACTCGACGATTGCTTCTGTTGCTTGACTGAAGACGCTGCCGTCCAACTACATCGGAGAAGATGTAGCTTCTTCGCGGGGTCACCATTGTTGCACAATGGTAGGCATACGACTGTAGATCCGGTTAAAATGAGTGCACTCCTTGCGGCGACTAGTCACTTTTATCACGATAGCTAATGAATTTAGATGGCGATCCGGATATAAACCCAAGTGTTGTTGGCGAGTTTCTGTTTGTGGTTTGTAGTTGAGGTTGCTTAGGTTGCTACAGTATCAAAACAGATGCGGGGAATCAAATAAGCATTTATCTTTCATAATTTAAAGATTTTTATTATTCCAAACTATTTTTATTTATTTTCAGTCGCTTATTAGTAACCCGCCCTAACTACAGACGCAAATTTTATCGTTTTTTCAAGTAGCCCATTTTTATTTAGTCATTATAGAGTTTCCACAAAAAGAAATTTTGATTAAAATACTGTAACATTTTCCGCATAAAATAAGCTTTTTATTGCTATGAACACTTGCAAAATATGACCATCTATTGCAGAGCAAACAAAATTTTTGTGGAGGTGTCTTTTTGTCAACTAAAGTTGCCAATCGCGTGTAATGGACAATGAAAGCTCCACACATCATTCGCAAGCGTCTGTCATACATGAGCAATGGAGAAACAACGGGACAATAGAAAAAGTGTTGCACGAATCTTGGCAGGAAACGTTTTGAAAAGACTAGTGAATGTTACGTTGATGTTAGCAAAGTGCAACTTACTTTTTCGCGGATTCAGTGAAGAACTTTCGAAGGATAACAAGGGCAATTTGCTGTGTATCTTACAGCTTCTTGCCAAATACGACACTGTTTTAGACAAACTTTTTCAACTACCAAATGGTTCTCCAAAATATTTAAGCCCTTTGATACAATATGAAGTAATATCAGTACTAGCTGAAGAAGTTCTCTGTGATATAAAAAGCGAACTACAAAGGACTCCTTTTTTGCCATTATTCGTGATACCACCAAGACGTCAGTAAAAAAACCAGTTTACTGAAGCATTTCGTTACATCAAAATTGATTACGATGATGATGGAAGGCCATCACAAATGAAAGTTGTTGAAGCGTTTACCTCGTTTATCGAAGTTGAGGATTCATCTGCTATTGGATCGCACAAACTGATAACGAATTCCATTCAGCAGAAGGGGATTGACATAAAAACAGCCCTGGACAAGGATATGATGGCGCTGCAGTGATAAGCGGGAAGTACTCCGGCTTGCATAAGAAGATCCAAGATGTGGCTTTACATGCTTACTACGCGTATTGTGCTTTGCACAATTTAAATTTGGTGTTAAAAGATGCCATGGAAGCCGTTACTGAGACCCGTCAATTTTACGACACCGTTGAGTCGGTATATAATTTTTTCGGACATAGCATTGTGCGGTGGTAACAACTTCAGAATGTCCATGATCGTTCTCGCTCAAATCCGACATCAAAAGCATTAAATCCAACTTCGTGGTCTGGTCGATATGATGCTGTCTATGCTTTGAAGGATGATTTTGTGACGTTATGAAATGCTGGACTCACACAATACTTACCAGCACCAAGCCAAAGGAAAGAGATGAAGCTATGGCAATAAAGAAACATGTAGAAAATTTTGGCTTTGTATTCATCCTGGTCGTGCAATGCAAGATTTTGCAGATCGTCAACATTTCTTCGAAAGCTATGCAGCATAAAGCAATTGACTTAATTTCTGCCCATAAACTTCTGCAAACTGCTGCTGAAGACATTGTTTAGCTCAGAAGAAGTTTTGACGCAGAACTGAACGGAGCTTCCACTATTGCTTCTACACAAAGTTTGCCAAGACAGTTTTTAAACAAAAGAGTAAAGAAAACAAAAGCCTATTTCGATGAAATATTCGAAGGAATAAGATTAAGCAATTCTAAGAAGCGATTTTGCGTAACTGTATTTCTTCCAATGATGGACATACTTTCTTGCCAATTAATTAATCGCTTTGAAGAAATGAAATCAGTGGTGACGTCATATCAAGTTTTGAAACCAAGTTCTCTATCAAATGTTTCTCATCTGGATCTTAAGGTTGAAGCAAGCAAATTTTCTCATAAACTTTCTGACAACGTCTTTGTTATTTTCTAGCCAAATGCTCTCCATCAAAATGCAATTTAGAGAAAATATTGCCCACTTAAAATCTGCTAAAGAAGTGGCTTCTGTTTTGATTGTTGAAAATGCATCACTTGCCACAACTTATCCTGACGTTTGTACGGCATACATGATGTATATGACAGTATCTGTAACAGTTGCTACGGCAGAGAGGTCTTTTTCTAAACTCAAACTGATCAAAAACTTTCTTCAAAGCTCTATGTCCCAAGAGAGACTTAGCGGTTTGGCTCTGCTATCAATAGAAAATGAACGAGCTAAAAATTTAGATTTTAGAAAAAGTTATCCAGCAGCTCACTAGTGCGAAAACAAGACGGAAAAATTTGAAGTTTCCAACTACCCGCAAGTAAATTACGGTAGCCTACTTAATTGGTCTCAACGTATTGTGTTTTATTAGTTTGTGTCTTTTGTGGTGATGTCAGTGTACTGTACGTTAATACTTAATTCTTTTTGGGTTAAACAATTTATCTGCATTGCATAGCACATCTCCATTTTGCTGAAATATTGTTAATAATGCTCACAAAGCACCTTCCTCAAAAGGTTGAACACAACCGGCGCGGTGGTGTAGTGGTTAGAGCGTCCGCTTCGCAGTCGGTAGACTAGGGGTTCATTCCCCTTGTTGAGTCATACCAAAAGACTTTAAAAAATGGTATCCACAGCTTCCCTGCTTGGTGCTCGGCATTTATGGGAGGTTGTAGAGAACAAGCCGGCAAGTTCGCTTGTTGTGTCCTTGGGCAAGGCACTTAACGGGATGCCTCCGCCTTTATGTGGAAGACAGGTGGTCCAGACACCTCAAAAAATGGCAACTCCCAAGCGAGTGCGGACGTCCCGTCCAAAAATATAGCGATACAATTCGCTTTCTCGTGAATGGAGGATAAATATGAACAAATACAAATAATTTTTTTTCTCATAAAAGATTTTGGTTTGCGACGTTTTTTTGATTAAACTTTTATTAAACAATCAAAAAATTGTTGTTGCAGCCTGCCCCCACGCAATCATTGCTATGCCATTATTTCGATTTGAATACACAGCAATCACAAAAATTATGTTGAACAGTGCAACCTTGGTAAAATTTCATTTCAATTAAAGCGTTTCATTTGCAGGCTCAGCAAATTTCGCTTTAGCCCCTTTTACCTGTTTAGCTCAATACTTTTTTGTCTGATTATTTTAATTGAAAAATCTCTCTATAACGCGGAGTCATCAATGATTCCTGTGTTGAGAAAAGTAGCTCAATTGAACATTAAGTACAGAAAAAAATGGGGGCCTCAAAATAGATGTTTGCATTGGGGCCCCACCTGACAAAGTTACAGCCCTGTACATAATATGTACGAGGTGCATTCAATAAGTTTCCAGACTTTTTTTGTACAGGCATTTATAATTGTCGTAAACTCGAGATATTTCAGTATGTTGTTACTATACTCCTTATGAGATGATTGACCAATTTTTTCTTGTTTAGGTGCAAATTTATAGCTACAGTAGGAATTAGAGTACACCTTACTAAATCCTGATTGTCACAGCTGGTGAATTTCAAAAATGCAATCTGGATGTGAGGACACATTAGAAGAACGATATGCGATCAAGTTCTGTTTTAAACTTGGAAAAACTGCCACGGAAACGTATGGTATGCTTCAGACTGCTTATGGACCATCTTGCTTGAATCGATCATCAGTTTTTCACTGGCACAAGAGATTCAAGGAAGGCAGGGGGTCCGTGAGGGATGATGAGGGATGTGGGAGGAGTAGGGAAGTCAGAACATCTTAGATGATTGGCCAAATAAACGATTTCATGAATAGGGACCATCGTGTTTCTATAGAGACACTAAGTGCACAGTTTAATGTCAGTGTGGGAGCTGTACACATAATCATTTGTGAGGAACTGAAGATGCGGAAGATTTGCGCGAAGTTCGTCCCAAGAGTGCTCCGGGAAGATCAGAGAGAAAGACGTTGCAATGACAGCAAGGAGATGGTCGAGCTCATTAATTCAGATCCCCAAGTTCTTGATGCCCTGGTAACCTGCGATGAAAGCTGGATCTATTGTTATGACCCAGAGACCAAGAGACAGAGTTCCCAGTGGAAGCATGCTGGATCTCCCAGACCCAAGAAGGCCAGACAGAGCAAGTCCACCCAGAAACTCATGATGATCCCTTTTTTTGACAGCATGGGCATAATCTACATTCACTGGGTTCCCAATGGAATCACAGTCAACAAGGAGTACTATATTGAAGTTTTAAGGGAGTTCAGGAAGAGATTCCGTCGGAAGAGGCCAGAACTCTTCAAATCAGGTCAGTGGCATTTCCATCAGGACAATGCCCCATGCCACAACTCCATCCTCGTCACAGACTATTTGACCCAGATGGGCATCACGACGGTTCCCCATCCTCCCTACAGCCCGGACCTTGCCCCCTGCGACTTTTGGCTATTCCCAAAGCTCAAGGAAAACCTCAGAGGCAATAGTTATTCCACAATTGAGGACATGAAAGAGACTGTGACGAGGGTCCTAAACACGCTCGCACAAGAAGACTTCCAGGGGGCTTTCCAGAAGTTGTTGGAACGGTACAACAAGTGCATTGATGTCGGAGGAAAATACTTTGAAGGGGACTAGAGTTTTTTGTGTGTACGGTTAATAAAAGTGTCCATACCAAAAAAAGTCTGGAAACTTATTGAATGCACCTCGTACCTTTAGTACTTGTTTTTATACTAAACAAATTGAACTTTAAGACCTGTGGTGTAACTTCTGATCCCTCTCAGAAAGTGGTAAGCTGAGTAAAAACAGGTAAGTTTAATACGTGAAACTAAAAATAAGTGTGGTTTGAAAGCTTAGGAATTTGCTTTCCTGCAATATTTGACTCTAATGCGTAGGGCTAAGGATTAGTTTATAATGGCTGACTAAAAATTGGTTGGCTTTTATGATTTCGATCTTTAGTTGAACAATTGTCCTACCAGACCCAGCACACTTGGAGTTGTTAGACAAAGTTAATTCCTTGATACTTTTCGACTACTTTTTCTCGAAAGTGTGTTTCTTTGGCATTATCTGTTTACGTTTTCACAAAAATCCATCAAAATATGAAATACCTAAACATTTATGAAATGCAGTCTACCGGTTAAAAACGCTCCAAATTTTGGTGCCTGAATTTTACTAAAATGCAATTCCTGAAAAAACAAAGTTCTTTGGTTCATTTTGACAATGCGTTCTTGATAGCATGGATTTTTGGCATTATCCATAAAAATATTCAAAAAGATTCATCAAAAAATGAAGTCTTTTATCTTTCTAAAATGTATTCAACTCCAAGCAAAACACTTAGTGATTTCTAAAAGAAAAGAGGAAGGGAAAAAATAGTCTTGTTTAATTTTTTGCTACAAAATATTAGATTTTAGATATGAAAAACTTCTTTCCACGATTTAATGAGCCAACTATTCTCCAGAGCGCTACTTTACTAAACGTATCGAAATTAGCACAACAAAACTAGCACAAACAAAAAACGCCGAAGCTTTTTGTCCCCTCTCGGGAACTTCATCAAGGCAAAATAAATCTGCAAATCCAAAGGCAAATTTAATGTTACAGTACTTGACACTATTGACGAGAGTAATATCGTATTAACACTGCAGCTCTCAATGAAACACGTGTAGAAGTGTGTGCAGTGTGTACCGCAAATCAACTTTTTCTGGTGTACCGTAAAACGGGATGAATAGGAACATTTTGGACGTGTTTGAAAGTGCTCATTTAATATAACTTACTCAATCAATGCCACTATAGTTGTAACTTGAGAGTCCCGACTCTAGCCAACATCGAAAGTGTCAAGGGCTGCGAACTCGAAAGAACTCGATCTTTTTGCCGAACTCGAACTCGAACTTGAACTCGAAACTCAAAATTTTGTGGGACTCGAACTCGAACTCGAAAATATTTAAAGCGAGTTCGAGTTCATTTTTATTGGTACAATATCATTACAACTGAACTTTAAAAAGTGAAATCTTTTCATTGGAAATTAAGGACCTTATGCAGAAAGTAGGCTTAAGCCAGGCTTTTTTTAAAATTGTCTAAGCCCAACAGAAGTCATCGATTTCGTATGCAGAAAAAAGTTATTGCCTTAAGCATGGTTTAGCAACTTGTTTAAGCCGGCCTTTTATAAGTCACCATTGTAGATGGCTTAAATCGCGACTTATGTAAGCAATGAGGCAAAACCCTAGTTATTGTATTGCTGTTGCTAAATTTGGGCAATGGGCCCCAGGTAGCTTAAATCAGTATCACGGTTATGCAGCATGCCGTATCACTTACTATAACCGCTTCAACCAAATCTTTTTGCAAGCAACAACTTCCATTTGTATCGCACCATAATAACGTACAGCGTGTCACCTGCGCAGCAGTACGTCACAACCCCTTCATAAACTGGGTTTGAAAAAACGGTAAACGGGCTCTCAAAAGTCTCGTTGAAATTTAGTTTTTGCATACCGCCAAGCCTCCCTTTGTAAGCCCGACTTGCGCAAGCTCGGCTTAGGCTTAAGCTCGACCTAAAATAAGTCTGCTTTCTGCATAAGACCCTTAATGTTTTGCGAAAACATTACCGGCACTGAAAAGAACGTTCTAATTAGATTTAAGAGTTTTGCAATGTAAACAGTCACAGTAGAAAATGGGTGACTTAATTGACAGTTACCTTTTTCTTTGTAAACAATGAATCTCTGACATAGCCCTTGTTTTGATCGAAAGCGCACATTCACGGCAGCCGCGACTAAACTGCGATTGTTATTCAGATCCAAGAATAAAACCTTGTGCTGAAAGTTAGTAAGAGAGGATAGGTAAGCAAAACAGAGTAAGATCAAAGAGCATGTTTAATAATTTAACAAGAATTAGGTAAATCTGACCAGCAGAACTGTTTTTGTAACGTAGCACTTTTTACTGGCAGTGTGTTTATTTCTCAATTTATTTAGTTGCTAGGATGGTTAATTGGTAGTTTTCGTTCATTTCAACTTTTTGTTTTGACAAAATTAATCCAAACTTGAATCTTGATTACTTATTGTATAAACCTAGCGAAATGCCACATGCTCAATCCAGTCATGTGTATGACTGCTTTGAATTTGATGGCAAATATAAAACTTACAAATGCATCGAGAAAAAGAAAAGTGGCGAAGAATGCGGCAGCATTATAAAAGTGGGCATGTGGAACCCATGCAGCAATTTAAAACGCCATTTAGAAAGATTCCATGCTGAAAAATCAAAAAAAGTAAAGTAGGCAGATGAACAAGATTTCAAGTCCAAGCAAAAGAAGTTGGAATTAAACAACCAGCCGTTGATTGCGTCCCATTTCCAGCCACTATCTGTAACTGTAGCAATGAACAAGGATAAGTTTATTTGGGGCATAATCCAATTAATTATGTCTGGTGTGGCACTACGCTTTTTCGAAAGCCCGGGATTTCAAACTTTAAATGGCGAAATGGCTCGAAAACTAGGGTTATCCAATTCGAGAGAATCAATTCGCCGATATGTAGTTGATGCAGCAAACAAAATGCGAGAATCTTTGATCAACGATTTAAAAGGCAAGCTTTTATTTATTAAGATGGACAGTGCAACAAGACAATTTCGAAGCTTTTTAGGAATCAACGTCCAATATTATGACAAAAATAAAGACAAGTCAGTGGTAAAAATTTAGCTTGTGCAAATACAGAAAAAAGGCACACTAGTCGACAAATGTGCAACTTATTCACTGCAACAATGCAGCAATTTGGCATTGCGAAAGAAAATATTCTGTATTTGGTTGTTGACAATGCCGGCAATATGACTAAACGATTGAACGCTTAAACGAAGATGACCCTGAAGTAGAATCAGACACCCCACAAGATGAAGCTGCCGATGAGTCTGAAAACTATGATGGCATAGAAGACGATTGTGCAATGCGCGTTAACATTCACCACATGCGCTGTGCTGTTCACACCCTCCAACTTGCTATTAAAGACGGTCTAAAGCTACCAAACTGCGATAAATTACTGACGAAAACCCGCCATATAGTTACCAAGCTTCGATCTCCAAATATTTTGTCCTTGCTGGAAAAACGAGAAAAAAAACGGCCAATACTTTATATGACAACAAGATGGCTTCAACATATTTGATGATCAAACGCTTGTTAGAACTTCCAGAATCCATTGGAGAATTAAGTTTGCTTTCTCCAGAACTTCATATTTCACTTGGTATGTGCTCAAGCTTAGAAGATATTGGCTCTGTGCTTGAAATGCCCTATTCTGTTACCGTAAACCTGCAGGCCGAATCTTTAACGCCTGGAGCATTTTTAAAGGTGTGGTGCGCACTTAAACGAATCCTGCACAAAAGAGAAACAAGACTCGCGCAAGAAATTGTCTCATCAATGGAAAAACGCGAGGAGGCTTTATTGCGGAACAAGCTTTTTCTTGCTGGAGTGTTTGTCGATTCCAGATACCGAATTTTGCTGACGCCACAGCAAATGGAAAATGCAAAGATTGGAATACACGAAATTACTTTGAAAAAATTATCATTGTTCTAGATCTGTATCGAACTTAACATCATCAAGCATTGAGTCTGAGAAAGCGCCAGACTGTGTTGCAAGCCACAACCAATCGTCAACATCGGAAGAGGATGAATTTGAGAGAGAGCTTGATTTGATTGAACAACGAAGATCATCCAGAATGCGCAGTAATGCCAACGACATATTAAATAAAACGACTCAAGAATTAAACAAAAATATCGAGAAAATGATTGAAATTGGTCGACTTAAAGGAGAAACTGTTTGGGATGTTATTAAACAATTGGAAGAGCCGCTTCTTACTCCGGCAAAAGTTCTTAGTGCCATGCCGGTTACCCAAGTATCCGTGGAGCGATTGTTTTCTTCTATGAAATTCATTTTAAGTGACCAAAGATTGTCGATGACGCAAGAATTACTGGAGTCCATATTATATTTGCGTGCTAATGCTGAACGATAAAACAAACTTTAAATGTTCATACAGCTACTGTATGAAATTTTACTGCTACTTTTTGTAGATAAATGGTGAAGTAGACATAAGACTCGCCATACTTTCCAGTGTTTTGTGAATTTCTTTTTAATTTTTCTTTCTGCTTTTCGTTTATTTTTCGGTAGTTTGACACAAAAACCTACAATGATTCAATTGTAAGTTGTTTTTCAATTTTCGCTTTCAATACAAATTCATAATACACATATTGCCTGGCTTATAGCAACCACATTTGCTTATTATCACAGATGTTTAAACATTAGTTTGAACGTGCAATTTTACTGCAAACGTGCTTAGAATAAGTCAATCATTTTATTTTCTGAACTCGAAAAGAACTTGATAAATTTTGACAGAACTCGAACTCGAACTTGAACTCGCAAAAATAAAAATGTCGAACTCGAACTTGAACTTGAACTCGCAAAACAAGCTGAACTCGAACTTGAACTCGATACAAAAATCGACCGAGTTCGCAGCCCTGTGTCAAAGTATTTGAAAACTAACTGTATTTGATTCTCAGAGGCAAAAAATTGATATTTCTATTTACCTCGGCTTTAAGGGTCAATAGGAACGCCTGCATTTTTAACACGTATGTTCCTATTTAACCTTATTTGCACCGTCAACAGAAGCGAAATTTAGCTGAAGGCTCGTAATATGCAACATGACAACCGCATGTGGTCGTAGTCGAGTAACTAATATAACACAAAATTGTAATTGTAATACAAAATTGTAACACAAAAAAAAACGAAAATGTAATGCTGCTCAAGAAACAAGTCAAAGTGGATCTGTCAGTATTAATAGTTGTTCAATCAACTTTACAATTCAAATTCTTGTAGCAAAATCAAGTTCTGATACACAAAATACACCCATTTTTCTAATTCGTGGGGTGAAATTTTGCACTTTACATCAGCAAATGGATAAAAAAGAACATTTTCATCTTTCGACCACTTTCAATGGAAACCGCTTTTCACCGTAGATTTAATGACGCAACCTTCAATTTGACCTGGAAAAACCTCCCCTTCATAACAGAAGGTAACATAATCTCCTGTCGCATATGATGTTACAATATCCTCTTGTCCAAAATCATCCACTTCTCCAGATTCTGTGCAAGAAGTTTATGTTAAAGCCATACCTTGGGTGGAAATGGAAGGAAAATCAGCAGTTCCAACACTTTTTACAGGTTCCACATTTAGACGTTTTCTTTTCTGAGTTTGGGGTGGTACATTTTCACCATATCGCATTCCTTCCAGCAATGTTTACAAGCTATTGTCCACAGTAGAAAACAAATGTAAATCATTTCGTTAAGCAGCATTAGGGCAGGTATTTCGACAGGGAACGGAAGAAAGAGCTCTTTCTTTATTCAAAGAACAAATTCCACATTTTTCGTTGCCAGATTTCAAATTCGCTGCAGCATTGTTATACACATTTGTGTGCAACTTATTTATGAGAGAAGGAAATCATCTTTTTGCTAAAAAGAATCTTTAAATTTCCTTTTTTCTTCCGCAACTATATTTCTCCAGGCTTGTTACAGGGACGAAAAAAGATACATCTAGAGGTTGGAGAATATGAGTTAAACCCGGAGGTAAAAAAACAAATGCACAGTAGTTTTCTTTGCACTGTTTCATTACTTCAGCGGTCTAATGTAAACTTAAGTTATCCTTGATCATTTTTTTCTTGCTTTACAGGTAAGATACAGAACTGTTACGGTCTCAAACCAGTCCTCAGTTTGCATTTTAAACCATCCCGCAGTAGAACGGTTGTATCGAGTACCGCGTGGGCCTCCATTTTTTCATGATTTACACAGATTAGTTGATTTGCAGCAAACGTACGGTGGCATGAAAATGCCATTAGCACAGCCAACATACATGATTGAAATGGAGGATTTGCTATGATCTATGATTCCTTCTGGATGTTTTTTGCCACGCTTAGTGAAAATCTTTTTTCGCCCAGGATCGTAGGTTAGGTTTGTCTCATCAAAATTCAAGGTATTGGCTGGTGAAATGCCTGCAATAGAATTCTGTAGATTGGAAAAATATGCTTCAATAATGGCAGGCGACAGCGATGCTCGTAATGACTACCGTATTTGCCGGTGTATAAGTCGACTCGTTGTATAAGTCGACCCCCTAAAATTCGACGGAAATTTACGATTTTATGATATATCCTTTTTGAATTTCATGACTCGGTGTATAAGTCGAGGTCGATTTTTTTAGGTCAATTTTTGATCGAAAAAAATCGACTTATACACCGGCAAATACGGTAAATGTTTTGAAATATTTGATGAGCCGCTATTTCTTTTCACAAATGAATCAACCGAATCTTTGCTTTGCAAATTTTCTCTAAATCTTCGGATGAAAACACCTCATCTATTTAGATATTTTTTTCGTAAAATCCAATGTCCAAAGGATCCAATGTCCAAAAAGGATTCAATGTCCAAAAATCCAATGTCCAAAAGAAAGCCCCACGAAGCACACGTAGTTATTCTTCTTGCCATACATATCTTCAACTCACGATTTAGAGCAGTTTGCCCTCCCTTGGTTTTGGCTCTTCTGCAAAGCATTGCAATCGGAGTTCCATATTGGTCTAAGTATGAGCGAAATGAAATTCCACGTCTGTGATCACCCAAAGCTTGACTGATTGCCTCCGAAGTATGTTTTTCCACGAGGATCCGGTTTATATAATCGTGGCATGGTCATTTTGGGCGTTCCTATTCACCCCTAAAATTTGAAACACTTTTTACATTTTTATCTGAGGTAAATAAAAATCGGAAACAAGTTACTTTGGCCGAGATCTCGGACAATATCTGAGTTCTCCAACTCTTCTTAATGCTGATTGTCAATCAAAGTTTTTTCCTATAACAATCTCTGATAAACAAAAAGTTTGTCAAAGACCACGTTCAACGATTATGTTTTTCAATACTTCATGTAGTGTCCAATCAAACAATAATAGTCTGTAAAAAATGGATTCACAAAAATCAGTCAATAGACAAAATCCTTCAGTCCTAAAATCTGTTCCTATTTGCTCCATTTTGCGATACTTTTACGTTCTAATAGCATATCGTCTTCGTCCTCGAAACGAGGCCTTATCACCTGTTTCTTGCATAGTGCCTATTTGTATTCATCAAATGACTTGTTACTGAAAATCGAAATAAATTTTTATTTTATTTTTATTCAAACGGGACGGATACCCAATACCTTTGATCTTAAATGTGATTTAAAATTTAACAATAATAATCAACAATTAAAATTAATTTAATATTTAACAAGATTAAAATACAACAACTATAACCAACAACTCCCCGCCGTCTCCCCTAATTTAAATCAAGCGGTGCTATTCAGCCGGTTTGCACCGGTTCGTACAAACCTGATCCTAGAATTTTATTAGCTCAGACAACCGGTTGTTGAAAATTGCTGGCGTAGATTTTCTTTTGAATTTGCATTCAAAAAAGTTAGCAATAAACGTTGCAAATTTTTTTGGCATCAAATAACGGTAAACAAAAGAAGATTGCGTTATTCGTGCAACAATATGGAGGCCGTAAACGCGATTATGATCTGACCTAGATTATTCATCAGGCGATAATATTGGAACTCTGCTTTACGCGATTTTGCTACTGTGAAAAGAGAAGTGCCGCAGGCAGCCACAATTTTTGTGCGCTAAAACGCCCTACTCAGTCACAGTATCTTATTAGCAAGATGCCGTAAGCTCTTTGTAGACTCATGATCAATTTTTTTCTTTCTGGAATCGACTGTCACTGCACGTGACTATTGCAGCACAAATAGGAAATTTTTTTCATAAAGGCTGATGTTGTTTTCATTTCTTATTTCAGACTTTGGTCTTTAAATATTAGTAAAAATAAAACGCCGCCAAACAGATCTATACTGGAATTCATGAGAAAAGTCCCAAGAGCTGAAAATTCAAAGCAAGACAACGAGAACTTATCGCAGAAGAGTTTTAAGAAAGATAACGATAGACCTACTTATAAAGCTTCCATTTCTGTAACTGTGCCAGCTGGAAACGAGGAAGATTTACCAATAACTCTCGATATGTTAGATTGTTGGAGTCTGAAGCAACATGAAGAATTTAAGAAAAAATTATGATGGGTGGATTGTGGTTGGGAAAAAACTTGGTTGTTGTCATTGTGCCAAAGCTCATTCTATAAACGTAAAGGGAATTCATGTATCAGTGAAATGGGGAAACTGTAATGTAAAAGCTTCAGGAAAAATAAAACAGTTCAGCAGGCATCTCTTAGAAAAAAAATGAATGAGCATTTTTCGTCAGAGGCACATGATCTATGTGTAAAGCAACTGCAAAATCGTGAAGATAATATAATTACAAAATGCGTAGATGCAATGAATCAGAAACGCATTGCCTCCATATGTAAATTATTCAACATAGTCTACAGTTTACCAAAAAGAAGCACGCCATTTTCTGATATTGAAGATACCATTGAACTTCAGTTGAAAAATGAAATAGACTTGGATGTTGGACTTCATTCTAGACTCACTGCCGTAAAAATATTGATCATGTTGTGAATGAGTTAAAGGAAGTAAGAAACCTTTGAATAAAAATTGAAGGAACTGCTGCTTCTGATACCTTCAAAGATGTTAATTTTTTTGAAAACCACAGATTTCCTAGCCTTCATCGTGAAAAGTTGCTTGAGGCAGTAATAGAGATGTATTTTTAATACAGTATATGATGACAAACTACCACACACGGTTTAATTTCAACTCCGAACAATTATGTAGAATTACAAGAACGAAATAAATGAACAGTGCTCAATATACAGTGCCATGCTGATTGTAGTTTTTAGTAATCTTGACCTGGTGTTTCATAATTGGCCATTATTTGTCGCATTGCGCCAGAAGTATGTGCGCTTGTCAGCATGGCTCAGGTGGTTTGGATTATCTTTATGGCAAGGCGTGCAAGGCGCAAGGTGGCATATACAGCATAAAATAACTACATACATTAGGCTGTATGACACAAGAAAATATGAAAAAAGGTTGATGGAATGTGATCAGTTGTCGGCAAAGGAATAAGAAAGAGACACATTCATAAAATATTAAACCTACTTGAACCAGATTCTTGGAAGACTGAGGAAGTTACTGTATCTTGGCAAGTTGCAGAGGAAAAACTAAGTGAATTTCAAAAAGTTTTTCTACATGAAATTTGCATCAACGATTTCCGAGACTATGTGGAAAACGTCCTGCAGAATTTCCACAATCATGCTATTCTACCAACCATAAAGAAAGCTAAAAACATTGCCAATGCTATCGCTGTAAGTTCAGTAGAGGCAGGGAAAGGCTTTTCAGTAATGATTATCATATATTCAGAAAAGAGAAGCCGCCATGCTGTTTCAAATGTATCAAACCATATGACAATTATTTCGACAGGCCTACCATTGGAATTCTAGGACACCGCTCATTCAGTGAAAACGTGGCTCAGAAAACACCACACTGCTGATGATACCAGGGTAAAGAAAAAACAATCAAAAAGCTACAGTGATTATCAAGTGGCTGTGTGGAAATTGTTAAAATGAACTGAATTCAGATAAAACGATTTTGCGATTATTGTTTGAGTTAGCACAGGATGCGTTTTAGCTTTTTGAACACTTGTTGTATCCTATTTATCTCTATTCCGAAGGAGTTTCCGCTTTCAGCAGTGCCTTTGCAATTGCAACCACACACTTCAACAAGAATTGCTTTTTGAGCTAGTTAGCCGGCCGCCTCTACAAAGAAGACCTTTTTCATCAAGAACCGGCATTGTGTTCTTACCTTTCTGATAGATCCAGTTCCTGCAACATTTGAATAACACCACTGCTTAAATTCTTACTAACTCTTCTGTACATCGGTACTCCATCTATTAAATTCGGTAAACGCATTGATGCATTGTTTCGTCACAGACTGGGCACTGATATCAAAATGCCCAACCAAATTTTTAAAATAATTCGTATTTCAACTTCAAATTTCCTCTACCCGCTTATTTTCTGCTCGAATGTTGTCCATCAGTATACATGTTCAGGTGACAAGGACACGTCATACATCGATATGACTAGACAACTATTCGTTAGAATTTAAAAAAACCATCTTTCCGACAAACAAAGTTCATCCAACTCGGTTGTCAAATTCCTTCGTGATCAGTGCTAAGCCTGCAGAAAACCAATGCCACAAAAGCAAACTTGTACATTAAAAAAGTGTTGTTTAACACTGAAACCAAGCAAATGAAAGCGCTGCTAAACCATTTCAGCCATCTCTAAATCATTCACAAGAGAGTCGCTTCTGCACGTGTTGCATTGTGAGGTGCAGCGTTAAAACGATACTACTCTCGTCAATAGTGTCCAGTACTGTAACATTACATTTATCTTTGGATTTGCAGATTTATTTTGCCTTGATGAAGTCCCCGAGAGGGGACGAAGCTTCGGCGTTTTTTTGTTTACGTTAGTTTTGTTGTGCTAATTTCGATACGTTTAATGAAGTAGCGCTCTGGATATTCGTTGGCTCATTAAATGATAAACAAAATATTTGTGTCCAACTACATGTGATCTAAATGTCGAAGCAATTTCCTTTGCAATTGGGTGAGGTCGGCGCAGCCAGCTGATTTAATATTCTTAACCTCGACATTATTAATGGGCACTCCTGCTATTGATACAACTTAACTGAATGTTTCATTCCGGGATAACTGATCAAAATTGATGACCTCTATTCAAAATTGAATATTTATTGGGATTTTGAATAGTTATAGTCTCATTGATGACCTCTGGTCTACTTACGATACGGTCTATAAAATACGCCCGGTTACGCTTCAACAATTCTTTGAAAAAGCAATTTAATTTTACAACAAAAAACAGTTTTAAAAATGACTTCAATCTTTGTGACAGCAGATCGTCATCTCGCAATTGCTGCCGTACGTTTTATACCTTTAAAACAATTTTATAACCAAATGCACTTTATGACCAAAATGTAAAACTATTTCATGACTAATACATTTGGTCACAAAATAGGTGAATGAATGCTACAAAAAGCGTTTCACAAAGCCACAAAAATTCTCTTAACCCTCACAGTGTGTAGCCTATAAATCTAGTTTTTGTCTTTTTTGAGCATTCAGGAATTAGATACAAACAGACACATTACAGTCGAGCACCAGACAATCACATAAACGAAAAATCATGTAAATCAAAAGGACGGAGGAAATACAAACATATGTACAAGCAGGCTTGCAGGAATAATTAAATAATATCAAATATACCAATGAATCACGTAAGGACCAACGACCAACAAGGGCAATGCTCATTTCAAGGTTCAAACATCTACGGCCATATCTTCCAGTTTAGCTGTTAGCCAAAAATCAACTTGCATGTTTACCGATGAGCTTTCACTTAAATCATATTAAATACAGGTAGCTGGACACTACTTGTTTTGTCCGCTTTTGTACGTTTTTTTCATGCATTTTTGTAGGAAAATTTTCATCCGCTTAGATATTTATATGATGATTTACAGCATATCTTACTGTCCCAACACCAATTTTGTCTGCAAAAATGTACCAAAACCGTCAATGATCTTGCGGACAAAAACGAACAAAAATCTTTTGAAACCCACTATGCGGACAGAACCGGAAGTTCAAACAAGAAGGTATATTGTTTTAACACCAAATAAATATCTAAGCGAATGAATATTTCCGTACAAAAATACTTTAAGAGAGCAAAAACCTACATTGTGCACGACTATTTCAAAAGTTTCCATTGCTAATTTTTGTAAAATCTGTCACAAAATTTTGATATGATGACATTAGCCAGTTTTAATTCCCGACTTCTCACAACTGCCAGGGGCAAAACAGCTGCGGAAAAAAGAACAGCTTCATCCGTTCTCAAATGATTTAACGACTACGCAAATCAAAGACCAGATGATGATAATGTCACGCACATCATGTTATGAGAACGCAATAGTGAAGCATCACAATGGTTCTAAGCAAATGCTAGCCTATGCCACAAAATTAGTAATGGAAACTCTAGAAAAGATACAATTCGTGCACAATTTTGACAGACAGATTATCAGCTCTATTGTTTAAAAACATATTTGCCTGGGCCCTAAACTAAAAGTAAACAGGATTTTTTATGAAGCCTTTGAACCAAGTATCGACATCGAGATAAAACTTAAAACAGCATCTTAATACGGCATATCGCCCACATAGCGGTGTTTAAATATAAAAAAAGAACATACAGTCGGGGTGGGGTGGGCAAAGTAACCAGATAGCTTAAGAGATTGCAGTCTTCCTCATTTTTCAACTATCGATTTAAATTCCTCTACCAAAACCTGGTAGAGCAACTGGTTAGTTTGTTGGCTAAACAATTTTTCCTAGTCAAAAAATTAATTTGGTTTGATCAGCGTCGACTCACTTCGGTGCCAACTCTACATGTCAGTGTGGGAACACAAAACTGCCATATTTAAATGGGGTAATGGGGCGTGAGATTGCGATGACAGGTGTACAGAATTATGACACAACACAAAAGTTGCAATTACCAAATGACCTAACACTGAATGTGATCACACCTTACGGTCAATAGCGCCATAGTCGGCGCGGTCCATGATTCAAATTAAAATGACGCATTTCGCTAATAGCGCGAGAAATGTATGTGAGTTCTTTTTCATCAGCATATGACTAACCAGTCCTCGTCTACACAAACCACAATGCTGTGACAGTGGCGAATCCAAATATAAGAGCGGTCAGCTTGACCACTGGCTTGATAGGCAGTTTCCCCGACAAACGTCCACCACTGTTATTCCTTTCATCGAGCATAGACTCATCGGGAGTATGCGAAAATTCTGATGGAATAACTTCTACAAAAGTAACATAGAACAAAGTGCCTGTTGCAAGACATTCCAATATCGCAGAGGCATACGATGTACCAGATATTTGCCCAAATGATGAGAGTGAAAGCGCGGCTGGTTCCACAGTTGCAATATCACTTATATTGGGTACGGTGGAGTTGTTTTGTCCTAAACTTATCACAATGCCAATCGCACAGCCTAACGGAGATCCAGTGCAGAAGATGAACGAACACACCACGGCGACCATCACGCGCGTAGGCGTGAAAGTCTCAAACAGTTTTACTCCGATGCCAAAGGCAAGAAAGCCTTTGTGAACTGCTATAGCAACCAAAAGCTGAATGAGATCAGCGATTGTTCTTTCAAGGCCTAAGGCCAGACCTTCAAATATAGAATGAAACGAGAGCATTGTGACTAAGACTAGAGAACGGATTGCTTCTGATCTACGATTAACCTTATCAGTTGCTGGTGTAACTGTAACAGTAATGTTTGCATGAGAAAGGTGGTGGTTAGCTTCTGGTTCTGAAGGTTCACTTTGAGCTAATAATCTACTGGAGTTATTGCTGCTGACGGAAGGTTCCTCTATTTCGTCATAGCTTGCATTACCTATAGCCCCCCACCGATGTAAGCACAACGCGTTTACGGAGATCTCGACAAACATTACCAGCAGCAGGCCAAGAGCAATCAAAAGTTCAGTTATCGGAAACGTGGTTTGAAATTCCAGGTCTTGAATTCCTTCTTGGGACTCTGGCAGCAAATCCAGAAAGCAAATTCCCAGAAATAAACCACCACACCAGCATTTGATGAAACTTGATATATCGTATGCTACGAGTCGACGAAGAAAACGAGAAAAGCAATTCTGTAAAAAAGTGTATGTTTCAAAAATTAAACGCTCTAATTTTTCGAAAAAACACGGCAGACGTGGACAAAGTTGAACACGTGACGCTTGATGTTAAACAGCATAATCAACAGGGCATCATGGTTGCCAGTTCATTTACATGAGAAAATTGAATTTAAATAATTGCCAAGGTAAAAACAAGCAATTTACATGTGAATGCAAATATATTTACATCTTCTCTAGATGAATGCACATACCAACCTTAGTAATATAATTTAGCTAAATAATGTGTAGCATCCTATTTGGGAGAGATGACTTAAAAATGAGGGATGGGAGATGAAAAGGAAAGTTGAGTTGAAACAAAACTCAAAAATTATATTTGGTTTTCCATTTTTGGCTTCAGATTTTAAATTTTCTTCTGTTTTACTTAACATCGATCCCCATAGTACATTTCGTGATACAATTTAGCAATTATTTTGACGTAGCTTTGAAAAAAGTTGTTTGAGTCATAAGCTTTTCGTGACGCTCTCATCAGTGGCGGTATCGCGTCAAAAGGGAAGATCTAGAGTGAGTCAGTGTTTCATCTGAATAATTTGGACATTAGGCAATCAAGACAAGCCAATGATAGCGCTAGTATTGTAAAGCGCGCCAAAGAAAGATTTCGCAATAGCAAAATGCTAAATAAAGCGCAGCAAGAGGCCAAATAAGAACGCCGCGATTATTGAAAGAGCTGCGTGCTGCGGCGAGAGATGAAAACCACTTATTATCATAGTTTAATGCACATTGATCATTATCTAAAAGATGCTGACCGATGGAAGAGTCGCAATCCGGTTTGGCGTCGTTTGTAGTTACCCCTCCTCTTCCTCGAGATGGAGGTACGGCATGAACGGCAATTCAGGTCCATGCCGTCAACCTAATTGAAATTAGGCTAGGGGAAAGATGGCAGCTCATTTCGAACCGGTGTTGAGTGATTGGTAGCCCCACCAACAACAACGCGGACAGCCACTGGTGGGTACCCAAGAGTCGTATTTTACGACATGCTGGGTTAGCAACTTCACAATTGTAATCCGGTGAAGTACGGGTAGGCCACCTGTCTGCCACATAAAGGTGGAGGGGTCCCGTTAAGTGCCTTGCCCAAGGACACAACAAGCAAGCTTGCCGGCTTGTTCTCCACACTATCCCTTTTTTATGCAGAGCGCCAAGCAGGGAAGCTGTGAATACCATTTTTTAGTCATTTGGTATGACTCGACTTAGGGAATGAACCCCAGGTCTACCGACTGCGATGCAGCGCTCTCACCACTACACCATGGCGCCAGTTTTGATGTCGTTTCGTTTGCACGATCATTCAATCACACATATTGTACAAACGAAACGTCACCAAACCGGATTGCGACTCTGCCATTGGTCAGCATGTTTAGATAATGATCAGTGTGCATTAAACTATGATAATAAGCGGTTTTCAATTCTCGCCGCAGCACACAGCTTTTTTCATCTTAATCTCTTAGAGGCTGCTTATATCAAGAACCGGGGCCCGGTGTTATGCACACAGAAAGAGTTTGTTTACCCTCTCAAACTCTTTCGATAATCGCGGCGTTCTTATTTGGCCTCTTGCTGCGCTTTATTTAGCATTTTGCTATTGCGAAATCTTTCTTTGGCGCGCTTTACAATACTAGCGCAATCATTGGCTTGTCTTGATTGCCTAATGTCCAAATTATTCAGATGAAACACTGACTCACTCTAGATCTTCCCTTTTGACGCGATACCGCCACTGATGAAAGCGTCACGAAAAGCTTATGACTCAAACAACTTTTTTCAAAGCTATATTAAAATTCTATATCACCAACAAGTTTTTTGAATTATTTTGACATAAAATGAGTTAAAAACAAAAATCAAAAGTAAGATTTCTGTTGCATATATTTACATTCAAAATTTTTTAATTCCTGCGCAATTACACTGAAAATAGGTCCAATTAGCAAGTTTAATGATAAAATATTGCAAAATATTATTTAGCATTCTATTTCGAAATGAGACGAGTTAAAAACAAAAATCACAAGTAACATTTTTTTGTATATTTTTGACTTTCAGATATTTGATTTCTAGCTCTCTTAAACGACTTGTACGCTCGGAGACGAATGGTAACTTCTGATTACCCATGAACCGTATTCCACACAGCTGGTGCTGCGGTTACCTGCCAGTCTACGCTACGCATGCTTGATTGTTTCGAAATAGAATGTCACTTTCCCCTAAGCCTGATCTTTGATTATGTTTGCGGTAAGAATCGGAATATAATCTTTGTAGGTCCTGGTTTGTTTCAAGAAAGAGAAGGGGTAACAGCACCAACAAAACAAAAACATATCTTCTAGGTTTAATTTATTTGCAGCTGATATCTACACGATAAAGTATGAGACGAAATGCAGTCTGTCGCAAAGATAGTACACGTAAGAAATACCAACTATTTGGTATCTATCTGCAGGCGCTGCAGGAAGGATTCTCAATTCTGCTAATCCTAGAAAGACGAAAGCTTAACAGTAGACTGTGCCCGTTGCAGCGAAGACGAGAGAGAACACAGCGAGCATGACGTAGAAGCACTGGTTCCTTGGTGAAAATAGAGGGAACCTGTGTGTCGAAAGATTTTCATGAGACGGTACGCGTCCAGCCCGAGAAAAGAGAAGAGTGGAAACGAGAGATAAGAGAAAAGAGACTAAAACGTATTGCGGAGGGTGCAAGTAGCGCTCCCCGTCGGGCCAGCTCATCAGCCGAGTCGTTGCCCGGGATAAACGAGTGTCCGTGGACCCATTGTAGCCTGATAGAACAGAAGAGAGAAAACAGTTTCTGCCAGAGATTAAGGTAAAAGGAAAGATGGAGGAGATAACAGAGTGGCGAGGACAGAGCGAGAGTCAGATAGGAGGAGACGAAAAGTGGCAGACTTGTTGGTGCTACCGAGACCAGCAAAGAGCTTGCAGAATGGCGCAGGCTTCAGCGGAAAAACTTGAGCATACTGGGCCTGCTGAAAACAAAGAGTGGCCTCAGTGCCATAGAGAGAGTAGTTGGCAAGTACGCCAGAGCCGTCTTTGCCAAAAGGGAAAGGAACAGAGCCATCTGTCCAGAGCACCAGATCGTAAGGAGGGCATTCAGAGTCAGAGAAGTAGAGAACAGTAGCAAAGGAAAGAAAAAAAAATGAGTACCTCTCTGCAGAAGGACAGTGAGAGTCTAAGTCAAAAGCAAAGTCATCCCAACAAGCTTTCTGAAAATTCAAGGGAGACGTTCGTTGGGGCGAAAGACCGGAGAAAGAGGAACGGTTAGTAGAATTGGTAGGTGATCAGAACCTAGGTTCTAAAGCACCTTCCAGGAGCAAGATAGGGCAAGAGAGAAAAGAACAAAGGAGATGTCAGGGGAGGAGCGATGAAGAAGAGTAGGCACGTTAGAGTCATTGAGGGGGAGGAGGTCAGAGGAGATGATCCAATCGAATGCTTTCTCCCCACAGGGATCGGAAGTACTTTTTGAGTCCTAGAGGGGGTGATGGCAATTGAAGTCTTGCAGAATAGAGATTTGAGGAGGAGGGAGAAAAGAAATTGGTTCTGCTATCCTTCAGAGAAGAGCGAATAGAGGGAGCATAAAGATTAAGAAATGAGAGCGAAGAGGAGTTGTTTAGAGAGATGTTGACCTCTACATAATCAGTGTAGGGGTCAAGCGAAGAAAGAGAGGAGGTAGAAAGCTCAGAGAAGGATAAGCCCTGCCTGACGAAAATGATGACGCCGCCGCTAGCGTCTGTAACATCAGTAGAAAAAATAACAGATCGGAGTGGCTGCGATCAGATCGCAGAGCAGAGAATCCAGGGATCCGAAAAGAAGAAGATGAATTAAGGTTAGATTCCTGGATACAAATGAGGTCAACGGGATGAGATGAAACAAAGTGTAGTAGTTCAGTGCTCCTGGCTCGGAGACCCCCAGCATTCCATTAAAGAAACCTGAGGGAATTAGGGAGGGGAAGAGGAAGCAGGAGGTAAAGAGAAACAGCCAGGAGCATGAGGCGGTGGTGAGGGTGCAGAGGGAGAAGATACAAAGTGGGCGGAAAAAGGATAAGAGGTTTGAAGGCGAGGGTGGGGTGCGAGTGCTGCATTAGTAGAAGGGGGCCACATAGGCCAGATCGTGCAGTGGAGGTATACCAGCTGGAGGAGTCCGAGGAGGAAGTCACATTGCTGGTAGGTGTGGAATCTCCAAAAAAAGCAGGGAGGGAAGCTCCAGGAGTGAGAGCTGCCAAGAGTTCTGAATCTAGAAAAGGAGAGTAGTGAGCGCTTGAAATGAACCCAATTAAAGCACGTCCAGCATTGCACTGACCTACCCCGCCAGGTCACATTTGCAGCGCACACTGAACTGGGAAAGACGGAACCAGGGTTAGGATGAACGTTGCCGCTCATCAGGAGAAGGAGAAGAATGAGAAGACGGGCAAGAGAAAGACAGAAGAGAGAAAACAGGCCGATTTTAAAAAGGCTGCGTGCTACCTTTCTGCGGTCGTTCAGGGGGCTGCACGGCGAAAAAATGGTTTGTGTGAGGGGAGTGCCCGGGGTAACTGGGACCCTCGGAAGGCCAACAGCCATTTTAACCCAACCCAAACGGGGATAGGGACCGCACCACCACGTTGAGGCGGCTATTGATTGGGGCAGTTCAATTTTGCTCGCTTTACATGTATATACTATATATACGACGGAAATTTCGCACTTCGCTATCCAAAAAGATCGGAGTCAATACGTGTTTTGGGAACGGACAGAAAGTTCGTAATGATGATTGGAGTTAAAGTAACTCAAAGTCAGAGTTTGTTGAGGATAGAGAGGGAAAATCAGCGCTATACGGTGTAATTTGTTGTTGTGACGACAGGTTATTGTCGAGAGCTGTAATATGTGGTCATACGGTTTAGATCTGAAAAGCATTAGGTCAACTGTTGTAAAAGTGTTTGTAAGTAGTGAAGAAACTTGTAATAACTATCTATTTGTTAAAGTATTTAATTATTTTTTGAATTGTAGTAACGAACTATTTGATTTTCTTGCAAGCAATTCGTGATTTCTAAATTTTTGTTAGTGGGGGTTCCGTAACAAACGCGAAAGTACATTAGGGGTTCTGCGATGACAAAAAAGTCGAAAAGCACTGTTCTACATTCAACACGAGTTCTAATATTTATGAAAAAGAAACACAGAGTAATTCGGAAGGATAAGCTCAAGCGAATTAGGTAAAGAAATAGCAATAAATGAAGGTTTTTGTCTTCTCAAAATGATAAAGTGTAGAAGAAGGCAGGCTACAGACCCACAAAAGTTAAAAAAAATTGTCAAAGGTCGTTTTCCCGTTTTTTGTTAGTGGAAGCGGAAGCGATTGAAAAATAACCGCTTCCACATCCCTGCTCTAAACTTTTTTCTAATGCCAATGCCAGCGAAAATGATGGCGACATTAGTTTAATCAATTTAACTCTTGAAACACAACTGAGCGCAACAACCTACTCCACATTTCAGGCTTTACTAGGAACCGATAATCTTCGTCTCACATTACCAACCTGAGCAGATTCGGCGGTACCTTCTCCACTTCCATAATTCGTAGTCTGATAATCACGCGTTGCTTCTTCGTCGGGAAGCAACCTTTCTCTTTCCCCCTCTGATTCTTGTTGATGCGTTGGCTGTTGGTGACCAGCCTTGGATTTCCATATCAGAAAAGGTGCCAACAAACCACAACCCAAGCTTAAAATCCATAATAGCAATGCAGATAGAATTTTTGCGACCACTAAATCCATAACTTCAATCTTATAAATAAAAAACTTACTGACTGCTTTTGGACTTTCTAAATTTATTGAAAAAAAAATAAATCAAACTACCGGTATAAACACTAGTGCGAAGCGCAAAGCGCAGTTTTAAAGTTTGAGGTTGCTTTATTGGTTGCAAAAATGATGATCAGCTAAAAAGAAGTACTGAAATTTATGCCTGTATTTTAGTTTACAGCATGACAGTTGGCTTATGTGCAAAACATTTTCTCTCTGATCGCAAAAACAGCATATGATCGCATTTAGCAAGCCGATAATTCGTGACGCGAAAATATGGTCGGAACAGTTTGTCGAGCATAGATATGCACAGAAAACGGTTTTTCGAGTCACTTTTTATTAATCGTTAAATGAAATGTATATAACGCTACAGATGCAGCGCGTTAAAACTTCCAGTCTCGTGGCTTTTCTTTTCTGCTTAACATTTCATTTGCTCAATGAATATCCACAGAACTTTCAATCTTAGCATTTTGAAATTGTAGTTAGCACCAGCAGCTACAAGATCATGCCACTTTGCGCTTCTTCTCCACTGCACCGTTTCATACTGTCTGGTCTCTATAAGAAATTTTCACCCTTCTAATCGACCCTTGACCGATCCAAAGATACATCTCTAAAACCGACAAAAAACAGGTACCGAATTGCTTCGGCATTACTCCATACAGTAAAGCTACCTCAATGTCTCTGGGTAAATCCTCTATTCACATTACTACCTTGCTTTGAAGTCATGGAACCAATATTTTATTTAAATTGGATCATAAGACTTAAACCTTTAACTAATTGCTTCACTCCAAAAATAGCAACTTCTAAACAGTTGGCTCCCAATTAAAAAGACAGTTACTTGCTAATTTTTTGCACAGCAAGTAATCTTTACAGCAGCCTTCAAAATTAGGAAACGCAAAAGTGCTGATCGATATTTTTTTCTGTCTCTAATCTTTGTCTGCTCGATTTGTGGAGCTTTTTTGCTGACCACCGCGATGTGAAACTTGCCGCACGAAGTACTAACTACCATTGTGTGATCACAAGCGCTTTATATACAGATCAATGAACTAGCGTGAAACGAACTGCTACACTAGATGACTGCAGCATGCATATTTTAACACTAAATAGCGCAATCCCACACTTGCCATAGAAAATTGCAAATTCAACAACATCACCCAAAAATAGTGATGTTGAAAAAAATTTTTGACTTAAATAATAATCCAAAAACAGTTAACACAAAATTTTACATTTTCAATAGACAGATGGAGGCTGAAGAAAGTGCTTTCAGGCGAACGAGATATAACCTAGAATAGGGATGGGCAAACTGCGGCCGGCGAAAGCATCAAGAAAATAATTTTTAAAAAATTAATTAATGTCGAAGAACGTGATTGGGTGCATTCTTCTCATTGATAGACTTTAAAAATTAAATGTGCTTGCATTTTCAATTGAATAAAACTACTTTGATTCATTTGTCTAGTAATTGTTGGTTTTTAATGTTATACCAAATTTAAAATGCAAATCAATTAGAATAATATACCACTGCGTTCGTTAAAAAGTGCGGCCCTCAGCTAACTTCCGTGACCGCGATGCGGCCCGCAAGCTAAAACAATTGCCCACCCCTGACCTAGACCATGGATGTCCCATTTGTGGCCCACTGCATTGTTAATTGTTCTCAAATGTTGCCTAGAAAGTACTGGATAGTTGCATTGTTAAGCCTAAAGAAAGTGAAGACCTTATTTCTCGTTCTTTGCTGCTTCGAAGCAAAACTTTAACTGATTTTCACATCAGGACCCTTTTGGGTCGTCGGTTTTTTCGTCGACACCCTAGGTTCCAAATGTTGATACAAAAATTTGATATAATAAGTTTATATTTAAGTCCTTTTGGGGCCCGGTAAAATATTTAAATTTGTAACTTGGCCCTTTAGGAAAAAAGGTTAGACGTACCTGAACTAGACCAAAAACAAGAGTGGAGAAAATAATATGCATTAGTGATGCTGGTGGAATCAGGCTTTAATCTGAAATATCGCACATGATACCTTACGTTGTTGTGAAACAACGAAATTTTTACCTCAAAATCTTGTACGCGCATTCTCATCTCAAAAACTCTCAATCTCACTCGCTGTCAGTACCGGGACGGTGCCTACACCCAATCAATGAAATGGTCACTCACGCAAACTGTATACTAACCGTCTAACACAAAGATCGGCAACCCTTTACGACCGAAGAGCCATTTGGGCCAGATTTACACAAAACAGAAAACAATGAGAGTCGCAAAAGATTGTGTACAGGCGAATTTTTGTGACACAGTCCATCAAGTCAAGGTGATCTCGTAAAAAAAGTCATTACCGTTAGTTAGTTTGTGCCAAACTGTTCTCCGACAAAAAAAAGGTAAAAAAGGCGCAGGTTGCCGAGCCCCGGTCTAACCGGTTACCAAGTTACAGTGTTTTCTTGTAAGATGCACGATCGAGTGGAATCGCCTTCGTTGCGAATCACAACGTGGTGTGACATCAAAGTTACAGAGTAAATCCCTTTATCACCCACAAGCTTAATTGCTGAACTCATTTCACCAAATAGTTAAATCTTTTCTTTAAACTGGATCAAACGATCTAGACTTTTTGCTAATTGCTGCATTTCAAGAACAATGCCTTCTAAACAGTTGGCAATTAGAAGGCGAGCTTTTCTTTTGTCAGATCAATCACCAGCGATACTGCAAGTAGCTATCACGAAATGCGCTTGTATAAGATCTGCTTTTTCTTTTTGTAGCATTTTTTATGGTCTCTTTGTTTGATGAAGCTTTTTGTTGATGATCATTATCTCGTCGCGAGATAAAAATTTGATTTTCTACTTACCGTATTTGCCGGTGTATAAGTCGACCTTTTTCGATCAAAAATCGACCTAAAAAAATCGACCTCGACTTATACACCGAGTCATGAAATTCAAAAATAAGTAGTCATAAAATCGTAAATTTCCGTCGAATTTTAGGGGGTCGACTTATACACCGGCAAATACGGTAATCGTGTAGTGAAATGGTGGGAACGTGACGTATCGCTCGAACATTCTGCCGGACTGCAAACTCCCTGAAACCTTGCTATTTTGGTAGCGGTAACAAATGACTTATCTACCAACTGTAGAGCACTACGTCTTGTTCGAACAGCAAATTATAAATTTTAGCAAACACACTTCATCCTCAACGGTATTACCTGCTACTATACCCAATAGTTTTTCTTAAGTTTTACGGCTTGCGACAACTCTGTAAAATGATAAACAGGAAGCAAGGATGCGTTTACACAACTTATCAATCTCTCTCACTAATAGGAAAATTGCGGTTTCCTTGTTATATAAATGCCAAGCGCAGAAAGATCAAATTATTCGCTGAGTGAGTTTAACCCTTTTCTTCTTTATGATGAGAGTACGGCATAAATGGCAATTCACGTTCATACGTCAACATAATTACGATTAAGATTGGACCAAACCGCAGGTTGCTCCGGACCAAGGTGGCTCCGGAGCCGCAGGATGCCGACCTCTGGGAAAGGGGAAAGCGGCAGTCCATCTTGAAACAGCCACGAATGCAAATTACAGACTGGTAGCGCCACCACCACAACAAGGCGGACTGCCACTGGATAGCATCCAAAAGTAGTTAATAACCCACTGTTTATTTCCATTAGTTTAACAAAAATCAGCCTCTTTGCAATGTTGCCAAGCCCTCTTGACACTTAGATTCGAACCCCCTCGGTGTAATAAATTTTGAGCTTGATGTACTAGCTAGATCAGGGGGGGGGGGGGGGGCAAACTACGGCAACCAATGCTTTTTGTGCGGTCCGCCAACACTTGTAGAAACTTTCATGTATCTGATTTATTACGACAGGGGTGGCCACGCTTGCCGTACTAAAGAGATAAAAACGATAGAAGCCATTATCGAAATATGGCGTTACGCAATTTTTAGTTTGAATTGACACTTTTCCGTGCAAATAAACTGACGACCTTTTTTTTGAGACCATCATTTTCAAAGTCAGAAATTAGGCGTTTGCACCCTTCCACCCGCATTGTATACAGCTATTGCAAGATTTTAAGCACTGGCCTTAGGCCAACTCTTGAATGATCAATGCAGCCCTTCGACTAAAAGGTTTGCTCATCCCTGTGCTAGATCAAAGGACGGAGTCGAAGCTTTTCACTCAACAAAGAGTCGCACTAAGTAAGCCATTACCCTAAATAGCTTCTGCACTTTTTGTTGCGTTCGCTAAAACCATGCAAATATTTCTGATGAATGCGTAGTTCTATATCTTAGTAGGCTTCTAGAATATTTATCAACCTTTTTATTTGATAGTTTAAGCCAATAAATTACTGATAAATGATCAGCATATTTTGGCCACAGATCTCCCGGATAGTGGTCGACCAAAAGCGTCAAATGGGAGAGCAAAGACATTAACAGCTTTAGTTTTGTTTTTTTGGATTGGTGATTGATTAACAGGATGCGCCTAACAGTTTAACGCAACGAATGGACAAATGCAAACAGCGATCACGATTTCAATCTTTCTAAATACATTCAGCACTATAGTGAAATGGCAAAAACGAATTACCTTCTTGAGTTAAAAGCAATAATGATCTGTAATATCAGCGGTAAATAAAAACCAATCGGTACGTTAAGATTCTTGGAAAAAACGTTCAGTCAAAGTCTGTGTAAAGTTTCGCATTTAAAACACGAGGTTTAAGAGCATGGCCGACGAAATCGGTTCATATGCCATGGCACTTTGTCTGCTGAAGCAATGAGCAAAAATACAAGTATTCACACGGATATCTACACTATATAACGCAATTCTATCCGTGTGTTTAACTCCTCCAAAAATACTAACTGTAGAAACATATAACTAGGCACAATTGATCACTTCCCAGGATGAGTTTCATAGATTGATGACGTCATAATCAAAGATAATTCTATTTAAATTTGCAGTTTGACGGAGAAAAACGTTTTTTTGCTCAAACAAAAGCCAGCCTCCAAGCTCACCAAAAGGCAAAAATTTTACCCATCTATGGGTTAAAATGACATCACAATTAATGCTTATTTGCAGATTTGGTTTTCAGCATTTTCTCGAGAGATTACTGACTTTAGAAACGCGGATGAAAACTAATGGAAATACTGTACAAAGTATAAACAATGTGTTTTCTATGGAAAAAGTTTGATAACGATTGTAGCTTTTCTTGAAACTCAAGAAGAGATTTTTCTTTAAGTGCTGCGATTAAGCACGCTTTCTTTACTTTAGTTCGAGAACGCGTTATGCCTCATTAAGCAGTGTTTTTCCTTTTTTTCTCAAGCGGACTATGCCCGGCAAAGGCGCTCATTCGTGACCATTCAACACAAACGGATGACGTATTAACATTTCGATGCGCCCAACCAAACGCTTGTTCATGTCTTTCGCTAGGGAAAATTTTTGTCTAACAAAAAAGCTATTCGCTGGCAACCAACACCAGTAACTTGCCGTACGTTCAAAGCATATTCTGTGCGTCATCTTAGCACTTAACACCATGTCGAAAAAGAGTCTGCTATTTACAAACAGTAATAAAGTCAGCTTAGACATTTAATTGCCATAAGAAAAATTAATTTCGCTAACGCATCCTCAGTTTCAGTTTCTGCAAAAAACTGAGGATGCGTTAGCGAAATTAATTTTTCTTATGGCAAATAAATGTCCAAGTAGACTTTATTACTGTTTATTAATAGCAGTCACTTTTTCAACATTTACTGATATGGAGTAAAGTCGCTTAGATAGACTATCCTGCTAGGGTTTGATTACTTTTTCCAATTCTAATTATTATCACTTAACAGCATGAAATTATTTTGAATGACAAAAGTCTAGCCAGGGACTTAGAAAATTTTTCTCTGTACACGAGACATATTTTTCTTCAGAAAAAAAAACAGTCTTTTACTCAAAGAATAGGGTTGGCTTTCGATTTTAATTTTGTTTTTCCTTTAAAAAATAAAACTTTCTTTCTCAGTTCTACCAAAAAAATGAGTCACAATGATGTGAAGAGCTTCTTTCTTTACCAAAGAAGCAAAGCCTGAGGTATTGCCAATCATTGCGGGCACTCCGTCAATACACAAACTACCAATATTTCTCTTCCAAGTGAAGTCTTACTTGGAAAAGAAATTGTTCACCATCTGTAATACGTCTTCAGCTATCGTAGTTTCGGGGATGAGGAGGGAAAATAGGAATTCTTCTCTAATTGCATCGGCATGCATACAAAGAACTGAGAGACATCTGTGCTTTCATCCAGTTGCCCGGTAAATGGAAATGGTGAAGTTTTCAGTTTCTCTATTACTTGTTCCAGAATATTATTAGAAATGTCAGTAATTGTGGAGCTGATATTGGAATATTTAGAATATTAGCAGAAATGTCAGTAATTCTGGTGCTGATGGTGTCATTTGACAAACGCATGGCTTCAAACTGCAGACAGTGTTTCACTGTTTGCAGTTTGAAGATCTGCTGATCTGCTGACACTGTTTTGACCTATCAGGTCTCTTTAGTGCAGTTGGTGACCGACAAGAAGCTAGAGGTTTTACTTTTCAAGTTTCTCTCTTTGCTCAGTGCCAAAAACCAGCTCAGTCATTTTCCATGGCACTGGGTTTCATTAATGTCTCTCCAATTGTAAGTGCTTTCTTTTCCTTGGCAATGCGGCAAGCAATCTTATCAGATGCTTCGAGACAAGACTTACGCGTCTTGACAAATCCAAAGTCTCAGCTTTCTCAAATCAAGCCTTCTTAGGACGAAAAAAATCAACACAATCTATAGCATTTTAGGACAAACAAATGTGAGGTGCTCTTTCAGTTTTGCTAGTTTCATACTTGTATTTGCAAGGATGCTACCACATATAAAACACTGAGGCCTTTCGTTGCCATCACCATCAGCAAGGAAGGTAAAACCAGAGCTACACAGTTTTGACTGTACAACATTTTCTCCTCTTTGACATTTTTGAATGGCTAAAAATCTAACTTATTTATCCTTCCTAGTTATGAATCTTTTGTACCAGAAAACTCATAAGCAGCACTGGCATATATCTATAGCACCTGATACAGCATTCACGTACACAGTTTTTGGTTCACCCTATTATGACATATACGTTGTGTTTGATTACGATTACATCATAAATGCGATGTTGCCAAAGTAAGTGGTAGTGCATATTATGACAGTGGATGTGACTGATTAAGCGCAACAATGGCTCAAATAATGACAAGGTTTATTCGTACGTGGATCTGGTTTTATGGACCCCTTGAAGCATCTTCACACACCCCTTAGGGGTTCGTGGATACCAGGTCAAAAACCCCTGCTTTTGGAAAAGGCACATTCCCCTTTTCTTGCTATGCCGCAACCATGGCAAATAGCACACCCAAAGAACTTCATATCAAAAATACAAATGCAAAAAGGGGCACACTAAAGCGTGAAATAGGTCTACTACCAAACAGTTCATTTCTGTAACTGCGGAAACAATTACCTTCACTATTGACTTTGTTTAACCCCTCCCCTTAGATTTTTTGGAATGAAAAAATAAGTTCGTAAAATCATACATTGTCGGTGAATATTACCAGCTTTGATTATAAACAGAAGTACATCATCGTTATATGTACGGGGACTAGGGCCTACTTTGCACTAATTTTAGTTGCTGCTCTTTTTCTTCTTGCGTATGAAACAACTGACTTCACGATTTTATGTCCAGGCGGTGCAGCCATTGGATTGTGGTTTTATCAAGTACTGTGAGATTTACGTTGCCACCTAGGAGTCGGTGGATTAGGCAGTTATAAATGAGATGTTTTGCAGTTTGAGATTCAGGTCCGCAGTCGCAGAATGATGATTTGACGAGACCCCAACTGCACATGTTGTTATTAAAACGGCATGCCCCGGTTCTCCAGGCAGTTAATTTTTACCATTTCTTTCCGAGGCAGTGTTGAACTGGGTGGGGGTTTGGTGTTCGGTTGGACCGCAGACTGGTCAGATCTTGCAGTTTTATCCCAATTGTTTCCTTAGGCTCCCAGGATATTGAAGTTGGAGCTTTTTCAAGGGCTGCACCAAGACAAGAAAAAGGGTGGCGAGATTTTAGCCTTTGAACTTACAAGGTTGCTTTTCATTGAACAACTAGTTTAGAGTATAATTTTCATCCAACACAGCTTGTTGAGCAAAATGATGGATGGCCTTTTCTCTACGCAGGCTGGCTGGGGCAATACCTGTCAGTACTGGTAAGAGGTCTGTGGGTGTAGGATGCAGACATCCAGTTACAATCCTCATGGTATCATTGAGTGTAGCATCAATCTTGTTCGAATGTGTGCTTGGAAACACCGCACTGGAGTTACATACTCAGCTGTGCTGCAGACAAGCACAAGGGCGCTTGTACGGAGTGTGTTGGTGCTAGCACCCCACGATGAACCAGCTAGGCATCTCAGCAGATTATTTCGGGATGTAAGTTTGGCATGAAGATTTGTGTGTTGTTTATATGTAAGTTGTCAGTCAAGTTTCACTTCTAAGTACGTGGAAAATGGGTTATGTGGAAGTGGGGTCCCATCCAGATACACAAATAGTTACGGCTTGGATTCCCTGTTGTTCAGATAGAATGGTGTGATTGTAGTCTTAGCCAAACTCAATTTGAGTCTCCACGTTCTCAGATATTCTGCTATCAATGCCATGTCAGAAATTGGTGCTTCCTCCATCAGGTGCCAGCTTTTATGGGAGTAGCATAGTGCAAGACAGCAAGATCATCAGCATATCCATATTGACGAGACTTGGTTTTAGGGATGTCACTGATGTAGATGTTAAAGAGCATAGGCGAGAGGCATCATCCGTGTGGTACTCCATTTCTCAGACGTCAAGGGCAAATGCTTCGTCTATCGCTGATCTTAAACACAAAGCTTCGATTTGCCAGGATGCTGCTTAGGAAGCGTGCCATTTACTTATCCAGGATCTTCTGGAGGAGCTTTAGTAACAATCCTTGGTCCCATACAGTATCATATGCTGCGATTAAATCAACCAGGACTATGCCAGCCTTGTTTCCCCTCTCGAAGCTATCTTCAATATCACTGGTTAGCTTGATTACCTGCTGGGTGGTGCTGTGTCCTCGTCCGAAGGTTGGTCTTCAGGCAGCTGGGAATCAACTACTGGGTCAAGTCTGGCCAGAAACAGTCATTCAAAGATCTTGTATGGATGCAAAGCAGTGAAATAGGGCGGTAGCAGTGAGATAGGGCAGTTACAATTTGTTAAGTAAAATTTTTTCTGAGACAAATACAAATATGCTGGCAAGGACGCATCCGCCACTGGATCCGCCAATGGATCCGCCAGTGAGGTATAGTCCCTTTTGTTCAATTCCGGGACCTAGAAACATAGATGCAGCCAAGGTACTCAGAAATATCATCACGAGGGTAGTTGCACCAACTCAAGAAATAAGTGCACCACCAAATCAATAACTTATTTCAGTAATCGTAAAACTGAAACAATTATGGCGTCCATCCCCAACTTTTACTTTTTTGTTCCCGTACTTATCAGAAAGCACAGATGAAATCGGTCAAATGGTGAAGAGTTGGTAAGTAAGACCAATCTTAACTCAAAGTACGACGATCGGGGTATAGGGGTAACGTCATCATTTGCACTAATTTACCGTTCATGCTCTCACACATGTAAGCTGGGTGAAGACGGCAATACCGATATTTCTGGCTTGGCATAACCGACTGGCATCATAACTTAAAATCATATGGGCTTCATCAGACCTGCCCGCTCGTTTACTTGTATTTGCCTGCAATCTCTACTGATGGTGTTCACAAGTCAAAATCATACGCGTACGTAGTGCGTGCAACGGCCGTAAGACATTTTTTGACTGTAGCTTTTGAGTAAAGTTGCAAACGTTTTCACGGCCTTGGCGCGATTGCTATGATGGGCAGCTCATTACTTTGCAGTTCATGTTTGTGTGGAATTAATATTTATACGCAACAGTCAACGCCTTTTCCTCCTACTTAACTAAAGCGAAATTTATCTAACAAAAGTGTCATATTATGCCTTCCGTCAAAAGTTTTCTTCAAAAATAAGTTGTAAAAGTTTTTGAAGAAACTAATTTCCCGAAAATTGATTTCTGGCTACAAAATAATTTCGTTTTGCGTCACAAGCTATCACTCCATCATTTTTGTTTGCTCAAAATCTCTAGATTCAGTGGTTTCCGACAGCGATGCCATTTGCAATGCTCACGGATGCCGCGAAATCTGTACTATAAAGCGCGATTTTGTCTGTCTGTTTCAACCCCTCGCAAACTACTGGACGTTCAAATATGAAACTCGGCACGATTGACTATCACCCCGGGGTGTGTCGTAAGGGGTTTCCTAATGTCACGATGACGTTACAATTAAAAATATTTATTTCAGTTTGCATTTCTTGACAGAGGAAAGCGGTTTTTTGCTTGAAAGAAAACCAGCACCCGACTAACCAACAAAAAAATTGTACCTCTTTAGGAACTAAAATGAAGCTATAATAAACGAGTAACTTCAAAACTGTTTTCTTAATGCTAACAGTAGAAACGAGAAAGAAAGCTTTTCCGGTAGATATTAACAAGATGCCTCTCAAAAACATATTTCTCTAAACAATCTGATATAGAAAGCAAACTTCTGTCTGTACGTACGGTCACTTCAACTCCTCCGAAACTAGTGGGCGTACAACTTCAAACTTCGTATGACTGATCACCTCACCGGGGTGAGCGTCCTACAAGAGTTCGTGACGTCATAACTGAAAAAACTTTTTATATTTTGCATTTCTTGACCAAGGAAAATTATTTTTGCTCCAACGAAAGCCTATCTCCAACCTACCAATTTACAAAAAATTTCATTACTTTGGGATCTAGAGTGACGTCACAGCTAACGCTTGATTGCGCAAATAGTTCTAGGTATTTTCTCAAAAACTACTGATCGTAGAAACGTGATTAAAAGCTTTTATGGGAGATATCAACGAGGTGCTTTCGCTAGTCTACAACCTTTTAAGCTGAGTTGACGACACAACAAGCAATTCATTTTTTTAAGCATTTTAAGCCTTCTAAGCATGCTCCTTTGCGTTTTTCTTGCACGCTTTACAACTCCTTCTACGATCTAATGTGTCTTGTACGATTAAAGTGAAAAAAAAACAAAAAATAGCAGCAGGCAGCAGCCAACGTTCCCTCTTGTTTTGACCCCTCTGCCCCGCGCAGTCTCCAACACGGAGAAAATGGTGAAATTCTGCACACCAACGAGCAACGTGGGCTTCGAAGGGCTTTGCAGACGGAATTTCACCACAGCAATGCAGCGTTGACCTTTTTTTTTTCTTTTGTAGACCACCAAGTCTGCGCATGATAATCTGTCCATCTGGGGAGAGTGGTCGGTATTCTACTGCTGGGCAATAAACTTTTATAGACTCTACCTAGTGAATTTCTGATTCAGCGCACACATTAGTTTTTCCGCGCGGCATTATCAAAACTTAGAGGGAATGTTGGCAGCAGCTACGCGTAGTTATTTATTACAATTTTGAAACCAAATAACTGATGCGCTGCCTGTTTAAAAAAAATGATGTAGTATTAAAGTAGCGGTTGGTGAACTACAGTTTCTTAATAATGCAATGGCAAATTACAATACTTCTGTATAGCAGCGCAAGCATGATTGATCTTAACCCAGTGCTTCTTCACTTTTTTCTTCCACAGCACCCCTTCTGGTCAAGCCTAAGCAGTCCAGCACCCCCTACCATTGGCTAACACTTGGTTACCTGTAAGGATAAAGTAAAGACAAGTGCAATACATCTTGATCATTTGTTTGGTTTATTCTCCAAAACAGCTTTTTGGTCAAAGTCGGGACGCTCAGTTGTAGATCGCGCCCTGACGGTGGGGTGGATCTCCAAAAAAAAAAAAAGGTCACCACCTATTTCTTGTCGTTGTCGGCTGGCTTCGCTGCCAATATGCCTGGTTTATCAGCCATAAAGCGGGACTGTCCCCCTTGAACAGGTCATATGGCCATCCTACCTTTTACCTCCCACCACCTCATTTGTCACCTTTCCCAGCACCCCAGGTTAAGAAACACTGTCTTAACCTCTAGCATATATCATCTATCAAATCTAGCAAAGTTAAACAAATTGACGATTTTTCAAGTTAAATCTTACGGGAATTACAACAACTATCGGCATCCTTATCACAATGACCAGGTCCAGGGATAATGCTCTTAAACCATAACCTAACTTACAGTAATAACTTAACTCTTAAATGCTCGACTTCAGGATAATTTGCACTTTCCCTAATTGCGATTATGCCAAGACTTAGCGATATACCCGCAGTCAGAGATGTTAGGTCACACAAATAACATACAATTACGACATGTTGTTGGTGATATGCTAAATATTTAATAGTCTATTTCAGAAATTACCAAGCAATCACTTTGGCCCCCCTCCCCACAACTTTACATTTACGCTTCCATGAAAGCGGTGAAATAAACGAGTAAAACTTTGCAAAATAATTGCTAGTTTCGATTGTGAGCGTCCACTTTTTAAGTACATGCTGAAAATAGGGAAAATAAGACGTTGCTAGGGACTTCAAAAACTTTGGGACAAATATACTGGCTATGCGCTACCACCCCTTCATTCATTCATGCGTATGAGCTCGTGCTCTGTTTGCAGGCCTTTCGTTAGACTGGGCCACCACCACGGGTAGACTGCTCGGCCCCACCACTTGTCTGCCACATAAAGGGGGAGGCATCCCGTTAAGTGTCTTGCCCAAGGACACAACAAGCAAGCTTGCCGGCTTGTTCTCCACACTGTCCCTTTTTTTGCTGAACGCCAAGCAGGGAAGCTGTGAATACTATTTTTTAAAGTCATTTGGTATGACTCGACTTGGGGAAATGAACCCCAGGAATACCGATTGTGAAGCGGATGCTCAAACCACTACGCCATCGCACAACCCCGGATGTTTTTCTACTTGAATGCTATTAAAAACAGGGCACTTTTCATTTTGGAACGAGAATTAGCTATGTCAAAAAAACATGAACTTTATATTACTGTTCTCACAACTACTCATATTCTCAATCGCGACGTTACTGATGGAGGCGCGACAATTGTAATAGCTTAAATACAAGTGCATCACTTCTAGTCAGTTTACTCTTCCCCTGCCCGCATTTATGCCAGGACCTAGCAATATGCGCGTAGTCACAGACTTAGGGTCGTACAAATAGGCATACAATTACGAAAATATCGTAAGGGTTTAATATTTAATAGATTATTCCTGAAAATATAGGATAACACAAAAAAAAAGAAAACGCTTTTAATTTTAGAATTTTTCAAAAACTATTAAAGCTGTGGTTCTTATATTTGGTACACATCATGACAGAGACATTTAACAATTTTGTTGAAAGTTTCAGCTATTTAGGTTGAATGATATTAAAATTGTAGCATTTTAAAAATTTCTGACCAAAAAGTTCAACGCTGATCATGCGGTAATCACGCGTCTGCCACGGCATTCACGCATGACAGGCGCGTGATCAGTGATACCGCATAAGAGCTTCTGTCGACTTAGCCTATTCTAAATTTTATAGGCAACATGGGTTTTAGGGAGGGTAATAAAGCTGTCATTCAGGCGTGTTGGACTGAAAAAGGCTGGGGAGCTAAAAAATTGTTAGGGAATTTCCTGGTAAAGGATGGAAAGTGGTGTCAGTGCATCGAACAATCAATAAGGTAAAACAAGCTGGTGGTACTGAGAGAAAGACTGGATGTGGCAGACTGCGAACTGCTACGACTAAAAAAAACAAACAATGTATTGAAGAAATGACTGCTTCCCAAGAAGAATGCTCTGGAACACATAAATCCCAACGACAAATTACGGCACACTTGCAGGTGAGCAGGCGGTCAGTACAAAGAAATGACTAAGGACCTTGGCTTCAAAGCATTCAAAAGAATCAGGATTTCACGACGGGATGCAAATATTCGAACAAAACGCAAAACTCGATGTAGGAACCTCTATGACCAATATTCAAATGAGGATGTGAAAAAAAATCTTGTTCACGGAGAAGAACTTCACGCTGGAAATTGCTCACAACCAACAAAATGACAGGGTCTTGGTGCTCGTAAAAAGAACATCCCTGCAAATCGCCTTTATCATGAATCCTACCGCTTCACAAAAAAGCTCATAGTTTCCACTGGTGTCAGGTGGAAGTGTAAAATTGGCATCTACTTCATAGACACGAAAACCACTAAGGTAAACTCTGAGTGTTACATGAAATTACTGGATGACGGACTTCTACCCGACTGTCGCAGAATGTACCCAAATGAGGATTATATTTTTCAGCAAAATGGATTCACATCACACACCAGCCGCGCCACTCAGAACTATCTGAAACACAGTACTCCAAGTTTTATTAAAAAACATGAATGGCCTCCCCAATCTGCGGTTTGCAATCCCATGAATTACAGTGTGTGGGACTCACTTTCAGAGAAAGTTTACAGCGGAAGGACGACTGGTTTTAAAGAGCAACTAACGGACGCAATCAGACAGAAATAGAGAGAAACATCTCAGGATGAAGTTCAAAGACGATTTTGTCTTGGAAAAAACGGTTGCGAGCGATTTGTGATGAAAGTGGAGGCCACATCGATCACCTGTTCAATTAGCCTAAATATATCAATGGCATTGTAATCATTTTCGGCACTGCATTTTCTGGCAACCAATTTTAAAAGCGATGGCGTTCCTTCGTCTTTTTACCTTCAAAGCTAAAATTTTAACGAAAGTGTTAAATATCTCTGTCACGATGCCTACCAAATATAAGAACCACAGCTTTGATAGTTTTTGAAAAATTCGAAGATAAAAAGTGGGATTGTTATTTTTTGCGCCACGCGATATATTTTAACTAGCCGGCTTTGCCGGCGTCGCCAAGCAGGGCTCCCATCAGTAATGTCGAGATTAACAATATCGGTTCAGCCGGCCATGCCGGCTTCACCCAATGGATAGTTATGAAAACAGTAACAAAAGATTTGTGTTTTTCTACATAGCCAATCTTGTTCTAAAATAAAACTATCGTTCTTGAAAAGCAATTGATGAAAAAACATTTGCGTGGGATTGTGCATAGCCACTACATGTCTCCAAGTTTCTGGAACCCCTGGCAACGTCTTATTTGCACCACTTTAACCATAAGCGTACTTAATTAAACCGGACAACTTTTATTGGTTAAAATGAGCTAGTGCTTCAATCGAAAGTATATCAAAATTGTGGAAGGGCGCTAAAGTAATTGATATGTATTTTCGGGGTTAAGCTTTTAAATATTAGGCTCACTACTTACAACTTTATTGCTGCTGTTTGGGTATTTGTATGAGCTAACGCTTCTGGCTGGACGCATGTTGCGTGGTGCTAGCATAAACGCAGCCTGGCAAAAAGCAGACTAACCCGAAATCAAGCACTGGCGGTTAAATTGTGAAAATAGTAGCGCCCTCATCAGTAAAATTGTGAGGACAGCAATGAAAAGTTAACAAGCTGTTGACGCAGCCAATTGTCGTTCCAAAATCAAAAGTACGGTTTTTTAAAGGAAATCCATTAAGCTTTTAAAAATCATTACGGGGATTGCGCATAGCCGCCATTGTATTCCAAAAGTTTCTGGAGTTCCTGGATACATCTTATTTGGCTTGTGTTCTACGTAGGAACTGAACTTGCTCGCAATTGAAAAGGCCAGCGATTCCAAAAAGTTTTATTTGTTCAATTTTATGAAGTGCATCGAAGCAAAATTTCAAAGTTACAGGTAGGAGAGGAGTCAAAGTAATTTGACCTAAGTATTTTCAAGAATACCCTACTAAATATTAGGACCAGTTTTAAGGCTTTTTTGGCAGCTGAATGCCTATTTGTGCGACTTAAAGCCTTTGGCTGAGCGCGTGCTGCTTGGTCTCGGCATATACGAGTTGAAAAGAACAAAGTAACCCGAAGTGATGAACCTACAGTCAAGTTATTACAATAGTAGCCATTGATAATGAACTAATGTTAAAGTTGAGAATATCAAATCAGACGGCTGCGTCGGCCTCACCCAATCGCAAAAAAATGGCTTCAATATTTAGATGACCTGTAGCTTGAAACTAATATTTGGTGGCAAAAGATAAAAGAGGACCATCTTTACCTCCATGGTTTGGCAGGGGGAATCACCAATTTGTTTGTTTGGTGTCGGCGGGTACATTTTAAAATGTTGAGACTTCATTTTGAGATAAATCTTTTAGAAAACGTAGACACCCAATGTCAAAGAAGCACGTTTTTGAGAAAGAATAGTGAAATTGTACCAAACTAGCTTTTTCTAGAAATTGCAATTCTGTGAAGTGCAGGCACCAAAATTTTGTGTGCTTTCAGCCGGTAGGCTATACCAAAAAATTTCTAAAATCATTTCGCAACCTTTTGCTTGGAAATCGAATAATTGTTTTCAATTCTATTCAATTAAGCGGATTATGCAATAAACCGCTATGCGATTATCCGAAATATTTTCTTAACAAATGATTGACTGTGGTCTGGGATTTACGATTTCAATGCGATGAAACGGATAATGCGATTATCCGATATGCAATCAACCCAATTCGACTGTATCGGAACCGCCTTAAAATGTCCTTTAAGTTTTTGAAAAAGTTTGAAAATCGACTGAGAAATAAGGTCACAAATTACTTTTTGACTAAACTTATTTTGTAAGTGTTGCTTGAAAAAATCATGAAATGATAATCTCTGGTAGCAAAAGACTGTGTTATTCGTGCCAGGCAGCATTATGACATCGCAGAGCGAGTTAAAGGGTGCAGAAACAAAACCAAGAAAAGCATGCTTAAAAGGATTAAAATGCTTAAAGAATCTGCCAATTCATTGCCAAATCATCAAATCATCAAATCATCAATAATTGTGTGAAGTTTCTTTTATCAAAGACACCTTGCTAAGATCGCCATAAAAAGCTTTTAATCGCGTTTTTACGACCAGTATTTGTTGAATAATTTAAGAAAACAAATTTTACAATTATTAATTATGACGTCACGTGACATCGTAAAGAAGTGAAATTTGTTGAAGCTGGTAAGCCGGTTACTGGGTTTCGTTATAGCCAAAAATCGCGTCTCTCCGTCCAAAACTGCGATTTTAAAAAAATTATTTTTGATTATGACGTCATCATGGCGTCACAAACCCAGTTGACACTCACCACAAGGTGGTGATCAATCGTGCCAAGCTTTTTGCTTGTACCTATAGCAGTTTCGGAGGAGTTAAAACAGACACACTGACTGACGGAGAATTGGGCCTTATATATAAGATAATTTTGGCACCCTCCTACAATCCTGAAAACTATACTTCCATGTACTTCATCAAATAAATGGATGAACGTTTGTGAAATCGTTGGGCGTTTGAATTGTGAGCAAGTCCAGTTTCAAAGTGCGCCCTACGCTAAAGACAGGGCAAGCAAGCCGTTGCTGCGGACTCCAGAAACTTTGGGAAAAATTCAGCGGCTATGCGCAATCCCCTACAATGTTTTTTAATCAATTGGAGTTTGGAACGAGCATCGCTCATGTCAAAAATAACATTAACTTTTTATTACTATTCTCACAACTATTAATGGGGTGAAGCCCGTGCAGGCGCCTGATGCGATATTTTCGTCTCGACATAAATGTTGGGGGCTCTGCAATTGCAATAACTTGACAAGTTGATTCGTAGTACAGAATTTGAAAATTGCAGAAAGTAGGGTATTCATTTTCTCGAAGCTTTTTGTCTGACACTTTTTTACAGAATCTGTCAGAAATAGAGTGAAAAGACGAAGTGAGTCAGTTATAAAGAGACGCAGTTGACGAAAAAGAAAAAAAGGCTCCATCGTGATTGGTAAAAGGAGCGACGAATAGAAGAAGCGAAAACTAATGAGCGATTTTTAGGCCATACACGAATTCTTTTTGTTTACATAAATTTGATTTGGTTGTTTTGATCCAAGTTGCTTCAAGGGTAGAGAGATGAAAAGAAGAACGGCCACGGGCAAGAATGGAAAATTTGCCATCGTTGTATTCACGTGCACACGTCGGGTTTTGTAAGATGGGCTTGGTTTATAAAATCGAAAGTTTGAGAAAAATCAATAGCAAAAAATAGATCAGTAAGTTTATATCACTATGTGAAATCATAGGTTACCAAACATACAATCTTACCAAAGTAGGAAAATTTTTTCTAGAAAATGGGTGATTAGGCGTACTAAGTGATCAGAAGCAACACATTGGGGAGGAGATATAGACTTTCTCGCTCAATTTTAGGACCAAGGCACAAAGGTACACCAAGAACTAGGTCCAGGCTGTCCATCAAACCATCACTAAAAAATGAAAAAAATGGCAGCATTTTTGAAAAAAAAATGAAAAAATTGCTACTTATATAACATCATATCTTGTACGTATGGCCTTACTAAAACGCTGCAGGGCTAAATGCATGTAAGTAACCAACAGCTTGTAACCTTTAGCCTTTTGCTACTTTTAGCAGCTACTGGTCGCAAATTTCAGGAAACAGTCGCGGTGAAGAACATTTTTTTGAGACCAATATTGTGTGGTGGCTCAAAATGACTGTTGCCTCGCCAACATGCTTGTAACGCAATATTGATCTCAAAAAAAAAAATAAGGCATTCACCGCGACTAGCCTCGAGAAAAATGGACCCCAACGTAAATTCTTGGCAGAAGGTAAGGCCGCGACGTAACAAAGTTTGGGAATCACCGCATTAATGCACTGTACCTACACAAACAGTTTGGGCATCACATCTCAAAATATGCTTTTAAAAGAACTTCTTGGATGCGAGACAATATTGGTCTCAAAAAGTATACCATTGGTGAGACCAGATGGAATTTGTAAAATGATAGAGAGCTCCTGAATCAAGACTAGTGCAAATTCAAGGTACGATGACAAGATTAGGGGCATAGAAACGATGCCTTCATTTACACCAACTTTTCTCCATAGCCGTCAGAAATGTTAATTGGATAAGATAGCCGTAGCCGGCTAAATTGATAGCTCTAACCACACATCACACTGACTGGTTGCCATTCCGAGTGAGGCCGACAGAGTTGGCTGGTGAGTTTGTAACATGGCAGCCTGTTCCACTGCTCATTCTACCCCGAGAAATAACATATTTAAGAAGAGGTATTGTGCCATACCGCTATGAGTGTCTATTCCTCCACTTTAAAAGATCATTAACTTAAAAAATGGGACGAAAAACGTTCTACCAAAAGTTAACCTTAAAAAATCTCTTACCGAACCGCTAACCCGTCGCTCTTCACATTGATTTTCGGTGCGGCTTAACAGGTCTCAGCAAAATTACGAGGTGCCGCAAATCATCTATCTTTATAGTAAAGTACCGTGAGCCTAAAACGATTGGAATCTACTGCTCTAGGTCATAAGCAGGGGAAGCTAGTAGGCAAGCACAGTTTCTGGGTGATTGATACGTAAGCACTGCTAGGCTATTTTGTATTAAACCCTTTGCATGTACAGTAGATTCCGCTTAATTGGGCCGCCGGTTAATCGGGTCAGCCGTTTAACCGGGCCAAATTGTTAAGAACAAAATCCAATCAAAGATAATGCACTACGTTAAATTCGCATAATCGGGCCACAACTGTAGTCAGACATAGACTGGTTTAATTGCAAAACTGCCTTTGTAATGTAATAGAACTCAATATCACAAAGCCAACTATATTATGTAACAATTGAAAAATACAGGCGCAAATTAATTTGTCATTTCATGCCCTTGGACATGGTAATTGTTGTGTTTTGTTGCAAATTTTGTCAAGTCCCAAGTAGAGATGCCACAAAAAGAATTAACAATTGCTAAAAGAGTTGTTGTCCTAAGAAAAATTAGAGAGCAACCTCCAAACATTAGTCATCGCCAGCTAGCTGAAATAACTGGTGTACCAAGGACAACCCTGGCACAGATACTGCAAGACTTCGGATAATCGGGTCAGCCGCTTAATCGGGCCAAATGGTGCTTATCCCGATGTGACCCGATTAAGCGGAATCTACTGTATTGAGGAATGCGTTTAGTACCCGGCCCAGGACCTTCAATTCTTCCAGTTCGTAGATCCGTAGTAAAAAACGTTTATTGAAGCTTGTTCTAGTTCAAATGGAAGTAAGTTTTGCTTGGTTCATTATAGAAAAACAAGCATTCAGTGCTTATACATGTACAACAAAGACTGATTTTGACTACGCTTCAATACAAACGGTTAGTTGCTTTCAGATGGCTGTTTAGAAACATCTAACAGGTTTAACGACCGAGTAACCTCTTCATCTCATCATTGGTCAGTTTAAGTTGCTGAGATGTCAACATCATTACAAGCTGCAACCTATTATAGTGCGCTTTCTAATGAACGGCTGATGAAGCTAAGTTGCCTATTCTTTGTTAAAATCCGGAAACTACGCTCAGTAAGCAAAACACAGAACGATATTCAAAAAAGTTTGGGCAGATAGTGTAGTTACAGAGAAGACTTACTTATATCCCGTTGCTGCTTCAATTGAAATGAAAAACTCTTGAATTTTTAGCTCAAAGGCATGTTTCTAATCATATACGAATTAATTCCGCTCCATATGTCATGCTCCACAATACCTCTAATTGCTGAACACCAAATAGGAGATCTGTGAATACTGCTTTGAAAGTCTTAAATATGTTTCGACAAGGGAACTGAAGCCAGTCTACCGACAGCGAGCGATTACTCGAAACCACAGCAACCCTATAAAGAAATTATTTGGTTCCACAGATTAAACCTATTTTACCACGCCAGATTCTTTTTTTGACTCAAAAGTCTGCACAACGAAGTGCAGACTCATAACGACAAGGTTGTGAATTTCAACTCTTTAGCATAGTTGTAGGCTTAGTCGGGGATACAAAGAGTATTTTGGCAAAAAGCAGGCTAATAAATCTAAAACTCCTTTTTTGAGGCACAGCTCTAACTGTCGTCTTTGGATCTTTTGTAGAAAGCCTCCGCCAAAAAAAACACCCCCGCCACCGCCCAAAATAAAAAATGAGTAATTATCCAGTTAGAATTTTTATTCATTGATGGAATTCAGCACTGAATTTAGCGATGTCAGCTAATATTTTGTCACGAACGCGCAATTACTTGAAACGTGGCGAACGCAATCTGCAGTACTTAAAACGTGGCGGGGGTGCTTTGCTCAAATCCCTTATTTTTGCATTAGTGGCGGGGGCTTTCTAAAAAAGATCCTCGGCTTTTACAATAACAATTGCTTTTTTGTTGAGGCGAAGTAAAATATTAATAATTGAGTGAAAGTTTCAGTCTTCTTTTTCCTGCTAGTGCTTGCGGTATATTTGCTCTGTACCAGCGACACTGGGATGTGCGTTACGCATAGGGTGGCCATTTTTGAGGGAGAGTGACAAAATTCTAGCTTTATCACTACATCCTATCTTGGTCACATCATTAAAGTGCGTCATATACGTGATTGGTGGAAAACGAGGGGACATTTTTTCTGCTGGCCGGCAGTATTGATATCTCTATTCATCGAACAACAAATATAACAGTGAAACAAACCAAATTTCTCAGTAATCAAAAGTTTTTTCGTGACGAGAGAATCTAATATATAAAACGCAATTTTGTCTGTCTGTCTGTCTGCTCTAACTCCTCTGAAACTGCTGGAAGTACAAGCATCAAACTTGTCACGATTGATCACCACCCCGTGGTGAGTGTCGTAAGGGTTTGGTGACGTCATGATGACGTCATAATCAAAAATAATTTTTTTAAAATTTGCATTACAACAAAAATCAGCTTCCGACTTACCACAATACAAAAACTTTCATTTGTTTAAGGTCTAAAATGACGTCACAATCAACGTTTTATTGCCCAATTTGTTTTTTGTTCTTTCTCAAAAAGTACTCATCGGAGAAATGCGACTAAACTTTTTTTCAGAAGATATTAATAAGGTGCTTTCGATAAAAACAATTTTTCAACAATTATTGCTTATTTGACAACGCTCCTAGCAATTCTTTATTTAAGCACTTTAAGCCCTATAACAGGGATGGCGAACCTTTTTAGTCGACTGGGTCAAATTATAGATTATGCAGCTGTAAGAACACAAACGCGAGTCATAGATTAAACACGTCTATTCGTCTAACCTCTTCTCTAAAAAAAGATCATAATCCTTCTCCAATAGCTGCATTTCAACGTCAATGAAATAGGAGAAATGTCAAGTGGGTCACTGCAATGTCTGTAATGGGTCACTCTGTGACCCGTGGGTCAGTGGTTCGCCATCCCTTCCCTATAAGCACTTTTCTTCTCTATTTTGCTTGCACGCATAAAACTGACTTCATGATTTCATAATATGTCTCGTACGATTAACAAATCTTCGCTACCGAAGATCATAATATCAAAATGTTTTCAAAAATTGCACCCTTTTTTCAAAATCAGTTTACTCGAAAACTGATTTGTGATCTCATTTTTCAACTGATTTTCAAACTTTTTTGAACAAATTAAAGGTTATTTCAAGGTGATTACAATAGTGTATGATATGTACAATGTATATTTGTTTCTGTGGTCAAAAAACAACTATAAGACCAGTGGTGTAACTTTTTAACCCTGCCAAAAAGTGGTAAGCTCAATAAGAAGAGGTAACAGTAATACAAAAACGTTATAGTAAAGTAATAACAATTACTGTCTTTTGAAAGCTTGGAAAATTTGCTTTCTAGCCATATATGATCCTAATTACTTAGGGTTAAGGATTAGTTCATAATGTCTGATCAAAACTTGGTTGCCATACATCATGCTCCATTTTTAGTTGAACAATTATCCAATTTGACTTAAGAAACTTGCAATTGTTGAACCAAAATTAGTTCTTTGGTACATTGTGACTACTTTTCCTATCAAGCACGGTTCTTTTGCATTATGTGTCGACGTTTGCAAAAAGACCCATCAAAAACTGAAGTTTCTAATTATTGATTAAATATAGTCTATCGGTTAAAAGCACTCAAAATTTTGGTGCCTGCATTTCATAAAATTGCAATTACTAAAAATATTAAGTCCTTTAGTACATCTTGGCTACTCTTTCTTGATGACAAGAATCTTTAGCATTATCCATCAAAATATTCAAAAAGATTCATCGGCAAATGGTAATTTGTAAAGCAAAACACTTGGTGATCACCAAAGACAAGGAGGTAAAAATGTTCCTTTCTCATCTTTTGCGACAAAATGTAAGTGTCGAGCTGCATATGATCTAAATGTTGAAGCAATTTCCTTTGCAATTGGGCGAGGCTGCCGCTGATTTGATATCCTTAACCTCCACATTATTATTGAGGGCCCCACTATAGCTATAACTTAACTGTGAGTGCTTCATTTCGAGTTGGTTTGCTATGTGCATGGCGGTGTTTATGCCAGGGCTAAGCAACACGGTCGTTAGTTCAGAGATGTTAGTTCATATTAATTCGCCAACATAACGAAAAAGTCGTAAGTAGCGATCCTAATATTTAATGGCTTACACGCACTGTTAGGTTATAATGTTAAATGACATCGCAAAGCTTGCCACTAATTAGTGAAAACAATAGCAGGCAGCAAAATTATCCACTATCATTTTGATGGCGAACATACATGGTAAAGCCCATTAGTGACATTTGTAATTGCAAGGATATCGGTACAAAACACTAATCTTTGTTTAACAGTAGGGAGGTCTGGATTAGGAGAAAAGTTAAATGTAATAAAATCCCAAGTTTAAGAAAAGATCAAAATTAAACAATAATACTATAATAGCATCAATCTGCAACACTGAATTATAAGAAGGAATGTTTTTGTTTGAAAAGAGCTCAATAGGCGCCTATTGCAATATGTTATATGACTTAGGGGAAAGGCATGGCTCCTTTTCATGCTATCGCCCAATTAAAGCAAACAGCGCGGGCAAAGATCTTAATGTCACAAATATCAATACGAAAGCGGGGCCACCAAATCGTCAAATAGGCTTAGCACTAAATAGCTCATTTCCATAATTGTCAAAACGACCACCATTTGGGAAACACCAACAATTTTGACTATGTTAACCCCCTTTACACTTTTGAATATTACAAATGTTAATTTGTGACATCATTCTTTCTTTTTGAATACTCCCAGTCTTGATTAATAGAACGACCTAATCACCATAACATGTACAGAAACTATGGCTGATATTTACTGAAATATTTCGTTGTTGCTCTCACAAATGTTTGTACGGTCAAGCTGGCGCAGGTGCATTCATTGATGTCTTTTAAATCGGCGCGGGTGATGGTATGGCCGGCCGGGGTGAAATCGCACCAAAGTTAGGAGAAACATTTTTCTATTTTGGTTCATAATAGATTTATAGAGCTACCGGGATCAAATCTGAAAAAATTTGGGAAAAACAAGGATTCATTTATCTTCTATGAGCATACCTAAGCCAGGAAAAACGAATATGAATCTGGAGAAAGTTTAAGGGGAAATCAAAGAAAACAACGTCACTGTGTGAAATCGCACCACGGGAAAGTCATTTTTGTTATTTCGTTTAGAATAGCTTGATATCAGAAATATGTTCTCTACTTCCAAACTACGGTAAAAGCATGGCTCCCTTGGGTTTGTGTCACCAATGGACAGAGCTCATAGACCTAAGACATAGCCAGGATCTTGAAATGATATATTCTATTTGGAAAAGGAGCACAAAAAGTCGTGAACATCTTATAGGCAGAAAACACATAAACTTTTGGTAACTGCTCACACAAGAGCCTGACCGTGAATCGGCATGGCCGGCTGAACTGACACTCTCAATCCCAGGTTACTGACGGGGACTCTGCAGGTGACGCCGACGTACCTACACTAAAAAGCAAAAAAGTTTTTCTTTTGCTGGTACGCTGCATGTTAAGGTATTTCATAAAACCATAACCATAACAATTTGTAAAACTGAACTTAGAGAGAACATTTGTTTGAAAATACGAGGCCTGATGTGCCCCTACTGAAACATGGTGACTAATTTTGGGGAAGTCATTGCCGCTTTTGTTGCTATGCCGGAAACAAGACAAATAGTGCCGCCAAAAGAACTTAATACCACAAATATAAATAGGAAAGGAGTAGCACCACATTGCAAAATAGGCTTACCATATAATAGATTATTTCTGTAATTGTAAAAGCAACCACCATTTCGCCGCTACAATCAGTTTTGATTGTGCTTCAGTCCCTTCTCCCTTACAAGTATCAGTATTAACGATAATTTGTAGCAAGATTCTTTGTGAGCATTGCCAGTCAGATTAAGAGAATATGTTGATCACAATTTCGTGTACAAGAATTGTGAAAGTGCATAAAACTCACTAACTTTTCGCTACTGCTCACACAGGAGTCCGATGGGTCAAGCTGGCGCAACCGGTTGAACTGAATACTAAACCCCGATATTACTGATGGAAAGCCCCTTCCGGAGCTAAAGCCTGTTATTGAAGTACAAAGCACTTTTTTTGCCGGTGTGCTGCCTGTTAAATTATGTATGCCTAGATTAAAAAAGAATTGTAATAAAGTCCCAAGTTTAAGAAAAAAATCAAAATGAAACCATAAACAAAGCAATATGTAAAACTGAATTTTGAGAGAATATTTTGTTTGAAAACAACTCGGCCTGATGGGCTCCTTCTAGAATGTGGGAATGACTTTGAGCGAAGGCATAGCCGATTTTGTCGCTATGCCAGAAACAATGCGAACAGCGCAGTCAAAGAACTTAATACCACAAATATAAATACAAAATGACCCGCACTAAATCGAAAATTAGGCTTGCTACTAAATAGTTTATTTCTGTAATGGCGCAAACAACCACCATATTGCTACCACCATCATTTTTGACTATGTTTCCATCCCCGCCTCCCCGGTTACACTTTTTAAAAGTATTAAAGATAGTGTGTGACAACATTCTTATTTTGTGAGCATCATCAGTTTTAATGAAGAGAATAAGATAATCACTAATTCGTGTACAGGTGTTATGGAAATACATAAAAAACAAAAATTTCTGTTTCTTTTCACACAAGACTCCGATGGGTGAAGACGGCTTGACCAGATGAACCAAAATACTTAATCGTGACGTAACTGATGAGGGCCCTGCGGGCGACGACGGCTAGTAAGAATATAAACCTACATTTTTGCTCTCAGGTACTGGACTGCATGATAAAAGTAGAAAAACATCACGAGACACTTCTCTATGCACATGGTTTTGAAGAATTTTAACGTGAGTGACATGCTGGCCAAACCTTTTTTGAATAAGTGCACGCGACATCACTTGTTAAACCAATAACATTCGATTACAGATCGACTTCACATGAGTAATGATTCGTTCTCTGCTGTCCACACTTAATTACTGGGACAATCAAAGCTTTCCACAAAAAAACAAGGGCGAGTACAACGTGCTGCCTTTGGTAATAAATGGATAAATCTTTTTTAACAACCCAAATCTTATCTTCGAAAATCGAATCACTTTGCAAGAGATTGCTGTATTTTTCTAACCGATAGTACAACACAAACATTCTTCATATAATTAAACTTGAGGTTAGGGTAGGTTAGAGTTAAGGCCTGTTTAATACCACCCTACGGTATACGGCGTACGCTAAACAAGCATAGCAAATTTAGAGTTGGGAGGGTTAGGGCTAGTCAATACAATAAGCAGAAGTTTGTCTGTACTAGGTCCACCTCTTTTCTAATGACAATTCATCATATACGCTAAGCTCTTAATATAGTTTCGCTGATATCATCAAACAATATATTTTCAAACAGACAACATAGAGGCTATCTTAGTTGACGTGCATTGATTTCTCACAGGCGATGCAGATCGCCTCGAAGTGTGCTTTTGCCTAGTCTTTGATCTACTGCCTATGCTTTGATTTCGCTGATAGCATTCTAGTGTAATCTGCCATAAAACCACACCGACATAAGTTCAATGCCATCTTGCAACTTTGCTAGATTAAGAGTCACGTTTACTAATCTTTTTGCTTGTATTTACAGTACACTTGTTCTGTATTGCTCGCTGAACAGCAGGCAATTACTCGTCACGTAACTCACTCGTGCTTTTTTTTTTACCAGTCGTTTATTTTGTTGTAATATTGAAATCAAGAGCTAACGTGTATGCGCGCAAGGAAAAAAAGCAATCTGAAAAAAGCGTTACTTTTACTGTTTCGTCACGTCTGTAGTACATTTGATAACTTTGCGCCAAAACAGAACTTCCTTTTTTTGCCTGGTCGTGGTTGTATTTTATTTCTCACGTTTGTTGTGTGAATGGTGTGAGCTGACATCGAGCGAGGTTGTGTCACTTTAATGCTCTCTGGCATTGCAAGTGGATGACTAATACCTTGAACCAAATAGAGTACTTAGTTGGGCTAGTGCTTGCAATCAAGGGTACCAAATCTAGGGTTTTGCCCACAGATCATGGGTGTATGGGGCAGTGAGTGCACGGAGCATATATAAGTATAGAGCAACGAAACCATGGGGAAACATGGCACAAAGGCAACGGGTATATGGGGCAAGGAGCACATTGGAAATGGGTATATGTGGCAATGGACCTATCGGCAAGAAACAAACGAGGCATAGAAGTATGAGATGTGTACAGGCCAATGGGTCAATATGGCATGTTAGACAATGGGCTTGTTGGGCAATGGGAATATAGGGTAGCCTAATGAGAAAATGAGGCAATTGGTGAAGCAGCTATGGGTGTATGTGGCAATGGGTGTGTGGAGCAAAAGGCAAATGGGGCAAAATAAGGCATATGTGTATCGCTCCATGAGTCTCATACGCCAGTAACAACACCCATTGATTCACAGGTCCATTTCTCCATGTGCATAATGTCCCATATCCCCATTGCCCCATGCGGTATGCGGGTTAGCCCACAAGCACACTGCCTCATATTTTTAAAGCTTCGGAGGCCGAGATTTAGTTACTAGAAGCTGTTGCTATTATCAGAACTTGTGTTGTGTCACAAGAAAAAGTGGTGATCTCCAAAAAAAAGGTTGCTGTCATCTATAACGCCAATCAATAAATTTGGATGAATTTACATTTCTTTTTTCTTCCCTAACTGTTATTCCTCCCATGAGCCTTGAGAAACACTGCATTTGTTTTGTAACTTATACTGTAACTTACAATAATATAGACTTATAACTGTATCCGCACATGTCTCTGCGGGCGCGTAGCCACGAGCGTAATGTGGAGAACAAAGAATGAATTTACTCAGTCGTGAATAAGATTTAACCGAGGGCCAGAAACGAACGTAGTTGTTAAAATACAGAGCAAATATTTGTTTTCAATCGTCAGAGATACCGAATTTCTTGCTTAGCTGTTACTGGAGATCGCCATATTAATGGGGAACTTTTGGAAATGCAACTCCCAACACCGATCTAAGAAAAAAAGCGGATGAAACGCCGCTTTAAAAAGGACAAAAACAGTTGCAAGATATGTAGGAAATTTCTGATATACTGTACATGATACGAGCTACATTGCAAATCTAAAAGTAATTTCAAGTGATTTTGAGTCTTTAATGCAGTTATGCCATTATTTTAATGCAAAGGACATAGTGGGGTTGCGTTATAAAAACCAACCGACAACTGCTAAAAATCATCCGCATAAGCCGTAGACCAAGTGCTCTAAAATTTTATTCTCGCGGCCCACAGAAATAGTAATAAACTGCATGATATACTGCTGTTTTTTGTCTTGTTTAAGGTGGGCTTTGTCAGATATACAGGGTGCGGCAGACGTAACGCTCTTTTTGTGATTTGAGGTTTTTAGTTTCGGCTTGATTTCCTCTTTATTTTAGAAATACACCGTTTTTGTATCTGGGTTTCCTAATTATTAATTTTTTCTTTTTTATTGCAAAAATTGTATTATTCACTGACGTTTTGAAAGCAAACTTGAATATCAAAATCTATTACTAATATGAGTCTTTCAAAGCAACATGAAAAATTACAGCGCTAACATATTAATTTGAATCCGGTTTTTTTAACAATAAGATGACGACTGGAAAAATTACAATTACTAATCTGCAGGTGAATTCTCTTTAAAATATCTTGGTAGTACAGTCATGTTACACGCCTGAGTACTCATAAATGCAAAGACATTTTTGTAACGTGCAGAGAAGACGAACGAAATACCGAGTTTTGTGTTGGTACTAAGGACCATACGGGCAGCCAGTTGGAGGTTTTAAGTTATTCAAGGTGCGGCAAAAGTAACACCATTTAGTATATCTTTAAGCATGAAATCATTTATCAAGAAATGAGCAATCTGAAATAAAAAAGAAAAAATTAATAATTCGAAAACTCAGATACAAAAACGGTGTATTTGTAAAATAAAGATGAAATCAAGCAGAAACTAGAAAAATCAAATCACAAAAAGGGTGTTACTTCTGCCGCACACTGTATACGTATGGAAAATTTTCGACTTGCTGTTTTTGTCATACTTCAGGTGGATTTTTTCCGATATACAGTTATACTTGTACATCCAAAATTTCCAATATACATATTAGAAATTTCCCATATAATTTGCAGCTGTTTTTGTCTTATTTAGGGTGGGTATTGTCCGATATCTAAATCGGAAATTTCCGACTGATCTTTTATTTGCTTTTTGTCAGATTATAGGTGGATTTTGTATATTTTGCAACTGTTTTTTTCCGATATATATGTCGGAAATTAGCGTTGCAATATTCATCAAAACTGAGGACCTTCCACCAAGTGGATCTAGTATAGATCCCGCACGTGTGGCGGTCTAAGCTATGTTTTATTAAAAGCCTCTAGCTTCTTGTCGGTCACCAACTGCACTGAAGAGACCTGATAGGTCGAAACAGTGTCACTGTCTGAGTGAATTCAGTTTTACAATTTCACTTGCCAAGAAAAGTATTTTAGTTTTACTGCTAATGTTCAACAGATCAAAATTAAAGAGTTAAAGGCAGAGGTCGTCAAAGTGGATAAAAAATTTACAAAGACAGAAGTATTTTTAGGCTACTTACCCCAAAAAATACTCAAGTAAAAGTAAATAGTGATGATAGGTAAGTTTGCTTGAGAAATAGTAAAAAAGTACTCAAGAATCAAATTTCTTACGTAGCATAGCAAAAGTAGAAAGTAGTTTCAGTTTTTAACAGTTTTGTCGTCTATCTCTTTGAACCAGTGATTCTCAATAGTGGGCGCTCGCACCACATGGGATCCGAGAAGAGTTTCTAAAGATACAAACTTGTCTGCCAATTCGTTGCTTAATTTACGATAGCTACTACATTGAAGGTTTACGTGCATAATGCAGGCAATGGCGTCTGTTGTATAGGATGGTCCATTTCGCGCGGATTACGGAAGAGCTTCCCTGCATAATCCACTAAGGTCTATATCAGGGAGCTAAACCTAAATGAAGTAGCTAACCCTAATCTTATGCGTGGGAGCTAACCCTACGTCTAAGGCAGTTAACCCTAAGTGTAATCCTATGTGAGGGAGCTAATCCTAAATGAGGGGGCTAACCCTCACCTAAGGGATCTTAACCCTATACCTATGTGAGGGAGCTAAACCTATTTTAGGGAGTAAACCCTAACCTAGGTGAGGGAGCTTACCATAGGTATACGTGAGTGAGCTAATCGTAGGTGTATGCATCGGAGCTAATCCTAACCTTAGGTCTAATCTTATATAAAAGGAGCAAACCTAGATCTGAGGGAATTAACTTTAGATCTACATGAGGGAGCTAATCCTAACCCAAGTTTTAATCCTATGTGAGGGAGCTAATCCTATGGGATGGAGCTTTAGTATTAGAATTGCCTGATATGAGGTTATTGTAAAACAGTTACTTAATTCTTATGCAGCTAATTTGCGCAGTATGGTGCAATCCCTGCCTCCTTATGATGCAATCGACTCTTTATAATTTTCCTACTTCAGTAACTCCCCTTATTACTGACGGTTTATCTGTGTATTTGCTGATTGCTCCTTGCAAAAATGCCGCTGAAATCTCCCTTACACTTGCAGTTGTCCTTGAGGTTGAAATGTTTGTTTGTTCATTGACATTATTTCATAGCTTACTGTAGCAACATCACTTACAACAATTATTCTTCATTAGCGGTGGCGGTGCCCTTAATCCTTCACTTCAAACCAAAATAGCCGCTGCCTCTAATAAACAATTTTCAATGGAAGAGAACTTTTGCAGAATGTTTTGTGTTTATAGGAGAGTTAACGGAACTTTTTCATATTTTTGGATTTTCTAAATCCGTCCCAGGTAATTCAATTTATGATGTAGGAAGGAGAGCGAAATTTGATTTTCTTTTCGTTTAGGGAGACCGAGACGTCAAATAATAAGTGGAAATCCACTAATCTAAAGCTTATTGATAAAACATTGTACCGATAGAGCATCGCTAAAAACCTCGAATAAAAAGTGGAAGCAATTGTGGATCTATAACAACAGCGCTCTCTTTGAAAGCAACCGGTTTAATTGGCGCGATCGATCGCAATTATTGTTGTTGTTGTTGATTTACCCCACCTCTTCCTTGGGGTGGAGGTATGACGGGAACAGCAATCCAGGTTCACGCCATCAGCCAAATTGAATTAGGCTAGGGGAAAAGTGGCAGTTCATTTCGAAAGAGTTGTAAATGCAAATTACAGACTGATAGCCCCACCACCAACAAGGCGGACTGCCATTGGTGGGTACCCAAAAGTTGCCTCTTACAACATGCTGGGTGAGCAGCTTCACTATTCTAACCCGGTGAAGCACGGGTAATCGATCGCAAATCGCGAATGCATTTGTTCGACAATATTCAACATAGACACGTTGGCCTAATTCTGGCAATTGTTACTTTTTTCTGTTGGTCTTTTTGATCACATTTTTTTATTTTTGTCTTATGTTGTTAGTAGAACATTTGTGAATGTTTAAAACTCATGCTCTTTTACTTCTACATAAAATAACTTAGATCTTTATGATATTTTAATTTTATCTCACAAAAACTAGAGTCAATTATGGTGTAGTCTGCTAAAATATTGTGAGGGAGGAAGCGAAAAATTTCATATTTTAAATCACATTTTTGGCGACGACCCTTCTTTTATCATTTTTATAGACCCTACAAAATTTTGGTAGCAGTGCCATTGAGAGAACAGTGCCGGTCCAGGTACCGACATCACTTCCGGGCCCTCCTGAACAAGGAGCTAGTCAAGTTGGAAAAATATGAGACAGGCGGGAATTTTTTCTCAGATAAAAATTGCCAGCGCCGTCAGGTAAAACATATGCAGACTCAGCGAGTAGAGAGCGGGGACCTTTTTTTTTGGAGATCGGTGGCAACCAAGTGCTGATTTCCATGGCAGGTCCAAATGCCTGTACCAATTCAAAGCTCGTGACAACCGAAACCAATTCCCGTTGCGTACGACAACACCGGGGCCCCCGAAAAGAGCCCGGGTCTGGATATTCTGTACCCCCTTGGCCCCCCTTTTAACGGCCCTGTTTGGTAGTAATTGGTGATATTGAGCATATCTTCAAGATATTTGCTGAGATTAGGCATACATGATGACCTTTTTAGACGGCACTACATATAGAGCCAAAAGCAAAAGTTCTATAAATCTTTTGTTCGGCAATTGCCTTTTATGGTACTCCCTGACAAGAACAATAACCCGCTTGTAAACAAACTAAATACGCTTGGCACGACAAATCAAGCTGTAAAAAATTAAACACTGCAAAATATGTGAAATTATTCTGGCGCTAAAAACTTTTCAAAATCAAAAGGCATTTCAACACCGCCTACTGATAATATCTTATCGCACCTTACCTAGTTTATCACTCAACAATGTTTGGCCTATCACTTAGTTTTTAAGTTTTTTAAACAATTAGAAATAGATTCCTCCGAACAAAATTTTCATTTTCTCTGTACTCAATGCGTGATTGTCGGTTGCGATTACAGGACGCTTTTCATTCGCATATTGAAACAAGATTATATCATTTTTCTTCCTCAAATCATGTAGCTGATTGGCATATTTGTTTGTTCGGTGGCTGAGAAACGACGGTGATGTTTTGACCGCATTATTACCAAATACCTAGATTCACTTTCATGGGTAGCTTGTACGATACCAATGCAACCCGATGTCAGATATTATCGATGCTGCCTTTTCAAACTGTTTTAGCAGTTGGTTTTCATAAAATTGACCAACATCTCACTGGGATAGATTGTTACTCTACCTTATTTCTCTATTCACATTATTTCTGTTCCCTACTTTACCAAAGTATTAACCAACCGATGCTTGTCGTTAAAACATCTCCTGACTTTGAGTAATGAAAAGTAACAGTCTTTTGCATCAACAAAATGCTTGCCTATTTCATATGGCAGTGTTGATTGGCCAAAACCATACCCTTGCATGATCCCTTCTTGGTAGAACCTTGATCCATCATCGACCTTGCTGACTTCAACACCGAACTGAAAACTACATCACGTTATGAGATGAACACATAAGACAATAAACATCAGAAGAGTCGACATACAGTACGTATTTATATTATAATTATATTTATATTATTATTTATATTTAGATATATTTCCCATCCAAAAAGTATGACTGATTGATTAGCGTGTGGGAACATCTAACACGCAGTTGAATAAATCAAAACAATGTCACAGAGCAAAAGTGCATGCGAGAACGCAGCTGCATACAAGCCAGAGAGCAACGAAAATTCCCCAAGGCTGTCTAGTCGAGCTGTCTACTGACTATTTTGCAATCGATACATAGGCGAGAACAATCTTTGCTATTTTGATCTTCACAATAAATAGTTTAGGCCTACCACATGAAAAGACATAGGGAAAAATAATATGGAAGAAGGCCCAAGCCACTACCGTTACCGCCAAGGGCAGGTCACAAAGTGTAAATATGAATATAGTGTAGTATTCAATGGCGAGTTTACTGTTGGCAGCACTTTTGTGCACGTGCACGATGTATCCCTGACCTCGACATTTCAACACTATGACGACGTAAAGATTAGTTTATGTAGTTTGTTTTTATTGGGAAACCCAATAACGAGTCACAGAGCTCATAGATGACTGTTTGGTTTGATGCAGGGATTTGTAGACAGCTTTTCTCACGGTCGTGGTCGGTCAATATTTTGGAGAGGGCCAAATATACTTTGAGCCCGATCAAGACGTGATAACCACATCTTCGAGTTTGTTGAAAAAACGTGTTCAAAACCAGACGCGAATGCACAAACGTGATGTTAAAAACACTTTGGAGTGAGAGCAATTTTTGTGCTACACTCTTAGATTGTTGTTTTAATACATGCTTTTTATTATGCAGAGTTTGTTTTATTGCTTAACAAAATCCACGCTAGGAAAATGCAGAATGAGATTTGAATGTGGATCAGAAGCTACAAAGCTTTCTGTTACTTCAATTCTAAACCTGACCTGATACTTTGATGAATTTCATTAATGTACGCGACGCTTGTTAGTTTGAGTTTTAATGCCTGAATAAGCTTTCAAGAAAAGTATATCGCTTTCTGGGGACATCTAAAATTCTTCAACTTCGTCATTGAAAAGTGTAATGTACAGTATGTAAAAATGAAATTAGAGAAACAATCTTAGATCTTGGTGTTTGGATGAAATTCATTTTTTTTAGCTGTAATCTGCTGTGAGAAATAAAATCTTCCAAACTATATTTTGTTTGTGGCTCATCGCACAATTGTTTATCGTAACTATAAATATAAATATGAGGGCACTGTAAATCTCAAGATCATCCCGCGTTTTTATTACTTTTGTGCTGAAGATTATGCACCTGATCGGCATATTTCTTAGTTCTGTGGCTGAATCATCTTGGCGATTGCATAATACTGTTTTGTTCTTTCGCTCGTTTTTTGCCTGTTTGAACTTGTATCTTAAGACTGAGATGTAGTTGATGCACCTAAAACGTAGCTTTGTCGTCTAATGTTACCACCAACCAGATCGATGCAAATTTGAAGCGTCTTTATTGCTTTTGTTTGGAGTTTTGCACTGTCACGTGACCGTACCAACCTACGTTTTGATTTAATTTCCAAATCAGTTGTAATCAAGAACTGTTTGTTTGTTTGTTTGTTTGTGGTTACCCCTCCTCTTCCTCGGGATGGAGGTACGGCATGAACGGCAATTCAGGTCCATGCCGTCAACCTAATTGAAATTAGGCTAGGGGAAAGATGGCAGCCCATTTCGAACCGGTGTTGAGTGACTGGTAGCCCCACCACCAACAAGGCGGACTGCCACTGGTGGGTACCCAAGAGTCGTCTTTTCGCCATGCTGAGTTAGCAACTTCACAATTGTAATCCGGTAAAGTACGGGTGGGCCACCTGTCTGCCACATAAAGGGGGAGGCATCCCGTTAAGTGCCTTGCCGAAGGACACAACAAGCAAGCTTTCCGGCTTGTTCTCCACACTATCCCTTTTTTATGCTGAGCTCCAAGCAGGGAAGCTGTGAAGACCTTTTTTTAAAGTCTTTTGGTGTGAAAGTAGATTTGTAGATTTATTTATCAAGAACTCGCAAAAGTAGATTTGTGGTTGGCATATGCAGTGCACTTACTGATGGAAATATGAATTTGTTAAAAGGAATCAGTTTTGATACTAGTTTGGTTTTCAATGTGAAGCCAGATATAAGCTTTGCTTTCTTAGTTGTTTTGTTCAACAGTCTACATATTGTTTTCTGTGCACAGCGCTACCCCAAGTGAAGGTATTTTAGTTGTTAATTATTGTCATTTTTACGTGCTATTAACCAGCCTAATCAACATGCAGTACTTTACAGTTTAGTAGTTTATTTATGCGAATACCGTTCTTGTGATACAGCGGAGTTTATTTAACTTGTAGTTTTGACACTTGTTCGAATCGCCCAGGCCTGCCGTGCTGAGTATTGATCTGGTGGCAATATCTGAAAGCGTCACTCCAATAGTGGTGTAATTATTTTATAGTCTTGTTCAACTTATTTCTGATTTAATAAGCTACATATAGGCAAATGTATAGTAACATTACACCCTTATCCCCCGCTAAGACTCTGTTTGTTGTTGTTTTTGTAGAAACCGTGGTACTTTTTTGTTTGTTACCCCAGGCCGCCATGTTGGACCGAATGCGACTTAAAATGCTATGGTTATGGGTTCGAATTTTCACCGTCAGAGTACTTGGAAAAAGGCAGTGGGCACTGGAGAGGGAGGTCCGGTATTCGAATATACAGTGGAGTGTACACTAGGGGTGCGATTCTGCCCAATACATCCAAGATGGCAGCCTGGGGTAACACACGAAAAAGCGCCTCGTCCAACATTCCGAATCCTGTGATCGGCGTTCTTTGTGATCTTATCGATCGTAAATAGCAATTCACTAATGTGCTTTGATGTTTGTCAGATAGAAGATCCAGTCCGCGAGAGATAGGTCTAAGTTCGCTTCGAAGAGAAAGGAACGCGTTTCAGCTAAGGCTAAGCTCATTTCTTGTTGCTGTTGAGTCCCAGCAATGCTTCTTCCTGATACGGTTTGTTACCGTATCCTAGATTTACTTTCGTGGGTAGTTTGTGCAATACCAATGCAATTCGATGTCAGATATTATCGATGCTGTCTTTTCGATAAGCCATAACAGTTGGTTTTTATGAAAATATACAATATCACACTGGAATGGATTTGTTACTCTACATCATCCCTCTTTTTTCATAACTTTTGTTCACTATTTTAATAAATATTAACCAACCGACGTTGTTCGTTAAAACATCTCCTGACTTTGAGTAATGAAAAAGTAACTGTCTTTTGCATCAACAAAATGCTTGCCCATTTCATATGGCAGTGATGATTGGCCAAAACCATACCCTTGCATGATCCTTTCTTGATAGAACCGCGATCCATCATCGACCTTGCTGACTTCAACATCGAATTGAAAAATACATCAAGTTATGAGATGAACACACCAGACAATAAACATCAGAAGACTCGACATACAGTACGTACCGTCAAGATAAATATTTTTTATGTCGGTCTCGATTTGTCTGTATTTCAAAAAAAACACTTGAAATGCCAGGCATTTTGTAAAATTGTAATACAGTACTCTTGAGCATTAAAATACATGATTGAAATCATAACGTTTTAATTGACTTGGAGAGTGTTTTAGATATATTTCCCATCCAAAAAGTATGACTGATTGATTAGCGTGTGGGAACATCTAACACGCAGTTGAATAAATCAAAACAATGTCACAGAGCAAAAGTGCATGCGAGAACGCAGCTGCATGCAAGCCAGAGAGCAACGAAAATTCCCCAAGGCTGTCTAGTCGAGCTGTCTACTTACTATTTTGCAATCGATACATAGGCGAGAACAATCTTTGCTATTTTGATCTTCACAATAAATAGTTTAGGCCTACCACATGAAAAGACATAGGAAAAAATAATATGGATGAAGGCCAAAGCCACTACCGTTACTGCCAAGGGCATATCACAAAGTGTAGATATGATTATGGTGTAGTATTCAATGGCGAGTTTACTGATGGCAACACTTTTTTGTGCACGTGCACGATGTATCCCTGATCTCGACATTTCAACACTAAACTTGCTATCACTCGAAGCCCAGTTCATAGAGTTTTTCACAAATGACTTCTGCTCCATGCTTACAAATTACAAATTGCTAAAGCTTTAAGCCTGATGATTGCCCTCGCCGAGAGGTTTTTGCTGAAGAAATTCTTCAGCGCATTGATGATGTCAATGACTACCTTAAATGTGTGATTTTCTCAGGCGAAGCATCTTTTCAGTATCCGGGAAAGTCAATAGGCATAACATTCGAATATGGGGATCACAAAATCCTTATGAGGTTTTAGAAAAGGAAAGAGACAATCCCAAACTTAATGTTTGGTGCGGTTTAATGCACAATCAGATTATTGGGCTGTTCATTTTTGATGAATCCACCATTATAGCAGACATTTATCTGGATATGCTGAAACATTACGTTGTTCCTTAATTAAAAGAATTCCATCCGTGGGTTGTGTTTCAGGAAGACGGTGCCTCTATACCCTGGGGTTTAATGATTTGTGACTTTTGAAATGAAACTTTGCCGAACCGATGAATTGGGAAAAGTGGCCCAACGCCATGGCCGCCAAGATCTCGAAATATCACCCCCTTAGACCTTTTTGCGGGGTTGTGTAAAAAACAGAGTGTACAGAACACTAGCACGTGACATCAAAACATTACAATCATCAATGTGCTTGCAACAGCAAACAAAGAAATGCTGGAGAACACCGGGCGCGAAATTGAATATCGCCGTGACATATTGAGAGTAACAAATGGAGCATATGTTGAAGTCCATGAATAGATTGCAAACTTAAATTCTTGAAGTATGGCTATTACTTAAACACCTAAAAATTTTTAAATAAAAATTTGAATAAACAAACTTTACTTTGCAAAAAAACAAATAATTTTATTTACTTTAGTGTTTTAGCAATAAGATTTTGAAAAGTGTTTAAGACTTTATGAACACTTATAACTGTACTTTGTTATCAGAAATTAGCCGGCTCTGCCGCGTCGTTCCGCAGGGAGCATCACCATAATGCCTTTGATTGCCTTACGCCGCTATACCTGCGGCGACGGCATAAATATAGCCAGGATAGGGCAGAGTGACCAGAAGATCAGAGTCCAACACATATAGTTCAGTGTTTTCAGTAAGTTTTGTTATTGCTTAAGTGCCCCCCCCCCCGGCCCGCACCTTTTCCTGAAAGAAGATAATTTTTTTGAAATCTAGCAAGTTTTCACATTGAAACTCGGTATTTTGTTTCACTCTGCTACTCGTGATAAAAATGTCTTGGAGGCTAAGGGTACTTCGGCGCTAAAAATGACTGCACTACAAAGGTATTCTACCTTCGAACCCAGTTGTAATAATTTTCGCATTTGCCATCGCATTGTTTAAAAAAAAAACTTAAACCGGTACGCTAGTGCTGCATTATATTACTACTCATCAACAGTTTGCACAATGGTAATAAGCTATATTATTCACATTTGATTTTAAAATGACAGTGGATAAAAAGCACATCTCCTACCGACAGCAGTTTTATGTGAAGTGATACCAAGCATTATAACGACACTTAAAATACGAAGACATGGCGCTTTTCGAGAAGCATTCAACAAAAAAAGGAAAAAAGCGTGCTCAAATGCTCAATCGCTGGTCGCATGGTCGAAAAAGCTTAAATTTTTACAAAATTTCTTTTATGGGAAGCAGCTTGTTGATATGTCCCGAAAAAGCTTTGAACCTCGTTTCTACTGTGACTAGTTTTTGAGAAAATGAAGAAAGCAAATTACGCAATCAATTGTTAGTCATGACATCGTTTTACTTATAAAAAAAGTAATATTTCGTGAAGTTGGTAAGTCTGGTGCTGGCTTTTGTTTAAACAAAAAAGTTCTTTCCTCCGTCGAAAAATGCCAGTTTTGAAAAACTTATCTTTGATTGTGACGTCATCATACTTCGACAACCCTCTTGTGATGCTCACCCCGGGGTGGTAATTAGTCGTGCCTACTTTCATCTTCAAACGCTCGGTAGAAGTAGTAAGCAACCCAGAAACCCTCCACGCACACGCGCAGACATAATTGCGCTTTATGGTATAGGTAAAATCTTCCACAAAAAGTTTTCCTTTTATTTGCGACTGATCACATACTTGTTCGTTGTTAGTATTGGACGCTATTAATTCGAATATTAAACCAAGATTTTATCGTTTTCCTACCTATAATCATGCTGCTGATCGGCATTTTTGTTTGTTTGGGGGTTGAATAATCATAGTGATGTTTATTGTTAATATAGTTTGTTGCCAAATGCCTGGATTCACATCCGTGGGTAGCAGGTACAAAACCTATGTAACCCGATGTCAGATATTATCAATGCTGTCTTTTCGAGAGGTCATAGCATTTGGTTTTCATGAAAATAAACAACATCGCTCTGGGATAGATTGCTACTCTACATCTTTTTTTATTCCAATCACTTTTGTTCCCTATTTTAATGGATACTAACTAACCGGCGCTTGTCGTTAAAATGTGTCGTGACGTTGAGTAACAAAAATATAGCAGATTTTACCATCAAATAGTGCTTGCTCATTTCATATAGCAGTGTTGACTGGCCAAAATCATCCCCATGCATGCTCCCCTCTTGATAGAACCTTGATCTATCATTGACCTTGCTAACTGTATAACTGGTTGGCATGACTTAAACCATAACGTTTTAATTGACTTGGAGAGTGTTTTAGATACATTTCCCATCCAAAAAGTATGACTGATTGATTAGCGTGTGGGAACATCTAACACGCAGTTGAATAAATCAAAACAATGTCACAGAGCAAAAGTGCATGCGAGAGCGCAGCTGCATGCAAGCCAGAGAGCAACGAAAATTCCCCAAGGCTGTCTAGTCGAGCTGTCTACTTACTATTTTGCAATCGATACATAGGCGAGAACAATCTTTGCTATTTTGATCTTCACAATAAATAGTTTAGGCCTACCACATGAAAAGACATAGGAAAAATAATATGGATGAAGGCCAAAGCCACTACCGTTACTGCCAAGGGCATATCACAAAGTGTAGATATGATTATGGTGTAGTATTCAATGGCGAGTTTACTGTTGGCAACACTTTTTTGTGCACGTGCACGATGTATCCCTGACCTCGACATTTCAACACTATGACGACGTAAAGATTAGTTTATGTAGTTTGTTCTTATTGGGAAAGCCAACAACGAGTCACAGAGCTCATAGATGACTGTTTGGTTTGATGCAGGGATTTGTAGACATATTTTCCATGAGCATAGTTTACCAATATTTTAAAGAAGGACAGCTCTTTTTAGCTTGATCGTGATAACCACATCTTTGAGATAAAAATTTCGGTAAAGAGGTACTCTTGCTGTACCACAGAACATCAAAAATAAGAAAACGATATACTATATATTGAATATTCTACATTACCACTGAAAGTTTTCGGCTCATCAATGTGGCCCTCGAAGGAGTAACAAAATTACATATTAACACAATAACTTAAAAATTAGAAATAGATGTGTTTACAAAAATTGGTCATCAAATATTAATAGCACATAAATAAGATAAATGTTGCAAAATAGCTTTGCTGCTAACGTAATAAACAATTGCAGGTAACGGTACAGCATAGGATTTAACATGTGCGAATCGCAGAACAAGTGATATCATGCATGGTGACGGCAGTGAAATATGATGAATTACAAACACTAAAATGAATTTCGCAAAAGCAAAGAACCATCGGCATAGAGTTGTATGCTGGGTCGCGCATTGATGTTTTTGATTTGTAGAGCTTGATGAATTTTGGTCTCACTTCTTATGTTACTCTTTGTAATGACGTCAAACCGACTTACGTTGATATTTTTTGCAGCTATCTCATACCTCTAGATGTTCTGTGATGGCTGCTTTTGTTGTTGTGGAGTGAAGATGCTCATGCGCTCTGGCGACTAAGTGGCGTGTGGTCATACGGATGCATGTAGGGTTTGCATTGCGCAGACACTTAAATTTATGCACCACATTTGACGAAAAAGCAGCAGGAGTAGAATAATTCAATTGAAAATATATGCCTGTTTTAAAGCTGGTATAACTGGCTACACTGACACCTCGATATTAAACTTTTTTCCCAACGAAATTAATCAGACTATTTGGAAGCTGGTAAGAGAATTTTCCATAATGGGACTTCAAATGAGCGGAAAAATCTGCCTTTTTTTAGCTTTTTGTGCCACTAATTTATCCCTTTCATCAATTTTGTTTAACAAACTTGGATAGCCATTTCTTAGAAAAAAAAATTTCGGAGACAACTTATTTCTTTGTTGAATGGGTCGCTACTAGAAGAAATCATCTTGGCTCTACTGCATAAAAAAAAACGTGATTAAATCTGTTTTTTATTTTTGAGGATGCTTTGCTGAGTAATGAAGTGGTGCACCTGTGTTGCTACGTTTGGGCCAAACCCAACTACATGTATTAACACTATGATTTGCTATTTCTAACTCTAGTTCGAAATAATGAAGACTGTTTGTAGCTTTTTCTACTGAAAATTTGATGCTGTTTTGATGCTGGTTAAGTACTTTCAAAAATTTATTGTAATCATTAACATTATCAAAAATAGCAAATACGTCTTCGATGTATCTAACATATAATTTAGGCAACCAGATTGATTTGTCGGCAAAAGCTTTTTCTTCTAAAGGTTCTAAATAAATTTGCAAAAGCTGGTCCTAGCGGAGAATCCATTGTCATCCCGTTTTCTTGTTTGTATAGACGATCTTTATACCAGGGTGGCACAATAGTTACCCGTCAGTCAGTCTGTTGTCCGAAGATTTCAGAAGTGTATTAAATGCAATGGCGGACACAATTTGAATATTTACTGTGACAATGTTGCAGTATATGCCTACATACTTGCCAATTATCTATGCATCATCTGTAAATCATTTTTTAATTTTTCTTGACTGACGGATAACTTTTAGCACCACCCTGTGCCATAATAGCACCGTTTATGTTTCATTACCAATTTTTAAGTTGTAGAGTAAGCATGTAAATTTGATCCTCCGACGAGGAACATGCTGATCAGGCGAAAATTTTCAGTTGTAATATAAAATATTCTTCGAGAATTTTGAAAAAACTTGATCAAAACCAGGAGTGCATGTACAATATTTTTTTTAAAGATATTTCAGGTTGAGAACGAGCAGTTTTTCAGCTCTGCGGCGTGAAGCTGAGTGGCAGTAATTTTGTAAATCAAAACAACGTCATAGAGCAAAAATGCAAGTGAGAATGCATCAGTATAGAAGCCAGAAAGCACCGAAAACGCCAAACCTGTCTAGTCAAGCTGTATCCGGACTATTTTGCTAGGCGAGGCGTAGGCGAGAACAATGTTTGCTTTTTTGATCTGATCGAAAATAGTTTAGGCTGACGAAATGTGGAGATTCGTGTAAACTAAAGTTAAGGAAAGCCGAAGCCACTACCGGTACCGTCAAGCGCACGCTTCAAGAAATAGGTATGAATAAAGTGAAGTATCCAATGGCGAGTTTATTCCAATAGGGTTTTTAAAATGTAAAAATCTCTTTCTGGCATGGATGTAATGGGGTGGAAACGCAGCCTCACATTTTTCAGGCTTGGGAAAGCATTTCGACATCGTTTTGAAAAAAGTTTTTGCAAGATGCTGTGTAATCAGGTCACATCATATTGCAATAGCATTTTTAGCTTGTAGGCCTACTTCAAAGGTAGTAGGCTAATGCATGAAGTAGACATTTCTCTGTGCATTCCTGCCTGACAGACAAAAAGCAACACCTTTTCAAAAACCATCTAAAAATAGACATCGTAGTTTTTGTTTCTGCTTCTGAATCTTTTTGGAGAGTTCTATAATTTGGTACCGTTTTAATCTGTGCACTTACTTTTGCGCTCAAAAGTTTGAGACCACTCATGAATTTTCGCTCGCGTTAGATTTTGACTCATAATAATTTCGTTGGTTATCACTCATTCTTACTTAATCTTTTCTCTGTTTGTTCATTTTTTACTATCAAACACTAAGTTTTTATAAAAAAAAAACATCAACTTTATTTTTTCTGTATTTTCCAAGTCCCCCTCTATTTTTAACTGCCGCAGCCATTCTGAGAGACCTACTATCTAAGCAGTTCTTCGAGCTGATTTTTTTGGTCCACACAATTTTTGTTTCTGTCTTCAGTAACTTCATTTTGTAAGATATTAATTTTTCACTTTGGTTTTCATTGCACGCCAAAAGCTTTCAATGGGATTTCAATGCGGACTGTTTCTTGCCCAATTCAGCGCATCAACATTTTCTCCTGCAAGTAGTTCTTTACCAGCTTTGACTCAGAGAATGGAACACCACCGCGCATAGAAGTATTGCAATTATGGACTATCATGTGGATATTTGACTTGTCTTTAAGAAAATTCAAGTATTCAGCGTCAGTCAAGGCTGTGCCTGACTGGAGAAAATTTAGACCAGCAGTGCTATTTGCAGACATCGCTCTCCGAGCCGTGGTGCTGGAGAGGTGATTCGTAGCCTTGACCGCGAACGATCTTCATATCTGGAACCAATTGATCTTCTAACAATGAAATGGTGCTTGCTGAATGCTTGATGCATGATGCATGGAAGATGTAAATTGCTGCACTGTTGACTTGTCAGTCACAAATACTAGTCTCCACTTTCCAGCTGTGCAATTTTGATGAGAAATGCAAATGCCAATTTTTTAGCTTTCATAAAAAGATATAACAAGCCTGAGATTTTAGCAGGATTATATTTTTTAGCTGGCTGTAAGTCCAAACTCTCCAATCAAACGGCATTTTGTCGTAGATATAATGTACTGATGTTTGTACTTGAGAGCAACTAAGCAGATTGAATTTTTTTGCTCGAACATGAGTGCGAGTGCATTACTATCCTCCTCATTACATAGTCATTTTCTAAGCTGGTAACTTTGAGTCTATTAGTCCTGCTTAAGTTCGGAATATTCTGAATCTGACGATTGCCTGATAAACTGCTGTCTTGCTGAAAGTCAGTTTTTCAGATATTTTCCTCTGTGATTGCTCTTTTTCATGTAAAGTAGCAATTTTTAACCTTGCAATAGCTAATAGCCCCACTTTTTACTCATTTTCTGGCAGCAAAATTTAAAAAAATAGATTTGTTTTGTTTTAAAACAAGCATCCATTTATTGTTGACGGCTGTAATAGAAGCGTTAGATAAAGGTGTACTCACGACCAGGGATGTGGAAGCGGAAGCGCGAAAGTTCTACCGCTTTCGCTTCCACATAGGTTATTAGACTTGAAGAGTAAATAGGCGAGAAAGTTTTGTCCTTTTCCGGATGTGGATTAAACGGTGAAGTTGCACTATAGGTTTGACTGAATGTGCGATATCAGCAGCGCGAGAGAACGAGAAAAACTAGCATCACATTTTATATCGATTACGGGTAAGAAAAAGGTAGTTTGGACAATGAAACGTAGCCAATAACATGATGATTTGATTAAAGTTAACTGACCTTGGTTAGGGGATTGAAAACGTTGAAAAGCAAATTACTCACAACGAAAACCTTTTCATCATTCTACATCAGTGCTCTTCAATAGGTGTTCCACAAAACGTGTAGTTGTGTTCCGTGAGTTTAAAGGGTTCCGTGAGGGGACCGCGATGGTTCTTTGTTTATTAATAGTATTTATTTCTTATTTCAGTATATTAATTTCTAGTATGTAGTGGTGTTCCGTGTATATAAATAGTTAGTAATAGAATCTTGTGAGAGCAAGTTGCAGATTGTGATGTAATCTTGTTTTCAACTTCAAGAACATCTGAATTGTGCGTCTGTAATTTTAATTGTGCTCGCCTTATATGAATACGACCGAAATTTTGCACTTCGCTATTCAGAAGAATTAGAGTCTACATTCAACACGAGTTCAAATATCTAAGAAAAAACAAACGCAGAGTAGTTCGGAACATTAAGTTTAAGTGAAGTAAATAAAGTAAGAGCAATATATGGATAGGTTTTTGTCTCCTCAAAATCATAAAGTGTTAGAGATGGCAGGCTCCAGATCCAAAAAAGTTGTCTAAAGTTTTTGAAAATTGCTGTGAAAATAAAATGCAGTCTTTAATTCACCTCAACAGAGCAAAGGCTTACAAAAGTATGACGATGCTGGTGTTACGTGAACTGCAAATAACAACATAGAAAGGAGAAAATCCTGGATTATGAACAAGTGATAGGGGCAGTTTACAATTCATTTATATCTGAAATAGATCTAAACGCCTAATTGACATTCGTGTTTTCATGTGGCTGTAATGCTATGAGTCATATTAGTGAGACGTAGTTCTATTGGAAAACAGCTTAACACGACCAAAGGGGGTCGATATCACTTTTAGTTTATTTATTATGAACAAGATGGAATTGTACCTGGAAAACAACTCTAGGATACTGCTTCTCCTATGACTACAGTCGGCTCGTACTCGGAAAACACACTATTCAAGCCACTTTCTCCAATTCGGAGAAACTACCCCAAAATCATTATAAATAAAAGCCCCGAATTCTACTAGAGCAGATTGAAGGAAGCATTGGTTACACAGCCATGCGGCAGTATACATCAGCTTTGATAAAGCATTAAGCGCGATACGTTTATTGAATGCTGCTCTGTACGAATGTGTAGATATAGAAATAGCAATGTAATTCTTTGTATTTGTATGTACCAGGACTTCTCAAACTTTTTTGCTCTGCGACCCCATTTTAGAAAAGAAATTTCTACGCGACCCCTGGATGGGTAGCCTACCTGTTAATGATATCTAAGCCATAAGTGTCCCATTACAGGCACTGGCGTGCTTTGTTTTGAGAGGGGAGCGAAGCATTACGTAAACTTGATTTTATTAAATTATCAAGCACTTATATGAAATACGTAAACTCGGTCTTTTTTCAAAGGGCGAAGCATTAAACGAAGAAAACCTTGCGAAAGCAAGAATTATATTTTGGTCACAAAAAATCTGTTCTTTTACATTTTTTGCTACTGTCATATTCTTTGGGAGCTATCTCTGATGTTTCCCTCTGTAATTGCACCACTAATCACAAATCTCAAATATCTTTTTCTAGAGCTAAATCATGCAAATGCGCACAATCCACGAAAGTAACGATACTGTATCAAAAAAGAATACACGATAGAAATAGTGAACCAAACAAAAAATTAACGAAATAAAAAGTCATTTTATAAAATTTATCAAGCGCATCTAACGGAATGGATATTGTGCATGATGATTTATAACAGAAATGAACTGATACGTCAGAACTGCTTGCTCTTGAATTAATGTCTTTAAATGCATATTGAATAAAGTCAAGAATTGACACAAATGTAGCTAACACAATAGTTTTTGAATTCTCGTGAAAAGGCCAAAGCAAGAAAACATGACACTTCCTCAAAATACGCTACTGGAGTGATAAGCAACTTACATAGCTTACGCTCTTCACATTGGCTTCGCTTGGCTCTGCTTAAACAAATCAATCTTCCTAAGATCAGTAGTAGTCGAAAGCTATCTTGTCAGGCTTGCAAAATACGATTTTAAATTACAGATGAGGCATAAGCATTTTTCTTTTCCGTAGAAGTGTTTGGACCACGAAAAATGAAGTTCAGCAGCGTTTTTTTTCCGCAATTTCTGTATTTCTACATGGCATTTTATTTTATACTACAAAATTTTCTCAAATAAGGAAATTTTCTTCCAAGTTGAACCCATGTCAACAAGATCGATATCGGTCAATATGTTACAACAAACAGGAAGTAAAAATAAATAGCTTGTTTAGATTTTTTGATTATTTTTACTTGAAAGCTCAGGCAGACATTGCAGTATAAAAACTGAAAGCGTAAAGATCGAATTACCCCTAAAAATGCAATACAAAATCATTTTACTAGAGATCAACTTTTAATTTTCTCGTGAAGATTACAAAAATTTTTGATTGTGATGAATGCAGCAAATTTGTTTTGAATTTGTTTCGCGACCCCAAAATTAAATCGTGCGACCTCAAATTGGGTCACGAGCCATAGTTTGAGAAGCCCTGGTATATATCATACCATATACCACATGAGATGTGCTGAGCACATCCTGCAGTTAGGAATTCGTGACGTGTTAAAAAAAGAGCAAGCGGAAAAGTTTTTAACAAAAATGCGAAAACTTGCTCAACACCTACGTTCACCACACACCGATGGAATTCTAAAGCGTCGTTCTAACAAGGGAATGCTGATTGACATGCCGACCCGTTGGGGGAGTACTTTCCTCATGCTTTAACGATTAGAGGATTTGAAATGTTTTGTTCAGGATCTTGGCTCACATGAATCATACCTTACCGAAAGTGAATGAGCTAAGGTCAAGATGATGGTCGAAGTACTACAAATACCTCACGCAGCAACAATTTATTTTCAAAAACAAGATCCCACTCCTGCCTGCTTCATTGGAGAGAAATCATGTTTAAATTGTAGAAGCTAGAAAACAATTTGGCTTCTGCTCTTGCCACCGCCCTGCATTCACGCCAAGAGTTTTTATTGCGAAAAGAGGCTTTCTTGGCAGCTGTTTGTTGACTTAGTTGTTGTGACGACCAACCAATATTTTTTGTTGATATCATATTCAACTCAATACTGGTAAGGGTTTGTGCACTTGATTTTATTTAAATCGAGAATAACAACTAATGTATATTTGGATGTATTAGTTATATTAGGATTGACTGACTTATATAACCGCAATATTATCATTTTATTTTCTTTCTTGATAGGTTGATGCTCGATCGAGAATCCTCTTGAGCAACCAGGAGCAACTACGTGCAAAGAGCGCTCTTCAGTCAATTTTTTTGCGCATTCAAAGTACTTCAAGCAAAAGAGCAAGTGCTGATGCAGAAACTGACTCAAGCGGAAGTGAAGCAGCTTCTGTATCTGACTTTGATGCGTATTTGAACTCCTTAAATTCAACAGCGGCTGCTGAGACATCAGCTACGGCGTCTGCAAAATCTGATCTTACTGCATTTGCTGAGGCGCTTGTTGATGTAGAGCGGCTCGGAAGAATGAAACTGCCAAATGTTTGGGATATTATTTCCAAATACCCCCTTATTGTACAATTAGTATCGCGAATCATCAGCTGTTAATCCTGCACGCAGGTATCCGTTGAACGTATGTTCTCCCACTTAAAGCTCGTACTTCGTGAAAACAGAGTCCGAATGGGCAATGAATTAACTGATGTCATAGTGTTTATGCGGACAAATACATGTGTGTAAAGTTGAAATTATTTTATCTTCGCTGTCTTTTTGATTGTTTGCTTTTATTTTTCCTTCTCTTAGTCGTTTTTACCACTTTCGTATCTTTGGTTACACTTTTGATTGTAGTGCATAACAAATTTCGTACTGCCAAGGTCAACAGTCGTTTTCTTGTTTTTTGTTAGTGGAAGCGGTTGAAAAATCACCGCTTCCACATCCCTGCTCACAACACGCAAGGCAGTGTCATGGTACAATGGTGACAATTTTCTTAACTTGCTGTAAAAATCCTAATTTCACGCAGACGGTCTTAAACTTTTGAGCGTGAGTGTAAAGGCTGGAAACCAGCCTTAACTGAAGCAAGTCGAATGTTGATAGAATGTCAACGCCTGTAACTCTGGGGAAGAACAACAAACTGATCGAAAGAACGGATGCAAAGCACATTCAACAATTTATTGCCACTAGCCTTCCCATACTAAATGTTTCCCCACTCACCCTGTTTCACCGTTAAAATGTTTGTTTGTTACAAATGCCAGGCCAGATGGAAATCACTGGCTTAAAGGGTTAGGCCTATTGTGCATACATGACCTGGCAGAAAGATCATTTACTGTCAAGTTCATGCTTCTGATTTATGACCTGTAGGCCAGATATTTTCAAATGGTGCATCGCGACTTACTGGTCCGTCGTTTTCAGAATCTACGGGCGTTGCGATGTTGACGATCTTTTTTCAGGGGTCACCTTGAGTTGAAAACCATTGGCGTGTATGTAAGGAGAACTATCATTTTGGAGGTAAAAAAAAGCAAAAATGTCACTCTGAGTTTCCACAACCAAACTTTCACAAAATATTTATCACAAAATAGACGTTTAGCTTTGTCAAAAACCAGTAAAAATCACAATAACTTGTATTTTTAAAATATAGCTTAGGCTACTTTTAAAAATATCGTATAGGTTCTTGCAAAGTGAGGGAGAGCTATCACCATAAATAACTTTTCAATACGTATTATTTATAGTGTACACAATTTGTTTTATTGCCCAACAAAATATAATCACGAAAAATGCACAATGAGATTTGAGCTTGGGGCAATAGCTTCAAAGCTTTCCGTTACTTTAAATATAATCCGGAGCTGATATTCTCATAAATTTTATTGAGCTACATGACACGACACAACGATAATTCAACTTGTATGCTAAAGGTATTAAATTGGTTTCAAAACAAATAGAATGCTTTCTGGAAACATCTAAAAAGTTTTCAACTATGTCATTACATGATACAGCATACTGCTTGAAGAACAAAACTGGACAATTAATTTTAGATCTTGCTGTTTGAATCAATTTTATTTATTTCAGTTGCATCATAACTGTACGCTATTATTAAAAGCAAAATCTTTTAAACTCTATTTTCATTATATTTTTGGCAAATACTGTATTTTTTGTTGTGACTAGAGGACGCTATTAATCCAAATATTAAACCAAGATTTTATCGTTCTTCCACCTATAATCATACAGCTGATCGGCATTTTTGTTTGTGCGGTGGCTGAACAATCATAGCGATGTTTATTGTTAATATAGTTTGTTACCAAATGCCTGGATTCGCATCCGTGGGTAGTGGATTCACAGCCGTATAAAACCTATGCAATCCGATGTCAGATAATATCAATGCTGTCTTTTCGAGAGGCCATAGCTCGTAGTTTTCATGAAAATAAACAACATCGCTCTGGGATAGATTGCTACTCTACATCTCTTTTTGTTCCCACTACTTTTGTTCCCTATTTTAATGGATACTAACTAACCGGCGCTTGTCGTTAAAACGCGTCGTGACGTTGAGTAACAAAAATATAGCAGATTTTACCATCAAATAGTGCTTGCTCATTTCATATAGCAGTGTTGACTGGCCAAAATCATCCCCATGCATGCTCCCTTCTTGATAGAACCTTGATCTATCATCGACCTTGCTGACTGTATGACTGGTTGGCATGGCTAAAACCATAACGTTTTAATTGACTTGGAGAGTGTTTTAGATATATTTCGCATCCAAAAAGTATGACTGATTGATTAACGTGTGGGAACATCTAACACGCAGTTGAATAAATCAAAACAATGTCACAGAACAAAAGTGCATTCGAGAACGCAGCTGTATACAAGCCAGAGAGCAACGAAAATTCCCCAAGGCTGTCTAGTCGAGCTGTCTACTGACTATTTAGCAATCGATACATAGGCGAGAACAATCTTTGCTATTTTGATCTTCACAATAAGTAGTTTAGGCCTACCACATGAAAAGACATGGGGAAAAAATAATATGGATGAAGGCCCAAGCCACCACCGTTACCGCCAAGGGCAGGTCACAAGTCTAAATATGAATATAGTGTAGTATTCAATGGCGAGTTTACTGCTGGCAGCACTTTTGTGCACGTGCACGATGTATCCTTGACCTCAACATTTCAACACTGTGATGACACAAAGATTAGTTTATGTAGTTTGTTTTTATTGGGAAACCCAACAACGAGTCACAGAGCTCATAGATGACTGTTTGGTTTGATGCAGGGATTTGTAGATAGATTTTCTCACGGTCGTGGTCGGTTAATATTTCGGAGAGGGCCAAATATATTTTAAGACCGATCAAGAGGTGATAATTGAGAACGTTTGATCAAAAACAAGGAGTGTATGTAAGGTAAGATTCTTTCAAACATTTTTCGGGTTGGGATAAAGCAGTTTTTCAGCTCACAGGTATGGAACTAACTGCCGGTGACTTTGTAAATCAAGGCAACGTCATAAAGGAAAAATGCAAGTGAGAACACAGCGGCATACAAGCCAGAAAGCACTGAAAAGCAACAAAGTCAAGCTGTCTCCTGTATATTTGCGGTCGAGGCATAAACGAGAATCAGTGGCGTACCCAAAAAGTTTCCGAGGGGGAAGGAAAAAGTTTCGTCACAGTCGTGTGGCGTCACAAACCAGCTTTGCTTTTGCTAAAACTGCTCGGTTTTGCTCTACATTTTTTCATTTTAAAGGGTTACAATGCATTGGAGATGGACGACAATTACGATCTTTAAGATCAAACCTAAGCATTATGATTAAGGTCTGTAGGCTATGGTTTACTGCTGACTCGAAAAATACTTTGATAACTTATTCAAGATATTCTATTTATCAAACTGCAGATGAACAGAGAGTTTTAAAAGGTTACATTTTTCATTACGTAGCACAGAATGCAACAACCATAGTATTTTGTAATGAGTGGGAAAAAATAAGCGAAACGAAATACTTCAGTAATTTTGGTGTACAGTACGTAAATCTCCATGAATAATCATAGTTGAAAAAAAGCAAAAATGAAAATATGATTTCCCAAAAACACGTTTTAGATTTGTAGTGAAAACAAGAAATCCAGCGCGCTAGCGAACATGTTAACCAGACGTTGTCACAGTAGCATTAATATCAATCAATTTTCTCGGTATCAACATAGGCTAAATCTACATAGACTGACCAAAAACATGATTTCCGAGCCAACTCTTGTACGACTTAATTTACTATAAGTTCTGATTAAATCTTCGCAAGCATTTCTACTTTATCAAAGAATTACGATTAAAAACATTTTTGCTTCTACTTTTGACACTGTTGCGAGCTGGCAGATAATCGGAAGTGCACATAAATTTAATTAACAAACTGTCACAATGTAGATCAGCGCTTCTCAACCGACGGGCCGCGGCCCACTGATGGGCCGTGAAGGTCCTTCAGGTGGGCCGCAAAACGTTTTGCCATAAATTAAAGATTTTTTTGGAAAAAATTACGAATTACAAAAGCTAAAAATGTACTCTAAACTTGATACTCTTTCGTTTTGTAGCAACTTTCTTCCTGGAATAAATGATTGTTCTGAAACAAATTTTTCATGAAGTGGGCCCCAAAATAAAGTCTCGGCGAAAAGTGGTTCATGACATCAAAAAGGTTGAGAAGCGCTGATGTAGATTATATACTCAAAGCTAGACAACTTACTTAAAAACGAAGAAAAATAAATTAGTTCTACTAAGCAAAATTGTTCCTCAGTAAAAGGGCAAACAAATCAGACAAATTTTTGTAAAAACAAGTTCTCATACACCATCAAACAACCACACAGGCTTGTGAAGTACAAATATATTGCAGCATTTAGCACTTCAAAATGACATTGGAAAGACCACAAACAAATTAAACAATACGCGCAAAAAGTAGCTGTTGTAAACCAGTAACCAACCATGAAACTCAAAAAATGTTGCAGTAATGAAAAAGTTATGACACACAAGAATGTTGCAGCATTTAGCCCTTAGAAATAATGAAAAAGTTACTGATTGATGTATTCTAAGTCGCAAGAACTTCGAGGAAAGAATAGAACCAACCAAAAGTGAATTTTTCTGCGGTAACTGTATGGCTGCCACGGCAGATGCATTTCGAAAACGCTATTGCTTTTGAAGTGAATGAAAACAAAAATTTTTGATAAACGTGTACATCAAAAACTCCAGCAAATAAAAACAAAGACAGTAATTGTAGCTCGTCAAACTATACTCCATAAAACAAAACATATTTTTTGTGATTCATTTTTGTATTCAAAACAAACATTTTGTATCAATCATCATTCCGGTAGCAACCAAAATGTCGTCAGCATTTACACTTGCAGTCGCCCTTTGCAGATTCAGCTTCCTTTACTGCTTTTACAATCGCTAAAATGGCTAGCACTAACGAAGCCAGAAACGAAACCCATCCAAGTATGAAGGAAAAGCCATACGAGGCATCGGGTCGAGGATGGTAAATGCTGGTAAAGATACTCATTGCTGTGAACATGGCACCAGCTGAAATATATAAAAAAATGGTTACTGCACGTATATTAATACGATGGATTTGATTATCAAGGCGCCACTGTAGTTGTGTGTTCAGACCACAGAGGCCATTACATAGCGCTTTCTCTTTCGATCATCAGATCTATGCAACGTACGTGAAGTGCTTGCAAAACTGCACGTTCATAGTCTGCACCTCTGTTTCACATTTCTTGTGTGAAAATAGGCCCGTGCCTTATAATGAATAGAGAAAATGACTGACATCTAATTTGCAAACGGCATATCAATTAGCCTTTTCTTGTTGGTTTCTTAACGTATCGTTATTGCCAGTTCTCCTCACCGAAATGGAGGAGATATTGCAAATGATCAGGGAGCCATGGGGACCGGAAAACTTCCCACAGCCTGAACCAGAAGTCGTAGAAAAAGAAAGAAACGCTAAAGGAGGAGTGAGATGAAGAGTCCGTCGCAGGGTAGAGCAGATTAAAAAGTGTTTGTTGTACCACAATCGCAATTGTAGCACGAAGAATTTTCGGTACTGCCAGTTCTAGAGCAAAAAGAAATCAATAGAAGCCTGTGTACAAAGCAGCAAAAGCAAGAGGACACAGGGGGCGCGACCAAGGACCACAAGTGCGTCAGAGGTCGCTTCATTTGCCAATCAGTTTCTTTCGCAGATTTCCGATCCTTGCACGATCCTAGGACTCATTTACTGCCGCAAGGGGATTGGAGTCAGAAATTATGGATCACCAGTACATGACGGGCCGAGCCACACCAAAGTTGTAAATCGGGCCGAGGGTTTCGAGTCGGGTTCGGGCTTGAGTTTTTAGAAAACATTCGGGTCTGATTCGGGCTCACATTTATATATTTGCCACACTCGAGCACTTTAAGCGCATTTGAGCTCCCAGTGCAGTATGTTGAAGCAATGGAAATGATTTACTCTTCAGTAAACAAAGATTGATGTTGCATTCTGTGATCATTTTTGAGTTGACGCGCATATAGCTATGGTTTATAGATAATCATTTAGGCTGCATGTCAACTAGTTTATTCGCAAAGTTTACCCTTTAGGTCTAATTCAGGCCCAATTCGGGCATTACATAAATTTTCTTGTTCGGGCTGGATTCGGTCTTAAAAATAGGGCCTAAAATGTCTGTGTTTTGGAGAGGGAATTGCTTGTCCACCCATTGCAAGCTTAATGCTATAAAAGAGACTATTTTTTAGAGAATTAAATTTTCATCTTGACCTGCTTTAGCCTATCATGTATATTATTACCTGAAAGTGAAAAAAACGTGGCAACCCAATGAACAAGATGAGGCTTTGCTTTGTGGCATTCCTGGATGATGTGGACAATTGTTCCTGCCACTTGAGCCAACGTGGATATGAGAGTAAGAACTTGCGCAGCGATATGGAGATCATTAGCTAGCGAAAAACACGTTGCAATCAGTAAGCATAACAGTTTGAATAGCATGTAATACATAATACTTCGTCTAATGCTTTCAGACCAACCGTACTAGCAGGTCGGCTTCGCCATCATCGAAATGATACATTATCCACGTAAGGAATCTTGCCTTTTTGAGTACTCAATATCGGTCAAGCTTCAACTGCAGAACTCATTTGGGTGGCACTGGATCCCCCTGGCGTGTTTAAAAACTACTTTCCTGCGGAGAAGAGGGTCGGAGCATTAAGTGAGATGAATCTTTTAGATAAAGTGTGGTATCTAACAAAAATTTGTGGATAGACCGCATGTTAAAATCGACGTTTTGGTCTTTTGCAAAGCTAAAAACTTTTTGTAATCAACTTTTTGGGAGAGAGAATTTGACCCATTTTTGTCTCCCAAAACATATGAAGCCCTTCCTTTTGGAGATCAATCTCTAGAAGATTCTTTTTGCACATGTATTGCTTCTGTCAAACAGCTTGGGAACCAACTTCTTTTTCCCCTTCTAAATATGCCAATTTCGATGCTTGTTCTAAGCTGATATATGGTTGGTCAGAACGGGCGAGATCATCATTGCATTTAACACGTTGCTTTTTTGCTCTGATGACTTTGACTTTGCGGCTAACTAAACGTTGGCTAAAATAAAACCGTTGCTGAGCAATTTGTGTGGTAGTAACTTCACTGGTAAAAATAAGCGAAACATAAAACCACATTGATTAATGCAAATTGGATTGCTGCATCATATATTGTGCATTTGCTTGATCCTCTGCAGCTACAACCGTTTTTAGCACTAGATTAGTTTAATCACGACTGGGTCCTATATTTTCACAGTTTCATATTGCGTTCTTGTGCGCTACAATTGTACGCCTAGCACATCGTAATGGCCATTTTTAAAGCCAGAATAGCCAAGGAAATCAAACTCGGAGACCAGGGCTATCGACTGCAAAATGTGTTTTCTAATCACTACACCAAAGTACTAATGTATTTAGTAATTTTATTGGGGGAAAAGAGTGGGAGCTGAGCAAACTGAGATAAATATGACTATCAAGTGTAAGATTTACGCAAATTAGCGGTCGATAGCTCCAATTTTTTTTGCAGATTACGAGTTAATATCAATTTTTGCCTTTTTTTTAACTTAAAGACTTTCGTTGAAGATCAACTTTTCGCAAACAGTTAAAAATCTCATTTTGGTTTCAAAACAACCATGAAGATCTTTTTTCGAAGATTATTTCTCAAAAGTGTTTTTTGCGTTATTTGCTCCTGTCACATTGTATGGACGATTAGCTCCTGTCACATTGTACTCCTACCCTCCTGTAATAAGATACCTCATTGAAGCGCCAGTGACCTAACTTCAGTGAGCTTTTGCAAAACGGCGAAAGAGGGTGTTGTGTTGTCGAAAAACTTTTGAAAAAAAACACTTTTCGGTGGTGTGGTGGCTGGGGTTGAGGGTAAGCTGCAGCAACCCTTCCGATTATTGGCAGTCAATGAAAGCGTGAAAAAGAAAAGCAATGTTTCCAAAAATTGTTTTAGCAAGCCAATAATTGTTGAATGAGTGAGGTTGGTTGATCTACGACCTTGGATTTAGAAAGGCACAACGTATTAAAACCGTTCCACACGATGCCCAAATCGGAAACAAAATCTGCCACTTTGGCAAGGCCCAGAAGGATCGCATTTATCAACTGGTTGCTTGCGAGGAAAAGCAGATGAAAGAAGTGTTGTTCCAAAAATATTTGCGAACCATCTTTGGCGGAGAGCAGCAGGTGATAACCTCTACATTTTTTACTGCCGCTTTGTCACCCACCAAGTCGTGAATAGTCAACGAAATAAAATGAGACCCTAGCAACTTACTTATTGGCTCGCATTCGCCTTCAATGCATTGGGAAAACAATCCAATTTGACGTCGAGTTTGGTTCAAACCGTTCACATTTTCGTCAACAAACACCCATGACACAGTAGCTATGGATACAACTATGATGACCAAACTTATCACACCAGCAGTTCCGAAGGTAATTGCATATAAACGTGACATATCTGTATGTTTTGATTGTTTCAGTTGTGTTTAATTATGCGGCATCTAACGATCTAAAAAAACGAACATTAGAATCACTGCCATGAAATCACATCACGTCGCAAGCAAATTTGTACATCTGTCTCAGCTTGGCAAAATTCAAACAAAAATCAGGTTTCTTTTCAATATCTATTTTCTTTTGAAGCTATGCCATCACACTTATTTTGCTAAAACTCGATCTTGAGCCTTTAAAGCTCCTCTTTTTCCTGTTTTTTTTTTGGAAACCGGGGGCTTCGTTGTATCTCTGCGGTATACTATGCTCCTTGCTTAACAACATAAAGCTTTCGAAAAGCGTATTTAGCAAGCAAGCCACATTTATTTGACTTGAGCAGCATTCCGATCAGGTGTTTCACCTTACTGAGCTTTTTATAACTTCCAAAGTTGACAGGAAATGGCGTAAATGTAGCAATGTTGCAACATTGATAGAAAGGAAGTCTCTGCCAGTTGACAATTTTGCAAAATGAAAACTTTACAGGCTTTTCAAGGCCAACAGTACCAAGACCCAAAATGAACCCACGCCCCAAATAGAGATGAGCAACCTTTTCTGCAGGCGGGCCTATTTCACTAGATGTTATTTATAGCTTTGTGGCCGCAAGTCGGCGCCGAGGATTTGCAAGATGGAAATTTTTCTTGAAGAAAAACTATAAAAGGGCGCAGTTTTTAAACTGACGACTTATTCTATTTTGGGGAAATCAATGTGTGGCCGCGGGCCAAAAGCGATATCGTTCCGCAGGCCGCACTACTTCACCTAGCAGGCTGCAGATCGCTCATTACTGTCCTACAGTTTTTCACTACTTGGTTTTTCCGCAGTGGCTTGGTAAGATGGCTTTAAATTGTTTACTCACGTGCCTACTTTGTTAGATTCACGGCTGCCACCTACTTACATATTGAGTTCGTGCAAGGCATTTTCCAAACCCTTTTTCTTTTAGTGTGAGGAATCGCGAAGCCAGGAGCCATTGGAACATTATATAAACTTCGCGATCTCCAGCTTTACAAATGATCTAATTTCAAGCCCTGTCCATGATAAGCTCTTTTCGCAAACTCATCCACCTAGTTGTTGGGGCATCCAGCAGTCTATTAGCCTCATGACAGTAAATACTGTGGTAAATGATGGCTCTCACTAACTGTATCCCAACAACAAAATAAACTGTTGTTGGTATACTCATCTCCATTGAGCATCCTAAACTTCAAAACTTTTGGAAATCGATTACAGAAACCAAATTTTCGTTTTCTTCTCTGCAATTTCCAAGCATAGCGTGTATTCCTTGTTGGTTTACAAAAAGGAAAGATGATGTCGGTTCAGCTTTTTGGCGCTTTTTAAGCTAACGATTTTTGAGCGCGAAGACAAATTGTAATAATGATTGAGCAAATTTGTTTCATACTCTATTGTACACATTGATTGTGTAATGGTGGGTGTCAAGCAGGAGACCTGAGATTAACGTTGCTAAGGTCTACATATTGATTTGGCTAGAAAATTAAATTCAGGCCTACCAAGTGCGAAACGGACCTTCTAAAATGATCTAATCAATCATCACATTATGGTTGTAGGTGTTACCTTGGTTGCTGCAGCTGAACTAGTCACCATGAATTTTACGATTTAGCATTTTTCTCGCAAGCCATAAAGTCATTTAATTTTTCGTGCAATTGCCGAAGGCAAGGGGTATCTTGACTGAACAGTGGACAACCTAACGGTTCTACCTCACTGCCTGAGTTCACTGCTTGCTTATTTACTCACTGTTTGAAAGCTCGACGTGTACCCAGTACAATTGCACAAACCAAAACATGTTTGTGCAAGTCCGCTTTTCTGAAGCTCACATCGTATTTCCGCATACGCTTCTTGAAGAACAAAATCGGGCACGCCTTTTAAGTTGGTTAAATTATTGCTAAACAACAGCTAGCGCTTTTTATAGCTGATATAGCCTGCTCGCAGCATGAACGCAGCAGCGCTTTCTGCTTTGTTTACAACGCAGCATCTGTTAGTAAAATAGCCAGTCGAAGCGCTTTAAACTCGACATCGCTATTAAAAGCCTGCGGTTGTAACGAACCGTTTACGTCATTGTGTTGCAATCGCGACCAAACAAGCGATTTATTATCAAACTCTCTGTTGCAAATAAGCTTCTCTCTATTTGCTGTATGACTGAAAAAGAAGCATTCAAAGATTTTGATGGTGTAATATTCGCAAATTGGCATTAGCACAAAACGCAAAATTACTCAACATTGAAAAAATCAAAAACCAAACTTTGTTCTTTGCACAACGAAGATTACGCTCTTTAGTTTCATAGCATCGTTTGTTCATCTTTATATAACCAGATAACATTTTTTCAATGTTTTTGTAATAAAAGTTATGGTTACTAGCAATACCAAATGTGCCAAAGCCAAAAATGTTATCAGTTTTTTTCTTTCATTGGTTCTTTTGGACTTATTTACGGTTTCAATATTGATAGTTTAGTCATTACTAAGCTTCAAGCACACTTGTTTACCCACAATCCAACAATTCCTATTGCTGGACGTGATGACGCTTTTTTATAATAGACAATAGCACTGAGTAGGGAACGTTTGAGCGCAACTTTTATGGATATCTTTACCCGTAGTTTTTCATCTCTTGTGTGAAGTGGAGTATTTAGCTACAAGCATCAACTATTGAGCACATAATAATTTTTCGAGTAATCTGTATCGCTTTCGAGTTTGCACTTCCATAAATGCAAAACCTGATCATGAAATACTTAACTGTACCACTTTTGGGTTTCGTCAGCTGTAGATTCAGAAGCAGTGCATTATTCCAAAAATTATTATGCTTGATAGCTTGCTTTGCATCTAGATATTTCACTTTACACTGGAGATGAAAAACCAATGGCATCCATAAAAGTTGTGCGCTCAAGCATTCGCTACTACTGCTATTGTCTACAACAGGGGTGGCCAAACTTTTTAGTCGGAGGGCCGCAATGACCATTTAAGAGAGGCCGAGGGCCAGTGTTAAAATCTTGCAATAGCTGTAAACAAAGTAAGAGCTTGCAACAGCTTAAAATCTTGCGATAACCTCTTGCAATGTCGTAATGAATGGCTCTGAAAATGATGATGCCCAAAAAAAAGCCATCACCCTCTATTTGGACGGAAAACGCGTCAATTCACACTAAGATTTGCGTAGCGGCTCTTTCAATGATGATTTCTAACGTTTTTGGCTCTTTAGTACGGCAAGTGTGGTTTTATTAAATTAGATATATGGAAGTTTCTATAAGTGTTGGCAGGCCATAGTTTGACCACCCCAGGTCTACAACAAAAGAACGTTATGACGTCCAGGCAGCTTGATTGTAACTAAAGAAATCGTTGGATGGTGCGTAAACAAGTGTGCTTGTAGCATTGTAATGACTAAATTAGCAATATTAAAAGAGCAAATAAGTCGAAAAGAACCAATGAAAGAAAAAAACTGAAACTATTTTTGAAATTAGCGACCTAAAATATATTAATATGAATCAGAAACAAATTTGCATGTACGTAGAGTAATCTGATTGAGCTTGCCTAATGCTTCGCCCACCCCCACAATAAAAATTGTTTCTGAATACCCTACTGAAATCTAGTAACAGAAATATACTCTACTGAAAGCAAAAATGCGCGAAGGCTGCGAATTAAAGAAAAAAACTACAGTGCAAACAAGTTTGACTGAATTCAGTCATTTAGTTTTTCAAGTCCAACCGAATTTCCGAAGAACCCATCAATGAACCGTTGCGGGTTGGTCACGTGGCTCTGACGTCGGACTACAGTTCTCCAACTATATAGAAACAATCGAATATTTTTTGTCAGAACGTCGAGTTTTCAGTTTTCTTTTCTTTTTTTTTAATTTTGTTCTATCGCATATGGTCCGTACTAAACTGTATCCACCACAAATAAGGAATAGGCAAAACACCAGCACGCAAGCCAGAAACATTGATCTGTAAAAAGCAAACATTTTTATGAAGAAAAAAGAATTTGGTTGCTTTAAAACACTAAATTTTAAACCTTTTCAATTCGCGACTCATTTTGCTGCCAGAAAAGGTTTGCAGCTCTTTTCGGGAAACGGAAGTCCCCGACAGCAAGTTGACCATCGAAGAAAAAAAACGGTTATCCTCTTTAAATGTGGAATAACGCAATCTCAAAAAAAGTACACCAAGTAAAATTCGTTTTCTGACCACACCCTTGAGCCAACTACCAGCAATCATTTTTTTCAATAACATAAGATTTCAACATTCAGAGATGTTTCGCAACCCTCCAAGAAGATCTTCGCGGCGTTATATTGTGTAAAAGTACTGACTTAAAGCTCCGTACAGACTAAGCGCTATCGACCTCTTTCCCGAAATTTCTTGGATATGAATTCGGTTTCACCTGTTCCCAGCCAAGGGTCAGGCAGGGTGAAGTCCCCTCTGAAATATAAGTTGGCCTTCATTTTTTGATCCGATCTAAAAATAGGGGATCACAGGGTCCATGCTTCCTAAATGTTTGAATCGGTCTAAAATGAACGTGTTTATATGAAACGGCTTCAAAACTTCGATCACACCCGAAAAAAGGTCATGCATGAAACTTAGGTCGCAAATTGAAAAACTTGCTGTCAGAAAAAATATGTCTCTAAATTAAAGGCCACAAATAACAATGTTGATAGCTGCCAGGACCGGAAGCTTACTTTAACCTCTCCCACCGCAACTGCTTCTGGTTACGCCAATGTAATTCGAAACTGATTTAGGTAAAGTGCTACCCTTCGCTCCCCTTGAATCAACCCTTGATATCAATTCATTTAGGTAACTCTATTCAAAATCCTGTTCATGTAAAAGTGTCTTTGATGATCCCAAAACGAATTGATTTGTCATTCAAAGTAAAAAACAAAAAACTGGCCTAATTTTTTCAGTGAAAGGTAGGCTGAAAATAATGCTTCGACCAGTACAAATGGAAATTCGGCTGAAACATCAAAGTCGACAATTGGAGAATGACGTTATAAATAAACTTCGTAGACATAGAGTGAATGTAATTCCACGCAACTCAAGAGCGAGTTTTTGATAGCAGAAAATTAAATGTGAATCGGTAGAAAAAGTTTTAGGAGCTGCGGTTGTTTGGTGGTATACGGAAAGTTCGACAAACATATAGGAGAGACACTACAAACACATTGCAATATGAATGTTTCGGCCACCTCCCGAGCCGCATGCACTCAAACTTTTGTTTGTGGCTCTCTGAGTACAAACCATAAACCTAGCGATTAGGGCTTAATTTCAAAGGCCTCATGATAAACTGAAATCGCTTCTTCGGCAAACACAGGACAAATTATGAGCCACGGAAGTGTTGCTACACCACATGTGGGTTTACTTCAGTGACTATACCCTTCCATAGCGTGATCAAAATTAAAAAGCAGGCGCATTTTTCGAATTAATGAATCCGCTGTGTCAGGCGTGACCTAACTTTTTTCACAAACGGCGGAATAACTGGGATAAACGGCAATCGCGAACCGGTTGCTCACGTAGTTTCATGCAACGCAATATAAGTCATTATAAACTGCCCCGAAAGTCTTTGCCCTAAACTGTAACTAATTTCACTTGCTTACAAATTGAAATAGTGATTCTCAACCGGTGGGCCATGACCAATCAGTGGTTCACAGCACACATGCCAGGCTTGACATTTCGATATCAGTTAATGAGGGGTACATTACTAATATTGGAAAATTTGATTTAACTGGGCCACATACTTCTGTTTAGTTTGAAAATTGGCCACAAGCTAAAAAAGGTTGAAAAACACTAAACTAAGAAATATTGAACAAAAGAATAATGTAATTATAAAAAAAGTTTGTGGCACAGTTACACAGAGGAATTATATCGAAAGGCGTAGGCAGAAAGTAAATTGGATGGCGATCCAATTTTACAGAAATTTTGTGACAATTTATAACTATTGACACGTCGATGACGTTGGTGATCGAGAAAACAAATTGTTTTTTGCACGAATAGTGGGACAGTGGAAACCAAAAAGTCAATTAAGCGAATTCACACGGCCCATTCCAAGATGATGTTGATTAACTGAACAGCTTTTGGTTGTTTGTTTGGTTGCTGTTTTACGCTTTATTTTACTTTTTGGACAGGCTTATGGATCAAAAAAAATGTCAGCGATATTTAAGTTGAAGATGTCCTTTTTCTTTCACGCAAAGGTCTTGCCATCGCAGTAGAAGTAAAAACTCGCGGGAAATTTTTTTGTTGAATCATTTGAAGATAATATTACTTGACAAGCACCAGCATTTTACTTTCACCAACTTTCCCAACTGTTAGCATTTTGCATTTTCCAGATTTGAGAACCAATCATAGCAGGTAAAAAAATTGTCAAAATAAGGCATATGTTTTGTCACAATTAATTATTTTTCTATTACGCGCACCATCTCTTCAACAACTCAGATTCCAAGCGGGAGACTGTTCATGCCATTTCCAAGCTATTTGCCAATGTATTCTCAAGTGACAAGGATAACCGTTTGCAGCACACAACATCCAAATCTTGTAGCGAAATTTGATAGGTTCAGTGCAATTGAATATCTTGTAGCTGTGACGGTGGAAACATGGAACCATCGATCTATCAATGCTCGGTTGTTTGTGAAACACTCCAGACCGAATGATGGCTTTATTGATTGCCCTGTGAAGTGGTAGTACTTCGGTCATTTTGTTGTGAGCGGATGTCAGATTGATCGGTTTGAACACAGATTTATCTTTTTAGATTGGTAGGAGCTCAAAGCTTGACTCGCGATTCAAGCTCCCCACTCATGCTCATATGACCAATAGTGGGAATTAGACAGAAGAGCAAGGCAACCGTACAGCAGAAAAATTCTAAGAAGCTGAAGAATCTCTGATTGCGACGTTGTGAAAGTTGATTGTTTTGGCATCCATTAGCACATAGGCACTGTACGTTAGATTAATAATCGTGGACATGAATCGAAAGAAAAAAAGCGATCGCCTATAAGTTCGCAAGGAGAGCTTACAAGCAGATGTTAACGATTGTCAAAAAAACTATCGTCGCTCATCTCTGCCGTGATTAGAAAACTTGACGGTTTTTTCTACTCCTTGTTTTATCGAGCTGCTTTTTTATTCCGTTTTCTTGAGAAGCGCAGCGACACTTCATCTACATCTTTTTAAAAACGTCGACTACTTTCATTTTGCCAATTGGTTACAAAACAGTTGACTGAGTGTCAACCAGATCAGACAAGAAAACAGGGAAGCATTACACGGTATGATTTTAAAAGTTGAATAATTATAACATCCCTGTACAACAATGGCCTATTGTTTTTACGACTTGTGTTGCATCCCACGAGACACTTCTAATTCTTGCAAATTACGTATTTGCAAAACAGAAAATCTTAAAGTCGACAATATGCTGATATTTCGGTCGAAGACTGCTTGAAAGCCACCAAAACCGATTTGGCACCTCGTGGACAAGGTTTTCAAATGTGAGCATTGAAAAAATAAAACGCCAAGAAAAACACAAAAACAAAATTTCAGAAAAAGCAAATCACATTATTTGTATAGGTAATGCTCCCGTGACAAATCTTCTATGTAAAGCCGTTGGTGCATTTATGATGTGACATAATAAGATGCCAAAAACATTGAAAATCAATACCATAGGTTGTTTTTAGCTGCTTCTGATGAGACCTTAACATGGCGCCATCCCAAACTGTTATTGCTATTTACAGCAAAGAAAATGAAAATTAAGCTGAGTGTACAAAAAGAAAAACTGTGAGAGATCACACAAGCTCACGATCCCATTTGGGAACACCGCCCATTGAAAGGTTAATAACAAAATCGTGCTCAGAAAATTTTCGAGATATACTGTAATGTTGTGATCCCTTACTGTTAAGATTATGTTATGTAACTTACATCAATAAATAATGTATGCAAATGCAGGTATATACATTGGTAGATTTCTTGGAGACCCGACAACTTAATTTTAAATAAGCATTTTAATGTATATTTCGTTTTTCATTGATCATTCGTATATTCAATTTTTTCACAGTGAGGCCGACTGAAAAAACCAACATTGCAAACCGTAGCTTCATAATCTCTGCTCTATGTTATTTTGTGGCAAACTTATTTCACGGCAAAGTTTTTTCAGAGTACGTTTTATGAGAGAAGTAACTGTAGGTGGCGTAATAGAAAATGTGAAGCAGAACGTGGAGCGAAAACTTTGAGTGCCCATTGGACTAGGGTACTCCAGTGCAGTGCTTGTCAACCGATTGTATAGTACACTTCAGGGTGGACTAAAAATTTTGCAAAAGAATACAATTGTGATGGGGTGTACAGAGGTGGACAGTTTTAAGAAAGATCTTTTTTGAAGATTAATTTCAAAAGGACAAAGTTGTAAACAAAAGACCTTTTTATGGAGATCAACTTTAAAACAAAGGTGTTTTTTAAGTAAAAAACCTTTGTTTGGAGATCAACTTCAAAAGGACAGAGTTTAAAACAAAACGCATATTATTTAAGAATTAACTTCAAAATGAGCAGCAGCCATTGTGCAAAATGTTGTTTAAACGTTATTTTAAGTTGTTCCACTGATTTATGATTAGGGTGTACAGATTTTTTGGAAACTAAAATTGAGTCTGCCACTACGATAAAGATTGATAAGCATTGCTCTAGAGAGCGAGATCCTGCATTCTGCTTTCCAGACCTAAAATATGGAATGAGTGCTGAAAGACAAAAAGTTACCTTATTTTGTAAATTAATTGGCCCCTGCTAATACTGCGGCCATGTTACGAGCCTGACTCCGGTATAAAACCACACGCAAGAAAAACGACACAAATTGTAGCAATGGCACACAAATACTTCTTCTCAAATTTTATATTTCTTTAATTTTTCTTTAATTTGTTATAATCAAAGAACAAAATTAGTTGGCTCATTACTGAACCTTACAAACAAAGTATCAGTCAAAGTCAGGTTGTAAGTTGAAGAACTTTGTGGATGATCAAACCGAAATAAACAAGACTTAGGTTTAAAAATCCGTATTTTTGAGATTGACATCTGAAACGAAAACAAAGATCTTGGAAATGGTCAGCGCTTGGCCCGCAATGACATCCGGTAGATTGAAGTTGGGCGGCTTGCAAAACAGTTTGCTTAATTATGTTGCAATTCATTACTCATTGTAAATGCTGGAAACTTCCTCTTTTAGGAATATAAGGAAGCAGACATAAGGTGATTTGCTGCAAGCAGATAGTCATAAAAGCAATTATCTATCACAGGTAAATTCTGGAAAACGACTCAGAAAGGACAAAAAAAATTGGCTTTTTTAAATATGTTTAAATATTTAACTTCTGGTTTGTCACATTTTTGAATATAGTCCATCCCTTCAGAAGTTTGACGTTTCATGTTGTGGCTTAATTCGTGACTGCTTTTAAACATGGGTTATGTAAAGTTATTTTAATGTTATGCAACTTGAATCTAACATTTAGCCAAACTTGTTTGCAAATATTTGATTGCAGGATTATGATTGTGAAGTAACATTGGCCCAGGGGCGTAACTCGCAAATTCGTATCTACACGTATGACATCACAGTAATTTCCATTGTGGTATCTACAGGAATCTTCTAGAAAACTAGAACATTTTGAATATGCCATGCCTAATATGTGTTTATGATCACAGAGAGAGTGAGACAATTAGATACAGTAGTCCCCGCTTATTAAGCCCACCCGCTTGATAAGCCCAAATTTGTCCGGTCCGGAATTGTTCCATTTAATCGTGTAATAAAATACCCTCTATATAATCTCAAAATCCCATTAAATAAGCCCAAATTTCGTTTGCATTTCCTTCAAATTTGTTAAAAACGCTTCACTACTGACAAATTTCATTTACTCTTTTGACTGATTTACAACTCGTTACACTGTTGTACTAGTTTTTAATTCATCTCTTTCGCCCCAATTCGAACAAATGAACCAGTTTGAGAAGTTCAATTGTCATGTGCGGCATTTTTTATGTCATCAACAAGCCCATGAGGCAACTTACTCTTTATGCTTTTGTATGGAAATGAATAGTTTTTGATCTTAAATAAATGGTAATGCTTGATCCATACGTGTCATTTCTGTGTACAATGTTATTATATTGAAAAGTTTTAGCTATAACGTAGTTAGCCATGAGGGTTGCATGAAGTCGTCCATCGATTAATAAGTCCATTAAAGACACAACACCGTAGCCCTCGTGAGGTTTGAATTCACTATCGTTGTCGCCATGAACGGCGCTTTATTCAACTCGACCACGTTGCCGACTAATTGCTTTGAACAAAAGCTTAAAATTGCCAAAAAACGTTTTGTCCGAAGGCGCGCTTGATAAGCGGGGACTAATGTATGTACTGTAGTACCGATGCGTATCTGCGTTAGTTCATTCGGCGAATAAATTGTTTGTAGGAACCGCTAATGATTTTAGTTAGTTGAATTGTTGAGATAAGTTTGTTGGTCAACATATTTGTTGATGTTTTGAACAAGAAGTGGTGTTGATCAACAGTTGGTAGATAAACTATTTGTAACTGAAATAGCAAGGTTTCAGAAAAGTTTACTTTCAGACAAAATGTTTGAATCATTACCACGTCGCCTTATTTTTGAAATACTATCATTAAGAGAAAACCAAAAATCTATTTAGCGAAATATTTTTCCTATCAATTAAATCGCAAAGCAGTTTTCGATCAATTTAGACAAATTGATTAGGGAAGTGAAAATAGAGATTGGTATACAACATATAAACGCTTTCACGAGATCGGAGGATAAAAATAAACGGCGATTACGTTGTTTATATTTATCCTCCGGTCTCGGGAAAGCCTTTGCGGTTATGCATCGAACATCTTGAGTTCAAACCTTCTTCGTAGTTTCCGCTACTGCTGGCACAGTGCATTTTTACGGCAAGCTTGCAACCAAGCTAGGAATACTGCCGCCTAATGTCTTTACCAAAGACACAACACCGTAGCCATCGTGAGGTTTGAATTCACTATCGTTGTCGCCATGAACGGCGCTTTATTCAACTCGACCACGTTGCCGACTAATTGCTTTGAACAAAAGCTTAAAATTGCCAAAAAACGTTTATCTTTACGATTATTCTTAACCTACTGTTGTGTGACCCCCAGAAACAGTGCCACCGGAAAAGAACTCCCCTTCCTCAGCGACCTCACAGCGTTTTGGTTTAATGTTGATCACTAGTTGGGCACGACTTAGGCTTCTCATAATTTACTTTGCTGTTTTTAATTTTTTTGAATATTTATGAGTGTTATAAAAAAGCTGAATTGTTTTAAACCTTTATCCAGTAATATTGCTGTCGGTAACAGACTTTTTTTTTACGTTGGACGTCAGTTAGTCGTTCATGGAGCTTGCAAAGGCAGTATATCATCTTCTTCGTTTGAGCTATCATGCTGATCATTACGGAGAGAAGCTGTATACATACACTGCGTATGAGCTCGTGCTCTATTTGCTGAGCTTCAGTTAGACTGAGTCACCACGACAATAAAAGTAGAAGAAAGAAAGAAACTGTAACTTGACTGCCACGTAAAGATGAAGGCATCCCGTTAAATGCCTTGCCCAAGGACACGACAAGCAAACTTGCCAGCTTGTTCCCAACACTATTTCGTTTGTGTTGAGCGCCAGGATGCTGTTAACATCAATTTGTGATGACTGTCTTTCTATGACTCGCCAAAGGAAATGAGCCCCAGGTTTACCGACTGCAAAACGGATGCTCGAACCACTACGCTATCGCGCCGGTCTGCAGTAGATGTCAAGCCTATAATGAACTATAATTGAAATTGCAAAAATTTTAAGTACGCTAGAAATGTGCTGTTTACACACTGCCTAATTCACCTGATTGCCCAAAACCATTTTAATGTAAAATCATAAATAAATAACCTATTTTTTGCCGCTTTAATTTTTGTGAAAACTTGATTTTTTGTCACTCAGTACCACAGATGTAGCATGGGGGGGAAAACGCCGATCATGATCTCCTAAATTTACAAAATCGAGTATGAGAAATTTTTTAAAGAAATCTATGATAAAGTGGATTGAAACTTGAAACAAAATTGATTACCAATCCAATGTGAGTGTCATAAGGAGATTGGTGACGTCATGTAGACGTCACAATAACAAAGTAATATCTTTTATTTGTATCTATTGACCAAGGAAAGCGGTTTTTGCTTAAACAAACCCAGCGTCCGACTTATCAACTTGCAAGAATCTTACCTCTCTAGGAGCTAAGATGATGTAGTAATGAACGACTGATTGCAAAAATTGTTACTTTTCCTGATTTTACTTTTTGGGGAGTCCCTGACCTTACTGATTAACCCATTCATTACTAGCGTGACCATATGGTCATGTTTGTGTGGCCTAGCCGGGAGTGCTCCAGATTCAAACATGCTTATTTGTTTTTTGAAATGTTGTATGTACAAGGTAGTGTAAGAGTTGCTCTAACAAAAATATTTTTTACTTATGATAATTTGCTGCTGCGTTTGCAGCAGTTCAAGACCAAAACCACAGCAATGTCAAAAAAAAATAATTCAGGGATTAATGGGTTAAGGGAGTTGGCGTAACTATTTTGTCTGCCCTGGCTGTGCCAATGCCTGGACAAGAAACCACAAGCCTAGCCAGGGACTTGAGGTCACACAGCCTACTGGAATACTAAAAGTAGCCGGGTAAACCGGGTGAAAGTGCGTGTGAGCGACATTCGAGAGGATGGAAGACATTTGGGGAAAGAAATGACTTCTTTTACTGCTATACCGTCACCAGGAAAAATAGGCACACCCAAAAAACTTGATGTTGGAGAAGTAATTACGAAAAACGAAGCACCACGTCGTAAAATAAGCCAATCATTAAATACTTTATTCAGTCAGAAGGTGAAATGTCGTTTTAGTGCCCACCCATAAATTTTGCTCGGAAAGAATCGATAAAGTTCTTGCAATTATAGATTATTTCTGAGTTAGATCAGTCTTGATAAATACGCAGGATAACTTACTTTCTGTGATATAAAGGCTATGGCTCCCATTTACAAGAAATTTTGATTTCTTGTGCCACCGGTATTGTTGCAGCGAAGCTGGCTGAACCCAGGTTTTTTAAACCCAACATAAATGATGAGTAGCCCTACCAGGGGACGCTGGTTGATTTTCATAAATCGATAAACTTTTCAAAAATCGCCATGTTATTGAAAATCCATCTGCAGACCGTCAGGTAAATTTGCTCTTTCAATTTTTTCTAACAATGTCCTCGGTCGGCAACATCACGTCACTGTTTGTACTTTAGCCAAACTAGAGTGTGCTATGACTAATGTGATAACCTCATGGTTGCTCCTTTTTTTGAATCTTACAAGACTTTAAAATAGCATTACTCTATTTACAGATCTCCTATTTGGCACTCAAGTATAAGGCAATGATGAAAACAAGATATAATACTCTGCAAAAATTACTCGGCTACAATTGCAAAAATTTAGGAGGACAATAAAAAAGCTTCATAAAATCGCACTTCATTTCATTTTCATTTTGGCTTAGCACAAGCTGACTAAAATAGAATTTTCCAAGATTTGTTTGAGGTTTAGGGTAATACTTTTCACTTTTTCTTTAGCAGGTTAGTTAAGGCGCTAACACAAAAATAAATTTGTTGTGCATACTTACAAAACTAAATTGTTTCCATCGATTTCGTTCGAAATTGTTGAGTTAAAAGGGATTTCTGAGCTTGAAATCTCTAAAGTTGACTCAGTTGTTCCATTTATTAACTTCATGTTGAAAAACGCACTTCAGCATAGGCTCAACTTTAGTTTGCTTTTGTGAATTATTTATTAAACAGACATTCAGGAATCTGCACAATGTCTAAAATAAATTTTTGCTTCAATACGTAATTACGATTAATAAGTAACTTTATGCATGACACGAAAAATCTTTATTGTTTTACATAAAAGAAAGCATATCTTTATACACGCTCTGGTCCGTGAATTACTGGGGATGGCGATGGTATAAGAAGAGGCGGAGAAAAAAGCAGGTAAAATTTAGCTCTTCAAAGCTTTAATTCCTTCTTAAAGCACAAATCTAAAATTGGGCAAGAATTTTCATCCTTTTACAGGATTCTTGTAAACATTATATTTTGCGCCCCTTTCCATCAAAATCCAGGTTGCATCAGGTACTGAATTGCTATTGCAGTGCAGTTTTGCCACAAGTGCTGCAGCCAAGTAAAAGGAAATAACCTTAACGTGCTTCAGCCAAAAGGCACATTATCAGAGAAATCACGCTCGAGAGCAACGCACAGCAACACGACTTCGAGCCAACGAGTTATCGGGCTAAGTGCGACTCCAACTCTCATCCAAATGTAAGCCAAGCTGTCCAACACCAAACCCACGATTTACTCATGCAAGCATACATCTTAATCGAATTTTTTTTGAAGGCTCATTGGGCTGCACTTTAGGATGAATGAAGTCAGTTGATTTTGTGACTTTGGTACGATCTCGGATACAATCAATTGATAAAAATTTTTCCCAAAGTTGGAAATGTTTCCTTGGAAAAAGATCTGCAACCCTAATTCACCTCTATTTCGTCGGATGTGTTTTTAACAAAAATTAAAAAATGTTTATAAGCAAAAAAATGTTTATCCCAAAAATAGGATTACTAGAAGTAGATCACATTCCCCAACTTCTCGCCCTTCTACCGAGTGATGCCTCCGCTTAGGAATTTTTTGAAACCCCCACGATCTCCTGCTACATGTTACTCTAATCAACTTTAACTTCTTAAAGACTGACCAGCTCCCATTTTGCAAACAGAATCTTGCATAAAAAAAATTTTCCCTTGCTCAACCCAAAAAAATAGCTGAATTGCGGATCAGCAAAATTCCAATCGTTTTGTAGATTATTTTGTTTCAATACCATCAGACTCCTAAAGCAACCTCAAGCAGGATGTATTTTTGTCTTCGATTTTCTAAATTTTTATCGTCAAAGCGTGTTTTTGTTGGGACCACCTTATTGTCCGTAACGCTACTTATATAAACTGCTGTGAGTGGAATCAAGAGTAACAAACTTTTTCTTTTAAGTGGAAATTTTTTTTTCAAACAAACTTTTTTTAATGCCATGATCAAACGTCATCAAAAATCTTTTTCGAAAAAAAGTGCCTGATCGCTGGCAGGTTTTTGGCATAAAACTGCATAGGAGTGATAGCGTTTTGTGAAAAGGAAAACCAACAAAATAAGGAGTTGTGGAATAGACGTTTCAATGCTTTTCAATGACATTAGAGAGTGAATTTAAAGTCAAAAGTGGGTAAAAAGTATGTGGGTTGACTAGTTTTAATGGTGGTTAAGCCTGACATAAGCTAGGCCTATACAAAGCCAATCTCCAGATTTAAACAAAGTAGGCGTAACATGTATGAGAACATTGGGGACAAATTAGTTGTAATGGGCTACTTATATAGCATGAGAAATTCTAAATTCATGAAAAAACTGTAAGCATAGATTATAAGTTAGGGTACATCATAAGGTTATCTTTTGTACATTATGCGTTGCACCTGATGTTGCACAGAGTCAGCATTTTCTTGAAATCTTTTCTCAAAGATCCTATCGGTCTAATAACATCAATGTATCCTGAGGTGGGTATCTACAGCTTCAGAAGTTGTGCGTTATCTTTACTAGCCTGAAGCAATATCAATGCTGCTGCCACTCATTACTTAACTCAAATTATAGCGCGCTATTGCTAATGCCATTTTGCGGAAAAGGTAACTGACGCTACTCGCTACCTACTACCATTGGCGCAAATCACTTTTCTCACTTTGCATTTGTTTTGAAAGAACAATGTTAACACCAGCATACTAATGCCAGGGTACAAATTTTCGGGGGAGCAAAGCTATTGCGTTGCGCTTTGCTGATGTAATGATTCTCTAGATCATTTCACCTTCAAGGAAATAAAAGAGGAGATGACTGGTTCCAGATATGTAGCGGCACAAAACCTGGCTATTTCAGTTTACAAAAGATCAATAAATTCCATTCTGACTTGTGTTATGCTCCAGCTAGAACTGAAATAAGTTAAAAGAGCTCCCTCAAACTCTACGACGTCTGCCACAGTCATTTGCAAGTGATTCAGAATGTCAGATACAGTGCACGTAAATGCAGTGAGATTAACCTTATGCAGATATGATTATGAGTTGTATTACCGTTACAAAATAATGGGCTGTTGGGGCCAGGGTTGTTGAGAGACTGGCCCTAGGTCGATACCAAAGTTTGTGGGCTTGTTGTACACTTCATGTGTATTTTTTCATTTGAAGACAAATTACTGAAATTGATCTATTTGTCCAATTGAAGAATTTTTTGCAGACCAACCTTTCGAAAGCGATTGATTTACTCATCGCTTTAGTTTGGTTTAATTAACCATTTTCGGAGCGTGTGAAAAGAGGTGGCAAATATTTGCTGCGCGAGTATCTATCTTTGCGAAAATAACTTGAGGTGCAGGAAAAAAGAAAATATCATGATCGCGAGCATTCAAAAGTTTTGTAAATGCAGCTTTTCAGAGTAGAAAAATGTACGCGTAAAAACTACATAATCTCACTTGGAGACGCTTGTCGTGAAAAAAACGAGTTTATTATCCATCTATAATCGCATTTGTCTACTGAATTTGTTAGGGGCAGCAATCAGCGAAAATTTTGAAGGAGTACCTACTCCCTTTTCCGGCGACACTATTGGCATATGACGTCAAAGTACGTAAAGCAAAAGCAGAATGAAATTGTGCTTTTATGCACTTCATCAAATGAACGCATGATCGTTTGTGAAATCGTTGGCTGTTTCAATTGTGAGCAAGCCCAGTTTCTAAGTACGCCTGTGCTGGAAATAGGGGAACCAAAACGTGGCCAGGGACCTCAGAAACTTTGGGAGAAATATGGAGGCTATGCGTAACCCCTATGCTTTTTAATCAGTTTGATTTTGCAACGACAATTTGCTATGTCAAAATACATGAATTTCTACTACTCTTTTCACAAATAGCAAACGGGTCAAGTTGGCGCAGCGGTCTAATGCGATGTTTTTAATTTCAAAATTAATGTTGGGGGCCCAACAATTGCTAAAACCTAACTGTGAGTGCTTCACTTCGGGTTGACATGCTGTTTCCTATCTGCGTTTATGCCAAGGCAAATCAACATACCGCAGCCAGAGGCATTTGCTCATACAAATTTGCTTACAGTTATTACGAAAAAGTCGCAAATAGTGCCTATAATATTTGATAGGTTAATCCGAAAAAATACACAGCAATTACCTTGGGACCCTTCCACAACTTGATATGCGTTCAAGCACTTGATGAATTAAACGGATAAAGGTTTGTTAAGTTTGAGGACTGCTATCGTAAAAACAAATAAGATGTTGTTTGAGTCTTCAAAAACTTGGGAGACATGTAGCGGTTATGGGCAACCCACCATAAAGTTTTTGGTCGCTTTCCTTTCAAAAAACGGCAGTTTTGATTTGGAATGAGATTTACATAAGTCAAAAAAAAACCTAAATTTATATTGCTGTTTTAACAGCTATCCATTGGGTGAAGCCGGATTGGCCGGCTGAAAGGGCCTGTAATATAATATTTCCAAGCCTCATTGAGAGACAAAATCTGATTGTGATGACTTTTGGTCAATCGGCCGTATAAGTTAACATGCCAGCAAATTTTGTAGACTCTTACAAGTAACCCCTTGCACAAGGCTAGACTACTTAAGATATCCAATTATAAATCAAAGCTTAGGCTATTTTCTATCTGAGTAAAGTCGCTTGGATAGACCATCCTGCTAGGGTTTGATTTCTGTTTTCCAATTTTAATTGCTACTATCGGAGGCACCGAATATCCTAGCAGTTTAGAGTAAAATTCCTCAGGCTTAATCAATCCAGATTGGAATGGGCCAGTATATAATGGTGTTGCCCATTTTCTTTTTTCTCTAATTTCCATTGAAAATGTAAGCTTCTTTCACCAAAAAAGAACACTTCAATTTAACCAGCTGCATAGAAGGATGCAAAAAAACACAATCGTAAGTTTTACAATATGGAGATTAAGAATCCGTGAGCTACATCATTGCGACATGTAACATCAAAAATTTTTCTTTGATCAAAAAATATTGCTAAAATTATTTACAGCATTCTCGCATTTACCAGATTTCGTTTAATTACATTTACAATAGGTTAATGGGAGGCGATTTTAAATACATTTTTGTAAAAAAGACTAAACAATAATGCTACGAAAGTAAAAAAACTGCGGACAGCTTGTTTTCCCATAACGTTTTTTGCATTTTTCACCATTTGAAAATCACGTCATTGCAAATTCAGCATTAGCCGGCAATATTAGAACATTGCTTTTGACATCACGAATCAATAAAAAACTGCTTGCAAAAGCGATAGCGACTTTACGGATTTTTAAAAAATAGCAGTGCTTTCGCTGCGTGGGTTGAAAAAGTAGCCCGCTACTGCCCACTTCTGGAAATATATATGCTTAAGCTCAAATCTTTAGAGCGCCAAAATCAAACTTTTTATAGAAATATGACCTATAAGCTGTTACCGAGTAGCTGTGAGGTAAACAAACCAAAGTTAAACAAATTCTATGATATTAAAAATTCGTTCTTTATATAAATTTTTAAACCTGATTTGAATTTGTTGTTTATATCTTTTTTTTAACAAACAATGCAAACACACCCCAGTTAGCTAAACACACCCCTTTGTCACAATGCAATTACTCTGCAAAGTTGGGTTTGGACTGTCCAATTAATAGCCTCACCATCAACCACATTGATTTTAATTAATTTCTTTTTTTTCATTTCCTGGTAAGAATTCAACCTTATCTCATTCCAATATGTAATTAAATTTACATTAGCTTTCAAAACAAACGCCAAGATTGGTGTTCGCCTTTCACCTTTTCATCAAAACTTTGAGCTTTGTTTCATGTCATAGTGTGACGTCGTATGCGACCTTACTACAACGCCAATTTGAAGCTGAGTTTAGGCAAGGCTGCAGAACGATATTTTTGACTTCATTCTGATTACTTATAAAGTTTGGTTCCAACTTTCGCTACCTAGTAAAACAAAGCTGATCAAGTTTAAAATTAAAAAGTCGCAAATAAATTGCTGTAACTGGCTGCTGACGGAAATTGGCGTTTAAAGTTTTTCGTCTAGCTTTTAACTTGTGACAGAGGAACACAAAGTTGAGTTATAATTAAATGGCAGGACAAGCAGTAGGATATCTTGGTAGAATATAACGGCTGTTCATTCATTCATTCATTCAAGCTTATATAAGCCTAGTCTCTATACGTAACCTGGCAACCAAATTGAAAATTCAGTCGAGATTATCTCTGCCAATTTTGCACAGCGACGCAAGTGGCGGTAACATAGATTTGAGACGGTATATAAGCTTTTTGTTGGTTGAAGAAAGCATTTTTGAGCGAAAATGGGCGCATTGGCCGATGGGCATATGGGGCAATAAGTGCATGGGACATTGGGCGCATGGACAATAGGCATATCTGGCAATAGCTGTATGGAAATGGATGACAGGGTAATATGGGATAATTGAGCATATGGAACAATTGAGGAATGGGGCAAGGAGAAAATGTGGCGTATTCCAACGCCACATTTTCTCGTGCGTCCATTGCCTCAAAGGCCGTCTCGTATGCCAACTGATGTATAATGCCTGTTTACTGCAAGCTTTTGAAATCTGATTTGTAGCCTTGCCACTTGTGTCACTGTTGGAAATTGGCAGGCACAACCTTTTGCATTGAGTTGCCGGACTATGTATGTAAAGACTATCGTATATGTTCATGTTCTGTTTGGTTCTATTGCTTCTACAGTATTAGTCATACTGCTACCCCACGATGGGCAGACCCCTTGGTGCCTCCGCCTGCCTACCACATAAAGCAGGAGAAATCTAGTTAGGTGTTTTCGCTAGAGAGATAGATTTTTGTTAGCAACCACACATGAGACCCAGTAGAATGTATTAATACAATATCGAGGTGAGTGCAAGTGGAAATGCAGCAGCATACAAGCTTGGAAGCAACAAAAAATCCAAACGTTTTATAGTCAAGTTGCTTTCGATTGTAGATCAACATTAATGCGGCGCAGGCTTGCAGTATAATTAAGCAAACGTAGACTGAAAAATCAAAATAAAAAAATTTAAGGTAATGCCAAAAAAAAGTATGACGAAAGAAGTAAGTCTAACTTTCAAAGTGCTCCGTTACCATGCCATCATTAACATTTTTTTTGATATTCCATTTGAAAGAAACCCAATGCATGCTTTTCAAATTTTCATCAATTTGCTGCCATATTTTAGTGCCACTAATGATTAATTAATTTTGAAAAATTGTGTTGGAAACTCTTGGCCGTAAGTAAAAAGATATTATCTAGTTGTCTGGTGCTGTACTTATGAGAATTTCACGAAATCAAGTGAATTTGGGTTGGAAGTTGGTTGGAAGTTCGTTATTTACCTATCCACGCATAAATTTTATCATTTCTAAGGTACATGTATATCGATAAATTTTAGGATATTAATTTTCTTATATCTTTCGGTTATATGACTAAATTTTTTGATTGAATGGCGATCCACATGTTGTTAGTGTATACAACTATATTTTCATTTACATATGTTTTACGGCAGTTTCCATATGAATTACAACAGTCTAATGGAGTTGAGGGAAACTATAGACCACTTGGCAACAGCGGATGGAGTTAGATGGTATGAGCATGAGCTGAGGAGGGATGACGATAGTATTTTGAGAGTTGCTTTGGATCTTGAAGTGAGTGGCAAGAGAAAGCGAGGGCGGTCAAAGAAGACCTGGAAGAAACCAGTGGAGGAGGAGACAGAGAAGATTGGTTTGAAGAAGGAGGATGCTCTGAATTGAGCGAAGTGGAGAGACGGAGTGCAAACAATTGCAGAAAGAATAGGGTAAATCCGGCCGGGTCTGCTGAGGTGACAACACCGCATAAAAGCTGAATAACCTCTACTAATAACAATTATTGTCAATTTCAATATTTATGCAATATTGCAAGTGATAATAGACAAGACTGTAATGACGCATTCAGACGGTTTCTTTATTTCCCTAATCGCGCAATCCAATGCAAATTCACACATATGTAAATGAATTTCATTGCATTTAGCTCGTTAAATAGAAATTTGTTTTAAATCACATGACCAGTTTAGTTTTTCGCCGAAATTCATACCCGCACAGAATTGAACCGATTCGTTTGATTAGAATACTGTTAATAGTAAATTGAAAACTCACAGATGTAGATAATTTCAGATTGGATTGATCAACATTAATTTTTTTGCGAAGGATTTTAAGTTAGTTAATATATTCAAAGCCACTGATCAATTTTGTACCACTCATGATTAAGACTTTTTCACCGACTGCAGATTTCTATTTGATAGCAACCAGTTTGTGTTGTCAGCAGGAAAGCAGTTTTGAATGATAAGCCTTTTGATAGACCATTGATAAACATTTGAAACAAATCGGGGATTTATAAATGATCTTTGTGGGACCCCATAAGAAATACGTCGACAATCAGATTTAGCAGTGTTGATATTACTTCGTGAGACAATTACGCAACAATTTTTGAGCTGTGCCTCTGAGACCATAGTAACATTACGCTGTTATTGTTTGTAAATCATGCTTTACACCGTCAAGAGCAGTAAGGTTCCTGTACAAAGTATACGCATTTGTTCGGTTTTTTACGTTTTTTGCTCTCGTGCATTTTTGTGCGAAAATTTTCATTCGCTTGAATATTTACATGATGCTTTGCAGTAATGTTTTTGTCGGAACATTTAATTTTGTCCCTAAAGTTTGTCTTAAAAGTCTATGCGTTTTGGGGGCGAAAACGTACAAAAATATTTTTGTTCACAAAAACCGAATGTTCGCACAACAAGGTACACTTTGTGGCACCATATAAATATTCAAGCGGATGAAAATTTCCGTACAAAAAAAGCTTGATAGCAAAAATCATACAAAACCGGACAAAAACCAACAAAACCGGATAAAAACATGTACTTTGTGGAGAAACCTTTCGACAAATTCAAAACAAACAACAAGAGTATCGACCGTTTCCATAATTTCTTAGCAAAATGTCACAGATATTGCTCATCGCCATATCGTAGAAGAGTTTGTCTAAATTCAAATTGCTTCAGTCAAGTAAATTGTATTTTTTAATTTAATTATTCAAGCGATTGTAAAGCCACTTTTAAAAATTTTATTAGAATCAGAAAGCGAGGATATACAGGGTGGTCCATGCCCATTCACATGTTATCATGCCGTAGTTTGTCATGCATGTATTTTAAAAAAATTTCTCGCTTTTCAGAGAAAATGTATTATATATGAAAGTTGTAATACATAAGTAATATGGCAGATCAAAGTCCATTTACATTTAACAGTGGATTGTAACAAGCACGTGGGTAAATGAACGCCACAATACTGGTGACACCCTGGATACAATAAGTGCCAAATTTAAAGAAAGATATGAGAAGAATCCACCAACACCCAAAACGATTTTAAAATGGGAAAGCAAGTTGTTCGAAACTGGAATGCAAAGGATGCTTCTCGTTCAGGAAGATCAGTGAAACGTCGAGAATCACGCAAGAGCTTGGAGTAATCAACAAATTAACTCCCCAACGAAGTCGACAAGGAAAAGATCAGCTAAACTTGGTATCCCGCGAACAACAATGACGTCTTATATGAAAAAGGACCTGGAAGTTAAAGCATGGCGGTCCAGTTTTGTGAATGAACTTAATGATGCTGATGGAAAAAAAAGAAAACTGCCTTTGATGAGTTACTGCGAATCTTCAAAAGGATTCCTGCCCGAGAAAAAGTAGTGGATGCTTGAAATATATTTGTGGGTATGAACTTATGGTTCAATTTGTAGATTGGTAATTGTTTGCACTTTCAAGATCACCTTTTTTGTGAACTGGCCATTAATTCGGGTATTTTCAGTGGATTGAGGCAGAGTCCTACGATTAAAATGAGGTTGAGGACCTACCTCAGAAAAGAAATTACTTAAAGTCAGCAATATCTCGCGGTTTGATTTTGCAATATCTCGCGTTTCTGGATTATTTCATTATTACTAGTTTTTGTTGGGGTTGATATTTGATTTTTTGTTAGTATTAGGTTGAGACAAAATTCCGAAACTTTTCTAGAAGTATTTTTGTACTGTCAGCTTGTCCTGAAAGTAGAAATCTACAGTACAATGTAATGCATTTCTATAGATTTTGTGGTTAATTATATACTTAATTTTATAATTACATATAAAATAGACACTTAGCTTCACAGTGCTCAACAGCAAGCTTGCCGGAGTCGTAATATATTTCTATTTGCACAGCTACAGAATAGACTATTCTGTAGCTCTATAAATAGAAATATAATTTGATAACTATATAGTTAATTATATAACAACAATTAATTTTATAGTTAATAAAATTTTGATCGCTTTTTTTGCGTGAAAGAATTGGATATATTTATTTTTATTTTTGATTGATTGTGAAGGATTGGTTGTCCGCCAAGGGTTTGACATGTTTTTGATAGTTTTTTTTTGCGTAAAAAAATTGGATGCATTTGTTTTTGATTGATTTTAAAGGGTTGGTTGTAGCCAAGGGTTTGACACGATTTTTTTCTTTGTGTGGTAGCCGGCTGAAGCGAAGCGCGATCATTTCCTACTTTTTTAAATCTTTTCAGAAGCTCATCAAACTTTTCATTTATGGATGAGGTAGATTGCAAATTGATGGCACGGTGGTTAATGTCAGGTTGCTCCGAGACGCCACTGGTTTAAAAACTTTTGAATTGCGTTTGAAAATCATATCTCGAGTTTGCTTTTAGCATTTGACGGTTGATATCATCGCAAACGCAAGCAAGTGGTCAACTAGGTAGGACATTAAAATTCCACTTGATGTAAATTTTTTGAATCAGTTGCAAAAAAACAATTTAAAAAAACTTTGCTTCTAGTCAGTTATCAAGTAGTTGGAGAGCTAATTAAACGTTTGAATAGGCACGTCATTGATGCATCAAAAAATGGCGAATATGATTATTGTTGAAGAGTCGCATCAAGTCTTGGTTAAAGTCTTTAAAACTAAATGTTGGAACAATTTTTAAATTAAAATCATGAAGAGTGGTGTTCATATATTCTCTAAATTGATCGATTTATTTTGCGATAAAAGATGGATGTCGATGCACAACTCTTTTTAATAGCATATTACCCTCAATTGCCACGCATTGATTCACAAATTTTCAAGTAATGATAAGTTGCAACTGTTCTGCCTTTTAACCGAGAAGGAAGTTGAATTTTTGATGTAAAACCCAACACCAGTCGCAAATGCGTGTGGATTGTTTGTGAAAAAGATCATAACTGCACAATTTGATATTGCTTAAATTTAGGTCAATATGGTTTCAGTTGTCAAAATGGTTTTGTCAATATGATTTTTATATGGTTTCAAACATCCTGTAACAAATTTGACAATGCCAAGTAATTTGTCAGATCGTTTATACTTCTTGTAGGCTTCGAATCTTGAAATTTAGAATAAGCAGATTGTTTTTACTTTCAACATCGGTTTCTAATTTAAATGGGATGTTATCAAAATAAGCGCAGTCAATGACAAAATCAGCTTGATCGGGATCTTGTGCCACAACGCAAAAGAGCAAAACATTGCGCCTTAGCCGAAATGGTTCTTATCACTAGTAGCAGTTAGGCCATCTGCTAAAATACTCGTGCCAACGTCGCATGCAAAAGTGTTTTGCAAGCGTTTTTGTCAGTTAGGTATTGTTTGCAAAATCTTTTGTTACCAATTGCGCAAATAAGACTGAAGATCACGAGCCGGTTTGGTTCGGAAAAAGCCACCGCCAATCGAGAGCAACGCAATATTCAGCGCACACAAACAAAAATAAGACATTAAAGCAGAAGGCTATTGGAATCATTATCAGAAAACGTTGGTTTATGATCAAGTATCATAAAGTATACATGGATATTCAGTGGGAATAGTTCATCTGAAATAGTAATTGCTATCCGATCTCTCGTACCTTCATCTTTGCTTTTATTGCCTCTGTAGTGGTAATGCATTGCTAATTGCCTCATTCTGAAATCTCCATTGATGGTGGACAACAAGACATATTTTCTACTACAATAGTTTTTGACGTTGTACAAAAGTTAGAATCGCAATGCAATCAGGACTCCTCTTTCACAACTTGTGCGTGAAGATTATAGTACTGTAGATTTGACTCATCAAAAACAATTGGTTCCTTGTATAGTAATGCAAGAGGCTAGCGATGCACATAGCAAAACTGCAGACAGTGACACTGTTTCGACCGATCAGGTCTCTTCAGTGCAGTTGGTGACCAACAAGAAGCTAGAGGCTTTTAATAAAGCATAGCTTAGACCGCCACACTTGCGGGATCTATACTAGATCCACTTGGTGGATGGTCTGTCACAGTGTCACTGTCTGCAGTTTTGCTATGTGCATCGCTAGCCTCTTGCATTACTATACATGTAAGACCTTGTGACCACTAGGCTGTGACAGCACTATTGTTCTAGCAGTTGCTAGACTTAGTGCACCTGCGACAACCGCCACTCATTCACGAGTGATACGGCTTCGCAGAGTACTGACAGACCATCCACCAAGTGGATCTAGTATAGATCCCGCAAGTGTGGCGGTCTAAGCTATGCTTTATTAAAAGCCTCTAGCTTCTTGTCGGTCACCAACTGCACTGAAGAGACCTGATAGGTCGAAACAGTGTCACTGTCTGCAGTTTTGCTATGTGCATCGCTAGCCTCTTGCATTACTATACATGTAAGACCTTGTGACCACTAGGCTGTGACAGCACTATTGTTCTAGCAGTTGCTAGACTTAGTGCACCTGCGACAACCGCCACTCATTCACGAGTGATACGGCTTCGCAGAGTACTGACAGACCATCCACCAAGTGGATCTAGTATAGATCCCGCAAGTGTGGCGGTCTAAGCTATGCTTTATTAAAAGCCTCTAGCTTCTTGTCGGTCACCAACTGCACTGAAGAGACCTGATAGGTCGAAACAGTGTCACTGTCTGCAATTGGTTCCTTGTTTTGTAGCTTGAAAATGAAATTATAATTGGGCGCGTTTTATCACCATTTCTTCTTCTTAGTGGTGCATTCTCTGTATTTCCCATTCATTCAGATCAACATTCAGTAACCTGGGAATTTCATGTACTACTCTTTCACGGTCATCGTCAGTGTTGCAGGTGAGTTTTGGAATTCCATGAATGCGCAATTTCTACATCCGTATTGTTTTAGATCAGTGGTTCTCAACGTTTTTCGACGTTCTTCTCGCACAAACTTCTTACGCAGTCATTTCCTCGCTACTCTAAATCACAAAAATATAATTACAAAAAAATCTTTTTTTTGTCATCGATATTTTCAAAGACTGAATTGACCTATTTTTAATCCCAGTTGAAGATGAAGCCTTCTTTCTTGGGTAATCAACACCTTCAATGTCTGAATCGACGTAATTCCAATCCCAACTGAAGTTGAAGACTTTTGTTTTGGAAATCAACTTTTCAATTCAAAATCTTTCGTTTATATACCTCAATAAAACAGGAAAGGTTTGCTCAAACACAGTAGTCTATGTGCAAATCAAAGAATAAAATCTTTCAATTCTAATGTTTTTCTTTTTGATGTCTCCCTCAATTAAATTCCCCCAGGAACCAATAATTCCTCCCCTAAAGAGCCAAAGTAGCTTCCGGTTGAGAACTCCTGTTATAGAACGTCCGTCTTAAATTGTACGTATGTTGACTGGTTGCTTCAGCTGACAATTTTCGTTTTTGACTTTATTTCAAATTTTGAAGCTTAGCATGTCGATTCTCAATTCATCAATTTGTTCAATTACTGCTTTTATAAAAGGTTTAATTTCATGTAGCTGCCATCTTATATTCTTTGGTTTATTTCTTTCTCGATTTCTTTGCTTCGGCGCCATATTCTGAGTTAGAGAAAAAGAAAAAAAACACGCCTGTTCTCGACAACCGCCAAACACTCAATGATTGATCTCCCAAGGACAGAACAAGCGAGCTTCGCTACTTTTTCTGCGCGCTATTCCTTGCTTGCAACGTGCCAAGCTGGAAAGCTCTGTGAATATCGTTCTGTGAAGGTTTCTATTCAGACCAAGTTAAGATTTGAATTAACAATCTACTGTATTAGAGGAGGACGCTTGAACCATTACGTCTTCGAGATGATTTTCAACAGCTGATGTCACAAAATAAGCAAACCTACCTAAATTGTTCTTTCTGTAACTCATCCATAAAAGTAAATCCGATTTTCGATCACCAAAGTCAGAAACAAACAAACAACGTTTCATTGATAGATTTACAACTCGCAGCTTAAAAGTGGGTTTCACACTTCGCTTCGCTTTGACCCAAAATAATGCAATTCAGGTGGCCAGAAACCGACGTTTGACGTGGACGTTCAAATGCTTGCTTTAAAAAGCAGTGTTTCTTTTATGTGGTTCGAGCTCGGCTGCCGTTTCGACCTTTCTTAAAACTGCAGCCAAGCGCTCTCCTCTTGAAGGTGGTTGCGTGCGTTTGGGTTTTCAAATTTGCCGCGATGGCCTCCCTTAGCATTTCACATCAATCCCGCGCTTGTCGCGTTATCATCGCTTGCATCAGCTGATGGCCTCAGCAGAACTACCATCGACTTGGAACCAAAAATAAAGAACGATTGAAAAAATATTTTCTGCAGTTCTGTAGTTTAAAAAGCATAAGTGTAACCCTTTGCATTTTATCGGGGAGAGGTTGACAAAGGAAAATCTATTTTTGAAGATAAACTTTGTGAAAGTGATTGTTTTGTCTGTTTTAATCAACTTCATAAAATTTATCGGGACTGCTCTTCCAAGCCTTCCTACTTTTATGCACATGTTTAAAATATAAAAAAATTTGTTTTAGAGGTCCAAAAATATTTTCCCAAAAAATCTCTGGACTGCCAGCCAAACTTAGGGTCAGACCAAAAATTATTGCGTTGCTAAAAACAAAAGAGCTTGGTCAAAGGTGACAATAGTTACCTTAAAAAAATTAGGTAGGTTTCAACTAGTTGCTGTAAGAGCGAGGTCATCACTCTGAACACACCATGGGTCGGATTTAACATTTTGTAAGCTCGCACAGGAAAACATTATCTACATGAGGGGCCATGCAAAATCTTTCAGTGAAAAAACATTACAAAATTTGACATTCAATTAAAAAGCAATTGATTACCAACTATGAAGTGCTGATATAAACAACTTTTGTTTTTTTACAAGATTATCCTTCGATTTTGCTAATATGTGAATTATTACACAGCTATAAACTCGCGCATGTTCGTGTGGAAAACTATAAATATTACGTAAGGTAAAGTAGCTTATGTAAGGTACTCTGCAATGTAACTATGACGCACTTAATTCTATGAAGGCCTTAGGCGCTTATGTTTGTGCGGTAGTTTAGTGAAAAACCTTTCAGTGGAATGCGCCGAATGTACCTGATTGGAAACGCTGGATTGAACGATAAGCTCCAGTTTGGTATTATTCATAATACATGCTGAAAAGTGCTGCATTCCAGTATAGATGAAGCTTCAAGTTATGAGCCACATGCTATTTCATGAAAGACCGGATCGCAAGTGGTGAAAATAACACAGGCTCGATGTTTCAGAGGACCTCTCTTGCAACTTTATGTTCGAAGAACTAAAAAGAGATCTGTTTTGAAAACACTTACAAAGGCTCGCGTCTCGACCTGTAACGTTTGACTTTCCTTATATGAATCAACGTACTTTCAGTGATACAACAGTGGCCTAACAAAATTATTGCCCATGACATTTTAATCTATTTTGTACTTCTTTTTTAGGAAACAATCCTGAAATTGGGAAAGATTTAACTTGAAAAATTTTTATCACTCTCCATTTAACTGGTTCATAGATACCAGGCGTTCTTTGCTCGCTTAAAGAGTTTTGTTGTTGCCGTTTGATTGAAATTAAATATCGTTAGTTTTTTTGCCAGGGCTTATCGTTTTATACTTGAAGTTATTTAGTTGCTGTCAGTCATAGCACACTAACTAAACATTCGCCGCCATTTACTTTGTGAAAACTAAAGCAATTGACCACAGAGATCGGCCTAATCTGGAAATCGTGCACGTCACAGCGAAGATCACGCCAATTGCCCCCAGCTGTAGTTTTCATATTTCAGAACACACTAAGCTCACTCGTTTTGGTAGACATTTTACATGGTATGGCAGAAAAATTTTTTCGGTTATTTTGCTAAAAAATTTTGGAAAAATGCTGCCCTTTTACTTGCAGTTAAAGCCAATCATCTTAATTAAACTCAAGTGCAACAACAGAAAGTTTTTGAGGTGTTTTATCTTATCAAGAATCCATTATGTGAGAGCTAATTCTTTATTCAATACAATGGTTCATAAAACTTGTGAAAAGCTACTTAATGTAGAATTAATTGTTATGTATAGGTAATTGCAATGTAATCGGAAACAACTCTAGCTGCCGAATATTTGTGTGGTCAAGACCTGATGAACTCAAGAATGTGGGTGTGTGTTTATGACAAAACAAAAGTGTCCAACAAAGTTTCTATAGCTGTCGTATTACCTTTACGGATAACCTATATAGGTTGAAAAACCTGCCTTACAAGCTGTCTGTTTACATCGCAACAAAGAGTGATTTCTTTGTGGTTGCAAATAAAAAATCAGCTCTCAAATTGTTTGAGTGAGTGGCAAACGTTTTATTAGAATGCTTGTTTTAACTCAACAATTTTAAAGATTTTTTAATGGTATGGTTGATTTTAGACGCAAAAAACGGTATCATCACTTTTACTTTTAAATCGTTTAAAAAACAATAATGTCAAGATTCTTAGTTTAAAGGCTTTACTTGGAGAAAGTTTGTAGTTGGTAGAAAAGCTAAAAAGTTAGTAATTACCTCATCATCAGTGTTACTATAGATTTATACATTAGGTACCAGTATGTTAGTTACATAGTTACATATACATTAGTTACTAAAGATTTACTCAGAACTGGGATTGCACAGTTAGCCTACCGGTTTTTATATGGTATCCCTTGTACTACAACAGCCTATAAGCTAAGGGTTTGTTTATAGTAAATATTTCAGGTTTATTTGTAAAAAATTATGTCATTCCTTTACTTCAAATAGCAGTTTTATGTAATAGATGATGTTCCAGCTAGTTGGCGTTAACTGCGCCAACTAGTCTCAACAGACATTCATACTTAGTTTTTCATGAAGGGCGTCGGCAGAGAATAACAACATAAGCTAGTTGAAAATTTTGATGGCGTGTAGGAGTTTGTACATCAAACTTTTTGTATACAAAAGCAAGGTTGAAAGTACTACAATTTGATCTGAAAAGAAGATGAAGAACGCGTTTTTCAGGGAATCAGCATAGCAAAGTTTTTCGTATTTTTCATCCCAATTTCCACATCAAAATTTATTCTTTTTTGCGGATATCGATTTTTCTATGATTGCATCGGTACGTTCTACATCTACCTCACGACGTGGGCCGCGGATTGCACACAGCTGTTTCAAATTTCATGGGGAGCCACAGCTTTTCCTGCCGGCGCCGCGTTTTTCAAGTGAAATAAACCTGAAAAGTAGAAGACCAAGTGCACTAGAGACAAGTGGTCAGCGAACGAACACAGTCGACTTTGTTAAGTAGAAAGTTTTCATCCAAAAAGTTAAACACAAACTTAGTTGATTTGTCAAGTGCGAAAGCCTGCATCAAAGTTGGCAAATCTATTTTTCTCAGTTTCTGGAAAGTTTTGCAATCTGGAAAGATTAATCTTCGGTTTTGGAAAACAAAAGAACCAAATGGTTGCTACGCCCAGGCAACGAATATGACCTCAGCAAAAAACGCTTGACCAAATGGATTCGAAGTTGTTGCTCTACGTCATATCTTAGTTTATTTTTATAGCCTTCTTACATTCTTTATTTAGTTTTAATTGCCAAAGAATGTCACTCTTTTTGTAGTTAATTTGTTGTACCGTTTCAGTAATCAAGATACATAATGAAGTGGTTGGTTTTAGATGCATTTTGAAGATGCAGAGGAGTTGTAGCAAGTATTTTTATCATTGCGAATTCTTCGAAAAGTGTTTGGTTTTGTTGTACAGACGTACATCAGTAATGGGCTGCTGGAAAAAATCGCAACAACATTTCTCGGGTAGTATCTGAATACTACAAGGGCGCCTGATATCTTAATATTGTTACTGACTGCAAACAAAGTAAAATAGCTCCTCAAAACATGCATGCAGGAAAAATCAAGTATCTTTTCGTTGTTTATCATTCCGTAGTTACATATTTGTGACTTACAAAGATAAAGACGAATGACTTGTGCGAATACCCATTGGCCACCAAGTAAAGTCAAATGACATACCGTATTTTGACCATTTCAACAGTTGAAAACTCGCTTAAATCTTTGTCCATTGTAAACTAAATATTCGTTGCTGCGTCATCATTGTTTTTTAATATAGTTTCATAAAAAAATAAAGTGAATGACAAAAATGATATTGTATAATAGTCCGTGGGCTATCTAGGCCCACAGTGCACCCCCCCATCAATAAACAAAACTGTGCTTTTCTGGTAGTTCTTTATGTACTTTTTGATATTAGACATGTCAACATTGAATAAACTCTTACGCTCTACCGGTTTTTAGCCACTTTATTTGTGGTACCAACAAAAATATTTTCCGATTTTAGGGGGGGGGGGGTAATAAAAACATGAATGGCAATATTTTTGTATTGAAATATCACAAATACACAAGTGACCACTCAAAACGTTAATACTGGAGAGCTCTACAATGCAAGGTTTGATTTATTCAAGGAAATATTCAAATTATGCAACTGGAATGCATCAACCAAACGCCTATTGATCATTATCACGTCCTCTTTTTATGTAAATTTTTTGTGTGCTTTGATTTTATTTTTAGTCACTATCATTGTTTGTTTCAGATTCAGGTTCTTCATCACTTTCATCGTCAGTGGATATTTTGTCTATGCTTCCATCAACTAGTCTATGCTCATTCTTAGTCTTAAAGGCTTTGTACGAAATGTCAGCGAGATGAGTTGGGAGTATATTCCCATCAGACTATTATGGCTCAATGACTTTGTGCACTAAAATCCATTCATTGTTCCCTGTTTGTAATGGAATAATTGGTTTGGAAATACGGGCTCGTTTCCAAATTGCCTCTTGGTAGTTCACTCTTTTTAGGTGTTCTGTTAAGAGGCTCTAGGGGGTGGAAGGGATGACCATTCGGTGCACTTCTTTAGATTCAGTTGATTTTCTTTGCCACATCATTTCTTTAAAACCATTTCATAGCAAAGATCATCAACAGTTAAATGACTACCTTTGGGCTTGTACATGGAACACGTGAATTCTTCCAGTTGAAGAAAAAGATCTTCCGATACATCCCATGACTTTTTAGGGTTCTTGAAAACAGCCTCATAACGTGGTTTCTTTTGAAAGAGTTTTATCGGCTTCACTTTTCCAAATGCCTTTGAAAGCAATGGCCGTGTCACACCTTGAAAAAGCATGCAGACCTAGCAGAGCATTGCAGTAAAGAGGCGTGAAGTCATGTGTCAGTTGAAAGATATCTAACAACCTTCTCTTGCACCTGGAGCCTGTGTCAAACACGAGAGTGATGTTTATTTTTGGTGCATAATAAAAGAGAATGAAGAAAATATCACTATCTGCGCTTGTGACTTGAGCATAGTTGCATTCTTCATCCACTGCATAGGAGCAATATAAAACAACCCTTGTGTCTATTTCCTCTTGATCAGACTCCAACTTGGGAATCTCTGTCATCATCACTGATGCTCCTTGTCTTTAAGTAGGTAAGCCTTTTCTTCACAGGTAAATATCACCTATTTATTTTGAAGTTTCCTCCCGAAATCATCGCTGCTTCACACCTTAAAAAGCAATCTTACAAGCTGCTACTTGTTAGAGTCATTGCTAAGAATTAACTTCCAGTTTTTAGGTCGTCTTGTACTTTTGCCTGCTTTATTGCATTGCATTTTGCTTTTTTGACCACTACTACGGCTTGTCCCTTTTAAGTTCTCGATAGAATTTTCCTTGTACATGACAGTGCTAAATAGGAGATCAGACTTTCCCGCGTTATTGACATCGTATATTTTTTCACATATCTGTTTAAATGTTACTGGCACTTCTTTCATGCAGTAGAAAATTCCATTCCTGTCTTCAACATTTAACGTTTTGGCATCCGATAGCATGGTAAAGCCATCTAATTCTTTTGTGAGATAAGTAAATCCTTTGCTCTTATCTGTCTTCGAAAGGTAACCGTCGGGAGTACCAATTGATGCGGGCATTGGCATGAGTGGATATTTCATCAGTTCTCTCATATTAATCTTTTCTGATTGTTTTTGTGAAAGCACTAACTATTGAAATGCAACTTTTACTTGCTGCTTGTACTGAGCATCACGATTGCTAAATGTCTTCACAACTGATGCTTTCCCCATATCCGCTAATGTTTTTTGGTTTAGCCTTTTGATTGGCTCAAAGAACTGCTCTTTCTTTTGCAACTTATCATATATGAAAGCTTCTTTTGCAGCAGTGCCAGACAATGCGGCATTCATGATGTCTGATTCTATGTTAAATGGCACAGCAGCACCAGATGAAATGCGGTAAAGTCTAACATCCATCTCTACTTGGAATGAGTCTATGAAATTCTGAATTGCTTCCACTGTAACAGATGTTGCTTTTTCTTTTTTTTTACTTGCGATGGCCGAAAATCACGGTGTTTTCTGCCGCTACCATCATCGAATATATTTCCCATCTGGAGCATTACTTCAACCTATCTCGATCTTTCGTGGGCTGCATGTGCCCAACGACGATAAGCTTCATAGTTATTCAGGAGACCTGAGATGCCGGCACCCCGCCGGCCCTGGCCAGCTTGAGATTTGGCATGCCGCATAAATGCTTCTTCAATAGTTTTATCTACTGCACACCTGTTCGTTGGTATGAATGACCTTGCCACACTTATTGCACCTAATTTCAGTAACTCCTTGGCGCTCGGAAGAGTTTTCACAATGTTGACCAAGAACAACGAGAAGTAGCAGAGATATCTGGCATAATTTTGACCATCAAAGCTGAAAAATAGATCCACCATTTTACTTAAACAAGCACCATACAAGTAGTAATCATTGATTTTCACAGCATACAGCAAGGAAAGGACCAACGAAACATGATTCATGTACGTCAGCCACAATTGAGCAGCTTTACCCTGGCTTCCGCCAGGGACCTGTTTCCTAAACGTAGAATATTCTTCAAGAAAATTAGCAAATGCTTCGTTTTGCATTGCAGCATCCAAGTTTTCTGAAGCTCTCTCATTAATAACATGATTAATGTGATCTATTGCTTGTAGCAAATCATCTGGTAAGCTTTTAAACATCTAGTTTCCAGATATCTGTCAAGAAGCAGTCTTTCCAGGCTTTTAGCCATGACTTTGTGGCCATTTATTGCACAACTGTAGTTTTTTCCGGATATCACACCATTCATGAAACCAACAGATATAACCTCCGCTTCCAACAGCACATCAGCTAATCCAGACTCATTCATTTTTTACCAATTATTTTTAGGTATGCACAGATCAAATGAAAGGATCCTATCATTACAATGTGGTCATCATACGAGGTGTGTCAGGAAAGTTCCGAGACTCGGGAAGTAAACGTTTTATTTGCAAAAAAATCTACAATTTACGCTTACACCCTTCAAAGTAGTCCCCCTGCTTCTCAACGCAACTCTCTATGCGTCGCTGCCACGATGTCATGCAGTCCTGGAAGGCCTGTTCCGGAATGGCCCTCAGTTCCCTTGTCACGGCCTCCTTGATGGTTTCCACGTCCGTGAATCTAATCCCCTTGATGATGCCTTTGAGCCGCGGGAAGAGAAAAAAATCAAATGGGGCTAAATCCGGGCTGTAGGGGGGCTGGTCAAGCACTGAGACGTTTTTTTCGGCCAAAAAACGGCGAACAGACAGGGACGAGTGCGCTGGCGCGTTGTCGTGATGGAGCAGCCACGTGTTCGAATCAAACCAATCGCGCTTTCTGCGGCGAGCAAATTCTTCAGCACATGCTGGTAGACATGTTGATTAACGGTTTGTCGTTTAGAGCTCTTCGGTGATTATCTGCCAAACAGTTTGCCGATCAATTCCTACCTGCTCGGCGATCATCCTGACCATCAGGTGTCGATCCTCTTGCACTGCCTGTCACACCGCTTCCACGTTTTCATCAGTTTTTGAAGAGGAAGGTCTTCCAGATCTTGGTTTTTCCTCCAAGTCTTTCTCACCCTCCCTGAATCTCCAATGCCACTCGAAAACACGTGCACGAGACATGGCTTGATCTCCGTAAGCCTTCTGAAGCATTTTGAGTGATAACCTCGGCGTTTTCTTCAGCTTTACCAAAAACTTCAAATTGATTCTTTGATTCAAACTCATGGCTGCGACAGAGCCGCTGAAGATGCTGTTTTCAAACTAGCGTCACAAAAAGAATGATGAAGCTATCGGGACTGCGATAACGGCTATATACTGCAAACATATTGCGTAATACGATGATGTAATCGGATTTTCGATAGCAGAATCATAGCGCATACAGCAAGCCCAGTCTCGGAACTTTCCTGACACACCTCGTAGAAGTCTGGACTCTTCCAAAAGATAGGGTAAGTCTTCGTGCACAAGCCTAAGTCAAATGTTGTGACGGCGTACTTCTGACCGACCTCTCGCGATGCATTTTTTGATACTCTAAGGCACTCTTGTACAGTGGAATAATCTCCACTAATGCATAGGCTATTATCAAATTGACCAACAATAAAAAGTAATAATTATTGGTATAGTTCGATCAGGTATTTGTACTATTAATGATTGGGTCATAATCTATTGTACTAAGGCGCTTTGAAACTTGATCAGTTTCAGATATGAAGCCCGTTCACCAGGTATATGCTGAGATACAGTGCTGCTATGCAAACGCCAGATACACCACAGGAAATACTTCAACATCGACTTTGACAGAGCATCTTCATATTCCACCAATGTTTGGTGAGAAATCGTCATTTTTGGGCTATCCGTCTTATTTATATAGCATGAAGGTAGTGTATCATCTGCCAAGGATTTCAGAGAGCGTGCTCTGTCCTTGCCAGAGATAACAGGCTTTCTGCCTGGTTATCTGTCATGCTCTCATCAGCAGCAGGCTCAGGGGGAATATTTTGTGACATTATCCTGTGGCAGGTGTGAATCGAACTTGCACCCGAAATGTCATTAACAAGTTGATCAAAATTATCAAAGTCGCTGCGAAACAATGATGAGCGATGAGGATTTCGTATTATTTGGGGTGTTAGTATGGTATGAGCCTCTTCAAGAGCCTCTGCAAGTGCAGTTTCAAGTTCTAATGAAAAGGAGTAACTCTCTGAATGATCCAGTTTGTTCATTAACACGCTCAGTTTGACACTGCGGAAAAGGCGGCCTAATATCAGGCGAAGCAGAATGTGTTTCGGTAGTGACCACTAGCCTTTAGTTGCTGCCCGACACAGGTCCTGACCAATGGATAAAACGAGAAGCTCTATTCTCTCTTATTCTGATCTCTCAGCTTTCCCACTAATGAGAATGCGCAAGAGTTGCAAATCGTTTGGGGCAAGGTTTTCAGATGTTAGGCTTGAAAAGGTAAACTTTGCAACAGAATTGTTCAAAAACTAGACTCACTAAAATTTTTCTATGCTTTAAATATAACTTCAGTGATTTGTTGTAAATGTTAGGACGTTCAGAAGCAATAGTTACGGTGTTAAATTGTTTTTAGCTTTCAATCTTGTTCGTCTAGAAAAACTCAGTTAGTCGTCCAAAATTCAACAAAATCACTCGAAACGGCTTTCAATCACTACAAATGTAACTGAACCTATGACTTGCTAGCAGTATGGCAACCGTTTACAATTGCACTAGTCTACTAAACACCATTTCGATTAACACGAGACAAAGAAAAACAATATAGCTCGTGGAAGTGTTGCCAAGCCAAAAGTAAAGAAACGAAAGTAAACAAGCTTGATGAATTTCAACTCAAAGCGTTGCAGTAAAGATTACTTTAATGTAATCACACTCCATTGTATGTTAAACTGTCATAAACAGAAACCACGTGCCAAACTTTCAAGTGATGGTTAAAACTGGTGATTACATAATAGCCCTTGTTGACATACTTTTTATCGAATTTGCATAAACCAAAACTTATATTGTAGAGCTCTCCAGTACTAACATTTTGAGTGGTCACTTGTGTATTTGTGATACTTCAATACAAAAATATTGCCATTCATGTTTTTATTACCCCCCCCCCAAAAATCGGAAAATATTTTTTGTTGGTACCACAAATAAAGTGGCTAAAAACCGGTAGTGCGTAAGAGTTTATTCAATGTTGACATGTCTAATATCAAAAAGTACATAAAAAACTACCAGAAAAACACAGTTTCGTTCATTGATGGGGGGGGGTGCACGGTGGGCCTAGATAGCCCACGGACTATGAGGAGAAGTGGTCAGAAACGAAGTAGTTCTACTTAAGTAAACAACTGAAGTAAGTTTTCCAGAAACAAGGTACGATACTTGAATGGTTTCATGTTTTGCTACTTGTACTTTTGCTATAGTAGATTGAATTGGAAGTAAGGCTGCTGGGGTAGGTAAAACTTTTACTTACGTTGATACCAAAAAATTAATGTTTGTTGCATTGAAATGCGGTGTGTTGGCATAAAAAAAAAGCCATTAATTCAAGTTTGGTTTTTGGCCCATCCTGCATTGAAGTGGGCCATTTTTGGTGAAAATTTTGAAAACCAGCTGCAGCCGTGTAAAGGCTGGGATCCATTAGGCGTAGCGTAAACATTTTTTGTTTGTCTGCTCCGTTTTATGAGCTGAGCGTTGTTTGCCGTGAAACAACTTAAAACAAATAAACAAAGATTTTCTACTCTACGCCGGCAATTGACGCCTAGTGAAGTCAGTCTTGAAGCTTAGGCCTTCAAGGCAATGAGCGATGAGTTATTATCATCAGGCCGTATGGTCGTGAAGCTCACCGATTTTAAAAGCTTCCAGCGCCAAGTATGAATTTAATTGTTTCCTGTGTCCAATTTTTGCTGTTTGTATTATCTTGGCGAGCAAACATTAGTTTGCTCACAGACTATTTACTACTCAAGCTAATAGTCAGGGGGCAGACAATGAAAGTGTTATTTTGGGCTGTCTTATTTTGTGCTCCGTAAGAAAGATTGTCACAAACCCTTCATCTCGGCAAACATCATCAAAATTTGCTTAATACTGTAATGATTCTGATTGAAATTCTGCGCCACCTGTAAAATGAATTAAACAAGGTCACCACCAAAAATGTGATCCAAGAAATAGAAAGTTTTTGCTAATTCCATTCGAAATTTTTGGTTGATCTGGCTCCTGTTTTTGCAGGTTAAATCTTAAATATCATAAATATTTAAGTTTGTTGCTTTTTTAAATTATTTATTTAGATGCAAAGGATCTCCGTCTTATTAAGTCGCTCCAAATTAAACGAATTTTAATCGCAAACAAACGTTGCATCAAAAATAAAAACCAGAAATGCATAGGTTATTATCAAATTGACCAACAAGAAAAAGTAATAATTATTGGTATAGTTCGATCAGGTATTTGTACTATACAGGTACAGATCAGCTTTTTTTGGCATCTTGGATTACCTGCAAGAAAAAAATTCATACCACTCCTGCTATCATAATTTGTGATACCCAAAAGGGATTTCAAAGGTGAAACAGCAAAATCGAAAAATTACTCCCAACAATTTTTTTCAGCCATAATTTGCCTTACGTCCTTCAAAAGAAAAAGTCGTTTTTCTAAATTGAGAAAACCTCTTTTGAGAGTTTATTAAGAGCAGAGTCATCCCCTAGAATGTGGCTCTAGAGGCAGACCCCCTTTTGTAGAAACGCCTCTGCATGCAACGCACACGTGAACCTTCAACTTGTTCGGCAAAGTAAATAAAGCTACAAATTGTCAAAGACAATTTGCATCTTTAGAAATTCTTTCTAGCACTCTACATCGTGCGAACATCCCTTATTGCGAACCACTGGTCTATCTATCTATCTATCTAGAAATCTAGATCTAGATCTAGATCGGCAACCGAAGAGCCATTTGAAGCCAATTTCTACGAAAAAGAGACAATGAAAGATGCAAAAAATTGTATTCGGGCGTTTTGTATGATACAGCTCATCAAATCAAGGACGATCTCTAAACAAAAGAAAAAAGGTCTTCACCTTAAATAATCGGCAAAGAACCGAATTTCAAGACACGCCTACCTAGCCACACCTTCTAACTAGAAGTGTTCTCCAAACAAAAAGAGGCAAAATAGCCTCAGGTTGCTGACACCTGATCGAGAGAGATACAGGACAAAACTGCTAAAACTATAAAGCTGCTTTCTACTTTTACTATTCATAAGTCTCAACTACTTTTTTACTTTTGCTCAAGGAAAAACGCTCATTACTTTCTACATGCTAATTGCACGGATATTAATTAAGCGGACACCAGCTTCATAAAATTTGTTTTACTTTTCACTTTTATTTATTTAGCAATAACTTTTTTCAAGTATATTTTCAAGCTACTTTGATCACCTTTAGTTAAAAGAGAGTTGGAAAAGTTTTCATTTTCTCGCTGCGTCTTTCAGACGCATAGGCCTAAAGTTCTTATTATAGGAACAGAGTTAGTCGTTGTTTGCACTCGCTTCTGCGCAAATGTGTGCTGTGACTCAGAACTGAAAGTTATCCTGCCATTAGGTTGTAAGCACTGACATGCCAGTGAAAAAGAAATTTTGTTGGTGGTAAGCAAAGAGAATTTTTAAAAATGTGTTGTGAGAACACAATGAAGGTCATATAAACCAGTGGTTCGCAAAATTTTAATTCCGTAAACCTTTTCAAGAGTTGGCACCTGCTGTGGAACCCCCGCCAAATAACCAGCTTTATTTGTTCAGAACTATAAAAAAAAAAATCTCTACCCATTAGCTAATCTAAGGGAGTATTGAGCCATGCCCTCTTGGGGCCTGAAATAGAGCTTCTGCGCCAAAAATTTATTTTCAGAGAAAGAAGGTGACCGGCTTTCCTGCCATAAGTTTATCCCCGAAAATATGCCCATCACTCTCCAATTCAACCGTGCATCTGGCACTAACCCCCACCTCCCTTCAAAAACTCTTGGCACGCTAATAATTTTACCCATACATGTTCTCGGCGTTCACCCACATTTGAAGTTCCTTGCGCGCCACGACTGCAAGGTCTTATGCAATGCACGGTACTTGATTAAAACTTTTTGTGCATCCGCAAAAATCATTTCTGTGAATCTCTTGAGATCCACAGAACCTGGTTATAAACCAGTGAGATAAATCATATAAAAGTAATTTTTTTAATTTTGCCTTTGACCCAGCCTGGGTAAAAGCAGTGGTGGATATTCAAAATTGGGGGCCTGAGGCAAAATTCTGATAAGGGGCCCCCAAAAATTGATGTAGCTATAAATAATTGCGGTCAAATAACGTTACCTTCTACAACGCTACAGGGTAGGCTATAGATTCATTCATTCATTTCATCAGATTGTTGCAAAAAAATTGATGCAGATACATTAGGATATATTCATAATCAAAACCATACGATAGAAATGTTGAAACGCTTTTTTGTAGTAACTAGTTGCCGCATTTCACACAGTTAATCACCCTTCAAAAAATTGGAGTAATTTGCTGTCAAAAGCATTACAATACCAGCAAAATTGTAGGGAATATTTAAATGATTTGCTGCGATACAAGTGCCTTAAAAACTTGGTGTGACTTAATTGTCATGAAACACACCGCAAAACGGAATTGTGCAGAATATTCAGATGTTATGCAGCAACATAGGCTATTTTTTGTTAAAACATCTGAAACCACATAGGTCTATTGTACAGTGATCACATGAAGTATAACTTCACAAACAAATATGCCAATAAATGCATCAAAAACTAACAACTTTTACAATGCCACAGCCTACTGTGAGACAAGGGCTTACAGTATGCTTAGCTAGTGTGCTGCTAGACAAACCTTAAACTTCATAAAATATGAAGCTTCACAAGCTTATAAACGTTATGCTTCTAAAAAAACATTAAATTTAATCGTAATGCGTTGTAATAGGAGTTATCTAAAATTTTAAGTGCTGGCGCTGGTTAATTGTATTAGGTCTATTAAAAAAAAACCAGGAAGTTTAGTTGCAATCACTGTTGCCTTGTTTTTTGCCGAGCACAAGTCAGCAACCAATTCACCAGTAACAATATCCTCTACATCATTATCTTTGAACTCACTGACACTTTATTACATCGGGCTTCTGGTATCATTTTCTGTTTCATCAACAAACATAACTTGAATGCTTGAAAATGCACTTTTTATCTCTCAGTTCTGTATTAGTAGTAGTAGTAGTAGTAGTAGTAGTAGTAGTAGTAGTAGTAGTAGTAGTAGTAGTAGTAGTAGTAGGATGTTTATTACAATAAATCTATCCATTAGACTTTTTGCGTCATTAATGTTCCCACTTTCTTCCTTTCGCTTTGGTTTTGATGTAATACTTTCATACTCTTTATTCAACCGATGCACTAAAACTGTCTTGTATGAGGTAAGGTATAGGCTACAGCAAATCAAGGACTACCATCTTAATTGAACTGATAATTTACAAATGAATCTGAATAATCAAACCTTTTTGAATAACATGATTTTAGTAGACTTCATGTTTAGATGAGTCACCAGACAAGTAAAGCGATAAAGCCACTAAAATCTTTTGTTTTACTATCATAACCAAAGATAGTGGCATATACCAATCATGAATAATGACTTAACCCTTTGAGGACCTTTGGTACACATATGTACCATGATTGTTGATTGTTATATCATTATGACGTGATAACCAATTATCTGAAATCCATTATATTTTTGTTGTTACCAAACAATTGCGGCATTGTTTCAAATTTTATGAATTAAATTCTTGTGGTCCTTAAAGGGATAACTAATTCTCCTTTTGCAAATTTCTCTAAAAAGCTAAATATAGGAATGTAGCAAATTTGCCGTTGAATCATTGGCTCGAGCAGAACACAGCAAGTACAAAGATTCCAAACAATTAAAACTTAATGTTTTTAAATCTTGCAAAAACTTTTTGTGCTTGCATATCTCTAATATTACGACTATTTTGCACTGCAAACGCAACTGACCGATTATTCTTTTAAAGCAAATTTATTTCTGCTTTCACCAGTATCTCACTAACATCAATAAACTGCTCATAGAAAGATGAATTAATTAATTCACGTTTTGATACAACTGAAAACTGGACCAATTTCATAGATAAATTATCACAGTTCACAGGCAAAGTCTGGTGTGCTCAAACAGCTAAAAATATAAGTTGTTCTGATCACATCAGCAAAATGAGGTTCCACCCTACAAAATATGTTAAACCCACATTGTCACCACAGTTTCTGTCAAAAGAAGTGGAAAACCTTCAGCCCAATCAGTAATAGAAAAAATAAATTTTAGTTTTTGGTTTTTATTTAGGTAGTGGCTATTTTGCCGTCAATGACATTTACCCCTGCACTCTATTTTCCGTTGAATGTTTGTGATTGGTCAATATCAGTGACATATTAAAAACGTGACTAGTCGTTTGTGATCAGTCAGTCTCTATAATGCATTAAAATTGACAAAAAGTGATTGGACAAAAATGGAGCTGTTAGCTTACACTCCCACTTATATCCACCAACTGCCATTTCCTCCTTAACACATTAAGTGCCTTATGACGTAAATCTACCTCAATTATGAATTAAGTGCCAGTAGATGTTATCAAACGTTTGTCTTCAGTAAACCATTTTGAATGAGTGCTTTTTCTCAGTAATAGCTGCACATAAAAATCGAAACCAAGCAACTACGTTATAAAATGACAAAGTATCATTATATGCTTTGGCCTTTGAGACAAGACGTGAGAAAAACCGCAGAAGTGCTCAGCACCAGCGGACATATATGTGCAAAAAGCGTGTGCATAAAGTGTTAATGTATACTGTCTCTGTTTAAGTACCTTGCCTGCAAAGATTGAAACTTCTACATTTTATTCGTAGATAGAATCACTATCCAAGCAATACTATGAGAACGCCAAAACGAGACTATGAGCACTGCAGCAAATAAGCCAATTTTGAAGACACACAAACGTTGAACGGCAAAATAGATTGCAAGGGTAAAATGCTGTCAAAGGCAAAATAGCCACTTTTAGTTAGCACCTCCACAGTTGTTGAGACCAAGGACCCATTTCAAAATGCCACAAAATATCATAAAACTACACACGCCATTTTTAAAGGGGGGCCCCTCGACAACTCCAAAAAGGGGGGGCCCAAGGCGGCTGCCTTATTCGCCTCACCCAATATCCACCACTGGGTAAAAGCCCAAGATATTTCATTTTTATGGCTTCAACTTTTTCTCTCCTAACGTTATGAATGTGTCCTAGGCAACAAATGTGGCAGCGCTCTCATTAACAATAGATTTCGATTCATTGGATTGAAATTTATCAGCATGACCGAAAAATTCAAACGCAGTTGAATAGCATGGACAATGCTATTTTTAAAGAAGCAGGTACAAAGCTGAGGCTTGTAAAAAGTCAAGCAACAGTCTGCCAGTTTTCAGAGGTACATATACGTTAGAATCATTGGAAGAAGAACGAACAAAGTTGAGCTTAGTAATTAGGGAGAGGCATGCTAACCCTATTCAGTAGTACAGCCAGTAGCAATCTTTTTGTGGGAGAGAACAAAAGTATGAAATTGGTTGGATTACCTTTTTTAGAGGTCGATATCTTTTGATACCTAATTTTGTTAATTTTTTCTCAAATTTATTGGATGACATTATTGTAAAAGGTCCACGTTTCGTAGCTATAATAAATGAAAACAGCTTTATACCTTGAGCGGATTCAAAAATTTGGGAATGGTCATGTCACTGCACTTTCCAGCTACACCTATAATCCTAACCCCGGATTTGGGCTTGTGGAAGCAATTTATCTTTTTTTTTATTATGATTTTAGACTCTTACTATGCTTTGAGACAAAATAAAATAAAAGAGCAATTTATTATTTAAAGTGTGCAAACAAATGTTAAGCAATGATATCAAAGCACGCAAAACTATTTTTTGTTTCATGTAAAAGGAATTTTTGTAAGCTGCAAAAGAAAATTTGAATTCTAAAAAAGATTTGCAATAGGTCAAGCTACAAAGCGTTTTCATAAGGCATTGGCAATTTTCTATTACAATAGACAGGTGCAATCCGTTTTTTTGGATCATTTATCATCGCATCGCATAATGTAACCGATGACTCACTCAACTTGTAAGTGATCGTTTACAAAGTCATGGATTATTATTTTAACGTAGTGATAAGAACTTTGTTGTTGATTAACTAGAGCAAAACCTGACATTTTTTCTGATTTGACAAAAACACTTCATTAATTTGCATTTGCTAAATTATGTTTCAATTATTGACAATAATTGTATAAAACTATATCTTATTTCCTATAAAATCAAATAAATTCAAGCAATAGATACTTTTTTGATGCTATTGTTAGACAAACTATATATTTGTAGCGACATTAACAAATAATTACTAATTCTCCTTTTTCAACTTTACTCTCAATGTAGTAAACTCACTTGGGCTGTGTATGAGTACAAGAAGATAAATTGTTTCCTTCCTCTAGTCGGCTGGGGACCACAAGTTTAAATTAGTGGGCCGAAGTCTGCCAATGCAGGATTCTATTTGAAATAACCGGGTACTTTTTAGATTATAGCTGTAACTATTCTCTTTTTACTGGACGATCACAACTTGAAGGAAGACAGAAAATATCTATTTACTGCCGACAGAGCAATAACTTGCACAATAACATAGACTGCTCGGGATTTGGGCTACCAGGGACTGCTTAACAAAACAACATAAAAATGTTTTCACTGACCTGCATTACTCTGCCCAGCGTAGCTGATCGATAAATGGTTATTGTGACGAAAAAAGCAATAACCGTCACAGTACTAACATGCAAAATCATATCTTAGACGCCACCCAACACTGCACTTAGCGGTCTAATCAATCCCTATCCGCATGATGAGGTATACCATGAACTCAAAAACCGGTCATACATTTGAACTAACGCTAGTCAGTAGCCTACGGGTATGGTACATCAAGAAATGTTCAAAAAATCTGCTTTTTATAAACAGTAATGAATTCAGCTTAGAAATTTATAAATTCAAAAAAATCGATTTCGCTGAAGCCTCCTCAGTTTTTGAAAAAAAATCAAAATCGCCCAAATAAGTACAAAAAGTTTACATACAAGTAAAAGTGGCTCACTAATTGTTAAAAAAGATAAAGCAAGGAGAAAATACGCGTTGGTCCTTAAAAAAATTTATTTAAAATCGTAAAAAGTAGAAAGAAACAAGAAGAAAATAAAGAAAAACCCAGAATGTTACTCAACATCTAGAAAAGATTTGCTTAGCTAAAGCACATTCCTTTCCCCGCCCAGCGAACTCAGACTTATCATCTCTTGCGCGAACTCGAGTTCTTATTTCACGACGATCAAAATAGATTGGTGTGTTACAAGTTACGATTGGACAAGGCCACAAACAAGGAATTCTGAAAAAAGAATTTGGTGCGCTGAAACGTTTTCTACGAAAAACCAAACACGCTCTTAGCGGGGTGCCAGTGTAATGTTACTTTACATTGGCCCATATTTAGTTCATTAATTCAGAAATCAGTGGAAAAAAGCCATAACATGCTGCTTGTAGGGATCACCAGTTTGGTTAACTGGCGATTCCTGCACTAAAATAATGATCGCTGTTGCTGGCTTGCTTGCTCGTTGACCAAAATATTTTAACAAAAACATAAATCCATATATTTAACGAACAAAACTAAACGCAGTTAACACAGCTTTTAACTAAACCAACTAAACTGATTGCAATTAATACAAAATCAATTATTTTAACAAGTACGTAAAACACTTAAAGCAAAATCAGAAACCGAAAACGTGTGCTCAATTACGTGAACAGCGTGCAAACTAAAGAAATCGAATCAGGTACAAAAATAAACCTGCGCTCTTGCGAGAAGTGATTACAAATATTAACTCCAAAAATATTAGTGCAAGTTCGAAACCGTTGCCTTGTTATTGTAATGGGTTTGATGACAAATTACTCAAAGTTTTAAAAAGACTATTAACTGTGAAAATGTGGTAAGTAGTTACAGCAAAAAGCCTTTTAACGTCTCTGACGTATTGTTTTGATTATAATACATCCTGATGTATCTGCATCAATTTTCTTTCTCAAGGAAAGAATGTGCTAAAGCTGAAACGGTTTGAGCTCAGCGATAAGTGGGGGATTTAGGGCGTTTCAAGTGTCTCACTTGCCTCAAGCCCCTTTATGAAAGGCCCCAGTTTATGATTTTACAAAAGTTCATAAGACTTTATGAATCTTAATAAGAGGGCATACTTTAGCATTCTAATTATCTTTTATATCATCCTGAAAATTCTAAGCTTGAAATTGAAGGTACTTTGAACTTGAGACATAATTTTTAAAACATCACAATCATTACGAAATCAATGAAACCAAATATATTGAAAACGAAACTGTATATAGGGATTTCCTGACTTCATGAGAAAGAATCTCCAGAGCTCTCCTAATATTAGCCAATGGCTGATAAATCTCGGACACTAGAGGGCCCCTGATGAAATCTTGCCTTAGGTTCCTCAATTTCTAAATCCATCACTAGCATGAGATAACAAGTGTAAGTTTAATTACAAAAAAACAACAATGAGCTATACATTAAAATATTAAGTAAAAGGGCATAACCTACGCAATCCTTAACGTAAGTGGTAAAATAATGTACCGTAATAAGAGAAAAAGAATCTGAATTGATGTTGTATGGCATTTATTTCACGCCGGATTCACTTCCTGACGCAAACCCCTTCTTTATCCGGCGTGGAATTAGCACCAAGAGAACACAATATATTTGTGCACCCTTAGTGGCTGAGTTCACTAATAAAAACAAAGATGATGCTAAAATGGATTTGCGGGGTATAGAACTGACTAAAGTAAAAGAGTATTTGGGATTGACTGAGCAAAATAACGGTGAGCATGGTCGAGAGGTAAAGAAAAGAGTCTCGGCTTAGTGACATCATCATAATGTCTGCTACCACTTCAATAAAACAGTGGCAGTGCTTATTGTCCGCAGTCATTTTGAAAGCAAACGTAGGGGAAAGAGGCGAAGGTTGAGCTATGTTTTGAAGATGGGCCACTCATATGTAGGATAAACTAGCGCTTGTTTCAGTCATGCGGTATACTCACAATTCATCAGTACTAAGCAAGTTGCCAAGCTTTAGGTAACAAAATTTTACGGACAAAAATAAGAGTTTTTAAAAGTTGAAAACCATTAGTATCAGTTTATGAGTTTTAAGTCTTAAATGTGAGGAAAACGTTTCTAAGAGGAAATACCAACGAGATAGTTTGCACCATGTGATCTCTGTGTAAGCAGTGTAAGCATTGATACACGCTACATAAAGCGCCTTGAAAAAAATTGCCACAGGCCATCGCAAAGTACCACTTTTTCATGTGTAGTACCTTGCCATTTGGCCAAGAATATCAACTCCAACTTTGCTGGCTTTAGGCTTATGGAACCTTGCTGTTTTGGTTACTTTTTGCAATGCTCTTCATCTATACAAACAGACTGGCGTATGGAGCTAAAAAGGTAAGCAATCTTGGTCTTTTTACCTTTTGTAAACTGTAAGTGTATCATCAGATGATGATATGTATATCTCTAATGAGTGGAGCGTCTTCGACTTCATAATAGCATCAACAGTTTTGTTGTGGTGCCAGCGGCGGTAGCTTTTTTCAGATTTTAGTTGCTACGCCAAGCACAAGCTTGTAAAATAATTGTCCGTAGTTACCTTGTAATCTTTTTCAAATGGGGTCGCTCAGCGGCACGCACACGTCATCAGGAGGGCTAGGAATAGGATTGGGAGCAAGATCTCCTTGTCCAAACATAGTGCATCATTGTATAGATAATTAGATTTGGCATAAAAAAATTCCAGAATTGAACACCAAACTTGTCCGGTTATGAATCTATGTGTTGTGTAAAAGGGCAGCGCGACTTGCAAGAAAATGACTGCTCATCAATGGTAAGACCAAAATTAGGGATGTTACATTTTTGGCGCTTATCTATAAATGAATTCCAAACCTCCGAAATCAAGCAAAATTTATCTAATTCAATCCTATTATTATCCAATCCTATCCTATTCTATCTATTCTGTCTATCTATGTATCTATCTATCTATCTATCTATCTATCTACCTATCCTATCTATCCTATCTATCCTATTTTATCCTATCTATCCTATCCTATCCAATCCTATAATTATCCAATCCTATTCCTAGTCCTCTTCTCGCTCGGCGACTATTGATGAATCTCAAGTGTTTCATCAACTCTTGGAATCGGTGTCCGGCCATTGAATGGTGAAAAATGATCTGATTCCACTCTTTGATCCACAAATGTGTTACTGGAGTGTTTTTTGCAACTAAAACTCCCCTTGCAAGCTGAAGCCCGATGAGACATTCCAGCTCTTCGAGATTAATGGTAAAAATGACATCTGATCGAATGGAAAAACTGACAAAATCTCAGGATCTTTTACGTGTTTTACCTCAATTAAATTGAAAAAAAATTGAACGATTAGCACACTTCGACCCTTGGAGCTTACAAAGATTTAAATTCAAACCAATTACATGCAATCAATTACTCATCGCTAAATGTTACTTGAAGAGGCGTTTACAAAATATTTATCTTTGTGGCTCAAGTAGTGGCACCTGGCCTAATTGACGAACAGAGGTGACGGAACATATGAACCGGATTCCAAAATTCGGCCGCATTAGAATTTTTCTAAAAACGTATTACTAGGCTAACCATTCTAAATTTATTTCCATTTTATAGCGCAGTAGAAGTATTTCTCAAACAAAATTTTTGCTGTTGTCTTCAAAACTCCAGTATCTGAAACAAATTTTGCTTAGGGACCCGAAACACGTTTCCCCTTCCGAAGCAGTAATGCCTTCTACTGATGTGCTGCCTGTTAAAGTACAGTGATGTATTATAGCACGAACATACCCGTATAAATCTGTTTTTTTTTAATTTTGCTATGGCAATCCCGAAAATCACGATATCTGAACTGTGGATGGATCCCACGTTAGTATATCTTTATGTTGCAGTCATGTAGCTGGCCTGAATGTTCTTAATTATGAAGGCAGTGATTTTCAACCTTGTGCCATGGTATATTAGTGTTCCGTGAAGCATCCGTGAATGTGCTGCGGGAGTTTTGAGTAGGTTTGATTCTTCCTCAAACAAGCACAGGTTTCCCACTGATATTTTGATGTTAGCAAAGGTTTTCTTGTTTTTTCTTACGTTTGCATTTGAATACTTTAATGCAATATTTGTCTGAAAGTTTGTCATCACATCTTAATGAATAGCAGCTTTTCCAATGACATCTTGCTTCAGTGCAATGACAAGTCATATGTACAAAACTTTCAAATTCTTTTGAAAGCCATGATGAACAATAAACTTTAGGAAATCAAATTAGTGAATTATTAGTTTTTTAACCCATCAACACATTGTTATCATTCCTATTCTTTTAAAAATTTAAATAATTAAATGTTTCCTTAAATACTGATGGTGAGCCTTGATCATTTTATTGCGTAGCTCTCTATGCCGTGAGATGAAAAAGATGGAAAATTACCGCACTAAAGAATTTTTATCAGGTGTGGCGAGTGGAATTATACGGCAACTTACATGTATGATGTGAAATCTTGCAAGATTTAGGAAAAAATTGTCCAAGGCTTTAGCACAAAAACTGCTTGGCGGTTTATCCTCTTAATTCACTACCAATTTATTGCAATAACTTAACTGTGGTTGCTAAACTCTGGACTCCAGGTCATTTTGCCCTCACGTGGCTGAATTTATAGCGGTAGCGAAGATCATAGGCACAGCAAGAGGCTTTAGGTCTTATAACTAGACCTAAATTACTTATGTTGTAGACTTAGTGCACTTTAAGTGATTTCTGAAAATGCGTCAGTCTTTTCGGCGTTTTTTCACGACTTTGAATTTATGTCCTTACCTTCTCATTCTGACAAGCGAATAAAAGTCTGTGAAGTTATTTGCTGTTTGTTAGTAAGCGCTGCGTTAATTTACTAATTGGGAGGTCGGAATGATGGGCATAGTTGATGAAATTTAAAGTTTGAGGGGAAATCAAAAGAAAAAAATGTTCAGCAGGTATATTCTGCTGAATGAATGAAACCTGCAGAGAGAAATTTTTTGCTCAAAAACGGATTATGCGCAACTGGGGTAATCGGATGCACGGCATTTACGGGTTGGTATAATCCCGTTTGCCCTCTGTCGAGACCACGGCACATACTTGACGTCACAAATGTCTTTACGAGAGGGTTCGCAACAAATCGTGAAATAAGCCAACCATTAAATAGCTTAATTTTATTAACGTAAAGTGACCACCATTACGATGTCCATTCCAACTTTTATTTTGTGCTCCTAACTTAATTGGAAGGAGCTGACCGACTTTGCAAAAGGATAGATAGTTTGCAGGAAATACTGATCCTAATGCAAGTGGACGATGATCGAGATTAGGGGCATAGGGAGGTGCTTCCACTTGTAATAGAGTAAGCACACCTGCAGAGGCACAGTCTCCAACACATTCATGTTGATCACGCGACCGGGTCATTCATCGTCTGCTGATTTTGGTGTCGAAACAAACATCAATACCTTATTTTTAGAGAAAAATATTTTGAAAGGGTTGTTCTGACGTTTTTGTCTTGAAGCAAACACCAGGCCTTCTTTTAGAGATCCATTGCTTTTTGAAGAAAAATCTCTGTCTTTTAGCAAGTAGATGTTCAATATCCGGATATTAGAGCTTTTTTTCCGGACATAAATTTTAACATCAAAATAACGGATGCGCCCGCGAAATTACGAAAGTTTAGCAAATTTAATATATAACAAGTAACTGAAGGAGACTCCATTGCTACATTATATCAATGTTTGTATTATTGTTTCCTGAATGGTAGGTTGTAGCTTTAGTCGTCCTAACTAATACTTTTTTAGATTGATCTTTCTTGTGTCCATGAAAAGTCATTTTTTTATCCGAATAGATTTTTTGTAAAACAGAATTGCTAATCGGTAACTAATATCAGTGGAATGCTGGTAAATAGCATAATTACATTCAAATGATGCCATGTAGCTTGAGTACAGGTTGAATTTTGATTAGTGGGATACAAAATCACGAGCATCTTGGATGCTATACGGATGTTCGTGCTATGTGGGAGCATGTCATTCAGCCACACTGTGCAATCGTAAGTGTAACTACCATTCGATGCTAAGATATGCCGACATGGAAAGTGGCGTACGCAGGAGGGGAGTCCTATGCGCCTTCCCTCTTAGGAACAGTAAAATGTGGATTTCAGCAATCATTTACCAAAAATTATTCTCGCGTTTCCTCAGGAAGCTGTGTTAGGTGATTGTAAGCTGCTATGATTGTACCTGAAGCATGCATTTGACCAAAATTAACGCTGTGGACGCTAAATCTCCAAAAAAGAAAAAAATCATTACTTTATATTTTGGCACAATTTCGACTACCGCCAACATCGATATCCAAAGAAAAAAAGGTCAACACTGCCTATCCCGCACTATTTGAAGCACTGTGTTCATCGTTTGCCGATCTCAAAAAGCAAATGTCTCGCTCCTACCACTCAAGATATTTCTGCCTCTGCCGCTGGACATGGATATCCTTCTTTGTGTAGTTTCGGCAAACCATAAAGTGCAGGAGTAAGAGCTGAAGTAAGTCTGGTTTGATTGTAAACTTTTGGTCATGAAAAGTTTCCGTTTTTAAATTGTAGAGAAATCGTTGAAACGTGGTTAAGTTGGCAATATTGTTGTCAAGAGAAACCTTCTGAAATTGTGTTTTATTTGATGGAACTTTATTAATTTAGTAATATAGTCGTCTTTGTTCATAGCAATCACTCCGTTGCTTTTATTTGGTTTGCCAATGTGATGTTTTGCTGTAGGCCTTTATGTTGTAGTTTAAATACCCGATTACGTCCACAAAAGTTTGTTTCAAAACCATATACTTCCTGGAGGGACAAAAACGTACAACAAAACCGAATGCTTATACAGAAACACATGCCATATAGCACCACGTAAAAAGTGGTGGATTTCGGAATATAGGGGCACCTAGCTAGGTTGCCAAGGCTTACCAGCCTGCCACTCCAGTTGGACCACAGTGCGTGAGGCGAAAACCCCACAGGGTTTCAAAGGAGGCAAGATTTTGGCTCTTTACTCTGGACCTGCACGCTAAATAAAGCACTTGAGAAAATTCTGTTTCAAAAAGCATAAATAAAAGAAAAAGTCTATATAGCAGTAAATTTTTAAACACACACTGAGGCTATCAAGCCTACTTGCACAACTTTTAAATAAATGAAGTTTAGAAGTGTGGGTCAACTTATCACTTGAGATGCATTCTGAGAAAAGTAAACTCTGAAACTATAAACAAGGTGACTCACATTAGATTTAAACCGATGACAAAGCTAAAGTCATTGCATCTCTTACTAAGCACGTGAGCTACATAATTTATATCGTAATAAAATTTTGTAGCAATTTGTAAAACGGTGAATCGCGAGCCCTCAAAAACAGGTTGGGCTGAGACCTTACTTGCCTCACCTTGAATTTACCGCAGCATATAAATAATTAATCAAGCAGATGAAAATTTTTGAGTAAAAATCTGGAGACCAAAAAGGTGCATAACCCGGACAAAAAATACAAAAGCGAATACTGTGCACAGCCACCCTAAGGCTGTAAAAAATTATGATTTCTATTTGCAGCAACAAGGCCATGAACTCAATGTTTGTTTTTTATGTGACGAGACCTTAATGGCAGATAAAAATCTTCAAATTCTTCTTAAATGCCTGCTAAATTCAGCTTATCCGCAAAAACTCAACATTTGAAGTCTTAGTTCTATACTTACGTTCAAAGTCGTAGAGATTGTATTTGATAGCTAAGTCAAAGTACTTAGATAAATCAAAAATTGAAGATTGTACCCTGAAATATCAATTTATGGACGGTGGGTGTTGCAAATATTCAAACCGAATTTGAAGATTTTTATCAGCAAATTCGTGCTAATCTTGTGGCAAACAAGCATTACCTTGAATTTAAATGTAAGTTTATGACATTGTACAGCAAAATGAAAACAGCTTTTTTTACGGCCTTAAACATTTAGATTTCGGTCTATCAACGGAAGAACGAAATGCTTAGCGAAAACTAGGAAATGATCCGATTCAGGTTATTTCCAAACCAAATAAAAGCAACGGAGTAATTGCTATGAACAAAGACGACTATATTACTAAAATTAATAAAGTTCTATCAAACAAAACACAATTTCAGAAGGTTTCTCTTAACAACAATATTGCCAACTTATTCAAGTTTCAACGATTTCTCTACAATTTAAAAACGGAAACTTTTCATGACCAAAAGTTTACAATCAAACTGGACCTACTTCAGCTCTTACTCCTGCACTTTATGGTTTGCCGAAACTACACAAAGAAGGATATCCATGTCGGCATATCTTAGCATCGAATGGTAGTTACACTTACGATTGCACAGTGTGGCTGAATGACATGCTCCCACATAGCACGAACATCCGTATAGCATCCAAGATGCTCGTGATTTTGTATCCCACTAATCAAAATTCAACCTGTACTCAAGCTACATGGCATCATTTGAATGTAATTATGCTATTTACCAGCATTCCACTGATATTAGTTACCGATTAGCAATTCTGTTTTACAAAAAATCTATTCGGATAGAAAAATGACTTTTTTTCATGGACACAAGAAAGATCAATCTAAAAAAGTATTAGTTAGGACGACTAAAGCTACAACCTCCCAATTTAGCAAACAATACTACAGGTACAAACATTGTTACAACGGGGTCTTTTTAGCTCTGCATCTGGCTGATTTATACTCTGATTCGACCATAGACCAAATTCAAGGGATCCAACTTCAGTCTCCTCTATTTTATAGATACTTAGGCGACTGCTTAAAATTGTTTTCAAGTAAAGAAATAATTTTAGATCTTTACCTACAACTGATTAAAACTCTTCATCACAATCTACGTACGAAGTTGCTAAGAACTATTTATTTGCTTTTTCGGATGTGTGGATAGACAATGCTGAAGAAATATTTAAGCTAAATTCTCACCGAAAGTCTTCAAACACAGTTTTTTTCGACAATTGGCAAAGTCATGTTCCTTCTCAATGAAAGACAAATTTGGTTCAAACCCTTATACCAGGGGTGGGCAAACGACGGCCCGCGAGAGCATATTGTGCGGCCCGCCAACACTTGTAGAAACTTCCATATATCTAATTTAAATATGACAAGGGTAGCCACACTTGCCGTATTAAAGAGGCAAAAACGTTAGAAGTCATCACTGAAAGAGCCGCTACGCTAATCTTACTTTGAACTGACGCATTTTCTGTCCAAATAGAGGGTGATGGCCTACGACATTACAAGAGGTTATCGCAAGATTTTAAGCTATTGCAAGCTCTTGCATTTTATGCAGCTATTGCAAGATTTTAAGCACTGGCCCTTGGCCACTCTTGAATGCGGCCCTCCGACTAAAAAATTTGCCCGCGCCTGCCTTGTATAAAGCATATGTCATAAGTAACTCAAATAATTCAATCCATGAAGATTTCCAAAACGTATCTTCTATGGCTCTACTAAAGCAAAGTGACTTTCTTTTCTGGTACATCGATAGACAAATATGCTCATTCTTTAACAAGCGACGTGAATCAACAGTTAAGGCTGATTTCCATTAAGCGTAAATAGCGTAAAAATTCTTTGTTTTTCTATTCCACTCTATGTGCGGAGCGTTTTTGCCCGGAAAATAACTTCAAATAGACAAACAAAAAAATACATGTATTTACGTTGCGCCGGCGGGTTACGCCGTATGGAAACTAGCCTCAAAGCAGAAATATAATACTGACAACAACTGTGGAAATCTGGAAACTCAAAAAAGAAATTTTCCTCTTTCTGCTATTGCTTTGTCTTGGCAATATATCATTACAAATGGAAAAAGAAATCTGTTAGCTTGTAGCCAAAAATCTTCTCACAAAATTTTGATTCATTTTGGAGCGCGACATTTTCAATTCTGGCAAATTCTTCAAGTTTATAGATAGCCAAGCCCTCTTACACATTGCTTGAGTTATGAATACATCGAACTGCTCGTAAATCCTCGCGAATTCAAGGATACGTTTACCAAACAGGAAACCAAATCAAGAACCAAATGTGGCAAAACATCGTACGTTCAATCCAAGCCACAAGATCAATGTCGATTCTCCTGAAATAACTTATGTAATCACAGCATCAGCAGTTGCAAACTACGCCCAAAGTAACCTTACGTATTCAAAAAGTTTAACGACAAATGAAGTTAATGGAGCATCGCAACTAATCTATTTGTTTAATGCATACCGTATCTTTCCAGAGATAATCCGCACTCCGTTTTCACTCATAAATTTATCGTAAAAACCCTTGTTTTCAAAGAATAATAGACACCCCTTAGATTGGAAACCTCACCAATTATTCTTTCACCCCCATATCAAGTTTTTCCACAAATAGGCAAAAATATGGCGTTGAAACTACAATAAGAATCCTCCATACCAGTTATCACAACGGTTGCTGATAAGGAGGATTTGTATTGTAGTTTTAAGATTATGTTTTTGCTCAACTGTGGAGAAACTTTATCATGGCTTTATTGCTTTGGCAAAATCTTACTTCAAACTTACTGTACCCGGGTATAATCTGCACCAGAAATTCAGAATCCATATATGAGTCACAAAAATGCTGATTATCTCCGGAAAAATACAATAATTGTCATAAAAAAAATAACTCTGCGGGGTGTTTTGTAACTGGAACCTTGCTGCCGTTGCTAATTGTACACTCGTGGCCAAAAGTTTTAGTTCAGACTTGATTTGTGACGTTTTTTGTTGAGTCAAAATATTGCATCAGATATTATTTCGGGTGCATCTTCTCTACTCTAGGGCAAAATCTAAAGCAATCTGTCTTTTTGTAGCAAATGTCGATTTAGCGTTAGCTAGTGGAGACTGTGGTTGCTAAGATCTCCCAAAAAAGCTTTTAATCGCGTTTCTACGATAGGTATTTTTTGAGTATATTAAGAAAACATATTTTGCAATTAATTGGTAATTATGACTTTATGTGACATCCTAAAGAAGTAAAGTTGGTGGAAGTTGGTACGTCTAGTATTGGCTTTCGCTGAAGCCAAAAACGGCTTTCCTCGATCCAAAAATGCATTTTTTTTGAAGAATTGTTTTTGATTATGACGTCACCGTGACATCACAAACCGTCTTATGATGCTTACTGCGAGAAGTAGATGGTCGTGGAAGTGGTATTTTAATCAACTGATTGTAGTAGTTAGCCTACAAATTGCCTTAATATCTATCAATTATTGTAATATCTAAATAGTCTAACACCAGCTCATGGAATTCGAATTATAACGTAATAAAGCCACTGGCTTAGCTGGTAATCAGCATATATCGCAATAAGCTTGCTATAGTAAGCGTGCAGTACAAAAACGTTATAATAAGTTACTAGGGTTGCCAACTTTGACAAATTTCAATAAAGGACACTGTGACTAGAGTTGCCAACCGTCCTGTATTTTAAAGGACAATCCTCAATTGGAGACCCTCTGTTCTTGTCCGGGTGGGTAATCAGGTGTTGACCTTTTTTTTTTTTTTTCTTGGAAGCCATCATGTAAAAATACTGCTCGCGGACATAGTGGCCTCCAAAAAAAAAGTCAATACCCGGTTTTCCATGGGTTTTGGACTGTACTTTTGCAAATTTTTTCCGTTCTTGCAGTAAATTTTTTTCTGCTCTAAAATTAAAGGACAATTCTAAGTTTAATAAAGGACAAGGACGGGAGGTTCAAATAAAGGACTGTCCTTTGAAATAAAGGACGGTTGGCAACCCTATAAGTTACTAACAGTAACTGTCCTTTGAAAGCATAGGAAATTTGCTTTTCAGCAATATGTGACTCCAAATACGTAAGGCTAAGGATTAGTTTGTAGTGGCTGATCAGTAATTGGTTGCCATACATCATGCGTCATTTTTATTTGAACAATTATCATATTTGATTTAACAAAGGACTGAAACTTTATAGAGTAAAATTGTAACTGGAATCAGTCAATGTTAGAATCACACTTTATTAACAACTCGATTTCACGAAAATAGCATCTTCAGTCCAAAAATAACAGCCAAACAACTTGTTAAAAACATCCTGCGAACGTTTCGCCCCTCAACTGGTGCCATTTTCAACGCAATTAATGTACCGGTACCTCAAACAGGTTGACTAGCAACTACGCCATATTGACACAAAAAATGAACACACAAGAAGCGATGGTCACGTGTTTAATAAACGGAGAGGAAAGGATTTGGAGTCTAAATTTAAACTAGGTTTCAATTGCTGAATGTAAAGAGATTCTAGAATGAGGAGTTTGGATTGTCAGTAGAGCTGGTGAGAATTTGTGGGCAGTTGAAGTCAACTCTGTGGTTTGGATTTGATTGTAAATGGTTACACACTTACGAGTTGAGACTGATCTGGTGCTCATCCAGGCGTTTTGCTAAATTCCGGCGAGTTTGGCCAATGTAGAAAGAACCACAACTACAGTTTAACCGGTATACTACGTTGCTTCTTAATAACTGGGGTTGGGGGTCTTTGAAGTGTAGTTGTTGCTTGAGATTTTTGATAACATGGACGAATCTAACCATGGTATCTGGTAAATGCTTGTGAATGAATTCTTTTAATTCTTTCTCAACGTGATGGGAGATATTTCCTAGGTAAGGTAACTTGAATAAAAAATATTTGGAGGGATTCTTTTGAACGAAGAGAATCCGAGGAGCAAACTTTTTGTTAAGAAATTTCCTGATGCATTTATCGATGGAGCCAGATAGACATCCATGCCGCAAAAGTGTGTTTTTGATGAAACGAAATTCTGTATCAATTTGAGAATAGGAATTGCAGATAGAATAGGAACGATGAAGAAGGGAGTTCACTAGATTTCCCTTGTAACGAAGAGAGGAGAAGCTAGAAAATTTTGTAAGGTGGCCAGAGCGTGTGGATTTGTGATAGGTGCTAGTTTTAATTCCTTTGTCAGTTTTTCCCATGAGAACATCAAGAAAAGCCAGAGAGTTGTGCGATTCTACTTCCTTGGTAAACTGAATTTGACTGTGCACACTGTTAAGATTACAAAGAAATACGTCGATAGAGGAAGATATTAGTAAAAGTAGCAAAACAATCGTCAACATAGTGACAAAAGAACTTTGGTTGATGGTCCAGGGGCGTGCTCTCGATCGCTTTATCAATTACATAATTCATCATGACGTCAGCTAGTAGGGGTCCAATGGGAGAGCCCATAGCCACACCGTCTAGCTGTTTGTAAAATTTATTATCAAATTGAAAAGTTGTGTTTTTTGTTGGCCAGCTCAATAGCTTCAGCAATCTGCTTTTGTTGAGGCCATTCCACTCTGTAGTGTTATCAACATAAATGGATTCGAGTATGAGGTTTAAAGCAAATGAGAGAAGATTATTGGTAAAAAGGCTTTTGACGTCAAATGGCAACCTGGTTTGGTTGGCAAAATTGCGATTGGAGATTTTGGAAAGAAAGATGAAGGTGTCTGGGATGTTGGTGGGATATTGTCTGAGGTTTGCGAGAGATTGCGATAACCACCGGGCACATTCATGATTAAAGGACCCACTAGAGAAAAGAATTAGTCTCAGGGGAATTTCAGGTTTCTGTAGTTTTGGTAATTCGTATAGAGAAGGAGTGGCTGTAGATGTGAGATATATTCTAGAGTAGATTTCATTGCACAATGCTTTTTTGGAATTAAGATAGTAAAGACATCGTTGGAATTTAGTGAGATTAGATAGGTTTGTGTCTTGATTGCAAGGCATAAATTTAGTACGAGGGGCATACCAAAAGTTCTGCACAAACTGTTATATTTTTAGAACAAAGAATCACGAAATAATAAAACAAGTTTATTTTTTAACAATATCTCCTTGCAAGTCAATGCACTTTCTCCAACACTCTGCAACCATCTTTATTCCTTCTTCAAACCAGTCTTTTAACATGGCCTTAAGCACCTCATTTACGGCTGACTTCAGCTCATTTTTACACCCAAATCTTCTGCCACGAGGAGGATCTTTGGGTGGCCCAAATAGGTGGAAGTCGCTTGGAGCAAGATCTGGGCTATAAGCTGGATGAGGAAGTAATTGCGACTTCAGCTCACGTAATGTAGCCATGGAAACTTATGCTGTGTGGACAGGATCCTCCTCGTGGCAGAAGATTTGGGTGTAAAAATGAGCTGAAGTCAGCCGTAAATGAGGTGCTTAAGGCCATGTCAAAAGACTGGTTTGAAGAAGGAATAAAGACGGTTGCAGAGTGTTGGAGAAAGTGCATTGACTTGCAAGGAGATATTGTTAAAAAATAAACTTGTTTTATTATTTCGTGATTCTTTGTTCTAAAAATATAACAGTTTGTGCAGAACTTTTGGTATGCCCCTCGTACAATCGTCTAAAATTTTATGCATCTTGTCAACATAATCATTGCGATTCAAAATAACTACGCCGTTGCCTTTGTCAGGCTTAGTAATAACTATGTTACGATCTTTTCTTTTCTTAAAGATTTTAACGCACAATTTTGCTCTTCACTGAGAATAGATCTGAGATAGATATTATTCAAGTTACCTTACCTAGGAAATATCTCCCATCACGTTGAGAAAGAATTAAAAGAATTCATTCACAAGCATTTACCAGATACCATGGTTAGATTCGTCCATGTTATCAAAAATCTCAAGCAACAACTACACTTCAAAGACCCCCAACCCCAGTTATTAAGAAGCAACGTAGTATACCGGTTAAACTGTAGTTGTGGTTCTTTCTACATTGGCCAAACTCGCCGGAATTTAGCAAAACGCCTGGATGAGCACCAGATCAGTCTCAACTCGTAAGTGTGTAACCATTTACAATCAAATCCAAACCACAGAGTTGACTTCAACAGCCCACAAATTCTCACCAGCTCTACTGACAAATCCAAACTCCTCATTCTAGAATCTCTTTACATTCAGCAATTGAAACCTAGTTTAAATTTAGACTCCAAATCCTTTCCTCTCCGTTTATTAAACACGTGACCATCGCTTCTTGTGTGTTCATTTTTTGTGTCAATATGGCGTAGTTGCTAGTCAACCTGTTTGAGGTACCGGTACATTAATTGCGTTGAAAATGGCACCAGTTGAGGGGCGAAACGTTCGCAGGATGTTTTTAACAAGTTGTTTGGCTGTTATTTTTGAATTAAAGTTATTAGTTTTCATCAGTGTTCTGTAAAGCAACCGCAATGATAAATAATATATACTTTCGTCAAGTTGAAACGGACAGGCTCACAATACTAACTCTATAATTAACTCGGACTGACTGCAATAAGAAAACACTGCACACTTTAAGCTGATACAACGATATGAAGTTTTCCTAACCGGAGCAGCTAAGTAGTTATTATTATATATGATTTATCATTGCAGTTGCTTTACAGGACACTGAAGATGCTATTTTCGTGAAATCGAGTTGTTAATAAAGTGTGATTCTAATATTGACTGATTCCAGTTACAACTTTACTTTATAAAGTTTCAGTCTATTGATATTTTTAATGCAGTCGTCACTTATTAATTTCACTTGTGTGGAGATTCCCCTAAAATCATTATGATTTAATTTGTTGATTAACAAACTTGCAATTGTTGAACCAAAGTAAGTTCATTGATACATTTTGACTACTTTTTCTCACAAGCATGGTTCTTTTGCATTATATGTCGACGTTTTCAAAAAGATATATCAAAAACTGAAGTCTCTAAATCTTTATGAAATGTAGTCTACCGGTTAAAAACACACAAAATTTTGTCGCCTGAACTTCACAAAATTGCAATATCTAGAAAAACCAAGTCCTTGGTCTACAAATTTTGATGCGTAGCCAACTCCAAGTAAAACACTTGGTGATCACCCAAGAAAAAGACGATGGGCTAAAGGTGAGCCGTGTTCCAATGAACACTATGTATAAATCTTTGAATATTTTACGACTTAAAGATATTTTTGAATTAGAAATAGCAAAATTCATGCACTCGTTTCACCGTAACAAGATTCCAGAAAATTTTAATTCCTACTTCAGAACTGCATCACACCAGCATACTCATTTAATTAGATCAATTACAAATAAAAATTACTTTTTAAAAAGAGTCAACACTAAATATGGGCAATCTTCTTTTAATTTTCATGGAGTAAAAATTTGGAACAAAATTCCACTTTTAAACAAATCTCTGTCTTGGTATAGTTTCACTAAATATTACTCCAGTTTATTATTAAAGCAATACTAATATTGCAATCTCTGATACCACGTTAATCATATACATAATAGAATTATTGCATAAAGTAGTAGTAGTGGTATTTGTGTTCTGGCTTGGTGTTTATGCGATATTAGTTTTACTCTGGCCAGATGTACATATGATACTAGTTTTGCTGTAGCTTAGATGTACATATGCTTTTGCTTTGCGTCTTACGCTATAGCTGTTCTACTATAAGTAATTATGATGCAGGAATGGGCAGTTTGACTAGATGATCACTAGTGATCTTTTACTGTCCTGTTCAAATCTCGTACGTTTATTTGAACGAAAATAAAAGTTGTTCTTGTTGTCTTATCTTTTGCAACAAAATGTAAGTGTCGAGCTACATAAGATCTAAATGTTGAAACAATTTCCTTTGCAATTGGGCAAGGCTGTCGCAGCAGCCAGCTGATTTGATATTCTTAATCTCGACATTATTGATGGGGGCTCCCGTTATTGCTATAACTTAGCTTCGAGTGTTTCATTTCAGGTTAGTTTGCTCTTTGCATGACGGCGTTTATGCCAGGGCCAAGGAACAATCACGCAGTCAGAGACGTTAGTTCATTATTACCTAAAGTAACGAAGAAATGGTAGGTAACGATTCTAATATTTAATGGCTTTAAAGGGACTGTAAGAGTGTTGGGTCATAATCTTGAATGACATTGCAATGCTTGCCACTATTTAGTGAAAACAGCAGCAAGCAACAAAATTATTCATTATCATTTTGATAGCGAACATAAGTGCTAAAGCCTATTGTTGATATTTGTAACTGCAAGATAATCGGTACGAAACACTAATGTTCATTCAACAGTAGGGAGGTTTGGATTTTGGGGCAAAGTAAATGTAATAAAATCCCAAATTTAAGAAAAGATCAAAATTAAACGACAATAGCATCAGTTTGTAACACTGGATTATGAGAAAATGATTTTATTGGAAAAGCCATTAATAGGCGCTTATGGCAATAGGTTATATGGCCTAGGGAAAAGGTATGCTAAGGCCGAATCAAAACAAACAGGCAAAAATCTTAATGTCACAAATATTAATGCAAAAGAGGGGCCACCAAATCATCAAAAAGGCCTACCAATAAATAGCTCATTTTTTTAATTGTCAAAACAACCACCGTTTTGGCGATGCCATCAATTTTGATTACGTTTCACCTCTCCCCCCTTTACACTTTTAAAAATTACGAGTGGTAGTTTGTGGCATCATTCTTTCTTTTTATGTACTTCCAGTCTTGATTAATAGACCAAGATGATTACCATTACATGCACAGGAACTATGACGTATATTTACTAACCATTTCGTTTTTGCTTTCACAAATGTGGGAATTGAGAAAGTTTGAGAAATCAACAACACCACTGTGTTAAATCGCATCGCGTGGAATATATTATTGGTATTTTGCTTTATAATACCCCTATAGAGCTTGTTGTCCTGAGACAAAATTCTATTTGAGGTTACCAACCTGCTTCTAATGGTTATATCTCGGCTTGCCGTCCTGATCTTGAGTGATCACCAAAACTTCCCGTTCTCGAAAATTCGATATTAATTTTTATTTCAAGCTCGTAAATTGCAGCCAAAAACACACAGCAAGACGTAAATTAATTTAAAATACTAAAAATATTACTCAAACCATTTCTTAAACCATTAAAAGCTGCTTCAAGGTCTTATCAAAACAAGAAGCAAGCATTACTCACTTCAATAATTTCCGATTAACGTAGATAACTTCATGTTTTACTCCCTAGCGCACGTGCTCAATTTTCTTGCTCAAGTTAATTTGTCGGCCAAACTATCTTACAGTAGTTTCGAAGCGATAATGCTACGCGCCATGTGCGGACATAGTAATAATAATTGTAAGCCACAAGGAGGCAGCATTAAAAACTCAGTCTCTCACGCTAACAGAGCTACCGGGATCAAACCAAACATTTGAGGAAAAGCAAAGACTTTTTCACTTCCCAGGACACGTCAAGCACGGAGAAAACAACATGCTACCTAATGCGAAGTCAGCGAGGACTTGAGAAAGTTTATGGGGAAATCAAAAGGAAGCAGCGTCACTGTGTCAAATGCTATTGTTGTTGTGATTACCCCTCCTCTTCCTCGAGATGGAGGTACGACACGAACGGCAATTCAGGTCCATGCCGTCAACCGAATTGAAATTAGGCTAGGGGTGAGATGGCAGTTCATTTCGAATCAGTCATGAGTGATTGGTAGCCCCATTATCAACAAGACGGACTGCCACTGGTGGGTACCCAAGATTCGCCTTTTATACAACATGCTGGGTTGGCAACTTCACAATTGTAACTCGGTGAAGTACGGGAAGGCCACCTGTCTGCCACATAAAGGTGGAGACGTCCCGTTGAGTGCCTTGCACAAGTGCACAACAAGCAAGCTTGCCGGCTTGTTCTCCACACTATCCCTTTTTTATGCAGAGCACCAAGCAGGGAAGCTGCGAATACCATTTTTAAAAGTCTTTTGGCTAGGTCTACCCACCTGGCCTACCCTAAGCACCTCACGAAAGACATTTTTGCTATTTTGCTTGAAAATAGTTTAATATCAGAAATGTGTTACCTTCCTCCAAACTACCAAAAATGCATTGCTCCCTTGGGTTTGTGTCAGCAATGAACAAAGCACATAGACTTAAGGCATAGTCAGGATCTTAAAATGAGAAATTCTATTAGCAAAAAGAGTACAAAAAGTCGTGAAACTCTTATGTGCAGAAAACGCATAAGTATTTGGTAACTTTTCACACCAGAGCCTGATGGGTAAAGCCGGCTTGGCCAGTTGAACCGACACTCTCAGCCCAGACGTTACTGATGGGGGTCTGCGGGTGACGCCGTCGTATATACTATAAAGCAAGGATTTTTTCTTATGCTGATATGCTGCGTTGAGGTATTTATGTTTATACTCTACAGCATTGTAAAAAAATTCAAATTTAAGAAAAAAACCAACATAAAACCATAACCATACCAATTTATAAAACTGAATTAAGATAAAGTCTTTGCTTGAAAATAGCTCGGCCTAATGTGCGCCTACTAAAATATGGTGAATAATTTTGGAGAAGCCATAGCCGCTTTTATTGCTGTGCCGGATACAAGACAAATAGCGCAACCAAATTAGGAAACTAATACGACAAATGTAAATAGGAAAGGGGCAGTGCCACATCGAAAAATAGGCTTACCACCAAATGGTTTATTTCTGTAATTGTGAAAGTAACCACCATTTTGCCGCTACCATCAGTTTTGATTGTGTTTCAATCCTTTCTTCTTCATTAGTATTAACAATAATTTGTGGCAAGATTCTTTGTGAGCATTGCCAGTCATGAATAAGAGAATATGATGATTACGATTTCGTGTGCAGGAATTGTTAAAGTGCATAAATTTCATTAACCTTTTTGCTACTGTTCACACAAAAGCCCGATGGGTGAAGCTGGCGCAGCCGGTTGAACCGAAATTCTAAACTTCGACATTACTGATGAAAGGCCTCTGCCGGGCGACGCCAGCAAAGACGGCTAGTATGGTATAATCTTGCCACAAATTCCATATTACAATGAGTATGCAATCTAGTTACTGAAACAGTTAAGATAACGTATAATCAGAACACTCAAGCGCTGGACTAGTTTAGCCGCCCAAGCGAGGTAACCACGCCATATCGTACTAAGAAAGTAACTAACCTGCAGATCTAGAGTCCGGTACTAGTTTACCAATACCTACTCATGCCATTGACATCTTTACACACAAAGCTGTGTCTACAGCTTTAATGAATTTCACTCTTTCATTCACTCTACTATTTAATGAATTTCTCTCTACATAATCCAAAGCCTGACACTGAAATATGAAAAAGAGCATCACAGATATCTGTACATTCTCCTGCACAAAACTAAAAAAGGCAGCTGCTATACACAACCAAACGAAGAAGCAGAACTCAAGCGAAACAATCACGTGACAAAAAATTTTCACTGTACCATGATCTTTCTTCCACCACTTGTATAGATAAAAAAATATAAAAAAAACTCTACATATGCTACCTACTTTGAAAAGTCCGACCACGTTTTCAATAGGACTACATTAATTATGCTAAAAAAATCTTTTGATCATCCCAAGCGTTCAACCAATCAAAATTGCTCAAGTCAAATCTTTGGCTTACCAGATTGTATCATTGGCCGTGTTTTTAACTTGTTAGCCACCATTTCAGTAGGCCTAATAGTAGTAGGAGTGGGAGGAGCATTTGGAGTAACAGGAGGAGTTTGAGGAGTAGTTAGAGTAGGTGGAGTAATAGTAGTAGCATTAGCAATAGTGGTAGTAGTATCAAAAGTGGCCGGATACCGATAAAAATAGTAGTAGTCTTAATGGTAGTAGGCTGACCATGTTTTATTGAGATAAAAACGGGACATTGCGTGGCAAAACAACAGTTCAAGCGATATTTTTATTTTGTGTCTAAAAAAAATAGACTGAAGAATTTTATAATGTATTTCTTCAATAAAGATCTAACCATCAGTTATCTTTCTTGTGCTGCAAATTAGATAAGAAAATCTCGTGCAGCGAATTTCCGTCTTTCTAGACTTAGATATAGAAGTTGTCACACTCCATATCATAATTTTATGTTACAATCAACATTGCTTCCATTGTCTCTGCGTTGTCTGGATTTCTCATGTGAAGAAAATTTTTTTCAACAAAAGTTGTACTTCCACGAAAGCAAAAGACAAATCCCACACTATAACATAGGGAGGTATTTATAGCAAGCTAAAGAAAAAGCGCTAGTTTATAGCAAAAGTACCGGTGCCGTAATTCTGTTTTGTGGTTACTATGACATTTTTTGTTTAAAAAGAGACAACATTAAGAACGGCGGAACGACCGAGAAATACGAAAAACACAGGGGTGTCCAGTTCAAAACGGTACGTCTGGTCAGCCTAAGTAGTAGTAGTAGTAGCAGTAGCAGTAGCTGTAGCAGTAGCAGTAGGAGAAGTACTAGTAGTAGCAGCAGCAGTAGTAGTAGTAGTAGTAGTAGTAGTAGTAGTAGTAGTAGTAGTAGTAGTAGTAGTAGTAGTAGTAGTAGTAGTAGTAGTAGTAGTAGTAATTTTCTTCGGACCGAAACAACGTAACATGAAACAAAAAGAAATAGCAGCAGACGTAAAAGGAAAACTTTTTGCTCAAATTGCGTATTTTTTTAGACGTACGAATCGGTACTCGGATTGGCTTTGGATCCTACGTTTAACCATCAAAATTCCTAACAGGAACAATCAAAATTTCAAAATTCAAAGTAACAAAAGTCGATACGAGATTAGTCGATAAAATTGAAGTGCAAGTCATCAATTGCAGTATGTGGAGTTTTGTCGTTAACTACTATGATAATGTTGCTCTATTATTGCCTTGACTTTGAGCAGCAGCAGTTTTATCGTGAAAGTAACCGTAAGTTTTAAAATTCAGGTGCCTAGACCACTGAAACAGTGAAAGGTAAAGAAAAGCTGAAAAGGAAAACTAAAAAAAATAATTCTGCAAAAAATGTTAACATAAAAAGCCAGAGTTTTGACTTTTTAGCCAGTATATGCAAATATAATTTGTTAATTATTGGTGGTTGCATTAGCTGTTAATCAGTGTTAGCAGATTTGGTCGAGAGTGCACCAGTGCACTTTGGCCAATGCGACCATGCCACCTGTAGAGGTACAGTAGCCTAGTCTTCATATATTTTAGCATCAAGTGTTTAATATTGACATTAGATATTACTGAACTCTGAATTCTATCAACTAGCTATACCCCTAACTAATTCTAACTCTTACCCAAACTCTAAATGCTGATTTACGTTTCAGTAGCCTTGTAGTGTGTTCCATTAACTTTTGGCAGTGGCTATTTTGCCGTCGACGGCAATTTGCCCTCAGAAACTATTTTGCCGTGAGTTATTTGTGATTGGTCAATTTTAATGACGTACTAAACATGTGACTTTTGGTCGTCTCTGATTGGTCAATTTTAAAAACCAATTAAAAAAATTTTGCACCCTCAGGTCTCTATCCCCCACCCTGTACACTCCCTTGCAGTGTACACTACCCCGTACATTTACATACCGGGCCTGCCCCTTCAGTGTACACTGCCTTTCTTTTAAAGCCCTGGCCAGCTGAGATTCGAACCCACAACCATGGTATCTCAAGACCAGCGCTCTATCCACTACACCACAGAGTCACTGATGCGATAATAGCAAATTTGGCTATATAAACACACATGAATGATCACGGCAAAATAGATTCCAAGGGCAAATTGCCGTCGACGGCGAAATAGCCACTGCCTTAACTTTTTCTGTGGAATTCTGTCTTGTATTTTTTTCCATTTGTGACAATATTTTATGTCATGTCAACAGGTTAAACAAAAAGAGGATGCTACTGCTATTGCAGATTGTTAAATAGTTTTATATCTTTAAATTTGGGGTGTTAGACAGTGTATGCACTAAATTTTGTAAATCTCTAAGCTCAATTAAAAAAGTTTTATTGACATCATCTGATCCCACTCCAAGAAAATTGAAAAATAATAAAGCTTTGGATCAATTTGCTGGTTACAAGTCTACGTTTCACTGGGCCGTCAAAACTGGCATTATGGCAAGCCATGCAGAATTGGTTGCTGAATTGCCCAAAGTCAATCGCATGTGCACAGAAGAAAGGTATTGTTGCAAAAATTGTATTATTGTTGGGTTGTCTTTTGGTTATGATCACCGCTTTTTAGGGAAACTTAGAGCATTGAACACCTGGCATGTAAGTCTGTTATAACATGACTGAGAAAATTTGGGTGTTATGCTGATCCTAAACTCTCCAGCAAAACAAATCCCAACTCCTGCAAAAAGAGGTGGTGTCTTAATCAAGTGACATTTGCAAACAACATTAACTTGCATTGAAAAATTGTTTGGAATTTGGATAGTACCTATTGTACACTGGTAGGGCACTGGTGATTCAAAAATTTTAGGGTCACTTTGTAGTTTACTGATCTGTGTGTGTTTTGTTTAATAAGTTGTTTAAGTTGCCATTTTATTTATGTACTTCTATTGGTATTAACTTTTCTTAAAGGCATTTTTCCTTATTTGTTTTGTATTAGACTTTGGTGGTAAAAGCTGTGTGTGCAGTACAGTATTTTTTGAACTTTTCTTCGTTTGTAAGTACAGTAACACTCTATCAAGAAACCATTAATCTGATTTCTTAAACTAACGTATTGCTTTGAGTAGAAGGTATGCATTCTATTTCTTCAGTCTTAAATTTGTGTGCATTTTAATTAAGAATGCCATTTATCGTTCATGATGACCAATTTTTTATGGTCATTTATTTTGTGATGACCATTTATTTTTTTGTGATGACTGATTTCAAACCTATGATGTTTAAAAATGCTTTGACTACAAATGGATTACCTACTATTTTTAGAGAACTAGTAATCTTGAAAAATACTTGTTTGAAGTAGGTAGGCGTATTTTGGTGAATATTTATCAGTAGCTACTTTAAAAGCCGTTTTTATCACAACTTTAAAATATCTTCTCTGTTGACAAAAAGATGTTTGTTTGAACAGCAATATCTCAAAAATATATACCAGTATTTGTGTGGGCATTCATGTGGATTATGAAGTCATAGTTGAAACAACACTAATTTTAGGAGCAAACGATTGGGATATTTTGACAATTCTCAGCAAAAAACCAGAGCCAGTATACGGCTGTACATATTTTAATGAGAGCGTTTCACTAAATGCTGCTGGCATTGTCAACCAAATTAGTGTTAGTGATTACTAAAAAATGTAATATACCATGGCCAAGTGGAACATTTATGACATGACAATTCAATTATGAAAGAAGAAAACAACTATTACATACTTAGGGTCAATGTTATTTCTTGATAAATTAGTGAGATAATGACTAGGAACAAAAATAAACAAAATTTACTCTTTAAAAAGGTAAGGTGAATGTGAAGCTACATTTGAGTTCAATTGTGGCTGCAGCTTTTGAATATATAAAGCTTCCTTAATACATAATTTTTGCCAATTAGTTTCTTGAGCTAGTATTGATGAATTGTGAAAGTCAGTTGTGTGTTCTGGATTTTCCCGCAAATGAACTTTTTGCTGAGAACACTAATTTTGTTCCACCAAAAAAATCTCGATGCAGTTCCATAATCTCCCAAGTTCAACACTTTAATCATAATATAGCATGGCGATGCAGAATCATTGTTTGCTTTCAAACTCATGCTTTAGTTTTTAGATGACTTGGGCTGACCACAACTCAGAAATAACAGCCAACTTAATGATAATCGACTATGGGGAAGAAAAATTTTGATGTGAAATTCCGCAAAAGTCTATACAGATCGGCCCAAGATATTAAGACAGGGACTTTTGGCTAGAGTTGGGGATCAAGCTGTTGGAAAATTCTAGAATTGGCAGTGCGAAGTCAACCCTGATTTTAACTAACAATTGACATTACTAAAATCATAAATTTAAAAATTTACTATTCAACCGATTTTTTTTGATGTTATGTGTTATAAGTTCTTTGTTACCTTCAGGTTACAATATGCCCAGGATCGAAGAAAAGAACAGCTTGAAATTTGGGAAGAATATGAACGTGCTCAGAATCAGCTTCAAAATGGACACGGCAAAAAAAGGATCGTAAAGTTTAGAGACTGCATTACATTATTGGAAGCTGCTGCTCGGTGTGATTATGATGAAGGTAAAAGTGTAGTTATTTGCTTACGAATACAAAGCTTGTAACATAGATCACCGCCCAAGTAATCGGGGAGTGACGTTTTGTAAAATTTGACAAAACATTTTTCTATTTTTTAACCTCTTGAAACTACTGTTTGAGGCCAAACTTATAAAATGTTTATATTCTTAAAAATTACAGAGGACTGCCTTTCTTAGGACCCAAGCTGCCTCAATGGATTGTAGTTTCAAGTGTTAGTTGAATCATTAGCAGCACTGGAGTTGATAACACTCAGGGTAAACTTGAGAAGTGTCATTAGTTTTAAGAAGTGACAGACTGGCTTTTATGAACAAATTACTAGATAAGTTATAACTTTGAATTCTCATCGACATGGTTGTCGCAAATTAGTAGATCAGAGTTGGATTTTTGAGTAAAGACATATCATCTTGTCAGATCGCAATTAAAGACTTGTTAAGCATTATAAGTTTCAAGCTTAGTAGTTTATTGAAACCGTCGCAAATTTGTTGGATCTGTGCTTGATTCCTGATTGCAAAGTATGCCGTTAATTACCAAAAGATGATATTATATTGTGAATGGGTAACGCCAAAATATGATATTTTATTACAGACGAATTTGTTAAAGTGTCAATTCACATCTAATGAGTGATGTTTTTGAAGAGTAGTGAAATATTTTTGGCCTAAGTTTCGGTTAATCTTTTCTTCTTGTAGTAAAAGATCTACTCGTGAACAATGTCAATCCAAATGAAACCAATGAAGATGGATTAACTGCGTTACATCAAGTATTTTATATCTAGATAACTTTTATAAAAACTAGCTTTTACTACTGACAAATGGTAAAAATAGTACTGTTTTGCCATATTTAGATCGGTACTGTATTTAAACAAAAGTGCATTGATAATTAGTTCAATAGGCTGCTTAATCTTTCTATGAGAAATATCTAGCATGACTAACGCGCACGGCCATGCGGTTGAATGGCTGGTGCCTACAGGTGGAGCCTATTTGTCAACTTAATTCTTCATGATTACTGTGTTCAGGCAAATTACGTTGAGGTTGGTTCGAGACTTAGCTTTTTGAAAATAAGATTATTTCGTTATTGTTAAGAGATTACTACATGCCGGTTGTCAGTAGATTTATATTGCAGGCTTGCATAGACAATTTTGATGATATTGTAGAACTTCTTTTGGATTATAAAGCAGATGTTAATGCTGTTGATAGCGAATTTTGGACTCCCCTTCATGCAGCTTGTACATGCGCGCACACAAACATTGCTCAAATTTTGGTTAACAGGTACAGCTTTACTTTGTAGGCGTTTTTTGACCTGTATCAAAATATTTTTTGGTTGTATTGTGTAGCTAGTCTAAGGACAAAAGAAAATGTAATGTTTCAAAGACAAGCTTTTACATATCGAGAGTGTCCACTCAATTCTCGTAGATATTTTTGAAGTATAATATTTGCATTAGTAAACAGTTGCTCAATCAGAAAAAAACATGGGAAGCCAGAAAAACATTTTTTGCCGGGAGCCTCTTTTTCTTTTACAAAGAAGATCTTTTAAGGGGCATTGACATATTGTCGCCCTTTTTACTTGAAAATAGCTTCTTACTTCGGCGTTCAAGAATTTTGTGGTAGGCAATGACCTCTCTGGCTTCGCTTATGTTGGTGGAAGCATTTTATGTCCTCTCTTTCCGAAAAGGCGCTTTCTAAATTACTGTTTTTAATTAATTGATTTCGTTTCAGCAGTTGTAAAGCGTTATGCACAATAGTATTTGATCGCTGTTATTTATGTACGTGTTTGAGGCCTTGAAATTTTATGTATACAAGAGACGTTTCAGAGTTTGATTTGTGATGCCTGGTTTTAGTTTTATCTTTGATTGGTTTTGCTTTGTAGTATGCTAAACAAACTATACTAGGCAAGTGTTGCAATATAAATGCTTCTTGTGACGTGATTATGGTGCAACTCCCTTCTCGGTATGCAGACTCTTTCATGGCATGTAGACGTGATGCAAAACGGAGCGTTTGAGCCTTACCACCACACTTTTATCCAGCTAATAGGAGCGTGCCGATCAGGTTTGTGGAAACCGGCAGCCATTTGGAATCATGTTTATCACTGTGCTGGCTGAACTCTTTATAACTTGGTACGGTAAATATTGGTAGCCTACATCGAAATCACTTAAGACTTTTGCTAGCTATTCAGTTAGTGTATGTAATGTCACAAACAGGCCTGATAGTATGTTTTTTCCATTCAGGGGTGCTGATCTGCTTGCACTAAACGCCGATCAAAACATGCCCTATGACATTTGTGAAGAGGAAGAGACTTTGTGTTTCATTGAGCAGGCCATGGCTAAGAAAGGTGGGTGAAAACGATGACGTTTGTCCGTTTTTTGAATTTGTAGGTTAACTAAAAAGAGAATGATGGTTGAGCTCGTAGCTCTCTTTGTGCAAATATTTGTTGTTTGCTTTCCAGATCTTCTGTTCTTTTGACCTTTCAAGTTGATATTTTTTGTCGTTATTTGGTGGTATTATTATGGTTGTGTAGTAACTAATCTGAGTCGCGGCTTTTTAACATTGCTAACACTTTGCATGCTTGCTTCCTTGTGGAAACTCGAGCTCTATCAGGTGTTAAAAACCGCTTGCTACGTTTAACTTAGGAATTGATGCTACCTAAAATGCATTTGTATTTTATTGAATTGCATGGAGATTTTTAAGGTTTACCAACCATAAAAATTAATGCCAAATGCCATATTGGTATTGCCTGGTAACTGTGTCTTTTGTAGTTGCTGCTTACAATAAGGCTGCGCTGCATTTGGCCACTATACAACCCTAAATTTTGTATGGCTAATAATATGCATCATTTTTCCTTTTACGTACTGGCATGAAAAAATTTTAAATTGATCACCCCCATGGAGCTATGTTGCTTTGCAACTGTGGCTTGTGACATCGCGCTGTGAAATATTAGGAGAAAAAGCATATTTCTGTACCAAGTTTCGTAGTCTTCAAAGTGGGTTTATTACTGTAAAAATGCTATGTGCTCTTTACAGCTTTGTTGCAAGGTAAGTGACCTTTGCAACGTATTAAATTACTTTCAGCTTGCATTGTAATTTCTTTCGCACTTATCACTTGCTGTTACTGCTAAAGGCTTTACCCTGGGAAACCTGCAAATTTGCTGATATTGCCATTAGCATGTATATGGTATTGTGTATAGCAAATTGTGGTCGGGCGTGTGCTGAATCACATCCTTTCATATATTTCCAGTCGAAGCGTTCTTATTCACATCTGCAGTGTTGTTCGTGCAGATCAAATTTTCTAAAGCTATAAAAAAAACAGCTCAAAATATTGCTACGTCGTTATGCTGTATTAGAACACCATCGGGTTGTATTTAGTCTCTTGTGAACGTTACTATTGCATCTGATATTTCAATGCAGTTAGTGCATTACTTTTTGCAGTTGCTTGCTCTGCTTAACCACTACCTGCCATTAGTCGCTGCGAGAACATGGCATTTTTTTATGGTCTTGGCTAGGTGGCCCTAACGAAATCTTCGACACAATCCTTGATTGACTATTAGTGCTATTTGGCTTTAGTTATAAGGCTTTTTATATTCTTATTGTCGATTTCGTGATTACTGTAACTTTGGCAGGCATTACCCAAGAGCAAATCAATAAAGCAAGATCCACGAGGGAAAACCGAATTGTCAAAGATGCGCAAGAGTTTGTCGCTGCGGGAAATGACATAAATGTGAAAGATCACGTTGGAGCAACTCTGGTAAGCAGCACTGTCAACTGTTTAGGTCTTGCACCTGTCGAAGTCGCATTTGATCGTGTAGCGCTGCTGCCGCTCGGACCCTAATCTAAATTAGCATAAAACAAGACCCGACCTATTCTGTGAGCGCTTATTTCAATCTGACTGCGTTCTGCAAGCCTAGTTACTACATATCAGAAAGCAGTTTTTATAGCTTCTGGGATCGGTTGCCTTGGCAACCAAACCACCTTGAATTTGCATTGGACAGAGCTGTAGTTGCTATAACGACCGATCGGACTAGCGCGCTTGTGAAAAAACTTCCCCCTTGATTTTAAGTCGTGATTCTGTCAAAACACTCTCTAGACTTTGTTTACTGTCGCGTAAATCAGCTTGGCAGTGATGTTTTAGCTAAAATGGAAGTCTTTAACTAAAATAAAATGTTTTAACTGAAAACTAAGAAGTCTAGACAATTTAATGCCACCGAAAAAAAGTTTTTACTTTATTCACCTTTAAGCCTACAGTGAATCGGTTTTGGTTGTAAATGTTTTACCTCCTCTGCTTCGGGATAAATACTCTTTGTGAAATCGAACGCGTGTGCGCAAACCGAAACCAGATAGTAAGCGGCACGCCGTTTAAAATCGGTCATAAATTCAAGTTTCAGACTGCTAGCCTCATCATTCATAAGATGGCCTGCCATTGGTAGGTTTGCTGCAGTCGCTTCTCACCATCAGCCGTATGAGGAGCTTCACTATTTTGGTCTGGTAAAGCAAATTACGTTAATTACCGCATGTTTACAAACTGCAAATCTCGGTGTTTGGGCATTCATAGTACGCGTTTAAATGCTCTATGCTTTTAAAATAATCAGAAAAAGTGTTATGTATGATCGGCCTTTGGTACAAAGTTGTTTTTTTAAGCAGTATGTTTTGTAACTTTACAAAAAAATTCTAACATTTTCAAAGTCTATAAACGTATTAAGAGAATCAAACATGTTTTGAACCAAAGGCTACTATTAATGGTTTATAGCTTTTTTATTTGGCTTAGCTCAAACGCAAAACAGGACGCTTAGATACCTAGAATGGGTTACATATTTAGTATTTGCCTATTAACTGTTTGTCCATCAAACTTGTGTCATGGAACTCACTAAACGTGTTTAGGGGATTGTAGTCTGCAACTGAATATTCCTAAAAATTTTTCAACGAAAAAAATGCTATGTGATAACTTTTACAATGCTCAGTCCATAGCAGATAATCTTTGAAACTCAAAAACACGCATAACCCTTGAATGAGGTAATTTAGAATTTTGCGTAATTCTTGAAAAATCGCGCGATAGCCGAGGGATCCACTGTAAGCAAAAACATTTGTTTTGCTTTATTTTGCTCAAACAGTTTTGGAAAAAATATCAAAGTTTACTAAAAAATTGCATTTTTGACAGATTGTGCAGCTTTAAAAATTTACTCAAACGCATATTGTTTCCCTTTAGGTTTTTAGTCGTTTGCTAAATCTTTCAACTTCAACTACTTAAGACTTTTAGGTATAAATGTTTGTTTTTTGAGCAAAGTCGGTTAAGCTCTAGCGTTCGCTTTCCCGTTTTCGGTAAAAATCTAAGGAGCGGCTTTTTCAAAATTCTGCGAAAATCAACTATCTATGTTTCATGCAATCACTGCAATGGGTGTAGTTGACTAAGCTTTGATGGCCCGACCTCATAACCTTCCACCACTAAACTTTCAAAAAACACGCAGCTTTGTCTAAAACCAGCAAGATTACGATAACTGGTATTTTTCCAAAATGTCGCTTACTGGCATCTTACATAAGAGAGGAGGTCGAATCCGACTCTCAGCCACATTATTTGTTCACGGCATAAACAGTAATAATGAAATAGCGATGAGGTCCATTTAATGCACAGTGGTTCCTGTTTTTTTTTTTAAGCAACCGAAGTTTTATAAAAGTTTGATGTTGTAGAATTTCGTATCCCAAGAATATGCCAAAATACTGAAAGGCCTGTGGTGGAAACTTTTTATGGCAACAAGCAATAAATGTCAAGTTTTTACGCAGTGATATTTTTCACCAAATGTGGTTATTGTTTCGCAACAGCAAGGACGTATCCTGGACAAAATTTGGCGAAGCCGATTTTTCACAGTAATTTTTCTCATTTGATGGAAAAGTTCGACCAAAACTAGGATATTGTAACCTACGTTTCTTTAGATTTTTCGTTAAATTTTGCATTTTGAGTTGCATGAAACTGCCTTGATTGCACTCACGTTTATTAATTGTTTACAGATAAGCACATAGTTTTGAAAAGCACCGCACTATTCATTATTTCTATTGCTTTTTGATGACTTACTACGTAGTTCTGAGTTAATAAAAAGCGTAGGTATTCTTTTGACCTAAAAAAAAAATAAAACCATCTCTTTCTTGAAGCTAAATTATTCAAATAACTTTGGTAGCCCAACTCCATTCTTTTATTATAACAAATAGAAAAAGTTACTGAAATTTAAACCGAAAAACAGCAGTGTCTTGAGAAATTTTTGCTATTTTACCTCAATAATGAGTTCGTGTTTAATAATTTGGAGGGGCAATCGCCCTTTTACCCCCGTTTGTCCACTGACTAGGTCAACGCGCCACAGTCACTAAATAGGAGGAACCAAAATAAATTTTCAGGCTGCTCCTTTTTTGGTGCGACTCACATGATGGTGACCAATGAATTTTGTACATTATCATATCAGGTAATTTATGAGATTCTCCAAAATTAACATCGTTATATCTAAGGTTGAAGACGTAGTTGGGTTTGTATGTATGCAAAATACGCCGTCTAGCTGGTTTATCTGCCCGGCAAGTCTATAAAGAGCCTGCAGAATTAGGCTGGGATAGAATTGCGAGGGTAGTAACTTACACCAAAATTAATTACCACAACTTTGTCTCATTTTATTCTTGTAGAAAGGGGTGAGGGCGTTCGGTGTATGGTCTGTCTGCCCAAGTTCCCATTTACGAAATCTACTGTGTTGCGAGCTGTGAAACAAAAAAATGAATTGGTCGAGTAACTTTCTTTGTGCTTTAGATTCAAACATACACATGTGTCTTGAATTAAGCTACGTGTAATTGCTTGATAATTTTCTTCATCTACACAATATTTGGAATATTATTTGTTCGATAAAGAATGCAGTCGAAATATCAAACTGCATGTAAAAGTGCTTAATACAGCGCTACACAGAGCACTTTTCTCGGTAAAGCGAGAAAGAAGTGGTTTTATGAATGCGTGTGGCTGCTTTTCACTTAACTTTTTGTCATTTTACGCCTTATAAAGTTTTGCTCACGCTTATTATGACGTCATCAGTTGCCGTTTATGATTGGCAGTTATACAAACATTGCAAATATTTCACGTTGGCGAGGCAGCTTTTAAACGATTTGACCAAATGGGCGGAATTGCGGTAGCAAAAGTAAGCCATCCTGCTGTTTTTAACCTTGGTAATAGTTGTTTTTTCATATAAAAGTAGCTACTTAGATTAAGCAGATAAGATCTGACAGCAATGCCATGAATCTCTCCCAGGTAGTATCCCTTAAATATTTAAGAATACGCAGTGGAAGCACTACTGCACTGCTGCAACGTTTGATATGGGCCTTGTTGCAGCTGACTTAATGACTCCTGGTCTTTTCGCTACCTTCGTGTCATACTCGCCATTAATTAATTTCTTATGTTCCTGTTTTACATCGTTTAACAAAATAACCTGAATTTACTCTGATTCTGCACTGCGCTAATGAGTTCCTTCTTACAATATTAACTTTAGTCAGATTTAGAAATGCTTGAAAGTAGTGCACATGGCTTTCGGTAATGGTTTAAGATGAAAGATATTTAAGTGTCTACTTCGCGAATATAGTGGCATATCTGCTTGAACTGAACTGCTTCTCTTTTCTGGCTTTATTCCCATTTACATATGGGGTCACCGATGGCTTAATTCCCGATTTGGGGTCGCCACAGCAGCAATAAGAATTTTCTGGCATTTTTGCTTTTACGGTCGGATGCCCTTCCTGCCACCAACCTTCTTTTCGGAGGAAAAACTGGGCCACCTGTCTTCCATATAAAGGTGGGGGCGTCCCGTTAAATGCCTTGCCCAAGGATACAACAAGCGAACTTGCCGACTAAGTCTTTTGGTATGACTCGACAGGGGAAATAAGCCCCAGGTCTACCGACAGCGAAGTGGACGCTCTAACCACAAGGAGATCGCGTCGGCTTTTGGGGAACTCTGATGATTTGTTTCTGTTTAGTTTATTAAAGGTCAAAGAGCTTTTTCCCCTTTTCTGAAATCTTTTTAACGACATCATATTGCACTTTGGAAGCACAAAATGATATAAAATTGTTTTTAAACAGCACATTGATATTTTAAGCAATCATTTCAGTAGACAAATTGATAAATCACAAAGTTTATGAGTGTTTCCATAGACTTAGATCTTTATACTCAGTGAAACCACAATCTTCTCAGCATCAATAGCCTATAGTCTTCAACAGGTCCGTTTACCCGGTATTGCTTTTAATATTCGTCTTACATCTTACAACTAAAGTGTTTTCTTATTAAATTGCGGAAGTAAATGATTTTAGAAGCAAACATAATTGTATTATGTACAACTTCCTTTTTTAACCAATACTCTTATGTCTTGTATGCAGGTTTTTAACATTTGCTATTACTATTTCCCTACACAAACAGATTGAATTTTAATAAACGTTTTGCATCAGCACAACTGAAAGAAAATTTAGATCACTGTATATCTGTAGTTGCGGATAGACATTAAGTCATGATGCCTTTTTTTAGTTACAAGAATGTAGTTTGTGGCGATAGTTAGTTACAATTTGCGTGAACATATTTGAACAGCTTCAAAACCATAGTTTTTGAAGTGAGGTGTTTTGTTCATATTTCTTCTTGTTTTTCGTTTTAATGTGGCAATAGATTCAATATCCTTTTTTCACTTGAATACACTGAAAATCAAAAGATTTTCGAACACCCTAAAGCTTTTACATCAAGGTTCAACTCGTTTGTTGACGCGCGACAAAGCTTTCCGCATAATGCTGTTAGCCCTGATGTCACATCGTGTTCGAAGAATTGCTCGTATTGAAAATCAAGAAAAAAAAATTTCACCAAGACATTTGTAAAAATTTAATATCGGGAAAAGCAGCCGTTTTCGCATAAACCTAGCAGCTTGCCGTTTTCTCGGGGCATGTCATTCCTGTTTAAATCATATCCGTAAGGCATGTGATGCCGTCTTTGAAATGTGTGTGTTAAACCCCGAAATACTCGCACTGTTTCGTGGTGATTTTGTGTTTCTCTGAATCATACTTTAGCTCATAACGTGATTAACATGTGAGGTTAAACATCTAAATGATACAGTTGAGAGCTATAAGTAAGAAAATAAACCAAGCAGAGTTCATCGAATGTTATTTCATTTACGACGTGAAAAGGTTGTCACGGTACAATATTTGTTAATCACACGACAGCCATGCGATATGAAAACTTGGTTTGTTATTTGTACTGGAACGTGGTCATTTTTATACGTCATCCAATACTGTTTTGCGCAAGTGAGTCTTCTTAACGTGGACAAACAATTTCTCTTTAAGTGCAAAGTAAACTGAGCTGTCAACAACAACCGTTTGTTTTACCCTTGCCAAGCTTTTTGCTATACGCAATGCAAAGTGGTAGTGAAAGTCTGTTACGTACATTCACTCGACATTGGTGTTCTTCGAAGAGCGGCATATTTATGTGCTAGTTTTTGCTGACTCATAATGCACCAATCTTAGTTGTGTCGCCAAATCGATCTTTTTCCACATTTCGCCATTGCCATAAGATCCTCCTTTGAGTACCGTGTGCGTGGAGTTGTACATCTTTTTATTTTGGTTCGGGCACCGTTACGATTTGGTAACGCAGAAAAAATTAATCCAAGTATATATGCTAAAGCATGAACTTAATCCTCCGTCAATTGAGTAGAGGCTGGTTTTTATTAGGCGTAGATTGCAGGCGTAGCGCGAAAAATTTTTTGTTTTCTTTATTTAGTTTTATTTAGCTTCATAAAACTAAATAGAAAAACAAAGAATTTTTCACTCTACGCCTAATGGAAACCAACCTTAAGATGTTTTTTTTTGATTGCGCATCGAGCCAACCGCCGTTTATCAGTCACTGGACAGACACGTCATCATTGTCTGTTGGACCAATCAATGCATGAAGAGCCCGAATTACCGCGCAGTATTGGACAACATGGTTTACTGTTTGTTCGGCTGCACCGAATTCGTCGGTCGTCAAGGTTGCGAAACCCCGTTTTATACAAAACTGAGTGAAATAAGCATAATGAGAAACTGCATGGAACCATAAATTCAACCTTCCTATTGTTTTAGAGATGGCTGCTCTGTGTGCAATGAAACTTTGGTCCTACCCAACCTGACGTTTAGTCAGCAAAATTGGGCGAAGGAGCAATTGATTTATCACTTTTTGTGATGATGTCATATGTAAGTAATGCTGCAGGACGAAAATTGAGAAGGATGCGATTCATCTTTCGCTTTTCTCCTGCTTGCGCCGTTGCCCACATGTCAACCGTAGCCAAAGTAGTTGAAGAGCATTGGCGATCTGCTTCTTACGGACAGCCTTTATTTCGGATTGCAACGTACGTCGTGCCAGAACTAGCCGTTTTTATTGCTGAGCTCTGACAGATCTCGCTCGTGTCGGTGATAAGTTGGTGATCGTGACGTCGTTTTCACTTTGCAGCTCCACGTTGCGGCAGCAAACGGCTACATCGAACTGACGCGCTTCTTTCTTCAGCACTCGAACGAAGTCAACGCTCAGGACAATGATGGCTGGACGCCGCTTCACGCTGCTGCCTGTTGGTGCCAGGTGGGTGTGAAATGAAACGTAATGGTCACGTGATTTTGCTTTATACGCGCTGTCAAAATGCTGCTTTATTAGCAACCTTGGCGATTGATTGTATTTTTGTTCATAGCCACAACGATTCTTTGCGGCAGTAGCGAGCAGACTTTAAATTGGTTCAATTATCAACATCGTCACCCAATATTTATCGAGATTCGCAGGATAGCAATAGTGTCGCTAAACATTTAACAAGGGTACAGAATCCAGACCAGGGGAGGGCAAACTTTTTATGGCGCAAGTCAAAAAATTTCTAAGATTTGACTGGAGGGGCTAAATCAGCGCGAAACCACAATCTTTGTAACGATGCCACAACATTTAGCTCAAGATTGTGCAAAAATAGAACAACAAAATGACGCCTAAAGTTTATTTGTAATTCACTGTGCACAATGCGATTGGATAACCTCCTACACCGATTCATCAAAGTTAGGTTTTAGTGTGGCTGTGGCAATTTTTGGTGCACATTTGAGATGCTTATCCGTTAACTGAGATCTGTGGCAAGTTTTGTTGGTTTTCATCACACTAAATGTCTGCCCACATTTGTACGTGAACAAGCAAAACCAGCATTCTCTCTACCATTTTTCCCAATGTTAAAAATTTGATTTTTCTCATTGAAGTAAAATATTTATTTTTTCTTTTAAAATAAAGGCGCACATAAGATCAGTTAGCTCCAATTGCAACCCTTCTGGTGCCCTTTCCAAATCGCGTATACGCCACTGGACAATGTCAAGCGAATCCTGAATTTTTTTAATGTCCAATAGCGTGTAAACGAAAGCCAGAATTCTTTGTGCAGGTCGTCTAATTGTTTGCTGCATTTGTTGACATGTTAAAGGGTCTTTTTCATTCGACCAGTGACGAAGAATGAAAAAAAATTGTTAAACATTTATCTAGAAAAAAAACTTTGATTTGGTTTCGAAAGCTTTCACACATGTGTACATTTCGAGCACCAATCGATCTTGCGCACATTTCGATACGTGCAGCAGAAAGGTCTGAAACCGAAAGGGCAGAATCAATTTCTGTGGAGTGTTTTTGGCCCGCGGATCGTAGTTTGCCCAGCCCGTGTTTAGTTAGTTGTCATTATGCATTCTTGGTTTGGTCGTTGGTAAATTAATGTTGGTTTTCGGCAAAGCCAACAGTTGTTTTTTGGCTTCGAATAGCCGCCATGGTATGGAGATAATTATACCAGGTTTCCGAGCAAAAAGTCGGGAGTTCTAAACACCATTGGTCTTCGTCAGAAAGCACATCGTAAATTTAAATGTTTTTTTTTTGTTTCAATAAAAAGTACTTGAAAGTGTAGGTTATTGCCGATGATTTCTCAACGGGCACGTTGGAGCCTGTGAAAAAGGAAGCGGGTTGGGACGAGGGGGCAACAATCTAGTTGATGATATGAAATAAAAAGTTTTTTCCGAAGCAAACTCTCCTTTTTTGTGTGAGAACTTTGCAAATGACATCTAAGCCTTGAAAAAATGTTTTTTGTTCATTTTAATGCTAGAGGTTGAATAGTCAGGTTTTGAAATCTTTGCATCTTCAAGGGCAACTGAAGAATCGGCTTCCAAGTTAACGAAACTTACGAAAATCACAATAACTTAGTTTTTTCGAAATATTGCGCGCTATGATGTCTAGAAAACCGTGTTTGTCTTTTAACAGTCCATCCTTGCAGCTGCAACTAGGATTTTGCAATTAAAGTTATGCTTTTACGTCACTAAACCTCCTTATTACGTCCTTTATCCTGCATCAAAGGGTAGGTGCTTGCATGTATTGGTTATATCCTTCAGTCATGCAAAAGCTTTTGCAGTGTATTCATTCTCGCTTTGGCGTTTCCAACACTGCTGAAACAGTGCATTTCTATCATAGGCAGGGAAATTGCGTTCGGTGCTTTTCGAAAGTGCAAAACAACTCGTACCCATGCGCGTAATAAACTGGCGATGTCACAATTGCGAGAGCATATCTTGATGGCCGCGAGGCGTGATAATGGTCATCCGTCCTCTTCCTTGGGATGAATGCTCGGGGTGAGATCGAACGTGCAGGTCTCGCATCGCAAACTCTGAAAAGCAACCGGCACATGCCAATCGGGTTCAATGAAACTGGCAATCATGTTGCACCAATCCTATGTATAGGCTGGTAGTCCCAACCACCAAGAAGGCAGTCTGTCACTGGTTAATAGAAAAAAGGCGCCTTCAGCGACATTGTAGCGTCTTTTTTTTTTACTCACCAATGACAGAGATGCTTGGGAAACGGCCCTTAAATTGTTGTTGCCTGATGTCCTCTTATAAGTTTCTTTGCAGCTGGAGATCTGCGAAATTTTAGGATTTCAAAGCGGCGCTGATCCTACCATTAAGAACAAGCTCGGAGAATTACCTTCAGGTTGGTTATATTTTTTGTTGCTTGCTCTCATCCTCCCACCGCGGGAAGATTTTTCGGTTATGACAGAACAACGTGTTCACACTCGTTTCGACGGCACAGCGCATTTTTGCCTGAAGCCGGGCATATTGCACGAAAAGGTCTTTACTAAGTGCGAAACTCTGTGACCTCGGTAAGATTTGAAGACCCGATCATTGTCGCAAGAAACAGCGCTTCAAGCCCGACCACGATGCCGACAATTTCCACTGCTCTGGTGCCACTGGGCACTCGAATTCACAATTATTCGGGCTTCGTAATAGCTTGCATAGTGTGTACCCAACGCTTTAGTAACTGGCAATCTCATTTATTGTGTTCAAACACGATAAGCTACCGTGCAATTCTCTTTAAAAATGTTTTTTTTTACGGTTTTATAATATTAGTTCCCTCACTGATGGAAACTGTTTGTACCGCACTAGGTTTGTGCGAGCCTGCTAAAGCAAAAGAGTGTAAACTCGAACACACGCTACGATGAACGTGCTTTGATGCTGAAATAGCCACTTTAGTGAGCATCAAGCAATAGTCCATCGAAATCCGTAACATGATTACTGCGCTCTAGACCTATTTTTGCAATTTGATATTGGTCACGAACAGGGTTTCGTTTCTGCTTCGACATCTCGACCAAAATGACTTTACGGTATTCTTCGTGCACGCTGCACTTTTTACCTTTGGTCACGTGACTTTTGACGTAAACCCTTCATGTTGTGAAGCGGTGATGAAATAAAAGAGAGCGAAGATCGCTTCATCGTAACGCGACCAGAAACCGGTACCCGAAACTTGTTTCCCCTTTGCAAGCTTTTGTATTGTAGGTGTAATTTCTTGAGCGCGATTTGTGCGCGGTTTTGGTCTAAATCAGTCTGCAACGGTCAGAAATACGAGAGTCACGTGATTTTGCAGAATTGATCTAACTGCAAAAATATAATTTGTAAGAGGTAGTACTGATGTTATTCTGTAGCCTGTTAGTAACAAATTAATGTTAAGCAGAGGCGCTTCGCTTGTCCTTAGCCTAGCAGATCCCACTTTCACAATGGTTATAGTTTTCTAGTAGCCCCCATTACTAACTCAAGATATAGTGCGATTAATCATTATCATGCATATTGACTGACGCATTACGTTGCCGACGTGTCGGTCAGGTCACTGAAATGCATCTAAAAAGGCTTATGCATTGCGTAGAACGCTATGTTTTTAAATTAAAAGAGTTTTTAAAGCTTTACAAGCAATTTTAGGGTGATATACGCTAATATCACGTAACCCCAATATTTGTAGCTCGGCTTGTGTCCAAATGGTTAATCTGGAGCAATAAAACGTCTGTTATGTACTCGTTGATAATGCAATTTAAGCGCTACTTGGCGTGCTAGATTTGCTTTAGAATAACCTTGTGTGCAAATTGTTGTGGCTTCTTCGCTTTCAACTTGAAGTCAGAGAAGAGTTCTCAGTTCAAAACTCGACCACTGTGGTTTCCAATGACGCATGAAAAGTTGCTCGTGCTTAATTGAGTATTGAAAGTCCGTGGCACAGAAAGTCTTCAAGCATCTGACAAAAACAGTTTTATTTTTTGCGATTTTGTTTCGCCTTGCAGGCTGTAAAGATAGGATTACTTTGCTAATTTAGGTTCTCATGCAGGATAGTAGTGATCGTTAACGATCGAGTTGCGTTTAATTTGCGATCATAATTCCGCTGTCATCCATGGCTTCAATAAATGCATTATTACTGTGAGCTAAAACCAACAAATTAAAACCGCTTAGTAAAGGGTTGAATAGCACTGCCTTGTATAGATTAACGGAACCCTAATTCTAACAACGTGTTTTAACCAAGCTCACTAATTGATATGTCTTTGATTTCTTCTGCGTTCATCAAGCGCTGTGTTTTTCTTTTTGCAGTTTCCCAACTGTTTTGTGTTATTCTTTTAAGCAGCATTGCGTAGGTGGTAATCAAGAATATTAGTAACGGTGAATGAATGTTATAAGCAGACCATGCCCAAGCTTTGCCAAAAGATGGTAATTTAGTTGTAGCGCCAAGGTATAATTTTGTCCTTTTTCATAGTTTTGTTGACGTCACATATGCAGCAATTTGCGGTTACTGTCAAAATGATTTTCTCCCTGTTTTCGGTGTGAAAATGCAATAAAAGCGTGGACCTTGTTTGCTGAGAAACTTTGCAGGAGACCAACTTTATGTCATAAGCATATTACTGGCAGTTACAGGATACAAATGCTGCCAGCCAAGTAAAACAAATATATGATGTCTAAAAGTTGAGGGGGACATGTCTCCCCGAGCACCCCAGAAACAAGGATCGTGAATGAAAATAGCAGTCGCTTGTAGCCCAAAGATACAGGCTTTATGATTAAACTCATCAGTTTTTGCCATCAACGTGTTTGTATATGAGAAGACAAAACAAACACTGGCGAACGTTGCCGGGCATACTACGACTGCTATTTACATAAACGCCCGAGCTTGTATTGTGCACAGCACAAAGAACGAACATATTGTTCTGTTGCATATGCATCTTGCCTTGAGCCAATCTAAATTTCTTATCTGAGTATGTGTTTTAGGGCTCTAAACTTTTAAAGCACTTTGTGTTGCTGTTTATAGCAGATTTTTTACCTACTGTTTCTATATTGCTTTCAACTTTTGTTCGTTACTTCCGATCTATTTTCAATGTTTTGCCAACGTTGACATATTACTATTATTTTGAATTCAGTGTTTTCATTTATTTTTCAGATGTAACTGAAGACACAGAAGTAAAAGCGCTGTTACAAAAATTAACAAAAGCTTACAAAGATAGAAAGAAACCAAAAATGCTTACCGGACTTCGAAAAAAGAGCGGTGCATCGAAAGGGTCACGGGTCTCTGGAGTGAGGGGGTCAGTTTGGTGTATTGTTTTGTGCCGAATTGTTGATTTCACGTCACTTCCTTGTTTTATGTCCCTTCAATAAGTTTTCAAGTAAAATGAAGTCTCCCAGGTGAGAGCATTTAGATGACTGAAGGAGAGAATTGTCATTGATATCCTGTGGTCATCGAAACGCTTTCATGCTCATACATGGAAGAACTCTTGTTCCAAGTTGCCAATTACTGCTGCCACGTGGCATTTCCGGCAAGCCGAAGCGCCTTGTCCAAAGACACAATAGCGCAGTGAAGCCTTGGGCGTTAAAATAGCAGCTTAACCATTGTGGGTCGGTGCAGAGTTTGTTCCAAAAGCAAGTGCTTAGTGAGAAGCACAAGTCGTGCCAGCAACGCTTAGCTTCCCTGCTGTTCTGGAAAAATATAGCAACGTTACATTGCTTTTGATTTTGCCTTCAATATTTGCTGCTTAAGCGGCGATACGACCAGTTAAAACAACGCGTGGTTAAGCACCTAGCAACTTTGCTTCTTGCTTGCGCCGGTTTCGTTCTTTTGCTAATTGGTGATTACCAGTTACAACGGGGAAGTTTATATTGTCAACAATTTGCGGGTTTTAGTGACGTGAATTGCGTGAAACGACTTAATGAGATTCAGACCCGCCGCTTGTTGATTCCGTTTTAGCATTTGCTACTTATGGAGTTAACTTTTATAGGCAGTCGTTCAAAGACAGAAGCGTACGGGACAAAAAAGGAATTAAAGTAGTTGAGCCGAAAGCAGAATCAGAATTTTGGCAAAAAGGACAGGAAACTAGCATTGTAAGTTATGATTCTATAGAATTTATACGATTCTTTCATGGCCATTTTCCGTGCATCACTGGGCTGGAACAGTGAAGCAGCTCACCCAGAATGTTTCAAAAAACTTTCAACCATCCACCAATGGCAGTTCCCATTTTGTGGTGGTAAGACTATTTGTGTTGTACGTCAAATTCAAAACGTTTGGTGTGATGTTGGGCCTTTACCTTCTGTTTCACTTCGGGCGCCATCAAAGGAAAGAACGTCGGCATCCAATAGCCGTCAAGCGGCCGCGGCCAGATAATGAAGCATGGTTGTATGATTGCAGAATATACCAATATTACTTTTTCATACCTTCTAGACCTTTTCTCAATGCTTGCTTGTTTGCAACGATATCAGCCACTTGCCTCGACTCCATTCTTACAATGGTGTTAATGGTAGTGTAGTTGTGAACACTAACCGTTTCAGGCCACAATCAATAAGTTTACGTGACTGGCTTAAAATCGGCTGCTACTCAACTTAAAATCCTGTGCGTTGCATAACATGGTGTTGGTTAAGTTTATTTAGTGTAATTTCTTGTATGTTGTGTTTCCTATCAGCGGAAAAGTGGGAATCACAATATCTGCCTACACAAAAACCAGCGCATGAAATGAATTTGAAGTAAATTTTAAACCAGCGTTAAACGGATACGTTAAAATTTTTATTCACAAAAATCAGTGTTTTGCAATTAATTTTTTTTATGTGGTGTACTGCAAAAAAAGTTTTTAAGCCATATCTTGTGTAGGGTGATCATATTTGATTATGACAGAAACGGGATATTGTAATTATTAAAATATAAAATCACTAAATTTAAACTCGTATAATATTTAGCAATACACAAAAACCGTGATTAAATGTACGGTTTCTGAAGATGGATAACCAATAGCCTTACAGTTCAATTTACGGTCTTATTCATTTCATTTCACATGAGCCGTTGTATTGTCCAGCACATATAACCATGGAGTAGAAAGACATCTAAAAAAAGAAACTTTACACAAGAGACGTACGCGACAAATTTTTAATCGCAAGCTGTTTGTCACGTTGCCGCAGAATTTTTAAGCTTAAATGGAGAAAGAAACGAATTGGATGTGTTTATGGTGAGAAATAACGAGCGTGCATCAAGGCAATCTGATTAAAACCAAAAAAGCGCAACGCTATGACAAAAAAACGATGATTCTATTTTTTCGTTGCAATGACATTTTTTTGTAAAAAGCGGGACAATGTTGAGGTATTTATCAAAGCGACGGGACTGCCCCGTTCTAAACGGTACGTCTAGTTTGGCTGGTCTTGAGGTAAAAATTTCTTTGAGCACTGTGGCAAAATTTCTTAGTTCTTTAAGTAGCGGTAGCAATTTTTTTGTGCAGTGTATTGCGGTAAAATTTTTTGCGCGGTGAATTGTGTTAAACATTCTTTTGTGCGGTGTTTTGCGGCAAAGAATTCTTTATGCTGTGTGTTGCAGTAGATATTTCTTTGCGCGGCGTATTGCGGTGAGCATTGCTCCGTGTAATCTTTTACTAATAACTTTGCGTAAAGTTCTTTCTTAATGGGGAAATTTCCCATAGAATTTGTTCTGTGCATTGTATTGCAGTTGATACCGTAAGTACTATTTTGCTAGAATTGCGCCGTGTTTTAACAAATTGCAATTATTTTTAACCAGTCCACTGCAAAGAAAAGTTTCAAGTTTTTCACCTTACCGAAGTTTCCGAAATCTCTCCGACGAAACAAAGATAAAGACAAGAACAAAGAAAAATAAGACATTGTGGGGGGTGAGTATGGTGTGATGTTGAGTGCCATGTCATTTCACGGTTGAATGCACATTGCGTTTTCGCTTGATTTCCTGTGTGCTTTTATAGACTTTGTAGGCGTGCCATTGGGGAAAAGAAGCTTAAACGGCAATTTTCTGCTGGTGTTAGAGGTATGCTTTGCCAGCAGCGCTGTGGTATCATCGACGCGAACCTAACTCCAGTTTTAACTGGAATGTAATTGCAAGTAACATCATGTGGGCGCAAGTAAATCTCGACAATAAGCTGTGTTGTTACCCGGCCCCTTTCGAGGGATGGAGACATGGCGGAAAACCATGTAGCCCCAGAAGCCGGGTAACTCCCCAGGGCCTGGACCAGAGGTCGTAGAGAGGCAAAGAGTGAGCGGCGCAGAGTCCGTAGCTGGACAGTGCAGAATGAGATGAGAAGTGTCCTGGGACGAGTGTCCGCAGGCGCTGCAGGAAGAATTCTCGATTCTGCCAATCCTAGAGAGATAAGAGCCTAACAGAAGGCTGTGTCCGTTGCATCGTAGACGAGAAAGAACATAGCGAGCGTGACGAGGGAGCACAAGTTCCTCGGTGGAAATCGAGGGAACCTGTGTGCCAAAGAGTTTAGATGAAACAGTACGCCTCCAGTCCGAAAAAGATAAGAGTGGATACGAGAGATAAGAGGAGAGAAACTACAAAGGATTGCAGAGGGCGCAAATAGCGCTCCCCGTCTGGCAAGCTCATCAGCCGCATCGTTCCCCGGGAGAAACGAATGTCCGGGCACCCATTGTAGTCTGATAGAACAGGAAGAGAGAAAAGACAGTTCCTCCCAGATCAGAGTCTGAGGTAAAAGGAAAGATGCAGGAGAGGACAAGGTGGCGAGGACAGAACGAGAGTCAGATAGGAGGAGAAGAGGAATAGCTGACTTGTTGGTACTGCCGAGACCAGCAAAGAGTATGCAGAACGGCGCAGGCTTCAGCAGAAAAACTTGAACATACTGGGCCTGCTGAAAAGGAAAGAGTGGCCTCAGTGCCACAGAGAGAGAGCAATTGGCAAGTACGCCGGAGCCGCCCTTGCCAAAAGGAAAAGGAACAGAGCCGTCTGTCCTAAGCACCAGATCATGAAAGGGGCAGAGAGTCAAGGTGGGCGAGAACCGCACCTTGACGAGAGAGAGGGAGATCAGAGCGAGAGCATGGGGAGGAAAGGATGGACTCCACAGTGAATTAAGGTAAATTTCAAGGAGAAGAGGGAGGGCAAGCAAGAAGAGCCTCACTAGGAGAGGTAAAAGAAAGCATGAGTGGGTGAGTGGACGCAAAAGTTCTCCAGGACGATCTGCAGAGTCTTGGTTTCACTCCAAATTTGGCCAAACCTGAAATGGGATAGGAGGTTGGAAGACAAAGAGCTCGCTCTTACGTTTAAAAAGTGAAATGAGTCAGAGTGACTCGTAAGGGAGGTAAAAAAGCCTCGGAGAGAAGAAGTGGGATAGGGGAGGACGAGAGGAAGCCGGTGATGGCGCGACTAGCCGCTCGGTGGAGTCGTTCCAATTTGGTGAAACTGGTAACGCTTAAGAAAGGAAACCATTCGGGTAAGGCATAAGTGAGAAGGGGCCGGAAAAAAGCTTTATACGGAAAAGAGAGAGAATCCTTAGAGGGGCCCCGTGAAGAAGCAGAGATACAGCGTAAGGCCTTGAGACGTGGGAAAAACTTGGCCTTCAGCGAAGATACATGTTTAGAAAAGGAAAGAGTGCGGTCGAAGGTGACCCTAAGAAAAGTTGGAGTGGGATTGAAACGGAGGCGGGAGCCGAGTAAGAGGAGGTTAAACTGGAGATTAGCTTGGTGGGGATCCACTAAAAAGAAGAAGGCCTCACATTTGCTCGGATTGAGAGGAAGACACCAGTAGTCACACTAGCGCTCCAATCGAATCAGTGCTCCTTGTGTGGCCTCCTTGTTCTGCACCAATCAACAGCCGCCTCAACGTGGTGGTGCGGTCCTCGACCCCGTTTGGGTTGGTTCGAAATGGTTGTTGGCCTTCCCGAGGGTCCCAGTTACCCCGAACACTCTTCTTCGACAATAAGCTCGTACTGCAAAACGAAAACAACTAGACGTTACGCCTCCGTTTTCCCGCTTTTGCCGACTTAGATGGGCTAGTTCGGTGTTTGTTTGCGGCCACTCGCTCACTTTTGAACTAGTCTCATTGGGTCAACAAAGCATTATAAATTCTGCATGTCCTTTCTGTCCAATACCAGTTGCGTTTTAATAAAGTTCAAACTAAGTGTTTGTGCCAATGCCAACAAGAACAGCACCACTGCACCCGATCACTCAACGCATGTCTTATTGTGGCATACGCTACCGCCTTTCATAGCATTTGCTGCAAAATGTCCTCTTTAATTAGCCACTTTTTTGTCGGTTGTGCATGGCTGTATAGCAGTAAGAAGCAAAGCCTTTGATATGGTACCGGTGCTACGTGTTGTCTGATACCATTGGCAACATGGTCAATTTGGTAAAGACGTCATTTTTTTTACGACAATAGTCGAATGGCTACGCGTTCAAACCTCACGCTGACTGCGCCATGCCCTTAGGAACGGCACTGCTTGGCAAATTGTAACAAAATATGGTGAAAATAACACTAAGGAATTCAAGCGGAATGTTCAAACTTAGAAAACTCAAAAGCAAGTTTAAACAGGTCAATGTTTTGCGTCATCGGTCGCTGAGGCACACACTGAATATATCAATCTATTCCTGAAAGTCTACAAGTCCTATCTGGCCCCTTTCGCCATGGTGTATCTATGGCCATACATTCTTCCTGCTGCTGAGGGTTTCAACTCGCTGGTTGAACGAATGTGCACGCGTTTATTGACTGAGGCAACTGCTTACAGTGTTGTCAACTAAATTTCAATATTTTCAGGGGGAACTACCTGGCGTGAAATCCATCGCTTGAGGTCTCGTGCAATTCATTTTCAAGTCGTGACGTCATAACCGTTTTACACCCAAAGGTCTCTACAAATAACAATGCTTAACGCGACCACGTGATGGGCTCCATTTTTACCCTTTCTAAAGCATTATTTTCCGAAATGCAATCCTTTGTTGACAGTGTTACCAACTTTAATTTTATGACAGCTGAAAGATATTGAAGATCCTTTAATATCGAAGAGTATTTCTTTAGGATAGTGGGAGTTTTTTCAAGCCAATGTGATAGCTTTAATGATCAGTGTTGTATCCTTTAGATGGCAATCTTGTTTTATGTATACTTGATTACGCAAGTATTTTGGAGAAAGACGAAACAATGGCAAGCCTTTATTTAAACAAATGCTACAATTCACGCTTCTTAGCATAGGTTTAGAGAAGTTACGGTTTATTCGAAACCCCTTTTCTACTAAAAGAATATTGCTTTTTTCATTCTCCCTGAATTCCACTGAAATTGGTTTTAGTATAATTTTGGAAGAACGTCCCTATCGCTAACCCGCTATGCAAAGATGAAAGGTTTTTAGTATTACTGACAAAGGTTTTGGGAAACACTTTTTGAATGCTTCGTAGCTTCTTTTTGAATACTTCTTAACAAAGGTTTTGGAAAATCGCTTTTTAAATAGTAAATACTTTTCGCATTTAGGTCGTTTCTCACTTGCGCATTCTGCAAGAGTTCGCTGTCGTACTCTTGCAGGAAATGCAAACCCGAAGATTTGTGACATCAGCGATTTTAATAGACGCGCACCGTATCGGGTTTGCCACGGCGCAAACTGGTTATTTGAGGAACGGACGCTAAACGCATTTAAGCGTACATATGATTGCATTGTGTATTTTTTAAAGCACTTTTGTTGAATCTCAACGAACCGTGTTTTCGAATCGTGCCTTTTTGTTTTTTGATTGTCTCATTTGCAGTACTACTGCTTGTTGTACACGCGCTCCGATTTTTTTTTTTTAAATGCACTAGTAGATAATATGCAGCTGATTCTAACTATGCAATATCTAGCGTTGCTGCACTGGAAATTTGGTTTTGTGTATCTAAATATTTCATTTTTCAAAATTCATCTTTTGTTTATGTGCTCACCCACCGAGATGGAAAATTTTGTGAAGAGGCAATAAAAGGATGAGGATAAAGAACCCATGACTTCACCTTAAGCCCTGCCGTACAATTTTGCTGCCCTTAACTGTTAAAGGAGTATAAGTAATTACGAGGGGCTTTTAGAGCAAAAACATTTTTTCCAAAATGAAGCGCGATTAGATTGTATTTTCCGTACATAAATTTTTGATTTTTCTAAACACTTTTTGTAATATTTCGTCCTGTGACGTGGCGATGATGTCGTAATAGGAGAAGTCGTAGCTCAGTATTTATTTCAAGTAGATTTGCCTGCAGCACTTTGATCATAAATTTTTTGATTTTGTTAACTTTCTTTTATTACATTTAAAATGATGAGAACTTATTGTACTCATGAAACAACACATGGACCGAAAGCTTTGAAGAGTGCGTAATGACCTTGCGTTCATCGAGTTGACAGCCCCTCTTGCACGTCGCTGCAATTGGCCCAAGCCATGGTTTGAACCCGAGACGCGAATTTTCATGCAAACGTCGGTTTCGCTCGACCATACCGCACGCAGCGTGACGCTCCGAGCTTTCAACTCGCAGTCTTTCGATCAGCAAGTCTCGTACTTCGCCTTTTTATGCAGCACGATATGACAACGATTTATTAAAAACAAAGTATTCGGCTATGCAGTCACTAATTTATGCAATGAACATATCATTTGATCAATTTGGCGTGCAATAGTGCCATACCGAAGGTCACTGTTTCCTTTGTAGCGTAGTATGTAGCACCACGACTTATTTATGAAAGCAGTTCGGTTGCAGCAAACTCAACGCTACGTTTTTTGTTGCTTCGATTTGGAGATGCAGGCTAGATCAGTGGAATCATTGGGCAAGACTATCGAGCAGACTGATTGTAAATTCCTTTCTAAGCTCCTAATGCAAATCTGCTTTAGGAGTTAATCCTGATTGCACGAGCTGCATCTTGGCAAGTAGCAAATTGCTTTTGTCAACTGAAATATAACCCAAGTATCTTGCCGTAGATAGCTGCACTTTTGCATTTGTGGTGGTTTTTTTTGAGATATGAATCGCGACGATTGTATTATGTTTTCGATATTACATCAGAGATTATTATGTGTTTTTTCTTATTTACTTTCGAGACTAGTATGACAGCGAGGCGCAAGCTGTGAGACAACAATTCAGACCGGTTTCGGTATTTCCTGGTGGCAACATTTCGTTTGAATTGCTTGGTTTGTTAATTGCAGGCGATTTGTTAATAGTGGTCGATTGACTTTTTTACCGGCGGAGACCCTACACGAGCAATCAACCACGAAATATTGATTTTTACAGGGACATTAAATAAAAGTTAAATTTATTGTTCGAAACCTAAAAATTCTTCTTCGTCGGAAGAATCTTCGAGTAGTTTCTTGGCTTGCTCTTCTACAAGTAGATCGTTGTTATTGTTGTGATTGCCCCTCCTCTTCCTCTGGATGGAGGTACGGCACAAACAGCAATTCAGGTTCATGCCGTTAACCTAATTAAAATTAGGCTAGGGGTAAGATGGCAGCCCATTTCGAACCAGTCATGAGTGACTGGTAGCTCCAACAAGGCGGACTGCCACTGGTAGGTATCCAAGAGTTTCCTTTTACGTCATGCTGGGGTAGCAACTTCTCAATTGTAACCCAGAAGTACGGGTAGGTCACCTGCCTGCCACATAAAGGTGGAGGCGTCCCGTTAAGTGCCTTGCCCAAGGACACAAGAAGCAAGCTTGCCGGCTTGTTCTCCTCACTAACCCTTTTTTACGCTGAGTGCCAAAGCAGGGAAGCTGTGACTACCATTTTTTAAAGTCTTTTGGTATGACTCGACTTAGGGAATGAATCGTAGGTCTACCGACTACGAAGAGGACGCTCTAACCACTACGCCATCGCGCCAGTGTAAGTAAATCGTCGTAGATGCAATCTTCATCTGTGTCATGGCGAACGTCTGTCCAGAGAATGTCATCTTCTGTTCCGTCAAGGTTGTTGCTGATAGAACATTTCTTGAAAAGTTTTTGAGTCATACAGTCTTCAAGGGAATCCCACGCAGTTTCGAGCCAAGTAGCAACGGTGGGAAGTAAAGGACGTTTGAAGTTCCCAGCAGCTCTTGACGACATCCATCCTGGTCCACTGGTTACCAACTCTGCATTTGAAGAGGTGGTTGAGGGACAACCAACCCTTCCTCGGGGTATGTTGCGTGGATAAGCCGCAGACAAAATACAGGTTTTTATCCCAGGTAAAAAAACTGCAGCTAATAAGCGAATATATACGGTATATATTATTAACCTACAGTTGAGACAAGCAGTGGTGGACCATGCCGAATTACTTTTTGAGTACCAATAGTGGTACAGGAGATGAACTTGAAAATGAGTTCAGGTACCTAATCACTTTTTTTTGCAACTAAGTCGCTGCTTTTGTTGTGGCAAAATACCAAATTAACATCACTTGAATCAGTGCTTTTCCACCATTTTGGTTTCTACAAACTCGATTCCTAATTTTGCAAATGTCGAGGAACCCCATTTAATATAAAAAATGAGTAAAACCTGGATGAAAGACTTGTATTTCGCAATTGCACAAGCTTGATTTACGCACATATGTTTGGCTTCACTGTTTATGCTCATATGCAAAAGTCATTGTTTAAATATTTAAATCAAAACTCAAGGAACCCTAAAAGTTCCCTTAATTTCGTAACCCTAGGGCTCCACGGAATCCCGGTTGAAGAGCTCTGGCTGAAATCTTATCCACTGAAGAAGCTCTGCTGCAAAAAGAAAGGAAAAGCCACCATAAAATGTGATAGTTATCAAAGTAGGCTTAGTCTTTTCCTGCAAAAAATAACTTTTCGCCACGTTTCTACACTGTCTCTTTTTTAATAGCCAAAAAAAGATTTAACGGTACGGAGTACTGCTAAAGTAATTCAATGCTTTTTGAAGTGAGCAAGCTACTGCTAGCCGACCGAGTTACTTTTGAATTCAAGTACCGAGTATGGCAGCTTATCTTTGAAAGTACCGATACCCATTTATGGAGACAAGTTAGCATGGAGTTGAGTATTTTTTGTGGAACTACTGATTTGGTTTTCAAAACAGAATCTAGCAGCTAGATGATGCTAGTGAGTTGAAAGGTAATTGATTGGGATTGGGAAATATTTTCACTGCTCAGCAATAAGGTGATAAATTTTGGTAAGATTAATAGGTTGATGATAATGAGTGAGTTTATAAGGCGAAATTAATACAGCGTTCAAAATGATAAATGTGGCCGAATTTAAAGCTAGCTTCCACCTATAAAGAAATGAGCTTTCAAAACTAATGAATGACAATAGATAAAGGCTTAATTAGAAAAAGTGTAATCTAGTTTAGCTCGTTAGTTTTTACAATAAGTATAAACATGGTCGGATTTCTTACCTCCTGCTAGCAGCAAAAAGGCGGAATACCGAAATATAAAAACTTTTGTAAAGACCAGCAGTTGTCCGCCAACGGACAAATCGATGTCACATCCTTAGGAATCTTTCTTCTATCCGTTCCTACTCGAAGCCAACGTCCAATTGTAATCGCAATGCGTGGGAATAATCACAAACTTAGTAAAAGGAGGAACGAAGATCAAAACTGTGAAGGTTTATTCGAGCCAAAAATTCTGGGAATCTCTGAAAAGGGGTGCACCTTTTTTTGAAGTAATATAGCGTGGCTAAGATGGTGCTTCAAACCCCTTTGCTCTCCTCTGGTTTTGTCTCTGCCACGAAAAATAATTTTAAAGGTCAAATCAATGATAAAGAAATGACTGACAAAAGGCTTCAAGTTCACTACCGTGTTTAGGAATCATAGTGCTCTTTTTACTCTCCTTTGATTTAGAAAACAAAGCAAAATTTAGTTTAATATGCGTTTCTGAGTGAGAAAAGAAAGCCTTTGATCGCCTCGACTTTACCCCCGATACACCCATTCCGATGTAATTTCGTATGATCTCTTAAAAAAACAGTTTTTGACTTTGACTTTTTGAAAGGTTTGAAATTCAATATTATCTCGATGTGAAATCATTTTTGTTTACATTTTATTGGTTAAAAGTTTATGCCTCGCTTTTAAAAATCCCCTGTACTCGATTGCTCAGGTCCATGGAAAGGGAAATTCTTAAAACAATGGCTTTCACTTATTTTTGTAAAGGAAGGGGCAGTAAAAAATTTTTTGTTACTTTAGACCAGCGGTTCCCAATCTTTTACACCGGCAGACCAATAATTTTTTATAAAAAAGATTCACGGACCGGTACGCAAAAATTACCACAACAAAACAACAATAGATTGCCCCAACAAATTATCATAATTGTCTTATTTCAGACAACCAAATGCGAAACATTTTACTAGCAAAATGAAAATTAGGGGGATATTTGCTTCTGTTTGTCTGCCAGTAAAAGAGAAAAACGAGGCGTCAAGGATGTTTCTGAAATACGTAGTGGTAACTCTGCATCCAATCGATTGTTTTGTTTTGTTTTAATTAATGTCAATGCTGAAAAGGATTTCTCACACAAGTAGCTTGTCGAAAACACTACCAACAATTTCAAAACTTTTAAACTCAGTGAGGGATACTTTTCTTCCAGGGAAATCCAAAATGCAGTCAATGACTCTTTTTTAAATCGGCATTGTAAAGTGGAATCACAACCCAATTCAATGACACTGTTCTTCTCGTGTGCATCGAGATTACACGAGTTGATATCTTGGATAAATGGGTCGTTGATCCAGAATTTTCCATGTCCAAGATATTCGTCTGATGGCAAATAGTGATCGAAATTGATAGCCAATTGTTTTAAGGGTTAACTTAAAATGTTGAACGCTTCTTTGTGGTTAATATCAACGCTTAACACGTCGCCATTTAAATTCAGAAACATAGTCGTATCTTCCTTTTCCACAAGACTGCTCCAAAATGCCAGCTTCTTTTTGAACGCGGCGGTCTTATTTCTAAGAATAAAGATTTTTGTATTTTAGCCTTGTAGGGAAGTGTTGAGTTCGTTCAGGCGTTTAAATATGTCAGCCAAATACGCGAGTTTGCGTAACCACGTCTCGTCTAACAAAAATGCTGCCAATGGGGAGTTTATATCTCCTAAAAAGATTTTTGTTTTCTCGCAAAGTTCAAAAAGGCGTGAAAGAACTCGTCCTCGTGATAGCTATCTCACTTCAGCGTGGAGAAGTTCATTTTGAGAATCCGTACTGTCACATAATAATTGAAAAAGTCTGGAGTTGAGTGGTCGGCTTCGAATTGCGTTCACGATTTTTACATGATCATTCAGAACGTCTTTTAATTCTGGAGACAGTTTGTTTGATGCCAGGTGTTCCCCATGTATAATACAGTGTGTGAAGAGCAAGTATTTGTGGGCAACTTCTTTGATTTTTGCGACTGCACCAGAATGATGGCCTATCATGGCCGCAGCACCATCGGTTCATACACCGACGTAATTTCTTCAGACTGTTTTGTTCTTGCAGAAATATTCGTCCAGGAGTCGAAATATCTCTGATCCTGTAGTACGACCTGGTAAGTTGATGTTCCAAAGAAGTTCTTCCTTGACATCTGTAATCCCCTTATACATCACAAAGCAAAGCAGAACAGTACAATTACTCACGTCCGCTGATTCATCAAGTTGGATAGCATAGTATAGCGACTTCTTCACCTCTTCTATAACCTGCTGTTCAACATCTTTTGCCATGTCTTCAATCCTTCGCTGAACAGGTGCTGTTGGGGAGTCGTATGCCTTCAAACTTTCGACTGTTTCTGGACCCAAAATATCTTCGGCTGCGGTTAAGATACATGGCTTTACTAACTCTTTCCCAATCCTGTACGGTTTTTTGTTTTCGCTATTTGAAATGAAGTGCGATATGAAGCACGAAGAAGAAATTTGTCGGTAGAGTGTGGAGGTTATTTTTTTCATTTGCTTCTTTTGAGTGGTCATCCCAGAGAGTAATCGTTCAAAATATTCAAGTGGTTTGCCTTTAAGATCGCTGTACTTTGAATGAAAGTGACGAACTAATTTTGAAGGTTTCCTGGCATCATTCGAGAGAATTTGGGAGCATACCAAACATACGAGCTGTGGACATTGTTCATTACCCGGTGCTAAAGTAAAGCCAAATTCCAAGTATTTTTTATCATATTGTGCGACAAATTCTCTTTTTCGTTTTCTAGCTTTCCCTGGAATCATCAACGTGCCTTCATTTAATTTTTTCCTAGACCTAGGTGGTTCAACATTAGCACCATTGATATTTGCATCATTTTCATTTTGAGAATTGTCAGTTTCAGTAGGCTTACTGCCATCCTTTTTATCAAAAAAAGACAAAATAGATTTCTGAATTATTGATTCCATAGCAAACATTTAGCAGCGTCGTTGTTGCAGAATCTGAAAAATAACTTTCACGCCTTCTCAATTTCCTAAAAAATACAAGGGTATTAAATGGGTGTATGAATAGTGAGGTGAACTAGAGTGAATTGCTGACAAACTAACTAGCCTGTTTAATTCTAAAGAATTGCACAGTCTAATGGTAAATCTTAAAACTTGTAAAATCTAGCTGCTAGATTCTACAAGTTATGATATAAACTTATAGCACACTAACTAAATTATCTAAGAATTATATTGATTTAAAAAATTATGATTTGACACTGAAAACAATATTTTAACACAACTAATTGATTCAAAACGAGACACGCCAAATTTGGTTTATGATAAACCTGAAAACTGCTATAAACGCCTATTTACGCGTTTGTGATGTAATAAGGAAAACTAATAATAAAGGTTTTAAACAGTCGCCTGACAATAACTAATGCTGATACAATATAATCTGAAAATGAACTTCCACCAAGTGAAAATGAAACCGCGGACCGGCAAAATTTTCTCGCGGACCGGCGGTTGGGAACCGCTGCTTTAGACCAGTGGTCGGAAAACTGTGGGCCGCGGCCCAATTATGGGCCTTTGAGCAATTTTGAGTGGGTCGCGGCCTATCTACTGTTATTTCAGTTTTATAAAGTAGTTGTGGGCCGCGGCATACATACATTGTAGTTTAAAAGTTGGTGTGGCGAAGAGTTCTAGTTTCGGCTTATTGTTGCATTAGAGTTCCATTGCCTGTCGCTTTTAAAATATTAGTAGCAACTCTTGCGTTATACAAGCGATTGGTGTTCTTGTTTAACATTTGCAATTAATCGTTTTGTCGTAATGATTTTGAAAGTGGTGGGCTTTCAATAGCAATTAAAAGAGTGATATGGGCCACGATAGAAAAAGCTTGCCGACCATTGCTTTAGACAATCTACTGTTCGAAGTGATTTAATACCAAAATAAGAAATTACTTAAACATAAATCAGTTGCGCTGATTATTCATAGTCGATTAGTTGTAACGCAGTCTAAGCGCCATTGGCAGATGCTGAAGTTGAAAATCAGCTTGGGTATGCTTCCAAAAATGTTTTCTTCACAAAGGTTTCTTTTTTTGCTTTATTTCATGCACTTTCCTTTCTGTTTTTTTTTTTGAAAGCTTAGGTGTGTTGATTTGGAGATATCTACTACTGCACACACGCTTTTACTGATGTTAAATCAAAACGAGATAGAAGCATCAACAATAACTACAACGCACCACCACCTTTGGTATTTTGTTTGAAAAATGGTCTTTTTTGTTGCTTTTCAGCGTTTTGATTTTTTGGGTTTGTTTCTTTTGAAATAGTTAAGCTCTCTTAACTCGTTTTTTAATTCAGCCCTGCTCAAAAGTAGGTTTCACACTAAAGCTCTACTGAAGAAGCTGTGTTTTGAACTGTTTTGAAGGGTTGACAAGTTGCAAAATAGTAGATTATTCAAAAAGATCACGTCGCACTTCTCTTCAGGACAAATACAGGACTGCTTTGTAAAATAAGGGGTTCATTGGGACCCTAAGTTGTCGCTTAGATATAATAGGTGAAAATGAACGAGTGAGTGTTCGCCATTTGCCATGCGTTTAGCGGTAAAGAAGCCCTTTTACTTTGATAATTGTTTATGTCACTGTCCACTTTAAATCAATTTTAATATTTGCTTTACTGAACTCAATAATTAAACCATGCTTATGGCAAGCTACTACAAGCGCGTAACGACGTAAAAATAGCGTAATCGGTCATTTCAAACATTTACTTGTTTGGTTTTGTGGCGCCTTTGACGTCAAATATCGACCTGCCTTGTGTTTTTGGTCGTTTAGTGTTTTTGTTTGCAAATTCGAAGGCAATAAAGACTTAAGAAAGAAAAGGAGTGAAGTAAGGTATTTTTATCTTTAGTACAAGAAATCCAGGTTTATATCAGTTAAAAAATGCTACTTTTATCTCAGTATAGCAGGCCTTGCTAGATAAGATGAGCGATGATTTTTAGGTGATGTGACCGCTTCACTATCCTCTTAAAAAGTAGCAAAGCATCATTCAAGTAGCCGATATCTTCTCGAGTTAAAGGTTTCCCGATTTATTATCTGATTGAAGCATTCCAGCATCAAGAATGTGAACTGTTGAAAAAAAGAGTGAAAACTGATTTTCAAGTCAGAAAAACGTAAGGATTGCTCTTCCGGCAAGCAATTTTTAAAAAATCTCGAGATGCTATGTGGTCCATTTTGCTCATCTCCTACATCAGTGGTTCTCAAACGTTTGGTGTTGTGGAGCCCATGAAGAGGTTGACCATTATTTACGGAGCCCCAGAATAAATTTCTAAAAATAAAAACAAAAGTAAACAAATAGCTCGCGGAGCCCATAGGGTTCTCTCGCGAAGCCCTGGGGCTCCGCACGGAGAACTTTGAAAACGAATGTTCTAGATGATTTCTAAGAGAGTTGAACACTTCTCAAAGCACAAATTATCTAAAATGTGTTTTCTACCAAAAGCGTTTGGGAATGTTTAACCCTCTTTTTACCTTGAACTTTATCGTGGCATCAGCATCTAAATAAATGGACAACGCGGTACCCGTTCTATTTATTAAATTAAAGTTGAAATTCTGTCTGTAATCTGCTGAATGCATCAATCGTTTTGTCACATTTTTGTTTTTGCCCAAAAAACAGTGATAAGAAAGTGTTTGTGTACACGATCTAACGTAGGTACTTGAGAAAATTTTACTAGGTTCAGTGATTACAGAAGTGCTTTAGAAAGTTCAAAAAATTCTCCTTCCAAAATACATCTGAATCACCTACTTATAAACCAAATGATTGTCCTCTATTTAATCAGAAGTATTTGCTAACGAGTTAATTTGGGAAAAATTCTTTCAACGGATTATTCATGCGGCAAAACAACAAGAAAATGGAAAACAAGAAAAACAAAGAAAAGAAAGACAGGTGAGAAACAAGCAAAAAATGCAACAGGCAGCTACCAATAGAAAGCTTGCGAGTTGGATGCTTCATGACGTCAGCGTTATTAGGTTCTTTGTAAAGGCTTTTTATGACAATTTTCCCTGATTGGGTGCAGCGTGATTAGAGCGTCCTCTCCGCAGTTGGTAGATCTGGGTTCAATTCCCTTTTAGGTCAACCGAAGACTTTTAAAATGGTTTTCACAAATCTACGGCTTGGCGCTCCGCAATAGGAGTGATGTCGACAGTGGCGGGTCTAAAAATGCTAGGGGAGGAAGGGATGAGTTTTTTAGCATATTGCAAGAAGCTCTTACTACGAACCTTGTGGGTGGATTTAAGTCTCTCTGACACTTATCAGAAGCAAAGTTTTAAGAAAGGAAATATGAACAGTCCAATTCGTTTCCATCTGCTGGTCCATTGGTTCCTAACCTATTACGCACAAACGCTTTTCAATTAAGTTAGTCCACAAAAAAACTAAAAAAAGTTTTTTTTTGAGAATCCTTGACTTTATTGTTGAAGACCACCACTACTTACCGTACTTTCCGGCGCTGCGCATTGTTTGCGCGTCTGTCTGAATCCAGTTTGGGCTTGAGTGCTGATACCCAGCGTATAGCTGCCTTAGTACTAGCCTATTACGGTACACCACCGAATACTGAGGTTACACGTGGTGCCATTGCGCGTACTCAAAACAGAATAACTCTGCAATAACGTCACTTTGCTTTTGTGACGCAATGCTTGCCTCTCGCACCAACGGATTCTTCTTCTTCCGATAGTTTTTTTTTTCAGGGGTCGTCTCAACAGATCGTTCTTCTCGATCTTTTGTAGTCTATTTCACCCTTTTCTGTTTATTCAACCACCTTCATGTCATCACTCACCGCATTCATAAACCTTCAATTCAATCTTCTTCTCTTCCTTTTACTTGATGGATCCGTTTTCATCATTCTCTTTCCAAACTCTAACCAATTCTTTTCCCACACCCTCTGACAACCTACCCACATTTTCAGGCATCCAAACTGCTGAACTTCACTAAGAACAGACTACTCTGTCTGGAGCTCGATGCGCACTGCTGGAGTCAGCTCACCTCTTCTGTCCCATAGCCCTTGCAACTGGCCACAAAAGTAAGCTGCCTCAGCGAGTCCTACGGAGATATCCTTTACCTGTGCGGCAGAGTTTCTGTTAGAAAAAGCCTACAACTTAGAGATCAGAGTTATTGGTTTGGTGGATCACAGGTGGAATGCCAAAATAACACCACCTGGCTCAGCATTTTTATTCCTCATGCTACTGTGGATCTCACAAGAGCAAAATGCTTCTGCCATTTTAGTCTCGGTAAGTCTGAATCGGCTTCTCACCGGTCTTCAACGATTCCGCTCAAACATGTATAAATAATGAGGAGTACAATTTTCTGTTGCCTGTGAATGTGGCACGGAAAATTAAACCACTGATCATGCTATCTTGCGACGCTCGATGTATCTACCTCTGAATTCAGCACAGAATCTGCGCGACATTGATAGCAACACGAAGAAGCGACTGCAACATAGCTGTCCAGGCATACAGCTCTAGGGCCACGCCATACCTCTGGTGATAAAAATAAAACCTCGATTGTAGAACTTGGCAAAAATAAACTGGTTTGTACAAAAATATTTTTGCAATGAGCAATCAAATCAAAAAGATGTGCATCTTTTGCAATTGGATGTCATTGTTCAAACGTCGTTACACGCCTTAAAATATTGTTTAAGTGATCCCTAAATAGGGAAAAATAGAAGCTTTAATGAAGCAGACGGTTACACAATTTCAAATATCAGCTATGTTAGTTTATTTTTTGTTTTTAAAAAAACATAAGTCTACGTTCTACAAAAGAGCTGGAAATAGTCTTTGTCAGCGGTTCCCGAAGTAGGCACCACGGCAATCCAACTGGAATAGTTTTATTTAGTTGATTAAAAAAAAAAATGAATGAAAAAGGTCTTCAACCTCACATTACGCAAATTTAGCATCAAAAACAGCAGTAGTTTTGGCAAAACAAACAATTTCTGTAAGTTGATCTGCAACAGCATGGTCTTTAATTTCAACTTGGGCAAAATTTGGATTTGATTAGGGAGCCGCAAGCATTCATAAGTTTTTAAAAGACACCAAGAAAAAAAAACGGAAACCACTGGCCTACGGTACAAAAGCGAGTTTCAAAACGTGTTTGATAATATTTACGGTATTAGCAAAATGAGCATTGCGGTTGATTAAAACACTATCATTTATTTAAGTGAATGCATATTGATAAATTCTATTTGAATAAGAAAAACAATTCTTTTTAAATAAAAAAAGCAATTTGATAATCTTTTGCAATCGTTGCAAATTTATTGAATTAGGCTGGTTCGCTTGAAAGACATACAAATCAGAAATGCAGTGAGTACCTTTAAAAAAAACTAGCGTAAGGTGACTCTGTTGTAATAGTGTAATTTTGTTCAAATCAATCTAAGCTTAGCTCTGTTACAAGAAATGACAGTTTGGTTCCCATCTACGGAGGTCAACTTCGCTGGTGACAGAGCAGGGCAAAGTAGAGGCAGAAAGCAGTGGAAAGCGTTCGGTTCGGAGTCCTTTGCTTCTGACAGACCTACTTTTTGTTCTTGTGTTTGTTTATATAACCTTTATGTAACGTGGAGGATAATTAAGGAAATATCATTTAATAAATTGGAGTTCAACTCGTCTTGCTTTGGGCCTTCGACTGGCTCCTTACGACTTCGGGTAAAGCTACCAGTTGGCTTTTATACCTGATGCGAAATGACTGCATCACTTTTCTAATCTAATCAGAACGTTTCTTCTTTTTTGAATGAGTTTGAGATGTAAACCTAAATTTACGGTTTTTGATCTACCTCTACATCATATAGGAGTAGAATCATCATTAATAAATCACCGACCAATTTAGAGCGTCCGTTTCGCAGTCAATAGATCTGGAGTTCATTCCTTAAGACGAGTCATACCAAAAGATTTAAAAAAATAGTATTCACAGCTTCCCTACTTGGTTCTTAGCATGTAGGGATAGTGTGGAGAACAAGCCGGCAGGCTTGCTTGTTGTGTTCTTGGGCAAGACAGGGATGCCTCCATCTTTATGTGGCAGGCAGGTGGCGGGGCCAAGCAGTCAACCCGTCGTGGTGGCCCAGTCTGACAAAAGACATGCAAACCGAGCATGAGCTCATACACATAAAAAAAAAAACAACCAATGAAGCTTAAGAGGGAAAACATCTTGATGTTATTATTGATTTTTTATAGAACACATGTGATTGGTTGATATATAAACAGTTATGAGGGTAGTTATACATTGTACCTACTTTCATTTTACTTTGTTATAGACTAAAATCAACGAATGTTAATCTATTCTTGTATGCTTCATAATCAAATAACCACTTTATTGCGCCACTAAGCCAGGGACAAAGAAAAAATGGGGTGAAAGGACATATCCCTTCGAAATTTTCGTACACAATCAAAACTTGAAGTATTAGCGGTTGAAATTTATAGACCTTTGTGCTTAATGAGCTCCCCTGAAATTCGAAAAATATTGCGTCATTTTACCATTGTAGCTGTCATCAGTTTTTGCACCCCTTCTTCCTAATCAAAATTCTGGCCACATCCCTACGTGTAAAGTAATCTAACTGGTCTTATATTTTATATTCGCTATGATCCAGATGGCAATTCATTGTGGAACATTAATGATGGTATTGAAATTCCTATGATTGTGAAAATAAAAGATAATAAAAGAAGCTATTAAGTTTAATTATGCAAAACGTATAGTTCTTATGACTCAAACAACACAAATAAGTTCTTCCACCAGAGACGTCATAACAACCCCCTGACAGAACTGGACGATTATGGTGGCATCACGTCTCAGCATTAGTCTATAACAGCGGCTTCGAACCAGTGCCACCCGGCGCATTAGTGTGGCACCGAAGCCTAAGGTGTGCCATTGCGTTCCACTCGTTGTTTTTGTTTTACAATACAATTGTTTGCTTCCTTGGGCCAGTTGCCCTGACATATCGCCACGTGTTTCCCACTTGCTCTTCCAAGTGTTGATTTTGAATCAAACTTACAAAGTTTGTGGTCATTAATCCAACGCAAACATCGTACCTGGTCGAGTCAGTAATCTTTTGTGCATCTCTACACTTCAATCTGCGATGCACACAGTTAAAATGCGCGCAAATTTTAAAGAGTTCAGACGGATTATTGTAGTCCCTGGTATTGTTATCCTAAATCAGTCTTAAACCTTTTATCTATTTTTTGCCCGTTTTATCGATTTAATTTAGCCTACTGCAGATTTTCCCCCAAAACACTCTAATGTCGATCAATTTGTTTATAAAGCAACTGATAAAATATTGTTACGATATCACCAACGGGAGTAAAATAAAGAAATATGCTCAAAAATATCAAGAAATTTACCCCTAGGGGTCAAAAAGGTTAAAACTTGAAAAAATTGAAATTCCAGGTTAAAGCTGCTGTTCAGAATGGACCCAAAAATATTACTTGTACTTGACATGAAGAAATGATTGCTTTATCAGCTACCAACGGTTGGTTATCACCCTACTCTTGGGACAAGTCTACTTGAGTAACACCTCCTAAAACAGTGCCACTAGGGTGTCACACCCCCTGGTAACGTCATTGGTGTGCTGCATGAGAAAGAAAGTGGCTATGCGAGGCCTGTGCTGTTGTATATGCAATAGCTAACTGCTTTCAACTCCTCAGATTGATGCACACACACACACACACACACACACACACACACACACACACACACACACACACACACACACACACACACACACACACACACACACACACACACACACCTGCATACAACCACACAAGGGTTTCCAAGATGGTGTTTTTTTACTGAAAATGAACCGAAAATGACGGCTTTAGTAGTCTTTGCCAATGAAGTAGGAGGAATCTTTCCTCGTTTTCAAGGAAAATTCTCATAGTCAGCCTTAGCAACAGGTACTTACTACACGCTACAACCTAATGACAGTAAATCGAGAGCGAAGTGCTGTACGCTGTAGAATATTTATTTAGTTGAGCTTTAAAGATGATGAATTATGCAGAGTGTGTGCTGATACAATCTCGTTTGCTTTGCCAAAACCAGGATACAAAATGTACATACGTTTTGTTGGATTTGAGAAGCGGCAGGCTGCGCGTCAAATAGTCATGAGACATTTTAAGCTCTCAGATCGAAGCAAACGTAAAACTTCGAATTATTTGAGCTAAACCCTACCTGCATCGCTTCGCAAATTGCTGGTATATTTGTGTTTGTGTTCAAAAGTAGTATGTTTCCTGAAATTCTGGGTCACTGACAACCCTAGATCGGATTTAACTGATATCACGGAAGACGTAATTAATATGCTTCGCTTCAGTTGGCTGGCTAAACCATCTTTGAACCAGCCACCTAAAAGCACGTGCTTGCGGGCACAGTCAAGATCAAATGCAGTTTTGACGTCGCAAGAGCAGAGATCTTAAATTACTTAAAGATGTGGGTAACATATACATATTTTGCAAACTAGGCTTGTTGACACAGATAAACTGAATGCACGCAGATTACATTTTCCAACATTACTTGAAATTTATACAAGCTCCCACATTTAAATCTTTATTTTGCAACAGTAAGCATGGCTTGTGCTTGACAGACATTGTGCCTTCATGAGCTGCATAATATCTGACGGAAATTTTGATTGATTTAGTGCTGCTTATTACCGGACGAAGATTTTGATTTATTTGCAAGTATACACAGCAAGATAGATTAAAGCAACATTGAGTAAATGAACCAATTGACACAATAGAGATTGTATGTTATTGGTGATCTTGCTAGTTGTGCTTTGCCTAAACTATGAATTCATAAACATTGATTGAATCACAACTTGTTTTTGCTATTGTACAACTGAGTATTTCTGATGCTCAAAAGCTTGTATTTGTTGAGAAGGACCTCTAGTGATGAAAATTAATCATTTATATTGTACACTAGGTGTGAGAAAAGAGCCATATGTATGTATGTATGTATGTATTGTTCATATTTATCCTCCATTCACGAGAAAGCGAATTGTATCGCTATATTTTGGACGGGACATCCGCACTCGCTTGGGAGTTGCCATTTCCGAGATGTCTGGGCCACCTGTCTTCCACATAAAGGCGGAGGCGTCCCGTTAGTGCCTTGCCCAAGGACACAACAAGCGAACTTGCCGGCTTGTTTCTACAACCTCACATAAATGCCGAGCGCCAAGCAGGGAAGCTGTGGATACCACTTTTTAAAGTCTTTTGGTATGACTCGACAAGGGGAATGAACCCCTAGTCTACCGACCGCGAAGCGGACGCTCTAACCACTACACCATCGCGCCGGTTTTTTTTTAATTTTTTAAATTATGAAATAAACCAGCACGCAACATATTATGAAGTTATTATTCCCCCGCATGCTTATGCATCTCCTTGGCTTAAAACATTTTTGTGAAACAGCATTTATGTTGCTGTGGCTGTTTTTTGCTTTCACAGGTGTTTTTTTTTGAATAAGTCTTCAAAGTCGACACATAATGCTTTTTGTTAGACCCCATCAGTTCGACTTAAGTTGACATAGTTAGTTTTGATTTAGGTAGTAGTGAATTTAATTGAAGAGTTGGAGTGACTGCAACTGGTTAAAAAAGAAACCTATAGCCCCGTTCTTGTCGCAGGTCGAATGTTGATGCATTGCTTGCCCGAAGTCGTTGTTATGCAACTAGTTTTGTTGAAGGACATTTTGAAATAAGTCACAAATATTATATTGCTCGACTTGTTTTACGAGGCTGTTGTAGATGTTTTAATAGTTGACGTACGTGCACTTCTGAATTCTCATAGCCTGTAATTCTTTCACTGACGTCAGTTTACAGCTTCAGCGAATCAGCGATGCTTTGTTGACACCTACGAAGTTGTGTGTCATTAAAATTTATGTTAAACACTGCAAGCTTTGCCTAAACGCAAATTACGTAGCTATGCCAATTAACAATATGCAAACCATATACCGCAGCCTGCAGCTAAGCCAAGCGTTCCCGGAAACGAGGACTTTTATTGGTAACGAATTGTTTTTAATTTAAAAAAAAAAAAAGGCGCAACTAACAAGGGCGCATCGTATCCATTTTGGCTTTATGAACTACAACAAAACGGTTTGTTGCTCAGTTTTCACTTGCTACTCTGTTGTTTCGTGTAAGCGTGCAGCGCTCACAGACGTGAGAGCTCGTAAATTCTACTTCTGTTCAAATTTTATGTTCTTCGCAGCACAAGCCAACTTTTCAAGTACACGCGCTTCGACATAAAATACGGAAAAAACAAATAAAAAACGTCACAGCAGCAAATTATCACCGCATTACGCTTTTTATTGTGGTTTGTTAACGATGTTAACTACTGTATTCATGCTCTGTTTACAATCACAAGTCGTAGGCTTAGAGCTGGTTATGCTGGTGGAAATTAAAGGCTTTACGTATATAGATCAGTGGTGTAGCTACATTATGAGGTTCAGTGAGAAATTCTACATTGAGACATAATTTGTTGGTGTTTCGGAGGAATACTTTATGGTAGTTGCTGCTCGGAATGCGAGGCCCATAAGCTACCCCCACACGCGAAGGATATTCCTGAGGGAGGGGTTTGTGCCAGTACTATTGGTTTTAAAAATGAGGTACAATGTAAGCTCTAATCGAGGAAATCCCATAGTTTCGAATTTGAACCATTGAGAAATGCAGCTCTTCAAAAGATTTCCAAGCTCAATGATAATTTGGATTTCATACCAGTGGCGATTGGAGCAAAATGTCAAAAATTTTTTCGATTGGATTGGAGCTGCTTGTGAAGTAGCCTTCGCAATGCTACGGGAAAGGTCATTAGTGACCATTTTATAGGTCATTTTCTGATTAAAAACGCAAGAAGGATTTTTTTAATCAGAAACGAGATTTTACGGATTAGAAAAAAGTAGTTTCACCCCACACTCGTTACTTTTAAGCATGCTTTGACCTGTCTTTCCTGGTTTTCTATAGTTCACAATTTTTAGTTGTGTAAACAACCGAACATTTTTGTGTTTGTTACTTTTAGTATAAGTACTAATTTTGAACTAAAGTGAACTTGAAGATTTTCAACATGACTAGAAGAAAATCTGCTAAGGAAGAATCGTAAGACGATGATTAGATATTTTACAATATTTGCGACGCAGAATGCCACTGCTCTAGCCTGAATTATTAGCTAGAAAGTAATGTGCTTATATTCTATGGTGTTGCTGAGTTAACAGCTGGTTGATCGAAGGGGAAACAGTCTTAGTCCGAACGCATTTGCTCTAGCATCAACTTCCATGCTGAATGGCTGGACTTTTTGGCCAATTTATTCAGACAGAGGTTTGGTCAACTAAAGTTTTTTCGTCATGTGGATGACTTTTGGTATGGTCCTTCTCGGTCGCATCAGTCCCGAAACGTCCTTATTTACATTAACTACCCGCCTTTCCAAAAACTCACTTGCGCGCCGTTTGTCATCAATTTACCGGATTGGCTTCCCGGACGATTTAGATCTATTTTCCCATGACGATTTGCCAGCTGTAAGGCCGTTGCTGAGCGGGAAAGCAAGCCTTCTCTCGCCAACAAGTGGTTCTACAGTAAACAAGTAGGTCATCAGTAAGCAGTGAAATTTCCCTTTGCCTAATTCAATTAGGTTTGCCGCATGAATCTGGAAAATCGTTTCATGCCCTGCCTCCATACCTAGGAAGAGGAGGAGTAACAACAGCAACAGCAAACGTCTGAGCCTCCCTCTCATTATAGCACGGTTTAATAGGAACTCTGAGCGATATGACTGTATAAGGATATCATCTTCCCTGAAGATAAGTCTCCTATCATTCTGCCTTTCTAGCAGAAAGGGTTTCGGATACCTTGGTTACAAGATATTTCCTCCTGTTATTTTGGCGTCTCCAAGACGCCCAGATAGTCTTGATTTAGTGTTATTACTACATGGTACTGCTCATTAAACGTTGTTTGCATGAAATATAAATTAAATTTTTTATCTGTTTTCACAAAGTTTTAGCTTACGTCATTACAATCTGCATAACTCCTATGGATCAATAGGCCGTACTTATGTTAAATATTAAAAAATTAGGGACACCACCAAACAATAACTGAAGACGTCAAACTTTTATTTGCTGTATCCAGAGGCTATGTTAATCCTTCTATTGTGTGCATTGGTTTATCAAACACAGATATAACATTGCCCTTTGTTCACAAAAAGAAATTTCTTTGAATCATATTCGTTTTCATAAAACATATTTAATAGCTAGTTTGCGAGTCGAGCAAGAACATTGTAGTTGTTATCAACCAAACCTACAAAGCTCCAAATTTTTATAATATTAATAATTAAGTATGGTGCATGAAATTATCAAAAATATTCTGTTGTGATCAATAAGATAGATTCGTCCAGATATCAATTTTGGAAAAGTTGAGATGCATTTAGAAGTCAGCAGTTCCGAGCCAGCTAGATGAGTTTAACTTGAAATTTGTATCTTTTAGTTTGACATAATTTGGTTTTTAGTGAAAGCTAGATAAGATAGATTAAACGTTGCAGAATATATTTTTGTCTCCAGCAGTATTTTTTTACCACGCCAGAGCTTTTGAATTTGATTTTATCAATCCGAGTTAAATAAAGAATTCGAAAATGACGGATGCCGAGTCGTAAGTAGTTCTAAGTGTTTTGAAAAGCATAATTTCAGATTGCATCCGCTATTGATCTACTTTTGGAAGAAGTGAAGATTGAGGGACTGATCTCTTTATTTCTTTTGATGAAAATTTTAATCTTCAAAAGCAATTTTGCTGTGGATAAAAATTTTAAATTGACAATCGAAGTTTACACTTACGCTGCCTGATGTACAGAACTTGAAATTTACGCCTATCAGTACTACCATCATTATGTTGTATTGAGCAAACGCTTTTAAATTTTAGTTTTTTTGGAAAGACATCTTAATTTTTGTTATTTTCAGGGTAAAAGTGGCTGTAAGAGTCCGACCTTTTAATCAAAGGTAAATTTTTTTTATAAATTTAATCACTATTACCTCGTTTCGACTTTGACGCTTTTCAAGCCGTGAAGTGTTTGAATTTTCAACTTTTGCCAGCTACTTCAACATAAAATTCGTGGTTGATCAAGCTAACTCTAGCTTGTGATCGTTAGGTTGTGAGTTCGATTCCAGGACGGTTTCTGCGTAGTTGCGCACTTCGAAAAGACGCTCTACGTCAATTTACCCCGCTTGGTTGCACTACTGGTGGTAAAAACAAACCAGGCCAGAAGCACTGATAACTCCAAAGCAAGTCTGAATCCAAATTGTTTCGCGCGACCTCTGAGGGTTCCTTATAACTGCGGAATCAAACCACACATGGAACACTATCATTAGACTTTCCGATTGCTTTCACTTGTTTATCAGATTCAATGACGTCATATAATGATTTAAACAAAGCGATCTGATTTTCGGTGTGCTTTCGTTTAAACCCATCTCTACTGAATTCATTTTAAGATGCAATTGAGAAAGATAAAATTTTCTCTTACAGAAAAAAAGTTATTTTTTTATTTCTCAGAGAAAAAGACAGAGGAGCAAAGCTGGTAATTGAAATGAAAGGTGCCTCGACGTACATACAGAACCCTGAAACACCAAGTGAGTTCTTGACTAGTAGCTAAATGCAGTGGCGCTTATTTACGAGAGAAAAAAACTGGCTTCATCTTGAAGTGATTTAAAATTTGCTATCTCGATCAAAACAAAAACGCGAAGTATTTGATATTTGGACTTTATCCGTTAAATTTGTCTTTCTTCAATCTTCCAACCTATTGTTTCTCAAAAAAATTTTCAACGCCAACAGTTAGAAATAAACAATTGCAAGTTGAAAATATAAGACCAGTGGTGTATTTAGGGGGTGAATGGCGATGCCCCCCAAAACAGTATGACAGTAGGAATTAGAGATCAAAAATGGCAAAATTCTCCGTTTCAAAATGTTGGTCTCTGAACTTTACCTGTTAAAAATGGTCCGACCCACTCTAAAATCTGTTTCCAAATGTGAATGTGCTTAGGATCTATATGTTTTTAGGGTTAGCTTCTTTTGAAGCTTTGTTGAAAAGCCATAGTACCTATTGAAAACATGCTTTTCGTCAGCTTACTCCCGTGTCCAAAGAAGTATGGGAAAATATTCTTGATGCTTCAGTTTTTATGTTGCAAAATAATCATGACGTTTTCACTTTTTTTTGCAGATGAAGAACCAAAAATGGTGAGTTTTCCGTTGCTCAGCTTTATATGACATAAATAAAATATATCTTGCTATTAATTTGTATGTGCAAGGGTATTATGCCCTTTTTGTGATGAAAATTGCCAAATATCGTGGAAAAGAAAAAGTAATAGCCTATAATAGCTCTCACTATATTTCTCTTCATAATATCTGCAGTTCTTTAGCATTTTTTTGAGCATTCTTTCTGGAAATCAGTATAAAATAGACCGACTAATCAGAAACATTCTTCTTATTTATATTTGGGACACCTACGATGGAGCAGTGAAAAAGATTAAAAACGATTCCGAGAAATTAATCCCTACTCCAATTAAGCATATGTGACATCAAAATACATAAATTTTCATGAAGCAAATATAATTCTTCGCAGAAGACGATCTCTCGATGTAAGAGGATCGCTTATAGTGTCTATGGCAGCAAGAGCGTTTTTAGGGGCTAGTTGGCTTAACCGGTGTCGCCCGACAGGTTTACCAGTCAGTTATGACGAGCTAGAAATACCGGTTCAGCCGGCTGAGCCGGCTTCGCTCGAGTAACAGTGAGAGCATTAACGAAAATTTGGTATAAATGTAGGCTTCGCCCCTATTTCCTTAACCCCGATCGTCGTACTTTGAATTATGACTGGTAAGGACTAAATACTTACAAACTTCCTATCATTTTATTAAGTCTATCGCGTTCCTTCCAAAAGATATAGGGACACAAAAATCAATGGACGAAGAGGCCATTGCAATGATCTTGTTGTGCGATACAGAAATGTTATGCTTAGTGGTAGGCTTATTTCACCACTTGGTGTCACCCCTCGTAATGATATTTGTGACGCCTGGTTTCTTGGCTGCATTTGTTTGCCTCGATCAGGACTAAATCAAATATATTGCATTGTTGTTGTTGTTGTGATTACCCCTCCTCTTCCTCTGGATGGAGGTACGGCACGAACGTCAATTCAGGTTCATGCCGTCAACCTAATTGAAATTAGGCTAGGGGTAAGATGGCAGCCCATTTCGAACCAGTCATGAGTGACTGGTAGCCCCACCACCAACAAGGCGGACTGCCACTGGTGGGTACCCAAGAGTTTCCTTTTACGTCATGCTGGGGTAGCAACTTCACAATTGTAACCCGGTGAAGTACAAGTAGGCCACCTGTCTGCCACATGAAGGTGGAGGCATCCCGTTAAGTGCCTTGCCCAAGGACACAAGAAGCAAGCTTGCCGGCTTGTTCTCCACACTATCCCTTTTTTATGCTGAGCGCCAAGCAGGGAAGCTGTAAATACCATTTTTAAAAGTCTTTTGGTATGACTCGACTTAGGCAATAAATCCCAAGTCTACCGACTGCGAAGCAGACGTTCTAACCACTACGCCATCGCGCCGGTTAATATATTGCATTAGTTCACCCAGTTAGCGTAATAACCCAAGGACAAGGTAATATTTCCCTTCTTAAGTACAATTGTATGTTTGGTAACTATGGTTTCATACCGTAATTTAGACCTACTGACCTATTTGTTTTCCCTCAACCTTTGGATATCAACAACCATCCAAATAATACTGGCCTCCCTACTAATGAATCAAGACTGCTTATTGGCAAACAGAAAATAATTTCACAAACTTTCATTTATTCTTTTAAATTTGAAAAGAGGCCTATATGATTGATGCATTTACAAAAATTTAGCTATGAAGTAATAGACGTACTACTTCCAACTTTTTCGTAATTGTAGGACTAGTTATTAACTTACAGCCTGTGGCTGCGCGTATGTTCAGATTCTGCCATGAACTTCTTGCAATACGTTAAGCTATGGTTTTAGCGGGTAGCCCACCGACCGACTTTTTGTGCCAAAGAAAAGAATAATTTTTTCCAAATCCTACAAGATTTTACTATAAAACTAGGCATTTTGTTCCACTTTGCTACACCTGAAAAAATGGCTTAAAAGTGCGCGATATGTCAGTAATACAAAGGTATAATAAAGCGAAGTCCACGTAGAGTTCAGCAGTCGTGGCTTTCGTACTTGCCAGTGTATTATTAAAAACTAGATTTAATTCGGCATGAAAATACTGCAACATATCATTGTACTTTAAAAGGCAGCATATCAGCAGTAGGCTTTGCTATTTGCGTTTGCTTTCGAAATGACAGCGGGTAATAAGTACTGCCGCTTCCTGCTGCTGTTTTCGTGTATAGGTGCCATAAGCATTATGATGTCACTTATCACGTTGACGACACAAAGCTTTGTTGAAGCGATAAAGAAAAAAAGAAACAAGTATGCTTACAAAAACGTTAAAATGCATAATCGCTTGCTACGACATCGATAATGCTTAAATTGTTAATACCTACCGAAACAGCTTTTAACCGCTTTTCCACGGTCAGCATTTGTCGAAAAAATGAAGAAAGCAATTTTTTTAATCAATCGTTAGATATGACGTCGTTTTACTTCCTAAAAGAGAAAAATTGTTTTGAATTTGGTTACTCGAATGCTAGCTTTCGTTCAAGCAAAAAACCGCTCTCCTGCGTCAAGAAAGGGAAATTTAAAAATTATCTTCAGTGGTGATGTCATCGTGACATCGCAAACCCCTTCATGACACTCACCCGGAAGTGATGACCAATTGCGCCGAGTTTTTTGTAGTTCCAGTAGTTTTGAAGGAGTGAAGACATAGAGAACGGCATACACTCAAACAGAATTACGCTTTATAGTATAGATAAAAAGTAAGAATAAACTTTTGAAATACAGTAGATTCTGCTTAATTGGGCCGCCGGTTAATCGGGTCAGCCGTTTAATTGGGCCGAATTGTTAAGAACAAAATCCAATCAAAGATAATGCACTACGTTAAATCCGCATAACCGGGCCACTATTCCGCTTAATAGGGCCACAACTGTAGTCAGACATACACTGGTTTAATTGCAAAACTGCCTTTGTAATGTAATAGAACTCAATATCACAAAGCCAACTATATTATGTAACAATTGAAAAATACAGGCGCAAATTATTTTGTCATTTCATGCCCTTGGACATGGTAATTGTTGTGTTTTGTTGCAAATTTTGTGAAGTCCCAAGCAGAGATGCCACTAAAAGAATTAACAATTGCTAAAAGGGTTGTTGTCCTAAGAAAAATTAGAGAGCAACCTCCAAACATTAGTCATCGCCAGATAGCTGAGAAACTGGTGTACCAAGGACAACCCTGGCACAGATACTGCAAGACTTCGGATAATCGGGTCAGCCGCTTAATCGGGCCAAATGGTGCTTATCCCGATGTGACCCGATTAAGCGGAATCTACTGTATATCAAATTCATTTTTGTGTGAAGTTGTTCGTTCTGGCTTCGAAACTCTTTTGTAAAGTACTGATCTTACTGTTTTCAAACCTCCTTTGCATGGTCTTCCGTGCGATTCTGAAATGCATGACAACAAGCTTTTGGTATGTAGAAGCTGTAAAAAGCCTAATGCTTTATCTGTTTTTATAGTTTGCTTTCGATTACTCGTACTGGTGAGTGCTCTTTTCTTTATTTGTAGAGCTTAAAGACTGCTGGCCAAAACAATCCCGAAGACCAAACCAATTCATGACGTTAAACGCGTCAGAGAAATCCTGCATTAACCTTGAATCGAACTGGGGGGATTCATGCATTTACGCAATCCAACTGCATCGCATCTGCATCTACAATGCAAAACTTAGATGTCAGGAAGTTCATGTGCTACAAGTTTGCAAGATGGTTTGATGTTCTTGTCACCGAATGCAGACATTCTTTCCACAAATTCATTGTAGAATTGGCCTGTTTCCTCTTGGTCACTAAGTAGCATCATCGAATTGGCAGAACTAAAAAATATTGTCAGCAAAAAAAAACCAGAGCATACGTACTGCTCTACACTTTTTAATTAGGACGTTTTGCTAAACGCTGCTAGCATTATCAACCAAAATAGTGCAACACTTTACTGCAACCATAGTACAAATAGTACAACTTTAGTACAAATAGTACAACTATAGTGCAAAATAAAGGAACAGTTGCACTATTTTGGTTGACAATGCTACCGGTGTTTAGCAAAACGTTCTGATAAGAACATATACAGCAGTATACTGGCTCTGGTTTTTTTGCTGAAAATCGTCAAAAGATCCCAATCGTTTCCTCCTTAAAAAGATTATATGTAATTTTTCTTATTGTTTTTTGTTTCAAGCTAGTTTTACCGTTCTCATGTTACATCGCGAATGCCCGGAACAAAATGGCAGGATGTAGCTGGAGAGATCAATTTTCTTTTGAAAGTTTTGACAATTTCTTCTGCAAGAGACCACCACACGCATTTTCCAGCGATTTAAACAAAAAGTACCACCGTTCCTCCAGTATGTGAATTTACACACTGGAGGAAATTTTTGGGGAGCCATTCTTTCTTCCCTGGTTACGTTTAAGGCCAAACGTTGAATTAATAGCAAACACTATCGCAAGGAAAGTTGAGTTTGCTGAAAAGATCTTATTCGACCATTGACGAATAACTGTAAAATTTAGTCTTAAATTCACGCCATAGGATGTTATTGCAGTCATACAGGCTTATTTTAACTCGATAACGCTGCACTGATGTCATGTTTAGGTCTCACGATGGCTTTGAAGATGTAGACGGGGTCTTAGAAGCTAGAAGTGACAAGTATGCCACCCAGAGAAGAGTGTTCGATAATCTTGGTCAAGGCGTGCTGGACAACGCCTTTGAAGGCAAGTTCGAGATAACTGTATACATGTATGCAGGCATGGCGGTGTAGTGGCTGCAGCGTCCGCTTCGCAGTCGTCGACATGGGTTCAATGTCCTTGTCGAGTCATACCTAAAACATTGAACATGGCATTTACAGATGTCCAGCTTGGTGCTCTGCCGCAGAAATAATGTGAATTGCGGAGTGTGAAGTATGAAACTTACTTCTCCCAACCATGATTTCAATGAGTGCAATTGAATCTCGATGACTAAAACGTGCGCCCACTACTGGTGCTGCTGCAGGAAAAGCAGATAAGGTATTAAATGGAGAGGAGCGTCAAACCCCTTCTGACAACATGTTGCGATGAGCACAGGAAAGAGAACTGTTACCCACCCTCCCACCAAAAAATTTATTTCCAAAATAAAACTTGCATAGTCAGTTAGCGTCCTTCTTCCATGAGATGTCCTTCTTTCGTGAGTACGTGTCAATTCGGGGTTCGATCTCACGACCAATAACAACACTCATCATTGAAGAAGAAGTTGGACAACCGCAACAACTCAATTGTTATTGATATTTTCCCATCAATGTTGCAAAACTTTTAAATTACCAATGTATCCTGATTTTTGTGCGGTAAAAATATCTATAATAGCGTGGTCAATTCCTTTTGAAATACAATATTGTAAACAAAATAGACGCTTGTAACAGTTATTTTAGTCATTTAACAAAGAAACCTTTGCCAATTCAGATGTGTAAAACGTGTAACTACGTCACTTATTGAAAGCCTTTTTACTTTGGCGAAAAGTTAACCTTTCATTTACCTTTAATTACATAAGCATTGGGCAGGGCTAAACTTGTTTTACTGGACAATGCACCGGTAAATTGGTAATTCTGTGATATGGTAAACAAAGCTGCTATAAAACCTGAATTTAAAGCTATATCGAGCATTCTATACATCTATTTATTCACATTGTTTTTCAAATTTATCAAGTTCAGCCCGATTTTTTTCAAATCCACCAAACCAAATCGATATGCGATGGCTCTGGTGCAAATTTATTTAATTTCTATATTTACTTTGCCACCTGTAGCGATGTACACGCATAGCACACAAACAGCATGGCAGGTCTATGCTGCGTTATTATTTATTAAGACTAGGAATTTTGAGACATCACACGTATTATGATTTACTCTTCATCATGTAGGCGGAACATTAGAACTTATGTTTTTATGACAGTACAAACTGCTTTCGCAGCCGACGCCCATTTTTCTTGAATTGAAAAGTGGAGAAGGGTGGGCGTTGACGTAGCTATAGGGGAAAAAAGGCCCATTTCCCCTTCTGTTCTTCTATTTGTCTAAATTTCTCGGACCTAATCCCGCTATTATGCTATCTTCAATTGAAATGGCAAAATTTTTTGCGTCCTCGAATCGATTGTACATATGAGAATTACTTTTTTTAATTTCACGTCAAACTTTAGATTTTATTAACTTTCTTCTTTTTTTGTGAACGGAATTCCATAACCGATTCGAAAAACATCAGTGAAATCACTTTGTAAAAGCGCTGATTAGGTGTTCGTCATTTTAGTCAAACTTGGTCTCTTTAAATCTTTTTCTAGCTTCGCGCCTGGTGAGGGTCTTGAGTGCCGCACCCGCGAATTCTGATCAAAAAGTAAACAAATACAGACTGCGAACATCTGTTTTCTTCATTACACTAGATTTGTCGTTGATGTTTTTTTAGAGAGGTTAATGTTGATTTGTAATGGTCTATTGTGAAAGCAAATTGATATACAGCATATAACAAAAGCAACAAAGCAGCCCCATTCCATTTGCATGTAGCCGTCGCCGTTTATTCTTATCTCTTACGACATAAATATTGTTTATATTACCAGGTTATAATTGTTCATTATTTGCGTATGGACAGACTGGATCTGGAAAATCTTACTCTATGGTTGGATATGGAAAAAACAGGTGAGTCCAATCTGCTGTCAAAAAGGTTGTGTTTTGCCGTTTGCTCTTATTTTCTCTTGCGATAAAAGCGCGACACGAAGCTTTTCTCCAGGTTTACAACGCAAACCCGCTTCCAATCAGGCCAGGTAAATGTGTCAGCTCATTCCGAATTAGCCACGCATACAAATTGCAGACTGGTAGTTCCGCTGCCAACAAGGCGGGCTGCGGTTGGTGGGTGCCAAAAATTGCCTTCCATGATGTGCTGTGGTTGTATTCTTTTCAAAAAAACCTGCTGTACAAAGTACATTTAAGTAAAAAAGGACAAAGATTCAACATCATTTACGGAAGCTGATTCCGCTATGGGTGGTCTCATTCTTCCTGCCGCAAATGTGGTTTTGTCAGCATGCCAGACTGCATTGTAAGAAATGAGAAACAAACACCCTGATTTCAAAAACATTCCGATTTGTTTCTGTATCCATACACGGCTATTTCTTGGTTTTGTTTTCCCAAAATTAGTACAGGATTTTTTGTCTCAACCCTTTTTTTGATCATCATCGAGAAAACTGAAGCTTTGCCTAATTAAAGTTGATGTTTTTCAGGGGAATTGTTCCTATCACATGCGACGAGTTATTTCAAGCTATCAATCGAAACACAACAGGAACGGTAAGTGGTTAGTTCAGTAAGAACCGAACCCAAGATCTATAGAGTCAGATTTTATCAAAGTATTTACCTTTACTTGTTTCGAAATTTTCCTTTTCACCTTACTTCACCTTTTGAGAGGCCTAACGGACGTGTTCTAGTTAGCGCAGCTCTTTTTGCTGATTTGTTTCATTTTCTGCACACTCACGCAAGTGGTAGCCTTACCCCACACGCACTAGCACCCACAAATGCGACGTTGAAATCCTTGATTACGTACCAATGGAACTGACAAAATCAGTTACAAAATTATGATTTTAGCTGATTTTTTCAGGTGATCTAACTTGGTCAAAGGTTGTGTTGCGAGCAGACAGCAGGACACGTCAAAATGCGTTGCGTAGAAACGTAGAAAATTTTTCGAATGTTTTGCATTGTATAAAAGTTGGGACAGAAGAACTTAGTTCCTTTCCCAAATCAAGCCATACTACAAAAGTTTGGAAATGGTGCTCACAAGCCTCTCGGTTGAGTCACTCTCGTTCGGCGATATTAGCAACGAATTGTAAAGAAGAGTTTGCTCGGCCGTGATTTAAAATACCTTGCGACGGAAGCTCTTTCCGCTAAACAGTCCCAAAAATTTTATGACTTTTTATTTTAAAGTTGGGGAGCGGAATTTGCTAATGTTTTTGAAAAGTACGAGTATGTACGGTGCAGTGGCGTAGCCAGAGAGCCAGGAAAAAAGTAATTCGTCGTCGTTTCCCCATTGCACTTGCGTCGGCAATGTGGTCGAGTGAGTTGGGATTCGAGTTTCGTCGAAAGTACCTGCGCTTTTTCCAGGTTAGAATGGTGAAGCTGCTCACCCAGCATGTCGTAAGAGGCGACTCTTGGGTACCCACCGATGGCAGTCCGCCTTGTTGGTGGTGGCGGGACTACCAATCAGTACTTTGCGTTCATGACTGGTTCGAAGTGGGCTGCCGCTTTCCCCTAGCCTAATTTAATTAAGGTTGACGGCATGAATCTGGAAAATCGAATCATGCCGTGCCTCCCTCCCAATGAAGAAGAGGGATGACCACAGCAACAACAGAGGTTCGGAGCGCTATTTGTGGTGACAGTGATTGCGCGTTCAAATCTGGAGACGAATGCGCTGCTTTTGTACTTGGGAAAGGCGCTCTACGGCTACAACCCCTGCTTGTTGGCAGTGCTTGTGGTAGAAATACACTATGCTGGTTTTGTTGGTAACTTCGAATGGGTATGGACATATGCTGTTCTAGTTTAAGCGACAAATGGTTTTCCCGTGAGAAGAGAAGAAACATGTGCAACTACTTGATTGACTGAACCAGTGCTAAATGTGATTGCGCCTTCACAACCAGCAAAAGTCACCTAATTCTTCTCCAATTTCTCTCTGGCCACTCTTCAAATAAAAAGGCAATTTTTCAAACCTGCCCTTTAACCCGACTGCAGTGTAGGAAGATGTGTAGAAATGTTTGCTTTTTGATTAAAGTTTTAGTTATTTTTTTTATTTAAAATCTATTTCCCTGGCGTTAAGTTTGGGTAATGTTCATCATAAAATTTAGCAATGCTATAATCTCGTTAAATGCTCTTTGACCGCAGAGCTCGTTCAAGCGCATAAAACGCTTTTATATTTGCAAATAGGTGAGGCTACTCTTTAAACTGTTGCCAAAGCATAAGATTTGTTTGGCTTTTTATGTTGTCTGAGTGTGATAATCAACTTCGCCGAACTCATATGTGAATTATTATCCACCTTTGGTCAACCATTGATTCAAGCCTATTGTTTTCTTTATGATGGTTTGATTTATTTATTTTGCAAAAAGCGGGAGTTATTTCTCTTACCACGAGCTGCTTCCCAATATTTACATCTTTGTGTGACTTTCCGTAGTGGTTTGCAATCCAGAAAAATCTCTCTTATTTTCTATTAATTCAACGGAACACGGTGCTGTTTTTAGCGCTTTTTATCTCAAGCAGTTTTTTACCGCAAGGACAAGTTTTTTTAATCACAAATGAATGCAGTCGACTTCATACATCACCCCCCATATCACTCGTACTGTTTGGCGCAAAGCAGAAGATCTGTAAATACCATTTTGAAGTCTTTGGTGTGACTCGACGAGGGAATTGAACACATGTCTACCGACTATGTAACGAGGAAATGACTATGGAACGCAGAGGCTAGCCATCAAAGCGAGGGAAGCAGATTTTAGGGCCTCACATTGAGAGAGAGGATCACTGCCATGAAATATCAATCCGGAGCCCCATTGAATTGTGTCTTGATAGTAGACCTTGTTTATATATTCACAGAGCAGTGGGTAATTTCAAGAACGGCTGAGGATAAACTGCTTGTGGGTTAGCACTAAGCCAGAAATTGTTTTTATCAAGAGATCATAAACCTCGATTGGGAGGCGAATTTACAGACTTTTTTGTTGACTTAGTGTTGGTTTCGTTGCAGAAATTCGAGGTCACATTTTCGATGTTGGAAATCTACAATGAACAAGTCAGAGACCTTCTTACAAAAGACAACCCAAAAGGGGGCTTACAGGTCCGTCAGAACCCCAAACTGGGTTTATTCTACGTCGAAAAACTGAAAAAAGTTGCGGTCAGCAGCTACAATGAAATTGAAAGACGAATGGAAGAAGGTAAACGTCGTTTACTTAAATATCGCGTGTTTTCGAAAAAAATTTGATTAAAACATGCGTTAGCCTTGAAATTCAATAAAGTAAATTGAGTTTTAATAACTTGCGATTTCTTAGTTAACTTTTGCACGTTTTCTTTTTTGATCTTGTCCCTTTTATGTTTGTTGCTCGCTCGGCAAGTCAAGCAGAGATAGTTAGGTAAGCGTTGAACTACCAGCAACTTAAAATAGTAAAACGCAAAATGTTTCAATATTCCATTTCCAACGCAGGTACTGCCAATCGTACCGTCGCCTCAACGCAGATGAATGCTACCAGCTCTCGAGCGCACACAGTGGTTACAATTACATTTGATCAAATTTCAAAAAATGAAGCAGGCCAAGAAACGAAAAAAAGCTCCAGTATTAATTTGGTCGATTTAGCAGGTGAGCGGATGTCGTCAAAAAACGAATTCAGGGACACTTTTAAAATGCGAAAAATTTGCTTGAAGGCCAAGCATTTCGTACTGTTCATCTATAAAATTAGATAGAAAATTCAACCGGCCACGATTAGCTATGTCATTGGGAAGGGGTTTTGGCGCTAAATCTAGACTTAAAGAGATGGCCAATGGCCCAAACATTCATTCATCTCATTAGCCTAGCTCTACACTTGATCCTATCACGTTTTATGTTTTGATATTGTAATTTTGTTGGTGAATTTTTCAAAAAAACTCTGAAGCTATTTAAATGTGATTTAAAATTGATACGATCCCTAACTCTGTTGTCTGATGGTGAAGCTGATTATGTACGTTTTAAATATGTCATCAATGAAATTGTATGTTTCCAGGTTCCGAGAGAGCTGACAGCACAGGTGCTACAGGAGACAGGTTGAAAGAAGGAGCCAACATCAACAAGTCACTATCCGCGCTTGGAAACGTGATTTCGGTAAATCAAAAATATTTTTTCCTTTTATACGCATAACTGGCGTTATTTTCTTTGACTACGCCGTTGCATGATGAGTACTTCATAAAAGTTTCACGATCAATATATTTTGTTTACTATATTGCATGACGTAGCTTAAACCAAACAAAGGGCACCATGAAATAAAGAAGGCAATCTGATTTTCTCGTTGTTTTCTCTAAAGATATACAATGTTTTGCAAATTGATGATTTGGTTGCTGGCTAACACTACAGCTACAAACCACTTTTCGCCGGTTTAAGGATGCAAACTTCATAAATCTAATTTTAATGATGAAGTCATTGTCACGTTCTCAACCATTTTATGACACTCATCTGGTGCAGTGATCAATCGTGCCTAGAAACATGTTTATGCATCTTGTAGTTTTGAAGATCTTAAACAAACATTCATGCGTCTGTCCCGAGAAAACTTTATTTTAAATGCGGTATTCGATTACAAACACTTATGAAAACCGACGCGAAGGCGTAACCTGGGGTTCATTCCCATTGTAGAGTCACATCAAAAGACTAAAAAATGGTATCCACAGCTTTTTTGTATGGCGCTCAGCATTTAAGAGATGTTCTGAAGAACAAGCCGACAAGTTCATTTGTTGCATCCTTGGGCAAGGCACTTAACGAAACGCCCCCATCTTTATGTGGAACTCAGGTGGCCCAGTTTTCCCTCCGAAGAGAGGATTGGTGGCAGGAAGGGCATCCGACCGTAAAACAAATGCCATTCAATACAAAATGCAGATCAGAAATTATCTGCTGTGGCGACCCCAAATCCGGAAAGAACCCGAAAGACAACAACATTTGATTATAAACACTTCTAAAACCATCGTATACAGAGAATTAAATTCTTTATTGGTGATACAGAACTTTAATATAGCTTTGAGAAAAGTTGTTTTTCCAAAGCTTTTTTTGGCGCCCTTATCATTGGTGGTATTGCATCTGCTGTTTGAATTCTCAAAAAATAAGAATCTATTCACACAATAAACACTTCCCATTTGACACAAAACTCCCACCAGTAAGAACTTCAAAAAAAGCTTTTGATAAAGCAGCTTTTTTGAAGCTATAGCAAAAGATTACGATAAATGGCTTTCCACTTAGTCAATTAGTTAGTCATAACGCCACGTAGAAGTGAAAAATCTTGCGCTTTTGGTCATACAAAAGGGAAGAGAGCCCGGATGAACATCTAGATGCGAGATCGTTGAGACCACATAAAATCTATTAATGCTGCCACTAATGTAATTGTGCCCGTATTCTAGGCTCTAGCCGACCAGTCGATGGGGAAAAAGAAGGTGCTGGTTCCGTATAGAGATTCAGTTTTGACGAAGCTTCTGATGAACGCGCTTGGCGGAAACTCCAAGACGATCATGATTGCTGCTCTTTCCCCTGCTGATATTAATTACGACGAAACACTTTCGACATTAAGGTAAGTAAGTCTCTCCTCTCGACTGTTTGCGTGACTTTTTTTGAAAACTACTTTTGGAGTGCGCTTTAAACTTCTTCGTTTTTTATGTTAAGTTATGCAGGAGTCAAAACTTCGAACAGTGACTTAAAAACTTGGTTGCCAAAGACTGACAAATCAGTCGTACCTAATGGTGATAAATGGTGCGCATGCCCGCAGTAGTAATAAAAATGACCTGCCATTTGCTGCTTTCCATAACACTATCATGTCGTTGGTGTTGAAATGGTTTGCTTTGAGTATTAAAAATTCAAAACCTTTGTACTAAAAGAGAAAACACTTGTATAGAAAAAATGATTTTGGGTAAAGGCCCAACTTTTTGTATTTTACAGTATCGAAAATCAACTGCCCTCCTCTAATCAAGTCGTGCTCTAGGTTCTATGGTTGTCAAACCGCACTTTTGGGCAAGCTGATTGTACCATATCCGCCTGCTGATCTGTCACTAGACGCCAGAAGTAATTATTTGGTTTTAGATATGCCGACCGTGCTAAGAAGATTAAGAATAAAGCTGTGGTGAATGAGAACCCTATTGATAAACTGATCCGTGAACTACGAGAAGAAAATGAAAGATTGAAGAAAGCTGCAGCCGGGGTTCTCCCGGTGCAAGGAGAACAGCCAGGAATGTCACCTGAAGGTAAAACATTGACTTTGACTTAGTTGTGTGAATGTATGCTTGGACACTTCGACATGGACGCAGGCCGTCTTTTGTCAGTAAAGCAAGAGTCACACGGGGGGGGGGGGGGGGGGCGATTTATGGCTTTAGCATTAAACAATTTTTTCAATCGGGTATATACTGTAGTACTCGCCAGGGTGTAACAGAATTTAGCAAGGATGTGTCACCGGGTTAATGTGTACAGGGTGGATCTGTTTATAAAATAAAGACCTTTTTTGGAGATCAACTTTACAATAAACAACTGCCATCACATTAGCAGCTGTTCCAACTGTATTTTACCTCACTTTCTTTTAGCGTGATTTGAATGTACAGATCTTTCAGAAAGTTAAATCGGGTGTACCACTGCAAAAAAGACAGACAAGCTCTGGCGTAGACCATGTGCATATCGTGTAGCTGTACCACGTGTAGGGTTGGCAGAACATAAAATAACGTGCGTTGCTTCTGAGGATGAGCTGACCCAAGTGTGAGTTTATCTTGATTGATTAGAAATTGAAGAAATGCGCCGAAAAATGCAAGAAGAAATCAGAGAACAGTTGATGGCCAATCAGCAAATGATTGTCGACAACACTGGCTGGGACGCAAAGTTGTCAAAGGTACTTTACAATATTCGTTTTGCACTCAGCAGTCATAGATTCATTTTCTTTGTTGTGATTTATCAAATGTCAGGGTATATACTTTAATGTACAACTGTGCCTGGTAATTAGCGAGAAACGGAAGAGCCGAGTCGCCAGAGGATGCCGCTTCAAAAGCCACATTGATGTGATAGTCGTGTAGCTTAGTCCGTTTCATGGCGACAGAAACTGTACCTACTCAAACTGTATCCTAAAGCTAGTATGATACAACAGCAGTGCAGTCTTGCCATCATAGGCTTTGCATTTTCCGAATTCGCTTTTCGTTTGAGGAGGGTCGCTGAGGTAGTAGGAGCACTTTGCCTCAAAAGTACCTTATAATCCTTACGATCTTCAGGTAATTCTGTAACACATCCGATTTGATATTCTAAGCCGAGTTACATGCGCCATTCGTCTACCTATTTCTTTGGCGACAAAGCAGTTTTTGTTTAGTTATTGTGACAAAAAGAATTTTGCTCGCGAGTTTTTTCATTACATCATGCCTTCACGGCTAAATCAACGCAACTGAGATATTTCAATACGAAGAAACAACGTTGCGATATTAAGACACTATAAGATTTTGGTACTTCAAGTTGTTTTCATCCACAATACCCCTTAGTTCAGGGATGCACAGCGTACCGCCCGAAAAGCCTGTGGTGCGGCCGGCCAAAGGTCAAAAAATGTTATACGAGGTCTGCCCAGAAAGTATCCGACCTTTGGGCATAAGACACACAACACAATGAATGTCACAAATTTTATTTAATCTCTTTCAAAATACTCCCCTTGCAAGTGCACACACTTTTCGCAGCGCCTCTATCACTTTTGGAAGCACCTCTTGAACTCCTCCTCTGGAATGCTCCTGAGCTCCGCCGTCGTTTTTTCCATAAAATCCTTACGTGACTGAAATCGCGTCCCTTTTAGCGTAATTTTTAAATTAGGAAATAACCAGAAGTCGCATGGTGCTAAATCAGGAAAGTAAGGAGGCTGTCACACAAGTGCCGTATTGTTTTTGGCCAAATAACCTTTGATTACATGGGCGGAATGAGCGGGAGCATTGTCATGGTGAAGCTGCCAGTTCTTCCCTGTTCACATGTATGGCCGCTTTCTTCGCACAGCATCACGAAGGCAACGTAAAATCTCTAAGTAGTACTCTATTGATTGTTCTTCAACAATTTCCCTGAGTGTTAGACGGCGATCTTCCATCACAATTTGACGCACCTTCTCAATCACCTCCTCGTTTCGGCTTGTGGATGGTCTGCCCGAGCGTGCCTCACTCTCCACTGACATTCGACCGTTTTTGAAGCGATTAAACTAGTGGTTTTTAACCTTTCCAACCCCTGGGACCCATATTCCTAAAGATATTGGCTTGGGGACCCCTTGTCTGCGCAAACCTGCAAAGGATGTGTATGTTGAAAGAACAAACACTATTGCGATAAGGCGGATAAGTTGTTTACTACTGGATCTCTAATTAATAAAAAAACTCTTTTTGTGAAAGCATAGCACAAGTGTTTAGTGGAATATCACAAATTACTCGGCAAACCACAGCACAAAACACGAACAGAAGTCAGTTTGACTTCTGTTCTTGTCTCTTCGAAACAAGCTCATCAATACGGGGTTAATATTGCTGAGAACAATTTTCATGTCATTTGCATAAGAACTGCTCTCAGCAATATTGAGGCAATTACGGTAGGTAGTTTTGATATTAGCTGGAGCAGACATGGCAGCTTCACAGACGTTTGTCGTTAGAAATAGAATTAATGCTTCCAGAGCTCTTTCTGCCAATTCAAGATATTCTTGCAACATACTGCACCAAAATTCTATCATTGAGAAGGAGCTAAACTTGGTTTTTGCAGCTTGAAAACTCTGCAATTCCAGATGTTGCTCATGAAGGCTGAGCTGCTCATTGTCGTTCATCTCAGCAATAAAAGGCTGCTGAATTCATGCTGAAGAAGGTTGAAATGTTGGAAAGTAGTCTTCCATTTTTTTCTCGAGTTTGCTTATGTGATCATCAATTAAAGCAGTCAGCTATTTGTTAGTTTCCTGATCACTAATTTTACTGTTTAAGCACTCGCTTAAACATCACACCTGAGGAAAAGCTGCCTCCATGATCAAACTCAGGATGGACAATGTGGCGATGTCTCAACCGCCTTCGTACAGGCGTCGCTAGAACTAATACTGAGCTGAAAAAGTGGGGTTTTGTTGATCCAGCAACAAACACAACTTGCCAATGCGGAGCTGACGATGACACTATTGCAACACAGATTAAAGTGCTCACTACTAGGTAAACCTTGCTCGACCATTGATCTGTGTCAATTTAACGAGAATGCCAGACGTTGTGTGCAACTGTAGAAAACGTCAATACAAGCAACACCGGAAGATTTAAATACATACCAATTTTACTGTCCAACAGTAAAAACATAGCAAAATTGTGGTTTCTTACTCTCTTTTTCCATAGGGATAACTTCTTTTTGAAGGTGGAGACCTTTTCTGCAGCCTCTGTCCGAGATTTGTTTTTTCCCTGCAGAGAATAACTGAGCTCATTCAAAAGACTAAAGATGTTTGCCAAATAAAGACCTTAAATTGGAATCTATTGTCTTCAAATATTGTAGCAAGTGTCACTGACTCATGCTCACGAAGGAACACGGCAACTTCAGTTACAAGTTCTCACGAGAGAGCACTTTTCCTCGCGATAACCATGGCACTTCGGTGTGGAAAAGAAGGTACTGATGCTCCTTTCCAAAGTCGTCGCAAAATGCTTTGAATAGTCGGGAATTCACGGCCCTGCCACGAATGAAATTCACAGCCTTTATTATAGAATCAAGAACACTTCAATTCAAGAGGGAGTGTCTTACAAGTTAAGGCGTATTTATGAATAGCACAGTGGTTTGATACTATATGCGGAGCTACTTGTTCATTAGGGCTACAAAACCGGATTGATGCCCTATCATAGCTGGCGCACCATCTGTGCATACCGATCCCACTTTATTCCGTGCTACTGAATTTTCATGAAGAAATGCATAAACAAGATCAAAGACGTCTTTAGCTCTAGTTCTTTCCTTCATATCTTGACAAGATATAAACTTGTCCACAATCGCGTTTTCTTTAACAAATCTCACGTATGCTACTAATTGGCTTATTGACTTGATATCCGTTGTTTTATCAAATTGGAGACTTATTTTATTGATAGATGGGCTATCTTGAATTTAAGCGATAAACTGACTCAAAATGTCATTTGCTATATCTGCTATCCTGTTATTTACAGAGTCATCGGACAAGGGAACTGAGTCTATTCTTTTGGCCTCGTTTCGGCCAAGTAATATTTGTGCCATTTTTACCGCACTTGGCTTTATTAGTTTCTCACCAGCTGTGTGAGGTGCTTTTGCTTTTGCTATTATCAAAGAAACTTCATATGAAGCGCACAGGAGTGGTTGGGAAGTTAGGCAAAAGCCTAACGCAGGGCGCGTTGCTCTCATACTATAACGAGCTCTTTTCGGTTTGAACATTTCAACTGAGTCCATATTCTTTTTATGCTTCAGTTCCTTGTGCCTCTTCAACTTCGAAGGCTTTAAGGAATCGTTGCCCAAAATGGTATTGCACAATGTGCTATAAGCATTGTCAAGTTAATCATAACCAATAACTTTTGTGAAGCCATACTGAACGTAAGAATCGTCCCAGAAACGTATTTTATGTCTATTTTTCGCGGTTATTAGTAAACAAAATGATTATGACCTAAGGAAGCGAAAATACTTACTAATTGAAAAGTCTTAATTTTACCAAAAGTGGCTAAATCATACAAATTCACTTTCGTGGTAATCGCATGTAAAATGTAGAGATGATATAGCAAATGCTAAAAGGAAACAGGCATAGTCATTGTCTTAAATTCCCTCGGCTCCTTCATTGCTTAGGTTGTAAAATTCTATCCAGGCAGGTAGCAACTAGCTATCAGATACCAGAAAGCTGCTAGGAGAAAATTAGACACTCTGGTATCCCGCGGTACCTGAAGTTTTCTGTTTCTTCCTTTCACGCAGTGGGGTTGTGGGTAGAGCTAGAAGAGAAAGTGCCGCAACTGCATTCTATATACTTCAACCTCAAATGCTTTATTAAACCTTGTCTCTTATGGCTAGGGATTTAATGTTTAACCCTAAATACAGAAACAACTAGTTGGATGATTATATGCTTCTCCTGAGGCGTTAATTGCATCATTTTCACCAGAATTATCTTAGCTACTGCCGTCAGTTTTCAACTACTTTTTCAATGCTATTGTCTAAGCTTACTTTGTCTAAGCTTACTTACTGCATTCTTGATAAAAGAGTCACCACTGTATAGCTTTATCCACCTAACGAATTTTTAAATCTGGAAGCGACAAACGTTAGTCTTTCTTTTACAAAACCTTGAAACAGGTGAGCAGTGGAATTGTTTTTCTTTCTCTGGTCTATTGCATCATAATATGTAGTAAAAAACTAAAAATGACGGCCAATTGCATTAGACCAGGGGTTCTCAACCCGAGGTACCAGTACCTCTTGGGGGTACGAAGCACCAAATCAGGGGGTACGAGATGAGGCGTCAGAATAATGGTTAGTTTAAACTATTTGCTAAAAGTTTATTTTTAATGTTTTTTGATATAAGAAAACTTTTTCCGAAGCCTTTTTTAACCTCTGCATTTCTGAATAATTTTTTTGTCATAAGAAAGAGTTACTGTGACGTAATAAATAGCTTCTTGGTTTTGCACTGAATTGGTTTTGTTATGAACAATGTTATGGTTAATAAATATACACCGGTAATATGCTACATTGTATTTTATTTCATTGCTAGATTGTATATTTACCGGTAATTTTGTAGGTGTTTGTTCGATAGGTCTGGGGGTACAAAAACATTTCACAAAATTTTAAGGGGTACGAGCGCCAAAAAGATTAAGAAACACTGCATTAGACTAAAATAAAAATAGTTTGTTCAGCACTAGAACGATGTGATACTGCGTACGTTTGGCTATAGGTAGCATGTTACTGTAAAACCACTGTTATTATTAGTCAAAGTGGTGGTCGTTGTTGTTTGTGTATTTGAGGGTTAAAAGAATACAGTTTGGCATTGCTTCTGGGGACCCCCAGATTTTTCACTAGGGACCCCGTTAAGAACCACTAGATTAAACTATTTCTTTATATTTTGACTTAAGGCGTAATCTCCAAAAGCTCGCTAAATCTCTTAAATTGTTTGAGTTTGATTGTTACCAAGGTTTTGGCAGAACATGATGCAATATCTTTGTTTGATGCTTTCTGTCATTACGCCTTCGAGCAAAAAATCGACGATCATGCACACTGCGACTACACTAAATGCTTTAAAAATAGAGAATGACACCAACTATATGATTGAAATTTTTTATGCTTGTGCAGTAATTGTGACATTACAATCCGCCACTTTGCTGGCGTGGTATTATTATTGGCGGGAGGAAATAGGGTTGGATACTTTTTGGAAAGACCTCGTGGTTCAAACCGAAAAAGGTCTTCATGTGTGTTTCCAGACCGAAATAAACAAAAAAACGTATTTGAAAAAGTGGATTCCTTAAAAAAAGCCTTCATATTTGTTTTGAGGCCAAATGAGCATGCGGCGCGCGAAAAAAAATATTTGGTTGTTGTGGCTCTTTTCCTGTTTTGAGTTATGCATGCTTGCCATAGTTTTTCTCAAGCATGCCATAAACTTGTTAACTTTCTCTTAGGCACGGGAAGAAAATGAAGAATTAGAAAAGCAGCAAAAGAGCACGAAAATGAACGAAGCTCACTTTATAAACTTGAACGAAGATCCGATGCTTTCGGGGGTAATTCATCATCCGATTCACAAAGGAAAAGCCACTGTAATTGGTCGCAAGGACGCCGACCCCACCCCGGATATAGTGCTTACCGGTCTCAGGTGAAACCCTTTTATCATTAAAAGTAAAAAATAGATTTTCTCTGATTAAGTTCATTTTAAACAACCGATGTTGCTACGATTTTGGTGTAGCGTAAGTTTTCAGCTTTAGAATGGGCTTCATCTTCATAGACTGGGAATAGCACTAAGCTTGCAAGATATGAGTGCAGCTCGATAATGATGAGGTCATGACCGGCGTTGGTTGGTCACATCATTGCAGCCACGAGAAAACCTTTTTGTCGGTTGTGCTCGAACACCTCGTGTTCAGACCCGCTTCGGAGAAACCAATGCTGCTGACGCAACGCATTTCTTCCACAAATAGTGCGAAGTGCACAAAAGCATGGTGTCATTATGAGGTTTGAACTCACGATCATTACCACCATGAACAACGTTCCAAACCATTTGACCACACTGCCAACTGCAGGATTGAGCTGAGTCAAACTCCAAGCCTGAAGTGGAACTGAACCCATGCTCAAAGATCATAGCAATCTCTAATTATGATTTTGCTTGTTTTAACCGGTTGCTACAAATTGATTGCTTTGTGTTTTGTTTTCTCGGACTTAGGTTTTGGATGTATTTTATCTTTTCAGCAATATTTGAGATATATTTTTGATTTTGATTTTTATTTTGTCTAGCATTCAAAAGCAACATGCAACGGTGACTTACGATAATGAAGAAATTGTCATCAAGCCGGCAAGCACAGGAGCCCGGATCAAAGTTAACGGAGCTCCGTTAACCGGAGAAAGAAAATTGGAGCATAACGACAGAGTTTTGTTTGGTAATTTTAAACTTGTAAATCAATATTTTTCCAAAAATATTTTATGGATCAGCAACAAAATCAGCCCCAAAACGTCATAGCTTAAAAAAGCAACACCTTCTGTTCACGTCAGACTAAGGGGTGAAAGCCCAAATTTAATGCCTCCTTGGAGGACGTCGGTCAAAGAGGGCAGTAGGTATGCCTATCTCGTGTTTTATCTTTTGAGTAGCAAGGTGCATTTACCAGTGGTTGTCAAGCTTCTATCAAATTTGCTCTTGAAAGTTATGATTGATGTAGTACACACAAAAAAATATTTCGAAATAACACACTTCTAAGAAATTAGTGAAAACTTAAACGTTTTCGTCTGGCTTTCATCAGAAGTTATTGCCAGAAATAGGCAGTGAAGAAAAAGCGTCGCTATTTATCGTCAGCGAGACCAACGAGACGCAAACGCAACTATTTTAATAGTCCCGCTGACGATAAATAGCCGCGCTTCCTTTTCACTACGCCACTCTAGCGATAACTCCTGATGAAAACGAGTGAAAACGTTTAAGTTTTTACTAATAACTTAAAAAAGTACCTCGAATCCGTTTTCCAAAGCTTTTTTCAAATTTATTTTGTACCACTAATTAGCTGTCCAAAAAAGATTTCCACCGGTATAATTACCCAGTTATGATGTAATTTGTCCAGGTTCGAATCATCTGTTTGTTTTTGTGAATCCACTGAAGCCTGATCTGGTAGAAGGCAATCCGGCGACTGTAGATTGGGACTTCGCACAGAAGGAATTGGCGGAACAAAGTGGTTTTGCGACCGCTCAGTCTGGTCTTACAAAAGGTAATTGATGCTAAGAATTTGCCTGGATGTAAGCAGCCTAACAAGCGATGCCTATTAAGTAATTGGTTTTCTAGGTAAAGAGTTGGAACAAAAGAATGCTTTTGAAAACCGCTTTCCAGTTCCCTAATAGGTGCAATTTAATAGTTTTGTTCGTTTTCGAGGGTTTTATTTTTTTTAAGCAAAGCTAAATACCGACCTTTTTTGTTTTTTGGTTGCATGCTTGTGATAGAAATGATCTTTGAGATTAACCTCATTAAGGCAGAAGTATCTAAACTGAAGACATTTTTTGGATGACGAATATGTCAACGCAGGCCGCTTTTCACATTCTTTCGTGGGCCACAGTTTATACTTTCCTGACATAAAACATGGTCTGGATATACATACTTTGGATAAAGATCCATAAAATTGATGTAGTTTAGAGTAACGATTTTTCCGTAGTCGAAGGATAGATTATTTTTAGATCAGCAGCGAGCCCAGGAACAAGTCCTCGAGCTTCTTCCAATGATAAGCGAAGTAAACGCCGTGTCGGAAGAGCTGAATAAATATCGACATTTCGAGCTTGTTCTTATTTCCGGCGGTTATCAGGACGAGAAAGACAAAGGAACAAAGTGAGTTGAAAGTGTACAGTTGGTCACTTGTGGCAAACTTATCAATGGCGGTACTGCGTCATTGATCTGTTGCCAGAATATACCTGTAGATTCGGTAGGGGAAAACAAAAACAAAAATAAAATGTGGAAGAAAATGTCCCTCTTGTTCTTCCCTTTTTTTATCAACCGGCGCTGTGGTACAGTGGTTGATATGAAAGGCCAATTGCAAAGTACTTGGTGAAGAAAAACTTGGTAGTAATTAGAACATATACTGTAACGAAAACCAATATTACTTCTCCAAGACATAACATTCTGAAAAAAAAACATAATTGCATTCCCAAGACATAAGCTATCATACCGCCAAGAAATCATTATTACTTACCCCAGATATATCATATTGCAACGAAAACTTACTGAAATGCCGTTTGTGAAATTGCGATACTTGTTAAGTAGTGCTACTTGTAAACATGTTTGGAAACGTTTGTGGTTATTCGAAAGCGGCAGGTTTCGGTTTACCGTAAAATGAGCTGGCTCTTTATAGGTAGACCTACTGTAGACTTTGCTTTGCAGTTAACTGAATCTCGTCGCATCCGAATAACCAGGAACTTTTCCGAACATGTTTTACTAGTAGCACTATTTTATAGGCGGTATTTTACTGTGCTTTTGCTATGATTTATCTTGGTAAAGCAATGATGGCTTCTTTGCTGTATGATTTGTCTTGGGTAAGTAATAATGGTTTCGTTTCTGTATGTGTGTTGGCGAAGAAATACAGTGTTTTTCGATCGATTAAGTCTCTGTTGCAATCAATTAAGTCAATGAAAAAAATATAGGAAATCACTAATACTATGTATTGAAAATAAAATATAAATGAATGTTAATTACTGTATTACAGTATAAAACTGAATTTCGAGAATATTTTGTTTGAAAATTGTTTATACAGTAAGGGATGATCAATGGCTGATCAAAAATTTGTTAGTACAGTACTTGTACAGTAGTTTATAGCACGGTACTGTGTACAATAATGGCTGATCAAAAATTTGTTGCCACACATGATGTTTAATTTTTAGCTGAACAATTATTCAGTAGACCTAAGAAACATGCAATTCAGGGGCGTGCGCAACAATGTGTAGAGAGGGGGCGCGACAAAAATGCTTGTTTGCAAATTTCACGAGACAGCCAAGTTGAAGAGTTTTTTTTAGATCAACATTCTCAGACCTATATTAGGGAACTTACAGTACTGTAATTGTTACCGTTACCAGCATATTGGCTCAAAATGACATTTTTTCGTTTTTCTGAGAAGAACCTGAGGGGGTGCTCGCACACAGGAGCCCCCCTCTTTGTACGCCACTTATGCAATTGTTAGACAAAGTTAGTTGTAATCAAAACAAGCCATACGACGTAATCAAAATGAACCATAGAACTAACTTTGTCTAACAATTGCATAAGTGGCGTACAAAGAGGGGGGCTCCTATGTGCAAGCACCCCCTCAGGTTCTTCTCAGAAAAACGAAAAATGTCATTTTGAACCAATATGCTGGTAACGGTAACAATTACAGTACTGTAAGTTCCCTAATATAGGTCTGAGAATGTTGATCTAAAAAAACTCTTCAACTTGGCTGTCTCGTGAAATTTGCAAACAAGCATTTTTGTCGCGCCCCCTTTATACAAATTTCTGCGTACGCCCTGAATCGCATGTTTCTTAGGTCTACTGAATAATTGTTCAGCTAAAAATTAAACATCATGCGTGGCAACAAATTTTTGGTCAGCCATTGATCATTCCTTACTGTATAAACAATTTTCAAACAAAATATTCTCGAAATTCAGTTTTATACTGTAATACAGTAATTAACATTCATTTATATTTTATTTTCAATACATAGTATTAGTGATTTCCTATATTTTTTTCATTGACTTAATTGATTGCAACAGAGACTTAATCGATCGAAAAACACTGTAATGCTGTCGTTGCAGTATGCATTGTCTCGGAAAGGCGACAATATATTCGTTGCAAAGGAAGGAAAATATTATATGCCCGGACAAAGGAATAATGTTTTTGTTGCAATATGATACGCTCTAATCACTATTAAATTTTTCTTTGCCGCTTACTTTGCACTTAGCACACCATAGGTTGGAGCGTTTGCTTTGCAGTTTATAAACTTGTCTTCAATTCCCCTGTTGAGTCCGATCAAACATTTCTAGAATGGTATTCACAGATCTACTGCCAGGCGCTGAGAAATAGAGACCATGTTGAAAATAAAATGCTAAATTTTCTCTATTATGATCAATAGGTTGTAGTTTTTAGAAATTAGCAAAAATTGCTGCATTTAAAAAGTACTTGAAACAAAATCTCATGCTATTTCATTTCCAAAAGAAAACCATTTACATGGTTTTGAAAAATCACCAGAGAGCTTTTAGAAAGAACTTCAGATGTCAACAAAAGGAACTTTTTCTTGAAAAAAGAAATTTGATTGTTTTGAGAGTTGAGATAGGTGTAGCCACTTATCTACGGGCGTTGTCAAAAGTTAATAACTTTGGATGCCTTCAGCAAAGTTTTTGGCGTCCACACTTGTTATGTTAGGCCGTAGCTTCGTTTCTGCGATACTTGAAAACACGATTTACAATGTCTTTCCTAGTTAAATTGGTGGCTTCTGAAAACCAGCCCACTCTAAAGCTAATATGTTTTAATAATGACATTTATGACATCAAGCATTAAATAGATGTGAAATCATTTTTGATCTGAAAAACTTCAAAAAAGCTAAGTGTTTTGACTGCAAACCTCTTACAATATTGGAGTCTTGGTTTATTTTCGTTGTGAGTTTTGGAGGTTTACAACATTTTTTGCTTCTTTACTATTCTGCTAATAGCTCAACATGCCGTTACGGTTGCTAAAGCCGCTTCTTTTACATCCTTGGGGCATTGCTTAATTGCGATTTCAACTTTTGTACGCATTTCAACTGCAAGCTCTTTCGCGGCTGCCTCTGTAATTCTCGGGCCTCTTCTTTTGCCAGAGAGAGCCATTTGCTTCTTCAGTTTGTCTGCTGATTGGTTTAACGCTTGTGGTGCCAAACTTACATCGTTATATGCGCTTGACTGAGCGCTTCTACCACGCGTTTCTCAACATCCAGTGCACTTGATATAGCAAGTCTAACTATAGTTGGCGCCTGCTTTCTTGCTACTTCTGATGCCATCTTGGCTTGTTCTGATGCGATTACTACCGCATCAGCTGCTTCCTTTTCTTCGTTGAAAGTTGAATACTTTTTGATTTGCATTGCACGTTTTCTTACTGCAACAAACGTGTCTTTTGCAGCCTTTGCAGCTTCTGTAACGATATCTAAAAGTACCCCTATATTTCTTGGTGCTGTTATTTCAGCTACTTTAGCCATTGCAGTTACTTCTTTTGCTTACATCTTCGCCACGGGTGAATTGGTGCAGGTGCTGTTTTGAGCGCTACTCAAGTTCAGCTGATGTATTTCTGCTTTTTTGAAAGCTTTCTGATTAGTAATTGAAGCATTTTCTTTGGAAATATTCCAGTACTGTCGGTCTTGAGCAAAAGCCGGGCCATTGCTGCTCTTCAAAATGACCTGGTGATGCTGATGCAGCCTTTTATAGTTTGTAGTTTGCTGAAAACAACTAGAAGCCAGTTGGCGGTGAATATAACGAATTAGCGACATCTTTATCCTCTTTGAACTTCATGGTTTTAAAAACTCGAAAAACATATTATTGAGGAGTACATGTCTCGTACCTTTATTTTTTGATTACATACCAAAAACAAAAGTAAACCACAACATTAACAAAACTAAGAAATATTTCAACAGAAATAAAACGAGCATAAAATATAGGTAAAGAACGGTTTATGATGTCGTATTGATTAGCAGGAGCTTGTCTTATATGAAGCTTGATCATCAGCAACATGGCCGAGCGGATTTGAATGCGATCTACAGATGCAACGGCTGTTGGTTCAAGCCTCACAGTGTGTGCGTTGCTGTATCGTTCGGAAAGCCCCTTGCTGGCAATTTTCTTGTGCCTGTGATAAAAATGCACTGAGCCAAATTTATACTGATAACTCCGAAGCGGATCTTTACTTAAAGATGTTCTATGTACCATGACGGAAAAAATGTTTTTTTGTGATCGGCGGATAAATATTTATAACTTCATTTTGCTACTACACCTTTCCTTTCTACCTACATTAATGGATTCGATAAAACGGGAGTGGAAGCATAAAAGACATATTTTTGCAAGAATGCACTTCAAACATACGTTGTTGGACTACTGATATACAGTTGTAAAATGATAAATCATATCAACAAGCAATCAAGTCAATCAATAAATATATCCGCCAAGTCGACATATTATTTTCACCAGTATATAACGGCTTTAGACAGAGACGTATTTTGCTGAGAGACTTTGCAAGGGGCAAACTTTATGTCACATGTATATTACTGGCAGTTAAAGAATAGGAATACCACCAAGCAAGTAAAATGAATACAATACAAGATGTCTAAGTTGAGGGATACATGCCTCCAAGACCCCCTTGCTAAAAAAGGTCTCTGATTTTAGACCGTTTGGGAAAAAGAAATTTTACAGAAGTTTAGGGTAAAGTTTTAGCGTTTTGTCTAAGCGACAGATGTGAGGCTTGTGGCAGAAATTATGAAAAGCATAAAGCGAGGATCTTTTAGCCTGTGGTATTAAAAACACTAAACGTTTCATATTTCTGCTGAGGCTACTTTTCTACCTCGGAGTAACAGAAACATGTTTGTGCAGAGTAATGGTGAAAGTTAAAAATCTTCTCAACGGAAATGTTTGGATGTGGGAACGGGGAAAGTTTATGAACCGGAGATACATGATCCAGGTTTGTATGATCTTAGGCCAAGATCTCAATAAACTTATCAAATTAAAAAGGTTACGTGTTTAAATCCCGCTTAGGCTTTGTTTTTTTGCTTTTGTTTATCAACTTCCATGAATGTAGTGCTGATTATAGTTTTCATGGAACCGTGAGCGTAATTGTTTTCGATTTTAGGAACTTTATCAAAAGTACATCGACGGAGACGACGGATACAAAAACATCTCCCAGGATGAGGATCCATTTTACGACCCTCCGGAAGACGTAATTGTTGGAACAGCCAACGTCTTTCTTCAGTCACTTTCTTATGCCTTGGACTTCGACGATAAATTGACCGTTACAGACTACAAGGTCTGTAACTTCATTGATAATGTGAAATCAGACCCAGTGGTTGCCATGATCAAAAAACCGCGTGTTCAACTTAGCCGGAAACACCGCTGCTTTCTACTAAAGCAAAGCAGTTTCTGTTGATTTTCTTTGACTAGAGATTTCTAAAGAGTGAAGTTATCTCATTCATAGCACACAATCAGAATTTTTGATCGGAGGAGAGCAACAACTGAATATGATGTAAAAGTTTTTTCCGATTTCAAGATGTTTTTCAAAAAACTTTCCTGCCCTAAATTTTTCTCAATTTCAAAAATTTTGACTTATGAAAGACTGAAGCGTAATAATTTTAGAGGGAAAACACATATTCTTCTTGGCTCCTTCTTTTCTCCCTAGTCCTTCCACATTTTATGCCCCTACAAGCAATATTAAACCAAGAGCTTTTGAAGCAAGTCTAGCCGTTAAACAACTCGTCCTTTGCTTGATGTCACTGGCGCTTTTCTGCATGTTTGAAGGATAAAGATTTGCAATTAAATCTTAAAGAAAAGCAGTCTACGGTGGCTATCTCTTTGGAGTTTGGAGTATTTCACTTGCAGAGAAATAACCGAAAGTTGTAAGTGTGGAACATTGAAACTCTGTAGATAGCGTCCACAGCACGCCAGTTGTGTGCACTGTCTTGCGGGTTTGAGAAATAATCATTTTATCGAAGTTTGCAATAGTTTTGCAGTAACTAAGAGGGTAAATGGAGATGTTTTGCACTGAGTACTGTAGGCTACAGTAACCATTGAACCCAACTTCAGGGCGAAGAAGAGGGATTCGTCTACGTCACTATAACGCCTTGTGACAAAAAAGGCCACGCGCTAGATGAAGACAACTTCATTGAAGAACCAGACGAACTTCTTGGCAAGCCTTACTACTTTAAGGTAAGCAATTCACTTTCTAAATGGAACAGAACTTTCAAAGAGCTATTAATTGAAAATGTGGCACAAAGTGCTTTTAGTCTAGAAGTTCTTAAAAACTATTTCTAAATGTTGAGATTTGTCTTGACTTGCTAAGTGCGTTTAGGAGAGTAAGCATATTTCAGATTGAGGTTCTACATGGTATAATCAAAACAAAAGAGGCAACTGAGTAGAAGGACCTCCAAAACTTATCTAAATATTTTTCGCTCTTATTATCACTCCGCTTTTGTTAAGTTGTTGGCATTTGAAAGTAATACAGAAGTTAGGTCAAAAAAGTGTAAGCAATCGAGATTTTGACTCTGTACTTGACCTTATGACCTCATAAATATTAGGGCAAATGCAACTGCCAAATTGGGGGGATCAGACGATGACGTTTCTTGCCAGCTCGCCCTTGACTGAAAGCACACCATTGTGAACGGCAGTTGTCTCTGTTCTTGGTTATAAGGAAAACAGGTGCAGTGCTACTTGAAAAGAGAAAAAAAGGAAAATCTTCCTCGCATTGATTGATGTAAACTGATCACAAACTGGAAAATGATGTTCAATTTAGGTACACATTCGCTCGTGTGAGATCAACAATTCCCGATACACGAAAGGCTGCTATATTCAATACAAAACTCTTGGGGATGAGAGTGCTGCAAAAACCAAGCTTGTAAAGGTAAAGTTGCAGTGTATTCTTACTACATGATGTCAACTAGACTAAGCAAACTACAGACAGTGACCCTATTTTGTCTTATCAGGTCTCTTCAGTGCAGTTGGTCCAACTGCACTGAAGAGACCTAATAGGTCGAAACAGTGTCACTCTCTGCAGTTTGCTAAGTGCATCGCTAGCCTCTTGCATTATTATAAGCTAGACTATTTTGTAAACTACCGCGCCTGGGAATTCTGAAAGCACTTACAAATATTGGCGTGCTATTATTGCGATTCCTAATTTTTGGCCGTAAACTAGATGCCGTTAATTTGTCTGCATATCATACTATACTTAATGACATTAAACAGCCTGAAAACAATTTTTTCTGTGTGTGAGCTAACTATGACTGGGTTATCTCAACCGAATGATGAAAATCCAATAGCTCATTGATAAATTGATCTTATTACTTTTTAGGAAACTTTGTCTCCTGAGTTCAACCACAGTCGAGTGATTGCAATTCCTTCGGTCAGTCAAGACCATCTTGATTATTTTGACAACGGTTCGATCACTTTCTTGATCTACGCTGTGCAAGTGGACACACCACCAACTGTTAGCTTGCAAAAGCTCACCACAAAAGTAAGCATCAATTGAGTAGGACTAAAGCGGTAAAATTATGATTCAAGTACTAGATTGTCCGATGGCATGAACGCTCCATCAAAGCAGAGATCTTTCTCTTGCTCATTTTTGGGCATACAGATAGTCCGCAAAGTCTTCAGACAATACCAAAAAGTTATTTAAATTACAACTAAGGTTAGATGCTGCTGAAACGTTTGCATAACAACTGGTAAACAGTTAAATTTTTCAAAGCATTATTAAATCGCTACTCTGGCCTCTTTTGTTGCACTGAGAATATCTAAAGTGCAAATGGAAACGTTAGCCTTTAGGCTGTCACTTTACGCTAACGGTTTGTGATTGCTTTTTTATGAGCTCATGTTGGGTAGGGTTTGCTTTGTAAACAAATTTTTAGAAATAGCGGTTTCGCCAAAAGCTTTTGATAACGTATGATCAGTGGTGGTGTTGCGTCAAAGAAAAAAATCAAGTCTATGGCTTAATGTTGTTTCGCGCGTTATAGTTTGATGAGTGCCGTAGAACCAGCGCGATGACGCAGTGTTTAAAGCATCCGCTTCGCGTTGGAGTGTCCGCTTCGCCGAAGGTAGACCTGGGGTTTATTACCCTAGTGAAGATATACCAAAAGACTTAAAACATGATATTCACAGCTTCTCTGCTTGGCGCTCGGCAATCTCGCCTCTTGTGTCCTCGGGCAAGACACTTGACGGGATGCCTTCATATTTATGTAGCAGACAACTGGAGGGACCGAGCAATCTACCCATCGTGGTTCTTGGGTTTAACTGAAGACTAGCAAGAAGGGCTAATGAGAAGCTCATAATTTGAGATGCTTCTCGAAAAATCTTGCCAATACAAAGAAATGATTTAGAAAACGCCTTTAACAAAATCGATTTTTAACCTTACTTTGCAATTTTGTACTGTCAGTATAAGTAAAGGAAGTCTCATAGTCCATTTGAAGCTTTGGGGATTGGAAAATTAAGGCTCTCATTGACCTTGGCCTAGGTGATGATGAGAACGTGGTTGGGGGACAGCTCTTTTCTTTTTTGCAGATTTTCTTTCGATATGTATGTCTACCCGTGTTACTGTACTCTAGAAACAAGTGGCGAGCTGTTTTTCGAAGTTTCGGCACAGTCATAAAGTTAATAAAGCTAGTTCAAAATCGCGCGTTACTGCAGGCAGTGCACGCTAATTCGACCTATCAGGTCTCATCAGTGCAGTAAGTGACCGACACACGGTCACACAAAAACAAATTTTAAACCAACACACGGTCACTACTTGCATTGATTTTAGTGGTACTGTCTGCGCTTACGTTCAAAGTGAATCGCTAGTCTCTTGAATGAATTCATCTGAGATTTGTTTTTTTGACTCCAGGAATTGCGAGAGATGGATGGACAGATGAGCGCTCCTCGCATGATCCGCAGTAACAACCGCGGACGTCGAGCGTCGTTGGCGGGTTCCCAACTCAAATCCGAGATCAACACACTTCAAAAAAAGTATGATAGACTCGAAAAGAAAGAGAAACGAATCCAGGTTTGACTTTGTGCTTTTTTTATTCAAAACTAGGCTGAATTTAGAGAATAGCCTAGAACCTGCATCAATAAACTTTAACGCTAATTTTTACCAGTATATTTGATTACATTGCTATGTGCTGCTATGTATGCTATAATCAGCTGATTTTTTTATTTGGATTTTAAAACCAGACTCCAGCTTTATCTTTGCTCCCTGGATTGTTTAAATTATATTTATTTCGTAAGCTTGTCGTGGACTTCACTACTTTCGTTTTTACCGGTAAGTTTTGTTTCTGATGCAGGCCTAATGTATTGCTTTCCTCGTGTTGGGTCTATTGTGATCCTCTATAAATCAACACCAACGCCTCCGTCGTGACATTAAAAATCAGTTTCAGACTGTTGTTTAAACCGACCAGAAAAAAGGTATTTGACAAAAATTCTTAATACCCCCTGGCAGAGTCACTTCTTCAAAACCCGTGATTCTGTTTCAAAAAGGCTTTGCCGCATCGTATTGTTGATCGAGATTCGTAGAGCAGCTGCAATGATGTCAAATGTAAGACAATTATCTACAAACAAATCTGGCATGTGACCTGCAGTGCGGTGCGCATCTGCAAGAGAAAACGCGCTATGTTTGCTGTATTAAGATGGCATCTTCTGTAGGACATTTGTAAAGAATGGAAATCCAAGCCAGCATCCGAGCAGGACTTTGATGCATTCATGCGTGCGATTGACGCAGTTGCCTTCAGTACTGGAAACAAGCTGAAGAGCCGAGTCCGTCTCGTCAACCACGTGAGTTTATTACGTCGGCTGTTTTTTGTTTGGATTTGGCTTGACGTTGAGTTTATTTTGATAAATTAATTTTTCAGAAAATTTTATTTTAATAGAATTTGCAATGGCGGCAAAATTGGTAGAATTTCTCTACCAACTTTCGACTACTTAGCGTATCTACGAGTTTACTTTTTCGCGAACAGGTTTATAGCATGATGTGATCGCATAAGCTTAATTTTTTTAACATTTGCCTTATTGTGCTGCAGCCGTAGGTTTGGTTTTAATTGCTTTGTAAACTTTGGATTTTGGTGCATTTATAATTAAGGCATAATCATGTTTCTCAATAGCTACTTCGTGCCCAAAAACAGGCTCGACAGCATCAACAAGTACGTTTCACAGCTGCTGCTGTAGATTTACTTTATAGTCACTTGTTAGCCGACTACACCATACTTAGCCTATATTTGCTTGAACTGCACTATGTAGCATTACTTTTTCTGTTTTTCCTTCGCTTCAAATGCTGTATTATGCCGGTTTTTACTCGCACGCTCAGCAGAAGCACTTGCTGATTGCTGATACATTTTGCTTTGTAGTTAAGCAGTGGTATTTTACCAAAATAACGTGGTAAATATGCAAAAATATCTGAACCTAGACTTGCAGAGTAGACGAGTAGAAATCGGTTTTCGAGCTTATAAGTGAGATAAAAGCTCTGTTCTTAAATGCTTTAAACCTTTGCACTTGCAGCCTTTTATGTTTTTGTTTTTTTTTAATGTTTTTTCAATAGCGGGAATCAGATGCTTTCAGTGTATACAGTTTTGAAATCACTGAAAATATGTTGTTTGTGTCTGGAGCTCCTTTTCCTGAGGATACTATTCAAGAAGAAGAGGAGAGCGAAGGATCCTCTAGGAAGATATCCGCAGAAAAAATCGTTACAATCACTCCAGCGACCCCTTGTCCAGAATTTGATTCTCCCAAATCAAGAGCCTCCAATAATTCAAAATCTTCCGGAAAACAAAGCAAAACCGGAAGAACTACGCCAAATAGCGGAAGAAATACTCCGCTAGACGGAAGAAACACTCCTGGAAGTGGGCGGTCAACCCCTTTAAACGCATATGGTTCTTCCAAAGTAAGATAAAAGGCGGTTTTGGCTTGGCTTGCTTCAGTTCATGCAAAACTTAATAAATTTTTCATTTTGTGTCTGTAGGCAGCAGCAGTAGGTGCTCGGTTTAGATCAATATTATTTGTGTTTTAGCAGCTTCGTTTTTATTGTGTAATTTCATGTTTTGTGAAAACAAGGCTTTGTTTTTTCTAGTTTGGAAATTTATGATTGCATGGCTTTCATGTTGTGTCGAATGTGCTCTGTCTGAACCTGTACGTCACTGAAAAACGTGGCCAGCAAATTTTTAATTGCATTTTTAGATTCCCAAAACAGCAACATTTAAGCATGAGACAATTAGTATGACCTAGGCCTGCTTTACTTCGGAATTTTTATAAAGCTTAAATTGCGTGGCATTACTTTTGATAAAGTTTCTTCTTGTTGGAATTTGCCAAGCAGAAGAAATTGTGCTTTTTCCAAGAGTACAATAACCCGGTTATCGCAAGGTGTAAACTCTCTATCATCGTTGCCATAACTGAAGCGCTACAACCAATTGACTTCGCAACTAGCAGGTTGCTTGCAAATAACCTATTGCATCCATTTTTTTCACCTTCAAGTTTTATCTACAGTGAACTAAATTAGCACCCTGAAATCCCACTGTTGCAAACGAAGGCGCGTTTAAGTATTGTACAGGGTAGAAAGATCCATCAAAAGCGTGGATTGCTTGTTTCGTACCAGCAGCAATCTCTCGCAAACTCTTCAAGTCTATTAGTTTGCTTTATCTTGCTCAAACGCAAGCTGTGCAGCTGTGGCATTTAAACAAGTACAAACAGAACAGAAATAATCCAGCGTTCACTCGTGAAGTTTGCAAAGGGATTAATTTTTCATATCGCTTGCGGGTATTGATTTGTGTTTTGTTTCATCTAAACGTTGTTTGCTGTTACGTCGTTACGACTCATCTTGCATTCACTCTTCTTGCTTGCTCTTTGCTTCGCACGTTTGATTGCACCTTCATCGTGACATCACAGCTACGTCATCTTGCACTTTGCACTTCGCATGTTCTCTCACACTACTCACAGTTGCATGCGCTTTCAAGAAATGCCGTGATTTAAGAAAAGTGATTTTGCATTTCATAACATGATGTCATGACCCACAAACAGCAATACCTCCAAATTGCACGAAATAGGTTATTTTTGTTAAATTTAAGTAGTGTGTTATGGCAATAGAGGAGCTGAATTAGTTTTGTCAACCAAACGAGCAACACAGCCAGCATTGATAATGTCTTTGTCCTAGAGATGAAATGAAGTAAAATAGTTCCGCGCCAAAAGTTTCTACTTATTGAATTGTTGCCCAGGACAACAAAATACTTGAAACCACTGTTTTCAAGTTTATAATGCGACTTGACTTCAGAGAATTGAACTCCAATCCCCCAACGTCAACGCTTTATACTTCACTGATTATTAGATTATAATCTTTTATTGGTAACAATGTTTTTTCAGTTGATTCAAACCGGAAAGCAAGGCAACCAGCAGGAAACCACTCAAAATGGTAAGACCTCTCCAACAAAAGCGCCAGGACAAACCACTATAGCACCAGTACAAAAAGCACCAGTTGCTAATGGCGGGAGTAAAAGTTCCGAGAAAAGTTCAAAAGTGTGCGTTCTGATGTAAAAAGTGTTGGTTGTAGATATATTTTTAGTAGGCCAAGCTTCCTACAGCTAGTGATGTTTGTTAATGCAATTTCTTGGGAAAAAAACTGGAGCGCCAAAAATTCTGTGGAATTTCGCAAATTGGTAGAATTTAATTTAATGTTCTAGAATACCACGGTTAAGAGACAAGGTCACTTTTTTATGGCTAATTCGATCGAATCTCAACCAAAGGCTATTGCTATCATAAAGCGTTGTAAGAAACCTCCCGTCGAATTCGCCATCTCGGTTCCTTTCATTTATAAAAGATCAGGCTGGCTGGAAGCCTGATTTTATTTAAGGGGGCAAAAAGGCGAGGTCAAGCATGACCCATCATCGACATGGCCACTTCAATATAGTGGCTGTTGCATCAGCGGCATACAGCCGGGGAGGATAAGAAGAGAAATCTCACCTCAACTTTAGACTTATCGCGACAACAAATGTTAATGACGTCATTGTGGCATGCGAAGCGCCAAATCTCCTCCCTCCTCCATTTTTTCTGGCTACTGGTCTGATCTTTGTCACCTCTTTCGTTTATATTATGTCAAATGGCCGTAAGTTCATTTTTCTGTAGATTGTGACGTTTTTACGATGATACGGTACCGGTAGACCTACTCTTGATACAGCCTAGCAGTACGTTATAGTATTTTGGAGTACTAGAAGTGCGTTTTAGTATTTTATGTATATTTTTGGAGCAAATATTGCACTTGGGTATAAATTTATTTTTTTTTATTTAATTATTGATGCGTTATCGAATTAAATTTACGTGCCGCAATGACTTTAATTATTAGTTTTAATTTGTTGTGTTGGAGTTGTTGCTCTATTACAGTATTTACAGTAAATTTTCATGTTACTCTGTAGTATTAAACCAGAAGATTACGCTTTTGTAATTCTAAAAGAGGCCACATGTAGACTAAAAAGAGAAATTGATTTTGTAGCAAGCTAACTGAAGAACGGTTTTCAAAGCAGAAATTTTTAAAACAATTAGTTTTTGGTTTAATCGCTAAAATGGTGACTCCGAATTGATTTGCGCCAAAAAAAGACGTGAATTATAACCGCCAAGTTATCAAACTAAAAGAGGTTCGGTTTCTTTTAAAGCGACCAGTTGGGTTGTTACCCTGAGCGGACCCCCCCCCCCGACAGTGACGTCACCGCCTCCACCCACACGGCACATTGTGATATCTCAGTATGCTGCTCTGATCATGTTTCTTGTACATAGCCTTCATAATTCGTTCATTGTGCCTGATTTACGTTTTTTTCATTTTTTGTTCTTGCTGCGTGTTAAGGTACAATCACTCACGTTCGGAACTAATTTGCGTAAAATTTGATTTTATTTGATGAATTTAAAATTGCTGTGTAGTTCATTGTGTTATTTGTATTTTATGAGATTTCTTTCTGTCATGCAATATTTTGTAGTGAGAAAATAAAACTTGTTATTTTCGATTTGCTGTTTGGCGTCAGCAGATCATACCCAGCAGTGACACAGCACTTCAATCTACCTCTGAACAAGCTGTTTTGCTAAAGGACATTGTGACGCACTTATCGTTGGTACCACGTCAAAATGGGGATTGAGTGAACTCCTTTTTACAGTTTGAGACTTAAAACGTAGGCAAGGCAATTGCAAGCTAGCCAATAACAGCGTTTGCGTATTGAATCACGTGGTTGTTGAAGCGCTTTGATAAATTTTGGAGATCAGCAGAAAAGCAAAACCCGTTTAAGTTTTGGAACGTCGCCAAATTTTAGATTCGAGGGACAAAAACAAAACGTGCAGGTTTTTTTTGAACAATTTTTGAGAAGTTTCCAAGAAAAAAGATTTTTGAAGCTTAAATTTTTTCCAAGTTCCAGTGCTTTTTAAAACTTCGGAGTATTGGACAAAAGACACACAGACATAAGAATTTCGAATGAAGAATTTTCCGTTTTCAACACAAATTTGCCTCTACGAATGAAAATATTACTTTCTGAAGAATTTGTTTTTTTCTAATTTCTCTTTGTTTGGTTGGTTTACTGTGATCTCTCTTCCCTAGAACTTGTCTGCCAAAGTTATTTCAAAATATGTTGCCGAGAGAATCATTACCGAAAAAAGATACCTTGGCCGAGGGTCCAGAAAATATATAGTTAAGAAACCAAGAACCGAGAATTATAGGAAACTCAAAGTTTTTTAAAAAGCTGTGCCTCGATTCGAAAATAGGTCTGCACTCTAGTCCAGTTCACTTTCTGGTGAGGTAGTAGTGCATAGTTGCCTATACATTCAAACAAAAAATGAAAAACGCTGTTACCTCCATTTTTCCCTCAAAACCTGAAAATTTGGTTGTCTCCCAGTTTTTGAACCAAACAGTGGTCAATTGCCGTTGTTCATAAAGTTGCTGTGCCGCTACTCTTGATGTGAGCGTTCGATTACAAAACTTTAAGTTGCTACCTTTGTTGTGATTGTCTCTCCTCTTCCTCGGGATGGAGGTACGGCCCGACAGGCATTTCAGGTTCACACCGTCAACCTAATCGAATTAGGCTAGGGGAAAAGTTACCACCTTACGATGTGGGTGTTTGGCTTTTGCAAGAATGCGTACTACTACTACTGCTTTTCAAATGTGTTAATTAACTGGTTTCAAACGCAAAGTTTAAAAATAGTGTCAAAACTGAATGTTTGAGAAGCAATCGTTTGCGCTTTCCAGATAATGCAGAGCTTTTGTCATTTTTAAAATTTGAATTCTACCGTAAAGTGGAACGTTTTGCAGATGGTTGTGATAGCGCTAGTATGAAAATCTGCTCAAGAAAAACTGCATGAGTTGATACTTTGCAAAAAATAAATTTTTTGCTACTTATTGAGAAAACCTTATCAGGTAAGTATGCTGGTATGCAGAGAAACTGAAGCAGATGGAGAAGTTTAGATTTCTTGGGGTCACATTTGCAAGTGATGGTAGGCATGACAAGAACCCGATATTCGAATCAGTGATGCAAGTGCGGTAATGTGTGTGGCTCAACATTCTGTTGTCATGACTTGAGAGCTGTTAAAGCTTTTAATTTTTAAATCAGTTTTTGTTTCTATCCTTGCCCGATGGTCATGGAAAATGGGTTTTTGAGAAGAATCATAGGTATATCACAAATGGATATAATTTGTATCACCAAAATTCGAAAATGAAACAACCTGCGGTTTCTCTTTTATTGAGAGGTATCAGCTGCGTTGATTTGGTCATGTAAATAAAATGCCCTGATAAAGACTGACTCGTCATTTTTATTCTACCAATTGCACTTGGTCGCCCAATGACCGGATGGATGAGTTAAGCAACTTGGTTTGGACAAGGCCAGAAATTGAATCTGTTAAGCAAGCAAATGTAGCTGGAAATTTTGAAGCTCATCAAAAATTGTTGCAAATGCTGCTCCAGCGATATATGTAAAAGAATCAACGGAATAGCAGACGTATGTAGGTTTCTATGCATGAATATTGGCCCATCTATTTATGTATACGTGTGTATTCAATTTCCTAACGGCAGTTGTTTCTGCCTTTGTGAGCGTAATCTGCGGAGCTCAGAGCAAGCTGACATACGCTGCAAACCTGCATGTTATACAATTTTGGAAAATCCGTTATGTTTGTGACACTTGTCTACTTCTTCGCACCATGTTAAGAGTGATACGCTGTAACTGCACAGGTAGTGAGTTAAACCTAGTACGTATGCACAACATTAATCGCTAGGTGGAATTGCGGAGCTATGGATAAATAAATATAATTCTGATGCTCACTTCCTTGTTTCATAAAATTAAACTCTTATATTCCCCAATGCTTGGAGTTAAAAATGCTAAAAACACAGCTCAATAGCCTACCATTAGTCAAGGGCGTGTACTAAGAGAGCAGGATCATATATGTAAAAAATCTGACTTTCTTCTAATAAGCCGTTCGAAGGCTCACTGTTACTTGCTACTTTTTAGGACAAATTTTTTTATTCGTGCGTTTGAAACAAATCTTTTAATGTTAAGCCTTTGTCCACAAGGGCTTGGCATAAAAAATATTCAGTAGAAATTAATTTTTTTATATTCTAATAGTGTTTGATATTCTAATAGAGAAAGTTTAATTTAAAATAGACCTAGGATATTAAATTCAAATTTTTGGAGTATTTCTGACGAATTTTGCATTCCAAGTTGCTTGAGATGGCTTTCACCGCAATGTCTTATTGCAGGGGTTCTCAAACTCTTTTTGTTGACGGCGTCCTTTAAAAACTTATCAATATTCGCGGCGCCGTAATGAAGCCAAAATTTGCAAATTTCAAGTTTTACCAAAAAACTGTATTTATATCATGTTTATTGTTCAAAATGCAAAATACTGAAAAACTTTTAATGTGAGCAGTGAGCTTGTTGCCTATGCACATTTTATCAAAGCGCGTTGCAATCTTAATGTCAATCTTACTGCGGTACAGTACTTCGATTTGATTACTGCTACCGCAGAAAAACCGGGGTCATACAAGTATGACGTTGCAAAAGGCACAAGAACACGAAGAGCATTACAGACTACAAGTGAAAATTCAGCTCGAGCCTTAACCCAAAATGAAATGAGTGGATTACGGTTGTGTATATGCTTTTGAAAGTTTTATCAGAAGTAAGATCGATAAATCGTTCAGCTTCCAGAGATGTAAACCCCTGAAAGGCATCTGCATTATCAACAAAGAATTTCTTATCCAATTGCACTTCTCCAAGTTTTCAGAAAAATTTTTTCTCAAAATGCGAGATTAGAGCATCCAAATGCGAACACATCACAGTCTTCACATCAAACTCATCGGTATTATGCAGGGAGAGATTGCCAGATTGCGAGTTTAAATGGAATTTTTAAAGTGGAAAACTATCACATTGCTTGCTATTTATCAACAGATCAGTTTTCTACAACTGCGGTTTTCTTTTAAAGGCTGTGACTTTGTCATGAAGTTGCAGAAGGTATCTCTTCCTTGAAGCGAGACGTTTAATTGATTTAATTTTGCAAAACTATTACAGAGATTCGCCAACTGAGTCAGGAAAACTTCATCCTCAAAGGTAGTAGCAAGTGCATGGCTTTTTTCTCTTAAAAATATGAAAGTTTCGTTTCTCAATTCGTACACACATAAAAGAACTTTGCTTTTGGAAAGCCACCTTGCATTACAATAAATTGTTGTGGTCTGCTCCAAATTCATCGCAAAGACACTGGAAAAGCCGAGTTTTAAGCAACCTTGCTTTAATAAAGTTCACAGTTTTGACAACAACTTCAAGCACTCCATTAAGGTCACCACTCAGCTATTGCAAAGCCAGCTCGTTACGGTGTATTTAGCAGTGGGTCCATTTTACTTTGACGGCAACGCCCTGCAGTAATGTTCGCAGCCCGCAAAAGCGACCAGACATAGCTTGGGCTTCATCGTTACATAAACCCGCACAGTACTTCCACTCAAGGTTATTTTCCAGAAAAAAAATTGTTCAGTATTGCAAACAATTTATGTGCTCTACGATTTCTTAAAATGGGCTTACAAAAAAGCAAATCTTTAACGATGTTGTTGTCGTTATCAATAAAACGTACGTAACCAATCAAATAAGAATCTTTATAACTGGTACTGGTTGTTGCCTCGTCTAACTGTAAGCTGAACTCATTTCCAAGCATTTTTGCTACCACCTGATTATTAATATTATCCGAAATTTTATCGATCCCCCCTCAAATGGTATTGTTTGCGAGTGGAACAGCTTTTAGTTTTTGAGCAACTGATTTTCCAATCATTGTCAAGACTAAGTCAAGAGCAGCAAGAAGCACGAGTTCTTTCGCAATAGTGTGCGGTTTTTTACATTTTGCGATTCTGTAAGCAACTTGAAAAAACGCAAGCTGTACCTTGGCAGATGTGTGCAAAAAATTTTAAAATATGACTGACTGCTTATTCATTTCTGACAACTTACGAGCGAAAAATCCGCATGGTTTTCCAGATAAGTTGTTGTGGTTTGTTGCCAAGTGGCATTTTAGTTTACTAGGTAGCATACGTTCAGCAGCTAAAACTTTGTAACAAATAACACATTGCGGATGCTCAACGCCTTCCCTTTCGGCGACTGCAAAGTCACAATTGAGACAACTACTGTCGTATTTTCTAGTCTTCTTTCTTCCACTTTTCTTTTTATTTACATCAACTTCTATCTGTCTTTTCTGAGGTAAAGTACCACTAACAAATGCGTCCATTACGAAGCTAGTAAGTTGTCAATACTTTACTGCAGATATTGTTTGACACTACGGAAAGTGTTATTTTCTACAAACGTGAGGTTGCTGTAAAAAATAATGACAAGCTATAAAATTGTAACAAGTTAACTTTCGCACTGTAATTATTAAGCCGCTAACCAGCTGCTGCTAACCTCGCACTGTAATTTTTTTGTGAAGAAAGCAGCGAATGTATCGCCTTCTCGTATAATACGGTATACGACCCACTAACAGTAGATTACAGCAGAGATCACCAAACAGCAGTTTGGCTGCTAGTACCCTACTCTGTCCTTTTGACCTAGGAAATATCCCTGTCTAGGCAAGGGACACGGACACAGAAAGCAAACAGATAATTCTACGCAAGATGCAGCCAGGCAGTTCTTTTCTCATCCAGGCAGTTTCGAAGTGAATTTAGAAATCCACAAACATTATAAAGAAAATTCAACCGACCTTCTTTATTTTCGGAATCTTGGCGGCATGAGAGCTGATTCGAGAAATTCTTGGTGGAAAAGAAAACGTAAAAAAATTGCAAAAAATGTGCTCACTTAATTTGCATCGAAAAAGCACGTGTTAAAATATTGGCTGGTTTCCATTAGACGGAGATTGCAGGCATGGCGTGAAAAATTTTTTGTTTCTCTATTTAGTTTTATGAGCGGAGCGAGAGTGCTGTTCCGCGCATAAAACTAAATAGAGAAACAAAAAGTTTTTCACGCTACGCCTGCAATCTACGCCCAATAGAAACCAGTCCTTAATCAGGTCATGCAATGCTCATACGATTATAAACAGCCAATGAGGGATTTCTCATGATTCACACCAACATTCAGGCAAGAATTGAGAATAGAATATAATTAAGATTTTACCATAATCAAATAGAATACGCAGAGAAGTGCTATCTTTTTTTCATTATCTATGCAAAGGTGGACAAAAATTTCCGCTGAATTTTACTTCACTCAGGTTAATGAAATTAAACAGGTAATTCTTACACAATATATTACATTATGACGATGACTACGTAATCTGTTTAGGAGCAACTCTTCCAGACGGTATTTTTCCATTATAAAATTTCGAGGTACAGAGCGGACTTGACAGCGACAAATGCAACAACTTTCGCATGCTTTTGCGGCGCCCCTGGCGAAGTCTCGCGGCGCAGCGAAGCCCAGTTTCGAAACCGCTGCCTTATTGTTATTATGGTCTAATTCTATTTTTGATGATAAGAAAAAAAATATTAAAGTCGTTGTAAATTTACTCTCTAAAAAATATTGATTTCAATGTCATCAGTGAGTGGGATATTTTCTAGATAGGTCATCATTAAGCTTACCGTAGTTGCATAAACACAAAAACAATTTTACGCATCGTTGAAAACATGTAGAAAGAGTACAATGCACGATTGCTAAAACCGCCGAATACAATCAGTTGGAGATGTCGTTGCGCGTTCAGAAAGAAAGCAAACAGCTCCATGCGCACAACCTGGACTCTAGCATGGAGGCGGCTATGAGCGAACCCAAACTATCATGGTCTTTTCAAAGTAATGCTGGATGATCATCACCTCGTTTGGGGGCAAAATAACATTACTAAAAGAGGCCATGTCCCTCAGTCTTCCCTGGTTGCATTATGATCTGACCGTTACAGATCTTAACAATAGCAGTAGTTTGATTGATTGGCCTAGCAAGTCACGAAGCTTTAACTTTTAAATGTCGTAGTTTAGTTGAATACAAACAATTAAGTAATATAAGTTTCTGCGGAAACACAATTAGTGTTATGGCAGTAATCAAATCATGATGCTATAACGCTGTCATTTGAAATACTTCACCTTTTTAGCCCAGTTATATTTATATTAGTTCTTTTATTGACGGCACTTTCTCGTTAAATTTCTAGCTACTCGTAAACTGTGGATGACGTCATTTTTTTTGTCCTGCCTCGCCCAAATATAATATTAAAAGCGAGTATTTCATTTCCTGTACGTTTTAATTTGTGCGAAAAATCAATAAATTTACATCAGACCTCAAAAATTAAGCGCAGTACTGGTTTGATGGCAGATCTGCATCTAGGACTTCTAAAATCGTTTATCGAATAGCCAAAAAACGTTAAGTGACTTTGTCGGAAATCCGTGCATTTCACACTCCATAAAAAGAACAGATATAATTATAGAAAAGTAAAAGTCTAAGACGGAACTTCATTATAATGAATTCTTGGCAGCAGCAGAAAGTTTTAAAATAAAGGAGGCTGATGAATTTCCGAATAAAATATTAGCTGACTTGCCTGATTTAAAATTTCTGAATGAAATAGAATAAGCCACTGAAAAAGTTCTCCTAGTGCAAGTACCGCACGCTATTCTTCTTCAGTAAAGCATATTTCTTCACAAAACCAACCATCAAAATTTTGGTTCTAGTCTTACGCATTCCCTTTTACTGACTGTCTTTGGCTTTAAGTATATTCGGCACTTGCTCGTAATAAAAACTTTGCTTCAACGTAAATCACTCCAAAACAGTTACAACGTTTTTCTTTTTAATGTTTTTCTCAAAGCGATTTTCTAATTGCGTTGTCAAGGATGGGCGGAGGGCAAGGCTATCTAGACTTGAGTAAGCTAGGTTGCCTTGTAAGGACCTACTTATGGCAAAGATCGATTTGATACTTTGTGATATACTGCATGCTAAAGTAGTAGCAGATCATGTGGAATGTAATGGTCAAATACAGGCAACTGCGTTGTTGTGATTGAGAGACAGGTCTGCTGGCCGTTATGTCTAACAATTGTAGGACGATGAAAAGCTTGTCAGCACAAACCAATCAGTTTTAACGACAAGGGTAGTTACTAGCATGCTTTTGGCGAACAGATAATTAGTAACTAGCTGGCTTCGCCTGGCAGGGCCCCCTCCCCATTAGTAATGCGGAAGTTAACAATATCGGTTCAGCCGGCAAAACCGGCTTCACCCAATGTATAGTTGAGAAAATAATAATGAAAAGTTTGTGTGTTTTCACATAGCCAAATTTGGTTACAAAACAAAACTATCGTTTTTTGAAACGCAATTGATAAAAAAGACATTTATGGAGGGTTGCGCATAGCAACCACATGTCTCCCAAGTTTCTCAAACCCCTGGCAACGTCTTATTAGCTCTGCTTTTACTATAAACGTCCTTAAACTTAACAAACTTTTATCCGTTAAATTGGGCAAATCCTTGAATTGAGAGTATATCAAAGTTGTGGAAGGGCGGCAAACTAGATATGTATTTTTGGGGTTGAGCTAATAAATATTAGACCCACTTTTTACGACTTTTGGTAGCTGTTGAAAGGTATTTATATGAGCTAAGGCCTCTGGCTGGGCTCATGTTGCTTGATCCCGGCGTAAACGCGGCCAGGCAAAGAGCAAACTAACCCGTAATCAAACACTCGCGGTTAAGTTATTACAGTACAGTAGTAGTGCCCACATCAGTAATGTCGAGGTTAAGAATAGCCGTTCAGTTGGCTTTACTGCGTTGATATTTATGAGAACAGTAATAAAAAGTTGATATGTCGTTGACATAGCCAATCGTCGTTACAATATCAAAATTACCGATTTGTAAAGGAAATCGATCAAGCCTTAGAAGCATTACAGAGGGTTACGCACAGTCGTTCTTTTTCCCAATGGAGATTTATTTCTGGAGCTCCTGGCTACATCTTACTTGCCTTGTTTGGTACGCAGGAAGTAAACTTGCTCGCAATTGAAACAGCCAACGATTTCAAGAAGTTTTAATTGTTTATTTTATAAAGTACATGGAAGTAAAATTTCAAAGTTATGGGTATAAGAGGCGCCAAAGTAATTTATATATGTATTTTCAGGAATAGCCTATAAAATCTTAGAAACACTGTTTGACGACTTTTCGTAATTGTATGCCTATTCTTACGACTTAAAGCCTCAAGCAGCGCGCATGCTGCTTGGTACTGGCATAAATGCTGCCAGAGAAAGAGCTAACTGATCCGAAGTGATGCACCTACTGTTAAGTCATCATGGTAATAGATATTAGTAATGTTTAATTAAGTTTAGAAGAGTAAATCAGCTGGTTGCGTCGGCTTCACCCAATTCCAAAGGAAATAACTTCAATATTTAGATAGCATGTAGCTTGACACCAATATCTTGTTATGGATTATTACCGATTTGTTTGCTTGGAACAACTTAATTTTTAAAATGTTTAGAGACTTCATTTTTACATGAATCCCTTTGAAAACTTTGAGAGATACGGTAATGTAAAAGAACCATGCTTTTGAGGAAGAGTAGTGAAAATGTACTAAAGAACTCAGTTTTTCTGGAAATTGCAATTTTGTGAAATCCAGCTACCAAAATTTTAAATGTCTTTAACCGGTAGGCTCTACTTCACAATTTTTAAAATCTTTATTTTTTGATAAACCTATTTGCAAATGTATATAGATAACATCAAAGAACAATGCTTGCTAAGAAAAATAGTCAAGATGTACCAAAGAACTAACTTTTTTTGAAAAATGCAGATTTCTTAGGCATAGTAGGATAATTGTTTAAGTAAAAATTCAACATGACATATGGCAAGCAATTGTTGATCGGCAATTATAAATTAAATCCTTAACCCTAACTAATTCGAGTAACATATCGCTACAAAGAAAATTTTATCAGCTTTCAAACGACAGTGATTGTTAATACTTTATCATCGCCTTCACATATTAAACTAACCTGTTTTTACTAAACTTATTACTTTTTTGAGAAACAAAAAGTTACCGTACAGGTCTCAAAGTTCAATTTTTGTAGTATAAAAACTAATAATAGATGCGCATATTATGCACTATCAAATTGCCTTGAAATATCCTTCAATTTGTTAAAAAAATTTGAAAATTGGTTGAGAAATGAGGTCACAAACCAGTTTTTGAGTAAACTAATAAAACTGCAGACAGTGACACTGTTTCGACTTATCAGATCTCTTCAGTGCAGTTGGTGACCAATAAGAAGCTGGAGGCTTTTAATAACGCATAGCTTAGACCATCACACTTGTGGAACCTAATACTGGGTCCAATGTAGTGGATGGTTTGTCAACACTCATTTTGTAAAAATGTTACAATTTTCGAAAAAATCATAAAATGATAATCTCTGGTAGAGAAAGACTGTTAATCGTACCTGGCAGCATTAGAACATCACAGAACGAGTTGAAGCGTGCAGAAAAAAACAAAGAAGCATTCCTAGAAGGCTTAAAATGCTTAATTAAAGAATCTGTTGTTGCATTGCCAATTGAGCTTCAATTGCTGTATAGTTGTTTTTATCGAAAACATCTTGCTAAGATTTCCCAAAAAAGCTTTTGATCGTGTTTCTGCGATCAATGTTTTTTAAGTAAATTAAGAAAACAAATTTTACAATTGCTTGGTAATTATAACTTTATGTGACATCCTAAAGAAATGAAATTTGTGGAAGTTGGTAAGTCGGACGCTGGCTTTTGTTTAAGCCGAAAACGGCTTTCCTCGGTCCAAAAATGCAAGTTTTAAAACAATCATCTTTGATTGTGACGTCATCGTGACGTCACCAACCGCCTTATGACACTCACCCCGAAAGGTGATCAATCGTGCCAAGTCTAATGTTTTGTACGCCTAGTAGTTTCGCAGTAGTTAAAACACATAGACCCACAGACAGAATTGCGCTTTATATAATTAGATGTAGCGAGGCGAGCAGGATCATCGCCGCCGAACTGGTAATCGAAAAATGAGCTGTCACAGCTTGGAGCGGTTGCATGACAGGAAATATGCTGAAATCAATTTTCGGAGAGGCTGGAAAGAGCTAAACAAAAAATAATGAAACAGTACACTTTACTTGTCTTCCTTGTGGTATTCGAACATTGACGATACCTAAAGGATTGTTAAACCGTTCAGACTCGTTCACAAGGACGCTATGATCGGAAACGTTAAAAACGCTGCATAGATCGTTATCACTGCTAACGCCCTCTCTCACAGCTGTTATGTTGTAGGCCTTCTGGTGGCTTCTGAATCAAAGTACCTTCTATGCACACTCCCAAACTCTCCCTTCATATTGAGTTGATTGACCTTTGAGACCAACAGCCGGCTATGGAAAAAATCCCAGAAAAGTCGCTTAAAAGAAATGTTTTTGCTTTGCTTTGTTCAAAATAACAGATTAAAAGTTTTTTGAGGTAAGAAGTACTCATTGATCAATCCTTTTCCTGTTCATGACTCCAATAATGAGAGTTATATGGTTTACAAATTTTCAGTGGCAATTTTTGGTCAGTTGGGAACTCTTTTTATAAAAACTTCTGGTATAGTAATATTTATTCAGCAATTAAGGATAATAAAATAGACGATTCCTCCCACAAGAATACTATACTTTGGAAAGAAATCCAAGAGACGCTATAATTTTATAAATTTAGTAAAATAAACTAAATGCTAAACTGCCGTGCTGCCAGCGGTGGATTGAGAATTTTGGGGGCCCTAAGCAATATTTCACAAGGAGCCCCCTTTTGGTCAAGTATTCATTGGAGACCTATCTTCTTTTTATTCATTTCGAGAATACTTTTAAAGGTCTGAATACGGAAAATTAGTTGCAAACTAGGGTTTCGGCCCTAAACTTACAAACAGAGACTTTTTTTGGAGATCATCTAGGTTTCGATGTGTTGAGAAACACAAGCTTATTCAAAATTTAGTTTGCGAGTCAAAAGTTACCAGTGGAGATCTTTTTTCTTTTTGGAGGTTAACAGACACTCTTTCCGGGCCAAGAAGAGCTTATAGGGCTGGTCTGGAAGGGGGGCTCCTATTCTCCAATAGGGAGCATGAGGCAGCTGTCTCACTAGCCTCACATTCAATCTACCACTATGTACTGCAGTATCCTACCACCACCTGGGACGACTGGTGTGTCAGTTTTGAACAACCATACGCTTGGAAGAATGTGTTCAGCAAAAATCTGCTTTCTTTTTGACATGACAGAATAAAAAATCCTCAGGATTGATCACAATATCGACACCAACAAAGCATTTAAATGAGACAGCTGGGGGGGGGGGGGTAGCAATGGTAGCTCCGCAGTAGCAAACTAATTCTTGTGTATCTGCAAACTTAGCTGTCAACGGCAGAAAGTCGGCCATGCAGTGCACAGCACTGACAAACTATATACGCCTATTATCGCTCTAAAGCAGTGCTTTTTTACCCTTTTCCTGGTTTCACCCCTTTGAAATTACCAACGAATTCTCATACCCCTTCTAGAATTGCATTTTGTCGCTCTTGCGCATTTCCAAGACGAAATTAAAGCTCCATATTTTCTATTAGTAAAATTGAAGTCTGCTACATGTATAGTGACCGCGTATTTATATAACCCACCTTGATGATTCAGCATCCTGGAACACCTAAAGAACAGGTCTCACATCTCTGATTAAGAAATCCTGCTTTAAAGCGTTTTTGAGCAGAGTGAAAATGCGCAACATATACCATTATACTGCAGTGCGTAAGTGATACACACGATGAGTAGAATAAGCCAGCAATGCAGTTTAGCGACTATTTTATTTTAATAAATAAAAGGAAATTTAAATTCGGAAAATTTTAATAAAGTGAACGCACTATTATCTTGTATCATAACGCCATTCAATATTATTTATTTCATTTACTATAAAATTTATATCTAAATAGCTTCTAAACTTGGGCCTTGCGTTGTAGCTTTCTTACCCCATGGAAGCCAAAGATTATTAAGCTTCTAATGTATTGTAGGTGTTCCCGTGGATGTAAAAATGGGTGAGAATCCCACGAAAATACCTTTTCTCAACTCGCAACCCACTGGTATCAAATTCAATAGCATTCCAAAATTTACACGTAAAACAGCTGATAAGATCTTGCTAAGTGCCTACGTGACTTGGTGAACGTAAACTTTGCTTTTTTCTTTTCTACTCTCTTTTTCTTTTCTACTTGCTTTTTTCGTAGTCCCAAAATGAAGGAAGTGAAAGCGCGGTTCGTTGCAGCATACGCAAACAGAAACTGCAATCACGTTGTTGCGAAAGAAAAGTGTTATACAGTTCATATACAACAACTTACCTAAATAACAGCCATACCGCATATTTTCATCGGTGTTGCTTACTGGTTCACTTGCAAGTTACACACGACTTGCTACAATCTTGAGGAAAACGCGTTATACGACATCGGTTTTTCTCGGGGCGGTCTAGTTCTGAGCTTACAAATGCAAATTAGCTACGATGTGTAGCAATATCTGAAGTTTAAACATGTTTTCAAGGGCTTGTAAATGATGTCTATCAAAACATATCAATTTTTAATGTTTTAACTCTCAAAATTAACTTTTGCTGGACAATATGAAATAGTAGTTCCACCACTTTGAACTGATAAGTTCCTGGTTTCAAGCACTTCCGTTCATGTAATTAGAAAAAATGAAACTCATAGATACCACGCGCTAAAAGCAACAAATGGGTGACAAGCAAAGTTGTAATTAATTTTAGACTGTTTCAGCACGAAGCAATTTGCACAAAAAAGGATTGCAATAATTGCGATGATTTTGTTAAGTTGGCAGACTAGTTGATTGTTTGTTTTTTACCCCTTCACCTTACCTTCTCAGAAGTGATATAAAATTTAAAGGAGTATTTAAGCGGTTTTCAGTTTCAATGGCTTTTTTAGCTCCAGGAGTTATTTAGTCATGGCTGAGTAGCTTTGGATCATATTTCATTCTCGACAATAATTCTGTAGCTGCTGAATGACAAGCAAAAGATCAGTGAGTACCATTGTTGAAGTCTTTGATATGACTCAATAGAGAATCGAACCCACTCCTTCCACCGACGATCGGGCGTTCTGATGACAATACCATTGCGCCATTAGTAATGACTGTAGATTAAGCTTCTGGCTGAAAGTTGATTCTAATTCTAAAACCATTTGCTCAGTATCGTGTAATTGTACAGGGTGTTTCAAAAAATTTGACATGTAAATATTACAGAAACTTAATACTCGAATCGAATGAAATTCAACAGGTTTTAATGTTGACCAAAACAAGATTTATTCCTGTAAATTTGATAAAGAAATTTAAAGGCACTTGAATTCCATAAAAGATTTTACAAATGTTCAATGAGGGCACCACCTGTTACCGGACACACGTCAAGTCGGTAGTCTAGCTCCTCTCAAACACGATGCAGCATGTCTTGGGTAACTGTCTCCAGTGCGATAGTGATTCTTTGTTTGAGCTCGTTTACATTTGCAGAAAGAGGGGGGACATAAACCAAGGTCTTCACATATCCCCAGAGAAAAAAAATCGCCGGGGGTCAGGTCAGGTGAACGAGGAGACCATTTCAACATCACATTGTCTTCACCAATAGCACGCCCGATCCATCTCCTTGGCAGATTGTCATTGAGATAAGCTTGCAAAGTGAGCTTCCAGTGAGGCGGAGCACCGTCCTGTTGATAAATGAAATCTTTATGTTCATTTGCAATAAGCTCATCCAGTTTTGAAGCATCTGCAGATAAACATCGCCAGTCACATTTTCCTCGAAGAAAAATGGGCCACGAACATGCTTTTTCGAGATGGCACAAAACACATTCACTTTTGGTGAGTCCCTCTCATGCTCAATATTGGCATGGGGATTTTCTTCGCCCCAAATGCGAACATTATGCCTATTGACTTTGCCATTTGTATGAAATGTGGCCTCATCACTGAACGCAAGACGTTTATTGAACTCGTCTTCAAGTTTCTTTTGCATATCAACACAGAATTGTTTGCGCTTTCGCTTTTCAGCTGCAGCTATGGCCTGAACGACCTGCAGTTTGCAAGGTTTCATTGCCAAACGATTCCTTACTTCCCGCCAAATTGTCGTTGGATGTATCAGGGTCTCCATACTTGTTCTTCTTATAGACTTTTTGGGGCTTCGCAAGAGTGTTTGGCGAATCCGCTCGACCTTCCCTTCTGCTGTTGCTGGTCGTCCAGATCCTTTTGCTCTGCACAGGCAGCCTTCGTCTTCGAATTTCTTTTTCCAGCTCCAAATCTGCTTTGCTCTTGGTGACTTCTTAGAGAGCTTTCTCACAAATGCACGCTGCACAGTCTTGTTTGAGATTGTTCTAGCATACTCCAACACACAAAACGCCTTTTCTCTGCTAGTGAATGCTATTTAAACACACAGGTTTGAAGGCAGTACGAATAATTTATCAATTAAAAATTTCTACACCTGAAAAGACAACCAAATCAAATATTAAACACAAAGTTTTGGCCAGTTTCTACACATGCTGTGTAAATTTAAAGTCGTTTAAACAGGAACTACCAAAGTTATTAGATTGCAAAATGATCTCAAACTTTTTGAAACACCCTGTATTTAGGAAGGACTTTTGAAACAAAAAACAAAAAGCTAGGAGTTTGTTCAAGGTTTAAAACGACCAACATATTTCTTGGCATATACCTACTTTTCCGAATGACGAAGTCATTTTTAGTGTTTTGGATATCATTTTATGATAAGCATAAAGGATCAGAGAGGGATTACACACAGTTACCATGGCCCCAAAAGATGCCTTTAGTCCCATTTCCATGTTTCATTATTTTTGAGTGAAACAGTAAAACGTTGACAAGAGAGAATGTTGTTTAAAGCAAATACTTTCAATATAACTGCTATACATGATACGACACAAGACCGCTACCAAACAAAGATTGTTTACAATTTTTTTATAACTTTGAATTTACCAAACTTTACCTTATTTATTTGTATAAAATTAATTAAGAGTTGCATTCAAATTCATTTTCTGCAATTAAGGATTCTGCATTTACTTAAGAAATTATAAAAACAAAGATAAAACATTTTCGTTCAATTTTCTCCTATCTAATATCAAAAATTTCAAAAAAAATTGCCCCAGTACAATTGTTTTTTCCGGCCACTTCATAAAACTAAATAAATTTATTTAACTGAACTTTGACTGCCTTGTATTTACGAGGTAAAGAAAATCGGCATTGTAATGCCAGAAGAGCAACAGGCAAGGCTGAAAGCAAATTCGTGAAGCAGAAAAATTAGATGATCACTGAAACAAGATTTTCACTCCTTTTCCAAGACTCTTTAAATTATAAGAAAATTCTTTATTTCTACGTAATAATTTATTCATGGAGTGGGTATTATGCCGTGGCGCCTTTTGGTCTTGACACTTGGCCGCATTTAGAGATGGCCTCTTGGGCTCCAGCCACAAGTTATCTTTATACAATAATGGTTATCATCATAAAAGAAGGACAAAAAGCCTGGCTGATTACTAGAGCTGATCCGTGGTACAGAATTTGAAAATTGCAGAAAGTAAAGTATTCATTCTCGAAACTTTTCGTCTGACATTTTTCAAGAGAACACGTCAGAAATAGTGTGAAAAAGATAAAGTGACTCATTTTATCTTTTTCACCCTATTTCTGACGGATTCTCTTGAAAAGTGTCTGACGAAAAGCTTCGACAATGAATACTCTACTGTCTGGTTGATTTCCCTTAATGACCCCTAGTCTCTTTTTGAAATTGTAAGCCAATACCCCTCTAATATAACCTGCTTAACTTTTAAAACATTGGGTGCTTGGTCTCTACGGTCACCTCTTTTCCTGACCACACTTTTGCGAAAAACAAGGCTATTTTTCTTGTATCAATGCACTTTGAAAAATTGGAGTGGTTTGACATGCGTATTTAGGCAACGTAGCAAATAAAAGCATTACGACCACTAAAGTGATAGATGACTTAAGATGACCTTAGTGAAAAAGATTGGGCCTGGTCCCGTTACCTTGCATTGGAGGTAAAGCCTATACTTCACATTCACGTATATGAGCTAAGTATGAGCCACATTTTGTTGTTAATAAGCACGTTTTATGATAAAACTTTTAGGTTTCTATGCAAGATTTGCGCGTAATATTGTAAATTTTAAAGCTCTCTTTCATCATGATTTCGCAACGACCACTAACTTCCTATCGCTCGTAAACAGAGATAGCTTGTAGCATGTAGAATGTAATATTGGCAGCGACAGCCTGACAGCGCGAGCTCGCAGCATATACCTTCACCGCGGCAATAGTTTGTCCAAAACTCAAATTTAGCATTAATGCGTAGAAAGCAAAAACTTATACTGACAGGAAAGCCCCCCTAAAAATATCAAGGTCGTTTGTTTATGTGAGTGCAGTTAACCAAAACAGTGAGGCAAAATAAAATGAGAGCAAGGACTAGCCAAAAAACAAGGTGCATCAAAAGTGGGAAATCAGCTATCTTCAAATTTAATCACTTTTTTAGCCTGCCGTTGTAGTTTTAAATAGATTAATGACAATCATCGAAAAGTAGTCACTAATAAACACGCAACAATGGAGTTGGATGGCATTCTTTCAAGCCGTATGTACGCTTTCTGACCCTGAATATAATGTTGTCGCTATTTGGCCTTCCGAGAAGTCCAGCAATACAAACTATCTCTTACATTCGTTGGCGCGGATCGCACCCAGTTTGAGTGTCAGGCGGAAACGACCATAAGAACAAAGGCCCTCCTTAAGCTTTTCGATATTTCTTAGGTCTAACATTCGTCATACCCTCTCCGTGATATGGTTTGAATTGCAGGCTTAGAGATGACGAGATTTTTGCTGTAACTTTCTTGGTTAGCAATCCACGCTTCCTAACCATAAGAAAGGTAGATTAGCAGCAGTTAGTTTGAGAAAGTAATTCAGGGCAGCATGCTTTATGCTTAATTTTCTTTGATGACGTCATAGCTCTGCGTATCGTTTTCGTTTCAATCGATAGATTGAACGCGGTCATGCTGAATTGCAAGGTCGCGTAAAGAGAAAGCTTTTGCAACAATAGGCTTTCTGCCAGCCAGCAAGAATCAATTTACTATTGATGTTAGACCAGGAGCACTTGCGCAGGATCAGAAGCTATTGAACATTTGAAGGACGTGAAAGATCCTTTAGGTTCCATCAAAACGCAATGGAATTAAACAACATCCTCAAAGCTGGATTTTCTGTAGAGTAAATTTTGAAAGGCATTCATGCCAAAGACAATGCCAAAATGAAAGAAACACAGAGAGGTTTTTTGTTTTGTTACGCTTCATTTATATAATTGAATTGGTCTATTATATAATCTTTTCGTTGCGATGCTCATACCACAAAACGAAAATGGAAGCGGTTCAATTATGTAACTTGGTAAACATGATATGGGACTTACGTGGCTTGGTCATGGCATAAACGCAGCCAGAGAAAGAGCAAATTAATCCGAAGTGACGCACTTACAGTTAAGTGGTTGTAATACCAGCACCCCCTGCTGGTAATGTCGAAGCTTAGAATATTAAATCAGGCGTCTGCGCCGGTTTCACTCAATTTCAAAGAAAATGATTTCAATATTTAGATGATGTGAAGCTTGACACCAATATTTTGTTGCAAAAGGTACAACAGGACTATCTTTACCCGCCCCCTTCTTTTTGTAGGGGGATCACTAATTTGTTTACTTGGAGAAAGTTAATTTAAAATGTATAAAGACTTCATTTTTACATGAATCCCTTTGAAAACTTCGAAAGATAATCTCAAAGATCTATGCTTTCAAGGAAGAATAGTGAAAATGTACCAAAGAACGCAGTTTTTGTAGAAACAGCAATTTTGTGAAGTCCAGCCACCAAAATTTAAATGTTTTTGACCGGTAGGCTCTATTTCAAAATGATTTGAGACTTCATTTTTGATGTGTCTATTTGCAAATTTAAATCGGCAACGCCAAAGAATCATACCTTCTAGGAAGAGTAGTCAAAATGTACCGAAGAGTTAAGTTTTATCTAAAAATTGCAAGTTTGTTTGGTATAGCACAATAATTGTTTAAGAAAAAAATGCAACCTGATGTGTGGCAAGCAATTGTTGATCAGCCATTATAAATTAATCCTTAACCCTAACTAATTCGAGTAATATATTGCTGGAAAGCAAACTTCATCAGCTTTTAACGACACTGACTATTAATACTTTACCATAACGTTTGTATATTGAACTTACCTGCTTTTACTCGGCTAACTGCTTTTTGATACAGAGGAGGGAGGTAAAAAGTAAAATTGCTGATCTTAAAGTTCAATTTTTGTATTATAAAAACAAACAGTAAAGGTATATGTCAAACATTATTGGAATTACCTTAAAATAACTTTTAATTTGCGAAAAAAATTTTAAAAATCGGTAGAGAAATGAAGTAACAGTTGAAGAATTTTGTAAAAATTTTGCATTGCATGATGATCTCTGGTAGCGAAAGATTGTGCTGATTGTTCCAGACAGCATTAGGACGTCACAAAGCGAGTTTGAAGCGTGTAGAAAAAAAGCAAAAAGCATGCCTACAAGATTTAAAATGCTCAAAAAATTGAATCTGGTTTTGCACCGTCAATTAAGCTTCAATTATTGTATATTTGTTTTTATTGTAAGCATCCAGTCAGTATCTCGCAATTTTTTTATTTTCTCAAAAAATACTGATTGTTGAGAAGCTTTTAATCGTGTCTCTACAATCAGTAGCTTTTAAGAAAATACAGGTAGCAAATTAGGCAATCAAACGTTACCTGCGACATCATTTTAAACTCGAAAGGGATGACATTTTTGGTAACTTGGTAAGTTGAATATTGGCTTTTATTTGAGCAAAAAACACTTTTCTTTTGTCAAGAAATACAAGTTAAAAAAATATCTTCGATTATGGCGTCATCATGATATCACAAAACCCGTTGTGACACTCACTTCGAGGTGATGATTATTTGTGACAAGTTTGATGGTCGTACGCGCCGTGGTTTTAGAGACTTTAAAGGGTACGTACGCGCGCACAAACAGCACTTTGCTAAACATATTTTGAGAAATTTTGATACAGTAAAATTTGCTTATCTCGGCTTTATCTATGCAATAAAATTAATAGATAATATGGTTTAATCTTCGGGCAGATTTACTCTTCCGATAACCAAACATTTTTTGCTCTCTTATGATTGTGACTGTGTAATTTTGCGGCAGCTATGAGGGAATTTTGAAGTGAATACGATACCATTTCAACCAGTTAAGATTACTCCTGAGCAAACGTGCATAGAAAATGCCATCTGTTTTCGAGCTGCTACAGAAGTGAGCATCGCTCTTAGCAAATATATTTTGCCCTTTGAAGGAGCTGTACCTCTGCAAAGGTTTGGCATAAATATCTTTGTGCTGAGAAACAAGACAGACGCGTTCAAAAAGAAGGTATCACTCATGGAAGATAGCCTTTTGCAAAAGTAAGACACAGAAAAAGTTCTAACTTTTGACGACTTCATGACAAGGGATAATGTTTTAGCTAAAGGGTTATTGAGCATTATAAATCCAAACTTTATTTTCCAGAACATGAAGATCCTTGAGAACGAAATCTTTAAATCGACTATTCTTTCATTAAAGATATCAACATACGTGACCTTAATTTCTGCGAAAAAAGAAAGTCAGATTGAGTTATGTTGTAATAACCCTTTACTGTTCAAATGAAAAAAACACTATTTTTCAATTCCGGATGTTTCTCACGAAGAAATATCCGTCTCTCAGCCACATAGCAGTCAAATTGTTAGTAGCACTTTCAACAAACAGTTATGCACAACGCTTTTCCGGTATTTGTCAACACTAGATTTAGTTAAAACCAAATAGAAAAATCGATTAGATGTTGACGCAGAGTTTCGGCTTTAAAGCTTCGTTGTAGTGACGTTTGTATTGCATTCTAGCAATAAAACAGCAGCAAAGCTTGCAGTAGCTTGATAAATGACCTTTTATTCTGTATGCGCATTGCTTGGCACTTTCTTGTTAGTAATTTCAAGAGTAATTTCTCATGTACTTCTCAAAGTACATATACGCCGAGGTAACGCGTTATGCTCCATCTATTTAGTGCGATTTTATGTTGCCTGCCCGCAAAATCTTTTTGTGGTTACCGGCCACCTGGTATAAAAAGGTTGAGAACCAATGATATATAATAGAAAATTCGGAGAACTAAAATGTTCTAAAACTTTTTAAGTGGTTTTAAATTTTTTTTGTAAAAGAATGCTTTTTATAAAAAGATGATCTTAGCAGTTAAGTATATCCAAAACTGTTTCTATTTCTTAACTGTGTTAGTCGCGGTTTCCTTTAAAAATTATCTCTAAGTTTAGGTCGTACAAAAAGACATAAAATTACGAAAAAGTCGTAAATAGTGGTCCTAGAATTTAATGGCTTGTTCCTCAAAATACACATCAATTACTTCGGCGCACCCCGCCTCACAACTTTAAAATTATGCTTCCATGCACTTCACAAAACGAACAAAGAAAATTTTTTGAAATCGCTGGTGAAGCGGACGCAGCCGGCTGACTTGATATTTTTTACCTGGACGTTACCGATGGGGACCCTACTAGTGCAAACACTTAATTAGGAGTGCTTCATTTCGAGTTAGTTTGCTATCTGCACGGCTTCGCCAAGACCAAACAACATAAGTGCAGCTCGAGTCTCAGCTCATACAAGAACGCCCACAGTTACGAAAAAGTCTCCAAAAAGTTCTAAGCAGTGAGCCTAATATTCAAGTTTAATGACGTCCATGGTAAAAACAGGGCATATATGACCTCGCCAGAAGATTCAGAAACTTGGGAAACATGCAGCCGTTATGTGCAACGCCACGAAATGTTTTTCCTATCAATTGCGTTTCCAAAACAGATAGTTTGCTTTGGAACGAGATTTGGCTATGTCAAAAAACTTATTTTTTTTATTACTGTTTTCGCAACTATCCAATGGGAGAAGCAGGCTGAACCGATATTATTAACTTCAACATTACTTATGGGGGACCGTACGAGCGACGCCGGCAGGGCAGGCTAGTAATAAATTTCTAAGCAGACTTTATCACTCTTTGTTGATAGCAGACTCTTATCAACACTTACGGATAGGTAGTAAAGTCGTTTGGATAAGATATCTCACGTGGGCTTGATTTTTGCTTTCTTTCTTTAAATTTTTTTTAATGTTTAAGATCACGGCAAAACTTTTGAAAAGCGACGCCAGCGCTTTTTTCTGTCTTGTTCCAAACAAGAAGTCACGTGACTGTCGTGTGACGCATGCTGTGACGTCATTTTTCACATGAACCACAGAGCGAAGCGCGTCAGCTATTCATCCACATTCGACAGAATGCAAGCTAGTTGTTGTTAGCTCGTTGGGAAAAGAAACGCGTTGCATTTTGAATGAGACTGGATGACGTCCTTCTATGTGTTATTGAAAAAGAGCAGTGAAACGAAAGCAGAATTAGTTACAGTTAACTTAGAGTAGTTCCACTCAATGTCCTGTTTGTAAATTACTTGTGTTGGGAGAGGAAATAAGTTTTAACCATCTGCTCGGTCCTCCCTAAGTCAAAGTTGGTGCTACTCTTTGGCCCTAATTACGTAATCCAATGTTCAGCTCCTAGGTCAAAATTTCATGTTTAGTCAATGCTAAAAGTACTACCCTTATTCCGAAAAAGGATGAAATCATGATGAGACGTTGTTTCGTCGATCCACTTTTCCAGTAAAAATAGGCGAAGCGTGGTACGACAGGAAAGGATAGTAGCCTAAACATGATATTTGTTGAAGAGTTTTTGTCATTCTCATTTTTAAAGCTTGCTTGTTTTTTGGTGGTAGGAGTGAAGGTTAGACACCCACACCACGTACTGAAACTTTTGCATAAAACAAAACACAAACTGTTTTGCATAAAGCGGCATGGCAGTAAAATTGTGACGCTTTGCCTGAAACATGAATCTGCGTTAGCTTGTCCTTGTGCATTATTTCCAATGATTATTCCTACCACATAGCAGTGCACTTTGTATTTTGCCGGTAACTGTTAAATTCCGACATGTTTTTCAAGTTTTGCCAATCAATGGGTAGGTAGCCCACTACTGCAACGTAAGGTCGACTGCTGTTGTATTTATCGTCTGCTATTTGTGTCTTAGCCACAGTGAACTGAATAGGTGCTGTTCTTGTTCGTATTCAACCATTCTAGATATCATATTTCAGCACTATGAAATATCATTCTTTGTAGTTAAAATATGAGTTTCGAAGCTGTATGCGAGAAAATACAGATAGATTCATTACCTAAGCAAATTTTGTCAAACGCCTTTTTACGACGACTAGTCAGGCACGTAGTTAGCTGCTTTCTGGGAGGGGAAGAGTTTGAGATACCATCACTTTTGTTACGAGTAAATTGATCACTTAATTTTATTAAATAGAGTGTATCTATCACCCTCTTACCTCTTGCTACGCCTGCAACTGTAAGTTAGCGCCCCGTAATTGTAAAGGTCTTCCCTTGTTTCACTTCGAATGGCAAGTACGATGCTAAATCAAATTATAAAGCTTTTACTGCTTTTACAAAGGTTGAAAGCGGTGGTGCGTCCAAAAATAACAATGCTAGAATTATACTGATGTTTTGCTATTGTCTGGCTGGCGCGTGAGATCAAATAAATGCTCGAAGCTGCTGTCTTCAAACCAATTGTAAATCAATATTTAGTTTATCGCCCGTGATTTAGTCTAATGTTACAGACCGTGCTTGAAAACTTAACATAGCAACTTGTCAACCTCACCACAATGATGCTAACGCGGGATTAAAAGCAGGAAGTTTGTTTTAAGGGGAGACATGTCCCCCTCAATTTTTAAACTTTTTTATTTTACTTAATAAAGCTCGCATAAAGTTTGTCCCCTGCAAAGGTTCTTGGCAAACTAAGTCCATGATTACAAGTAGGCCTAGAATGTTGAGAGCATTCTTTGCTTGATTTCTTCGTTGAGCCCTTGACAGTTAGCCTTGCTTAGTTGTAATGTTGGTGATATAAACGCCTTTTACCATTTGTACTGGTCACTCAGAAGCAAAACTGAGTACAAGAAGCTCTGCGTATAAACTTGGCTTTTCCCGAAACTTTTAAGCGCTGAAAAGTGTTGTGTTTGTTACAAAAAGATTGGTTATATGCTATTGTTTTCAAGATGCTCAATCTTCTGGCTAGATCAACGTAATCGTCTTATTAATAATGTGTGGTATGCTGTATGTGGAGTTGGTACAGATTTGTGTTCTTAATGGCTAGAAGAAAGTTTAGAGGTAGGAAAGTCAACTGAATTAAATGAAACGTATTAGAACATCTTTATCTGTTTTTGAGGGCAATTAACTCTCTCGTTCCACTCCCCTTTTTTCTCCCATTTGCTGCATATAATCTTCATTGTGCTCATGATTGTTTTGGAAAATATAGGCAAAGTTCTCGGTAAGCCTAATTTTATGTTCCCTAGGTTCGTGGCTCAGAAATAGAAATTTGATGACTCTTTCTAAGACTTCCGGCAAGATTAAAAATACATTAGAATACTGTAGACAGAGCATACCGGCAATTTACAAAACTATATTAAACTGACAATAAATTTTAATACGCTATGCGTAAAAACACTGTTGTAAAATCGTTGAGTCATTCCGCTCAAACCTGATTACTTCGTCATTGCGAAATGTGGTTGAAATTTGTTGGGTTATCGAGCTTTTTCGTTGCTCTTTTCGATTAATCTTAAGTTTTGTCGCTGAGCTTACCGTTAGTATATGAAAATGTTGCTGCTAATTGGAGAAACTAATTACAAAAATGCCTTGTTGTAGCTGAAGTAATATGTTAGTTTAAATTTGCTTTAGAGTTATTCAGTTAATTCTGAAAAAACAAAAATTTTCATCCATCATGGCTAGATGCAACTTGGAAAGTTTTAAAACTTCTAATGTTGGTCATAAAAATTTTGAAGTATTGGAAACTTGAATCCTATGTGATTATAGTTGTCGACATTTATAATGTGCCAATTTTTTTAATCGCTGAAGCGTGGGCTCCTTAACAATAGGATTCTTCGCTAATTGTTAAGAGGACTGTCATGTCGTAAGTCAGTATTATAGGTTGGTTGTTCTCTGCTTGCTAATTTGGGCTTCTGGCTGATCAGGCACATAATTACCCAATTCTTCCTTCGTATTAATGCTACATCTTTGTTTTAGTGCTTAAACATGTCGAAAAAAAATGAAATTGTGATTCTGTGATAATCAAAATGCGATTGATGACAATGGTAGAAATATACTTTCATTCTGAGTCAGCAAATTGCATGAAATGCAATTTATCGTTCTGTTGCCACACTGTTTAGTCATGATAATGTTATTAGTGTCAAAAGCATTTTGATGTGGATAAATTGCTGTAAACTTACCCTGTCTAAGGTAGCGGTGCACGTTTTTAAATGCGGGACAATGGTTTTGGCATTATCTTGTCACTACGCTGTACCGCAATTGTAAAAGGTTTAAACAGTCCACCATCTAGAGCAGTGGTTCTCAAACTGTGCGTCGCGACGCCCCGGTGCGTCGTTTCAATTTTCCAAAGGCGTCGCGGGATATTTTGGTTTTGTGCCATTAAGTCTAGGTTTTATTGTGTCAAAAGAACTCTGATCGTAGATTCCTTTTTTTACTTTCTTCTGACATTTTCACAATAGTGTTTTTAATACACTGTTGCAACGGTTGACTTGTTATTCAAGAATCAAATTACAGAAGTTTAACTTAATTGGCGAAAAATATATAAAGAATAAAGCATTCAGTTTTATGTTGGACGAAAACAGGAAAGATGAGTTACAAACTTAGAAGAGCGTAATTTTACGATTGAAAATGACAGACCAATCCAAAATCTCGGGAGCATTTGCATAGGGGCAGTTATTTATGTAGATTATGGGTCACATTTATCTCGCAGTACGGCAAACTAAACTGTAGGATGCTGTCTGGTGCGTCGCAAAGTCTCGCAAGCTTTTTTAAATGCGTCGCATCGCAAAAAGTATGAGAACCACTGATCTAGAGTTTGGATTAAACAACCGATCGTTTCAAGCCGTGTAATAGTAAACAGATTGTCCTTTTCGCCGTCGATAAACCTGCCTCCAATCGTTTTGTGAAGTCTTAGCCAATCCTTTAAAAATGACGCAACCATATCAGATCTTTAGAATGGCGTTCAGCAATAAGAAGATAATGTGAAGGATAAAACATAAAACCGAATTTGCTAATGATAGCTAACGTATATGTTGGCGGTAATACCCGTTGCAGTGACAAAGCGCAGAAAAACTTAATAATAACGTAGTTTACTTTGAGAAAAAAGTTTGCGATTAAAAATTTTACTTTTTGGACACGATTACAGAGTATGTGGTGATAGCTTGATCGAGCAGTTTCGAAGTGTTGAGGTAGTAAGATATAGTAGCATGCAGTTATGCGACTAGTCAAAAGAGTTGCAGAGACTAAATTAAGATATGATCAGGGACCCCAGTAAGATTTTTCGAATTTACCTAGAAAGTGGAAAAATTTCTAAGCTAATTAAATAAAGCAAAAATAACAAAATTTTTGTTTATACTGTACATAAAGAATAGATAACCAAATTATAATTAAATAAAATAAAAACAACCGAATTATGGCATATACATTGCAACGCCAAGCAACCAGCAAGACCAGTGTTGCCAATTCTGCTCAAAAAACGGCTATATCGGTTAACAAGTTTATGATATTAATAGTATTACTATAAATTTCTTTCCAAATTTACCCTCATAAACTTGTTAGTCGATCTAGCAGGTTTTTGATAGTTAAACTAACAGTAAAAGTTGGTACTTATACGTGATTTTACTTGAAATCCCAAGATTTTGACCTTTTTCGAAACTACTTCCCAAGATCCCAAGGAAGCCGAAATCCCAAGCACGAGATCTCTGGATATGATGCATTTTTTGGGGTTTTTGAGCACCAGAACATATTTGAATTATGATTGAGTAATCGTTTTTCACGTAGACTAGAAAGAAATCTTTGAAACACATTTTTAAGGCCTTTAGTAAGACTTGGTAGTGGAATTGAACTGAAGCTTACAAAGTTCGACGCGACGCTTTAACCACTACACCGCCGCGCCCAGCAGCTAGAAACAAACGTAGGTGCGTTGTCGGCTAAACTGGTTGACAAACTATTAAAATAGCGAACAGCATTCAAATGTAATTAATTTCAAAATTGATAAAAATTGCTCCTTTCACTTACTGTCAATTCGAAAAGTGCTGATAAATAACTTCACCTGTTTAGTTGCATGTAAGTGTACCAAAGCTACGATTCTTCATCGTAAGCGTAACTAGGCCTAGGTCCAATTCCTTTGTCAAGTCATGAAAAAAACTTTGAAATTGGTGGTCACAGGTCTCTTGCTGATGTTCAGCGAAATGTTAAGGATAGAATGAATGTGTAACCGATTTTACTCTGTCATGACAAAAGTATGTTTTATCGCTAAATGACTGCTATAGTTGAAATACGCAAAAAACTCAATACCGGTATTTCAGAAGAATTGAAGGAGTCCTAGCCTTTTTCTTGCCATAATGACACCGTCATAATTTAGCACTGTTGCGTGCCCACATTGGATGTGAGATATCTACACCTCTTTCCTGGATTTGTTCCTGTGTAAGACATGCTTCTTCTGCGGTTCTGGAGTAAAAAGCACCAAATGTTTATTGCTGTGTTTTACGACTTGCAGAGTTGCGTGGGATCAATGTTCTTATCCCATCACACTCTTGCTTACAAATACCTTTCAATAAATTTTACGTAAAACCAAAAAAACGATATTTTCAGATCTCCTTGGTTCTTAGCAGCAGGAATAGCATGACGAAGGAAAGGAAAAGACCTGAAATAATTGTTGCATGGGTTAAAAAAAACTGCCCAATGGTGGCATGCACTGGTACAATTGGCGAGCCAAGCGACATAAAGTCTTAAAATATTTTATTTCTCTTGAAACATGGCCGATTTTTAGATAAAATACACTTGGATAAATTATATTTAGGCTATTTGGTCTTCGTAAGACAAGCTTATGTAGCCATTAAATATTAACCAGTTAGAGGCGATACGAGGTGCTTTCAAGGCATATTGACCTTGCAAGTGTCCTTCCTTTTCAACACTTACGCGCATATTTGATCGAAGTTTCGTTGAATGTCGATGTCTGTCTTTGGGGATGCTGCTTTGGATATGACAATTTGAAATCGTTTAAAGTAACAAAACAGAAGTTATTGGCGCTTTTAATGGCGCTAAAACGTCTAATTAACGTTTGTGATTTTCTCAACATTGTTTTCATTGCCGAGTTGCAAACAGAAGAATAGGCAAAGCATTTGAAACAATTAAGTAGCCTTGTTTTGCATGTTATGTGGTTGGGAGAAACATTTGACTCTTAAATCTAAGCAAACAAAATTTACCTGCTAATTGCTTAAAACCCCATTCCACGTTTATTGCAGGTTTTGACCTCGACACAATCAAATTGCTTTCGATTTGAAAGCAGGTACGAGCAGCATTACTCGTATTTTGAAATTCAAAATTATCTTTATCGGCCTTCTTTGGAAAGGCTGCGATAAAATAAAGATCCTGATATCAGCAGCCTTTTATCGTAATATCTAATGATATCACAAACTAAACATATGGTTTTGAAAAAAAAACCATAGGAAAAGGTCAGCAGTTATCTAAGGTCTTGTTTTTTTTCGTAATTCTGGTAGTGTTTTTAAACACTGGCCTCAGAGTCAGGTATATACAGGGCGACCATAAAGGGTCCACCATGAAGTTTTAAGGACATGAAAAAACCTACCAGGTTTCTGCAACCTATACGAAAACGAGGATGTTTAGAGACCGACTGCAAGAGTGGCACGCTCTAAGAGCGCCTCGCCCGCGGCAAAGTGAACCCCCCCAATGACAACGCTGAATGTAGGAATTCGTTTCGAATGAAAAAGTTTACCAGGAAAGGATAATCGGGTAAAAAGGAATTACTCATGAACCAAGGAGTATTGTAGAAAAAATAAAGTTTTGCTCTGGAGCGCTTAAATCCTCTTTAAGTGGCCTTGCGCCTGGTCCATACTGATCATGATTTATTCAGAATGAAAAAAAAGCATCAAGTAACTAGCTGATAAAAGCGAATGGCGGTTAACATGTTGCTAATGTTTATTTAGTGTCTCCTTGTAGAGCTTGGTGTATTAAGCGTTATGTTTGTGACATGAACAATCATGAGCGAGTCCAACGTTTATTTCTTCCAGCACGATGACGTTATACCGCCCTATCGCCAAGTAGTGAAAGGTGAGCTGTTATTGCCCTTGTCCGGGCGCAATAGTGCGCCTAGCAGGTTGGAGAATTTTGGGGAATTTCAAGCTAAAAATTTGAAAAGTTCTGCCGAGGAAACGAATTTGAAGTCGACCTCGTTGACGAACTTATTTTCAAGACAACCACATTCTTATGACGACACATTTGACGCCCACGGTTTGTCGAACGATTTTATTCACAGCTTAACTGGCAGCATGCAGTTCAAAAACAACGAGTCTGACGGATCTTCTCTGCCCAACCCAATTCTAAATGGAACTTTTCTTCCTCGCACGTGTCATGACCCTAACAACAACGACGATACTTTGGACGACAGCGACACCATTTCACAGTCGTCATCTACCAGTTTGGAACCGTCGGACGATCACTGCTGCTTCGTCAGCAAATCGGAATGCCAGAAAGGCGGGCGTTCGGACGGTTTCGGCCTTCCTAACTGGCGTCGGTTGATACGTCACGACACCTTCAACCTCGACGTGCTAGGCCTAGACAAGAAAGAAAGCGATTTCGTGACCAGTGGCGTTAAATGTGACGGAAAGATGACGCCGATGACGTCGTTAGTAACGAGCGAAAAAAACGAAGAAGATGCGGAATCGATTTCCTCGCTTTCTAGCGATGATACGTGAGTTTTTCTTAATTCAGTGGTGGATTTAGGGTAAAGCAAGTGAGGCAGCTGCCTCGGGCCCCCTCATGGAGAATCCATTTAGATCTCCATTTAGGCCCAAAACCTTTAGTTAACAACAAATATACCTGTTCCACACCTTTGAAGGAAAATTATTTCCCAAAAAGAACAAAAATCACTTGTGAGTGCTCTACAAATTGGGGGTCCTCAAGCAATCTTGCCTCAGACCCCTACAATCCTTGATCCACCACTGTATATATCGTAAGTTTTTTGTTGGTGAAGCGTTTGCAGCATGCGTGGGTGCAAGCTGCGAAGTGTGGTGAGGGTTCGCGAAGTTGGATACTCGAAACAAAAAACATTTGATAGTTTCAAATGAGAGCGTTGGACCACAGGAAACCTAATTTTGACTTACCCAAACCAATGGCCTATTTGGAAATTATGGTATGCTGGTGATAAGGTCGCGGATGATATTCAATATTGTCAAAAATGTATTAAACCAATGGTTTTCATACTATGGTACGCGTACCAGCAGTAGTATGCCAGCGCTTTTCAGATGGTAGGCTAGCAGCATCAAGGTCACATACGAACTTGACAATAAAGTAAATTTATGTCTATTTGTTGAAACTGTTGCTTCAGCTAACCAGACGTTGTATTGAACTTAATGCCAAGTTCTACCCAAGAACGCAACAAAAATTTGTTAAGAGTGGGGGAGGGGCTAGCCGTGAAAACTTTATTCATTTCAAAAAAGATCTTTTCTGGGTCTTCAAAGCAGAGTTGTTGGGCGTATGACTACCAGAATATGGCTAAAGGCGATACCAAGTGTCAGCGAAAAGTTTCTAGTTGGTGCGCAGACAGCCATTCATTGAGAATCACTGATTGAACGAAGTATGATTAGCACATATCCTATCTCTTCTTAAAAAAGTTACTGATCCCAAGTTATTCGTTTATCGAACTTAAAGGACTTGCAAGCTATTTACGCAAACGAAGCATGACGCACGCAATCAGCCATTGTTTGATATAAAAGCCTACTAGCAGCTGTACGGTAGCTTACCTGTAAGTATGGTCGCAATGTCGCCGGATATTCCTACCACGCAAATCGATTAGTTGGTTGGTAAAATAATTTGTAACACAAATATCGGTACTTACTTTACGCCTCCTCCAGGTCTATAAGCACGGGACAATGAAGCTCCTTGCGACACCAATTTAATTATAGTACCGTAATAATTGCTAACTGTGGACAAAAGTTGTTTCTAAACTGATAGTCGAGATTGGATAAAGGAATTAGAAACGAGCATCTTTGCGTCAGCGGTTTGACTTCGACGCGCAAGACCGGGATTTGCCTAAGGAAGTCATTGATGGTGGCTATTTTGTGTAGTCAAATATATTTGCTAAAATTATGAATCAAAACGCTAAACAAATGCTTTTTCACTGTTATTGTTAAACATGTAAACGAGGTGATGTGACCTTCACTTATGTGACCTTGGCGACAAAACCTTGCCCATCATCCTTCTCTTTTACGAAGAACAACTTGGCCACAGGCAAAAGAAAACGATTTCTTTCGTCCACAGCTACAAATTGCTTTTTACGGTGTGCTGTTTTCTATTCAACTTCTATTCGCTCTGATTTAATTGCGTTTAACAACCAGAATGACGTTCGTTCCACTGCATTCAAATTGCCAGCAAGCATGTGTTTATCGCAATGTAAAAAAATTTTTGACGCCTTTTTTTACGTACATTTTTTGTTTTTTTTTCGCAAAACATTAAAATTGTAAGCTACGCAAGCAAACAGGTTAGACCAAAACATGCTGTATTGCAATTGTAGAACACATAAGTGCTACGCGGAGTAGTTGGTACGTTGGATGCAGCGCCTTGTCAGTATAGTTGCAAGCGTATCGAAAAAATAAAGCTTCGCCGAGATGGCGAGTCGGGTGCAAAGGCATTTTGCGGCTTTATGCGAAACCTCCAAGACAGTTAAATCAATGAATCTAGTTGTATAGTGCTTGGTTAAGTTTTAAAAATACACTAAACAAAACATGTTTGTTTTAAAAAGCGCATTAAAAAGGACAACTTACATTTAGAAAATATCGGCATTTAGAAATCTAAATAATGGTTTCTAGCATTGTTTGATCGCATTTCACGCTTAATTAATGCGAGGCGCACTGAAATAAACTGCAGGCCTGCCCGCCAAGTCATCGTGTTTCCGTTGCTTTCAGTGCTACTATTCTAAAGCTGAAAGCTGTTCTTTTTTATGCTTTACGGATTTAGCACGTCATAAACGGGGCAAGTTAGGACAATGTTACGTCATAAAAAAAGCATGTAACGTTTTTTCAAAGAGTGCTCTTGCCTTAATTTCAAGCCAATACCCTGCATTATACCAAAATGCCCAAATCTAAGAAGTTTTTGATAAAATCGTTAATGGAAATCGCCCAGAAATGTTAGCTTTCAAGGATTTGCAATGATCATCATATTTGCTCCGGTTATAATAAACGTTTGATCTTTGAGTTTAGACACATGTGGTCCTTTAAATTTAGAAGAAAGTGTCATTATTTTGCACTCACCACATAGAAGAGTGCAGGCTATAATGAAAGCTTTGCCCATCATCAATAGTGAGGGGAATGCTCCTGAAAATTGGACATGCAAAAAAAGGAAAAATTACCGTGAATTAAAAAAGTTTTTGAGTAGAAAATATGATAGCCAGGAAACTATTGAACATTTATTTGAAAACGTTTCGCTTTATATTTAAAGCATCATCAGTTGTGGTTAAAATGCTACCTACTTAAAAAGTTTTTGTTTTCTCTATGTCATTACCAAGCACTAGCAGATTGAGAAGAGAAAGATCACCGCTTTAATAGTAACAACGACATCTTGCTTAACTTGTCGTAAGACGATAGACAAGAGTTAAGAAACTCCAAATTGACCTTAAGGTTTTGTGGTCAATAACCAATTACCTGTCAATACTGTTGCGGTCTGCTGTAATCAGAGTTTGAGCTTCAAAGCGAACTATTTTTTATCGCTCCGACCGAAAACTCTATTGCAAGTTATCTTTATGCACCTTGCTTACCATGTAGCACATTGTGGCATAAATTTATGATAAAGCAGGTGGTGTATTTTTAAATCTCAATGTTAAGGCTTTGTGATTTTTTTTATTCGTAACATTGCCTTACAACCTTCAAGTCGTTTGCTTGTTGGACCTGAAAACGCATTTGAAACTGTAACTGGAGTACACACCAAGCATGGTTTACATTTGTTGATGTTGCTTTTGTTGCAGATTTGTCTGCGAAGACATAATAGAAGAGAAACCTCCAGCGGTGTATCGGTCTTTTTCGGACAGTACCGTGCATCGTAGTAACCGCAAAGAGGAAACGGACGCGGTGAAAAGGCGTAAATCGGTACACTTTGCCGATACAAGTGGTTATGAATTGGAAATCCACATTCCAATTTCTCAAAGTGATGAATACAGGGTTCCTCCAAGACTAATGGAGGTAATGGATTGACGCTGTTTTTTTTTTTGATAAAAGATCAGAATTGCCCGCCTTTGCATGCGTTCAAGCTGCATGATTGTAGTCGTCTTGCAGCATTATCGCATTTTTATCTTTCAGACTTGCAGGACAACGACAGCAGCGCTAAGCATCGGCATTTGTTCAGACCTACTTCGGAATTTCCAAGTCTAAGTCTCCGCTGCGTTCTTGATTTACGCGATAAGATATTGCTGAACACAATTTTTTTTTGTGTCGCCTAAGCGGAGAAAATTGTTCCAAAGAGTCTTTTCCAAGCAATGGCATCATCAGTAGGTTTGAGCGCATGACCATTCGATCATTACGGTCGAACCGATTCCCTACGTTGTGTTTGCAACTACCGCTTACCTCTCCTCTTCTTCAAGATGGAGGTTTGGCATAAAGCAATGGTTCACTCTTACACTGCGAACTCGTTCAAAACCAGGCTAAGGGAAAGCGGCAATTCATTTCGTTCCAGTCGTCAAAACAAAACTGCAGACCGGCAACCCATCACCGACAAGGCGGATGCCTGGCTACCGGCGCGATAGTGTTGTAGTTAGAGCGTCTGCTTCGCAGTCGTTAGACTCGGGTTCAATGCCCTTGACAAGTCGTGTCAAAAACTCGAGATAATATTTGCAGATCTCTTACTTGAAATCAGCACTTAGAGTAATGTGAGGGTGAAGTAAGAAGCTGAGTACACTCAGTCATAGTCTCAAAGAATGCACTGGGCTTAAGTTGAATGACTGGAGCGCATAGCCACTGTTGGTACCACAGCAACAACAACGCCATTGGTGGGTGGTTCTCCTCAAGTTTTTACGATAAAATGTTGTCTTAGTTCATGTAGTGTGAATGGCACCAACTCTATTACATCACCAGTATTGTTGAACTTTAGGCTCATTTGTGTGATTGTCCCTCTGCGACTGTCAAATTGAGTTTGAAAAGCATGGTTATAAAATTTCAACATCTTTAATTAGATTTATTGAAGGGATCAAGACTGATTGTTATCACCTTAACTGATTGATCACGTGATGAGCGTCACATGATTTTGTAGTTCACCACAGTGCAGATTAACCGCACTGGTAGAAGTGCTCGTCACTTTCCCGTCGACTTACGATTAGGTTGGTTTTACGAAAAGCGAAAAAAACTGGGTCTAACGTTGTCAATTTGACGGCCCTCTTAATAAAAAGCATGCTTGAGAAAAACGTTTGAAGAAGTGAGGGGTGGAGTTTTTTTTGTTGTAAAAATGTATGTCGATTTTTTCACTTGTATATTTTCACTTTAGTCGAAGCTTTGAAGGCCCTGGCGTCCGGATTTTCATCATACAAGAACTTGTTCATTCTAGCTTTTCCTTTTTGTCGCAATACCACCGCTAATGAGAGTATCACGAAAAGCTTTTAGTTGGCACCATTAATAAAATATGAGCAATACAGCAAAATTCGCTTAATACATCCAACCGCATATTACATCTAAATTGCTCGAGAGTTCGTACGCCTTTTTCGTATTTATTTGCCATCGCGAAAACCCGGCGAAGACATCCAGTCACAGCTTGAGGCATCCACTTCCGAATTCCCATGCAGACGATTTGTTTGTTGACTTGTACAAACAATAGCCTATTATGAACGACCAGTGGCGTGCCAAGGGGATGCAAGGAGGCTCGGTTCGTGGGCCCACAGATTATAAACTCTTTCGTTTCAGTAGCGACTTGTTTTTTCAGATGTTGAAGTTCACTGCGGATATGTACCATGAGTAACTTTATTCTATTGCGAATCTGCTTTTTTAGTTTTAATTGGATTTGCACATGTGTAGCCGTCACTTGTTAGGCTTGTGCTATGTTGTTATTTACGTCTGTGTTGTTTACCAAGCTGGTCAGCGAATACTGACGTGGAGTGTATTAAAAGAACCACTTTCCTTATCGACGTAATGCAAGTACAGGCTATATTCTGGCGGGCTTGCTTATTCTGGCTCCCAGGTCTTAACACGAGAGGGTGAATGACAATACAATAAATAGCGTTACTTTAGCAAAACAACAGATTACCTAGGTTGTGGCAACAAATATGTGTTATATCTAATTAAAGAGACAATTTTACAACATCACTCATTATTTGAAGCAATTTGTCGTTGCTGCTGAAGCAGCCATCCTATTACAGCAAAGTGTTCTAGCTTCCATAGCAGAGTGAAGAAATCAACGAGGGAAAGAACAACAGCTGAAAAAGTTTGTTCTATTCTGTCTTGACGCTTTTCTGTATTGAATAAATACACTGATTGCATTTTTACCCCCAGGAGGTTGTTCAGTTGCTGTTTAGAAAAACCGGTTATAAAGTCCCTGTCATTACCTTCAAAACTGGTTGGTCCAGAGTTGGATGTATTAACCGAATTCTACTGTACAAACCAATCACTTCAACGTAGAAATCTTAGCTGTTTCTAGGCAGTTCTAAAGGATAAAATGCAAAGCAAATACAAGAAATAACCAAAATTTTAAATCTTTGAAAAAAAATTGTCTTGTTTTTTACATGGGTATATGTGAATCCAGTAGCTCTAAAATGCGAAAGCTTTTTTACAGAGAGCAGAGTAATAACACCGTCTCGTATAGAAACGTACATGGTAAGGTTGATTAAATTACCACAATCTTGTATCGATTGTTAGTTAAGTTTCATGTGTACCTGTGTATAAACTGATTACAAATTTATCTATGCGATAAAAAAACATCAGAGAGGATAGTTAAAAAAGCACTGTCGTTGAGATGTTGAAAAGTGGAATAAATTTCGTCCAAGGTGCGTCATGAATTAAGAATTCCAATAAAATATCGACGGTACATAAGAATCGTCGTTAACTTAGTGGTGCAGGTTCAATTCTCTGCTCTTTACTATCCTTATTGCAAGTTATGCAGCTTGAAATTTATGTGGTCTCGCTGGAGAGTGCTTTAGTTGTGACTAACAAAAGATAAAAATGCAATTATTAGGGATTTGTAGCAATGGTCCTTCTTGTTCTCTGTGTAGCCGTACCTTACCGTTAAAAGTTGTGTTTTGGAAGCGGATTTCGATTTTTTCCTCAAGCTTTGAAGCTGCGTTAAAATGTGACACCATTTCAACCGAAGGATTTGATCTAAATCATGATGACTGCTCATTCGGATCATCTTAATGCTCCTCTCCAGCTTAATCGTGAATAGGTTTGCGACATGAGCTGGAATATAATCGTTTCGTGCCTTGCCTCTATCTCCACGTCGAGGAGGGGTAAACCCGATGCAAAACAACAAAAATTTAATTTTGGTCCTCTGAGTTGTTTTGCCATGCGTTGCGCCTGGTTGGACTTAGAATTGCACGTAAAACCTTTTTAGGCATTGAAAGCTAAAAATGAAACTTTTATTTCGAAGCTATGTAACTTGATTTATTAAAACGTAGTGATTTAGAATCCACCAAAAAGCTGCGTTTTCAAACTTAAAAAAGGCTTATTGCACATCGCAAAGCATAGCATCTATATTGGATCAGTCAAACATATTGCTGCTAAAGCCGTGCTGGCGTTCTTGAACTGTTACGCTTATATTCATTGTTTTGTCACAGGCTTTAGGTAAAATTCGTGCCGAAAGCAAACGAAGATCACAGAACACTTTGCGGCAAGAAAGCGAGGCTTTTCCTAAGCTCCAGCCTTATTCGTTGGTTTTAAATTTTCAACAACCGTTTTTGGAACCTACTTTCCAAAGCAGGTAAATACATTTCGTTGCTAGCAGTAGCAGATTGATGCTATGATGAAGTAACTGAGCATGTTGGATCACTTTTTCCTTAGTCTTCTAAAAAAAAAACAAAATAAAATGCTTGCACTTTGAGCAAACTGCAGACGGTGACACTGTTTCAACCTATCAGATTTCCAGTGCAGTTAGTGACCGACAAGAAGCCAGAGGCTTTAAATAAAGCATAGCCTAGACCGCTCAAAGTGCATCGCTGGCCTGTTGTATTACTGTAAAATGCTTGCAGTTTTTCACATTTTTTAAATGCAACAGCCATTAAGACATATTTTAGTCACGACCATTCTGTTTCATATTTCTTTTGCAACATTCTCTTCCCCCTCATACTGCTGGGCTTCAAATAGAAAATCTCCGACTGCCACATAGTATTCTGTGGTTTAATTCGGCAAGGTAATAAAGTTTTGGTCTATCCGCCGCAGATAGGGCAGTCTACATCAGTACTGTCTGGCCACGGCAAGGGGCAGAAGATATTGAGCTATACGTTGTGTAGTGTTCACTTGAATTTGCAGACGATTTGTCTTCACGCAAGAATTGTTTTTCATCGTTAAACTATTTGTTTTGGGGGCAAATTTTTGTAAAATTGCTAAATTTTCAACTTTACGAATGGCTTCCCATTGGGCTTTTATTATTTTCAAACATAAAATCAAAGATAGGGGTAGACGATTTAGCTGCTACTTGATTTTGATTGCGGTTGATTACGCAATTTACCATCACAGTAGTACTGGCAAATGTTGCATTATTTAACGTTATTTTCGAACTGAGCAGTGAGAATTCTCAAAGACATGTTGGTCCTTTGCTGTGACGCATGGTTTGCCGGTCCGGTCAACCGGAATTCGCAGGAACCAGCTTTTGTACATCATGATTAGTCACTTTTTTGTACACGTTTTTGTAATAGAGTGGTAATGATGTCATTACATCCGACAATACTACTAATCTCTTATGTGATTCTTACTATGACATTACACAAACACTGAGAAAAAGTCGTTGGTGGTTTTGGATTAATGAAAGGGGAAAGACAAAAAGCTTGTTTTTTTCAAATCTATAATTTAACTGTTTGATAAAGCTGTTAGCATTGCCTTTTTTTTTCATAAAGATGTGGCCCGATCTAAAATGCCCCTGATTCAAATTAACTTCGTTTATTTGGTAAAACAGCCTATTTAATTAAAATTAGCAATAGACGATTTGGCTGATATACGTCATGCATTTTTAATTTTATTTTGAAAAAATAGATATGGTCAAAAGGATTCTGTTTGAATGACACTTAAAGCAGAAGGCAAGTCGTGAAACCACGATATGAGGCTAGGCCAGTGTTTCTTAACCTTTTTGGCGCTCGTTTCCCATAAAATTTTTGAAATGTTTTTCTACCCCTACGCCTATCCAACAAACACCTACAAAATTACCGGTAAATATACAATCTAACAATGAAATAAAACACAATATTGCATGTTACCGGTGTATATTTATTTACTATAGTATTGTTCACAACACAGCCAATTCTGTCAGAACAAACAGGAAGCTATTTATTACGTCACAGTAACTCTTTCTTATGACAAAAAATCATTCAGAAATGCAGATGTTAAAAAAGGCTTCGGAAAATGTTTTCTTATTTCAAATAATATTGAAAATAAACTTTTAGCAAATAGTTTAAAATAACCATTATTCTGACGCCTCATCTCGTACCCCTGCTTTGGTGCTTCGTATGCCCAAGGGATACAGGTACCTCGGGTTAAGAACCCCTGGGCTTGGCGATATATTGGTAGTCATCAATTTTGCAATGCCCAACCCGTACTGGGCTCGCGGCAAATCATTTGTAGTTTCATACTACAAAGCGTAATTCTGTCTCTCTGTGTTAACTCCTCCGAAATTACTGGGCGGAGAACGAGAGATCACCGCTTTGCTGTGAATGACATAGAGATTGATGGCATCACAATTGAAAATAGATTTTTGAAAATTCGCGTTTCTTCAGTGATGGCACAAACAGCAAATTGTGGCAGGAACATGATATGACCTAAAGTTGTACAACTCACAGTGCTATTAACCTCATTTTCTTCAATTACAATTTACAAAATTGTATGTATTGTTAGTAATCAAGAAAGTGAATTTTGTGCATGACGTCACATTATGGGATGCATTTTGGCTTAGAAAATATATTTTTGAAAAAGGCAATTATGTCAGTACAATAACTGTAATAAATCCTTCGCAAAAATGTATAACATGTACATATTCAAGTGATGTAAATAAATAAAATTTTACTGTAAATTCTCAAAATGAGCATTTTCGCAAGGTGGCTTCTGAATTATGAACAGCACTGTTTATGTATATACTGTATATTACTTTGTGTAGGCCTAAATCACGTCAAGATATACGGAGTAAAATGCTTGATATGTGTGTACGTGTCCGTGGTAATTGCGCGTGTGTGTGCAGGGATACCAAAACTCAGGAAGCAGAAGTATATAAATATTTAAATATATTTAAAAATAGGGGATCTTTAAAGTTAGTTTCTTTGAAATTTTGTGAATTGTAGAAAATTTTTGAGGTAAAGTTTTGCACCTCTATCAGGATAGAGACCCTTTTCCTTTGGAAATCGTTTTTGCGTCGAAGGATTATTTGTTCCTTCTTTTTGGATTATGACTCTCCATTTGGAATTACACTTATGATGTAGATCCTTAAATGGTCTCTGCAAAATTGCTTCTATGTTAAGTAGAAGTGGTTGTTGAAAAACAAAATGTGCCCTTTTCAGCAAAGCTTACTCCCCTGCTCTCGGTATCTTTCAATACTTCCTGTTTGTGTGACTGAGTTCATAGCGTTACATTGCTAAGTAACCATGCTAATTAATTGCATGAAATAATTCTGAAGCACTGAAGTGCTACTAAATGCCACAAAATTAAATAATAGGAAACTCTTAACTTAGAGGCTAAATCTTGAAATGTGAAAATTCCTCCCCAAAAAGTTAAAAATTCCTACCCAGTTGGAACTACTGGATTAAGCATTCAGGTGTTTTTTTAAGCATACTTTTTCCTTGAACGCTTCAGAAAGCACGGTTGTGTTAAAATGTTAGTGACGTCATACACTTCAGTAAAAAGAACAACAGGCGGTAGCTGTGGTTATAAATCACTGTTCTTTTGAAGCAATGTAAAAAAGAAAGTTTATTGCTGATGCGGTACATGTTAAAAGAGTGGTATATAACAATACCTGCTTACCGGTTTAAATCTGTTTTCTTGATAATGCGATGGCAAGCATGAAAATTAATATAACTGAACTGTAGGAGAGCTTCACGTTGCCATACCCTTAGTTGTAGTATTGTCATTAACACAGTAGGAATTTTTCGTTTGTCGAGTATATGAATGTGGTGAACAGATAAAAACGTTCTTTCGACAATTTTGTTTATAAACTTAACGTTTCGCTCCCCTTAGCAGCCGCGGAGCTTCCTCAGAATACGTTAGATGTTATAACCATTGTAACAGATAAACTGTTAGACACAAAAATATCAAGGCTAACTATGTAATTAAACACTAAAAACTATTAGTAGCAAGGCTGGCAATTACGTAGCAACAAAAACATTATTACATCATTGAACCATGGGTGGGAGCTAATACTACATGTTACACTATAAGGTACATAAGCAACCATTAATTGGCGGTAAACACACTACAAAAAGCAGGAAAATTTGCGCCATCATTACGATTAATTACAGTATATGTAGTAAACGAGCCTTTTGTTTTATCAGAAAACTTTCCGCGACGCCTAAATGCGCGTGACTCTGATTTTAGTATTGTGATATTATCCCAATCTATTCCATGATCGAAATTCGTAACATGTTGAATAAGTGCTGGCTTTGTGTTGAAAGTCTTTACGCTCTCATGTTTTCTGTTCCCAACACCACGTCCTGTTTCACTTGCATTCACAGCATTGCGATCCCGGCAGAAAATTTTATACACCAAACCACGTTTTTGTTCTAAATTAATAACGTTTTTTGGACACTCTTAGTGTCTTGGGCATTTTTATCACGTTTACTAAAGTGGAACAAAATGCCGTGCTTTATTATGAAGTCTTGCAGAAATTAGAAAAAATTTTCTTCTTATACCCAAAAAACTGATCGATGGTTTATCCACTTTAGCCGTAATTAACTTATTGTAAGAACTAAACGGTAGATTCTGAACTGGACTTTTAACCTGGCCTGCAGTTACGAAAAAGTAAGTAGTAGGCCTATTACTTCATAGCTTAATTCCTGTTAGTACAGTGTCCTTTTCCAACTCTGAATTTATGCTGCTATGCACATTTAAATGAACGCATGAGAATTTGTGAAAATATTTACTGTGTTAGTATGTAGGCACAGTCTTAGTTTATTAGTTGGAAAGTCGTTATGATGGGCATAGCTTATGGGGGAAATCAATAGACAAAATACGTCATTACGTCTACACCACTGTGTGAATCAGAGTCACCAAATGTACAATCGCACCTACGGAGGAATGTTTTTCTTGAAAATGGGTTATTAGACCAACTGCATGATCGGACGCAAGGTGGATAGCAGTAGCGTATCCAGGAACTTTTAATGGGGAAGGTGAGGTAAAGACTTTATTTTTGGAGATCAACTTTTCGAAGTCCAAGCAAATCGGTTCATGAAATCAAGATTAGGAAAGGCTGGTAGGAAGGATGCATCCCCCTACATCCTCCCTTGATCCGACAATGAGTTTTAATGTCTTTTGCTCCACTTCGAGGCGAATATACATAGGTGCAGTCAAGAAAGTTGATGTCACAAATATCGCTACGAGGGGGTTGCACGAACTCGTGAAATAAGCTACCACCAAAATGACTTATTTCTGTAATCGTAAAACCAAATAATTACGGCGCTGACCCCCAACTTTGACTTTGTTTTCCTACACTTATTGAAAGCAACGGGTAGAATTTGTAAAATGATAAAGAGTTTGTGAGAACACCACTCTTAATTCAAAGTACCGACAAGACGATCGGTATTAGAGGCATAGAGGCGATGCCGTCATTTCTATACTAACTTATTCGTGCTTGTCTCCAAAGTGCTGTTTCGGTAAAGCCGGCTAAATCTATGTTTCTAACCCGACATAGCTGACTGGTAGCCCTGCCGGGCGATGCCGGCAGAACCGACTAGTGTTTGGATGATGTGGCACCTTTTTTCTGGTTCACTAGCGTCGCTTCAGAGGACATTTGCGTTGTTGAAATCGGATCTTGAATTTTCTTGTAAACGATAATCAAGCAGTGGGCCAGTAGACACAGCTTCACTTAACTGATGTTATCGTGTCGTGAAGCACGGATTTGGGAAGCATTTATTGCTAACTATAGGGCGTATATCTATGTGCAAAAGTTCTATTTTTCACATTTGGACGAGAGTGCTTGTGAGGGCGTTCCCAGTTAAATACAACCTTTTACTGATTTTAAACCCATTATTAGATTTTGATAATATTTTTAACCCGATGTTTTTTTTGCAGAATAAGTCATCAACACGTTTGTCTGGAGAGCGTTTCACTTCTCCCCAATTCTTTGTCTTTTACTGGTGTAATTCGAGTTGAAAATATTGAATTCGAGAAAAAAGTGATCGCAAGATGTTCGTTTAATAACTGGAGGTGAGACTACTGCTACTACTATTCAGTATTTCTTCTACTAATGCATATATTTGATGTAACTTTAAAAAAGCCGTTTAGCAAAAGCTTTTTTGTATCAATCTTATCGGTTCATTGTTAGGACAACTAATCATGTCAACTCTGACCATTTACGTTTTTTATTTTTTTGTTTGCCAACATTCTGGTGCTGTTAGCTTACTGATATTTTTGACTAATATCTATATAATAAAAAAAATCTTTCGCAAGAAAAAAATTATAAAAAAGGTCTCTGAGCGACCGCCTTTTTGTTATGTCATGATGCGCTTGTAATCGTGATAACAAGTTCGGTTCCTAATTTGTCAGTAAAGTTTGGTAAAGTAAGCACACAAGGCAGTGCTGCAACTTAGTGCTATCGTTTTATCGGTGATCCTACGCATCCAAAAACGATATTTTTCGAAAAAACAAGCCAAAGATGGACGAAGCTCCGTTGATGCAAAATGCTGTTGCGCTAAAACTTTTCACGTGATGGACTACTTACCCGCGTGTTTGGTTTCGGCAGGCTGAAGCACAGTTTAATTCATTACAGATTACAGCAGATGCGACCAGATATCACTATTTCATTTCTGCTTTGCAACAAGGCACAGCACAGCGAGTTGTCACAGTGTGGTAGAGTACTCTTGAAAGTAACAAGTGCACTGTCCTTAAAAATGATTTCTTAATATATTTAGTTTTTTACTGTCTGAAAGAGCAGCAAAACTTTTTGATTTACCGGATTTGGGAGACCCAAAACGATCTGAGCTTATGGACTCAATGAGCGTTACTTGGCAACCACCAGACTTGCTTTTTATTTAATCGTTTGTTTCTGCAACAAATGCCGGATGATATTAGACTTCGTTTGGATATCACAAGATGTCGAGGACCCACAACTATTGGCACAGAAGGTCGGCGCTCTATGACTTGCCAGGTTAAGTAGTCCTTCAATTTTTTGGCTGATGAAAAGACGAAAGATCCCGGCAAGTAAGAAAATAGTTGTCAAGAGAGGCTTCTGCTTTTATCACAATCGTTTCGGAATAAAAGCGGGAAAGTGTCCTTTTTCCCTACAATTTTCAGGAAAACTCCATAACCGGTCGTCGCAAGCAGCACCGGTGGCCGGCTCCAACAATTGCTGGTTTTACGTTGTGATTGCGTTTCTTGGTGCGAATTTTTGGTTGGCGTGGGAGCTGAAATCAGCAATATGTCAAAATCTTCACTGTTGCGTCGTTAAGGAAAATCCTGTGCTACACTTCTCACTACCAACGGAAGCACTATCAAAACGTATGAAGTAAAGACGGCAAAGCTGGAGTTGCCATCAGCTACGTTTTTGTGCTAATTTCTTCTCTAATCTGTTATTTTCCTTCGCGCCCATTCGGTTCTTGTAGATGTTAAACACCATTGCATAGTGTAGTCGGTCATTTTCAATCATTTCCTATGGCAAGTCTGACCAATTACCTCCTCAGCTTAGCGCGATTTCTTCCTCTATTAAAGTATATGTCAAGCTCGAAGAAAAGTTTCTAAAACTTCCATCGCCACGCTTTTCTCACGAAACGGTTTCTCAACGCTGAGCATCATAGCACTGCCAAAGGAAGGCGAGTTCATGTGCGTGCAGGACGACTGCCTCTTAAACTATCGATAGCTAAAACCGAGTTTACGACTTGTTGTTACTTGGAGTTGTTCCGCGATCTTGGAGCCTGTAGGCGTCTCCTTTTCACCTAGTTCCAAAAACATTAGGTGATCGGCGTCCTTGCGAAGATTTTCGGCTCCTTAACGCAATGGCCAAGCCAGATTACTTTTCCATTCCTCGTATGCAGGACCTTTTGTAGACGTTTGGCCGGCGCTAAGGTATTTTCTAAACTCAACCTTGTTAGAGGCTACTACCACATGTTAGTTGCGGAAAAAAATACACCCAAAACTTCTGTCATTACTCGTTTTGGTTTTTACGCATGCCTTTCGGGGTTTAGAATGCCGCACAAACTTTTCAGCGGTTTATGGACGAATTCTGCTAATCACTTTTTTATTTGTTTACTTTGATAACATATTCATGGTCAGCAGTTTACAGGCGAAAATCTCAAAACACCCTGAGCTACTTTTTCAATGCCCGACTTCAAATGGCGTAGTTATTACTCTCAACTAATTGAAGTTTCACCGAATTTTGTCTGCTTGAATTTCTTGATCATGTCATCGATAAAAACGGAGTGCGACGGCTACAGAATGAAGTCGAAGCTGTTGTGAATATTTCATGATCCAATTCTGTCAAAGAGCTTGAAAGATTTTCTGGCGCGGTTAATTTTTACCATCGTTTTCTTCCAGCTTCAGCAGACGTCATGGCTCTCATCAACCTAGCTGTGTCGTCCACAGAGAACCACGTAGTTTGGATGGAGTCGTTCAACATTGGTTTTCTTCAAGCGAAAAAAGCTCTTGCAAGTGCCACGTTATTGCAACATCCTAAGGAAAATGCAGCAATAGCTGTGACCGTTGACGCTTTGGACTAAGCAGTTGGGACAGCTTTGGAACGGTTATCTGATGGTCGGTGACAACCTCTGCTTTCTTAAGCAAAGTATTGTGCAAAACTGAAAGAAATGTAATACATTGCACCGGGGGTTATCAGCGATGTGCTAAGCTGTGCGTTACTCTTGTTTTTAGAAGGAAGCCCGATTTGGCTTTTTTCCGACCCCTAGCCGCTTGTTTTTTGCTTCTAGCAAGACAACTAACATGGTCTTCAAGACAACAGCGATATTTGTCAGTGATTTCCGAGTTTTCTGCTGATGCGCGTCATGTTTTTAGGAGAGATGAATGTGGTAGCAGACGATTTATCTCGTCCTAGCGTGATTTCTGTTAGCGCTGCTTTTATTGGTGTTGATTATCCTGCCATGGCAGCTGATCAACGTGCTCCCGACATACAAGCGCACAGCACTTCAGCTTTGAGTTCGCAGTTAGAGAACGTGCCAGTGGGACCGATCAAAGCAATGTTGCTTTGCTACGTTTCCACATGTGTGCCTCGTCCACTAGTTTATGATGCAGTTCATTCGTTGGCGCATTCATCGATACGAAGCACATGAAGACTCATCGCAAGGAGATTCGCAGTGCATGGTGTGGCTTAAATAAGTGGGCGGTCAGTGACAAGCAGTATCTGTTAATCTGCTTAACCTGCTTTAGTTGACGTAACCACTTGTGGACGTGCTTGCTTTAAAAAGCTCGGAAGGCAGCGAAAGGCTTGAAAATATTTTTGTAATTCCGTCTGTTTGTTTTTATATTTTCGAACAGTGTTCGTTTCTAGGGTAGAACTCTTTCGTAATGGGCTTGTGAATTGTTGAGTTGTTATAAAAACAAATTCTTTTACAAGAAAAGTGTGGTGAAGTAGGCTAACTAGACAAGACAGGGTTACAGCTTAGATGATGCTATCGCCTTAGCTATAGCATTATCTAGGCTGCAGCACTGCCTTGCTCATTACGAGCAGCAAATGGGTCAGTTCACCCTTTCTTCGCATAATGTAAGGTGTCCATAAAGTCCGTGTGCACTTCAAAAAAGTTATAACTTTATTTGTATTTGCGATAGAAATAATCTGTAAAAAGTGTTAAAAAGTTTCATCTACCTAGTTTTTAAGTGCAGTTATGGAATGATTCTTTATCACAAAATTAGTAACAGTGTTTCAACTGATACAGCGTTTCAACAAAATGGAGCTCCTTGCCACTTTGCTCTGCATATTAGACAGTTTATAAATCTAGAATTTCCTAACTAATGGATTGAAAGGGGCGGATCATTTGCTTGGCTTCCGCGTTTGCCAGATTTTACTCCATTAGATTTTTTATGAGGACATGTGAAAACAGTTGTGCGTGCAACCAAACCTAGTTCGTTTGAAGATTTGAAAGTAAAAATAATTAATGTGATTTTAGGCATTACTATAAATCAATTGACAAATCATTTGCGTGATCTGCAAAATCATATTACCCTTTGTATTGCAAATGGTGGAGGACGTTTGAAAACTTAAATGAAATTTCATTAAGACCTTAAAAATTTAGATTTTCTTCTTTCTAATTCTTTTTACAGATTATTTTTATCGCAGATACAAATAAAGTTATAAATTTTTTAAAGTGCACATGGACTTTATGGACACCCTGTATAGGTGTTAATTATTAAATAGTGCGTAGCAAAACATATTTATAACAAAAAAAATATGAATACGATGATCTGTCTTGAAAACCTTTTGTAGGCTTTCTGTTGTCAGATCTTACTCCACAGTGTTGAAAATACATTGTAGTCTGTTGACCTGTGCGGTCATTTTTGAAAAAAATTTTGCCTTCACAGGGTTAAATATCAAAACTTCTCATTCTGAACTCTGCATTTCTTATTCAGCTTTTCACTTTTGGCCAGCAACCAATGGCTAACCACCTCGTTGGTGGTGAATTTAGCTGTTTTGAAACGGACTGTGAGAGAAAGCTTTCTGTTCGCCTGACATTGATTGGCCTTACAGTGTAAACCCGAATTATTTTTTTATGCCTTGCCTTCCAATGAAGGGGGCAATAAAATCAAACGACATTTTATGCTGATGAGCTCATGCTTTGTTCGCTAGTCTGTAGTCAACTTGGGCCACCACCACTGGCAGACTTCTCGGTCCCATTATCACCTTTCTTCCACATAAGGACAGAGGTGTTTGGTTAAGCGGCTCTCTGAAGAGTACAGAAAGCGAACTGGCTGGCTTTTTACCACATTATCCTTTTCGTGCTTAGCGTCTTGCATGGAACTGACTTGTGAACACCTTTTTAAGGTCTTCAATACGATTCATCATGGAATTGAACCCAACAACTTGTCGCCAGTGATATGTGCCTTGCAAGTAGCTCTTTAACAAAATAGTTTTTGTTCAAATCTATAGGAAGGTTTTTTGACTCCAAAAAATTATATGAACAAATATGTTTCTTTATTAAGCACTCTTTAACATGTAATCATAAACACACAGATTTTTGCTGGCGTGTACAGTGTAGAGAGGAGCAGATTTCCTGTTCTGAAATGAAAGACCATGATTTGTTTCCAGCTTTTCTTTTTGATATCTCATATCACTTTTAAGGTATTTCTTTTTTGATCTGCTTTTAATCGCATCTGAATTGTGTCCAGCATACATCTGCAGTAAGTATGGACCTGAGTTCACCCTCATTACCTTTTCTACGTCAAAAATCTATCACCCGTGACCCATTCCACCAATCAGTAAAGGCAATTTCGCCACTGTCAGCAAAGCTTACAGTCTTGCCAAACCTAAATCTTAGAATTAATTTTGTACAATTTTTTACACTTCTTTTTAACAGCAATGGTTCTTTAGAACCAGGCCATTTTTAATCATGCCTCGAAAACTTTTGCAATGTTTCATATTTTATTTTCAACTCAATTTCCGCAATTGAGCGCAAAGCAGGAAATCAGTGAATACAGAATAACATTTTTAAAGCTCATCCGCTTGAGATCTACCTCAGCTAGGCATTATTGATCGGCACAATGAAGCTTGATACGAATTGATTGTCTGTTCTATGATCGAATTGTTGCGTTCTTTGCAAAACCATTCTGGTCAAATTTCTCGGTATCGGTGCTTGAGCTAGAAATGTGCTGCGCTTGGAACTAGTGGTAACTGGAAAAGCGGATTTGATCGTTGAGTTGGAGCTGCGATAAGAGCGTCCACTGTACTTGATAGACCTGGGTTTAATTTGTTTGTCGAGTGATACCAAAAGATTAGAAAATGTTATTTACAAGTTTGCACGTTGTGTCGTTGGGAAAAACATTAAACGAGATTCCTCAATTTTATATGACAGGCCGGTGGCGGGGCCGAACACTACCAGTCGTGGTGGCTCAGTCCAAAGAAAAGCTAGCAAAGCATGCACTCATTGGCATGAAAAAGGCGGAACTACGCTCAAGTTCTATGCTTTATTAAAAATTTTCTTGCTCATTCATGCGTATGAACGCTGGCTTTGTTTGCCAGTCGTTTGTCAAATCGGTCAACCGTGACGCGTCGACCGCTCATTCCCACCACCTGTCTGCCACATGAAAATGTAGAAATACCGACAAGTGCCTCACCCAAAAACAACAAGCAAACTTGCCGGATTTTTCTTCACACTTCCTTTCGTGCTGAGCGCCAGGTAGGAATGCTGTGAATACCGTTTCCAAAGCCGTCGGTATGACTCGGCAAAGGTAATTGAAGCCAGGTCTGCCAACTGCGAAGCGAACGCTCTCACCGCAGCGCCGGTAATGTACCTGAAACTGGAGAAGAAAACTGCATTCAACTAGAAAATCTTGAAAATAAAATGTAAATTGGAATGTTGAGGTGTTGTTGTCAGCAGTGATTATTGTCTCAAGCCATTCGCGCCTCAGAGACATGTTTAGAATCACCCATTATGCCGTAATCGATCGTATACATGCATTGTAAGCTGACGTTATCAATACACGAAGCGATGATTTAATGTTGAGCTAAAGCTATGTTATAAGCACTGAGATACTTTGTATATTTTGTCTTATGGTCGTCGTTAGTGTAATGGCAAAGTTATGATGCTAAGGAGTGCACGTTTAGCGATTTTCTATCACGCCAAGTCAGCACTGCACTGATAAATAATGTGTTGAGGAGATCGTGAGGGTATTTTCTTTTTTTTATTATTTGCCATATTTATCCTCCTTTCACGAGAAAGCGAATTGTATCGCTATGTCGTGAATGGAGGATAAATATAGCAAATGAAAAAAAAAATACCCTCACGTATTTATTGAGACCAAGAGTTGGGAGATGTTTTGCTCACTCCGGGGGGAAATGAATCCCTCTTTCTCACGCACCTCCACTTTCGTCTGTGCTGTTACTACTCTTAGTTTTGAAGATTAACGCAAATTCGGCTTGAAGTTTTTTTCTTTCTTTGTGGTTATATCTGCTCAGAGGGAAGCCTGTGCTGACAATTGAGTAAAAGTGCTTTGGTTTTGTCTGAACTTGTTTAGGCTGTCACAAATAGCGGCAAACTGCTAATCAAAACGGACAGCACAGAGTTTAACAGGAAGACGCACATTTTGTTGCCTAAAAACAGCGGTTTCGTTGTCTGATCGGCTTTTGACTTGCTCCTATTAACTGTGAGTTTAAAAGTTATGAATTAAAACTACTTTTTATTTACAGATATTGGAATAATCTTATGAGGTTTTGTATCCTTCACTTTGGTCAAAAAAAGGCCTGTGTATCCATACTTACTACATCATATATCGCAACTTAAAACGTTTTTTATGCATGTATACTGCATATAATTTCAGGACTTTCTTGGATATACCAGCCCATTACGTCTCCAGTCTGCTAGAGTTTCAGCAAGATCAATTTTCCTTCCATGTGATGGCTCCCGAGAGCGTCGTAACAAGCGGGAAACTCGAGCTGGCGATTTGCTTCAAGCTACCGCAGACGAAGCGAGAATTCTGGGACAATAACTACGGTCGAAACTATGTGATCAAGTGCTTGGGCTTTCGCGATTTTCACGATAACCAATTGCTGATGACGTGATGTCCAAGTCCGATGACGACGTCTCGCGCTACATCGTCGATGACGCAATGATGACGTGCCGACTTTTTTTGGTTTTCGAGGCAGTTATCAGTGTTAGAAAGTTAGATGCAAATATCTATTTGTGACGTTATGCTATGCGATCTTTTTGTTGTTTTCGCTTCTGAAGCTAAACCTTGTTTTACTGCGGCAGTTTCGTTGTAGTGATCACTGTACGTCTGCACATTGACACTTATCTATAAGGTTGTTTGATATTTTTGCGCACGCACAGATAAACCGATTGAAGCTTGAATAAAACAGGCACGTGACAAGAAGCTATCAGTGCTTTTTGTGGGATGTTCTTAACGCTGATGTGTTGCTTCGTCAGTGAAGTTGCTAGAAAAAAAGGGAGGGAGACATTTTCCTTAAATTTGTACTTGCGACGGTGCCATAGATCAATAACGTCATAGTGACAAGCGAAGGTTTAAATGCCCCTTTCCGTTTTTTCTGGCTATGCACTTGCTTTGTGCTGCATTGTTCTCTTAATTTCTTTATGGTGTATTGACTACGCTGCACTTTAACTTTGACATCTTGTGTAAGTGTATTAGGTGTATTTTTTGCGAAGAGGGGAATTGTTCATGCAAGGTTTGGCCTCAAAACTTCCTTGTGGCAACGTAAATGCATACAATTTCGAGAACACTTCGCGCAATAAAGACGTTATTGGGTGTAAAGAGCAGCTTCTGCCGGTGTTGAGCGTATCTTCTTGTGTCATTAAGCTGCAGTAGAGGTGCTTTCTGTTTATTTTGTCGGTCTTGAATCATTTTTGCGCTGTAATTTGCTATTGCTGTACCAGGCTACTGCCAGTAACAAGACAGCTTTTAAACCTTTCAACCGTTTTTTTTTGTAAAAAAAAATCAGAGCCTAAATCCTGGCAAAAATTTTCATTGAAAAGATTGAGCGTTTACTCAAATTATCTTCCGTCAAACTCGAGGTTACTCGACGCAAAACAAAAATAATTTCTTGACTTCAGTCTTTTTGCAAAAGATTGCGAATAATTTTCGTTTTTATGCCCTTATTTAAAGAGCATTTAAAATTTTCTAAAAAGATTTATCTTCGTTTTTTGAAAACCTACTAAAAAGATTTTTGTCCAGTTTACAAAATCCCTTTGTTCCGTTTTCTAATTGCGGCCTTGACTTACGGAGACTAGTAGCCGTTTTTTTGCACGGACACGTAATCGACTTTTCACGGGAGTATTGAATTTTGCGCTGGAGATTTTTCAAGTGTTATTTAGTTTTTATCGTGTTTTTTTTGCTTCTCAATATTGTACCAGATGGATGCACCATGGAAACCGATAGTATATTCGTGTGTACGATGAGTCACTTCAGAAAAACTTTTCTCTATCAAAATGCTTGGTTGATATGTATTACAATAATTTGCAAAATGTTTTTTTTTATTGAAAGATCACCAGCTCAATACAAGTTCCATCTTTGTTATGTCCTTCTCCAAAGGAGGCACTTCGCGACAGTTTTTTCTACCGCATGATAGAAAGCACTTTTAAATTGATCTAAAAAAAATTTCAAGAAAGAAGTAACAATTCTACTACGGAAATGTCTAAAAAAAGAAAGCGAAACGGTGACAGCTTCCAGAATGATCAAATATTTGAATTTATCGCGTTAAGGGACGAGTTTTTTTCCTTTGTCTTTAAAATAGAACTTGCTCAAACTTGCTTGACAAGCATAGGGTAGACAAATTTTTCCCCCCAATTTTTTTGGGAAAGAGCTTTGCAGTATTTGTTCTGTGGCCGCAAAACGTCGCTACGTTTTTGATGTAACTTGAATTGGAAAGCGCTTGAAATTGTTACCTTAGTGCTTTATTTAAAAGCTCTTCAGTCTCGCTTCAACGACTGTTCACATTGGAGAGAATTACGTGGCTACATTGACGTTTGATTACAATCAACTTTCAACATGCCATAGCATTTTCGTGGCAACAAATCGATTGAGCAAAGCAACCATAAAACGTTTGGTTGAAAATGTAGGCTATGTGAGAGCAAGTGCATCCGACAACGTGATGTGGTGTCACGAGGTGATGCCTTGCTGTAATGAAGACGCAGTTTTAAGATCAACACAGTCTGCCATTGTCATGCTTTGGAAAAGGAGTCTTTTCACGACAGTATGGTTTGCTTGCATGCATTTGGTTTGGCAGAACTGCGGTGGGCTGGTAGCCTTACTCAGAAACGAGTTTGAAAACTAGTTCGAAGATTAGCTGGAAAGGTTGTTGTGTAACCCAAAGAAAGAGCCATACTAACAAATTATTGGTTTTGAACCAGTCTCTAGCCAAAAAACGTAGAGAACATGCGCACTTGCAAAAGCATATGCTTAACTTTTCAGTCCGAATTTAGACCCTCCACGTGACAATCAACAGTTTTATCTACGTATATCGTGGTTGGTAAAGAACTGATTTCGCCCGTGAATAGGACACAAAATTATGAAGCAACAGCCTGTGATAGAACAAGCTACAACATTTGACGGCATATAAGACGCACTTTTTTTCAAAAATTTGCACTAAGTCCAATAGGCGAAGTTAAAACCTCTCCTGGGCTTATCTTCTCCCTTAAAATCACAAACCTAGCTTATGATCAGTACTTCTTTCTACCCTAACAATAATATTATTGAGACTTCTTTTTTTTTCTTGTTGCTTGTCTTTACTATCAACTTGGTTTTGTACAGTAGTGTTTTCTACTTGTGTAATGTGCTGCTTGATTGCTCTCAACAATAGGCCTACATGCTTAAATTTAAATGCCCTAAAAACTTTTTTCCTAAATCTGTCCTGCTGAAATGGGGTGCGTCCTATATGCGGTCAAATAGGGTGACTAATTTAGGAAAACTTGACGCAATGCTGTATTTCGGCGTCAACCCGAGTAAGAGAAGCCAGACTGAGGATAAGATAACGAGGCCTACAGCAAGAGTACGTAGTCTTTGGCCTGCGGCATGAAATCTTTTGACCTGCAAAAGGATAAAGGCTGAGACATATAACTCGCGTCCACACAGGAAATTTTTAGGCTACATCTTTGAAATTCAGCATTTTTGAGACCAATCTTGTAAGCTGATCTCTCAATCAAAAAAGTATTTAAGATTGTTTTATGGAATCACTGTGAAAACGATAATTTCTCCTCTCCTTTCCCGCAGTAAAATCTTAAAGTTTTTTTCGTGACAGATATTGGCAAAAGACTTTTAAAATGTTGATCTTCAAAAAAAGGTCTTTGGTCTGCCAGCCCCACATGCAATTCACAATCTTCCGCCAATTTTCCCTTTAAAATATCTGATAAGGTCGCAGAATATTCTAACAGTAATGTGAAATTGGACTGTCAGCTAAAGAAATTGCTCACCCCTGGCTTACAGATGTGTCAGAAATTTCCTAAAAATGTAATTGGCGATCGACAGTCTAAAGCACTCCATCGTTTTTGTGCAGCATAGTAATTCAAAAATTCAAAAACGCATAGGATGGAATGTATAGTGTTCAACGACATTCAAGTTTTTTACCTGTTTTCGATTGTCGTCTCAACAAGGCAATGAGATTATCCCTTCGCAAGTGTTGCACCCAGCTCGTAGATTGGTCGCATTCGACCTCCAACATATCTAACACTGTTTGCCTTTTGAATCAGCAGAGGACCTCTGATTGCATGTTTGGAAAGCTTTTGTACTGAATTATTTAAGCACCGACTACATGATACTCGCTGTGTGAATTGTGCTTTTTCTCCAGCTCTTCATCAAGAGTTTATCTAGCGTTAATGAGCTTTTTTAAAATTCGTGACGTTTGGGATTACAAAATGTCGAAACCGTTGGCAACTGAGCAAAAAAATTGTTTTTCGCTAAGCTCTACAGTAACAAGCACTTTATCTGACAAATACAAGTCATTTTGCTTTGCTTATTCGTTGGTTCATTATACTGTCTATCAAATTCTGCAATACCTCATTTGAAAGCATTGCCAAAAAACTTACTCGTAGAGCAAACTGTGCAATTTTTCTTTTAATGTTCTTAAAGAAAAAGTATGATTATAATACTATGATTTGTTTCACGTGTTTTAGTCTTAATGGAAATTTGAAACCTAAGTTTAATGAAACAGTTTTACTGCAAGTTATTGGCTAATATGCAGAGTGTTTCAAAAAATTTGATAATATTTGACATGTAAATATCACAGAAACTGCATAGTCAAATCAAATAAAACTTAATATAGAGCAACATAAGTTTTGTTCCTCTAAATTTGAATGAAGAATTTAAAAGTACGAGAATTCCAGGAGAGATTTCACAAATATTCAATAAACGCATCAAGTCGGTAGTCTAACTCCTCTCAAACACGCTGCAACATGCCTTGGGCTCTGCACAGACAGCCTTTGCCTTTGAATATTTTTGCCGAATTCAAGTTTGCATTGCTGTTCGTAAATTTGTAGAGAACTCTCTCTCAAATGCATGCTGCACAGTCAAGTTCAACTTTGTTTGAGCATACCCAATGGGCAAAACGCTTTTTCTTTTCTAGTCAATGCCAAGTAAAAACACATTAAAAGTATGAAAAATTTAATAGCAAAAAATTTCTGCATCTGAAAAGATAAACATACCAAACATTAAAACAAAATTTTGGTCTGTTTCTACTGTTGCTGTGCAAATTAAAAGTCATTTAAAAGGGAGTTGGAAAAGGTAGCAGATTGCAAAATGATATAAAATTTTTTGAAATACCCTGTATAATTTATGTAATACAAACAAATTAAATAATTGCGTTATTGTTGATAACAAATCAAAAAGTAAATGAAATCGAAAGTTTGAGTGAAAATCGAAAAACTATTAGGCTTTAGCCTATGTGCTGTGAGCTTATGTCATGAGCTGGCGCATTTTTTTCAGTATATTACACACAGTAATGCAAATGGTTTGGAATTTGAAAATTGAGTGCAACAAAACGACCTTGTATAGGTACTCAATAGCATCAGGAGAGTAGCCAAACAAACATTTTTGAGGGGAAATTTCGCTATTCTTTTTTGTGTGGTAATCTTTTAGTGCTTTTTAGGGGCGTCTTTTTAGTGGTGCATCTTTTAGATTCTTAAACGAAACGAAATTTCGTTTCGAAATATTTCGAAATTTTTCGTCATTCATCTGCGTCATTGTCCTCCTTTGAAAATTAATGTGACGACGGTAAGTGGTCGCTCAATGTGTTCAATGCGACTCCCGTGTAAAGTTCGTCATGCGGGAGGAGTCCAACCTTTGGATTGGATTCGAACGCATAACGAAACAAAATTGCTTGGATTTCGAAACGAAACCAAAGCAAAGCAATTTTACGTCGAAATGAAACAAAACAAAACGAAATTTCGAAGCATTTTCATTTCGTGCATCCCTACTACTTTTATAAGTCCAAAATATTTCGGGATTGACAAAAACTTTTCCACTTTCCCTATTGCCACCGATTGGTGTAGTATGAACTCATTTCCTGTGTTATAGATGAGAGTGCCTTTGCAAAGGCGTTATAGCTCAATCATAAGTAATTGAGAATCTTTTTTATAAATTTTGAAAAATAGTAAGTTAATGTCGAAGCGTATTAACAAGCATTTAGGCAATGGCGAAGTTTAAAGTCAAGAAATCGAGGCAATTCTCAAGAAAGGAAAACGAAAAAGAAAAAAAAGAAGTTAAGTTGGACAAAGAAAAGCAAAAGTTAAAAAAGTACGCCAACAGCTGTTTCTGCTGTGTTAATTTTTGTGTTTCGCTTTTGCGTCGTACCAAGTTCTGCAATTATGATCCGTAAAATAAGGTTAAACAATGCTTTATTGGTAGGAATCTAAAAAGTATCAAGATTTTATGAAAATGCATAGATACTCATGATAAAACTTGCTCACTTTTTGGTACAAGTATACGTTTTGGTGTGAGGATAACTGGGCTCAGAATTCGACTCAAATGCTGGTCGAGCACAATGTTGTTGGCATTTCAACCCTACAAGGTCATTTGCGACATTTGCTTTGTAGAGTAGCAACGAAAACCGCTGATTGCTGAGTGCACTTTATAAATATATTAATCAAGCCCCAAGCTTACAGACTTTAAACGACGTCATTCAGGTCACTTAGTTTTCTGTAGAATCATCAAAGGAGAAAGCAACTGCCTAAAACAAATAAACACTCATCCCAAACCTTATGCAGAGATTTGTTTGTTAACTCCCAACAATTTAGAAATAGAAAGGAGAATATTAACTCACAAAAAATGGTTTTGTTTTGTAGAGAGTCACAAAAAAGTAAGTGGGGCCTTGCGAAATGGATGCTTGGTTCCTCTCTCGTAGTTGTTCTCATTGGAATTGCAATAGCGCTCTGCCAGGAACTGTTTGCAATAAAGAGAACCATAATTACTCAACCGTAAGTAAAAGCAATTTTTTGATTTCATTCATAAAGATCAAGAAAAATGTATTTTGTTTGCCATGATTTTAGTATCTTACACGTCTGTAGCAAAGCAAAGATCGGATTAAAGAGTCATGGTCATTTAAGTCTTACGGCATGAAAACCTACTCCACCAGAAAATACTCGTATCTGCAAAAATTCTGACTGTTGAATTTGAAAACACGGCATTTATTCAATAGTCAAGAAGCGCTATGTAGATTTTATTGTACTTTTCTGTATTTTAGTTTCTTTTTTGTCTTTTTCCTAACAGTGAAGCCACTAAAGCCTATAATACCAGGGCACATACAAAACTGCAATCATTCTCCCTCTTACCCAGCTATAAAAAATGCCTCTTTCCTTATTTACCAAATAAAGGTAACGACTTTTTCCAGAGATGGGTTGCTAGAGTTGTAAGCCTGGGCGACCCCACACTAATGCCGTCACTATCGCTCGGTTTGTGAGGCTCTAGCCTTCAGAAAATACCAACAGTTTTCTTTTCTAGACCGATCTTCAAAGTTATACTACCAACTGAAAAATTGCGATTTGAATCACAGGATCCATTCACAGTCTCCGAATCATCTGCATCACTTGAAGATCCCAAAGAAAGCGCTGCCACCCTTTACAATGAACTTGATCTTGATGCACAAAAAGTACAACAAGAATTTGACTTGTTCGACGACACCAAGTGGACTGAGAAGTCTGATTTAGAAAAAGGTTATCGGACGCAAGAACACAAATCATCTGTTTTGCAGCAAACAAAATCACTTGAAGACGCGATAGATGAAATTAATGAACCGCTAGTTGAGGACCAAGAGTCCGTCGGTCTTACAGATACGGATATGACAAACAAAGATAATGAATCGCTAAATGATGACAAAGAAACGGTTGTTAGTGAAAGCAATGACATTATTATGGAAGATGGTAATATGCCTCTACCTGACGATCAACAAGACGATATCTTAAGTAAACAAATAGACAATAAACTTATAAATTCACGCATTTTTTCGGGAAAAACAAACGAAGAGGGTGACTTAGAAGATAGAGCTGACTACAAAAAGGAAGATGGCGATGCTGATTCATCTACAAAAACTTATTTTCAGGATAAACTTAAATTAATTGAAGAAAACATCAACGACTCACTAGAAAACAATTTTAAAAAGGCTGATTCTGTTAAAGAAACAAACAATATTGTTGAAAATGATGAAAAAGTCATTTTCAATAAAAAAGAAGAGGTATTTAATAACGTAAGCACTGAAAATGATAAAGAAGCAAAAAGAAAAGAAAACAACAAAAATTATGAGGAAGGAAAGAAGCATCCAAATCTAGATTGCAAGGAAGAGAAGCTTGAAATTGTTTTAGAAGACAAGAGTAAGGATGACAAATATGAAGATACTTTTGTGGTTGAAGATAAAGAAAATGGAGGTTTACTCCGATCAACAGATAAAATGGAACCGAAAAAACTTACCACTTTAGAGAAAAAAAAAGATTCTGATACCACAAAAGAAGACAAAAACAAAAATAAAGTGGAAATAACCAATCTAGAAATAACAAATAAAGACAGAAATAGTTTAGAAGATCGTGTCAATGATCAAAAAACTCTGGAATCTAATAAAACTTCTTTTGAAAAAGATTTATTATCTCCTGACAATGGCGCTCAAAATCCCTTCAAGCTCTCTGCTATCAAAGCAGCAGAGGAGATAAGAAAACAAGAATCTCTTTTTCTCAAAGAGAAAAACGATGAAGAAAATAATATTGACATCATAAACAACAACTTAGAGGAGGAAGACCACAACAACGATGATTTCGACGAATCAGATTACCAACAATTTTCAGATATAAACGATGAAAAACCATACCACGTTGAAGAAAAAAGAATTAAAATTGTGAAAGACTCGGAGTGAGTGTAATGAATTTCAAATAAATTTTAAGATGCAGTAGTGATGTGAGTATGATGCTATAACACATTAACAGGTCTAAGGAAGGCCCGGGCCACTGCTACACCAAGAATAAAGGATTCATATAAAAGTAAAAATAAACAGATGCACAAAATAGACGCACAATTATTCACACTTTCTCCCAAAGTTAAGAGACTGTCAAGAAAGCTGTTAATAACAAATTTTTTAAGTCTCAGTCAAAATTGAGTTAAAAGTAAACCCAAAATTTTTACATGCTTACGGATTACAAAACATATGTGGCGGTCTAAGCTATGCTTTATTAAAGGCCTCTAGCTTCTTGTCGGTCACCAACTGCACTGAAGAGACCTGATAGGTCGAAACAGTGACAATATCTTAATCATTTTCAAATTGTGACGTCAAATATAAAGCAGCTTTTCCTAATGCTAATCAAGCTTTCAACTTTGTTTAACAGTTTTGGTTTTGGATAACTACCATTGTTGTTTTTCAGTTACGTTCCTATATCGGATGGCTTGAAGAAACATATTTTACGTGAAGGTTATGGAAATATTGCTAGAAAGGGGGAACAAGTCACTCTGCACTGTATGGGTTTCCTTGATATAACGCCCCCGAAAATGTTTTGGAACACGAAAGAATTGGGACAACGACCATTCAGCTTTATCGTAGGAAAGAAGCAAGTAATCAAAGGTAAGATTATTCAATTCTTTGCATTGCAAGTTTATTCTCCATCTTGCATAAAGCAACAGTATCGCTGATGATGGGACGCCAGATCTGTTTTGGAACTGGCTAGCATCTTGAATTAGTCTACCGCTGATAAAACTTATGTTAAGGTAAAGTCTGCTAAGTGTGAGAATTCATTGCAAAACAGCTTTTTCTACCCCTAGCGATTTCTGGTTACATTTGCAAATTGCATTCTCGCGATTACTACGGCAACAATATCAACTCTTGCGATAGTGCATTTTGATTAATACAAGCCCACATCTTGCAACTCATCTAAAAAATTTAGAAGATGTGTTTGAAGTAATTAGAAGCAAATTTTATGAATCTGTGCGAAGGAATCCCGAGTAACCAGTGAATTCAGGTCCCTAAATTGACAATAACCTGCCTACAGTAATTTATGTTCGGCTATATTGAAGAATTGGTTTGGTGGTGGGCAGTTCGATACCATTTCTTTTAAGGATTGTTTTCTATCACACCGAAATCCTATTTTTTGCAAATTCTTCAAGTCTCCAAGCTCTTTAAGAGGGGAAGTGATAAATCCAATCGTAAAACGCCAATGACAGATTAGGCGAAGCCAAAGACTGCAGGTTTTCGTGTAAAAGCGAGCTCGCGCGGCAGTAACTTTTCAGTAGGCGCGTTGTTTTCATTTTACTGTTGACCGCACCCTCACGGCATCACTGCAATACAGCACTGGAGGCTACGTACTCACGCCATTGATTTATTTTCCTTGCGTCCTTTTTGATCACGACCGAACAAACTCGCTATCATATTTCACCCTCCGCGTTACTCAAATTGCTGAGCGCCAATCAGAAGGTCTGTGAGTATCATAATGCAAGTCTACCGGGTTCAAAGCGGTTGCTCTTAACCGCAACGCCATCTAGCCGGTCCTCCGCTCTAATGATAGTAATTAAGACCGCAACTGAGGATGTCTAACACCATTCTAATTCAACTCTCCTTGGGAACCTTAGCAAAGACTTGCACTTGGTTGAATAAAGCACCAACTTGTTGTAAAACCTTCTTAGAGATCCTTGTGGATTCAGAATGGGGCGCTGGTGCCAAGGCATTGCGCACAGCTGCCTTGTCACTGATCTACTCGACTGCTGAGTACTGTGCACCAGCTTGGTGTCGCAGCGCGCATACTCGCCTCATTGACAGCGTTCTTAATGACGCTTTGCGCATTACGACTGGATGCCTACGTCCCACTCCAACGGACAATCTTCCAGTTTTCTCACGCATTCAGTCAGCTGAGCTTCGCCACCAAGAAGGGACACTCTCCTTGGATAATTGCAGTTCTTTGGACCCAGGCCACGTTCTACATGGCCTGCTGACTGAGTCGCAGGCTGCTAGCAAGGAGAGACTGAAATCTAGACACCCGTTTGTTTCTACAGCGTGCATAACTTATCTAAGTTGGGTATACGCGCTGCCCAATGGGCGAACTTGACATGGGACACAGAGTACTCTAGGAGTACGTCAACGCTCTATGTCTACATTCCTAAGGTCAGCACAAGGCCTATTGGAATGAGTTTAACCAGAACAACTTGGGTCAAATTCAATCGGCTGCGTACTGGCGTTGGGCGTTTTGGTTCGTTCATGCACAAATTAGGTCTCGCTTCTTCAGCGAATTGCGAGTGTGGCGCTAGTGAACAAACTGCAGACCACATTATTTTAATATGTCCCACGCATCGGACACCTCGAGGAATTATGGGTCTGACAGTTTTGGATGACGAAACAAGGTGCTGGCTCAACTCCATCAATGCCAGTATCTGATCTGGGCAACACAGCAGGCTGGGGTGGTAAAAGAATAAACCCTCGGCTCCCATCCTTTTCTTGAGTCTGACCAGGATCATAGCTACCCTGCCATACGACGAAGAAAAAGAGATTCAAAAAGATTATCTGAGCTAGGCTTCCCTTCTTCCCCCTTCCTCTTTCGAATATATGCCAGTTGTTTTTGTTTTTCGTCCTCTTCCTCGGGATGAGGGCATCGCGAAAGACCATGGAACCCCAGAATATCCTGGTTGCGCCCCTAATAGCAACTGAACATGATTCCCGTTCTGATTTCAGATTCACCTTCAAATTGCTAATCAATATAACTTTTTCAATCCCAAACAAAGAATAGTCTAGAACTTGAAAAGGTGTGGCCAATTGTTGGTTACCAACAGCACTGATAAGATTTGATTAGTCAAAGCAGTGAGCAAAGTCTGCCGTATTATACATAAATGATAAATCGAAGTCGTATATCAACCCTAGTACAATGCCTAAATCTTGCATTGTTTACTCTATCGTTAACATTTGTCTCTTTTCATCAGGTTGGGATGAAGCAGCACTAACGATGAAAACGCGCGAGAAAAGCAAATTTAAAATTGAAGCGAAAAAAGCGTATGGAAAATTTGGATTCGCCGCGTGGGAATATCCTTTACTCTTAAAGATGCACTAGGCCTAATAGCTTTTTATTTTTGTTTGTTTAATTTACAAAATACGAAGCTGCAGCCTTTATTCAAAAGTATTAGGATTAGTAGCCAGACTTTTGGTAAAAAACTGATGATTCATAAAATAAACCTCAATTAGTAATTGTGTAGTAAGTCGATTTGTCGGTAGAAAGCTCAATCATTGAGTTAGAGCAAGTTAATCACTTAGTAACTACCAAGTTACCTGGATAATATAGCTGAGTTTTTAGTAAGTTACTTTCCTTTACTTCTGCTTACGATTCCTCCCAATGCTGATCTGATCATGGAATTTGAGATGATTGCAATTAAGCCAGTAAAGCACAAGAAAATCATTCGGATGTTAAAGTGAAAAGTCTTTATTGCTTAATTCTTTTAAAAACTGCCACCGCTGTGGCCTTGTTGCTAACGACATTTTGCATTATATTTCAGCATTTATTCTATTTTGATATTGTGTATAATACACTTGTTTGAATCTTCAGATGTTAAAAAGCGAGTCTTGTGGCTATGACTTTTCTACGCTCGCTTATTACCGCTAGATGTGACAAAAACACCTTTTCTGTTCGTAACTTACACACAGTTTAATCAGCGTTATACTATACCCGCCGATGGCAGATCCAGGGAGAAGTGGGAGATGTATTTGCCCTACCAGCCTTTATAGGACATGCTTTTGTGTACTTAAAAAATCCATGTTCGTAAGTTCGTAGTGGTTTCGATCATAGGCCTTGCTTATAACATCATTACAGGGTGTATCTAGCGTGGATAGAAAGTGCAGCCCTTTTACCAGCTATTTAAACACACGTCTTTGCTCATCCTACTATTTTATAAGTTAAGATATTTTCTAGCCTGTAAGTTTGTGCGCATCTCTTTTAAAAAGAGGTCGAAGATTTTCGTATATCCTGCTTCCAAAACCATTCTTTCTGCTGGATGATTTTTTTTACAAGCAGAGCAACTGCCGGCATCTCCGAGCTTGTAACCAGACCGCTACATTAGAAGGAGGCCAATCAATTTACAGGGGGGCAAATAAATCCGCAAGATATGGCAAAGTATAAGCATAAGTTTGCAAAAACAAAGCAAAGTTTTAATGAAATATTTGTATGTGTGTGGTATTTTCTAACACAAAACTCTCTACTTAGTTTAAATATTCTAACTGTAGTAAGTATCTGAGAATAAAAGCGTGTTCGGAAACAAATTTCTTGGTGCTGGTCAGAGCATGAAGTAGGCCAGATTTTGATCTTTATTATCAAGCGATCTTATTAAATCAGTAAGCTGAATGTTCTTTACGGGAGGAGGAAAAGGAGCATCAAGAAAGAAAAATATCTTATAAACGAGAATTTTGTTCGTTTTGATCTCGAAAGCAACTTAAAGACCTCTTGTTAAATTGACCGCTTGAAACCGGAATTTCATCTCCAAAAAACTGGAATTTTTTTACATTTGTACTCCCGTCATACCACTTGAGGAGGCCATGGCCTTTAATCACCTTCTACGCCACTGTCTGAAAGCGTATTCTGTTTACATCCCGACTTGAACAAACGAGCTTAATAGCTTTAAATTGTTAATTGGTATCAGGCGAGTTTGTCTAAAACAATTCGTCTAAAATACAATTTGTCTAAATGAATTTGTCTAAACGAATTTAAACAATTGGTCTAAAGTTTAGATCTAAACAATTATTTATCAATGAACAATTTGTCTAAAAACCGACAATTTATTGTGTGTAAAAAAAACAAATTAACGTAAATTAACGAAAAAACAAAGGTTTATTCAAGACATACAATCTACTAAAACGACAGATTGTGGGCAATTTCCCGGATGTATTCAACTATATCAGGGGTGGCCAACCTTTTCAGTCCATGCGCCAAAATTTTTCGCCACACAAGCATTCATTTGAAGATGCGCGACACAAACATTCATAGCTTTTCATTGCTCTCAAACGTGTAGTAATATATTTATACTTTGAAGTCAAAACAAGGCCATATTCAGCGGTGATCTCCAAAAAAAAAAAGGTCATCCCCTGTTTCGCTGCACCTTTTCCATCACTTTTGGCTTAAATATGCCACCAAACGTGAGGCCAACCGAGTGCGGACTTTTTTTTTTTTTTTGGAGATGTTATTGGAGTGACAAATTTTTCGGCCAGATGAAAGGACACTTACCCAAATTGCCCGAAAAATCTTAAACCTGGAATGCGCCACCTTTAAACATGCAATGCGCCACGGTTGGCCACCCCTGAACTATATCGTTAGGGTCAAATGCTTCAACTAGTCTCTTTATACGTTTTGGAGCATCTGCATAACGTCTCCTCGGTGGTTCTGGCTCTACTTCAGCAACATATAGTTCAATCTGAGCCTCATTGAAACTTTGTTTTTTTTTGTAAACATTTGATAAACCTCTATTTGTTGGGGTGATGCGCACTTTCTTCAGTTTCAAATCTACGGTGCCATCCTTCGACCGAATTGTTAGTTTTTGGTAAATTATCAAGCACTCTAGAATACATGTTTCATATATCATGTAGAAAGAAAGGTGGACGTCGACTATTTCGTCTGTTAGGTCTTCCGATCCATGTGCCCTCAAAATAATCAACAACCTCTTGTGCTCCATGGTGGAAGATGTCATTATCACATAATAATTCAAATGCTTTTGTTACTGTGGGTATTGGCACAAATGCTAATGCTGGCAGCATCTTCATCCGCAAAGCAAAACTGGCATTTGTTTCATATCTTTGTTTTAAGCCATTTGCTGAATTACTCGGAAGATACATTGGCTAAAGTGGAAAAAACAGCCATTGATCTCTATATCTAGAAATTCTTTCAAGCAGGCGTTCATCATCGCTCTTTCAAAATCGATTGTTGTTGATAATGGCGCACATGAAGGTTCAATATTCTTTATCTTTCGTAAAAATTTTATACATGTTTCTTCTGTTTTGTTCGGCAATAAACCAAACACAAGGGGCAGCGAATCATTCTCTCTTAATCCATGTACCGTATATAGCTGGTGAAAGAGCAAAGGGACAGTTTTAAAAGTACCATCAGCATACCAGTGTCTCCTTTTTGATAAACATTCCAAACGACGTGTTGCAAATATGACGATATTTGGTCCGTGTTTCAATTGGTCCTGAGTCGTATATCAGGAATTGATCACCTATAAATGTTTTGGTTAGTTCTGGTGGAAAAACCATTTCAATACTAGTCAATGGTAGATTCGATCCAGCAAGTGTTTGTTGCCTCATATACCTTATAGTTCTCTTCATACCATTCACTTTTGGGCAACAGCTTGATCACAATCTTCAAGAACTCTTGATAAAACTACTTGGGGCGTATCTCGTGTTGACTTAGCCAGCTGGCGGATTTTTGACATATAATTTTCTTTGCTCCAGTTTCGGCCGCATCTACTACGTGGTTATGATCAGTAAAGAACTTTACAATTTGAAGTAATTATTCGAGCACGGCATTTAGTCTTAGGATGTTTATCGCACATCAGAGACGTAGCAGCCGCCCCCCAAACCCCCCAATTGGGGGGGGCCCAGGCCAACTTTGGGGGCCCAAGTTAGTCTGAAATTGCTTTTTGGCTACGTGACTATTTTCAGTTCAGCAGATTTGTTTACAACCGATTTAAACTGTAGGAAGAAATTAGCTTGTGACATCATAAGTTAATGCAACGTCATTTTATCTCGCAGAATCTAGAATATTTCGATTGATTTTCTGGTAGAATCTTGAATATTCGATTGACGTAACAATGCCGTTGTTACGCAACAATCATAGAATGGTCTGGAATTCTGTTTGGCTAGAAATACCGGGACAATATATATACACTGCAGAGTGCAGATAAAGTATTTTATTGACATTGTATAGAATGAAACGTTCAAAAAGTGGTGCTCAAAAGAGAAAAGAAGCAGCCACTGCTCGAGATGCTGTAGCGAAATTGCCCAAGATGACAGATTTTTTCAAGATTACTGAGCAGAGTAGACCTGGCACTAGTACCGAGAGGGATGAAGAAAACTATAGTGTACAAGAAAAAGAAGACTATGACGATCAGCATCAAAGTGATTGTGAATTTCCAGAAAATGTAAGTTGTGATTTACCTGCCAATACGCAACCTTCAATATCAAAAATAACTGAATCTCAATTTACCCCTATCCCTGATGACCCATGTAAATGGCCTGAAAGTATTTCTGATGCTCAACGATGTGATATAGTAAAGCGTGGACCACATCAACTAATAATGAATTTTCCATATAATAACACAACTCCAAGGCGACGTTTTTCCTCCAACCATTCTAAACGTGTGTTACCTAATGGTGAAAGTGTTTCACGGTCGTGGCTAGTTTATTCTGGGGAATCAGATCAAGTTTTTTGCTTTTGTTGTAAGCTATTTGGTAAAACACTAAGCCCCTTTTGTAGTGGTATAAATACATGGGAGGGTTTTTCGAAAAAACTGAAAGACCATGAAAACGGCATTTCCCACCAAGAATGCTGCAGTCAATGGATGTTGCTAGCTGAAGGGATAAGAAATTCATCCACTATCGACAAACGCGAGATGAATATTTTTTTCAATGAAAGACGTTTTTGGAGAAATGTTTTAGAGAGACTTATCGACATTGCCTTGTTTCTATCGGAAAGGAATCTTGCTTTTAGAGGATCTGAAGAAGTCTTAGGATCTCCTCACAATGGAAATTTTCTGGGTATATTTGAGCTTTTGGCAAGAAGAGATCCGATCCTAAAAGAGCTTCAAGACAGAATCAAGAATAAAAACACTAAAGATCACTATTTGAGTCCTACCATACAAAATGAACTAATTGAATTGCTAGCGACAGAAGTTGAAAAAGAAAATTTACAGCAATTGAAATTGGCAAAAATATTTTTCTATAATTTTGGACTGCACTCCAGATATGTCACATCATGAACAAATGTCTGTCATTCTCCGTTATGTACTATGTAATGAAGAAGCTGCTGTTGTTAAAGAAACATTTTTTGGCTACTTGAGAATAAGTGACAGTACTGGGAAAGGCTTGTTGGACGCTTTCTTAGAAAAAGCGACCGAACTGCAACTCGAATTGTCTGATTGTCGAGGTCAGTCATATGATAATGGTGCTAACATGAAAGGAAAACATTCTGGGGTCCAAGCAAGAATGCTAGACATCAATTCCAAAGCTGTTTACGTGCCCTGTGCAAACCATACCCTTAACTTAGTTGTTGTTGACAGTGCTAATTCATCGACGGAAGCATTGACATTTTTTGGAGTACTTACAAGGTTGTATGTGCTGTTTTCTTCCTCTGCTCAGCGTTGGGAAATTTTGAAGAAACATGTGGAGCTGTCCATAAAGTCACAATCTGATACTCGTTGGGAAAGCAGAATTAAATGCATCAAACCTCTTCGATACAATTTAAAAGAGGTGTTGCTGGCACTGAAAGACTTGGAAGCCATTTCCATAGAAAGAAAAGATGGAAGAGCTGCCTCAGAAACAAAATCGTTGATAGCTCATTTATCAAAATGGAGTTTTCTTTTGTCGGTGTATATTTGGTATGATATCCTATTCCAAGTCAATAAAGCAAGCAAGATTCTTCAATCGTATGGAGTCTCCCTTCATACAATGGAAACGGAAATCCAGGCAACTGAAAAGTTTTTGCAAAACTATCGCACAACGGGTTATGACAGTGCCGCAACATCTGCTGTTGAAATAGCACAGGAATTGGATATTGATCCTTCTTTTCCTCCGTCAAGAAGTGGAAAGAAAAGAAGATTGTTTGATTACCAAGGTGAAGAGGAACAACGAGCTACTTCTGAACTGAAATTTAAAAGCAACTTTTTCTATCCATTAGTAGACCAGGCTATTATGTCAATAAAGGAGCGCTTTAATTTGTTACGTGAGGTTTCTTTCGCCTTTTCGTTTTTGTACACACGAGACAAACTTTTGCATGTGCAACAAGAAAATGCTCTTCTTACTTGCTGTAAAGAGTTCCAAAAAAAGTTCGGTGACATTGATTCTGATGAAATGAGCGCTGAGCTACAGCGGTTTGTTTTAATTTTACAAAAAAAACGCAATCTCAATACGGCTCAAGACTTTCTGAACTATCTTCTAAAGACTCATTTATTTGAATTGTATCCGAATGTGTACATCGCACTTCGAATCTTACTAACTTGCCCCGTGACTGTTGCCAGCGCTGAAAGAAGCTTCAGCAAATTGAAACTGATCAAAAGTTTTAATAGAACGTCTATGACAGACAGTAGACTATCTTCATTAGCCATGTTGTCAATCGAAAATGACTGCGCCCGATCTCTTGATTATGACAATGTCATAACAGCATTTGCGAACAAAAAGGTTCGCTCCAGACTATTTAAATGATACTGTGTTTTTATAAGTTTTTCATGTTTTTCAGTGTCATTGCTTTCGTTTCGCAGTGTCTGCATAAATGTCCTACTGAACTCTGGCATCGGTGCCGAATTTTTTATGACTTGCACCTTCGGTATCGGCATGCTTTATTCTGACATTAGCCTGTTTACTTATGTACAAATTGTGGTGTATTTTCTTAATGCAGCTTTTCAAGTTTACACCTCTAAAGTGATATGACCTGTGCGCAGGGGCTCTTGCGCTTACTTTGGGGGGGGGCCCGAAGTTGGAGTGCTACGGGACTGTCGCACAACCAGTAAATACGTTCGTCATTTTCTCCATTTCTATACAATGTATGACCATCTTTCATCAACTTCTTATGACCTTTCTCGGATTCAAGAGGCATCGCCATGCGTGTAATTAGTTCTAAAACTGACAAACTAAGAAATTATTTGCTTGATTTTGGCAGCAATTTCTTTTACATCAAGTTTTTTATTCTGATCAATTATGACATCATAAGCCATATACGCATAGTAAGAGTGTGACCTTTAATAATACTTCTCAAGGACTATGACATCATAAGTGAATTCACTAGACTAGAGTTTGAAAAAAAACATGTTTACCAATAAATACAGTCAACTTCGGATATAAGAGGTTCAGATATAAGGGATTTTCGCTTATAAGGGACTACGCAAAAGGTCCCAAATGATCGGATTGAACTTTGCGGCAGTCGGTTATAAGAGACTGGTTAAGCTGGTCCCGGCGGATCTCTTATATCCGAAGTTGACTGTATAAACCATTGTAGGCCAATTGCATTTTAGAGAAATTATTTATTGATAAATAACTGTTACGACAAATTATCCTAAACCCACAGCTTAAATTGTTAATTAAATTTAATGCAATCGTGCACATTTGATCGCAAACCAACGAACAAACAAGTCCAGATTGAGAGCTGGTGTCAAAAAACGTAGGTCCAAGCTTAGGTGTCAAAAAACGTAGGTCCAAGGCTCATAGGTCCAAGCTTGCTTGTCTTGGATATAAATTACTTCGTCTTGTAGAAACATCTCTGCGAGTAAATGTAGAAAACCGTGTTCACATACCACTGATTTTGAGCCGAAAAGGTCAACATCAGCTACGAGATTGTACATTTTAGGAAAAACAAGACCTCAAGAATCCAGCTCCATTCACGAAGCCATGTGTGTGTTTACCCCTCCTCTTCCTTGAGATGGAGGTACGGCATGAACGGTAATTTAGGTTCATGCCGTCAACCTAATTGATATTAGGCTAGGGAAAGATGGCAGCCCATTTCGAACCAGTCTTGAGTGACTGGTAGCCCCACCACCAACAAGGCGGACTGCCACTGGTGGGTACCCAAGAGTCGTCTGACATGCTGGGTTAGCAACTTCACAATTATAATCCGGTGAAGTACGGGTGGGGCCACCTGTCTGCCACATAAAGGTGGAGGCGTCCCGTTAAGTGCCTTGCCCAAGGACCCAACAAGCAAGCTTGCCGGCTTATTCTCCACACTATCTCTTTTTTATGCTGAGCGCCAAACAGGAAAGCTGTGAATACCATTTTTTAAAGTCTTTTGGTATGACTCGACTTAGGGAATGAACCCCAGGTCTACCGACTACAATGTGGACGCTCTAACCACTGCACCATCGCGCCGGTTTCACGAAGCCATCGCTATAGACTATAGAGGGTTAAGACGGGGAAAAATTAGTTAAAATGTAACCTAATTCCCTTCAGTCAAAATTAACTTTTTTGAGTTACAATAAGCTGATAAATCCTTCATTTAATCTAAACTTTTTTCTCTTCATCACAATGAATATAAACTCGTTGTAATTTCAGTCTTTGTGGAAAGGTGTATTAAGCCATTCACTTGTACAGTAATTGTAAAGCAGCTCACAGCGGTGCTTCTCAATCTTTTTGATGTCATGGACCACTTTTCGCCGAGACTTTGTTTTGGGGTCCACTGGATGAAAAATTTGTTTCAGAACAATCATTTATTCCAGGAAGGAAGTTGCTACAAAACGAGAGTGTTAAGTTGATAGCAGGAGTGTCAAACTGTCGGCCCTCGAAGCCTTTTAGTGCGGCCCCCGAGACGATTCTGAAATAACTAATGAATTTCGGCAGTATTGCAACGGATCATTGTCGAACAAAGGTTTGAAGCACTGATCACAGGCCACACTTGAGAGGTTCAAGTTTTTGACATTCAGAGACAACTTTACTGATGCTGGTGAGGTGATGGCCTTTTCTTTTTTTCGGGGGGATCGATCTGATTTCGGGCTACATTGTAGAGATCGTTGCCCAGATAAGTGGTGGTCTCCGCATCCAAAACCTTATGCAGCCCTCGGCACGATTGCTTTTATATGCAATGTGGCCCCCAAAAGCCCACGAGTTTGACACCCCTGGTTTATAGTAGATTTTTAGCTAATTCATAATTTTTTCCAAAAAAATCTTTAATTTACGGCAGAACGTTTCGCGGCGTTGAGAAGCGCTGGCTTACAGTTTAGGTGTTGTGAATCACACCTTGTCTAATAATTAACAAATTATATGAAAATGGGATATTTATTTTTGCTTTGTTTTACGAAAAACTAAAGTCTGGAAAAGCAAGGTTTCAGACTAGTGAATTAGTGTACAGTACTTCGTAACCAAAAATCTAAGTATCATAACTTTGCTAGCTTTTACATTCCGGATATCAAGGTAGCTAACATTACTGAGAGGAATTTACTGTTTGGTCGCAAAGCGAGGAAATAAAAAACACCTCAACACAGCGCAACTTTTGATTTTGTAAACTCGGAACTATGCCAGTCAAAATAATGTAGCCTATATATTTCCGCTTCATTTCAGTATGACACTCCGTGCTCGGGTACTGATAAATATTAGAAGAGGCTTAAACCTACTCACAAGCTGCGCAATAACAGCTTTTATAGCATTTGTTACAATAAGTGAATAATTCACTACCACTAAGTTTCTGAATTCGCCAATGCTATTTTGTACATTTACTTCTACCTAGTAATGAGAAATTTTGGATTCAAACTCGACCAAAACACCAGCAAGCTTTCTTAGACTACATACAAAGGCACTATCAAAATGCAATTGGCCACCTTCCTTCGAGAAAAATTATGTACCAATGACTTCGCATTGTGAATTGTATTAAATGGAATCAAAACTAGCTGCTATCTGCGGAAACACACAGTGATAAGGTCGAGTTCTTACTTTTCACCACCACACGAGTTTGTATGCAAGAGTATATTTTAAAAAAGAAGGTGCGCCAGGTCAGATCAGCACAAGATAAATACAAGATGTACAATTCAGCAAATGTATCACAACTAAAGTGCTGAGTACATGGTTTGTCTCGGTGTAATCACAATTTAGTTCCGAGGGTTTGAGGTCCAGTTGAGCTCTAAAACATTGTTTGAAGGGGGCATTTAACAAAAAATGAAAATTGTACATCTCTCTTTTTGTTGAGGAGAGATAACATGGCATGCAGGGACCATCAGTAATCGGGCCTTGGCATTCAAATACGAGGAAAGACATCACATTTGCTTCATCTTAGGGTTTAACTAAAACTAGGTGATTATAAAGCAATGTCTTACCAACAACGATGTTTTCGGTGCTGCCATTTTTTCGGATTGCTTTTATGCGATGTATTGTTACTCGGTACTGAGAACCAAACCAAATTCCAAAAAAATTGAACGGTTTGGATAGAGCTTTGAATCCATGGATCGATCGAAACGCGATTGAAATAGAAATTGTAACCACTTGTAAGCAAAAAAAAATAAAGCTTCTCAGCAAAAATACAAGAAACCTTTAATTGAACTGAGTTATTTTACAAAAAAAATTAACGATAAAAGCAGGGGAAAGCTTCAGTCGGAACCCTTCATTTACAGTAGATAAAATTCTACGTTTTATTTACGAATATATACATCATTCCACGTAATCTGCATTAAGCCTGGTCTATACTGTGTCCAAGCGCGACTTAACTTTGTGTTTGTTTATCAAGACTACTCAGTCGCAAACACGGCTTCCTTGGCCTCAGTATAGATCAGGCTGTAACAGCTTAAAATTTATACAAGGCTTTACTGTACATTCGCGGTTACAATTACGGAAATTTTCGATGATTTTTGTTAGTAATAATTTACTTTGCAAGTAATTGCAAGTCACTGCAATCAGTTTTCATTAAAAAAATATTAACCCAAGCTCAAGAAAATCTATACATAACTGTCTGTTATTTTCACATAAAATACAAAAAACCAACGAAACACCACGACGCAAGATCTTTACACAAGCACATAATCTCAAAAAGAAGATATACAGCACAATATAACAAATCTATGTAAAAAAACATACAACTGCACAATAAAAACCACAACTGCAATATGATCTACATTATCTCTACATGCAACATGCAGCATCATTAGCACGACGATATTTAAAATTTTGCAACTTTTGTATTGTAAAACTCTAAATACGGGCATGATTGCTGTTTATAACTTCAGCAAACATTTTTAAACACACATACTGCAGTGTCATAAAAAAGCTTGATATATAATGTAAGTATACCTATGCATGATTGCTATTTATAACTTCAGCTAACATTTTTGAACGCACATACTGCAGCGTCATACAAAAGCTTGCTATATAATGTAAGTTTAGGTATGCATAAGACACTTCATACATATATGCAAATAAGACTTCTGTAAATGTTAAAACAAATGTATCTTCAGACAAAAGCTTACAGATTAACACATACAGTGATAAATAACTTTTCATCAACGAAGCCGATTTAAAGTGCTATACGACCACCGGAAAATTAACTATTACGTCAGAGAACAAGCTCTTCAATTCTTGTAAAAAAGTCGATTTTACGACATTATGCTGGAAAAACGCAATACTTAAAATTCCGGACACCTTTCTTGACCACACTCAATGATGCTTCTTTGGTAATCCTTGATCAATAGTTGAAGGTAAGGCAACATCATCAGTATGGGAATTAGCACAAAAAAAAATTGAAATTCAACTTATTTAATCAAATCTTTATTTTTATCCAACCCGCGAAATAGCGATAGAGGAGCTACGTGTAGGATAATGTTTGCAAGCTTCAATATCTCATTAGAATTATTTGGTTGCATTGCTTTCAATAAATTTACCGCTTATTTTAATTATCAAGCAGAGGATATCGACCTAAAGTGCCTTTACCGAAGCCATAGCAATTTGCTCATTGTCAGATTCGAACGCATAGCTACTCAACCATGGTTGCCATGAAAAAGTGCTTTGCGATCTTGCTGACGTTTTTATACTTGGCTCCATCTTAAACATAAAAAGCAGCGTGACAGCGAAATGGATTGCTGCTGGAAGTTCTCTAAGAGTAAATAAAATGCAAGCACCAACTTCTTAATATGTATCCCTTGATCAGACATTCTCTTACTTCAATTCATTAACCACACCCTTTGAAGGGGTAGCAACATCAAGCACAAACCAACACACGAAAACATGACAGTGAACACCCAGAAATAGTTATAAGCTGCACCCAAACTCCAAGCTCCTGGTAATCTAAAAGCAGCACCACCGACAACAGTTTGACGAAAGCCAATAGGAAACAGCATTCCAACAAAGCATAGAGCTGCAACTGAAATTTCATAAATAGGTATTAAATTGAGTTACATATTTACTACAGCCACGGGACAACATTCTCTCGGTTGCATCAAATCTTCGAGATTAAACCTGCTTTGTAACTTCCAATAGAGCTGACACAGCACAGTTCTGCCATCAGCAGTGCAAATGAGCAAGAGAAATTTGCAATGAAGTACCTTTCCCAAGGAAACAACAATGTAATTATCGAGAGATTTGAACTCACAACCATTGCTGCGATAGATAGCACTTGATTTAGACTTATTTGTTTGAATTCACTTGACCACAAGGTGTACAGAACAATTAAAAAAAAATTGGCAGGACACTTTGCAGGATACTTGAAAAAATTGGCAAGTTAAGTTGGCAGGTGTAGCTACAGATTTCCTGTAAATGTCTCATTATAACTACTTCAAAGTGGTTTAAGAAGTTAATATCAACCAATCTGCTTAGTACATATTTTGGAATGAAATACTGGTACTGGCCATAACACATTTTTCCTCGTATTTTTAAAAGCAAATACTGCAAGCATGATAGGCTGTTTCATTCAAAAGCAAAGATGGCAGTACATAGTTCATGTTTTTGTACGTTTCTTGTCCAGATTTATACGATTTTGCCTGGTTTAATTCGTTTTTGTTTTCAAGCACTTTTGCGAGGAAGTTTTCATTTGCTTAAATATTTATATGATGTTACACAATGTACCATGTTTTGTGAATTTCCAGCTTTGTCCGCAAAGCATAAACCAACAGATTTTTGTGCATTTTGTCCACAAAAACATATATGCTTTTGACATATACTTTGAGAACAAAATCAGACATTAAAACATTTAGAGTAAAGCAAAAGGCAAACGGATGTTTACACAGCATGCCATTCCCCTTTGTATTGACAAATGGACCTAAAAAATGTTGATTTCCAAAAAATAAATAAAAACGGTCATTGCCTTTAATTGGGATCAAAAATGTAGTCCTTGAAAAATTCAATTTTCCAAGTCTTTGCCTAACATTGTGATTGAAAACAAAGCATTTGAAAATGTTAATCTAAATAAAAAAGTCTTTGCAATCAACTAGCATTGAAAACATAAATTTAGTGCATAGCCAACTCTCTTTCTTTCTGGTTACACTGCTTCTGAAAAGCATCATGTAAATATCTAGGCAGATGCAAATTTTGGTAAAAAAACGAATGAGAAAAAACATAACTCCTTTTCTTCCATGTTGAAAGATTGTTATTGCAAGTAAATTCTATTTTTTACTTTGTAAATTGTTACACGACAGTTTTTTACAAAACATCATAACTGAAACTGCATTCCATGACTACAAATCTGGTCAATTCTATAATTCATGTCATCATAAAAATTGCCAATCTTAAATCACATACTATTAGTTTATTGACTTCACCTTATCACACAAAAATTAAAAAAGGTTGGCAATTTGATGACACATTTACCAAATTTATCTGTATCATTAAAATTGAAATAGCACTGCTCTTAAATAGTAAGCATATATTTACATACTTCCAGCAAAGCACGACCACTTTGCATAAAGAAGTACTGATCTTTTCCATCGAGAAGAAATCACAAATGCACATGTAGCTGCAAGTGCTAACACACCAACAACAAGAAAAAACAAAGAAGCAATCCATTCTGGAGGTAGAAATGGAACAAAACACATCATCTCATGACCATGTATGGTCTGACACTGCCTTGTCAATCCCAAAGTAAATAAACCTTAAAACAAAGACGCAGAAGTAAATTTGCTATCTAGTCCATTTCAAAATTAGTAAAGGATAACATCTTTAATGTTCAGATAAGGGTACCACTAAAATGTGGAAATTTTTTTAACTAGTCATAACCTGAGTTCTAACCATAAGGTAAACCAAACCTAAATCTATCCTAAACTCTAACACTATTCCTGGCCTTAAGATTGATCTGGAGTGCCACAAAATATTCGCTTTTTAGTCAAATTTAATTCTTGTGAATGCTTTTTGTGACTTTCTGCATTTTAGTGTGGAGCTTCACAAGCAAGTCTGTACACTGTTACACCTAAATCTCAAACCAATGTTTAAATATAGTTTAGAGATGCAGGTACTACACATCAAATTGATTTGCCATGTGGGACAAAAAATGTTCCCTAAATACAAGAATTTGCAACGAAATGTCTTTTATGAAGGTGTAAGAACATAAGTTTACATAAGTCTATTATTGTTGTTTGCCCAATACACACAATAGACGTTAACATAAAGCAGTAATAACATAAAATAGTACATTCGTGTATGGGACAGGAGACACTGAAGTAACCCAAAGGTTTTCTAGTCAGTGCCTCCTAATAACAAAAAAACAACAAATAAATTACCAGCAATAAATAAAAACTTAATAGAGACTGGAAAGAAGAAGTAAAAGAGAAAAAAAAGAAAAAGGAAGAGAGGAAGTTAAATATTGTATAGAGCATAACGTGAGTCACATATTTAATGCATCAGCAATTTTTATGAAATAAATCTAGAATCAAAGCAAAACTTTCAATTTAATAATCTCTTATCATTCATTCTTTTAATATTTTTTTGAAGACTGGTAACGGTTTTGTTTTTATAGAATTGTCTAGAGTTGCCCACAATTTAGTACTACGAAAAGCCAATTGTTTTTGTGACATTGTTAAGAAATAATTATTAAACAACACAAAAATTGCAACCATTTGATGACACTTAAGCATCATATAATATTGTTTCATATTTCAAAGCACAATAAATAATAGAGAGAATTCATAATTAAAACTAAAAATAAGCGACAGCCATCAAATACATCATCAGCACAGCCGTCGAATACATTGTATTACCATAATTTTGTGGTTTGATACAGTAATACAGAATACATATAGTAGGCTGTAGTGTTAAGCTTGCCTGCTAACAACAAACTGCTAAGCTTCATTACCAATTTTTATGCATCAAATTTTTAAAGAAAAAAATTGGTTAAATCAAGAGTATCTACATACCAGCGTCTTCCCCTGAATGTATCCAATCAACGTGAAATAAGCTTGAAATTGCAAAAACTTCAGCAATGGCAAACAAAACACCGCAAACAAAGATTTGTTTATCCATTGTATACTCAAGCTTGCAGTGTACACCAGATATCACCAACTGATGATGGCCCACAACCGAAACTAAACCAAGCTAAAATAGTAAGCAAGCAGCAGGCCTAGCCTATCCTTGCATCTTCGTGGGAAATCTCCTGTCTAATCTGCTTGCTCGGCCAAGTCGTGGTTTTTGAAATCTGCAATTACAAAATTGGGAAACTGGAAAGCGGATTTGCTGTTGTTATTATTCTTCTTTTTCCTCAGAGAGTGAAGTTTTTCGTCGTTTATCTAGTGGTCGTACGGTATTTCAGCGCCAGTTATGACTGTAAAGTTTGATGTATGAGTGGCTGGTTCTATTTTATGTATTTCATTTAAAATTATTTCTTATGGATGCCGACTGTTGCATGCTTTGCCGGGAACTTTTTTTCTTTCAGTCGGCCTCTGCTTGAACGATACCTGTCTTCGCTATTAATCGCCAGTTGGCACGGTCTAAATCTGAAACCGATGTCTTCTGGCTTCATGGATCAATGCTTCCTGCCCTGAAATTGCGTTTTTATACATCTTTGTACAGTAGGGAAGGTCGTTTTGTAAGTCTTTGATTAGGAGGTAGAGTTTTTAACTTTTTATTTAACACTTTGGTATTATTTTCTTTTAATATCGACCACCAGCAAAGAACAACTTACTCGAATAATAGGATGCACCTTTTGGATTCTTGACTGGTTGACCAGTGGCCCCTCTACATCCTACTCCTCCCAAAACATTAAGCAAATAGTTTACAATGCTGTTGATATTTTCTTCTTTTGCTTGTAATGGCTTTTTGTTTCGTTGCATGTGCCTAAACAAATTCTTCCTAGCTGGCTCTAGCCTGTTTCAGCAACCTATCTGAAGCCTTTTTGATATCCTTTCTTGGGTATTGTTGGTGATACGATATTTTAAGTTGTGCTGAAGAATTTACTAAAGCGGCATATAGGTGAAAACATTGCACGCTAAGTTTGAGTGAGCCCATGCTTTGCTGCCGTAAAAAAAGATGCAGACGGCACAGGTGAGATGCCTTTTTACATTGGTGTAATTGTTACTAATCTGTTCAGATCCAAAAAATTTTTGGTCTGTAGAGGTAGAATAGCACTTAATGATGCATTGAATGTACTTTCAACATATAGACTACGGTACACAAAAAACGTGTTCTAGTTAATATTGTAAAACCGAAGTTTATGCATTTTGTGAAAGATCAAAAAAAGCCACTCAAAAACTTAATGTGACATGAAATAAAAATCAAGCTATCCACACCACCAATTCAGCATTCTTGGGTGTTAGCATCCCGAGCGATATTTTAAAATGCCAACAAAAATTGCATACTTTTGTTAGTTGTACAAAAAGCATCTATTAAGTAAGCGATAATAAGTATGTTATGCCAAAACAACACAAAATACTTGGTCTATCCTAAACCAGCAATTTATATATGTGTACGGCCATGTATGCATGTGTGAATGTAGCTCAAATCTGTATAAAAATGTATGTGTATATGTATATAAGAGAAAAAGGAAACGAAACATTGTGTGATTTAATCTTCCATACAGCGAGCACGTAAAAACTAACATCGAACACGAGTTCCTGCGACTGCTCACGAAACATTTCCCACCTACCCATCGTCTGCATAAAATATGCAATAAAAATAACGTCAAAGTGAGGCATAGCTGTTTGTCCAATATGGCTTCAATTATAGCCAGGCACAACAGAACTCTGTTAGATAACAGGCTGAGTCCAATTACGCCATGCCACCGTGCAATTGCAGGAATAAAGCCAATTGCCCACTGGAAGGAAGGTGTTGCCAAAGCTCCATCGTGTACAAAGCAGCAATAACATCAGAAGGTGCCGCAAAGCATTGTTTGGCTGTAGCGAGGCGGAGTTCAAAGCCGTTTCAACAACCAAAATCAAAGGTTTAAATGATGTCACAAAAGAAACTTTATCGAACTGTCGAAAGCCATTTGGCGAGCAAAAGACGCTGGTAAGGACCCCAGCAATAAATGGAGCATTATGGCGCACCCTGCACCATATCAACCCAGCGCAAGTGTTGCAATTTCTGCCTCACATCCTTCAAGCGGACCCCTCAACAACGTTTAACAAACGATCAGAACTGAATAGCAAATGTTGAACCGCTAATAAATTTAAACTGAGAAATTTGTCTCAGTGCCGTACTTCTATTTTAAATTAAATTCTACTGTTCATGTAACAGTTTATTAACCCGTATTAGTTTCCCACCCGCTTCACCTTTGACCGGTTACCTTGCTGTTCTGTAAACTTGTTTACCACCGTTATCAACCTCCGGCACATGCTTCAGGTGCTACTCACCATGACAATTTCTTTCGCCGATAAATTGTCTAAGACCGCCTTTTGTTAGCCTTCTATTTCCATCTTGTTGAGACTTCATTTGTCGAGTAGCTTGTAGTTACCATCAGCTTGTATCCGCATGCATTGTAATAGTTACATTAAGAGTATCATCGGCAGTCATACAGTGTTTGGTCTTTTATGCTTTATATTTTTATTTTCATTTCAGTTGCTACCTGTGGAGCCGCTTGGCGAAACAGCCGTAGTGGTTTTATTACTTTTTTCTGACGTGTAATGTTTAAAATTTTATACGTATAACTTTAACTTGGTTGTTATCGAGCACTATGCCAGCAACGTGAGACTTTTTCTACCTAATTTATACTGACATGCCGCTACTTAGGTTAATGCATGAGCACGTGTTTATATGTTTGTGTTCATTCTTGTTACTGTCTTCAATGTACAGCAACGTTTATATAATTTTATTTGACGGAAATCTAGTTTGTTTTTCTCTTGTTTACATGGTTATTGTCACAAAAAAAGGCGCAGAATTGGCAATCTGTCCGTCTGTGTGGACTGGCATACGATCTTTACTTCCTCTATGAACACGCACTTCGTTTTTTTCATGTGTTTTTTTATGAATGTGTGTGAATCTTGAGCGATGTTTATGTGAAATAAATTGTTGTTGCTAAGCTTGATAGGTCATTAACCCGCAGCGCTTTGGCAGGTATTTGACTGTCCTCAGGGTGTCAAGTAAGTGCACTCACTATGGCGACTTGCCAAAGTCGCTTGCATCATGACAGCTACTAACTGTAATTTGTATTCCACCAAAGACGTTGTTGATGTTTTGCTATTTGTGGTTTTAAAACTCTTTCACTCGCGCGATCATCATATGATGATCTTGAGATCTTCTACCAAAGTTACAAAATCATTTTACTAAAAATGGATTTGTGACTTTATTTCTCACCCGAGTTTCACAAGATTTTCAAACAATCACGCCTAATTCTTCATTTGTGCTCTAATTTTTGGATTTTGTCACCCAAAAAGGGTTAAAAAGACTAAGAACTCTGTTGCAGACGAAAAAAATTACCAAATTCTCAGCAAAAGCCAACTACTTTGAAATCAAATTGAGATATCATGTTTACCAGGAAACCAAAGCCTTTGTCATTAATGCAGTCTAAAAACTACTCTTTTGTGGTATTATTTGACAAAATTTTAAGCAATAACAAAAAATTTTACTTATTAAAATTTTCAAATTTTTTAGGAGTCTCAAAACCCCCGCAAAATGTTTATGGCAAGTAAAAAAAAGTAAATTTGCTTTTTAAAAAATATGACATGTTGTTAAATACTAGTCTTATTTGAAAGCTTAGGAAATTTGCTTTCCAGTAATATACAGGGTGTCCGTAAAGTTACTATACAATCTTACAAGTTACTATACAGTTTCATTGTATTATATGTAATAGTTTTTGTTACTATACAGTTTTATTGTATTATACTGTATTTAATATTGAACAACGACCAGATTTCAATAAGTTGTACTTCCAACAGGATGGAGCCCCACCCCATTATGCTACAGCTGTCCAAAATTTACTGGATGAGACATTTCCTGATAAATGGATCGGCAGGCGAGGGCCCATTGAATTTCCTCCACGATCTCCAGACATAACGCCAATGGACTTCTTTGTCTGGGGAGTCATCAAAGACTCTGTGTATTCGAGAAAGCCAAGAAGTGTTGAAGATCTTCGACAATTTGTTATTGATGCATTTGCCAACCTTGATCATGACTTGTGCACCAAAGTTTGTCATAGTGTGGTGTCACGTTGTCGAGAATGTATTGAAGCTGAAGGCCTCCAATTTGAATATTTGTCATAGAAATTGTTTGCCTTGATTATTACAGTCTTTTCGGATGTAACACATGTATTTTCTGAGATTTTTATAAACATAAAGGTGTTATTTCTTTTGTTACAAATAAATATTGTAATACAATATCTTACTGTACTGTTAATATATTACAGGGTGTCTGTATAGTAACTTGTAAGACTGTGTAGTAACTTTACGGACACCCTGTATAACTTTAAATAGTTTATGCTAAGCGGTATTTGATATTTACTGATCAAAACTGTGTACTGTACATCATGCCAGTTCAAACCCTCCAAATGTTTTCGACTTACCTTTATTAAATTATAATTTTTAGAAAAACTACACCCTTTAAAAAGATAAAATGAATTGCAAATATTTTACTACTAAAGTCGTCATTTTGTATCAAGTTTCCAAGGAGATAGATACAAGTTTGAAAGCTAGCAAAATTTTGACTTCTCCAAATCACAGTTTTCTATATCCAGAGACGTAGCAGCCGCCCCCCAAACCCCCCAATTGGGGGGGCCCAGGCCAACTTTGGGGGCCCAAGTTAGTCTGAAATTGCTTTTTGGCTACGTGACTATTTTCAGTTCAGCAGACTTGTTTACAACCGATTTAAACTGTAGGAAGAAATTGCCTTGTGACATCATAAGTGAATGCAACGTCATTTTATCTCGCAGAATCTAGAATATTTCGATTGATTTTCTGGTAGAATCTTGAATATTCGATTGACGTAACAATGCCGTTGTTACGCAACAATCATAGAATGGTCTGGATTCTGTTTGGCTATAAATACCGGGACAATATATATACACTGCAGAGTGCAGATAAAGTATTTTATTGACATTGTATAGAATGAAACGTTCAAAAAGTGGTGCTCAAAAGAGAAAAGAAGCAGCCACTGCTCGAGATGCTGTAGCGAAATTGCCCAAGATGACAGATTTTTTCAAGATTACTGAGCAGAGTAGACCTGGCACTAGTACCGAGAGGGATGAAGAAAACTATAGTGTACAAGAAAAAGAAGACTATGACGATCAGCATCAAAGTGATTGTGAATTTCCAGAAAATGTAAGTTGTGATTTACCTGCCAATACGCAACCTTCAATATCAAAAATAACTGAATCTCAATTTACCCCTGTCCCTGATGACCCATGTAAATGGCCTGAAAGTATTTCTGATGCTCAACGATGTGATATAGTAAAGCGTGGACCACATGAACTAATAATGAATTTTCCATATAATAACACAACTCCAAGGCGACGTTTTTCCTCCAACCATTATAAACGTGTGTTACCTAATGGTGAAAGTGTTTCACGGTCGTGGCTAGTTTATTCTGGGGAATCAGATCAAGTTTTTTGCTTTTGTTGTAAGCTATTTGGTAAAACACTAAGCCCCTTTTGTAGTGGTATAAATACATGGGAGGGTTTTTCGAAAAAACTGAAAGACCATGAAAACGGCATTTCCCACCAAGAATGCTGCAGTCAATGGATGTTGCTAGCTGAAGGGATAAGAAATTCATCCACTATCGACAAACGCGAGATGAATATCTTTTTCAATGAAAGACGTTTTTGGAGAAATGTTTTAGAGAGACTTATCGACATTGCCTTGTTTCTATCGGAAAGGAATCTTGCTTTTAGAGGATCTGAAGAAGTCTTAGGATCTCCTCACAATGGAAATTTTCTGGGTATATTTGAGCTTTTGGCAAGAAGAGATCCGATCCTAAAAGAGCTTCAAGACAGAATCAAGAATAAAAACACTAAAGATCACTATTTGAGTCCTACCATACAAAATGAACTAATTGAATTGCTAGCGACAGAAGTTGAAAAAGAAAATTTACAGCAATTGAAATTGGCAAAATATTTTTCTATAATTTTGGACTGCACTCCAGATATGTCACATCATGAACAAATGTCTGTCATTCTCCGTTATGTACTATGTAATGAAGAAGCTGCTGTTGTTAAAGAAACATTTTTTGGCTACTTGAGAATAAGTGACAGTACTGGGAAAGGCTTGTTGGACGCTTTCTTAGAAAAAGCGACCGAACTGCAACTCGAATTGTCTGATTGTCGAGGTCAGTCATATGATAATGGTGCTAACATGAAAGGAAAACATTCTGGGGTCCAAGCAAGAATGCTAGACATCAATCCCAAAGCTGTTTACGTGCCCTGTGCAAACCATACCCTTAACTTAGTTGTTGTTGACAGTGCTAATTCATCGACGGAAGCATTGACATTTTTTGTAGTACTTACAAGGTTGTATGTGCTGTTTTCTTCCTCTGCTCAGCGTTGGGAAATTTTGAAGAAACATGTGGAGCTGTCCATAAAGTCACAATCTGATACTCGTTGGGAAAGCAGAATTAAATGCATCAAACCTCTTCGATACAATTTAAAAGAGGTGTTGCTGGCACTGAAAGACTTAGAAGCCATTTCCATAGAAAGAAAAGATGGAAGAGCTGCCTCAGAAACAAAATCGTTGATAGCTCATTTATCAAAATGGAGTTTTCTTTTGTCGGTGTTTATTTGGTATGATATCCTATTCCAAGTCAATAAAGCAAGCAAGATTCTTCAATCGTATGGAGTCTCCCTTCATACAATGGAAACGGAAATCCAGGCAACTGAAAAGTTTTTGCAAAACTATCGCACAACGGGTTATGACAGTGCCGCAACATCTGCTGCTGAAATAGCACAGGAATTGGATATTAATCCTTCTTTTCCTCCGTCAAGAAGTGGAAAGAAAAGAAGATTGTTTGATTACCAAGGTGAAGAGGAACAACGAGCTACTCCTGAACTGAAATTTAAAAGCAACTTTTTCTATCCATTAGTAGACCAGGCTATTATGTCAATAGAGTAGCGCTTTAATTTGTTACGTGAGGTTTCTTCCGCCTTTTCGTTTTTGTACACACGAGACAAACTGTTGCTTGTGCAACAAGAAAATGCTCTTCTTACTTGCTGTAAAGAGTTCCAAAAAAAGTTCGGTGACATTGATTCTGATGAAATGAGCGCTGAGCTACAGCGGTTTGTTTTAATTTTACAAAAAAACGCAATCTCAATACGGCTCAAGACTTTCTGAACTATCTTCTAAAGACTCATTTATTTGAATTGTATCCGAATGTGTACATCGCACTTCGAATCTTACTAACTTGCCCCGTGACTGTTGCCAGCGCTGAAAGAAGCTTCAGCAAATTGAAACTGATCAAAAGTTTTAATAGAACATCTATGACAGACAGTAGACTATCTTCATTAGCCATGTTGTCAATCGAAAATGACTGCGCCCGATCTCTTGATTATGACAATGTCATAACAGCATTTGCGAACAAAAAGATTCGCCCCAGACTATTTAAATGATACTGTGTTTTTATAACTTTTTCATGTTTTTCAGTGTCATTGCTTTCGTTTCGCAGTGTCTGCATAAATGTCCTACTGAACTCTGGCATCGGTGCCGAATTTTTTATGACTTGCACCTTCGGTATCGGCATGCTTTATTCTGACATTAGCCTGTTTACTTATGTACAAATTGTGGTGTATTTTCTTAATGCAGCTTTTCAAGTTTACACCTCTAAAGTGATATGACCTGTGCGCAGGGGCTCTTGCGCTTACTTTGGGGGGGGGCCCGAAGTTGGAGTGCTACGGGACTGTCTATATCCTCCTTGTTTCTCAAGAAATGGAAAGGATGTAAAAAAGCTTCTGTTTCATTGCAAGTGACAACATATTCTATTTAAGATTGATATTTTCTGAATCTTGAAGAAATTTTCTTTTTAAAAATACATAATGCGACATGGTTAAGGTCAGAGGTGGGCAAACTTTTTAGTCGGAAGGCCCAATTGACCATTCAAGAGTTGGCCGAAAGCCGCATCGACCATTCAAGAGTTGGATGAGGGCCAGTGCTTAAAATCTTGCAATAGCTCTATGCAATGCAAGAGGTTGCAATAACTTAAAATCTTGCAATAGCTATATGCAATGCAAGAGCTTGCAATAACTTAAAATCTTGCAATGACTTATTACAGGGCTTTGATGACGATGGTGTCTAAAAAAACAGGTCATCACTCTCTATTAACCGACGCGATGGCGTAGTGGTTAGAGCGTCCGCTTCGCAGTCGGTAGACCTGGAGTTCATTCCCCTTGTCGAGTCATACCAAAAGACTTTAAAAAATGGTATCTATAGCTTCCCTGCTTGGCGCTCGGCATTTATGGGAGGTTGTGGAGAACAAGCCGGCAAGTTTGCTTGTTGTGTCCTTGGGCAAGGCACTTAACGGGATGGCCCCGCCTTTATGTGGAAGACAGGTGGCCCATAAACCTCGAAAAAGGCAACTCCCAAGCGAGTTCGGACTTCCCGTTCAAAAGTATAGCGATACAATTCGCTTTCTCGTGAATGGAGGATAAAAATGGCAAATAAAACAAAAACAAAACAAAACAATTTAAACTAAGAATTGCGTAGCAGCTCTTTCCATGATGGTATCTTTCGTTTTTGGCTCTTTGGTACGGCAAATGCAGCCAACCCTGCCCTATTAAACTAAATACATGGAAGTTTCTATAAGTGTTGGAGGGCCAGACAAAATGCTCTGGTGGGCCACATGCGGCCCGCGGGCCGTAGTTTGCCCACCCCCGGTTTAGGCTAACCTCAAGGAGATAATGACTGATCATACTTTAGGTACTAAATTTAACCAACAGAGTTTAGCACCGGTTGGTGTTGGTCAAGAAAAAAGTCATGGACCTCAGAAAGTTGCAATTGTAGAAGATTTACGCTTTTAGGTAAGTTTTGACTGATATACCTTGAAAGCTTATTTCCTTAACATCATCTAACGACCATTTCTAGAAGAATTGGTAGAAAATAAAATCTGTAGTGATCTTTGAGGTAAGGGTACTTTATCTTCGAAGGCAACTCAGCACCTATTTGGGGGGAGGTAATTTGCATACTCAAAAAAAAATTTTTTTATTCAAATTATGACAGTTTTTCGCTCTGCCACCTTGCGGACATTTTTTTCGCAACGCACGCAGGCGCGAAAGAGTTAAGAAAGCTCGACATGAAAAGAAATTTGTTTCTGCAAATTACGTCATCGTATTTTTTCTTCCAAATGTTTCCAACTTTAAAACACCTGAGAAAAAAAAAGCATGTGTTCTTTTGACAAGTCAAGCAAAACTGTGTTCTGTTGCAACCAAACAAAAGAAAAGTTTACAGGAGGAACTATGGTCTATGATCTATGGCAGGGGTTCTTAACCGGGGGTACCTGTACCCCTTGGGGTACGAAGCACCAAAACAGGGGGTACGAGATGAGGCGTCAGAATAATGGTTATTTTAAACTATTTGCTAAAAATTTATTTTCAGTGTTATTTGAAAAAAGAAAACACTTTCCGAAGTCTTTTTTAACATCAGCATTTCGGAATGATTTTTTGTCATAAGAGTTACTGTGACGTAATAAATAGCTTTTTGTTTGTTTTGACAGAATTGGTTTTAGACTAAATCGGTTTTGGTGTGAAAAATATTATGGTTAATAAATATACGCCGGTAGCATGCTACATTATGTTTTATTTCGTCCTTAGATTGTATATTTACCGGTAATTTTGTAGGTGTTTGTTTGATGGGTCTAGGGGTACAAAAACATTTCACAAAATTTTAAGGGGTACGAGCGCCAAAAAGGTTAAGAAACACTGATCTATGGTCTAGGTCGCAGTACTACAAACAAGTCTTGGAACAATATACCATTGTGCAACCAGAGAAGTAGAATATCTGGGAGAGATGATGGTTGAACACGACTGAAAAAGCAATATAATATTTCAACTAATATGGATAAATTGAAAGCATATTTTTGCGTAGTGGGTATTTTGCCGTTGTCAGTCAAATACACCCACAGGCTGTTTTGCCGTATACGATTATGATGGCTTGGAATAAGCTCAATTGCTACGTCTCATTCAGCGTTGCAGTGATTATAGCTGCGTTCGAATGCAAAGGCTTGGAGTTCAAGATATCGCATCAACGTTTACTTTGGAATTGGAGTTGGATTCTCTAGAGCAGGTGTTCTTAAACTCTTTCAAACGCGCCTCCTTTTGCAGAATCAACAAAAACTCACGCCTATCATAATATGTGACAACCTTTTATTTTTGAAATGGCGGCCAGATTTCTGGTCGTTTTCGCATATTTGGTCTCGAATTCAACATGAAAGCTTTTTCTCTTTTTTTTGAGATTGTGTTGAAGCGCGTTTTTCAAAATATTTTTTAGTATTTCAAAAACTATCGAGCCGTTACTTCGCACTCCCCTGGAAAACTCCCATGACCCAATTTAAAGATCTCTGCTCTAGAGGATGCAAAATATTGCAGTAAATTTTTTCTTTAATTATATAACAGCAGTGCACACTGGGGGTAGACCGGGCATATAAAACGTAGGAGGGTGTGCACTGAAGATCAAATTTTTGTCAAGTACCATTTTTAATTTGTCATAAAGGCTGAGCAATCACAAACGTTTAACAGCAAAATAAATTCTAAGGCTAAAAAACCGTTGATAGAAAATAGCCACTGTTTTTTTTTATGGTGCTGTGTTTGTTTGGTTGCTAAAATATAATTGTGGTTTTGAAGCTCTTCTTTTTGGTAGATTCTGTCGCTAAATATTAAGTTTAAAATAACAGTATTTTTGCAATTACGTTTGCAAAAATTTAGTTGGGCCTTTTGCAGCACTTACTTTTGAAGTTGGCTCTTTACTGTCATTTTAAAAAATGCATTTGGCTCTCTTTGAAAAATTTTATCACGAAACCCTGAGTTATGGATCAAAGATGGCCCATGATGCTGGATAAAAAACCTCACGTCCTGTTTCTGCGCCGGTTCACTATTTGTAACGCTCCAACAAGCACTGACTGATGTCGTGAGTCAAAAGAGTTCACTCACTGTGACAAGTAGCTCTTTCTCTTCCGGGATCATTAATTAATGATCTTTTTTAGGTTTTCTCTCAATCTTTTTCGCTGAAGCAGGCGTTGGTCGATAAAAAATGTTAATGCAATGAGACAGGATACTTAAAAACCCCATCCATACCCGCTTTAAACATGAGAATTACCCGAATCAAATGCCTGCACCAGGATGCAACCACATGATTTTTTGTACTCCAATCTCACAAATACTCCAGCGCTGACAAACCTTGGCCCCAAATTTTACATGCAGTGAGTAAAGAGAGTATTGGATCCGAGCACTGGAATGTGTTATTTAGGGTGTTTCAAAATTTTATCACTTTCAATTTTCAAAACCTCTGGGGTCTTAAAGAAGTGGAATTTAGGGTACAAACTCGGCACCCAATTTTTTTCCGTTATGACGTCATACAAATGCGGCTCACGGCCGTTGAAGTTGCGATTTCAGAACTTTTGGCCTATCTCAAAAACTAAACATCGTAAAGTGACAAAACTAGTGTCAAAAGATGCAGAAGACACGATTTCCTCTAACCCCTCCAGAGAGTTAGAAGGCGTACCTGCAGTAGAAAAAATGTTATTTCAAAAAAACTACTTTTTTTCTCTAAAACTTGAAAATTTTCAATAATATTGTTGCACATAAAATTCTCCAGCATTTTTCATTGCTTAATCTTAATTAAAAACTAAATTTTATGTTTATGACCTAATAAAGACCGCTTTAAAATTAAAACTAAATTATCCTCCCATCCTCTCTTGAAATGTTGAGTTTAAAGATACAGAGTGCAATTTAATTGTTTTGAATTTTTGCAATGGCTTTGAGAAGCGACGTGAAAAATTTATTGAAGGAAATTAAAAAACCAAAAAACAGTGTGCTGCCTTCAAATTCTGATGTAATTGGTCACTATTATTTGAAAAAAGAATTAATTGACACAGATATTAACCCTTTGCGGTCCAATTGAATTTCTTTTTTCGGTCAGTCTAGGTCCAAACTCTTTTTTGTGATTTTTTTGAAAGATGTTTGTGTGTATGTTAATTTTATGATTAATTTTTGTTCCGCATCATTGCACCTAAAAAGTTATTCAACTTTTTTTTCTTGCGGTCTAAGTACATGTCACACATGCAAATGCAGTTTGAATGAAATTTAATCAATTATTAATTAACTAATTAAACTAAACTAAATGAAATTAAACTAAATGCATGTGTGACATGAGTTTGGACCAAACAACATAAATTGTTTTTGCATCCCAGACGGTTAGTTGGACCGCAAAGGGTTAAGTTGTTCAAAAAGAATCCAGGTTTGCGAGATATAAAGGATAAGTTGGGAAGTGATTGAAATTGAATCATTATGGAATAAAAGCAAGTCTTCCAATAATAAGCGAGCAGATAATGAAGTCTAAGCTAAAGGATTTGATTAATAAATACAATGGATCCAGAAAGAATAAAATGCACAGAAGGAAAAAGATAGATCGAAACTGGATGGAAAATTTATTCAATATATGCCGCCCACTAAATTAAGGAAATGGGATACAGCTTTAATGGATCCCGTAGATTCTTCCAGCGATGAAACTCATAAGGAGATAGATGAAGCTGGAGAAAACTGCAACTGCAAACCCTTGAAAAAATAGTTGGATTAAAGAGCTATGAAAAGGTTCATATGTAGGCTACTCAGTAGCTGATGAAAGCTGCATCCTTGCTGATCTCCGCATGACATTCAGTCGCAACAATCTGATCAACTAGTGTCAGTTTTTGGTCGAAGATGCATAGCTGCATCGGCTTCAACAGTTTATCGCCAACGAGAAGAGGCGCTGATGAAAGCTTCAAAAAAATAGAAGAGTATTTGGCTGCAGCTGCTGCACTGCACTTGGGCTACGATGGTAGAACAATTGAAAAAATTGATCGCTATGTGTTTGTAGGTCAATTCGTAAATGCTCAGCTGGATCCAAGTGATACTGTTATGCTGGTGAGTTCTATTTCAAAAACCGTTTCTGTTACTGCAGAAGTAGTTTTTAACGCCATCACTAAACAAATTAGTAACAAGACCCATCAAAATGTATATTTTTTTATGGAAAATACCACAGCTCTCAATATTGGAAACAATCCGGAGTAAATACTCGTTTTGAAGAGTATTTCAACAAAAACATAAGCCACGACATTGACCCTCTCTGCACCATCCAACAGCCGCCTCAACCTCGTGGTGCGCTCACCGACCCCGTTTGGGTTGGATCTAAATGGCTGTTGGCCTTTCCGAGGATCCCAGTTGCCCAGAGCACTCCCTCACACAAACTATTTTTTGCCGTGTTGCACCCTCAACGACTGCAGAAGGGCAGCAAGCAACCTCTTTGAAATCGGTCGTCTGTCTTCTCTCTTCTCCTGCCTTTCTCTTGCCGGTCTTCTTCTCCTTTTCCTGATGATCGGCAACGTTCATCCTAACACTGGTCCCGTCTTTCCCTGTTCAGCATGTGCAGGAAATGTGATCTGGCGGGGTAGGTCAGTGCAACGCTGCACCTGCTCCAAATTGGTCCGATTAAAGTGCTTACTTCTCTCTTTCTCAGACGCAAAACTCTAGGTAGCTCTCACTCCTGGAGCTTACCGCCCTGATTATTCTGGAGATCTATGACTTTGACTTTCTCCCGCCAACGTACCAGCACTAGAACTTCCTTTTCGGACTCCTATAGCTTGTATACCTCCACTGTTCAATCTTTCCTCCTCTGCAAATGCAGCACTCCCGCCCTACCCTTACCTTTAAACCTCTTATTCCCCTTTTTCCCACTTCGTATCTTCTCTCTCTGCACCCCCTTTACCGCCTCATGTTTCTGGTTGTTTCTCTACACTTCCTGCTTCCTTTTCATCCACAGACTACCTCAGGGTTCTTCAATGAAATGGTGGGGGGTCTCCGAGTCAGGAGTACCGAGTTTTTACATTTTATTTCATCTCATTCCGGTGACTTTATTTGTATCCAGGAATCTAACCTTAATTTATCTTTCTCTTTACGAATCCCTGAATCCTCTACTCTGCGATCTAATTACACTCACTCCCAGTCTGGCATCCTCTCTCCCGATGCCACGCACACTAGTGGCGGCACCATCACTTTCGTCAGGCAGGGATTATCCTTCTCTGAACTTTTTATCTTTTCTCTGCGCTCGATCCCAACTCTGATCTTGTAGGGTCAACATATCTATAAACAACTCCACCTTGCTCTCATTTCTTAATGCCTAGTAAAACCAAGACTCTGCAGATCTTTTTGGAAAGCTTCTGCGTCCACTCACTACCTTATGTTTCTTTCTACTTCTCTCTTACCTTCTTGGAACCTGCCTTCTTTCACTGTGGAGTCCACCCTTTCCTCTCCATGCTCCCGCTTTGATTTCCCTCTCTCTCGCCAAGGTATGCCTATCGCCCACCTTGACTCTCTCCCACCTCGCGATCTGGTGCTTTGCACAGACGGCTTTTTTTCTTTTTGGTAAAGGCGGCTTTAACGTACTTGCCAACTGCTCTCTCTATGGCACCGAGGCCATTTCTTTCTTTTTCAGCAGGCCCAGTGTGCTCGAGTTTTTCTGCTGAAGCCTGCGCCCTTCTGCAAGCTCTTGGCTGGTATTGGCAGCACCAACAAGTCTGCCACTTCTCTTCTCCTTCTATCTGACTCTCGCCGCCCTGTCCTCTCCTCCATCTTTTCTTTCACCTCAATCTCTTTGGCGGGAACTGTCTTTTCTCTCCTTCTGTTCTGTCAGGCTACAATGGGTCCTCAAACACTAGTCTTTCCCGGGAAACGACGCGGCTGACGAGCTGGCCAGACGGGGAGCGTTACTCGTGCCCTCTGTAATCCCTTGGGGTCTCTCTGCTCTTATCCACTCTTTTCTTTTCTCGAATTGGAGGCGTACTGTCTCATCTAATTTCTTTGACACACCAGTTTCTAAGATTTCCACCGTAGAACTTGTGCTTTCTCGTCACGCTTGCTGCGTTCTCTCTGGTCTTCGCTGCAACGGACACAGCCTACTATTAAGCTTTCTCTCTCTCTCTCTAGGATTGGAAGAATCGAGAATTCCTTGTGCTGCGCCTGCGGACACCTTACATCTCATTCTGCATTGTCCAGCTACGGGCTCTGCGTCGTTCGCTCTTTGGTCCAGACCCTGGAGAGTTGCCCGGCTTCTGGGGCTCCATGGTCTTCCATCTCTTGAAAGGGGTCGGGTAGCAACAACACATTCACACTCTTTGAGTGCATGTTTCACGTAAACGAGATATATCTGACTCCCGTTATCTCGATGACTGAAGGCAAAAAAAGTGCTTAAGCGATGGAAGGCGGAGCATTGTTGAATAGCATTTCAGCTATTCAAAAATCAATGATAGGGCACCTAGTGTCAGCTAATGAATTAAGTACGCCAGTGGCAAGCATTTCGAAGTAAAATAGAATGCAGTCAAAGCGTGTTCCCTACCTCAATTCGTAGATGTTTGTTCTCTTTTAAGTGATCCTGACACCACGCTTATGACAATCTTTCGCGATAAAAATTTTAAAAATCGCCTTGTCGCTCCATTTCACCAATCTATCCTGCATTTTGGAAATCTATACTCAACAATCGGATCACTGAAAGAATTGGAAAATTAAAAGGAATAAATAAAGAAAAAATAAGCGGAAACTCTGTTTAATTGATGCGCTCTTAACATTTGTTTACGTGCATTGTTATGCAATATAGAAAATGGTTTTTGTGTTTAATCAAAAATGTAACGCCAGTATGCTGTTATTTGATTGTTGCAAGTAAAGTAAATGTGTGGTAAAAACGATAAAAAAGTCAATTTCGTAAAAAAGTTTTTAAAATAACTTTATTTCTACTGCAAATACGCTTTCTAACCCTCTAGATCAATTATAAGAAATTCAGTCTTCTGCATCTTTTGACACTAGTTTCGTCACTCTACAATAAATAGTTTTTGAGATTGGCCAAAAGCCCCAAAATCGCAACTTCAACGGTCGAGAGCCACATCTGATTGACGTCACAATGCAAAAAATTTTGGGTTCCAACTTTTTATCCCACATCAGACCCCAGGAGTTTTCAAAATCGATTGAGACACCCTAGAGTTTATATGCTCGTTGCAGATTTTTGAGACGACGTCCAACATTACATTAGCACTAACAGCTACTTAATTTTCCATTGTGCCAAACTTCTAGCATCAACAGCATTCTAAAATCATTCAGAGAAATATTTTGTGTTTGTGGATGAAGAAATTGCGTTGAGACCAGCTTCGAAATGGGCAAAATTGCTGTCACAGTGCATTTCTACAACAAGCACAGCAACCAAAGACAAGAAATTGTCCCAGAGTGTTCTCTTCCAACAGTAGAGCGACGTACAATAAAAACACTGGACCCAATGTGGAAAAAATTTCGCAGTGCAATTTTGAACCGGTGATAACGTATCGGTAATAGAGTAGATCAAAGCATTATTCTCAAGATATCTGTGTTGATGTGTCCTTGGATACTTAGCGATACGTACTACACTCTGCTATTTCAAACAAGTAGTGCATTTGCTGAAAACGACGAACAAGTCGAGTGAAATGTTACAGCGAAGACATTAAAATTGGACTTCCTTGGCGTTTCTTTCCATAAATTCACTGTGTTTTCAAATCCAGGAAACTTCAAAAAAGATTACCGAATTACGCTCAACTTACACTATTGTTTTCCTGCTTGCTGGATAATTAATATGCATTACATCAGTGTTGTTACTACAGCTAAGCAACATGTAAAACTAAGCTACTTCAGACTGGCATTTACACGGTTAGTAGCCTTTTAGATTATCCTTAAAAACAATTTTGATTTTCAAATCTAGTCCGAAAAACTGCAATACTTATATCAACAACCTATCTCCACATTATATTTTCACAACTACAACACGCATTTGTTCAACACAATTGTATAAAAAAAACAAGGGTACAGTAGTTTCAGAATTTTTCTAACACGTATTGAGAGAAGCCGTACACGAGTTTTACCACCATCCTCGATCGTGAAAGCCTTTGTCAAAATCGCTTTCAAGCACTTAGCACTACAATCATCCTACAAGAACCATTAAGCACAAATACAGCTAGTTACTTGTAGAAAGTATACAGTTTTACACACTTAGCTCTACCATCATCCTGTCGGAACCAATAAGCAGAAGTAAAGCTTGTTACTTGTAGAAAGTATAAAGATTGTCATACAAAACGCAGATATTACTTTAATGACCAAGTAAAACTTCAAACCAAGCTAAAAAATCTACTGAAACCTGTTAAAATAAAGCTCTTCTCGATGCCTCTACAACCCATGATCAAAATATTTTACATTGAACTTTCAACAAAAATCAACACGTCTTGCTAGGTAATCAACCATCAACTCTGGTTCGAAACGTCATCGCCAATGGTGTAGTCGAAAGATGTCTCCTGCATAACCGGGGAATCTCTCCGTGATCCACAATTTGATGAGTGTCAGCGCCATAGGTTACTTCACAGTAGTTGACGTTGTAATTCCGCACCATTAAGAACTAGCTTCATACATAATAGCATACAAAAAGAAAATAAGCAAAAGCTAAAGTCACACAATCTGATAAGGAACCGTTGGGCAAAATAAATATGTTGACAAGCACTTCAACAACTGCAATACTGATGTTCTTCTAGGACAGTGGTTCCCAACCTGGGGGTCGCAGAGCATTTTAAAGGGGGTCGCGAAGCTGTTGCTAATGCAACAGCAAAAGTGAATGTAGATAGGACTAGGTACCGGTCCGCTAGTAGTATGTGCTTTGATGTGTGTCACTTTTCATTGAGCTATTTCATTCGGATAGCTTTGTAGCACAACTTTATTGCATCAGTATGCGTCCACTGTGATGTAATAAACTATGACCACGTGACCATAGGATTAAGCGTGCAGTAGCTGCAAATTGAAACTCTATTAAGTTAACAGAGTTTCAAAGTAGCCTAGTATATTATACTAGAGATCAGTCAAGACTTGAGATTGCTAAAAATAATTAAGGGGAGCATCGTACGCCATGGAGAAAAAACGAAAATACATTGAAGAGTACATTAATCTTGGCTTTACTTCTTCATTGACCGATGGTGTAGAGAAGCCACAGTGTGTTCTCTGCCACGTTGTTCTTAGCGCGGAATCATTGAAACCATCCAAATTGAAACGCCATTTAGAAGCCAAACACTCTCAACATGCTAAAAAGGATGCAGCATTCTTTAAACGCCATGAAGCTGGTCTCAAGCGGCAACGGCTTGACGCTACTGGAAACTTTCATCAGAAAAATGTGGCTGTACTTCAAGCGTCCTATGAAGTCGCATTGGAAATTGCCAAAGGAAAGAAACCTCACACTATTGGGGAAACACTTGTGAAGCCATGCTTGTTAAAAACGGTAAAGCTGGTTCTCGGGGATGCAAGTGCAGCGAAAGTTAAACAAATTTCTCTTTCTAACAATACCATCAAGAGACGCATATCGGATATGGCCAAAGATGTAACAGTGCAAGTGATACAGGAGATCAAGGGTTCTCCGATGTTTTCATTTCAGCTAGACGAAACAACAGATGTTAGCTCATGTGCTCAGCTTCTTGTTTTTGTCAGGTATATCAATTCCGGTGACTTCAAAGAGGAGTTTCTTTTCTGCAGTGAGCTGGACTCTACTACAAAAAGTGCAGATGTTATGAAGAAGATGACAACTTTTTTTGAATCTGCCCAACTTGAATGGACAAATGTTTGTGGAGTTTGTACCGATGGCGCCCCTTCTATGTTGGGATCGCAGTCTGGCTTTCAAAAACAAGTTAAGGAGCTGGCACCTGAAGCAAAGGGCACGCACTGTTTCATTCATAGATATGCGCTTGCCAGCAAAACATTACCAGCTCAACTAAAGGATATATTGAATTCGGTGTTGAAAATCGTAAATTTTATCAAAGCAGGAGGTCTCAGCTCACGTCAGTTCAAAGAACTTTGCAAGGATATGAACTCAACACACGAAACGTTGCTTTTCCACACAGCTGTTCGCTGGCTTTCCAAAGGGAACGTTCTTAATCGCGTTTATGAGATGAAGGATGAGATTCAGGCATTTTTAGAATTTAAAAATAAAAGGGAATTTTTGTCGTACTTCAATGATGATAAGTGGATGAACAGCCTGGCTTATTTGGCGGATATGTTTGAAAAATTGAACTGCCTAAATTTGAAACTTTAAGGGAAAGACACAAATATTATACAACTCAATGATAACGTGAAGGCATTTGTCTCAAAATTGAAAAACTGGCAGCGAAAAGTGCATATTGGAAACATTGCTATGTTTGACAGATTGTCCAGTGTCTCTTGCATTGAAGAAACGGGCGAAGAGTTTGAAGATTTAAAAAAATTAATTGTGGCACACCTGCAGTCCATGGAGTGCGAGTTCCAACGTTAATTTCCAGAACTCGAAGAGCAAGAAGCTATACTTGTACAAAATCCTTTTTCCGCTTCTCTGGATGCAAGCGGCATTCCTGACGAAATCCAAGATCAATATTTTGATTCTTAAGAATGACTCATCTGCTCGCATTCTCTACCATGAAAAGTCACTCTCTCAATTTTGGTGTGAAATATATGATTCATACCCACAGGTTTCCAAGCTGGCTTTTCAAGTATTACTGCCCTTCGCTACGACGTATCTATGCGAGAGTGGTTTTTCAGCTCTTCTGCATATGAAAACGAAGGAAAGAAATAGAATAAATGTGGAAGACGACATGAGACTGGCTCTGTCTAGCACGCAACCTCGAATTTCACGGTTAGCTGCAGACGTACAAGGTCAACCATCGCATTGATTTGTCAATAAATGCAAGAAAAACATTTTTAGTGCTTACTTTATAATTATGCATTTAGGAAGGAATATAAGTGGGGGTCGCGGTATCTACGAAATTTTTTAAAAGGGGTCGCCAAGACAAAAAGGTTGGGAACCACTGTTCTAGGACAAGCCGTGATATCGTAAATTTGTTTCGTGCTGTTATAGGCGAAAACAAATCACATCCATATTTACAACTATGATAGTTGCATTACGTGGGTTTTAAACATTGCATTATGCATGTGAAAGCGATTACACGTTTCAGCATGCTGATTTGAAATAACTTCATTGTTATTTTTCACTTATCAAAAACTGTGAAAAGACATATTACAATAAATATACCATTTAATTAAAGCGCAAAATAAAACAATATTCAGCAGTGTTTGAATGAGATAGCACTTTTGTACTGGTATTAAAGTAACGACAAATTGAGTTCACAGCAGAGTTGCGAATGTAAAATCGTGTAATAAACCAAAAACCAATCTAAGATCATCCAATTCATGCTGTAGAACCCTTTCAAACTAAACGTCTTACCTACGCCTTTTAAAAAGTCAAAGAAAATTTTTGCTCTTTTGTGTGGGGTGCCATCTGTAAAGTTTACAACACAATAATTTTGCAGTCAGCATTAGCTGCGACAGGACGATTCAAACCGCCTGGCACTACCTTAAAAAAGCGTCGGTCCAAACTTGGATTTCTTTCAAGTGTCTTCCTCGTATTAAACAGTTGAAGATTTTGTTAGCACAATTGCAAAATATTAACAAACTGAAAAAAAACAAAAAACGCCAGATACTTTCTGCGAATAGTTAAATTTTAACTGGGAATCTGCAGGACATTTATTCACAAATTCGTACTTTTTTATGTCTTAACCCTTTAAGGGATGATGGGACATAAGTGCTCCATGTATGTTTCGTTACATAATTAAAATTTAGTTTGCTGATTAGGGATGCGCATTGGTGTGTTTATCTGTCAACAATCCTTGTTGATTTTTAAAGTTTAAAATTGCAACATTGCACACGTTAAGATCAATTTTCGAAAACAAAGTTTTCCTGTTTTGTGACAGTGCAATATATGAAAATTTGATCCCTTAGTTTTGATATGTAAGATTATTTTGGGGAATTTTTGGATTAGCGTAGTGTCAATCAACTATTATTCTATCCTTGGTGCCAATTCTGTAACATATTTTGCATTATTTTAAAAATGAGACATTTTTTTTCTAGGATGGGACACATATATCCCATTATCCCTTAGAGGTAGTTTTAGGGATGTTGCTTGTTGGTACATTTATCAAACAGCTTTTAACTGGTAAACAGTTTTCATAAGATTTTTTATGTAGGCAAGAAGTAAAACTCTGTGAGGATGATTTCATGGCTTTGAAATTTTTTTCTAAGATTAAACTTAAGAACTGAGGCTGACTAGTAACCAGCAGCATACAAGACAACTTTGGGGGCTAGCAGGATAGAATTAATTATATTCTTTTATTTTGCTAATTCTCCTACCCTAATGTTTAGTGAACTGTTAGCTTCAGTGATCAGCATAGCATATAGGCTGTGTATATGTCACCTTATTAATTTGTATCTATGTAGCCTAGTAATTGGTACTTAATTTTTTTAGAATGCTATTGCAGTGTACAAACATACATTGCATTGTGATAGTGCAGATTTTCAAAATAAAATAGAGCTTATAGATGAAGCAATGTCTTCAATTTTATTTTTAATTCATCAACAACATATGTATTTATCATATTAATTAGTTGATTGTGATTGTCTATGAATATATAAAGAGATATCATGCATGTTCTGATCAAAAAATTTTCAATGACAAACCAGCAAAGAGTTTCTATCTTAATTCCGAGAAAATCAATTAAATTCTTTTCTCTGATAATAGTGACACATAAGATTCTCTTGCTTTAGACAATGAGGATGTTGAATTTTTAGAGCAAGATATGCTTCATCTGGAATACAGTGCTTCGCAAAAAGTGCTGGAAGTAGCAATTGATCCTCCTATGACTTTACATTCACCCTCACATAAGGATAGTCTAACAACTAACCAAATTTTCTCAAGTGCATCCAAAGATATCGAGTTTAATTGGAAGAAGTTATCAGATTCAAAACTAGAGGCAATAGCAAAAAAATATGAAGAGCAACGATTTTCTGATGATGGTATAGAATTTGGAAAATTTTGCCCAGCATTCAATGCAAAAAGTGGGTCAAAGAAAAAGATGCATACTGTGCATCAGCAACAAGCTTGAAAGCAAGACCAACAACATGTGCATTGAGTGCAATATGCATTTGTGCAATGTGAATGGACGTGATTGCTTTGCGTTGTATCACTCCTAATTATACTGTATTACATGCATGCTGCTGAATATTTAATTTTATACGAATTTGATTACAAATTTTCCCACGATGTTGCCGGTCTCGTCTGATCGGTTCAGAGCATTTGGTGAACGTCAATCTGGTGCAAATTGTTTAGTTGCCATTTTATATGAGCGTGTATTTCTGGTACTAGATTCCTGAGAGCAGCAAATGTGGTCCTAGGCTTCGCACATACTAAATGCGAATAAAATACATGTACGCTGAAAACACCGACAAGTATGAAATTACCAGAGTCGGAATCAAACCCAAGTCTTTGCATGACTTGAGCCAGAATCGAGCTCGAGTCTATCTCTAGCAAGGCAGATTCTTTTCCGACATGGCGTGTTACTGTTTTCAACCATGAATCGAAATTGTACACAATTTAGAAACATGAAAAATGCAACATTATTCAAATACATTATTTCATGTTTAATTACCTCTAAGGGACAATGGGACATATATGTCCCATGTCATATTTTAAAGAATAACCAAAAAAAAATTAATTTTTTTTGTGATTTGCATATAACTATTCTAAATAGATAAAAATGTAAAAAAATCTGCGAAATCTCGGTTAGAAAAATTGTGTTCCTTAAAGGGATAAGGGAGCACTAGCCATCCCACGCCAAATAACCTCACCTCGAAAACCCGATCTCATTTTTACAAATATTCAATGGACCCTCTGGAGTATCTGCAGAAATGATATCTGCCAGTGAAGTTGTGATTAGTGTGATGATGGAATTCTGCCAACCTCTGTCGGACGGAAAATGAATGCTGGATGAATGGCAAACGAGTGTATTTGTCCCGATTTTCAAAGGAAAATGACATGTAAGAAATTGTAATGCGTAAAAGTCGTTAGAGCATGCTATGAAGATCGTTGATAGAGTGCTGGAAAGAAGGATTCGACAAGTAGTAAATATTAATGAAATGTAATTCGGTTTCATGCCTGGCAAAGGAACAACAGACGCACTGTTTATTCTCAGAAGAATGCGTAGATAAAGTGAGGAAGTTATATGCGTATGTGTTTTGTGGATTTTGCAAAAGCATTTGATAGAGTTCCATGAAAGGTGATGGAGTGGGCGATGACGAAGAAAGGTTTTCCAGAAGTAATTGTAAGAGCATTAATGAGCCTCTACCGTGGTGCCTCTAATGTGAAGGTTAGAGTGGAATCAGAGTTATCTGAAAAATTTTTCGTGCAAGTTAGTGTGTATCAAGGATCTGTACTGTCATTGTTGCTCTTCGCATTGTAGTGGATGTAATCACGGAGAACGCAAAAGGTTTGATGAATGAAATTTTATATGCAGATGATTTGGTTTTAATAAGTGAAAGTATGGAGAATTTGAGAGAAAAGTTTTTGGAATAGAAAGAGGCGTTTAAGAGCATAAAAGCTGAAGGTTAATCTCGAGAAGATTAAAGTAATCGTGAGTGGTTCGAAAGAAAAAATAATCAAAAGCAAAGGCAATCCATGCACCACGTAAGGCCGGAGGTGATGGCAAATTCAGTGCTGCGCACAAAATGTGGTCAATGGGTGCATGATATATGTACTAAAATGAAGAGAGTGACTTCGACTCTGGCAAAAGGTTTTATTTGTGAGAGATGTGTTGAAATAATAAAAGGAACTTTCACACCGGCTGTTTATGACCTGGGAAAGATAGTGAAGTGCTTTTGTTTCTTGGGGAAGAGATTAAATGCCAGTGGTGGAAGTGACGCGGCGGTGACAGCAAGAAAAAAAAATGGAAAACAAAATTTAGAGAATGTGGGTAATTTCTTGATGGAAGAAAGCTTTCGTTGAAAATGAAAGGACGAATTCATTGGAGCTGTGTAAGGTCGGCTATGTTGTACGGGAGAGAGACATGGTGTCTTCGATTGCGATTTTGAAAAGAACTGAAGAAGCAATGATAAGAGCAATGCGTGGAGTAAAATTAATTGAGAAAAAAGTAGTGAAGAACTTATGGATTTGCTGGGTTTGAAAAAAACTTTGGACAGACTAGCCAAAGCACGGAATGCGACGGTACGGTGATGTATGGAAAAGGGCGTTGGATTTAGAAGTGGTTGGGATTGGTTAAACAAGTTGAAGAGATTACACTGAAAAAGAAGCAATTGACAGACCGAAGTGGCACGATGCTGTAAACAAACTTGCAAGGATCATGAGGTGCATCCGGCCACCTCTGTTAGCGGAGAACAAACCGGATTTAAAACATTGGATCTTTTTCTCAATAAAATAGGTCTTAAAAATCGTAAAAAATTATTTCAGAAAAGTTTTTGAGTCAGTCAGCTCTCTCTTCAGTCTTTGTCGCGTGTCCCCGTAGCATTTGATATTTAGTTCAAAACAGCTCATTAACTTAAACAATAGTTACAATATAGACAACAAAAATTTCTATACATTAAACCAGGGGTGCAAAAATGCGGTCGCACCGCGCGACCAAAAAACTTCCGCGCGCGACCGTGAATTGCAGCGACATATTAGTATCTACTAGCGAGTTTATAATTTAAACTAATTTTGCCAGAATAATCACAAAACACTGAACTCAAGTTTTGTTGCGTACAACTATACTTTAGCTAGCGGCATATAAATCAAGTAGGCGAAATGACAGTAGTACAGTTTCATAGTGTGGTAACTTTAGTAGCAGAATTGAATGTTTAGCCCTTATAATAAAATGATAGTGATAATTCTTTTCCTGAGGAATTTTTATGGTACCTGTCGGGGATCGTCAAGTTAAAAGTTAGTTGTCATTTGTTTCTGTAGTACCGAGTGTTGCTTCAGTGCCAGTATTTTGCATTATTTTGTTTCAGTTGTGAAATAACACTTTTCTAAAGTAACTTTACCGTGTCAGTGAAATTGAGTAAAATTATTATTATACAGTGGGAGCCCTTATATTCAAAATTTAAAGTTAACTTTTTTGTGAACCCTCCAAAATGAAGCGGCAAACAACAATTTTTAAGTTTTTCGCAAAGAAACAAAAGGATGGCGGTGATTTAAACGATTTTTGCACTCATGATTCTCAGAAGCAAAACACAAATATAGAAGAGTCTATTGTTACCAATGAAGAAAAGGAAAAACAAAACACTACTCAGCATGGTGGCAAACATTACCGCCCTGGCTACTTTCAAGCTTCTTATGCTAGAGAATTTAGTGACTGGATTGCAATCAAAAGAGATGACAACAACCTAGTAGTGGAAGTGACATGCAATTGGTGTTGTAGCTTCAAGACACAAGCAGATACATCATCAAAGTTTATCGTGGGCTATAAAGATTCATTTAAAAGAGAAAGTTTTAAGATCCATGAAAGAAGTGCATCCCACAGAAAATGTGAACAATTATACAAGGCCAAGAAAAATCCAGAAGCCACACCAATGGCTAAGTGTATGTTTAAAATGAATATAGAAGAGAAGGAAAACCTCAAAAAACTTTTTATTACAGCCCATTTCATTGCTTACTGGAATAAGCCATACAGTGATTTTGAGAAGCAGGTTGAACTTATCAGGAAGTTGGGAATTCCAGTCAAAGAAAAATATGTCAACAGAACAATGTGCACAGAATTTATTCATAACATTGCTTCTTCCACGCGCAAGAAACTTATAGAAGACATTTTAAAGTCTCCTTGTGTTAGTCTTCTACTTGATGGTTCCACTGACATATCAGTTACAGCATCAGTTGTTGTGTATATGCGCTACATCACTGAGGGGACTGTTGCAGAGTCTTTTGTAGGCCTGGAGGAGTTACCCAATGAAACTGCTGATGGCTATATGACAGCTTTGAATTCTCTCTCAAAACGACTAGAATTAAATCTATTTGACAAGGAAAAAACTGTTGGGCTTGCAACAGATGGTGCAAGAACAATGCTGGGCTCTTACGGTGGTGTTGCTGCTAAATTGACAGCATATATTCCTCATTTAGTTGTTGTTCATTGTGTGGCTCATAGACTTCAATTGGCAGTCATGGATTCATTGAAAACAGTACCATTTATGCAGCAAGTTGAGACGACTCTCAGAGCATTGTACACTTATTATCATTCTTCACCCAAGCGTTTATCTCAGCTAAAAAAAACTGCAGCAGCTTTGGAAATGCAACTGCTGAAGCTAAGAGACATTAATGCTGTAAGATGGGTTGCCAGCAAAGAACAAGCACTTCAAGCATTCTTGCAAAGTTGGCAAGTCATAGTCTTCCATTTGCAAGACAGTTCTAATGAGGGTTCTGATGCTCCTAAAACAAAAGGACTGCTGAAAACTATCTGTGATTTTAAATTTTTGAAGTATTGTCATTTTCTTTATGATTTTCTGACAGTCCTTAGGCCAGTCTCTGTGATGTTTCAGAGAGAATCCCTGATGTTGTCAGAAATCAAACCATCAGTGAACCGTGCAATTTCTCTTTTAAGCAAACTAGAACATAGCCCTGGAGAGATGGAGACTTATTTTTTGTCTGAAGTGTCTTCTACTGGCGTCTTCAAAGAAGTTCAGTTACAAAGAGTAGAAACAGGGGAAATAAGCTATCATAAAGACAGAAAAATTGTCCTTTCTGGTGGAAAAACTTCTCTGAAAGAGCTATTCAAGACCCTGGATACAACAGTAGCACAGAATATATCCATTTTTGATACAATGAGATGGCCAGAGGGGAAGAAACTGTCAGATTTTGGGGATACTGAACTTGAGCAACTGGTAGAACATTTCAAGGTGCAACTAGTTAACTTGGGAGTGTCAAATAGTTCCTTTGCAAAGGAACTGTTACTCGATGAGTGGTTTAGATTCAAGATGCTGGGAAAAGATCAGTCCTTACCCCACCTTTGCCAACAGACTATGCTACACCCTGACAAATTCCCTGTGTTATCCAAGCTGATGCCAATTGTCTTAGTTTTGCCAAGTTCATCTGCTAGTTGTGAAAGGGGATTCAGCAGAATGAACTGTATTAAAACAGATCTCAGAGCAAGATTGACAACAGCAAATCTTGATTCACTTATGCTTATTGGCCTTAGTGGTGCCTCAGTTAAGGATTTTGATCCTATTGAAAGTATTAGGTTGTGGCATGCATCAAGTGGGAAGAGACATACAAACATGTAATGAATAAATGAATATAACCAGCACTATTTTTACTGTAATTATGCAGACTAGACTAAAGGTAAGAAATAAACTGCATATTTCATTTCATTATTTGCATTTTAATTAACATATTTAGAGTATGAAGTGTGTCCAGTAAAGCTAAAATGTATGCGCTACTAAAAATTTCTGCGCGCTACCAAACTCCATAAAAATTTTTGCACCCCTGCATTAAACTTTCCACTTAGTCCACAAGATGCTAGCATAATATCCAAAAACGGTTGGCACACCGCTGGTGGCACATGTATCGCGATTTAAGAATAACTGCTTTAGCTTGCAACAAAAACTTGAATTGGATCTAGCCATAAACTGCAAATCGACCAACTCTTTTAAAATAGGTGAAATATTTCTCTTAATTATGAAACAACAAGCGACCCCAAGTGGGGTCGCAACCCACAGAGTAGAATATAGCAATCTATATCACGGTACACAAACGGTTGGCAATGTCGTAGTTTACTTTGCAGACGATTTGATTTGCCCTGGCGCTAGAAATTTTTCTTTTCATGAGGATTTGATTTGGCGGAGTAAATTTTGTCCGTAAAATTGTGACGTGTGTACTCTTAAAGATGGCAGCCCATACTTTCAAGCCAAACGGCAACATTTAAAAATTGCCAATAGGACTTCTCGTTATTAACACTGTTGGCAAAAAAGATGAACACTAATCGCTTCGCTGTAGCGTTTGACAAGTAAACATTAACACAAAAAAATAACACTCTACTAGCGTACGCCAGAAAGTGTTACACTTGTTTTGTAAAAAAAGAGAACGCTGGAAGCTCTAACCAGGGCTATTGAAATAGGCGAGGGCAAAGTAACTACATACCGATCAAAATAATTGCAAAAACAAAACATTCGGTTTCCACAGTTCACAGATGTCAAAGGTTAAAAATAAGATTCGGTGACGTACCCCTTGACAATGTTGGGAAGAGGCAGTTCTTGAATGTGATCAATTCTGGTAAACTGGCGAATCACAAAACGGCACAAGTATTGCAAAGAGCGAACCTAGTCAAAGTTCTTGGTAAGATTACTATTGTAAGCTGAAAACCTATACACATATCATGGTGTTACTGAAGGACTCTTGATTCGTGTTTTCAACAGACAAAAAACAACATAAAATTTACCATTTACTCACTGAGTTTACGTATATCAATTAAAAAAAACACCAATTGTAACGCATGAATCCTTTTGACACACTATTCAGTTATACTGTCACCTAGACTAGCTACCCTGATATCTGGACCAGACAGCATTAAATCAGTCTCAACGGCGATTGATACAAAAGTGGGATAACTAGCTGACAAAGTTTCAAGTTCAACTTTATACAAACTTTTACCACCAAAAGCAAAAGAACCAGTTTCTCGATCAGCTAATAGTTAAGCAAAGTGAGTTAAGCTAGATTGTCGTGACAATGAAAATGTACGTTGAAATCATATTACCTGCTTGGCAAGCAGTACAAATTGATTAACAAAAATCAAGCAGAAAGTTAAAACCTGAAATCGTCAAAGCAGGCCTGGACAATTGTAGTATTTTCAGCGCTACTGCAGATGTGCCGCTGGATATATGCAGCATAAAAACAAACATTTCCAACCTGCGACAACCTTGATACAGGATTAGTGAGTCGGACTGGAAGAGTTCGATTGGAATTGCGGGTTTGTGAATAACAGAACACTCCAAAATGTTGGGAATCCCGAACTGATTCTTCAATTAACTCCACCACTGACGTGTAATTCTAATAAAAGAAAATATTAAAATACCATTTTGACATTTAAAGAGAAAGTTAAAAAGGTGCAGGGGTACAGTCATACAGCGGTACCGTGTACTTGGTTTGGCATGAGATAAAACGTCCCAAACATATCTAATTCCTTTTCGAAAAAAATCAAGCAAATAAGTCATAACGCCACAAATAATATCCAAAATCCTGAGGTATGCATCACCATCACATCCTGTGGTTAACTGGTAATACCCAAAAAGTAGTGAATTATTGAAAAGGGAATTCTCTTTGTCCGCAGCGGTGTTGACAGGTTTCGCGAGGTTTTATAACCTACCGTTTGGTTTATTCTATTGCACATAAACACACTAACAGCGCGATGTAATGGCTGTAATCATGAGCATTAGACAACTACACTAATCTATAGGGTGCTTTATAAAGCGCACCGAATTTGAATTGGGCAAACGTTTTGTGTTAAAGTTTAAGGGCATGCTTTTATCATTTTTGCAAGGAGTCTTCACTCCGATTAATTTTTTTTTGTTTTATTTTGCAGAATACTTTACGTATAATCGAATTATTTGCAAAGCACCGATACTTGTTTAGTAATTGCTGCTTTGAATATGGTGTCATAGAGCGGTTTTCAACTGCTAAATGAGTTCTTATAGTTAAGACATTTTGCAAAAATGCTAAATGTCCGACGCGAACAATGCGAAAACCACAAACTATTTTTGGCAGAAATACAGCTCCGATCGAGTCTACTGTACACAGGCTAATGACTAAGTTTGCAACAGCTGGTTCGGTTTTAACGGTGAAATTGCCTGGGTGGAAACGTTCTTGTCGAACTGAGAAACAGCTTGTTATTGCGCAAGACAGTGTTTTCCTTTTCCTTTTTCTTTTGGCAAGGGCGGCTCCGGCGTTCTTGCCAACTGCTCTCTCAGTGGCACTGAGGCCACTCTTTCCTTTTCGGCAGGCCCAGTATGTTCCAGTTTTTCCGCTGAAGCCTGCGCCATTCTGCACGCTCTTTGCTGGTCTCGGCAACACCATAAAGTCTGCCATTTTTCTTCTCTTCTTCTCCTGTCTGACTCTCGTTCTGTCCTCGCCACCCTGTCCTCTCCTCCACCTTTCCTGTTATCTCAAACTCTGTGGCAGATCTGGCAGGAACTGTCCTTCTTCTCCTCCTGTTCTATCAGGCTACAATGGGTCCCCGGACACTCGTTTCTCCCGGGGAACGACACAGCTGATGAGCTTGCCAGACGGGGAGCGCTGCTTGCGCCCTCCGCAATCCCTTGTAGTCTCTCTCCCCTTATCTCTCGTATCCACTTTCGTCTTATCTCGGACTGGAGGCGCACTGTCTCTTCAAAGTATTTTGACACACAGGTTCCTTCAATTTCCACTGAGGAACTTGGGCTCCCTCGTCATGCTCGCTGTGTCCTCTCTCGTCTTCGCTGCAATGGACACAGCCTTCTTTTAGGTTCCTATCTCTCCAGGATTGGCAGAATCGAGAATCCTTCCTGCAGCGCCTGTGGACACTCGTCCCAGGACATCTCTCATCTCATTCTGCACTGTCCAGCTACGGACTCTTTGCGCCGCTCACTCTTTGGAGACTCTCTGTCTCTTTATGACCTCTGGTCCAGACCCTGGGGAGTTGCCCGGCTTCTGGGGCTCCATGGTCTTCCACCATGCCCCCATCCCTCGGAAGGGGTCGGGTAAACAACAACAACAACAAGACAGTGTCACTGTGAGTCCAGGAAAATCAATTCGCCAACGTTTGCAGCAGTTGAATAACCCGACCACTTCATTGCATCGAATATTGCATAAAGATCTCTCCATGCGCACGCGTACAAAATTCAACTTGCGCAGAATCTTAAGCCAGTTGAAAACCGCTCCATGGCACAATATCCTAAGCAACAATCATTAAACAAGTACCGGTATATTACAGAATATTTTATATAAAATTGAATTATTATTTATGCAAAATTGAATTAATTAATTTAATTTTGTGTTAAAGTTTGCATGCGTTTAAGCTTTAATAAACATAACTTTCGCTCAATTCAAATTTGGTGCACTTTATGAATACCCTATATAAAAGATTACGCCTAAGCATTTATTATGAAGTGAAACTACGATACTGTAAAGAGAGAAAAAAGGATATATGTGAGTTATGCTTTCTCCTATTTTTAAATATTGGGAAAATCAATAGAAATTACATTAAACAAAATAGTCTTTGATAAACATGTTAGGAGTCGACAAAACAAGTTTGCCTTGCTTGAATTACCAATTTCTTTCTGAAGCACAAGTTACAAAGAGCGATTTTTCACGCTGTTAGTCGATTATTCGCTGCAAAATAACTAAATATGTTTAACCATACCGGTACTCGCGAGCTAAATGTGACAATTTAAGAAAACCGCTACAAGCAAGTACCGGTTTGGTTTTTGGAGCGAATAATCGCTGTAATTGCACTCGCATTGTGAAAACCGCTTGATATGACTGAGGCTTTAAGGAGGATACATCTACAGTGCTGCTAGAAACACGTCAAGTGCTGCTCAATCTTTTTTAATCTTATGGTCCAATTATTAACCACACAAGGACTCATGGTCCGGTTATTAAAAGCTCTTCGTTATTTTATAAAACCGTCACCACCTGCGATATTCCACATAAACGGCACTGTGACGCAGAAAGGCACATTAGCACAACTTTACCCAATTTAAGAGGGCAACTCTGTCAAGAAAAAATCCTAAAAAGATAACAGGCCTTCGTCCGACCGATATATGCTCTGTGGCTCATTAGAAGGCCACTGCGGCCACTCCGTTTAGACCATTGATCTACAGTAACTTACTTCTAAGTACAACTTACTTGGCTTCCATTGTCAGCATAAAAACTGAATTTACCGCGTAAATGTTCAATTCGTGTGTGCAAAGTTCGACCAAATGATCGAAAGCTCAAAGACAACAAGTGACGTTCATTGGAGCTGTCCCTGCAATGGCGGTGTAATTAGATTTGTGGGAGGTAGGACAAGCTAGATTGCTACCATGGACCTCTTTACAGTTGTGTCTGCACATGCATCACGAATTAGGACTAAGATCAAGGTGATATCAAGTTGGAAAGATTCAAACAGGATCAAGCTGCTTGCCCTTAGTATTGGCAGCAAAGTTGGAAGGAGGATCTTAACTAGCAAAACAAAATCTCATGTTAACGAAAAAACGTCGAAGCATTTCGGTGTTACTGCTTGAACTATTTTCAATCAAATTCAAATTTGCAGTTCTACCTAGCTTCCTTCTCGGGCTGGGTAATGGCTAGAGACAATGCAACCGCGCATGTCTCAGCGACTTGGACCAGAGGTGACGGCAACAATTAACAACCGTCACAAGTATTGCTGTAGCTAATTACGCTGATTTGAGTCGAAACAGCTGATGACCTTCCCAATAGTCACAGGAATCTCGGGTACTCTATATTGAAACTTAGCAGGCCAGGTTTGTGGAGCGTGCCTACGACCTAATCTTGGAACGTCATGAACACCCTCAACCTTTTACTGATTGTTCAGCCTATAACAAAAATGGTCTATTGCAATGGTTCTAAACTAGGATCCGTGAGAAATTTCAAGAGATACGTGCAACATCTTTCAATTTTCGAGTAATACATTAAGTTTATTTGCTTTTGTTATTCATCGACTGATAAATATATTTGCCGGCTTGTCTTCCAGATGGTGTGATGCGATATTTTGCAATAAATTTATCTTTTTGCAAGTTGCCACGAAAGAACAAGTTCCATTGCGAAAGGTGTTTTTAGTTGGTAAATCAAAATAAAGAATGGAGATTGGACTAAATCAGGCAATAAATCAGTTAACAATTTCTTTAGCATGTATGAGAGCTTATTTCAATTATTGGGCCATAATTTTCCTGCTTTGAAAATTGATGGGTATTGGGTATCCACCGGCAAAAAAAAAATTGAGAAACACTGGTCTAGTTCAACTTTATAATCTTGATCAAACATAACTCTATGCATTTGCTACGGAGCCCAATACACCCAAGTGCAGCATTGGAATAACACTTGTGAAATCACTTAAAGGAGCAGAGACATTTGCAACCCGCGGACAAAATTGGAAAATGGCATTGCCAGTTACGACACAATTTGTTTTATTGAGTGGAGCCTAACTCATTCCCGTGTGGACAGAAAGCACAGGTTCATCGCATAGACGTTTCACCTCAAGTCGTATCGCTTGACGATTTTTCAAAGAATGGCAATCTTTTAAGACCATATCATATGACTCAATTTCAGTGAATTTCGGTAGTATTTGGAAGTTGAAAATATTTCTATTTCAGCCGTAACTGTTATTTCAAATCTCATGCTATTTTTAAACAGCTGAAACAAAATCAAACAGTGAAGCAACAACTACTAGTTCAACAAAGCTATTTTGCAACAAAAATATGACCTTTTTGTTGTAACTGCAAGTAAACAAGAAATTGAATCCAGGCTTAATTTTAATGCCAAAGGTGCTAAGCAAGTATTTCTGATGATGATGTACATTGCATGAAAGATGGATAAATGCACCTATTCGTTTACTGCATTAACAGTGTAGCGAGGCAATACATTTCGTTGTTTTAGCAAAATTCACCAGTCAAAATATACCTCACAAGGAACGAGCCATCTGGTAAACCTTCGAGCTTTTCTTCAGCTTCAATTCGTGAGATTGGGCCCCAAAACCATCCTTTTCTAAATACGATACAATCAAATGTCTCGCTTTATCATAATGCAGATATAAATCGATACTACCAAAAACATCGAACAGACGCACGACTACCAAAACCATTATTACCACTACTGGCGAGGCAGCAAGATCATCTTCTACATTTTTAAACATTATTTTAGTATGATGGCAAACAGACTACTTCAAGCATACAAAACTTAGAACGTTCTGATGCTAGCTTGATCAATGTACTAAAATCTACGCATAACATCATGCATGCTGTCATGCACAAGGAGTTGAAGAGAAGTTATGACTACAAAATACCGAAACCATATTTTGCGTTGGCTTCTCGAAGGACTGATGAAAAACGTTTGCAAAAAAATGAATTTCTTTCCTTTGCATGTGCTAAAAGACCACAAATCGACTTAATATTTTGTATCATACAATGCTTACGACCGTAAATACTTACTGAGCAAGCTGTTTAAATTCTTGAAGTAATGCACTTTGGTAAGAAACACCAAAGTTGTATGCTTCAGATATTGATTCTTTTTTATATTCACAAGGTAAAGACAGGTCAATGGTAGCTGATGTAGATTTTGGTATTAACGTTAAGCATTGATCGCCATTGTGCTCACTGGTCGCTAATTCAAAAACTTTTGGCTGTTCCAAGACATTAGCTTTGTTGTTATTGCAGTTTGTAGTTTCGGCACTTAATATTTCATTTAAAATAGGACTTGATTTGTTAGTTTCATCGCTTCCAGCTCTTGTATTATCACAATCACTGATAACATTGCACAGTTTGTTTTCTTCCACAGAATCAAAGAAGATGGAATTTTCTATTGATATTACATCTGTTTTAACTCCTGAAGAAAAGTTTTACATTACATAAATCTAACTCGAAAGTGGGTGTGTAATGGTAGACATCAGCACGTCTTGGCCCACAAAAAAAGCGGGAAAACAAGACATAAAATTGACGTTGAAAATTGGTACAGACTTATAAATAGAATAAAAGGTGGTAGCAATAGCTAAGTAAAAATATCAAAGAAATAAAAAGGAACTACGGAATGGCTTTACAATTGACAATTTACTGCTGGCACAAAACACTTCGAAAACTCTGCTAGGTTGATTGCAAGGCTTATATCAACAATGAATGATACAGGCAGTTTTGATCATACCGAAACAGTTTTAAACACGTTGTTTTATGAACAAATTACCAACTTTTTCGGGAGGCCCTATAGTTGAACTATACCACAAACCATTTACCCAAAACAGTACTAAACAAGATGTTTGCAACAACAAACCTAAAAATATACACATTACGCAAAATGTATAACAATAAGCACACTTTAACAGAACTTCTTACCATTATTTGGCAAGGTATGAAAGTTTGTGGTTGGGTTTAATATTTCAGGCGATTTTTCAGGCAAAGATTTGGACCTGAATCAAAAAATATTTTAATTAGCCAATAAACAAACATTAGAAACATAACAAAATATCAAGCAATACAATTCAACATTTCCAGCATAAAATGCATATAGCTTCCTTAAGATGATATCTCTTAATAAACTTCTTTGTTAACATAACAACAAGCACTTTCTTTATGTACTTCACTAAAATAACTTAGCCTTCTGCATTGTCTCATTTTCTTTAATCCTCCCTGTTTATTTTTGTTTGTTTGTTTTGTTTTATTTGCCATATTTATCCTCCATTCACGAGAAAGCGAATTGTATCGCTATACTTTGGACGGGAAGTCCGCACTCGCTTGGGAGTTGCCTTTTTCGAGGTTTTTATGGGCCACCTGTCTTCCACATAAAGGTGGGGCGTCCCGTTAAGTGCCTTGCCCAAGGACACAACAAGCGAACTTGCCGGCTTGTTCTCCACACCTTCCCAAAATGCCAAGCGCCAAGCAGGGAAGCGGCGGATGCCATTTTTTAAAGTCTTTTGGTATGACTCGACAAGGGGAATGAACCCCAGGTATACCGACTACAAAGCGGACGCTCTAACCACTACACCATTCATCTAGACCTGTTTAGTAAACATTGACATGCTAGAAGAATGTAATGAAACAGAAACTTAAACAAAACGTAAAGGTAAAAGAACCTTTAAAACTAACATCAATACACATTTACGTTTGTTACTTGCAATTGTGTCCATATTTTTGCAGCTAGAAAATATCTCACTTTTTCAAATATTGTTCATGCAAGGAGCCAAATAAATTCTTTCAACAGTGTATTCTCCATCTGATGGAATTTTTTTGGTGCTACTATAGCGTGAGGTCTACCAAAATAAGTCACCTACCAAGATGCAAGGGGAGGTCTACCGCTTGACTCGCACCTACCGAGGTGCAAACCGCATGAGGTTTGGGTTAGGATTAGAACCACTGCCCTAACCCCAACCCTAACCCTTAACTCTTTCGCTCCCGCGTGAAAAGCGAAAAAAATGTCCGTAAGGTGGCAGCGCGAAAAACTGTCATAATCAATCATAATTATGTACCTCAAGTTTGTTTGTAAATCATTACTCAGCTGTCTACTTCTACATTAAGTGTAATATATCGTTGAAATCTACATTTCTTGAGGATTTCAAATAGAAAAAAAAACATTTTTTTGAATATGCAAATTTTATGCAAATGAACCCCCCCAACTGGGGGGTAGTTGTCTTCAAAATTAAAGAGGTACTCTCACCTCAAAGATCACTACAGATTTAATTTTCAACCAATTTTTTTAGAAATGGTCGCAAAATGATGCTAAGGAAATAAGCTTTCAAGGTACATCAATCAAAACTTACCTAAGAGCCTAGGTTTTCTACAATTTGCAATTTTCTGAGGCACATGACCTTTTTTTTGACCGGTACCGACCGGTACCAAATTTTGGTAGTTAAATTCAGTACCTAAAACATGATCAGTTATTTTCTGCTAGAGGTTTGCCTAAACCATGTAACATTATGTATTTTTGAACAGGGAATTTCTTCAAGATTTAGAAAATATTAAGTTTAAATAGAATATGCTGTCACTGACAATGAAACAGTCACTTGTTTACACCCTTCCCATTTGTTGAGAAACAAGGGGGATACAGCAAACTTTGATTTAGAGAAGCCAAACTTCTGCTAGCTTTTAAACTTGTATTTCACTTCTTGTCTCCTTGGAAACTTGATACGAAATGACGACTTTAGTGGTGAAACATTTGCAATTTATTTTATCTTTTTATAGGGTGTAGTTTTTCTAAAAATTATAATTTAGTGAAGGTAAGTCAAAAAATTTTTGGGGGTTTTGAACTGATATGATGTACAGTACTCATTTTTGATCAGTAAATATCATATATCACTTAGTCTAAACTATTTAAAGTTATATATTGCTGGAAAAAAAATTTCTAAGCTTTCAAATGAGACCAGTATTTAGCAACATATCATATTTTTTGCGCACTAAATTTACTTTTATCTACTTACCATTCAAATGTGTTTGGGGGGTTTTGAGACCCCTAAAAAATTTGGAAATTCAAAAACGTAAAATTTATTATTATCGCTTGAAATTTTGTCAAATGATGCCCCAAAAGAGTAGTTTTCAGACTTTGTTAAGGATAAAGGGTTTGGTTTTGTGGTAAAGATGTAATATCAATTTGATTTTATTGTAGTTGGCAAGTGCTTAGAATTTGGCCGATTTTGTCGTCTGCAACTGGGTTGTTGGTCATTTTAACCCTCTTTGGGTATAAAAATCCAAGAATTAGGGCACAAATTATACATCTTCCAATGCGTGAGGAAATAAGTGTAATCTTTTGAAAATTTTATGAAAATTGGATAAAAAATAAAGTCACAAATCGATTTTTTAGTAAACTTATTTTGTAACTCAATTTAAAAAATTTGAGGTAAACACTGAAAACACGAGATCATCAATCAATGATCGTGGGAGCGAAAGAGTTAACCCTAACCAATGATTTATTTGTGTCATTCTTAGAAGATGTACGAAGTGTGTATCGTTAGAATAAATTTACCTTTGTGTGTGGAATGTATGTGTGGTGTTTGGAAATATTTTAGCTATAGTAGTAAGTGTGTAGCTATAGAGGGATGAGGGATAGATAATTCAGTGGTAGACCTCACGCTATAGTAGTAACTGGAGGTAGATCTCACGCTATAGTAGCACCTTTTTTTCAGTGAATTAGCGATGTCTTTATGTCAATGTTTTCACTAAGTTTTTAAACAACTTGGCATAAGCCCACAAATTTTTTGGTTTGAGCAGAAAATCTAAGTTATTAAAAAAGATACTATTACTTTTCCCAAAGTGCCGACTACTGTATCTTTGAAAGCATATGGCTCTGAAAACGTTACTATGTTGTTTAAAAAGTACATCTGCAGTGGTTTCAAAATCATAAGATTGGACGCAAAGTAGACCCGTGCTGAAATGATTTTCAAATCATTGTAAAAACCTGCCTAAATAAGCTAGTACAATGATTTGTGCATTCTGCAATAGGCATGCAAAAATACCGTTGTGCATTCATGCCTCGCAACCAAAACGTTTATGAGGGCAAACAGGCTTTGCAGCAACTTATACATATGAATTATGGACGGCAAAATTTATACATGAGTGTGCTACTAAAATCTACAAGCTACTACACGCCAAAAAATTTTTAGCACCCCTGCTCTACCATATTTTATCAGGAATATATCTTCATTCAACTGCAAGTGCACTTAGTTCATTAATGCAAGAGACCTTGAATTTACATGTTGACCTAACCATGACGTTTGGAAAATGAGCTATAATAATTTTCGTAGTTTGACATAAGTAATTGCCAGCTCATATCAATACCCAAAATGGTAAGCAAATAACAAATGGTCAAAAACTTTAAGAAAAAACTGTACTCATTGCAACAAGTGAGGGGGGTTAGTGACTTGAAAACCATAGGGTACAAACTTTCAATTCATATTGTGCTTGATCGGTTTTAACCAGGGTGTTTAACCAATTGAAATATTGCTTTGATTCAGGTTCAGAAAAAATTTTTTATTGGTTTATTTCCAGTTTAAGTTTAAAGCTTTTCAAAAAGTGTGGTTCAGTTTTGATTCACGTTCACCTGCTTGGATTCAGATATAATTGTAGAGGTTTGGGTTCAACAACAATAGCAATGCAAAACTGATTTTGGGTCGATTTTTTGGCCTGCTTTTATTTTATGTTTCAAAGATTTTAGTTGTGGTTGAATTTTCATTTTTTAGTGCCTACTACACACTCTCACAAAAGAATGTTGCAATGAATTTAGTTGGCTGGAAAAATAAATCAAACTCAACTGAAACTTGCCTAAGTTGATGACCTTCAGAAGTAGGACAATACATAGAGCTATTTTTTTATGACCTAACAAATCAAAAAATATGATTTTATTACGAAATATGTTGTTATATATGACTTTACTTTTAAACCATTAAATTTATGCTAATCTCTGTAATTAGCAACATATATGTAGTATTTGTATGTATTTTGAATGTGAACACATTCCATTAACAAACAAAGCAATTCTATTTTCCTTAAAAATTTAATACATCTAATCAATAGGTATCCAAGTGCAATTTCATAAAGCATACAATCTTTCCGTCAGCAAGATTTCTGTTAGGACAAAATACTAGTCACTTCTAGCTACTAAGTAGTAACAGTCAGACCTATGAGCTTGAAAAGCAATTTTGGATCTTAATATTTCATCACAATGAAAAATTGACATCAAACAGCATGCACTGTCAGGCTACAGAAAATAAGGAAAATGTTGCTTTTATTGCATAGTGATACTCCATTAAGTACTCTCACTGCCTCCCTTATTCACTAATCATCAAATTTTAATGTCCACAGGAGCTGTTTGAACTGCATTCATCAGCAGATACTAGGCTTCAATCTTTGCGTTTTAAAGTAAATTCAAAAAAGTCTTATTTTACAACCTAAAACTAAAAAGATCATGACGTATGACATATAACTTTTTACATAAACACCATTACAATGAATTTTTTTCACTGTTACTGGTTTGACAATTTTGCACACCATTAAAAAATATGACTTTCAACTTTTTTTGGCCCTCACAATATAGGTTAAAAATAAAGCAGTACTTGTGAATGGAATTATCCAAATTACAGAAAATTCATAGACATGAAATTAATTAAACCTACAAACCAAAAATTTATTATACAGACTCATACAGAAGTTTATAACTAAAATGAATCACAAAATTTAAAGGAAACAAATCACACAATAAAATAACAACTTAAAGGATAAAAAACAAAAAAATCTTAACAGCAAAATTTCATTTTCAATTGCTTTCTTGCACTAATCCAAAATACAATCTTGATTACTTACCTTATTTTTCAGAATCTTATTTTTAATGTCTGGCAAAGCCAGAAGAACTGTATATGCAATTTGGGTTCCCAGTTTTTTGAATGGACCTGCAAAACTATAGGAACCACTTCAAATATAATGTTCCAGTTCAGCAAAAGTTGTTTATCAGTTCAGTTTCAGTAATGGTTCAATGCTTCATAAAAATTGTCAATCAGGTTTTGTTTGGGTTCAGCAAAGTTAAATTTTAGAAGTTTGACTTTGGTTTGGGTTCAGGAAAAATGTACGGCTTATACTGATATCCAATTCAGGTTCAGTTTGACACCCTAGTTTTTACAATTTCTCATTTTGTGAAGACAAATATTGCATCAACAGTTCAATTGTAATTGAATTTGTTGTCAAGCATTAGCAGATTAGATCAAATAAACCAATACAATACCTGTGAAACTTCTTTACCGAAAAGATGCTGAATATTGATTTACTAAATGGTTCTTTTTTCTCAGTGAACTGATCACTACAAAATAATTAAACAAAATGAATCAACCTTTGTGGAAAAAATAACCAACTGACTTGGTGGGAACAGGTCCTATTAAATGGTACATGTTTGTGATACGCATGATGTCCATGATGCTATCTTGTGATGTCAACTGACCCTATCTCAAACTTAAGCCTAATCCACACCCATATCTTACATAAAGCAAATACTACAAAGCAATGCAGACAGGTACTACTAATTTGAACTTCCTGGCGGCAAATGCTAAATCCTGAACCATATGTAAAGTTACTTCTAATTTTAGGCATTTTATCTGATGTGCACAATACAGGCTTTGGTATATTTTCTATTTTTGGCTAGCAGGCTATCTGTAGTGCAACATTAAAATACATGATGCAAATTTATAAAGATGTAGAAATTCATACTGCAAGGTTTAGTTGCTGAAATGCAAAAATTCCTGCTAAAACCTACAATTTCTGAATTTTGAAAATATAAAAATTTGTGACAAAATATGGCAATAACGAGAATATGAAAAAATTACCACATAAAGCACAGTAATCACAGAAGCAGCCAACAGAAACTAGGAAAAATTAATGAAATTTAAATTTTCCTAATCCTGTAATTTTTTATTTTGGTGTTAGTTTCTGTCATTCACTAATTCCATATTTCAGAATGAATTTCTTTATTGCCGAAATTCACCAATTTCCTATTTTCTGATTTTGAAATGAATTTTCATATTGTCATAATTCCCTATCTTAGAATGAATTTGCGTACTTTCTAATTTAATTATTCCACATTTCAGTAAGACTTTCTGTAAATCTGGATTTCAATACCAGATATCTGTGCCTTAACACTTTAGTTGGCACTTGAAATCAACACAACCAAAACCATAGTTTAAATCTGGAATGTTGGCTTTAGATGATGTGTTACCAGTAGTAGTAAACGTGCATGGTACTGCAGCTTTTAATGCAAAGTCTCATTGCATCTATTCAATGCTTAATCCAAACTGATAAAATTAAAAATTAATTTGTTTTCTAGAGGAAAGAAATGAGGGCTTCTTACATTGGTGTGACTGGTTTTTGGTTGTACACCTCCCTTACTGTGCCAGAACATGCCTATTATTCTTGTACAATGCCTGTTCTGTGCCTCTTAATTACTATCTACTTGTTACTACTATTTGGCTACAGTACATATCAGCAATAGCTGAACAAACAATTGTGATAATAACACGCAGAACTCTGGTCAGATATAGGATCAGTTTGCTCCAAACTAAACTAAATACAAAACAATCTATCAAAATTTAAACCTACCAACAGCATTTGTACACCTACTTTCCATTTGCTTCTTCTCTATCTTCTTCAGATATTCTATTTTTTCTATGAGATAATCTTTGTATTTTTTTCATTGCATTTAAATACTAGCCTATAACAATAAACTGAACAATTTCAATAGTTTAAACTGCACAAAGATAAATTATCATATTTTATGTATGGAACAGATAACATTGGTCAGCATTTAAATTTTTTTTCTGAGGTTGAAAGTTTTCTAGCAGTTTTCAGATCATTTTTCACATAGAATTCAAATATGAAATCAGTTTTGTTCAATTAGGTCAAATTATCTTGTTATGAGAATTTTAATTTTTTTTTAAATTTGTGTTAAAACAACTATCTAGTATGCTTATACCATGCATGGGCAACCTTTTGTCACTGGGGGCCAAAATGTGCATTTGGAACTTGACTGAGGGCCGGAGCCGTAATTGTGATTTTAAGTGTAATCTAGGTACATATTTTTGTGGGGTTTGGATTGTATTCATGTAATGCTATTATACATGCAATGTGTTTTCAATTTTGTTTGCACAGGGATATCCATAAAAAATGTATACCTATATTGATATAGACAGCATTTTCACCATATTTTATCTGTAATTTCTGTATTGACATATAATTGTAATAATGAAAACAAGGGTAGTTAAAGGTAACATTTTTCATGAAAAATTTATTGAACCCAATGAATTGTCAATCTTAATATGTCAGATATGCTATAAAACTAATAGTAATGTTTAATTAAATTACTTTCTAATGGGAAATCTGGGCTTGGTGCTCTTTCAACAACGTGTCAATTTTTGGTGCTATGCTGGAGGCGGCCACTCTTAGACTATTTTCAAGATGACAATCTGTCAGTCTTGATCTAGTTTTTGACTTAGTGTGCTTCATTTTGGTGAACAGTTGCTCGCAGATAAGTACTCTCAAATAGTGACATTTTCTTTCGGGCCAAATCTTTAATCTTTGGGAAGGATTCTTCAGGTAACCTTTTATAATACTCAAGCAATGGATAATCTTTCATGTCCCGCTTTAAATCATCATTTCCTTGTAGTTCAATCAATTCCATTTGGAATTCTTCTGGAGCCTGTTCAGCATTCACATCAAATGGTGATGAAAACATATGCAAACTACTCTCTTGTGATCTAAAATCTTGAAATCTATGATCAAATTCTTTATTCATGGATATGAGCTCATCAGCATAAGGAGCACATTTTGATTTGCCACAGCCAGCCAATGTCGGGAAATGGAATGTGTTATCATTTCTAAGCTGTTTTTCCCACAGTTGAAGTTTGCTTTGAAATGTTTTCACATGACTGTACAGATGATGAACAAACTGGCCTTGTCCTTGCAATTTTGTATTCAAGTCATTGAAATGCATTGTCAAGTCAACAAGAAAAGCAAGATCCCGAACCCAGTTATCATTACTTAATTCCAGAATGATTTTGCCTTTCATATCCATAAATGTAGCAATTTCATCTCTGAGATCATAAAACCTTTTTAACATTTTTCCTTTGCTCAACCATCGCACCTCACAGTAATAAATCAGATCTCCACATTCTGCCTCAACATCCTCCAGAAATTGTTGAAACTGGCGATGATTTAATGCTCGAGATTTGATGAAATTGATAGTAGAAACAACTTTTTTCATGACATGGTCAAATTTTACTGATTTGGCGCACAAATTCTGTTGGTGAATTATGCAGTGAAATGCAGTAGAATCGTGGATATCAACATTATTAGATGCCAATTCTTTTTTAATGAGGGAAGTTACACCGGCTCTACTACCAACCATTGCAGGTGCCCCATCCGTTGAAAAACGATGAAGGTTTTGAAGTTGGAGATTGAATTTTGTCATTAAGGCTTTTACTTCATTGAAAATATCATCTCCTGTGGTGGTGTCTTTCATTGCTTGAAGGCCAAGCATTTCTTCCGTAATGTTAAATTCTTGGTCAATCCCACGAACAAAAATTGCAAGCTGGGCTGTACTAGTAATGTCTGTGCTTTCGTCAATAGCCAATGAATAATATACAAACTTTGAGGCTAGCTTTTTTAAAGTCGATTCTATGTTTGTGGTAAGTTCTTCAATACGCCTTGTTATTGTTCTTTGTGACAATCTAATATTATCAAAATCTTTCCTCTTTTCTGGGCACAACAATTCAGCTACCACTATCAAGCAGTCCTTCACAAATTCACCATCAGAATAATTTTTGGAATGTTTTGCAATTTTTTCACTCACAATGTAACTAGCACGAAGAAGGTTATCAGCATTATCACTTTTCTTTGTGAAAATTGATTATTGTTGTTTCAAATTCTTTATCATATTTTGAACCTTTTCTTTCCTGCATTCACCTTGAAAACTGTCATAATTAGCAGAATGCTTGTGTAGCGTGTCGCGCCTCGCACTTCATCGAGCTGCCATGCCAAACATCTTTTTGTCTTTCTTTACATTTTTTTATTAGTTTGCTTTCAGTGGCTTAGCACCTTGCTCCCACTGATGTGTGTGATTCTAGTTGTTTACTGTTAGAGCTGCGTTTGCTAATTTGCAACTTTGTGCGTCCCCAGTTTGACGCCCAGCTCGCGCACCTTTGCTGTTTTACCCTATGATTTTACTGTAATATTAACTGACGAAGTACATACCGTCAGGTTTGTAGCCGCTCGGCTATCTCCGTTTAAAGTACATCGTGCTCCTGTAGTTCGCACGCCTGGCGATGTAACCTCACGCCAGGAATCTAGCCTGAATGGCTTTCCGGCAACCTAGCCGTGATATTGCAACGCGTATTGTTTATTATTATTGTATGGGTCTAAAATCACACACATTTATTTTTCTTTTTTATTAGGGCTAGATTATGTATATTTTTACCTTCTCTTGGTAGCTCGGTGATCGGCTTGCCTTTCCCGCCATTAGGTTGTTTATCCGTTATTTTTTGTTAATGTGACGTGTGCAGTGTCCTGTTTACATAGACGTGTGCAGCGACCTAATTCCTGGTGTCGCGTGCAGATTTTGTTACCGACCATGTGGTCGGAGATATTGTGCTCTCTTTCTTCGTCGATCGCCGTGGCGGACGGACGTGTTCTGGTTGTCTGTCATGTTTCTGGTTCGTTGTTGGTCATCGTGGCAGAAGGACGTGATTTTTGATTATCTGCCACAGCTGCGCGAATTGATGGAATAAAATATTGCTGTAGTGCTTTCTTCCTTGTGACTGCCATATAGTTCCCAGCAATTGGGATTCAGTCAGCACGTTATTGCTCGAAGGAACTTGTTTCCTACACTTGGTAACGTAATGTCGCCTAACATTATATTCTTTCATAACAGAAACTGACTCTGAGCATAGCAAGCACACTGGCTTTTCATTTATTTGAGTGAAAAATTGTTTTGTTTTTTTTTGTTTTATTTGCCATTTTTATCCTCCATTTACGAGAAAGCGAATTGTATCGCTATACTTTTGAACGGGAAGTCCGCACTCGTTTGGGAGTTGCCTTTTTCGAAGTTTATGGGCCACCTGTCTTCCACATAAAGGTGGGGCCATCCCGTTAAGTGCCTTGCCCAAGGACACAACAAGCGAACTTGCTGGCTTGTTCTCCACAACCTCCCATAAATGCCGAGCGCCAAGCAGGGAAGCTATAGATACCATTTTTTTAAAGTCTTTTGGTATGACTCGACAAGGGGAATGAACCCCAGGTCTACCGACTGCGAAGCGGACGCTCTAACCACTACGCCATCATGTCGGTCCACTACGCCATCACGTCGGTCCACTACGCCATCACGCTCTAACCACTACGCCAAAAAATAATCAATTGTCCACTTTTCCTGAAAAATTCGAGATTCAGTATCTACTTTTCTCTTCTTATTAGTCGCCATTTTAAGGTTAATTACAGTCAATGATTCCGCACTTTAGTACCGTCTAAATATATAATTAGTATGACAAAGTATGTACTGCTTATTAATCAATGCATTATTTTATTAACATGAGACTTTTCAAAGCATGTTATCGCACATGCTATCACACTTTTGTTGTTTGCGGAAGCAGGAAATAAATAAAACGTTTTCTATAATGGTTCATACATGTAGTTATTTTTAGGTAGGAACCAGAACCAACACTAACGTACTGTACATGTTTGTATTTTTTGCGCAAGGTTTGGCAAACGGGAGCAGCACATTATATAAATGAATATCGATATATTACATAGGCCTACAGCCCTAGAAAATTTATTGGCGGGCCGGATTTGGCCCGCGGGCCGTAGGTTGCCCATGCATGGCTTATACGATTATTCCAAATATCACTTTCTCACTAAAATTTAATAGTTAGTTAAATATAAATGTATGTAAACAAAAAGCGACTCAAACTGTTAAACACAAGCAAAGGGGCGTTTTAAAGCTTTTCTGTTTGTTGTGGAACAGGGATATCTCTTCTGAGACACCAGCAATAGTCAGCTAACATATTAATATCCCAAAGGCCTTGATATCGTTCTTCCATCATATGAATGCTTTGGCAAAAATGTTCATCTCGCTCTTCACTGTAATCACCGCAGTTTTTTGGGAAGTAATTCAGACGAGAATTTAGGAAATGCATCTTAGTAGACATTCTCGCACCCAAAGCTTGGAAGTTGTGCATTAACCCATAAACCATATCTTCATACCTTGGGCTACGTTTTTTCCCAAGAAGTTTAGTGGAAACATTTTTGAGATTCCCATGCTCTTTTTTCTCCTTTAGTTAAAACTTTATCAAAAGTATTATCTCTCATTGATTCACGTACTTGAGGCCCATTAAATACACCTGCTTCAAGTTTAGCATCACTCACAGTTGGAAATTTAGACTGGAGAAATTTGAATGATGGGTTGTCTTTATTTAAGGCTAGGGTTGCCAACTTTGACAAATTTCAATAAAGGACACTGTGACTAGAGTTGACAACCGTCCTGTATTTTAAAGGACAACCCTCAATTGGAGACCCTCTGTTCTTGTCCGGGTGGGTAACCAGGTGTTGACCTTTTTTTTTTCTTTTGGAGGCCACCATGTAAAAATACTGCTCGCGGACAAGGTGGCCTCCAAAAATAAAAGGTCAACACCCGGTTTTCAATGGGTTGTGCTACACAACCGCGATTGGACTGTACTTTTGCAAATTTTTTCCGCTCTTGCAGTAAATTTTTTTCAGCTCAAGAAATAAAGGACAATTCTGAGATTAATAAAGGACAAGGACGGGGGGGGGGGTTCAAATAAAGGACGGTTGGCAACCCTATTTAAGGCTTTGACAAAATTTTTCATTAAACCAAGTTTTTATAAGTAAAAGAGGAAGTAAGACGTTTTTTGGATCAACCAACAAACTTGATTTTACATTCCCCCAGCAGGCGTTAAAGTGCCTGTAGCTGGCCATTCTTTCGGTAAATAATGTCGGTCATCAGCTCTGGAATCCAAAAGACATAAAAAGCAAGGATATTTTGTATAACCTCCTTGAAGGCCAAGGAGTATGGATATCATTTTCGGATCACCACAAATCCTCCATTGGTGAAGTTCAGTTCAGTTTAGTACTCGGTTCGTCTGTAAAAACGCGGATGCAATATAATTAGGGTTACCATACGTCCCGCTTTAGGCAGGACACTCCCGCTTTTTGAGGCCTCGTCCCGCTTTTTTGATCGGAAATCCCGCTTTTTGCTTCGGTGAAACACGATGGATTTAACCAAATTTATGGACATTTCAATTAATTCTCCAACAAAAACGGGACGGTGAGATGCGGTTGCAGGTCTGTTTGTGGAAGCAAGGGTACAGATCTGAAAACAAAGACGAAAATTGGGGTGATCTCCAAAAAAAAAAAAAGGTCAACGGCTACCAGGTTGCAAAATTTTTCCACTTTTCGGCTTGAAAATGACACAAATTTTGGAAATAACAGGCGATGACCTTTTTTTTTTTTGGAGATCACCCCAATTTTCGTTTTCGGTTTCAAATCTGCACCGTTATTTCGACAATCAAGCCTGCGACCGCATCTCACCGTCCCGCTTTTGATAAAAAAAACGTTGCGGGGGCCATAAATTTCGTCTCGTGAAAATTCGTCATCCAATGTCCCGATTTTTGCTTCTCAAAATATGGTAACCCTAAATATAATATAACAATGAAATATGAAGATGCTCACACAAAAACAAAAGTATTTGCAGACCAGGAGATACAGAAAAAACCGTTGAGTTGTCAAGTCAGGTATCTCCTGAAAATATCTTAACTAGGAGCGTAAGCAGACATGTGCAATTTTCAGAGGTGATAAAAAATTGAAAAGAGAAAGAAGGTAAAAAAAGTACAAAAACAAACAAAGGAGACATTTATAGGATGAGACCAAAAGCCTTTTCGAGCATATAAAAAGACAGCTGCAGTAACAACAAACAAGGATACGACCTGGCAATTAAAGGTATGATCCGAATCAGGAGATTTAAGATAAAATTAAGAGCTAGTTCTAATCATTATACTTTTCCAGAAGTTTTCTTTTGAAGTGTTTTTTTAAGGACAGCCAGCCAAGACTTTTTAAATAACGGTCTAGTTTAGATCAAAGCTTTTGTGACCGCAGCAAGTACGGTATTTACTTGGGGTGAGTGGAATTTATTGATGGTATCTCTGGTATAATGTTTATGTACAGTACTGAGTTTTATAAAGTCCTTATCAATTTTTTGTGGGATGTTTCCATTAAATTTCTAGTACATGAACTTTCCTAATTCCAATTGGTATATATCATCAATTTTCAAAATATTAAGCGCTTTGAATTCAGGTGATACATGACAGAATTTTTTTGCGAAAGTAATAGTTTTAATCATTCTTTTAAGGCGAGTAGACCAAGCTCCTAGCTCATTTTTTTTAGCTGAACCCCAAGTTAAAATGCCATATTGTAATTTAGAGTAAATAAAGGAGTAAAAAAGAGAAATCATTGCCTCAGTTTTGAGGTAACTTCTTATTTGGTAAAACGTACCTGTATATTTTGCCAAGTGTGTTTCCAAGCGCTGAATAACGGTATGGACTTTTAAATCATCATCCAGCCACAAACCGAGATACTTTACGTGTTTACTGCAAATAAGTTTTATATTGTTTAAGGATATTTCTAGATCAATATCGATGGAATGTTGTGGAAATTTGTTTATTAACAAATAAGAAGATTTTTTGTAGTTAAAGGATAGTTTATTGAATCGAGCCATTTGTCTATTTTATTTATTTCATTGTTCACTTGAGTTTTAAGGGGAATCAACGAACTGCTACTTAGTGATAGATATGTGTCATCCGCAAAAAGAGTGGTATTAAAGCAAGTGGATTTTGGTAAGTCATTAATATACATCAAGAACAATAGTGGGCCTTGGTTCGACCCTTGAGGAACCCCATAAATAATTTTTGCCTTTTTTGACCTAGAGTTTTTTATACGCACTTATTGAAAGCGGTTTAACAGAAAACTTTCAAAAAAATTGCTTGCCAGTTCTTTGATTCCAAACTGGTCAGACATTTTTCGTAGTAAAATATTTTGATCCAGAGTGTCAAACGCTTGTGATAAGTCCAAAAATAAGCAGCAGCTATAATACTTTTTATCTGCATGGTTAAGTAGGTCATCATACAAGGCACTTATTCCATGAGAAGTTGAGACACCGTATTGAAAGCCAAATTGGTTGGATGAGAGTAGTTTAAGTTATAAAAGATAACTGTAAACACATTTGTAAACAATTTTTTCAAAGATTTTACTGAATGAGGAAAGTAGTGAGATTGGTCTGTAGTTAGAACAATTTATTTTACTGCCCTGTTTAAAGATTGGAAGCACTTCAGCTACTTTCATATCGTCGGGGAATACCCTTGTTTTAGCACATAAGTTAAATACAGTCAACTTCGGATATAACAGATTCAGATATAAGGGATTTTCGCTTATAAGGGACTACGCAAAAGGTCCCTAATGATTTTCAATATAAACTAATAAGTCGGTTATAAGAGACTGATTAAGCTGGTCCCGGCGGATCTCTTATATCCGAAGTTGACTGTAGATCACTCATAACACTGGTCAGCAAAAATTTTTATGCCGGTAATATTAGAGTGAATTTTGGGTAATTTAGGGCCGCTGATTCCAAAAATGATATTAATTTTGCTAAATTGGCTCTAGTTTTTGAGATATTTGAATATTTGTGTATCTGAATATTTGAATATCTCATTGTGGATTAACAATTAAAATTGGAAAACAGTAATCAAACCCTAGCAGGATAGTCTATCCAAGCGACTTTACTCCATATCAGTAAATGTTGAAAAAGGGTCTGCTATTAATTGATTCTATTTGAATAAGAAACTGAGGATGCGTTAGCGAAATTAATTTTTCTTATGGCAAATAAATGTCTAAGCTGACTTTTTACTGTTTGTTAATAGCAGACCCTTTTTCAACATCATTGTGGATTCAAATGTATGCAATATAAGCTTTCACAATGTCTAGTAGGCCTATTTGCGTCCAAGTTTGTTAAAATACATCAACACAATAAATTGCTAAAACAATTTCTATTGAAATGTTATGCAGAAGACAACGAAATTTTTTCAGGTTTCAATTTCGGTTCTTTTTTGGAAACACTGCTTGTACAATTTCCTGTGATGAGGGTCATTAGGACAATCACGCTGCAGGCACCAGCAGTAGTCAGCCATCATATGTCTGCCTCATCTTCTTTGATATCTCTCCTCCATAACTTTTATGTCCAGGTGAAATTTTTCACCTTGCTCTTCCGAAAAATTTCCCAAGTTTTCAGGAAATCTGTCTAAGTGACTATGGAAGAAGTGGATTTTGATGCTCATCTTTGCTCCCATTTTTTGATATTTTGTAAGCATATTTTCAACTAATTTAACATAATTTAGTGCTTTGTGGTTACCTAAAAAGTTCTTAACCAAAGAGACGAAGCTGGACCAAGCATAAAGCTCAACATCAGTCATGTTTTTTGTAAAATTTGGGTCGCTAATGAGCTTACGAATTTGTAGACCATCAAAAATCCCCGCTTTTAGTTTCTCAAGGCTCAATCCAGGAAAAAATCTACATAAGTATTTGAAGCAGCCTCCATTTTTGTCCAAAGCCTTAACAAACTGCTTCATTAAGCCAAGTTTAATATGGAGGGGTGGCAACATAGTCATTTCCCTTTTAACTAGTGGTTCCCTTATGATGTTTTCTTCACCAACTTTCAGAGCATTTCTTGTAGGCCAACACTTTTTTATCCAGTGTTGTTGCTTTGCCCTGCTATCCCATAAACACATCAAGCAAGGATACTTGATGTATTCAGTTTGCTGTCCAAGCAAAAAATTCATCATTTTAAGGTCAACACAGATCGACCACTGGTGTTCCTCATAACAAATCCTTTGTAACACCGTCTTGATGTTGTCATACTCTTCTTTGAGCTTTGTAAAGTGAGCTATTGGTATAGACGCAAAGCGGTTGTCATTGTGCAGCAAACCACATTTTAAGCTCTTTTTGGAACTATCAATAAATAGTCTCCAATTTTCTGGTCTATAGTTTGGGATTTTCATTTTGGAAATAAGTTCAACTATGTTGTTGCAATATACAAAGTCATTGTCTTGGCTAAAAAAGGGAAGAATACCTGTTTCCTTATTCCGGTAAAATGTGATTTTAGCATCTGGTTGCGGGCAGTTTTTTTCTTTCAGTCTGGATGCTAAAAGCTCAGCTCCCTGTTTTGATAAATTTAGATCTCTGAACAAATTATTTAATTCTTGCTGGGTAAATTGCTTTGGACTTGAAGAGCTTTCTTCGTATTCACTGCAACTGCCTTCACTTGTTTCACTACACTGTAGTGCATGTGGTTCTTCACTATCTGAATCATGAAGCTGAGGACGTGAAGTGAAAACAGACACAGGAATGCTTTCGCAATACAGAACTGTTCGTCTTGCTGACTTTAAATCTGGATATTCCTACTTCCTTTTTTTGTAGCGGTTATAACCTTTTATATTAAATGCAGAAATAGCAGTCGTAATGGTGATTTTGTGATTCGCTCCACACCATAGGCACTCCAAGTCTTAATCCTTTAAGCTTCCTATTTTTCCATAGTCTCAGGTTTTCTACACAAGTTTCGCAAACCTTGTGAGCAACGTTCCCTCTAATTTTTGATAATGATGCGCGGAAAAACCAACGAGTGCGCTGAATCACAATCTTACTAGGCAGAATTTATAAAAGTCTACTACCCAGTAGTAGAACAGAAATTACACCGAAGGTCAGTGCTCACGACCTTGTACTAGCGTGTTTTGGTTTCACATTAGGCGAGCTCTCCTCACATGGACCTATTACCGCGCGCGGACATGGTGTTCACCAAAAAAAAAAAAAAGATCATCGACCTCTTTTTGGACAGAAATTACGTCAACAAAGACTGTGGGAGGCTTTTTTCAAGTCGTTCCCCTCTCCCAAACTTTTGTTAGATAACCCAATTGTCCAGGCTTCGAGACGTCCGTAAACCGAGATTTGACTTCAAACGAATACCTCGCGGAGCCCTTTCACTTCCTGTGGCCTACTTTATTCATTTGTGTTCAGAATTTCACGTCTTTCTTTATCGTGAAGACTGCGCAAAGCGTTGTGGTAACTGCGCAAAGGGGTCGAAGCAACTGCGCGGCCGCGCAGCTTAGAGGGAACATTGCTTGTGAGGTGCCCAAGGCTTATCCTGGTCACCAAGCTTTTTATCAAAATATGCAAAATATGATTGCTTGACAAAATCCGTGATGTCTTTTCTTTGGTGTTTGAGCGCATATTCTCCGCAGATGTAACAGAATGCATCAGGAATATTTGCACAGCTGCGTCGACAAGAAGACATTGCAATGTAATGTACAGAAGCTTAGGTAGTAAATTAGTAACATGCATTAGAAATTCTGCCAACAAGTGATTACGTAAATGCAAAGCAAGGTAGCAAAGCAAAACAATGCAATCAGCTCAAAATGGTACCAGTAGAACTAGACTCTTAACTGCTAACTAGGCTAGTAGCCTTAAAATAAAGTTAAGGTTCTGAATGTCTTGCACTTATAACATATTTTGCTTTGATTCCATTAACTGCACCGTATAGTCTGCTAATTTTGCAGGCTACTGAACTTTTTAAATGCAACCTGTAGGCTAGTACCAAGCCTTGTACCGCAATAATCCAAGTTAAAAAAAGTGAAAAGCAAGAGTAGGCTCGCTATATGGTTGTGGAAATTTTTGCTCAGGCTCAGTTCCATTCTTTTTTAAGTCGACTGTGGAATTACAGTCAAACCTCGGTTTTCGAACGTCTCGGAGTTCAAACAATTCGGTTTTCAAACGGAAAATTTGAGATGAAAATGACTCGGTCCTCGCACAAAAATTCGGTTCTCGAACAACTCAAAAGAAAGATTTACCTGAACCAAAGAGACAGAGAGTAGAAGAAACGCCTTTAGAGTTTCCAGAAGGCTTTATTATAGGAGATTCCCCCTCCAACAAATAACTCATCCCTTTCTTCCCATCACTTCGCATCAAAAAAGGTCTACATATGTATGTAGAGTACGGTAGTCGGGATTGGCGTACTAGCACTCTACTGAGATTGAGATTCGTAACTCACTGCACCGCACAATTCCACGAGCCAGTAAACGAACAAGTTGTTGTACTACTAAAAGCGTATAAATACAGCCCAGAGTAGAAAAGTGACTTTGACTACAGCAAGCAGCGCAGATTTCACTTTACTGATAAGCAGTGTCATGCAGTGGTTAACAAATTAGTTTACTCAACAGATAGCCAATTTCTAAATCAAAACATACCACAATTAATCAACTATTGGTGTCTAAGTTATAGGCTATCCTTTATTTACCAGCAAAGCAAGCTGTGACATTATTTCTCACGTTTCTAAGAAAGCTAAGCAGAGTTTCCATTAAAAACTATACGATTATTACTTCAACAAAACTTTGAGTGGGGAAAATATCTAACACACTCCCCCAATATGCAATTGCATTTACACAGCTTTGTACAATTCAATGCATATTCACACAATCACAAGAAATTTTCACCGTTATGATGTTTGTTATGGTTTGTGTCGGCGCAACGCGTAAAATTGTCAGTCCATAAGTTTGTGATACTGCCGTTATAAACAACCAAAGTCTTTCGGCATGTATTTAGCGGCTTATTGTGCAAGCCATGATGGAACATGTGCATCTATGCTTTCTTCTACAGGCAAAAACAATTTCACTTTTGCAACAGGTCTCACGAGTTTACCGTTTTTTGTCATTAATCGAACCAAACTCTTGGAGTCAGGAAACGTTTGAATTATCTTAGCCAGTTGACCAAGATGATTTGAATTCGCTTCATCAACTATGTAGACCAGATCGCCGACTTGGGCATTGCGTTTCTGGTTCAACCACTTACTTCTGGGAGCAATGCTGGGCATGAACTCTTTAATCCAGCGCTCTCGGGCTTTGTTAATCAGAAATTTAGTCTGGACATAACATCCCACATGATGAACGTCTTTGTCATTCGATGGTGGCAGAGGAACACAAGATGAGCAGTCAGGTGTTAGAAAATCAGCAGGAGTCAATGGTTTTTCTTCAACTTCAAGGAATGTCACAGGTGAAAGAGGTCTGGAATTGATGACATTCTCTACTTCACAGAGCACAGTATGAAGTACATCGTCGGTATACACGGCACCAGGAGACAAATTTTTCATGATCTTCCGCAAAATTCTCATTTGTCTTTCCCAAGCTCCTCCAAAGTGAGAAGCATAAGGAGGGTTGAATGACCAATTGACGCCGATCAACCTTGCTTTTTCTTGCACTCGTTTCTGATCACAAATTTTTGAATCTTCTTTGAGAACCCTCTCTGCTCCAACGAAGTTGGAACCATTATCAGAATAGAGGTGTGTGACTCCTTTTCTTCTTGCCACAAATCTTCTCAAAACATTTAAGAATGAATCAGTAGTAAGATCTGCGGCCATTTCAATGTGAACGGCACGAGTTGTTTAACAGGTGAATAAACATCCATATCTCTTAACGTGACTTCTTCCTCGTTTAGTGAGAAAAGGACCAAAATAGTCCACTCCAGTATGTGCAAAAAGAGGTTCAAGAATTTGTAATCTAGCGGCGGGTAAATCGGCCATGACTTGAGTCAGGGTTTTGGCTCTGAGCCTTTGGCAGATGACACAGTTTTTTATCTGCCTCCTTATAAATCCACTGGCCTTTGGCAGCCAATATTGATTTCGCAAAACAGAAAATGTGTGGTTTAGGCCACTATGTCCACATTTTTGGTGACAGCTATATACAATCAATTGACTTAAACGAGAGTTGATGGGCAACAGTATGGGACAACGAACGTCAAAGGCCACAGGAGCTTTGGAAAGCCGACCTTGCATACGAATTACGTCATCAAGCAAAATGGGTGTTCCTTTGAGTATGGCAGCAGAACAAACAGTCTTAGACAATGGCAAATTCTCTTCGAGTTTCTTACGCAATTGTTTTAAGCAACGTGCTTGTTCGAACTTAATCAGCTACCTTTCTATGCCATTTAACTCGACAACAGTCAAACAATAGTTGGAAACATTGGCATTGCAAGCAACTCGACAAGTCTTATTGAACAAGTACTCTCCAAACTTCAGTATCCACGCAATTCCCTTCTTTAACCGATTTAACGTGGAATAGTGAGATATTAAACGCTCGACGGGTGACAATTCTGGGTCACTTCGTGAAGTTGCAGAAGCCAAAGATGTGACAGCTGGTTGCTTATTGGGCATCAGATTTAATTCGCTTGCAGTTTCACCATCTTTGGATCTTTTGATTTGACAAGGCCATTCTTTTTTGTCTTTAAGCAGAAATTCCGGACCTCTCAGCCATCTTTTAGATTTCAAAAATAGCTTTACACTTTGTCCTCGTGTGACATTGTCTGCAGGATTCTCAGCAGTTGGAACATAATTCCAGTCATTTTTATCAGAGCAATTGTCGATCTCTGCAATGCGGTGAGCAACATATACAGGATGTTTCCTCTTACTGTTATAAATACAGTGTAAAGTTGCCATGGAATCTGACCAAAAAACAGATTTATCAATTTTTGACTGAGCTCCATTCTCAACAACTTGTCCAATCTAGCAGCGAGCACAGCAGCCTCTAGTTCTAATTTGGGAACGGTAAGTCCTCTAGGAGCGAGATGACCTTTTCCAAAGACAAAAGAGCACTTGATGTTTCCCTTTCGGTCGATTGTTCTCAGGTAGCAAACGACGCCATAGGCCACGCTGCTGGCATCAGCGAAGTGATGTAATTCAAAATACACTGCGTCATGATCTTTGGACTTGATACTCCTTGGGATCTCGAGATCTTGCAGTTTATTCAATTCTTGAAGCCATGCATTCCATCTGATAGTTTCTTCTTGAGAGATTAGATCATCCCAGTCTCTTTTATTCAACTCTCTTTGCCACAGTCGAGGAGGAATTATCACAGGGACCATAAAACCCAATGGATCATACAATGAGCTTAGCATTGAAAGAAGTCCCCTCCTGGTCAAAGGCTTATCAGGTACGTTAACGTTCAATTTGAAGCAGTCAGAGCTCACATTCCAAATCACTCCGAGAACACTTTCTCCAACGAGATCACTGCCTGGCAGACGAGCACACGTCTCAGCTCGGTCGTGTTCATCAACTGCTTCTAAAACTTCGGTTCTATTTGATTTCCACTTAATCAAATCAAACCCACCTTCTTTCAGCACAGACTTAATTCTGAGCATGAGATTGATACCATCCAACACTGAAGATACCGATAGAAGAAAATCATCAACGTAAAAGCTTCTTACAGCTTTCTGGAAAGCGTACATTTCTCCGTTCTCCTCTAACCGTCTCAGTGCCTGTTGCAAACAAAATGACGCGCAGCTCGGTGAAGATGATGCGCCAAATAAATGAACTGCCATTCGATACACAAGAGGATCTTGATCCAACCTTCCATTTGGCCACCATAAGAACTTAAGGGCATTGCGGTCTTCACGCTTTACTCTTACTTGATGGTACATTGCTTTAATATCTGCAGTAAGCGTAATATCATGCAGTCTTCTCGAAATCTAATAAGCACTCCTACCAGCTTATTGGTAAGATCCGGGCCTTGCATAAGTGCTTTGTTAAGTGACTTGCCATCACATTTTGCTCCACAATCAAACACGATTCTCACTTTGCTTGGCTTTTTAGCTTGCAGAACAGGTGTGTCTTCAATCCGATGGGTTGGCCTGCAGCACCCGTTCTATTGGGCAGATTAGATGAGGGTAATCAGTGCCGATGATCAACCCAATTTCTTTGCACGATAACTGTTTCATTTCTATATCTTTTAAATGATCAAATTCTTGCAGATCAGCCATTAAAGGAATTGAACTGTTCAATAGGGGCAGGGTATCAACAGTCAAAACTTGTTTCATTACTTCTGAATACCCAGCGTCTGGTGCACAAACCTTAAATGAAACTTGCATGCTGGAAGCTGGTTTGGCATCTTTCTTGGAAGACAAAGTTTTTATATGCACAGTTTCTATCTTGCCCACAAGATTAAGTTGGTCAGCAATTGACTGAGAACAAAAGGATCTTTGCGAACCAGAATCTAGCAAAGCATATGTACAAATCTGACTTTCATAACTGGACAAAGTTACAAGCAAAACAGCAAGATAAGCATCATAATTTACAATTGTGCTTGTCGCACAAGTAGTTGATTTCTGTTGTTGAACTACATTTGATGCAGGCCTTGGTGCTATCATTAGCGGCAGTTGTAGGCTACCTTTGACATTGTAATTATGTAGCAAAGTGTGGTGATTTCTGTTTCTGCAGCCTTTTATCATACAGTACTCGTTGCTTACACAACGGCTTATCATATGCCCCGGTTTGAGACATTTAAAGCACAAGTTCTTTTGTCGGGCAAACTGCAATTTTGCAGCATAATCCATTTGCTCAAACTCTTTGCAATGCGCTAACGAATGTGACTTCTGACATTTGATGCATTTCAATTCGAATTTAGAGCATACATTAGCATCAGGTAGCTTTCCCTCATCCAGGGAAGAGGACACGGTGTTGAATGCTGATATCTCCTTCTTTTTGCTAGCATACATATTTCTGGAAGGAGGCGCAGCAACGTCAGACCAATACAAAGAAGCAAACGTTGAATCAGCAACATCGGCTTTGTGACTTACAAAGTCAGTCATATCTTTAAACGTTGCTTGGCATTTTGTCCTACATGAAATGTTGTGAGCGGTTTCTACCCATTCTTTCAACATATCGTCTGGCATTTTGTTTCCAATTTGCTTTAGTATATACCACGAGTTAAGATTAAGAAATCCACTCAGTGTCTCGGAATAACTTTGCGCAGTTTTCATTAAATTAGCAAGAGATCTTAAAGACTTTCGATCGCGAGGTCTAACTTTAGATGTCAAAAGCAATTGACGTTCACAACAGTTTGCTATCACGTGGGGTTGACCAAATCTTTCATACAACAACAACCATGCTTTGTCAAAACCTTGCGATGTCATAGAAAAATGACAAATCATGTCCCTTACCTTTGGCGTGCAATATTGTAACAAATACGATAACCACATATCTTTATTTCTTACCTTTTGGGTCACGTGAACTTGGAAACTGTTAGCAAATGTTCCATATTTCAATGGATCGCCATCAAAGGTAGGAATTGTTGGTCGAGGAAGTGATACATCCACATCGTTCAACAATATAACAGGTTCCTTACTGTAAGATGTACCAGGCATTTGCAACTGAGGCTTGTCTTCAACGTTAAAATCTGACTTTGGTTCAATCTTATCATACCGTATGTTCGCAGGATCAATGGACTCTGTTATCCACTGTCTAGTTCTTTCAACAGTGTTAAACTTTTGTCTTTCAGAGGGCAGAGAAGGTGTAATAGCAGCCTTATAATCAAGCTTGACAGGAACTGGAAGTGCTTGGGTCTTTACTTCTTTGCAAAGATAACTCTCTCGTAGCTGTTCAACATTATTCAAATCTGAAATTGATGCTTCATCAACAGTAGTAAGAGACATATTTTCCCAAGCCTTTAACTCAAATTCAGCAAATTGTTCTTCTAGCTCTCTTTCCTTCAAAGCCAGTTCTCTCTTTAGTTTCAACTTCTTCATTTGAGCTTCCTTTTCAGCTTGTTCACAGTTTTCAACTTCAACATAATACTTCTGCTTTTGCTCTTCAACTTCTTTAGCATAGGCAGCCAGTTGCAATTTCACTTGACTTTGCTTTCTTTTAAAGCTTACAGAGCTACTTTCACTTCTGACAGTTGACTTGCTGGACATCACTATTCAATGAACAAATCATAGGCTAACTTCTTTCAGATTTAATTTGTTAACTTTCATGTAGAGTACGGTAGTCGGGATTGGCGCCCTAGCACTCTACTGAGATTGAGATTCGTAACTCACTGCACGGCACAATTCCACGAGCCAGTAAACGAACAAGTTGTTGTATTACTAAAAGCGTATAAATACAGCCCAGAGTAGAAAAGTGACTTTGACTACAGCAAGCAGCGCAGATTTCACTTTACTGATAAGCAGTGTCATGCAGTGGTTAACAAATTAGTTTACTCAACAGATAGCCAATTTCTAAATCAAAACATACCACAATTAATCAACTATTGGTGTCTAAGTTATAGGCTATCCTTTATTTACCAGCAAAGCAAGCTGTGACATTATTTCTCACGTTTCTAAGAAAGCTAAGCAGAGTTTCCATTAAAAACTATACGATTATTACTTCAACAAAACTTTGAGTGGGGAAAATATCTAACAATGTACAATACAGTACTGTATTATTTAAATTTACATTAAAATTACTTGTTATGTTTTTCGTTTTATTTACACTTTTATGTTTTATTTACTCTTTGAATAAATGGTTTTATACTATTTTATACAGAGTATAGTGTAAGCAGGCAAATAAGTTATTCTTTTGATGCACGGAACGAATTAATCTCTTTAACATTATTTGTAATGGGGAAATATGCTTTGGTTTTCGAACAAATCGGTTTTTGAACAGCCTTCCAGAACTAATCGTGTTCAAAAACCGAGGTTTGACTGTATGGGCATGACAACGATCTGCTTTTATCATCTCTATCTGCATCACAAAGGTCAACGTGCGACTAAGCATAGTAGCTTGCAGACAGAGTACACTTGGGGTCAAAAAATGCCTTTTATCTCAAAAACTAGAGCCAATTTAGGAAAACTAATATCATTTTTGGAATCAGTGGCCCTAAATTCATTCCAACATTCTTGGCATAAAAGAAAAAAATTTTTTTGTTGTGCTCTGATAATTGGAGAAATGATTGGACAAGTCAGTTTAATAAATTTAATGTCAATGTTCCCTGATAAAGTTGCTTTTTTAATTTTTAACGTTTTTATTGTTGCTTCGACTTCTTCTGAATTGGTCGGAGAGAGAAAAAATGAGTGAGGGGAGTAATCTTGACTATTGTTCCGCCAATCGCCATGTAGTTTTTCACAGCGATTTGACTTCATACAGCGTAGTCTCTTTAGAATGTGACGCAAAGGCTTCATAAGCAATTTTCCACAAAATTGATTGATATTGTGGTAAATTAAGTGATCTCGTGTTGTTTTGTTAGGAGTTTTAGTAAATATAGCTTCAAATTAGACCCCTACAGCGAACCGAACAATTAGCCCCTACTGAAAAGTAGTAGACGTTATAACCGGGCTTCCTACGGACTACTTCTAAAAGCCTTCCTTTGTTGTATTGTCTTCCTTTGGTTTTTGCCCTGTGGTTAAATAAGGCCGGATGTTTGACTCATATATATAACAGGTGCATCTGCTCGTATATATATAGTGACCACGTGTATTTTCGCTATTCTTGTCAAAACGTCAACGAGGAAAAACGAGTAGTAAATTTTCGTTTCGATCTGATTATGCTTCGGATTTCTGTTTGAGCCTGAGTGTTGGTCCCCGTGCTTGATTGTTATTAAGGCTGTGTGGTAGCCTTTATCGCCGTGAATTTTCGTTCTGCGCACGCTGGGAGGAGCTGCGCATATTTGTAAATAAAACACTGCATGAAAGCTTCAACCGCTTCCTGTTTTTTGTTTGACGAAGCAGAAGGAATCCGTAGAGCTAATATTACTAGCTCTACAAAGCAACTCTACTGGTTCAGTGCTAATCAACAACAGTACGCTTGGCGCGGGAATCAAAGAGTTGAAGCCTGGTGCTGCCGCACCAACTATTATGCGAGTGATTAATATTGGGCATGATAATTTTTTTGCAAGATTTTCCCCGATATTTACGAAGTAATTATTGAATAGCTCGGTTGATTTCATTTTAGAGTTAGAATTTTCCATCAATGTAGATGCGCTTTGTTTAGGTTTGCGAGATTGAATCAGTTTTCTAATCACTTTCCAAAGTTCACCAGAATTTCCTCTCGAGTTATTAAATACGAGATGATAATAAGTTCTCGTCTCGTAATAGGTCTCCTAGTGGCATGTTTATCAATAGTCAGCGAGAAAAGATTGCGAAAGTTAGAGAAATAAGCGTTCGCGTCATTATCGTCTATGGTTAAATTTTTATTAAACTGTTGACATAAATCATTCAAAAAGTGATCTCGGTTGAAGTTTCTGATGTCACGAATGATACGCTTGTTAGGTTTCTTACACTTGTAAGATGCAGGTATTATTGCAAATACAGCTAAGTGATCGGAGATGTCACATAGACCGATCCCATTAATCGTTTCACTAGATACATTATTACTTACAATATGACCTATAAGGGTAGCTGATGAAGAGGTTATTCGAATGGGTTTATCAATTAATAAATTACAAGAATTGCTCAGATTTGAAAATTACCGGCAAAGATGGTTTACAAGAATTGCTCAATAGCATGTCGGCGTATGCTTTGATTTCGGAGTTTATCATATATTTTAAGAGGTCAATGTTGAAGTTGCACGGTAAGGCACTCGAATTTAAGTGTTCAATAACGTCATTAAAGGAATTTTCAAATTTTTGAAAGTTTTCTGAAGAATAGGTAGGATGACGGTACACTACACCAAAAACATAATCTGATGTTTTCAATCGTAATTTTATAAATATATAATCACTACCATGAATTTGGCTGACATCATCGTAAATAAAAAGATTAAATTTACACTTAATGTAAATACCTACTCTCCCAGCGTTGGTTGTACTATCGGCATGAAAGAAAATGTATCCTTTAATTTCTACGTTTATTATTGGTGAATCCCTCTTGAGCTTAGCTTCGCTTACCATTATTACGTCAGGTTTATAAAGCAAGATTATCGAGGTACAATCGCAATTTATCTACATTTTTTGAAGACTGATGCAGTTGAAATGAATAAGAAAAATTGTTTTGTTATCGAAAGGTTGAAGAAGCGAATTGATTGACTGGGGAGTATAATAACTCACGTTTGCTGCATAATTTGTAGAAGGTTTATCGTAATTTTTATCATTAATTGCAACGTTATTTATTAGATCATCAGGGAAACAAAATTAGAGGAATTTTCTTCATTAGAACTATCAATGTCTAGGTGCTGCTGCGTAAGCCAGCTGGTTAATCGATTAGAAGGCGCTTGCATGTTTGCAGAAGGTATGCCATGATCAGAGTCACACTTTTTGTGTAAATCAGCTGGAATCGAGCAAAGCTTATTATTAGAACAAAGTTTGCAGCAAAGGTTATCAGTAAGGCCGAGGCCATTCAACGCATCGCAGCAAGACAAATGCACGTGTTCACAACAAACATTACAGATTAAACACGCGTTGCTGATAAAGGAATTGTAACAAATTGTGCATTGATTGTGAGAAGCCATTATTCACAGATAAAAAAGACAAGATAAGAACCAAATACCAAGGTTTCTAAATTTCAGAACTAATGCAACGAAAAATTTTCGTTGATCTGACGAAGGGACATATAATCAAGTTTTTTGAAATCAATGCTCATATTATACCTGTACACATCATCTGGTGAATCTATTTTAATCCATTTGTCCTTTCTTTCATTTGGTTGCGATTCATCTGTTTCTGCAGATGTCTTCATTAAGATTGAAGCATTTTTTGTGTGATTTGTTTAAGTTGGTTATTGCATTCGTCTTTTATATATCTCAACAATTTGGCTCGCAGCGATGTCAAATCTTCTGCTACATATACGTTTGAGAATTTCGCACTATCCTTTAGCTTCTTTTTTGAGGAAATAAATTGACTTCGTTTCTTGTAGCACATAAATTCGACTATTATGGGTTTTGGCTTTCAGTTTCTTTTTGGACCTAATCTGTGCGCACGTTGTATTTCCATGTGGGTCAGATTTACATTCATTTCTTTTGCAGTATGTAATGCCATTTCTTCTTCATTATCAATATTGCTATTTGATTCCGGCACGTTGTAAATTCTTAAATTTTCTAGTCGGCCATATTGTTCTACTGCATCAGTTTTATAAAGGCTTAAATTGAGCTGCTGCTTTAGTCTTTCATTTACTGCTTCACCTTTAGTTAACTTTTGTATATAAATAGCAAAATAATTTTTCAAATTAGCCACTCCTTGCGATAACTTTATAAAAGAAGAATTAATTTTTTGAAGTTGTTGACGATCTTCTGTAAAACTGCTCATTTTACAGTTGCAATTGTCAAACTTTTGTTTGCCTTTAGTCATTCGCCTTTTCTCTTCGAAAACAAAAAAACGCGTCTGTCTCTCACGATTGTCAGAAAGCGAATGGAATGAAGATTGTAGCACAGGGCATCAAGTACCGGTAGATATTTTATATCTAAGTAGGACTTTTAAAAAACAATTGAATGAGCCATAGGAACCGAAGCAACTTTATTGCCAATGTGCAGAATAACTGCTTTCATGCTTCTGATAGAAGAATCCAAAAACAATCTCCATTTTGCTGCCTGAATTCCATGCCCAAAGCTTTTACAAGCCCACTAACATCATTGCAGTACACAAGCTAGTGCTGCTCATCTCTTGTAAAATACTTTCCAAACTCGTCATCTCGATTCCGGTACCGGTACCAATAAAATGTAGTTTGTGGAGCCAATAAGTTGTTTTCACGTAGTCGAGATCCCAATAGTTGAGCTGATTCTTTTGACTTATACAAATTTCCAATCAAATCATTTAGCTGAGTTTGAGTTAGAAAGTTTGGCTGCTTGTAATTTGGTTTTTCGCCGGTAGGTTGATCCCAAAGATCATTTGCACTCTCATCATTGTCTGTAGACGACGAAGATTCAAACTGAGATTTGGAATGGGAATTCCCGGTCCATGTGGAAGTGGCTTAATGGCAGACGGAACATTGGGATATTTCAAGCAATGCTTGTTTTTTCGATTTATACCTGTAAATAAAGAGTGTCAAAATTAAACTGTAGCATTTCAATCTGAACAAAGAACAGATATATTAAAACAAACCTTGCAAGTTTGTCATGCAAAATGAGCAATTTGTCTCGTGATCTTTGTCTTCGCTCCATACCATTGGCACACCAAACGGAAGCTTCATCTTTCCTTGGCTCCACCTTCTCAAGTTTTCCACACGTGTTTTGCAACAACTGTGAGGCTCAAACGATTTATCCTGATCACCCAGTTTCATTCAAAAATAAGCATGGTAACATTTTTTCATGAAGGATGTAATACTTGCTTGGCGGTCAGAGAGTGTAACTTTTTCGCAAATGTAACAAAATCGGTCAGGGTCATTTTTACATTTCCTCATGGGCTAATTCTAAAAACCAATAAATCTGCTTATTTCAATGAGCTATATATAACTTTTATAATCTTGCACAAAGAGCAAAAGGAAACGTGTTGTCTAAACTAAAGTTACAATGTAACAAACGTTACGCTTAAGAAAATATCCCTTATCATTAAATCATAAAAGCCGGCCTTTTAGTAGCTAATAATATCATCTACCTACCAATCAGGTACTGGTAGTATTAAACAGGCGTAGTAAAGGCATTTAGGGTAAAAACTAGTGCTAACGTTCGATATTAGTATCAGGGGTTTGATGTAGTGGTAGACGTTACAAACTATGACTGTACTATGTTTACTACTGGGCTTATTTAGTACAACACCCTTACCAAGCTGCCAACCGGTAATTAACTCCTGACTGAAATCCTTCAAAATCTAAAACAAAGCACTAACAACAGCAACAAGGCAATTTACGTTGGTCCTTTGTGACATTACACAACCAAAATTTGATATTTTGATGTAAATTTTTAGGTATATTTGTGATGTCATGAAACACCTGCTTAATGTTGGCCAACAAACAACAAGCTGTTAGTTTTTCAATATGCTGGATAAAAAGTGTATTTGTAAAAAAACTAGACCTGACAGAGCAAAACTGCTTGCATTTTTGAAATCAGCAGCAAAAATTGCATCAGAAACAGCTAGCAGTTATCATACTTCAAAAAATTTCCAGACCAGTGTAATGCAACTACAGTCAACTTCGGATATAAGAGATTCAGATATAAGGGATTTTCGCTTATAAGGGACTACGCAAAAGGTCCCAAATGATTTTCAATATAAACTAATAAGTCGGTTATAAGAGAATTCGGTTATAAGAGACTGATTAAGCTGGTCTGAGCGGATCTCTTATATCCGAAGTTGACTGTACAAGATTACATTTGCAGACAATGCATCTTATCATCATTCACTGGCCAAAATTTATTCCAAATTTATGACCCGTTTTCAGAATATTAAAGTAGCGATTTCTTCTTGAATCTATTAATACTACTCGGCAAATTGTCTTACGGAGAAAGTGGGTTTTCACAGTATTTAAACTACAAGTTTTTCGTCTTAAGTTTTTGAACACGTTTTGGAAAGGTTCTTGGAGGCTATTCTGTTGTCCTTATTCATGCATGCTTATACAGCCATAATTGTAATGGTTCAACCAGTGGCATTGTGGCGCTTCGCTAGTGCAGCTGCCTTGAAATGCAATGGAAACAGGTAGCAATCCTCCCTGGCAGGGCACTTAGACAAAGGGAGTGTAAACTTGGGGGAGCCCAGTATGTGAATGTATGGGGTACCATACAGTGGGACGGAGTGTACAGTGAGGTCGGGAGTAAACAAAGAGGGCAAATTTTTTCAAATTATCATTAAAATAGACCAATTAGAAACGACCAAAAGCCACTTGTTTGATACATCTTAAAATTGGCCAATCACAAATATTTCATGGCAAAATAGCCTCCAAAAGTAAAATGCTGTTGACGGCAAAATAGCAGAGATGAGCACGGATTAGGATTAGGATCTAGATCCGGCCGGATTTGAAGATTTGAGCCGGATTAGGATCAGATTGGGATTTAGAATTTTTGAAAAATCCAGATTAGGATTTGGATTCGGATTTAACTTCTTTGTGATCAAATGAAGTAAATCTTGAAATCAATTCCAAAATTTTCATTTTCAGGATTAGAATAAGGATTTGGATTTAACATTTTCCAAATTCAGAATCAGGATCAGGATTAGGATTAGGATTTGATGTTTCGGATTAGGATTGGGATTAGATCAGAATTTGGGAAAACCTAGATTCGCTCATCTCTGTAAAATAGCCACAGCTAAACAGTGTTGCCAGATTTCCTTCAAGTTTCCAAAGTTTCGAGCGGAAATGGTACCTAAAAACTGGCCCAAAATAGCCCAACGCTTGCCTGTTGAAAAACAGTCAAAAATTCGCAAAGTTAGTCCATACAGGGCCGTTGGGAGAACAGTCCAGGCCCGGCATCAGCACAATATTTGGTCTCCCATCGATGGCCATAGACAAGTCAGCCTGGGCTACAGCATAAATTCAAAAAAAACAGGCCAACGCTGCTGTTGCCGTGATCATTTTGGTAACTTTTCTTTCGGTGAGACGGTGATCTCCAAAGAAAGAAAAGGTCATCACCTACAAGGCGGTGTCAAATCATTTTGGTTTTTGGAAAATAATGCGATGTAGTGCCAGTTGAGCCTGTTGTCGAGCTATTTTTCTTACGAAAATGTACCGGCGACGGTAGCAACCACCATATCACACACACACAGTTATCTTGAACTTTTACATTTGTTGTTGCTCCACAGACTAGCCCAAAGTAGCGGAACGAGATGGCAAAAAATAGCCCAAAAAACCGCAACCCGCGACTGATAAATTTTTCCCGCAACACCTAATCAAAGCTAGCCCAATTCCGCGGTTTTACTGCAAAACTGGCAACATTGCAGCTAAAACAAAAATGAAACTACTAAGCAATTAAGTTAGTGCTTTCATTCAAAATTTCCAAAAATCCCTGCATGCCCCTAAACCGTTTTCATACCATTCTGCCAGAAAAAAGAGGGTATGTACAAAAAACCGAACTCACATGGAATGACAGAACTCATATATGGAATTGATGAAAAATCTCAAAGTATTCAATTATGAAACATACCCAATCAATCGTCAATGAATGATGAGTAACAATCCATGATCCAGATTGAAACAAAAGTTGCGGTTGTCATGGAAACGACGTCCAAATCGAGCAAAAATTAATTAAAAATTTACTACAAATTAATTAGTGGTATTTTGTCGGTCTATGGGCACGTTGGTCACCTACAACCGGATGTGACTCCTAACAAACATCCTTCAACAATACTACATGCATTCCCCTACCTGTAACAATACGTTATCAAGTGACTCAAATTGTTGTCAGGGCAACAGAACGACATAAAAAAATGTATGGCAGTGTGTAGGCTTTAAACGAAAAACGACTCATTGGCTTCGATTGATGGGCGTTTTTGGCCGTCTCAAACGGCTTGTGCTGCAAAACCAACACTATCCAACAATAGCGCATACATTTCCTAACAAACCCCATCATGTTTCATTGTGACACAAACCGTCGCTATGGCAACACAAAAACAAGTAGCTCCCAAAAACGCAAACTTTTTGTCTTAAAATATCAAAACACCAGTTACTTCAAGAACATTTCAAACAACCTGCGACAACAATGCATCCCGACATCAAAACAGCCCATTCAATACCCTTATTGTTTCATTAGTAATAGTCGAGGCACAAATTGTTACCATGGCAATCATACGTTAATGAACTTCAAATACCTCACAAATCATACTAAAATAATTGAGGGGCCTGCTATTGTATGGCTATTTTGGCCGTATCAGATGACTTGTGCCACATATTCGACCCTACCATAACACGGCCAATGCATTCCGAAAATGCCCCATAAACATTTATTATGGCAATTAAACGACGACGAATTTTGCACAGCATAAAAGTTTAACGTTAACAACAAGTGGCGTCTGCTGTTAAATGGGCGTTTTGGCCGTATCAGACGACTTGTGCCGCATATCTGACCCTATCATAGCACGGTCATTGCATTCCTTTGTTTCACTACAAATTTCATTTAGTTTCACTGTGGCACAAACCGCCGTAATGGCAAAAAAGCTGCGGAAGCAATCTTTGGAAACTGGCTGGTAGCCAGGAAGTGCAACGCCTACGATACTGGCTAAAATGTGTTTCACACAAAGATTTTTTCCTGCAAAGTTTTCCAGCACTTTAATTCATGTGCATTGATGACTAAGTCAAAGAAAATATGTTAATTTTTGATAGAACATCTGCTCCACTGCAAGAAATATAAAAACGAAGAACAACTTTGAAAACAAAAAATGAATTGATTTTATATGTTTTAAAGTATAACTCAAACTCCAGCACAGTGCATGCACTTCCCCATCCGCTTTTATTTACAAACTATCACTTTCTGTTTCCTGTATAATTTGCGCCTGAAACTCGAACGCTTCTTGTCTTTTAACAAGAGCTACGAAGAAGATTTTTTAAGCCCCTTTGCAAAAACCTAAAATTTAAGGAAAAGTTTAAAACTGTTGTTCATTGCAAACGTGTATGTTAAGCACCAGTTTGGAAGATTCCGGAGCAAGAGTTCTGTAGCTTTGTAAACTCTTAATGACAATTTACGCGTAAAGCACGTGAAACACTAAACCCGTGTGCTTTTGAACCAATTAAAAAAATCTGTTAATGAATGAGAAAGTTGTGTAAATAACAAATACTTCAAAGCCGCTTACTGTTCATCAGAGATATTTAAATAATGGGTCGTGACCACATTTGGGATCACAAACTTCAATTTAAGAGTAGAAAAAGATTTTTCTACAAGATATATACTTGTAAGATGAATTATGCTAACTAAAAACATCAAACATGAAAGACGCATTGTAAACTTAACTTGAAAATTATTAATCAATGATCTCTTTTTTGATAAAAAGCCTAATAAGTTAGACGAAGAGACTCGGCAGGAGTCGACGAATGCACTCTCTTTGTTTCTTCATCGTGTAGTCAAGGCATATCCATTATGGCTACGATTATCCAGTAACACGAAAACCAATTAACTGACGGCTGAAGGATCAAATCACATCTTGGAGAAAATGTCTCTCTTGTTGTAAAAACCATTCGATAAACTTTATTCCTGTTGTTTCATGTCCATTGTAGTTTTGTTCTATCTGTGTGTTTTTATATTCGACGTTTTTTGATGAACGTCAGTTGCAACCTTTGAAATAAGGTTGCAAATGATCTTAGCTACATTTCGGTAGCCGCAAGCCCCACCATAACAACGGCATTTTTCAAAGTAACCGCTGAATGATACCACCGATAGTGAATTTTCGAAAATTCATATGACGGCCGCTTGCAAACACTTTCTAGTCTACTCCCTTTTTGAAACCTATAGCAGCTCCATTGTAACTTTATTTTATGTCGATGTAAATATTTGCTACATTTCTACATCAGAAAGCTTTGCACTTACGGCCAAAGCGCCCATGGAACCGCAGACATCCCTTGTTATTAACCTGAAAGCTGTATGCTGCGTAAAATTCATCGTCGTCTGGTTGTCATAGCGACGGTTTGTACCACAAGAAATATTTATGGGGCATTTTCGGAATGCATAGGCCGTGTTATGGTAGGGTCGATTATGTGGCACAAGTCATCTGATACGGCCAAAATAGCCATACAATAGCAGGCCCCTCAATTATTTTAGTATGATTTGTGAGGTATTTGAAGTTCATTACCGTATGATTGCCATGGCAACAATTTGTGCCTCGACTATTACTAATGAAACAATAAGGGTATTGAATGGGCTGTTTTGATGTCGGGATGCATTGTTGTCACAGGTTGTTTGAAATGTTCTTGAAGTAACCGGTGTTTTGATATTTTAAGACAAAAAGTTTGCGTTTTTGGGAGCTACTTGTTTTTGTGTTGCCATAGCGACGGTTTGTGTCACAATGAAACATGATGGGGTTTGTTAGGAAATGTATGCGCTATTGTTGAATAGTGTTGGTTTTGCAGCACAAGCCGTTTGAGACGGCCAAAAACGCCCATCAATCGAAGCCAATGAGTCGTTTTTCGTTTAAAGCCTACACACTGCCATACATTTTTTTATGTCGTTCTGTTGCCCTGACAACAATTTGAGTCACTTGATAACGTATTGTTACAGGTAGGGGAATGCATGTAGTATTGTTGAAGGATGTTTGTTAGGAGTCACATCCGGTTGTAGGTGACCAACGTGCCCATAGACCGACAAAATACCACTAATTAATTTGTAGTAAATTTTTAATTAATTTTTGCTCGATTTGGACGTCGTTTCCATGGCAACCGCAACTTTTGTTTTAATCTGGATCATGGATTGTTACTCATCATTCATTGACGATTGATTGGGTATGTTTTATAATTGAATACTTTGAGATTTTTCATCAATTCCATATATGAGTTCTGTCATTCCATGTGAGTTCGGTCTTTTACCTACGGTCAAAATAAAATCCGCTTTTATGTTTACGAAAATCCGTGGTAAAATTTCAGCGACACAAAGACGAAAAAAGCTCTCTTCTTAAACACCACAAGGACAGTCTTGTCCAAACACCAAAATATAAACTTGTTAACACCATGCTGAAACAGGGTGACAGCTCGCTTAAAAGCAAGCGCTCGCGCCAAGTTCAACTGCTTTCCCATTAACAGATTTCGCTTAAATTTTGACAATCGACGCAAATATAAATTTGCCAACACATTATCAAGTTTGGCTGGATGATCCCAAAAAAAAAACGGTCATCAAAATAATTACAAACTTGAATGAATTGACACTTATTTTACACCAATTAATCATGGATGCGAACTTAGGGGAAACCAGGGTTTTTTTAAGGCCAAATTTAAATGTTTTCCCATCAACAGATTTCGCTTAAATTTTGACGCTTGTTTCAAATGTAACCTTGCTACCACATTGCCACGTTTGACGCGATGACCACGGTTACCGCAACTGTTTATCGTAATGACAATGACTGCAGTACTTAAAGTTTGTAAGGTGCTGCAGGTAGGTTGTAGTAAAAATTTTTCAGAGTAAATTAGTTCTCTTAGATACCATTTTGGAAAAGAAATATTTAATAAAAATAGAGAAAGAAGTTTAGATACATAATTTAAAATTTTTCAATTTTATTCACAAAAAGCTGTTTGTTGACTAGCAAAATTTGATAGTGCTGGTAAATTCAAATCGGCGAGTAGCGAGTCTGCATTGTTATGACTATACAGTAAAACTTAAAAAAATCGCAATAGTTTTCTCGCTTGAAGGTTTTATTCTGTGGTGTACAATGAATCCAAATTAGTACTTTGATATAGTTGATTTTACTGGAAAAATTTCCGCTGGCGTATCGAAAGAAAAAAGAAAGAAAAAAAATTCGCGTACTATGCTATAACGTACGATATTTTAGTAAAGTACGGAATTCCTGCACGATATTTTTTGGAAGTGCGGAGTACGGAAAACCATTCCGTACTGTATCGTGCCGTACCTAATCTCCTGGTTACCATTAATATTTACAAAAATAGCTGAGGATGGAGAGCATTGCTGAGGATGGAGAGCATTGTTGAGGATGGAGAGCATTGTTGAGAGGTGCGGTCGAGAATTACTGCGCGCTATAGGTCTTTTGCTCGTCTTTTGAAAAACATTCCTTGCTTCAATCACAAATTTGTGTAATTGAAAATGCCAAAAGCCAAAATGCCGAAAGCCTATGCCAATGGCCTTTGCTCTTCTTTTGGTCAAAATGTTAGCCTCGATCTGTTCTAGTAATCATATAATAGAAACAAAATTCAACAAATTTTTGGGGGAACACGTCATCAGACTCTTCACAGATAACCTTTACTAGTGGTAAGGTATTCTATTTTTATTGGCTTTACGATGACTGCAAGTTTTGATTGGAGATTTTATAGAAGGACTTTATATAGAGAGAAATTGGGTTGCATTAGCAAGAATACAGGCAGTAAGCAAATGGATTTAATTCAAGATTGTTTTTGCAAATTTGAAGTTTTCTGTTTCATATTGTTAATATTTTGGGACTGTTTGCAAAATTTTTTTTTGATTTTGTCTACAAAATTTATTTGTGCTTCAAGAAGTACCCTATTAAAAAAAAGAATTATTAATTAGTTTGAGCCTACCTACACGAACGACTCGAAACATTTTAAGGAAAATATAGGTTTTTCTGTGAACGTGAGTGAGTTTTTCTGTTTTTTTGGACCTCATTGAAATGCTTTACCAAATATCCGTGTTTATGGTACACATTAAGTCAAAGACCCTTTTTTATTGGCCTCATTATAATTTGTCAAATAATTCAGAGCAACCTGCCAAACTAGAAAGCTGAATCCTGATCCTAAATCTCGATTTACGATGAGATGAAAGAAGTTTAAATCAAAAATATTCGAGTGTTGCTGAAAATAAGATAAAATTAGGACCTAGAAGTTAAAATCAAGGACGTTCGTAGAAATAAACAACATTATTTTCTATGATGCATTCCAGCAAAAAGAAGTCAAATCTTAGGAATAAGGACGGTATGCAAGCCCTTCCTGTGGGCTCAGCAGGGGTGGGACATCAATGTTTGATGTAACAAAGTGGGACATTGGGACCTTAATGTTGAGACATTTACAGTGGAACATTAATGTTCGATGTAACGAATTTTTTAATTGCCGGCATGTATGGGTTTGTTGAACGGGTTGGCACTGCAATGATGAAGAAGTAGCGTTGCTGGGAGAGCGCATGTTGTTGCGAAATCGATATTTTCTACTCCATCTAAAACGCCTAGAAAATCACCCATTTCCTCAGTTACGTATGTAGCCTGACCAACAAGAAACGTCACTGTCAAATAATTGACAGATCTTTTGCGAAATTTGTATTTGAATTTTGCTTTCTGTCAGTGATATCATATTCCTCTAACGATGCTAATGGCTGTAAAATTTTAATATTGGCAGGAGTGCAACCAGTGCCTGAAGCCCCATTAGCATTAGTAGTAAGAAAACAATTATGAAATGTATGGCTTATTGTATGCTTGCTAAAAAGCGAAGCCAGAAGCCCAGGATGCAGGCTTGTAAACAAACAGGGCTAGCTAAGTTTCCCTTCTTCAAACACTTTTGATGAATTTTTTAAAGATACGTCCATATTGTCACCCAAAAGATATTCTTTCGCGTTTTATCCTAGGGCGCATCAAGATATATCATAAATCAACATTTTCGGTATTTCTTTTACTAGATGTTAGTCACACTATTATCGTGTTAGTCGCACTACGCTGCTGACAATTGTGTTAGCCACACCCAGCAAATATGGGTATGTTGTGTCAGTAGTGGTAACAGTGTCCGCTTTGCAGTCAGTAGACGTGAATCAAATTCCCTAGCCGAGTCATAACGGACTCTTTGAAAACGGTATTCACAGCTTCTCTGCTTGACGCTCCGCCCAAATGAGATTATGTTTCAAAAAAGCTGGTAACTTTGAGCATTGTGTTCCTGGGTAAGCACTTAACGGGATGGCTTTATTTTTACTTGGCAAACGATTGGTGAGACCTAGCAGACTATTTGTTGTAGTGGCTCAGCCGCACTAATAACTAGCAAACGGAGCATGAGCTGATACGCATCAACGAACCGTTCATGCCAGGCCACTATCCAAAAGCAGAGAGTCTTAAACGTCAAAATGAGTCTGCTGCCCCCGAAACTTCAGATTATTTAGCAATTTACAAACTTTAATAAAACTTGGACAAGAAATTATTATGCATGCTTATCAATATAAGAAACCAAATTTTCAATAAAAGAATCGAGAAAAAATGTAGTCGCAAAATCATTTAAAAACGCCAAACTCAATCAAGTTTATATCTATTCTGATGACCGGTTTTTGGCGATAACCCCGCCAAACTTGGCAATATGTTAGCATATTTGTATATGCATCGATTCTCAAAATGTAAGCGAAATTCGCTAATGGGAAAGCAGTTGAATTCGGCATTGAGTAAGAGCTTGTCTCTTATAAACTGGTCTCCGCATGATTTTTGTTAAACTTGCTGTAACCGCCAATTCAGTCAAGTTTGTGATTATTCTGATGAGCTGTTTTTTGCGATCACCCCGCCAAACTTGGCAATGTGTTAGCAAATCTCTATTTGCATCGATTGTCAAAATTTAAGCGAAATCTGTCAATGGAAAAGCAGTTGAATTCGGCATTAAGCGAAGGCTTGTTTCGGAGCGAGCGCACATCCAGCCGAAATTTGCATTGTGTTAGCAAATTTATATTTGCGTCTTTGGACAAGACTGTCCTCGTGGTGTTTTTAATAAAAAAGAGAGCTATTTTCGACTTTGTATCGCTGAAATTTTACCACGGATTTTCGTAAACGTAAAAGCTGATTTTTTTTGTAGCAGAACGACAGAAGTGTTTTCATTTACATAGAGATGAACACAATCCCAAGACTCAGAACTGTGTTGCCTTGACATTTGACTGTGTTCTGATTTATCCTAAATTTTTTAAAATCCCATCATCTTGGGAACATAGTTACCAATCTTGGAATAAATTCTCAAGATTGGCAACTTTGTTCGCAATTCAGCTGAACAAAAATTGCGTGATTCGAGGTGTAAATTGACAAAACTGTGAAATCCCTACGTTTCATCACAATTTTTGAAAAACACCCTGTGCCCTGGGAACAATAAAAAATCCCGCAGGGATTTCCTACTCCATACAGCTGACCAAAAATCCCTACCGTAGGCATAAATTCCGACGAGTGGCACCCCTGACCAAAGTTCCTATAACTAGATATCTTTGCTGAGCACAACAGGGCGGCCAGTAATTTCATCAAGCAGCAAATTCCTGACGCTGATCAGCGTTGGAAATGGGGTTTAGGTTGGTCCGAGTTAGACAGTGGCGTATAAGGAAGGGCCCGTTTATAGACTTTTGCGTTTCAATAGCAACTTGTTTTCTTCAGTTGCTGAAGTTCACTGCAGCTATGTTCAATTAGTAGCCTCTCTTTATTCTCTTGTAAAGCTGCTTTTTTAGTCTTCAGTCAGCTTTGTACACGTGTCGCCGTGCAGTTTTTCGGGGTCCCACTAAATAGTAAGTGTCTTCGATGTTCACGATGTCAATGATGATATCTTGGAATGTCAGCTAACCCTATCTCTAACTTAACCCTAGTAGAAAGCAGATGTTGCGGCGCATCGCAGACATTCGCTAATCCGAACCAAAAACATCTCTTTTACTCTTTTCATTTGGCTTCCGCTCAGCTCCACTTTAACGAAGACTACTAACAATCCCACGCCATTATAAAAGCTATTTAGACCTAAGCTTCCTTTTTGGATAGACCTGCAAAAGCAGCCTCAAACTACTTTACTGAAAACTTGACTCTTGTATTCTGTAAAATAGTGAGGCTCTGAAGTGGAGAAGATAGTGAAACTCTTTTTTTTCAGAAAAGTTGTAGGGACAGTGGAGTATAAGGAGCTTTTTCTTTTCCAGAATGTTCTGTGCTATAGCATAACCAGCTGAAATTTTTACATTTTAACTATTTTTTTGTATTTTCCCATTTCCTCCTGATTTGTTTATTAATCATGTCCTCCAAAACTTTCCCTTCACTATCTCATCCCCTTTTGTGCAACCCTCTTTCTTTTTTTTTACTTTTTATTGTACATCTTTTACTCGTCACATCCTATTTTCATCTTCTTTCCCCCTCTTAGAGTCTTTTTTCTTGGTCCGGGGAATATTTTCACAGTAAAATTGGGACCTTTTTGTCTTGAAGGATAGGCTATAACTTTGGTGGCGCCTTATTACTAAACAGTTAACTCCAAAGCCTAAAAGTGGTTGCATCCCTTGAAAATATCTCACGAACTCCAATTTGAGAGTCAGCGTAATAGAAAGTTTTGGGTGCAATGGGCTGCAAAAAACATCACCGATTAAGCTTAACCATCTCTGGAGTTTATAAACATAATGCTGGCCATTACGCAGAGAACTGCTTATTACACTGTTATCTTGGACGGCACAATGAATTTTTTTGAAAATACCCTAGAGTTGCTTGGGTTTGTGTGTTGAATGAGTTGTGTCATGATATTCTTTTAGAGGTTTGTCGCAGCTTTAACTAAAGTGACCCACAATACGAAAAACATCATTTGAAATGTTTTCGTAAAATCTGCAACTTTAAAAATTTTCCCGAATTCAGCAATAGCCTATTGTTTAAAAAAGGTTTTCCAAAAAATTTTACTTAAATTTTTTAGAAAGTGCATTCTAGAAATAAAAAATATCTCTCTTAAAATACTGCCATGTGACCTCGCTCGCTCTATGCCCCCCTAGTAATGCCGCAATGAGCAATATAAGCCACTAACAAATCGTTTTCTCACTCATAAAACCAGAAATGTAGCTTATCGAGCTTTAGAAGTTTTTGGTATATCCTTTTGATGACAATGTATCCATCCTACCTCAAGGAATCATGGCAAAAGGCTTACATAAAAAAACTGCGGCCACATTGTATCGGATAATAAAAACGCAACCAAAATGTCAAAATATTTTTTGAGTTATCTGCAAGCTAGCCTCTTGGGGAACTTAATAGAAATAAAAGTAAAAAAATTTGTTTATCAGCAATATGTGAAGCGTTCCTTTTTTGTGCATTAAAGTCGAAAATGGTACTGAGCAAGACAATTCTGCGTGGTTCAATCAGGCAAAGAGTTGTTGTTCTTGAGGACTTTTGAGATTAGCACGAATAGAAAAGTATCTCCCATTGTTTTAAGACAAATTTCTGAGATATTCTCTGAAAAGCAGAAAACAAGAAGTAAAATAGATTATTTGAGAGAAGGAAACATTTTGGTCTCCAAAATTTTGCCCTTCATTCGCACTAAAACCTCTTGTCCTTTATGGACCTGAATTAAAGTTAGTGTTTGAACCTGCTTCCGAGTTGCCAGTATCACTGCGAAGAGCATTTCTCCCACAGATAGTGCAGCCACGCAGGAAAAATTGCCGATAAGAGCATTTTCATACGGAAGAAACAACTCAATCTTTGGGTTGTTTAAATACCTGATTATGACTGTGTTGCCGCTGTAAGACAGCGCTTTAACCCGCTCGATCATAATATGGGCAATAGATTTCAAATGTAACAAGATACGCAGCATGACCAGGCAGTAATATGAGACAGTCTACAGTCCATTGTTAAAACAATGAAATGACTTGCGTAACAGTGACTAATCTTCGCAAAACCATCTCATTTTCACACAAAGTCTTAGGTTGGTCGTACTTTGGAGTAGGATCGGCCAAGCTTTTTCTTCTTCATTTACAGCAGAAAATTGCGATCAAGTTTCAGCTGAAGTTTGCTCCATTGCAGATGAAATGGCTCCTAGAAGAGCCGTGTATCCGGAGGATTATAAATCGTAAGTAGAGTGAAATAAATGAGGTTGGGCATGGTTGTGGGAGAAGTGAGGCCAGTGGGATGCCTACCCATCTCCAAGCAATATGTTTAAATGATCTCATTGCAGTTGCAAAGGACACTAATTGGGAATTTCATGAAAGTTTTTTGCGCGTGACTTTTTAGTGAGTCCTCCTTTTCTCCTCCCATGATTTGACTCTTAGTGCACCAACACACAGATTGGAACATAGCCCAGGCCACCTTTTGCAGGCTTTTATCGCCCTACGCAGAGGCGCAACCGCCTAAAATTTTAAGGAGAAAGAGAGAGAGAGAGAGAGAGAGAGAAAAATTTTTGTGTTTAACCAAAAGTAAATATATTTTTAGAAGTAGTGCCTTGACCATAAACTGATATACACCAAAAATTCTTTGCTGGAATTGTTTAAAAGAAAAGAAAGCAAAGTGACGAATGTTATCAGTTGTCACGGTCAAGTTTTTCTGTGTTACGAAGATCGTATAGTAATAAGCTCTATGACATAAACCAGAGAGGTAGCAGCCGCCCCCCAAACCCCCCAATTGGGGGGGGCCCCAGGCCAACTTTGGGGGCCCAAGTTAGTCTGAAATTGCTTTTTGGCTACGTGACTATTTTCAGTTCACCAAACTTGTTTACAACCGATTTAAACTGTAGGAAGAAATTGGCTTGTGACATCATAAGTGAATGCAACGTCATTTTATCTCGCAGAATCTAGAATATTTCGATTGATTTTCTGGTAGAATCTTGAATATTCGATTGACCTAACAATGCCGTTGTTACGCAACAATCATAGAATGGTCTGGAATTCTGTTTGGCTATAAATACCGGGACAATATATATACACTGCAGAGTGCAGATAAAGTATTTTATTGACATTGTATAGAATGAAACGTTCAAAAAGTGGTGCTCAAAAGAGAAAAGAAGCAGCCACTGCTCGAGATGCTGTAGCGAAATTGCCCAAGATGACAGGTTTTTTCAAGATTACTGAGCAGAGTAGACCTGGCACTAGTACCGAGAGGGATGAAGAAAACTATAGTGTACAAGAAAAAGAAGACTATGACGATCAGTATCAAAGTGATTGTGAATTTCCAGAAAATGTAAGTTGTGATTTACCTGCCAATACGCAACCTTCAATATCAAAAATAACTGAATCTCAATTTACCCCTATCCCTGATGACCCATGTAAATGGCCTGAAAGTATTTCTGATGCTCAACGATGTGATATAGTAAAGCGTGGACCACATCAACTAATAATGAATTTTCCATATAATAACACAACTCCAAGGCGACGTTTTTCCTCCAACCATTATAAACGTGTGTTACCTAATGGTGAAAGTGTTTCACGGTCGTGGCTAGTTTATTCTGGGGAATCAGATCAAGTTTTTTGCTTTTGTTGTAAGCTATTTGGTAAAACACTAAGCCCCTTTTGTAGTGGTATAAATACATGGGAGGGTTTTTCGAAAAAACTGAAAGACCATGAAAACGGCATTTCCCACCAAGAATGCTGCAGTCAATGGATGTTGCTAGCTGAAGGGATAAGAAATTCATCCACTATCGACAAACGCGAGATGAATATTTTTTTCAATGAAAGACGTTTTTGGAGAAATGTTTTAGAGAGACTTATCGACATTGCCTTGTTTCTATCGGAAAGGAATCTTGCTTTTAGAGGATCTGAAGAAGTCTTAGGATCTCCTCACAATGGAAATTTTCTGGGTATATTTGAGCTTTTGGCAAGAAGAGATCCGATCCTAAAAGAGCTTCAAGACAGAATCAAGAATAAAAACACTAAAGATCACTATTTGAGTCCTACCATACAAAATGAACTAATTGAATTGCTAGCGACAGAAGTTGAAAAAGAAAATTTACAGCAATTGAAATTGGCAAAATATTTTTCTATAATTTTGGACTGCACTCCAGATATGTCACATCATGAACAAATGTCTGTCATTCTCCGTTATGTACTATGTAATGAAGAAGCTGCTGTTGTTAAAGAAACATTTTTTGGCTACTTGAGAATAAGTGACAGTACTGGGAAAGGCTTGTTGGACGCTTTCTTAGAAAAAGCGACCGAACTGCAACTCGAATTGTCTGATTGTCGAGGTCAGTCATATGATAATGGTGCTAACATGAAAGGAAAACATTCTGGGGTCCAAGCAAGAATGCTAGACATCAATCCCAAAGCTGTTTACGTGCCCTGTGCAAACCATACCCTTAACTTAGTTGTTGTTGACAGTGCTAATTCATCGACGGAAGCATTGACATTTTTTGGAGTACTTACAAGGTTGTATGTGCTGTTTTCTTCCTCTGCTCAGCGTTGGGAAATTTTGAAGAAACATGTGGAGCTGTCCATAAAGTCACAATCTGATACTCGTTGGGAAAGCAGAACTAAATGCATCAAACCTCTTCGATACAATTTAAAAGAGGTGTTGCTGGCACTGAAAGACTTGGAAGCCATTTCCATAAAAAGAAAAGATGGAAGAGCTGCGGCCTTAGAAACAAAATCGTTGATAGCTCATTTATCAAAATGGAGTTTTCTTTTGTCGGTGTTTATTTGGTATGATATCCTATTCCAAGTCAATAAAGCAAGCAAGATTCTTCAATCGTATGGAGTCTCCCTTCATACAATGGAAACGGAAATCCAGGCAACTGAAAAGTTTTTGCAAAACTATCGCACAACGGGTTATGACAGTGCCGCAACATCTGCTGTTGAAATAGCACAGGAATTGGATATTGATCCTTCTTTTCCTCCGTCAAGAAGTGGAAAGAAAAGAAGATTGTTTGATTACCAAGGTGAAGAGGAACAACGAGCTACTCCTGAACTGAAATTTAAAAGCAACTTTTTCTATCCATTAGTAGACCAGGCTATTATGTCAATAAAGGAGCGCTTTAATTTGTTACGTGAGGTTTCTTCCGCCTTTTCGTTTTTGTACACACGAGACAAACTTTTGCTTGTGCAACAAGAAAATGCTCTTCTTACTTGCTGTAAAGAGTTCCAAAAAAAGTTCGGTGACATTGATTCTGATGAAATGAGCGCTGAGCTACAGCGGTTTGTTTTAATTTTACAAAAAAAACGCAATCTCAATACGGCTCAAGACTTTCTGAACTATCTTCTAAAGACTCATTTATTTGAATTGTATCCGAATGTGTACATCGCACTTCGAATCTTACTAACTTGCCCCGTGACTGTTGCCAGCGCTGAAAGAAGCTTCAGCAAATTGAAACTGATCAAAACTTTTAATAGAACGTCTATGACAGACAGTAGACTATCTTCATTAGCCATGTTGTCAATCGAAAATGACTGCGCCCGATCTCTTGATTATGACAATGTCATAACAGCATTTGCGAACAAAAAGGTTCGCTCCAGACTATTTAAATGATACTGTGTTTTTATAACTTTTTCATGTTTTTCAGTGTCATTGCTTTCGTTTCGCAGTGTCTGCATAAATGTCCTACTGAACTCTGGCATCGGTGCCGAATTTTTTATGACTTGCACCTTCGGTATCGGCATGCTTTATTCTGACATTAGCCTGTTTACTTATGTACAAATTGTGGTGTATTTTCTTAATGCAGCTTTTCAATTTTACACCTCTAAAGTGATATGACCTGTGCGCAGGGGCTCTTGCGCTTACTTTGGGGGGGGGGGCCCGAAGTTGGAGTGCTACGGGACTGACATAAACATCTTTCATCGCCATTGACAGTTTAAAGTTTGTAAAATTGGTGCAGCAGGCTAGGCCTACTTCCTATAAAATTCGAAATGCTGAGGTAGGAAAGTGGTGTGGATGATAATTTTTCAAAAAGTTCAAAATTAAGTGTGGCGCGCGCAAGTTAGCGCAGAAAGGCAATCAGCTTAGTTCACTTTTTTGTAGAGTATCATCGAGCGTGTTTTGCGTAAATTGAAAAAAGGACAAAGTTGTTTTATTCCTCGCTTTTTTAAAATAAAGTGAAAAGGCTGCTATGGGGCGTCTTGTAAGAATTGTCACCACACGCCCGAGCTACAAATTTTTTTTTACTTTACTGTCAGTCAATTTACTTCGAGTGTTAGCAAAGACAATACAAAAAGGATCAAAAAAAAACGCAAAACAAGCAAGGTCTTCGCTCAAATGACCAAATACATTCTGTTTTCCCAAATGTTTTAAGCAGAAACAGTTTGGAAAAAGCGGAGAAAGATACTAGCATCAACTGATTATCATTCTCTCTGGCGATATGTGGCTGCTTATCAAAAAGGAACCAGTAAATTTGATTATTTCTTACCTGGAAAAATTCTTTCCACACATTGAGGGTGTCCTGGTTATGTTCGTCAAGAATTTGCTTAAAATATTTTATGGGATACGGTACATTTTCTGGTGTTCAATCCTGCAAAGTCAAGCAGAGATCTGCTTTCTGGAAAGCTAGTTGGCAAGGTGATATCGACTGGGTCCAAGAATTTATCACCAGGCAAACGAATTCAATCCTTCGTATGCCAAGCGCTACATCTATTTAGAGGCGAGCAAATTTTAATTCACACATAATCGGCATCTTTATGAATCATTCACTAGAAATATTGAATTGACTGGAGTATTGGCCAATTAAAAGTGGAATGTGAGTAAAACTGGACTAACGAAAGGCCAAAAGACACAGCAGAGGGTTGCACAGAAACTTTCTATAGATGTAACATAAACTGTGGCACAAGAGCATCATCAGCTTTTTACATTGTGTGAGGTTGACGCCCGAGGTAAATTGATTCCGCCGTTTTTTTGCATTTTCGAGGGTAAAAGCTCAAAAGAGTTGGACATTATCTTTACAGCCACACCAGAAAGTCGGGTATCTGGCCAAGTCCAAATCAAGGTGGCAGATCATAGAAATCTTTTTAATGTGAGTGGAGCGTTTTTCGAGTTACGTTAATTCGTCTTAGAAAAAACGTATATTTTTTTACGAAACAACTAAGTGCTCTTATCTCATTGATTATAGATTTTGCTGAACGCAATGACATTACATAACTTGGCTTTCTGCTTTACTATTTCCATGGTTGCAGCCTCTGAACATTTTGGCATTTGAATCTTTCAAAATATTCTGCAAACAAGAATGGACTTCTGAATGTGCAAATATCCTAGTTGCTTATTGGTCTAACCCGTTGTTATTGATGTTTATGTATAATTGCATATCCAGTCTCTTTAACGTTGGCAAACATTTTATCCAGCGTCCACAAATCGGAAATTAATCTTTTAGATGAAAATGACATCACTTTTGACGAGTCACTTGAGAGTTAGCGACGGACAGAGTAATGCCGAACCTTTAGACCAGTGGTTCCCAACCTTTTTTTAGTCACGGACCCCTTTCAAATAATTATCAAGCTCACGGACCCCTATATTTTTAAAACCGACCCTAAACAAATAATTTGGTAAACTACGCTTACTTCTACAAATGCTAGTGAACTTTAAATGCAATATTGTATTTATAACATCAAGGCTGGTTCAACGCGTAATTTCAATCTCCGAGTTTGGATAAACGTCACAATCAGCAAAAAATGCTAATTAGTGATTACACAATATTTAGCCAAATACGGGAACAGTTTAGCCTACTGCGCTACATTATTTTCGTAAGTACAAGTTACTGCCTAGTGCCTACATTAACATGGAATTTATTGAATATTGTTGATTAATTTTGTCCAATTCCAATGCACTCGCGGAACCCCAGCAAGCTTTTCACGGACCCCTTGGGAGTCTGTGGGCCCCTGGTTGGGAACCACTGCTTTAGACTGCTACTTGGTCTTGCTTCCGCCGGTGTGCGAAACCATGATACATGCTGGCCGTAATTGATTTAATTGTGAGCACCTTCAACTGTACACTCCAGCGTAAAAATTAAAGCTGTAAGGTGAATTTCCAATCATGAATTTCTAAAAACTCTATGAAATGTTTGCATTTTGTTTTCGGTTTCGGTTTCAGTTTCAGTTTCAGTTTATTATTTGGTTCGTCTGTAAAGACGCGGATGCAATACAAAATAACAATGAAATATGAAGATGCGCACACAAAAACAAAAGTACTTACAGACCAGGATATACCAAAAAAAACCGCCAAGTTGTCAAGTCAGCTATCTCCCGAGAAATTTTTCGTTTGTCTGATTTCTTCAAATTTTGTAAAATGAAGTTAGATTTCATTGTGCACACTGCCAATATAATGTGACAGCACGCCCCAACGTGGGTGACAGCATGCCCCTGAATCGGGCTAGTTTTTATAAAATTTTTGTAGGCATAAATTTTTAAATATCTGATGCGGTGTTAAACATACTAAAAACCCCGCTTGCCAGCAGATAACTCGTCAGCAGTGAGAAATAATTTCGTAATCATTTTGGAATTTTGTCCCAAGCTAGAAATACATACTTATTTTTTGTGAACACACCCCCTCTTTGCCCTATTGGGTGGGAGAAATGCAATAACCTCTTCCCTTGGCTACGTACTTGGCTTTAAGTTAAACTTTTTTGAGCAACATTACAGATTTTGATTATATTTTTAAATTGATAAGTCATAATACAATTTTGATCATGCAGGTCAGCGCTCCTCAAACATCGTTTAGGCGACACCAATTTCTAAAAAAAATTGCAGTCTGCAACATTAGCGTAGCTAGGACGGAGCATTGGGGCCGTGGCTCCTCCCCAGTCTTTTTGAATCGGATCAAAAAATGACATCGTTTTTCAGATGCAACGGCTGTGAAACGTTGATTTCTGTAAAATATTTGTTTAATAAATTAGAGATTCCAATTGACACAATTGAAAGTCATAGATCGATCTCTAAAAGCAATCTTCTGCGACAAATTTGAGATTCAACTGGATTAAAAAAAGCGTTAAAAGGTATATAGATGTCCAAATAAGAGTCATTCAACAATGTTGAGGAGTACCAAGACCGAAAAATCTAGTTTGGTTTCCCCCAAATTTTTTTTTGGCAACTCTAATGACTTGCAACACTACAAGTGATCTACACCTTACCCGTGTTTAAATTGTTTCGTTGCTTGTATTATTGGTACTTAATGAAAGGGTAAACAAATTTACTCTCGTTTTGAAATCTACTATGTTTTTTGGTATTTTGTAATCTTTATAATGAGTACACAGTATAATAATAAAAACTAAATCGGTTGAAGTTGTAAAAATTCTTATTATATGCCGTGACGTAGTCATAAAACGTAAATACTCATATGTACGTGTAAGCAAACCTTTTTCTTTCGAAATATAACTGCATGGACTGGTAAATGGAGATGTCAAAAACCTTTTTGGCGTTTTCTAGTTATGTTTTTCGTTTTCATTGTTTCTTTTGTGTTTTATTTGTCCTCATTTTTTTGATTTTAATTATAAATCATGCTGCACAGAAACTTTAATACAGACAGATGTTACAATATGATGCTATGCCGGGCTATGAATGCATTGTGAGTAGCGCCTATTCATTACAGCTGCAAATGTACGAAAAGGTTGTAACCAAAGAGTTAAAAGTTGTCATGGGTTACGACCAACGAGTGAAGTGCAGCGTTTTGTAGATAAATACAACTCAGATCGCAGTTTATGACTAGCAGGATGAAATTACGATTCAATAAATTATACCACCTCAGGCTAGAAGAACATTTGGACAACAAAGGCCTGCTGTGGTTATTAAAAGAAATTGCTATTTAGCTGGAACATCATACGGCATCTGCATGCTTACTGAGAGAATTTGTTAACATAAATTCACACTATATAAAAACGCCGTTTAAAAAGAGAGTCAAAAATATTATATTTCCACTTCTGAGCAGAGAGCATACTCAATAACAGCTGCTCTATTTGGGAAATTTTGCACGTACTGGGAATCTTTAAAAAGAAGGGAGATAGCACAATTAACCTTTTGCAAAGACCTGGTTTTGGTACCACTCAAAATTTTGCCTAAAAAGGCCATATGGAATTAAATAAAATGAGAGAATATTTTCTTATTCTAGGGGCCGTTCAAAAATGCGAAATTAGCAGTTTTGTTGCTGTAACAGATTTTTTCACTCAGTATAGGCCAAGCGCTAAATCTAACACACGCCCGGTCGAAGCTTTCAGCCAACGCGTCTCAAGTTCATCTTCCCTCTTTTATCGCTGTTCTCTCAGTTATACGCGTCGATGCAACTTCTTTATTTCCTAATAAATGCGACAGCCACACTGGCGACACGGAGCGCACTCGAAAACGGCTTCCAACTATATATGTTTCCAAGGAATTAGACCCAAGCAGCAGAGACGACGCAAACTCCTCTAGATCCTCTCAAGGGCAAGAGGCGATTCTTCATATAACCAAAGGGTGAAAACTTCCGTACGCTCACCGACAACTCAAAACAACAACTCTGACGCAAACCAATAAACAAGTATAATCGCAGCGGTCTGGAGGCAGCCTGAAGCTTAAGCAGACGAGATAAGTGCCAAAGCAAATCAATTCACTTGCCATCGGTAATAGAGCAACGCAAGAGGCATTGACTTCAAGTCTCAGACGTAGCAGCAGAATAAAACGCTTAAACAATATTTAACAGTTGCTTTGTTGTCAATGGCAAAAAAGGAAGGGGAAATAGCGCAATGAATTCCTCCTAAAGACGCAAAATATATGTAGGCAGGATATCGCGAGAAAGATTTCTACTACAGTGATCTTGGGATTGTATCCTCGTGTTTTTAGAAGCCATCATGTTTTTCTACGAGGTATGTTTACGGTTTTAAACCAACACGAAATTTTTTACAAACAAAATATTTACCATTTCCAGCCGGACACCATCATCCATGCTATTTTTTGAAAAACGTAACAATTTGAAACCAGAGAGAAAAACTTGAGCTTAGTAGTTAACTTTGGTGAGAAAGTAAACCAGAAAGATGAACCATAAATGCAAATGCCTATTCTTTTCATAACTCTTCAAATGCACACAAAAAGACATTGGAGGGCGAGGGAAAAACTTATCGGTATTATTTTAAGTTATATATTTTTGTTTAGCTTTTCTGATAAATTTTGCATTGTAACTTTTATAAAGTAGCTTTCTTTGCAACTTGTACTTGATTTAATATATATATATATATATATATAAGAAGAAATAATCAAATGCAAAGTTTAATGAAATATTGTAAGAAACAAATACAACCGTGACAGTCCTAGCTTCATTATTCGAAATAACTTAATGTTTGGGTCGAGTTCAAAAACTATGTTGAGAGAGGGCATGCTCTCCATAGCACCCAAGCGAGCAATAGTAACATTTAAAACAGCCTTTTAAGAATTCAAAATTTTATGCTTTTTTTTCATTAGCCTTCCGTTGGTTGCAAAACAAAGATTGCGTGTGTAGGGGTTTTGACATAACAATAAACTTTCATTTCAAATAGGGAAGCTATGATGAAAATGTTTATAGGAATTCGCCACAAACTATTAACCAAACAATTTTTACAAGAAAGAGCTGCCTGTTTTCTTTGTGAAAGATCAGGTGAGCCCAAAAATTTTCAGGCGATTCCACTTGTGGTCGCGTCTCACACTTTATCACCCTGTTGCAGAAAGAAAACGTTTTACTAAACTTTCTACATCTGGTTTTTGTTGCGTTGGCTTGTTTTGTTTACGTGCTGTAATTCGACCCTGAATCATACTGTTGTACTGTATGTTAAATATGATCGGCTGTGCAAAATGTGAAGGTAAAGCAAGACTTTACCGAAATATGTCAAGTTTGACGACAACTCAAAACAACAATACAGACCATATAGTATTTCTTTGCTGTTTTTACAACTCGCACAATTGTTTAAATCAAAACAATCAGCGTAACGATGTGCAATCGCTCTACTTCCGGCCACAGGAAAATCTTTTTTGGATGGTAGTGTACACAGAACACCTTTTGTTCAAGCTGGTCTGTTGTCGCCAGTAGTACTGCTGCAGTGTATTTTTAACACAAACAGTGCAATCTAGCACGGGACGTTACCGTAAAGTACTTACACCAAATCCACAACAACGTGACGATCATTGTCATTATACACGGCGCTTCCATTCTCTTACCCACGTTAGTGATAAGTTCATTTGCCTGCTATTTAAAAAGACAAGAGTGCTTCAGGGAGTTTGGCATTGAAAAAATTTTTTTTAGTAGTATTGCCAACCACAAGAAAAACTAATGATTAAAATCAGACAAAATATTCATCTTGTGATACTTACTTTTTCTTAGGCTACGCTGATTTAGGTCGGCAAGAAATACTGTTTAGGGGGGAAAGGAAATAATGCTCGAAAATATAAATTTAGTTGGGATAATTTTTTGGTGTTTTTAAAACATAAATCAATAATTGCAAAAGTAGCACAATAGATAGGCTACATATCTTGAAGCTTTCTCTTGTTTTAGTTGACTCTCAACATTTAGGATAATGGCAAATGCAGCCTATCTTTCCTCTATTTGAAGGATTGCACTAATTGCATTTATTGTTACTGAACCTCTAGAATAAGCTCAATGTACATAGATAAGGCAAAAGAGACTGAAATTAACCAAGATGCTAAAAGTATGAGTTTTTCTTAACGATAGAAGAAATTCGGGAGAGCTAAATTAAGCAATAATCGCCTTCTTACCCCTCTCCCCTAAACCTAAAATCGCAATTAGAGCTAGTTTTCCAAAAAAAAACTGAAATAATGAACCCAACCCACAGTGCAAAAGATATCTGGTAACGCGGAGAAGATATTTCTTCAGAAAACACCTCACAAATTACACATAAAATTTGGTACTTTCCAACAATTAAAATCTATTTTAAAAAAAAAATCGGACTAGATCCCGGCTGTACTTGATTGGGCCTTAATAAACGATGATTTGAGAAATTGTTCCTAATTCCTGCCAATTCTTGAAAGCTACAGTATTTCTAAAACAATTTTTTTGCACCTCCTGCTGACGTAATAGGAAAACCGTTTTTAAGGCAATCTTTCAAAAGCAAATCAAGCTTCGGCAGATCATCTCGTTCAAGTAGCTCTAATGAATCATCAACAAGTGGGGACAAGGAAAAGAAGAAATATATTTCATACTGGCAGCTGGTAAGATGTTTTATAAGCGATATTCATCGACAGTAAATGAATTCTTTGAGCAAGCAAAACGAAAATCGATGATTAGAAGGTATATACGAAATATTTATCTCACCGTTTAAACAAAATGAAATAAAAATGAGTTGAAATAAAAGACCTTACAAGGCAGCTTCGCCAAAACGCATGTAGCATATGTTACATTATGTGCGTCCCACCTGACGTCCAAAAAAAAGAGGAAAAACACGCCCCTAAAATGCAACACTAGAAATATACTACCGCTAATCTATTGTATGCTGTCTCGTTGTAGGTTACCCTTGACATTAGAAGTTTACTTGTACTACCCCTTGAATTTACATCAGAAGATCGATGCACCAATTTTTTTGTGAACTAAAGTGAAGACATGTTGGCAAAAATTCTGATTCATTCCGTTGGATCAAGATTGCATTTAATTTCTAGTAGACCTGGATTCAATTCCCTTGTCGAATCTAATTAACGAGTTTAAAACGAAATTCACAGATCATTTGTTTGCCGTACATCAAATAGAAGCAGTAGGGAAAAAGAAATATAGCATCGAATAATCTCGGTCATGATTACTGGAAAAATATGTGTTGATGCGAAAAACGGTAGGAATCAAAATGTTCAAAAATCTCTTCGACATGTTATAAAAAATCTTGTTGGAGGTACAGAATTTTAATATAGTTTTGAAAAAAGCTGTTTGAGCCATAAGCTTTTGGTGACTTTCTTATCAGTGGCGGGGTATCGCGTCAAAAAGGAAGATCTAGAGTGACTAAGTGTTTTATATGATTTATTTGAGCGTTAGGCAATCAAAGCAAGCCAATGATAGCGCTAGTATTGTAAAGCGCGCCAAGAAAGATTTTGCAATAGCAAAATGTTAAAGAAAGTGCAGCAAGAGGCCAAATAAGAACGCTGCAATTATCGAAAAAGTTTGAGAGTGCAGACAAACTTTTTCTGCCTGCATTAAGCCGGGCGCCTGGTCTTGATATAAGCAGCCTCTAAGAGATTAAGATGAAAAGAGCTGCGTGCTGCAGCGAGGATGGAAAACCACTTGTGATCATAGTTTAATGAACATTGATTATTGTTTAAAAGATGTTGACCAATGGCAGAGTCACAGTCCGATTTGGTGTCATTTCGTTTGCACGATCTATGTGGTTCAGATCGGCGTGGACGGGTCAATTGTCGTCTTAACTATAGCATAACATGATGCTTGATGCGATTGTGTAGTCGTTGAAATGTTTGCCCTACGTATCGACTATCACAGTGGCACTTGTATCCATATATGACAAAACTTTTCTGAATGGTAGGTAGAACATCCTTGCGAGTCGCTGCGTTCTTATTAGGTCTCTTGCTGCGCTTTCTTTAGCATTTTGTTATTGCAAAATCTTTCTTTGGCGCCCTTTACAATACTAGCGTTATCATTGGCTTGTTGAGATTGCCCAACGCCCAAATTAATCACATAAAACACTTAGTCACTCTGGAGTCCAGATCTTCCCTTTTGAGTAGGGTGATCATATTTTCATTACCAAAAATGAGGACATTTTTTGATAATAATTATTATCAGCCCTACAAGTTGTTCTGCAAGGTTGGGAAAATTTTTCTGGACATTTGTTGGACACTGACCGCTTTTGATAATTAGTACAAATATAACCGTTTATTTTTTTAATTTATAATGCCAATGAACAAAAAAGTGTAAATCGGACAGCTTTTTTATGCTTTGAACTGTCTACATGCGTGTCTAGGCTAAGTTTGCCTTTATTTGCTACAGAAACAAAAGTTCCGTAGCCACAAGTAATGCATTTTGCTTCGAACTTATCTCGTCCTTTTTTAAAAAATTGATTTTCTTTTTGGCATACCGCATTTATTTTTAGCTTTTTGTTTTATTTTTCAAAAATCACAGCAATGATAATTATGAACAGCTCAATTAAAAATATTGTTTGATTTTTTAAACTAAAATAAATGTGTACCGAAATGGTTTCTTTGAAATTAGGTCAATCGACCAGAACAACAAAGCAAAATTTATCTTCCCATCTCCGCTGCGTAAAATACAAGAAATGCAGTTTTGAAACTTACTGGTATTTGTACCGTTTTCCATGTAATCTTACTCTTTCAAACCTAAAGCAACAGTCAGTCAGAGGTAGACCGTTAAAAAATTCCCTTTTATCATTCCTTGCCAGTTGAACTTATCACTTGAACTAATATGCAGTGACATAATTTTTTAATCAGAGGGTAAACGTAAAAATGGAATTTTTGAACGACTTTGGATGACCAAATTAGTTTTTATTAAAAAGGAGGACAAAAAAGGCATTTTTAAACATCCTCAGAGGACCAATTCCTTTTTACCAAAAAGGAGGACATGTCCTCCAAAAAGAAGACGTATGGTCACCCTACTTTTAACGCGATACCGCCACTGATGACAGTGCCACAAAAAGCTTATGGCTCAAACAGCTTTTTCAAAGCTCTATTGACATTACATTGTGCACTTCGATGTTTCAGTATCGTTATGTGGATCGTTTCGACATTTTCTTGATTATATGCGGAACGATAGCCGGCCTAGCGCATGGAGTAGGACTACCAGCTATTTTTGTTGTGTTTGGACAGCTGGCCAGCGACTTTGTCACCTATGGAAGGTACCAACAATGCGGCCTCAATTATCAACAATGCTTTGCGGAAGGATTGACTACTACCACGCAACTGTAAGTACTGTGTAAGCTTGAACGACATATTCGTAATAAAAATGTCACATTATTTGGTAGCGTTAACTTGACAAACTACATAGAGCTCATTTCGCTTTAAAACAATTTTTTCCGATTCGTAACACACAGTTTTTTAGCAACAACGTCATATTTGTGAAAATTTTGGAATGAAAATAGTCTCCATATATCTACTCCGGAAGCTCAAAGCAAAAGGTTGTGTTTACCAATTTTGAACAGCGACGCAAGTGGCAGGAGCTTAAAGTAGATTTTAGATGGTGATAGTAAACAAGCGTAGTACTAGCAATGGGCATAAAAATGCTTGGGAAAATAGGCTCATGGGGCAAGGGGCGTGTGGAGCAATGGTAGTATTGGGCAATGAACATATGGAGCCACGGGCACACGCTTATATTCAATTTTGCTCATTTGATATGAAAAGATAGAAAGCTGTTGGCATTTGAAAGGTTTTTTTTTCTAGTTGTATGTTGGAAATGTTGGCATGTAAATTTTTTATGAGACATTAATCAAAATAAAAGAGCTCATAAAAGCAAAGCAAAATGATTATGGCATAAAAGGAATGTAGTTGTATGCAATAGCAGGTTTTGTACAGGGTTGGATGAAATTTGGTACTAGTTGAGATAATATCACGGGACCTGAAGGGCTACATACATCTTACAAATATCAATCGCATAACAGAAAAAAACATGGCATTATATGTCTTGACAAAATGGTCTAGCTGACCTAATGTTAAGATTTCCAAATTTTTTCCTAGTCATTAATATCATCAGTTCGTTACTTAATTCCTGCAAAGTGTCAGTAAATGCCATTTTGAGCAGATCTAATTTTTTGATTTCGAAAACTTTTTCAAACTCGTTCAAGATTTGAAGACCTCTTTTAATTAAGGACCAAGAGAATAGCTATTTGAGCCCGGAAGTTGTTTTAAGATCTGCGTTGCGATTGTGAACTTTAAAACTGAGATAAACTCGAAAATTGTTATCTCACTAGGGCGAAACGTCACATTTTTGCCCAATCAGAAATCTTTGATACTCGGCACTTATCTATGCTAATGTTAACACTTTTTCTTTTAAACACATGCGAGTCAAAACGTCATTTTTTGCGTCAAGAGTTAGCGAGTAGCAAACGTTATTTTCTCCATAAGGTAGCAATAGCAGCTACAACTTGAGTTAAGTAGTGAGTAGCGGTAGCACCCCTACTTTTGAAGTAGCGGGTGCCCACCTCTGATTGTACGTGCTTATGGCTTACTATCTATGTAAAGTTAAGGCTAAGAAAAAGAAAAATCAGAAGTTATACTCTTGAAATACATATTTTGAAATTGGTAGCAAAATAAAAAGATGTGGATACGAAGAATACCAAATTGAAGTCTGGCAAAATATCATGGCAGAGAAACTTTTGCATGCTTCTAGTCGTGCAACGTCCAAGGGACTGCAAACAGCTGTTTCAGAAAAAACTGTAGCGTTAGCAGCTGGTCTTGGTTTAACAGTTGGCGGGTCTTCCCAGCTTCGTTTGTCTTCATTTCTGAAAATTAATCAAAAGGCCAAAAGCGTTCATTCAATTCCAGTTGTTTCGATTCCAATTCTTTTCCATAGCATAGTATACAGACTATAAAATGATGCTAATTCTTTGCCTTGCCAGTGGACATTCAGTATACAAGCTTTCCAAAAACCACTTCAGTATACAAGCTTTCCAAAAAAGGTAGAGGGTGACATGATCTCTTTTGCATCATCTTTTTCTTACTACGCCTATTCCTGACGGCATTCATCTGGTAATCTCATAAGTCTAACGTTATAGTTTTGATTTCAATGCGCAAAGATGATGTTGCCAACTATTTTTTACATATCTAAAGTCCAGATGTTGATACAAAACGCAAGCGATTTACTTTAGACATCTGAAGTAAATCCGCTTGCGTCTCGGATCAAAAATCTAAAGATCTAACGTAAATGCTGGATGTAAGAAAAATCTAAATCTTTTTAGAGATTGGGACCAAAATATTCAACCTAATCTTGACTCATTTGAAGCCAGGGGCATTGAATTGATTTTGTATTTTGTTTATATTGGTGTTGGAGTTTTTGTTCTCGCCACAATGCAGACTGCATGTTGGACGCTGCAAGCAGTGAGGTAACGCAGATTTATATTTTTTCGAACTGTTAAAAAAATACTATTTTCGTCATCAAAAAAGTTCTGAAGCAAGCTTGAAGTTAAAAATTTCTCAAAATGTTATAAGCTTTGTTTGAAGAGTTTCCTTTCCATTGCAGTTAAGAATAGAAATATCGTCGTAGTGGGTGATTCTGACACAAAAAGTGTCATTTTAAAATTTCGAATAAACTTTGTAGGATCACTACTTCACCCTTTAAGGTCCAGTGGTGCGCATTGCTATGTCATGTTACATGATAATGATTTTTCTAAAACTTATTGTAAATAATGCAATTGTTAACAAACAATGACGAAAATATTCAAAATGTTAAAAACTGATTGCCTTCTGGACTAGATAGGATTACATGGCTTTTATTAAAGACAAGTTATTTCCTGATGTGGTGGTACCCAAGAAGAATTTCTTCTATTCTTGGATGAGACCGCTGACTTACAGACTTTATAAATACGACCGCATTTAATATTTTTGAGCTCATTTGCTAAGTTTTGCTGTCATTAACTGGAAACCGTAATCAAGCAAAATTCAAAGTACATTTGGCGTTCAAGGTCTTTAAGTTTGTGCCCGTTGTTTTTGTTCACTAAGGCGACTTCGCATAATACAAATATTGTAAATTGTTTACAGACAGAAACAACGGATACGCTCTGCTTTTTTTCATTCCATTCTCCGTCAAGACATTGGTTTTCATGATGTTACATCCGCTGGAGAACTGACTGCCAGGGTTGCCAGGTAAAATTTTTTTCCACGAAATGGCGTTTACTAGATTTGAGTTTTTATTGGTGCAGGCCGCAAACAAAAAAATCACATGTCCTGCGTCCAGGTACATTAAGTCGCTTATAGGCTAAAAGAATCTCTCAAAAAAAAAGTAAAACTGTCCGGAGTGAAGGGAAACGTGATCATTTTTACGTAATAGAAAGTTGGTTGTATACGAAATATTAGTGTCCTAAAACTGAAATAACTTTGTGTATTGCTTGAACAATCTGTCTGATAGCAACTTCTATTGTGACTTTGTTTTCTCAGTCGCAAATAACTAATATTAAATATATCAGCACTTGAAAGCTATTTTGTTTGAACAACAGTATATATATTTACACAAATAAATCTAAACCTCAACGGCCCAACCTAAAACTAAAACTACTAGGGTTCCATTTAGCCTCCACTGCTTCCAGCATCAAACCACTTATGGACCAAATGAAATAACGCAAATGTAAGTCTACGCTATTTATCTACGTTTTTTCTCAAATTGGAGATGTCTGTCGATTGTATGTACTTGGCTAAGTACACCAGTTGCCCATCCTTGTTCAAGATACTTTCAGTAAAAACAATTAAAATCGGAAACAAAAGTATGGTTAGGACATGACCACTAAACGTTAAGCCACACTTAAAATCTTTGAACAGATGTTTAGTGATACAAAATTTCAAAATAGCTTTGAAAAAAGCTTTTGAAAACGGATTCATAGAACTATTTTAAGTAACGAGTAAAAAGTTAAACGTTACAAAATCCCAGCGCCAATGCACCAGTTGCATTGTGTAGATAAATTCTTTTTGGCAGTAAAGTACGGATTGCTTTGTTTTTTGATGAAAGTAGCTTCGAGGGTGGCTAGATGGAAGGATGATCTATCAATTTTCAACCCTGTGAATTCAAGGACATTGTAGCAGCGGCACAGTCCTGATTTTCAAGTAAATGTCCAATTGCCAAGTCCCAGTCGGGGGAAGAAGTAAGCCTACATTTTTGCAAAGGTACTATCTTTTTTTCTTCATGCCGAGCCAAAATGATTTTGGTACATGTTAGTTGATTCTGTCTTGCATTCTTTGGGATGTGCGGTTAATGAACCGCCAGTCACAGCGCCACACGCGTTCACATACGACTTTGCTTTGTTGAAGCGAAGACGCAGCATCCTTGTAGATCGCACGTAGAATGGGTTTGGTGGAGAATATGAACCGAAGTTTATTTTTGCTGTTGCAATTGCTCACCACAGCTTTGTTCTGCTTCTGGAATTTAAGAGAACTGTAACTGATCCAAGGAAGTTTTAAATAAACTGGGCATTTTCGAGGAGCTTATTTCTTGGGGGCACTAAATTTAGTGACAGCCTAGGACATACCTGCCTGAATAAATATAATTTAGTGATCACCTTGAACATACCTGCTTGAAAGGTAGGTGCATAGCTTTTCTTTTTAATCCACAAAGCAGATCTGATAACACGGTTGTTCTAAGTAAGGATCTATTTCCAAAAACAGAAATCTTGTGATCTGCATGAAGAAAAAATACAACTTAATAATTTTAGTGACGTGGATAAGATAAAGGAAGGAATGGCAGAAAAAGTTTCGATAGTAATTCAATATGGTAGCATGGCTATTGGTGGCCTGGGCGTGGCTTTATTTCACTCCTGGAAGGTTGCCTTAGTAACCTTGGCGATATCTCCTGTATTTGTTTTGGCCACGACGCTTATGTTCAAGGTAGGTTTTTGCGAGCTATTATTTTAAAAATATCTTTTGAGTTAAAAAAGCTTTTATTGTCGAACGCATGGATGCAATGCGTCTTCTTAACTCCTCATGCCCTTTACAAATAATCGCGCCATAAGCACTTCTATTACTACTTACACCTCACGATCTCCAGTTTTATTTGGTAGCTCAACTGCTTTAATGTCAAGCCTTGACCAAGCCAAGTAGTTAAAAGCTGTGTTTTTGATTTGCTTTGAGGTTCTGTTTAAATTGTTTCTGGAGAAAAACTTCACAAGAAAGCTTTTCTCACTTATATATCATGTCATGTCTAATTTTTGTTCATTCAGGCAACCACAATGTTCAACTCGTTGGAGCTAGATGCATATGCGAAATCCGGTTCTGTAGCTGAAGAAGCGATTTCTGGAATTAGAACTGTGGTGGCTTTTGGCTGTCAGGAAAAGGAAAGCGATCGGTCAGTTGAGTTACTCATTTATTTTATTGAAATAAACTCTCTCAAATGCACTGCTCGTCAGACGGATATTACAATACACCCAAGTGTGTACCAAGGTGATGAGAAATAAAGGGGTGTACTAGTTTTTAAAATGAATACTTTTTTTTGGAAAAAAAATTAAAAAAAACAAAGTTTTTAAAGTGAATACCTTTTTTTGGACATAAACCTCAAAGTGAGCAGCAATCGTCGAACAAAATGTTGCTCAAATTTTGTTTTTTATATTCATTTAGCTCAAATATGATTGGAGTGTATAGTCTTTTTGGAAAGTGAAATTGTGTGTCCCCAACAAAAATGGTTGTCAACCCTGTTCTAAAGCATGAAACACCCAATTTTACGTCATAAACACAAAGAGCTAGAAAATGTACCATGATCTCCGAGCTAGCGAAAGTGGGCGGTTAATTTCGAGTCAACTGTTGGCCTCATCACCAAAAAAAATGATAGCCTTTTGAGAGCGCTTAAAATCTATCTTCAACAGCATGCTGAGTTGGCATTGGCTTGTCATACCTCTGTGAAACGCATGAAAAAGGAAGGGAGATGTCAAGTTTGGTTGGCTCTGCACCAAATAACAGATAACAATTTTCAACAAGCACTTGGTCGTATAGTAATAAATGATGAATTAAACCCTAGATTGAGACATATTAAAACACTCTTGTAAAAACCACAAGGGTAATGAAAAGATTGGGATAAAAAACAGCTTCTTCTTTCTTTTTCTCCATTCACTCCAAAAGTCTAAATCATGTTGAGGAAAGCTATGTGTCAAATTTCTTGATATTACTTTTAACGTCGAGCGTCAAATCGTGTATTGAAGCTCCTAAGCAGCATGTCGTAGTGGTGGCTATTTTATGCCTACCAATGCTGTCTTCCTCGCTGTGTGTTGGTTGCGGTTGCGCTTCCATTTTATATTAATGACAGGTTCGAAATTATTCTCAATTTTCTTAATCCTATCAGCATATTCTCCTTGGTTAAGTTTGTTTACGGTCTAAGAACTGGACGTCGTGTCTCCATCCTAAGGGAATAAATATAGGCCTTGCCATCACCATACTTAAAATAATTTATAAAGGCTTGTTTTGAGTAACTCAATATCTTTTTGGGAAAATTTATTCCACGTTTTTAAACCCCATCCAGTGGCAACTTGATTTTTGTTGTAGAGAAAATTTATTAATATATAGACCGTGAATCCTCTCTGTATGTCTATTTGCGACTGTATGTGTATGCGTGCGTGCGTGTGTATTTGTGTTTTTGTGTGACAAAGACTAGGCACAGAAACTTAAGACTTGATATAATTGATCACCATTCCGCGGTAAGTGTTGTAGAAAATTCTTAAGATCATAATGATGTCACAATTCATTACACATTTTTTCACTTACTTTTATTGACAACAGAAAACCAATTTTTGGTAAAAAAAACGAGCACCCGCATTGTACTCCTTCAGGAGGTAAGATGACGTCATAATGAACGTTTCTTTGCGGAATTTGTTTTTTTTCTCAAAAAATACTGACCGTTAAAAGGCGGTTAAAAAATTTTCTGAAGATTTAAAAAAGCTGTTTACCATAAAAAGCTCTACATGGTGTGAGCTTCATTGGCGACGCAGCAAGTGAATATTTTTAATAGCACTTTTTCTTTTTTTTTTGAAGCATTTCAAATATATATAGCAGGCATTTCTCGCTTGTTGAGTGTAATAATATTACAATCAGATCAAGTTGTTTTTTGGACAAATTTATTTTTCAAAATTGACGTTTCGCTCCCCTTAGTTACCGGGGAGCTTCTTTAGAATACGGTAGATGTTACCAGTGTAACATATAAACTGTACAACATAAAAATATAATGACTAACTGTATTACTAAACACTAGAAATTATTTATCAACAGGGCAGGCAATTACGTAATAACAAAAACATTGTTTCATCACAGATCCAGGAATGCGCACAAGTAAAAAGTGTTGTAAAATGCATAAGACATTATTTGTTGGCGATAAACACACTATAAACTCAATAAACATACTGTACACACTACAGCTAATGATGGTGCAAATTTTCCTGCTGTTTATAGTATGCTAAATAAGTAATGTCTTATGCATTTCGCAAATTTTTTTACTTGTGCCCACTTCTGGATCTGTGATGAAACAATGTTTTTGTTATTACGTAATTGCCTGCCCTGTTGATAAATAATTTCTAGTGTTTAGTAATACAGTTAGTCATTATATTTTTATGTTGTACAGTTTATACGTTACACTGGTAACATCTACCGTATTCTAAAGAAGCTCCCCGGTAACTAAGGGGAGCGAAACGTCAATTTTGAAAAATAAATTTGTCCAAAAAACAACTTGATCTGATTATAATTTCAAATATATTCGTATCTCTGTTTTGTCACAATACACCGTCCCGTAGCACTCCAACTTCGGGCCCCCCCAAAGTAAGCGCAAGAGCCCCTGCGCACAGGTCATATCACTTTACAGGTGTAAAATTGAAAAGCTGCATTAAGAAAATACACCACAATTTGTACATAAGTAAACAGGCTAATGTCAGAATAAAGCATGCCGATACCGAAGGTGCAAGTCATAAAAAATTCGGCACCGATGCCAGAGTTCAGTAGGACATTTATGCAGACACTGCGAAACGAAAGCAATGACACTGAAAAACATGAAAAAGTTATAAAAACACAGTATCATTTAAATAGTCTGGAGCGAACCTTTTTGTTCGCAAATGCTGTTATGACATTGTCATAATCAAGAGATCGGGCGCAGTCATTTTCGATTGACAACATGGCTAATGAAGATAGTCTACTGTCTGTCATAGACGTTCTATTAAAACTTTTGATCAGTTTCAATTTGCTGAAGCTTCTTTCAGCGCTGGCAACAGTCACGGGGCAAGTTAGTAAGATTCGAAGTGCGATGTACACATTCGGATACAATTCAAATAAATGAGTCTTTAGAAGATAGTTCAGAAAGTCTTGAGCCGTATTGAGATTGCGTTTTTTTTGTAAAATTAAAACAAACCGCTGTAGCTCAGCGCTCATTTCATCAGAATCAATGTCACCGAACTTTTTTTGGAACTCTTTACAGCAAGTAAAAAGAGCATTTTCTTGTTGCACAAGCAAAAGTTTGTCTCGTGTGTACAAAAACGAAAAGGCGGAAGAAACCTCACGTAACAAACTAAAGCGCTCCTTTATTGACATAATAGCCTGGTCTACTAATGGATAGAAAAAGTTGCTTTTAAATTTCAGTTCAGGAGTAGCTCGTTGTTCCTCTTCACCTTGGTAATCAAACAATCTTCTTTTCTTTCCACTTCTTGACGGAGGAAAAGAAGGATCAATATCCAATTCCTGTGCTATTTCAACAGCAGATGTTGCGGCACTGTCATAACCCGTTGTGCGATAGTTTTGCAAAAACTTTTCAGTTGCCTGGATTTCCGTTTCCATTGTATAAAAGGAGACTCCATACGATTGAAGAATCTTGCTTGCTTTATTGACTTGGAATAGGATATCATACCAAATAAACGCCGACAAAAGAAAACTCCATTTTGATAAATGAGCTATCAACGATTTTGTTTCTGAGGCAGCTCTTCCATCTTTTCTTTCTATGGAAATGGCTTCCAAGTCTTTCAGTGCCAGCAACACCTCTTTTAAATTGTATCGAAGAGGTTTGATGCATTTAATTCTGCTTTCCCAACGAGTATCAGATTGTGACTTTATGGACAGCTCCACATGTTTCTTCAAAATTTCCCAACGCTGAGCAGAGGAAGAAAACAGCACATACAACCTTGTAAGTACTCAAAAAAATGTCAATGCTTCCGTCGATCAATTAGCACTGTCAACAACAACTAAGTTAAGGGTATGGTTTGCACAGGGCACGTAAACAGCTTTGGGATTGATGTCTAGCATTCTTGCTTGGACCCCAGAATGTTTTCCTTTCATGTTAGCACCATTATCATATGACTGACCTCGACAATCAGACAATTCGAGTTGCAGTTCGGTCGCTTTTTCTAAGAAAGCGTCCAACAAGCCTTTCCCAGTACTGTCACTTATTCTCAAGTAGCCAAAAAATGTTTCTTTAACAACAGCAGCTTCTTCATTACATAGTACATAACGGAGATTGACAGACATTTGTTCATGATGTGACATATCTGGAGTGCAGTCCAAAATTATAGAAAAATATTTTGCCAATTTCAATTGCTGTAAATTTTCTTTTTCAACTTCTGTCGCTAGCAATTCAATTAGTTCATTTTGTATGGTAGGACTCAAATAGTGATCTTTAGTGTTTTTATTCTTGATTCTGTCTTGAAGCTCTTTTAGGATCGGATCTCTTCTTGCCAAAAGCTCAAATATACCCAGAAAATTTCCATTGTGAGGAGATCCTAAGACTTCTTCAGATCCTCTAAAAGCAAGATTCCTTTCCGATAGAAACAAGGCAATGTCGATAAGTCTCTCTAAAACATTTCTCCAAAAACGTCTTTCATTGAAAAAAATATTCATCTCGCGTTTGTCGATAGTGGATGAATTTCTTATCCCTTCAGCTAGCAACATCCATTGACTGCAGCATTCTTGGTGGGAAATGCCGTTTTCATGGTCTTTCAGTTTTTTCGAAAAACCCTCCCATGTATTTATACCACTACAAAAGGGGCTTAGTGTTTTACCAAATAGCTTACAACAAAAGCAAAAAACTTGATCTGATTCCCCAGAATAAACTAGCCACGACCGTGAAACACTTTCACCATTAGGTAACACACGTTTATAATGGTTGGAGGAAAAACGTCGCCTTGGAGTTGTGTTATTATATGGAAAATTCATTATTAGTTGATGTGGTCCACGCTTTACTATATCACATCGTTGAGCATCAGAAATGCTTTCAGGCCATTTACATGGGTCATCAGGGATAGGGGTAAATTGAGATTCAGTTATTTTTGATATTGAAGGTTGCGTATTGGCAGGTAAATCACAACTTACATTTTCTGGAAATTCACAATCACTTTGATGCTGATCGTCATAGTCTTCTTTTTCTTGTACACTATAGTTTTCTTCATCTCTCTCGGTACTAGTGCCAGGTCTACTCTGCTCAGTAATCTTGAAAAAATCTGTCATCTTGGGCAATTTTGCTACAGCATCTCGAGCAGTGGCTGCTTCTTTTCTCTTTTGAGCACCACTTTTTGAACATTTCATTCTATACAATGTCAATAAAATACTTTATCTGCACTCTGCAGTGTATATACATGTATATTGTCCCGGTATTTATAGCCAAACAGAATTCCAGACCATTCTATGATTGTTGCGTAACAACGGCATTGTTACGTCAATCGAATATTCAAGATTCTACCAGAAAATCAATCGAAATATTCTAGATTCTGCGAGATAAAATGACGTTGCATTCACTTATGATGTCACAAGCCAATTTCTTCCTACAGTTTAAATCGGTTGTAAACAAGTCTGCAGAACTGAAAATAGTCACGTAGCCAAAAAGCAATTTCAGACTAACTTGGGCCCCCAAAGTTGGCCTGGGCCCCCCCCAATTGGGGGGTTTGGGGAGCGGCTGCTACGTCTCTGACAATACAAAGTGACATCATAAAGTATTTTGATATAGTTTTTGCAAAAACAGCAGCAGCTGTAGTTGTTATCTACTAGCTCCCTGTTTTTTAAGAAGCAAACGTTAACAGAATACCCTATTACACATATGCTTCCAGTTAGAACAATATGAGGTACTATTAACACTTAAATCTGATTTTGTGATAATGCAATGGCAAGTATGACAATTATAGTTACAGAAGTGTAAGCAAACTCCAGGTTAGACTACTTTTTTCAGTCGCATTGCACCCTTGAATAACCTCAACCCCCTTAGACATATTGCTTATTACTAGCAAAGTGGAAAAGGACGTTGAGTTTTCATTTGAACCCCAGCGACATTCTGAAAAATTATGCCCTCTTTCAGCAAAAATTGGGTTATTCATTTAAGCCGGGAGTTCTCGACCAGGGAAATTCTCTACTACGGAAAAACTTTGAATTTTCAATGAAAGAATTTTGTCTAAAATGTAATTTCAGGTTTTAGATAATAACTGTATTGCTTTATAGATTCTTTATCTGAAGAACATTTCAATAGTTCGAGTTATTTTGCTAAATTTGACTGTTATGTGAGCGATCGCATTGAGTAAATTGTTTTTTTGGCTTTGTTACTTCACAATAGTTACTGCTTTTTGTTAATAATACATGTACCGGTACTGCTATTTGTAATAAAAGTTGATGGTTTTTGTGTAACATGTAAATTATTTTTCACAAAGAACGTTTTTCTTTGTGATGGCGACACCACAATAGTTTGATTCAGCTGCTTGTGTTTTTACATGAGCAAAATGGTATTTGTATCTGTGAGACGACTGATGAGACAGGGCTAGTGAGTGAGACTAATGATAAGTTAGACGAGATAAATATCAAAGCTACTTTTCACATAGGCTTTTTTTAATTTTAGCATCTTTTAAACACGATTGTCAAAAATAATTTTGATAATTAGAATTTTGAACTACGTAAATGTAAAAAAAGGAAAATATAATAATTCATACATTGGATATGGATTCACATTGATCAATAACAACGGAGAGGAAAAAGGTCACTGTGTGATTTACAATAAAGTTCTGTCAAATGATTCTTTGAAACCAATAAAGTTAAAGCAGCACTTACAGAGTGTTCACTGACAACCCATGAATAAAAGCAGAAGCTTCTTTGAATGGTACGCAATTGCTTTGACAAAGATGAGACTGGATTCAAGGGAAACATATCATGAAACAACCAAAAATGCAATTTAAGCTTCTTTTTATGTTTCTTTAGAAATAGCAATGCAGAAGAAATTGCTAAAGATCGGTGAAAATTTGATAAAACCTTGCTCTCTAAGAATTGTTGAGCTGTGCTAAGAAATTAAGAAAAGAAAAAATGCTGCCTTCTCATTTTCTAATTGCACAGTTCAAACAATGATCGAAGACATGGCTATGAATATTTAAGATCAAATTATACAAAAGATTAAACCTGCTGTATTTGGCTTATTTTCAATTTAACTGGATGAATCGACTGCTGTAGCATCTTGTTCCCCATTACTAGTATTTGGAAAATAGGTCTATTCAAATGAATTCAAAAAGAGCTTCTTTTTTATTCCTCTCTCGAAACAACTGCTAAAGCTGCCTAATCTTCGAAAAAGTTTCTTCTTTCTTCGAATTAGAACGTGTTTTAAGGGAAAACGTATGTGGGTGCTGTGCAGACGGAGCTCCAACTATGTCAAGAACCAAATCATGATTTCAAGCTTATGTCAAGAAGCGAAGACTTAACGTAAAAAAATATTCATTTTATGATTCATCACCATGTGCTGAACTCTAAAATGCTTTATGTAAAGTTTTTGATCAAACAATTCTAACAGTAAATATGATTAAAAAGAGTAGCTCGTAACCCCGATTGCTTAAGCAACCATGTACTGACATGGATGCAAACCATACCGTGTTTCTTTTCCATACAAATACTCGAAGTCTTTCAAGAGGAAATGTAACCAAGTGAGTGTTATTTTTTGAATTATTTTTTGAGCTTCAGAATTTATTTTTAAATTATTTTTTGAAAATTATTTTTTGAGCTTTAGAAGAAAGTGGAATTTGTTTCATTTTTTTACGATGATGAATGGATCAGAGGCCTTGCTTATTTGATTGATATTTTTGAGCAACTGAGTAAACTCAATCTGAAGATGCAAGGGAAGAGCACAAATATAATACTCTTTGAAGATACTTTGGCAGCTTTCATAAGCAAACTTGATAATTGGAAGACAAAAATTTAAAATGAATAATGTTGCAATGTTTGAAGAATTACACTGGTCTGCATTTAAAAAAAAATTTCTGCTGATTGAACCCATAGCATGTATTCCACCTAATTTGGGGGCGCTGAGTTCAAAAACCATATTTGTTTTTGTCTATCACGTCAAGTTTTTTTGCAAAAAGCCTTTCAATTTTCTGCAAATTTAGAGTAAAATCATATTATTACTGTCTGTTTACATAAAAGAAAAGTATTTAAAAGTTGTTTTAAGTTGATTACTCATTATGCACAGTATATATAGTACATGCTGTTAGCAACACACCGTCAATATATCAAACTTTAACAGAGCATGCAAAATTAGTTTCACCGTTAGGGAACAAGCTTTCGTTTTTTAGATTTTCGAGGGGGTTTAAAGTTTTCCTCATCCCTCATGCAGAGACGTAGCAGCCGCCCCCCAAACCCCCCCAATTGGGGGGGGGCCCAGGCCAACTTTGGGGGCTCAAGTTAGTCTGAAATTGCTTTTTGGCTACGTGACTATTTTCAGTTCTGCAGACTTGTTTACAACCGATTTAAACTGTAGGAAGAAATTGGCTTGTGACATCATAAGTGAATGCAACGTCATTTTATCTCGCAGAATCTAGAATATTTCGATTGATTTTCTGGTAGAATCTTGAATATTCGATTGACGTAACAATGCCGTTGTTACGCAACAATCATAGAATGGTCTGGAATTCTGTTTGGCTATAAATACCGGGACAATATACATGTATATACACTGCAGAGTGCAGATAAAGTATTTTATTGACATTGTATAGAATGAAATGTTCAAAAAGTGGTGCTCAAAAGAGAAAAGAAGCAGCCACTGCTCGAGATGCTGTAGCAAAATTGCCCAAGATGACAGATTTTTTCAAGATTACTGAGCAGAGTAGACCTGGCACTAGTACCGAGAGAGATGAAGAAAACTATAGTGTACAAGAAAAAGAAGACTATGACGATCAGCATCAAAGTGATTGTGAATTTCCAGAAAATGTAAGTTGTGATTTACCTGCCAATACGCAACCTTCAATATCAAAAATAACTGAATCTCAATTTACCCCTATCCCTGATGACCCATGTAAATGGCCTGAAAGCATTTCTGATGCTCAACGATGTGATATAGTAAAGCGTGGACCACATCAACTAATAATGAATTTTCCATATAATAACACAACTCCAAGGCGACGTTTTTCCTCCAACCATTATAAACGTGTGTTACCTAATGGTGAAAGTGTTTCACGGTCGTGGCTAGTTTATTCTGGGGAATCAGATCAAGTTTTTTGCTTTTGTTGTAAGCTATTTGGTAAAACACTAAGCCCCTTTTGTAGTGGTATAAATACATGGGAGGGTTTTTCGAAAAAACTGAAAGACCATGAAAACGGCATTTCCCACCAAGAATGCTGCAGTCAATGGATGTTGCTAGCTGAAGGGATAAGAAATTCATCCACTATCGACAAACGCGAGATGAATATTTTTTTCAATGAAAGACGTTTTTGGAGAAATGTTTTAGAGAGACTTATCGACATTGCCTTGTTTCTATCGGAAAGGAATCTTGCTTTTAGAGGATCTGAAGAAGTCTTAGGATCTCCTCACAATGGAAATTTTCTGGGTATATTTGAGCTTTTGGCAAGAAGAGATCCGATCCTAAAAGAGCTTCAAGACAGAATCAAGAATAAAAACACTAAAGATCACTATTTGAGTCCTACCATACAAAATGAACTAATTGAATTGCTAGCGACAGAAGTTGAAAAAGAAAATTTACAGCAATTGAAATTGGCAAAATATTTTTCTATAATTTTGGACTGCACTCCAGATATGTCACATCATGAACAAATGTCTGTCAATCTCCGTTATGTACTATGTAATGAAGAAGCTGCTGTTGTTAAAGAAACATTTTTTGGCTACTTGAGAATAAGTGACAGTACTGGGAAAGGCTTGTTGGACGCTTTCTTAGAAAAAGCGACCGAACTGCAACTCGAATTGTCTGATTGTCGAGGTCAGTCATATGATAATGGTGCTAACACGAAAGGAAAACATTCTGGGGTCCAAGCAAGAATGCTAGACATCAATCCCAAAGCTGTTTACGTGCCCTGTGCAAACCATACCCTTAACTTAGTTGTTGTTGACAGTGCTAATTGATCGACGGAAGCATTGACATTTTTTTGAGTACTTACAAGGTTGTATGTGCTGTTTTCTTCCTCTGCTCAGCGTTGGGAAATTTTGAAGAAACATGTGGAGCTGTCCATAAAGTCACAATCTGATACTCGTTGGGAAAGCAGAATTAAATGCATCAAACCTCTTCGATACAATTTAAAAGAGGTGTTGCTGGCACTGAAAGACTTGGAAGCCATTTCCATAGAAAGAAAAGATGGAAGAGCTGCCTCAGAAACAAAATCGTTGATAGCTCATTTATCAAAATGGAGTTTTCTTTTGTCGGCGTTTATTTGGTATGATATCCTATTCCAAGTCAATAAAGCAAGCAAGATTCTTCAATCGTATGGAGTCTCCTTTTATACAATGGAAACGGAAATCCAGGCAACTGAAAAGTTTTTGCAAAACTATCGCACAACGGGTTATGACAGTGCCGCAACATCTGCTGTTGAAATAGCACAGGAATTGGATATTGATCCTTCTTTTCCTCCGTCAAGAAGTGGAAAGAAAAGAAGATTGTTTGATTACCAAGGTGAAGAGGAACAACGAGCTACTCCTGAACTGAAATTTAAAAGCAACTTTTTCTATCCATTAGTAGACCAGGCTATTATGTCAATAAAGGAGCGCTTTAGTTTGTTACGTGAGGTTTCTTCCGCCTTTTCGTTTTTGTACACACGAGACAAACTTTTGCTTGTGCAACAAGAAAATGCTCTTTTTACTTGCTGTAAAGAGTTCCAAAAAAAGTTCGGTGACATTGATTCTGATGAAATGAGCGCTGAGCTACAGCGGTTTGTTTTAATTTTACAAAAAAAACGCAATCTCAATACGGCTCAAGACTTTCTGAACTATCTTCTAAAGACTCATTTATTTGAATTGTATCCGAATGTGTACATCGCACTTCGAATCTTACTAACTTGCCCCGTGACTGTTGCCAGCGCTGAAAGAAGCTTCAGCAAATTGAAACTGATCAAAAGTTTTAATAGAACGTCTATGACAGACAGTAGACTATCTTCATTAGCCATGTTGTCAATCGAAAATGACTGCGCCCGATCTCTTGATTATGACAATGTCATAACAGCATTTGCGAACAAAAAGGTTCGCTCCAGACTATTTAAATGATACTGTGTTTTTATAACTTTTTCATGTTTTTCAGTGTCATTGCTTTCGTTTCGCAGTGTCTGCATAAATGTCCTACTGAACTCTGGCATCGGTGCCGAATTTTTTATGACTTGCACCTTCGGTATCGGCATGCTTTATTCTGACATTAGCCTGTTTACTTATGTACAAATTGTGGTGTATTTTCTTAATGCAGCTTTTCAATTTTACACCTGTAAAGTGATATGACCTGTGCGCAGGGGCTCTTGCGCTTACTTTGGGGGGGGGGGGGCCCGAAGTTGGAGTGCTACGGGACTGCCCTCATGAGACACCAACAGTAATCTGCTATCATGTTAACGTTTCATCTACCTTGGTATCTTTTCTCCGTAATTTTAATGTCTTGGTGAAATCTCTCACCTTGCTCCTCACTCAGAGCTCCTAAATTTTCAGGAAAATATTCTAAATGGCTGCGCAAAAAATGTACTTTGACACTCATGTTACAACCAAGTTTGTGAAAGGTATCAAGCAAAGTTTTAACAATTTCTTTTGTATTCTAGAGATTTGGTATTGCCCAGGAAATTACTTACAACCTGGCTTAAAGCGATCGAACCATTTTTCTCCACTGAGCTCATTGTTTCAATAAACTCTTTGTCTTTCAACAGCTGTTGTATCTTTGGTCCATCAAACACACCAGCTTTTATTTTTTCATGGGTTTAAAACGAAAACTTCTGGCTAACGTACTTGAAACATTCCCCACCTTTGTCTAAACTTTTTACATTTTTTTTCATTAAGCCTAGGTTAATGTGAAGCGGTGATAATAACACTTTGTCAGGAGACACTAGACTTTGATTAAGAATATTCTTTTCTCCAACTCTAAACGCATTTCTTTTCGGCCATTGCTCACGTATCCAGTGTTCATTTTTAGCTCTGCTGTCCCATAAACACAAAAAGCATGGGTATTTTGGTATATCCCCCTTGTTGACCCAACAACATGCTTAAAACTTTCAAGTCTCCACATATCATCCATTTACGTTCATTATATTTTATTTTCATTAGTAACATATTTATATTTTCATAAGTTTCCTTTAGATGAACGGAGTGGCCAATTGGTATTGAAGCATATCTATTGCCATTATGCAGCAATACACACTTTACGCTGGCTTTTGAACTGTCAATAAATAGTCGCCATTCTGTTGGGTCATACACACAGACCATTGCTTGAAGAAGACCGGCAACATTGTGACAATACACAAATGTTTCCTCCATAGAAAAATATTGTATCAAATCTTTTTCTCTTTTCCTATACCAGGAATATGTTGTGGTTGGAGCAAGAAGATTATTGTGTTGTAACCTGGACCCAAGAAGTTCCGCAGATTCTTTTGGCAGGTTCAAGTCACGAACTAAGTCATTTAAAAAAGCTTGAGTAATCAATATTGGGGATTTGTCAGCCAACGGATTATAGCAATCGTCTTCTAAAGAACTTCCCTCTGATGTACTACTTACTGGTTCATCGACTAGTTCAGGCAAAGAAGTAAACAAAGGTGGACGAAGATCAGCAGAGTGAGGTATAGGCCGGATTGCTGATGGAAGGTCTGGGTACTTGATGTTGCCTTTGCTTTTGGAGCTGAAACCGGTGACATTGGTCATACAGAAATAACAATCATTAACGTGATTGGCTTGTTCCCTCGAAACCATAGGAACTGCAAACCCTATACTTTTTCTTTTTCGTTTTATCCACTGCCGTAGATTTTCAACACATGTCCTGCACACCAGGTAAGGAGCCCAATTCTTGTCTTGATCTTCTAATTTAACTCTAAAGTATGCCAAATATGCTTTTTTCACAAACTTTGTAATTCCTTGCCTTTGTTTAGAAACAGTAAAAGAACCGCAGATATAGCAAAAAACGTTTGGACTAAGCTTGCATTTTCTTCTTGAAGACGAAATGGTAGCCATTGATATCAGAAAAACAGTTTGCAATTTAAGCAGCAGAGCAGTACTTTTATAAAAGGCCAAGTTATTACAACAAAATTTTTTCAAAATACATCTAAAAAATAATCTTTATATAATAATCTGGTTATTTGTGATTACAGATTTAATGCTGCACAAGTTATGAACTAATGTAAGCCTAATGTAACAGCTTGGAAGATTTGAACTGTTCAGCTTAAAACTAACTTGCACATTTACAATAACTAACTACACTCTTCATTCGATACGCAAGTGGTGATGGTGATAAATAGGGTGAAGCAATTCTAAAATTTTGAATATCATAGAAGTGTAACTTGCTTTTGATATTAGGTTGAAAATTATAAGTGTATGATAATAAAATTTTGATTCTTAGATACAAAAAGCAATGAAATTGTTTGTGACCACAACGCATAAAATGCCTATAAAAGGCATTATTTGCAATATTTTGTTTTTCATTTTGCGGCAAAACGTGACGTGATAGGCGAAAACGGATTGCATTTTTGGAATCAGCACCTTCAAAATATCTAAAATCAACTTTTTGTTAGAATTCAGCAAAATTGATGCAGACCAGGGTTATTATTAATTATGATAGTTAATGACGAAGAACAAGTGCTTCCCGATTTGGAAAAAGATTTGATTGTGCAACATCTGCTAGCACTAGAATGAGAATTCATTCGATGTTTTCCTGATATTGGTGACAATCAGCTTGATGTAATATTTTCAGCTGAAAAGTTGCCGATAATTTTCACGGTGAACTTTTAGATCTCAAAATCAATTTTTGTGGAAGAGAATTATTCAATGAAAAATTAATTGCTAAATTTTGGCCACTGATATGCGATTGTATCCTGAAGTGGCAGAGAGAGCTTTCCGAGGTATCCTTCTGTCCATCTCCACGTATCTGTGGAAATTTAGTTTCTCAGCTCTCTTGCAAATAAAGACAAAACAAAGAAATAGATTGGATGTAAAAAGTAATATGCGTTATACCTTTTTCAATACTACTCCATGCATTTATGCATTGTCAAGAAAAAAACAATTACAAGCTTTCCACTGATTGTTAAATTCGCTGGCTCATTTTGGGATTCAAATAAATCTATTTATTTACTGATTGGTATTCCAAAGCTAATAAGCCTACTAATACATGTAATTTCTTACTAATGAATATCGGAGGCTAAAAAGTTTTTCAATTGTAAAAACGTTGTTTCTCATCTTAGTAAACTGATATAGAACGTAATAATTACGAACTAAATTGCAGTGAGTTAGTTTCCCTTCTTGGTATGCTGATAAAAAATTTCCGGTGAGTAGGCGGGGATTTGGCTTCGAAAATCGGTAAAAGGGGTGCATGGAAAAAAAGTTGAAAATCACTAACTTTAGCTATAACCTATTGAAATAACTAAACTATAGGTGCTGTACTTCTTCTGATTACACCACATACTGATATTCAACACTTAATGCTACTTCTTTGGTGAAAGCATGACATTTTTGCTTTCTCCTGGTTTTATCTATTCTCAGTTCGGAAAACACAAAAGTGCTGCTAGAAACTGAAGGTTACATATGAAATTGCGCGAAAGCTGTAAGTTGAGTATATGCCAAACAGTCAATAGCTTATTTTTGTAAACATTTCATTCACTTAGGCGCCCATACAAATATTGCATTTGTGCTCTCTGTTCCTATAATTGGTGAATTAAAAAGAGAAATGTTTGTGGAATGACACGCTTTTTGTAACACCAGTCGTAATTTAAAAGTAGGGAGATCGAAGTTGAGGATACTTTGTTGCACAGTCACAACTTTGAATTAGTTCCTCCCTTCCTATACTCAGGGAAAGAAGCAAAAGAATGTTTGTAAAGTGATAGAATGTTTATGAGTAAGACCAGATACATGTAAAGCTGCTATTCGCTGTTATTGCAAATACATGTACAAACAACTTACAGTATATACTGCCTGTTAAAAACAATAGTACATTAAAGAATTAAGGTAGCAGTAGGTTAAAAACTTTTGCAGTTTTTTGTAATGCAATGTCAATTGAAAATACTTTTGTATTGTTGTGTGTTGTTGTTACCCGACCCCTTTCGAGGGATAGAAACATGACGGAACATCATGGAGTCCCAGAAGCTGGGCAACTCCTAAAGGCCCGGACCCGTGGTCGTAAAGAGACAGAGAGTCGCCAAAGAGTGAGCGGCGCAGAGTCCGTAGCTGGGCAGTGCAGAATGAGATGAGAGGTGTCCTGGGACGAGTGTCCGCAGGCGCTGCAGGAAGGATTCTCGATTCTGCCAGTACTGAAGAGATAAGAGCTCAACAGTAGGCTGTGTCCGTTGCTGCGTAGACGAGAGAGGATACAGCGAGCATGACGAGGGAGCCCAAGTTCCTCAGTGGAAATCGAGGGAACCTGTGTATCGAAGAATTTAGCAGAGAGAGTACGCCTCCAGTCCGAGAAAGAGAAGAATGGATACGAGAGATAAGAGGAGAGAGACTACAAGGGATTGCGGAGGGCGCAAGTAGCAATCCTCGTCTGGCCAGCTTATTAGCCACGTTGTTCCCCGGGAGGAACGAGCGTCTGGGGACCCATTGTAGCCTGATAGAACAGGAGGAGAGAAAAGACTGTTCCTGCCAGATCTGCCACAGAAATTGAGGTAGAAGGAAATATGGAGAAGAGAGCAGAGTGGTGAGGACAGAGCGAGAGTCAGATAGGAGGAGAAGAGAAGTGGCAGACTTGTTGGTGCTGCCGAGACCAGCAAAGAGCGTGCAAAATAGTGCAGGTTTCAGCAGAAAAACTTGAACATACTGGACCTGCTGAAAAGGAAAGAGTGGCCTCTGTGCCACAGAGAGAGCAGTTGGCAAGTACGACGGAGCCGCCCTTGCCAAGAGGAAAGGAACAGAGCCGTCTGTCCAGAGTACCAGATCATGAGGGAGGAGAGAGTCAAGGTGGGCAAGAGATGTACCTTGGCTAGAAAGAGAAAGATCAGAGCGAGAGCATGGAGAGGAAAGAGTGGACTCCACGGTGAAAGAAGGGGGGTTGCAAGGAGGGAAGGGAGGGAAAGCAAGAAGAGCCTCCTTAGGGAAAGTAGAAGGAAGCCTGAGCAGGCTAGTAAACGCAAAAACTCTCCAGGACGATCTGCAGTGTCTTGGTTTCACTCCAAGTCTGGCCAAAACTGAAGTGGGAAAGGAGGTTGGGAGACGAAGAGCCCGCTCATAAGATAAAAGAGTGAAGTAAGTCAGGGTGACTCGTAAGGGAGGTAAAGAGGCCTCGGAGAGAAGAAGTGGGATAGGGAAGGACGAGAGGCAGCCGGTGATGGCGTGACTAGCCGCTCGGTGGAGGCGTTCCAATTTGGTGATACTGGAAACGCTAAAGAAAGGAAACCATCCGGGTGAAGCGTAAGTGAGAAGAGGCCAAAGAAAAGCTTTATACAGAAGAGAAAGGGACTCCTCAGAGGGCCCCTATGAAGAAGCAGAGATACAGCGTAAGGCCTTGAGACAAGGGAAAAACTTGGCCTTCAGCGAAGATACATGTTTAGAAAAGGAGAAAGTTCGGTCGAAGGTGACCCCAAAAAAAGTTGGAGTGGGATTGAAACGAAGGCGGGAGTTGAGTAATAGGAGGCCGGGCAAGAGTAGAGGAAGTATTGTAGCGTCGCTAGCTTGATTAATCTTCACCTCTAACACTAATTAATTAAATGTAGCAAAGTTAAACAAATTGGCGATTGTTAAATTAAATCTCAGAGAGATCACCACAATTTTCTGCATCTTTAGCGCTAGAACTTGTTCCATGGATTATAATCTTAAATTATAATCTAACCTATAATCATAACACAACTGTAAGTGCTTGATTATGGGTTAATTTTAAATTCCCCTAGCTGCAATTAAGCGAGGACCTAGCAATTTACGCGCAGCCAAATATGTTAGGTCATACAAACAGGCATACAATAATAATAAGCCTCTAGTGCTATTATGCCATATATTTAATTGCTAGCAACTTGGCGCTACACCCCCCCCCCCTTGCTCCACAACTTTACTTTTTTGCTTTCATGTTGGTGGTGAAATAAACGAGTAAATGTTTGTGAAATTATTGGCTATTTCAATTGTCAGCAAATTTACTTTCTGGGTGCATACTGCATACAAGGCAAATAGGGTGTTGCTTGGTACTTTAGAAACTTCGGAAAAATATAGTGGCTATTTTCCACACAGCCCCTAATGTTTTTCTACTCGATTCCCATTAAAAACACGTTACTTTTAATTTTGGAACAAGAGTAGGTTATGTCAAAAACATAGCCGTGTTCAATTACTTTTCTCACTAGTACCCACATTTTTAACCTCTACATTACTGATACTGGCCCTACAATTGTAAAAAGTTAACTGTGGGTGCTTTACTTCGGATTAGTTTGCTCTTTGCCTAGCTGCGTTTATACCACGATCTAGCCAATTGCGCGCAGCCAGAGGTCTTAGGTCGTACAAATAGGGATACAATTGAGAAAAATTGTTGGTAGTTAACCAAATATTCAATAGATTATTTTCGAAAATATGTATCAATCACTATGATGCCCTCCAACCACCTCAAAGTTATTTTTCCATGCTTTTCATTAAATAAACGTTTGTGAAATCGTTGACTTTTTCAATTGTGAGCAAAGCCAGTTGCTAAGCATGTCTATACTGGAAACAGGGCAAGCAAGACGTAGCCAGGGACTCTAGTAACTATTGAATAAATTCACGTAGAGCGGCTATGCGCAACGTTTTTGAAAGCTTTTTTTTAATCGATTTGATTTTAAAACGAAGTTTGGCTATGCCAAAAGCCATTAAGTGTTTGTAACTGTTCTCACTCTTACCAATTGGTTGAAGCCGGCACAGCCGTCAGATTTGATACTTCAAACTTCGTTATTGATGTTGGGAGCCCTGAAATTGCAATAACTGAATTGGGAGTGCTACCCTTCCGGTTGATATCCTTTTCCCTGGTTGCGATCTTGCCAAAACGAAACAACATAACCCCAGCTAGAGACGTTAGGCCAAATAAGTCTGCCTATGGTTACAAAAACTTGTAAGTAGTTGGCCTAATATTTAATGGCATAATTTCAAAAATCCATATCAATCGCCTTGACGTCCTTCCACAACTTTGATGTGCTACTTTTGTGTTCAAGCGCGATTTTAGTTATGTCAAAAAATATTGAGATTTTAGTACTGTTTTCACCACTATCCATTGGATAAAGCCGGCTTGGCCGTCTCAACAGATATTGTTAATCTCGGCATTACTAATGGGTTGCCCCGCGGGCGATGCCGGCGGAGCCGGCGAATATTTATATTAAAAAGCGTTAAGCAAATTCAAGTCAAAATTGTTTTAGCTCTCTTAGTCTTTGTGTTTTGGTAGGTATGTCTCTCATCTAAAAAGAGTGAAAAATGTTGGAATTAAAAAAGGTCTGGTAAACGGATTTAGCATCGGATTTTTATACATGAGTATGTATTCAATGTACGGATTGTCATTTTGGTATGGCTCTATTCAAGTAATTGAATCTGAAATCCAACCAGGAGACCTTGCAACAACATTTTTTGGAATTTTAATTTCAGCTTTTGCTTTAGGAGCGGTAAGTAGAAACGTTTAAGTACGCTTTGTGTCAAAATAAATCTCTATTGACAAAGATCAATCGGTAATTTTTCTCAAAAGTTGATAGCTGTTTTTAAAAAAATGCTTTTCCCTAAATAGCAATAGATCTTTTATCTTAAGTCTGGTTGCGTACGTGCGGTTGTGCACCCAAATAAGCCACCTTTTCCTTTATTTTGGCCCTGAACACAAACATAAAAAGAAACAAATATAAAAGCCAATTAGTGCATGGAGGCTATTTTGCATCTCTTTTATCCGACTTTTTTCCTTTGCAAAGGTCTCTGATGCGACAGCAATCAGTGGTTATCTTCAACTAAATCTGTAAACTTATAATTAGTTTAAACAATGTCAAGATAATGGTTTAACTTTCACTTGAAAAAGCATAACGTCACACACGTCATACAATGAAAACATCAATAAATTGTGTGACATCACAACTATTTTAAGTAAATACTAGATATAAATGTTAGTAACATCAACTTTGTTAATGCCAGATTATGACCGATTCAATTTGCTTTCATAACTCAGCCATATTGTTTGTTTTGTCGAAAACGCATTACCAACCTCTCACCGTCCGTGGTGATAGCGGTGGTAAATGCAAAAGTCGATGTATAGCATTAAGAAAACGTATTAACTACTTTCATGCTTTGTCGGATTTCAGTGGTGAACCAACAGGAAGTAATTATGACTTTTTGGCCCCGAGGCTACCAGTATGTAAATTGAATTCATGGTTGATTTAAAATTACTTTTCGCTTTCCTTTAGTTTGATCTTATTTGAATCTGCTGTATGGTCTGAATATCCATTTTAATTCCTGCCTCTTTCCTAAAAAAGAGAAGTGGTATAGCCACCTGTATTTGAAAGATGCTGACAACAAAAATAAACACCTGGGATAATTACTTTGTTTCATTACAGGCCGGAAGTCACGTCTCAGCATTTTTTGAAGCAAAAGTGGCCGGAACTAACGTATTTGAAGTAATTGACCGAATACCAGAAATTGATATCTTTTCAACTTCCGGGGACGCCCCCAATGTAAACAACGGAAAAATTGAATTCCGCAGTGTAGATTTTAATTATCCATCGCGACCAGATGTGCAGGTGAAACACACTATCTGATACATGCTGTTGACTCGAGCAATGCTTTTCCTGATTTCTACGGTACTTTTTTCTGTTATCATGATCTCATACTTTTTATCAACAGATTTCTCAAAAATCAATTATCATGTCAGGCTGCCTCAGGTTGCGTTTAAGGTAAAATAACTGTGAAAGCATCATAGGTATTGCCAGTAGAGCGGTGAAGATCATGCCTCACAAATTTTTCGAATCCGAACCTGGTACCAAACTGTTTTTGAGTAAAAATGCGATACCTATTGAGCCTTTGGCAAAATTGTTGACAAAAGTAGACCGGCATATTTTTCCGATTTTCTCTTAAACTGTCGGTTTTATTGACTTCTCTGTAAGTTGTTATCGTCGAAGAACAGAATTACTCGCATCAGTCAAAGTCATTTCAAATCACTTAGAATGGGAAACTTGCCGTAGAAACCAATAGCTTATCCTTACTCACAAGTCATAATTTTTTGGTCAAAATGTTTTGTTCAGAAGGTCAAAATTAAAAAAAATTGTGTCTCTTTTCCCAGTTTTATCGGATATATGCTCTTGTATTCATAAAAAAATCAGTTGTAAAGAAAGTTAGCCGGCGAAAATAGCGTTGTGTAGGCTTACAACTTTACCTAATGTCACAACTCCAACTATTGGTTCCATTATGGCAAGAAAAAAAATAACGGATCTGGTCCACAAACAGCCCCAGTAATCAAAACGAAGTGGGTTAATCGTGGTTGTTAGCCTTCTCAAAAAATCTTTTAAAATCTTTCTTTTTGAGATTTGCGTTATTCTGGCATTCAACGACTCAGTCTGGTATTGCAGACTTTATTCTTTTGTCCCACAAAACCGACTGCAAAAAACTACTTCGGATCTTTAAACTTTTAGATCTTTCTCTGCAAGTCAGCAAATTACGATCATTACTCTCACAATACGATAAACGATAATAATTTATACAATAAATACGATATAATACGATAAATTACCCTCACAAATTACAATCGACTTTAAGCAAGCGCAGATTTTTGCATTAAACACCTTTTTTTTTAGGAATCAGTTGCAAATGAGCGGAGCTTTTAGACCAAAAACATCTTTTCTTTTGCAATATCAACCTGTGGGTGCGGATCAAATGTCACAATGTTTTAGAAGCGACACGATTTTACCTTGCTAGCAGGAGGTTGCATTTCTCTGCATTAAACTAAAGAGTGGGATTAAAAAGTTTAAATGATTGATCTCGCAAGGATTAATCAGGAGATTTGTTTTTCAAACGTATTTTTAAAACTCTACTTTTTATAACTTCGCTTATTTCAATCTTTTGGTAATAAAAGAAATACAGTAATCAAACCGACGAAGAATGGTTTTTCTGAGAAACTTAAATCCAAAATAGAGAAAAACTGTGTTTCCAATAAACATTTTAAAGTTAGCGTAGGAATTTATGCTACAAGTGTTGCGGAGACTCAAGGCAATGATTCGACTTCAGTCGAATAATAAGCAATGCCTTCATGATATAAAAATGCTAACAATTAAATTCTTATGTGATATGCTTATTGTCAACCACCATCATTATTAAAGGTATTTTTCTCTAGAGTAGGTCTTTCATGACAATATTCCGCTACTCCTCACGATCTTCGGATCTTCTCATCATCCTTTCATAATTTTTTTCCGTTTGTGATATTATCCATAATTATCATTCTGTTTCTTCTTCTTAGACGTCGTCTTTCTATTCTTCCTTTCTTAGACTGTTCTTAGTAAACATTCATGTCTTAGAATGCGTCCAATCCATGTCCTTTTTCTTCTAATTTTGATTCAAAGCTTCGATTCTTTAATAACGAGATTCAAGAATTCAGCATGTTTCAATCTATCTTACCACTATATTCTTAACATCTTTCCCGAAAACCACATTTCAAATGCTTTCAGTCTTGCAGCATTTACTTTGCTGAAACTTCACGTTTGTGGCCCATACATACATTACCACTAGGATGAGTTTTTTTTTAACAAAGTCAGTTGTCTCGTAGCAAGCTTGAGCGAAGCGGTTTTTTGTAAAAGTTCTGGATACAAAGAGTAAGTTTCAAATTCTTAATTTAATAGGTTAATAAAAATTTAATTTTTTAACATTAGGTCAATTTTTTTTATGATAATAGAGCCATATTTTTGATTTATCTGTAGTAATCAAAATGCTTTTTTCGTATTGGCGAAAAAAACTCATAACTGCGATAAGTCTGATAAAGCGTACTTAACTTTTTTGTTTTAACTTGCAATGTTTGCAAGATATTACATGTTGCTACTTCTTGTCACATTTAAGTGATTGAGTTGCAATAATCAAAGCCAGACGAAATTATGCGCGACTGTATTGCAATTGAATTGTTGCAACAATTCGAAGACGCAACACTGCTCATTTGTTGGGTAAAAACGTTTGGGGTGTAGCGAAGAGGCATTTACGATGCTAGTTTAAACTATCTTTTCATTATTTAAGGTAAATTAAAAAGGAGTGAACAGTTTATTTGTGTAGGTGCAGTGTGCGAGCGCACTAACATAGGGTATTCTACCATTCTACAGTGAAATCAACTGTCAAAAGCATGACCTGACAATTTTATTTAGATTTTTCTGTAGCTTGTGATTTAGGTTTTTAAATGATGCCAACATTTAAAGCTATCAAAACATTTAAAATTCATTACGTACTTCAACACTACCCTGAAGAATTTAGCAAACGTCGCAACAACGAATTATATTGCCATTGATGCAGCAGTACGGCTTGTGGTAACAAACGTTTTCTTGTTGAAAGTCATGAAAATAAGTCCGAACACCAAAATGCATTAAGCAGCGAATCTGAACTATCAATACACACACTTCGCAAACGTTTTTCAGGATCAGTAACACGGATTTGGAGGAAAAGGCAAGCAAAGCACTTTTCTCTACTGATATTCCTTTGCTCAATCTGAACAATAAGCATGTGATAAATCTGTTTCACGACATTGGCCACAGTTTACCACTTGAAACCACTTGTAGAAAAACAGTGCTGCAATTAAGCGCAGATGACTTACAGCGGATAAGAAAACTTGTTCATAACAAACACATTTTTCTGGCAGTTGATGAGAGGCTGAGAGCAATCTATCTAGCATACAATATTTACGTAGTCGGTCGATTTGGCAGTAGAGAGCTCAACCTTATCCATGTTGCTGGTGGTATGGGCTGGCAAATCGTGGAAAGAGCTCAACGTGCAAAGCAAGGAGCAACGATACGTAGTCGGTCCATTTGGCAGTAGAGAGCTCAATATATAGCATACAATATTTAGATATTTTAGTTGGAAGCCTAGAAACACCTCACGTTAGTTATTTGTACGAATGTCAACCTCTACTTTATGTGCGCCAAACAGCAACCGCGTTGTTCAAACAGTTGATGCTGCAGTTAGATCTATTGGAATCAACAGAATCTCTTTCTGGTTTTTATTGTCTGATGCTGCAAAATATGTGGTGGCTGCAGATGCAATACTAAAATCTTGTATATCAAGCTAATATATAATAACTTAGCTTGCAAACAACTGGCTGCTTACACAAGACGCACCTAAAGCAAGTACACTGGAACCCCGGTTGGCGACCACCTCGATAATGAGACCACCCAGTTATCAGGACCACTTCAGTGCGGTCCCAAGTAATTTACTATGGTAATGCATTGCATTCTGTTTCAATAACGCGACCACCCCGGTTTCCAGACCAGGACCGCCATATTTTGGTCCAAAACTGCAAATTTAACTCCGCTAAAGCGACCACATGTGCTCAATAATTTACTTTGGTGGCCAAAACAATAAGATTAGTTGAGGGCGTGCGCACACAAAGAAAATGCAACTGCACAATGAATAACCAGTGTGACGTACACACAAAGATAAATTACTGATAGTGTTTCTGGTAGGTAGGCTACTGCTTAAAAATTTTAAATTCATTCTGCAGTTTGCTTTTACTGTACAGTATCGTATATAAAACCTATGGCACTTAGTAAAAAGAAACGAAAAGAACTTTCAATCAAACAAAAGGTTGTGGTAATAAAGCAAAATGAAAATGAGGGAAAATCTCAGAGAGAACTTGCTAAAATTTCGGCTTTAGCAAAACTCAAATACAGAATGCACTTTCTATTGGAAAGAGACGTAGCTCACCTTCTTCTACCTCTCTATGAAATTGAAAAAGGACTGTGTGAAATGTCAACGAATGCATTGAGACAAAAATCAATTCGCGACTGTTTTAATAGTAGTGATTAAATGCATGCATATTTATGCTTTATCCATTTCAAATAAAAACCAAACTTTCGTTTTCAAGTTGTGCTTACTCACGAAAACCACTGGTTTCATTTCAAAGTGCAAGTCCAACTGCTACAAACATGATGCTCCAAAGCAAAATCCGCTAACACGACCACCTCGCTAACGCGACCGCTTGAATGCGGTCCCGTAGGTGGTCAGGTAAGCGGGGTTCCACTGTATTGTTGATGATTTGTGTGTTTTCGTTTACTAAATGTTGTTTTAATATAACAACTCAAAATAGATTAATCTATTCAGTCCAAATTTTGTTTGATCAATAAAGCTAATTTCTTTTGAATTTTTAAGTCAATACTTTGTAGTTTTCAGGTCTGTAAAAATTTACCCTTAACTATAAGGATAATTCCATCAATGGAAAGTGAAACTCCGCAAAAACAAGCCTCTTCTCTAGCGAGTAGTCACAGACAATAAGTTTTAAAAACATGTTGTTTCAAGTCAATTTTTAATTGAAATCATAAAATTTAACAGTAGGTAGCTTTGCTCTCATTTATACTCGTTTTGAGTGAATAAATGTAAAATCTAATAACTTGAGAACAGTAAAATTTGATCTATTTGAGAATGGTATATTCTCGTTTTTCGAAGCATAAATAGATCAGCAAAATGTTTTTTACAGTAATTAGAATAAAGCTTTGATATTGATAAAATGACAATACAAACGATTAGTTTTCTGCTTTCTGTTGGGTATTGGTGGTGTTTCACAAGCGCTTACGTAGAATATCTTTTGGGAGCGTAATAATCAGTAATGATGTTAGAACGCCACATTTGTTTTGACGGTAGCAATAACTTTTCGTGATGGAGCGTTGGCTGTGACCGATAAGTCGGGAGTTTACATTCTAGTGCGTTCTGCGTATTCATGTCCATAAAAAAGACGTTTTGCGGCAATTGCCTTTGTTTGGTGCAATGCCAATGGCAGAAATACAATTAGTGTTGGGAACGGTCGAATCGACAAAAAATTTTGACTTGACTCGTTACCACGAAAAGACTAAACTCGACTCGATACTCGACATCAATGACTCTTAACTCGACTGAAGACTCCACTTCAAGTAATTCGTTTCTAGCACAGCGTAGACTATTACAGTAGACGCCGCTTAATATGACCACCTTGGGACCAGACCATTTTGATCATAATATCCGAATGGTTATAAAAAGCGAAGCCGCCATAACCGCACCTGAATCGACGCTGTAAGCCACAAGAAGTCCAAATGCCGTCAAATTCATCGTTTACCCGATGCAACAGTGTGACTTTGGCAGTAAAACAAAGTACAGTACTGTAACAGTACAAGTGACGGTAAAACTAAGTACAGTATGTAACAATATGTTGAAAAGGTAAAGCTATAAGTGCGTGGTGGGAAAAAATACTGTACTGTAATAAGAGAGATGGAGAAAATGTTGGTCATATTATCCGAAATTTGGTCATATTAAACGGAGAATTTTAAATGGAAAAATTCTGGACCGTACCAAATTGGTCAAAATAAGCGGCTGATCATATTATCCGAGTTCATAATAAGCGGCGCCTACTGTATTACAAAATAATCGATTTCGGTAATTAAAGCATTTTCAGTTTCTTATTCAAATAAAAATTAGTTTCCATTTTCGCAATTACGTAAGAGATATTATTGAATTGCATTTGATTCAGATACTGAAAATACTTCATTTAAGTAATGTTTCAAAGCTAACTTGTTATGAGCAGCATACTTTTTAGAGCAGACTCTTTTCTCCAATCTCTTTTGTACACCTGCAGTCTTTTGCAACATGCAGCTTAATATTTCTTCTTTTTGATGGCAACTTTTGGCCTAACTTATTGTTCATGTGCAGAATCGAGTCTTAAAAATCTTCGTAAATTGTCGTCTCATTTTTAGTGTTTTTACAAAGGTTTTACAAGAAGTAACGTTAACTATTGAACATGGTCGTACCACTGCGTTGGTTGGTCAAAGTGGATGTGGAAAAAGTACGATCATCCAGCTCATTCAACGGTTCTATGACGTCACGGTGAGATCAGATTGAATGGCATTTTTTTCATAATTTTTCTCTATGATCAGGGTTTTTTGGGTTGAAGGCAAGCAAAAACATTTTTAACATTTTTAAGGAAAGCAATATCTTGAAGTTGAAATCACCGCAAAAACTGCAGAAATTATTTTCTCAAAAAAAAAAAAAATAAAACAGATTGCCGCCCATATAATTTTGTGTGGTTTTCAATAATTAGACAATCGTGAAGCTGGTTTTGTGTATGTTTGTGCTGGAATTTACTATTAGTACTGACAACGAAAATATCTGGGCAATTATAGATGATTTCTGAGGACACTTCTTTTCTTGCAAAAGAACAACATGCACTTAAAAAAAGACAAACGTAACTGTACGTTCACCTTAGTAGAGCCATGGTGCATGTGAAAAATAGGTCTTTAATTGGAAATAAAAACAATTTCGTGAAAAAGTCTCCCAAAAAAATTTTACCTCGATGTTCCTGGATTCGATGCGTATCATATATACTATTTTATACTGTGCTCTCTTTACCTTAATACAACATTGTGTTGGACTCCGATTGACTTTAACAAACGCTAACTTTAACAGCAAGGGTATGGTAATTACAAAATTTAAAATAAGATTCCAAAAAATATTTTAGTAAAGTTTTCAAATTGTGGATTTCAGACTAATTTATTAGAATACAGCTACAAATGATCTCAGCTAACTAACTACCTAGTTAGTGACCGACAAGAAGCTGGAGGCTTTAAACAAAGCATAGCTTAGTCCGTCACATTTCAAAAACTTCTTTAAAATTAATTGCAGTTGTTTGTTTTTGATTGCATCTCAAATAAAGCAATCACGATTGGTTGTATCGTGTTTGATGTTTGCATTTACGCTTTAAAAAAGTAGGCTGACATCAACATGATCAGCGGGATGAGTAGTCAGTTCACCGCCTCACAGGAGTATGCATAATCATGATAAATTTTATGCTGACTTTACTTGTTTTCTATTTACAGTCTGGCTCCGTCTCCATCGGTGGCAAGAATGTTAAAGATCTCAACGTTTTGAGTCATCGTGAACTAATTGGTGTTGTTTCTCAAGAGCCTGTTCTTTTTGGGACAACAATTGCTGAAAACATACGGTGGGGTCGAGATGATGTCAAAGACAAAGAGATCTACGAAGCAGCAAAACAAGCTAATGCTTACGACTTCATAATGAAGCTTCCACAAGTAATTATCAGAAAATACATTGAAAGCTGGTTTAGTGTAAGGTTTAGTTAATGAACTGATTTAGTGATCAGTTGCAATATCGGACCATAAACTATGATTGCCTCTGTCTGTCTGTCAAATTGATAATGGGAGTGATGTGAAAGATTTTTAACACAGCAAGCATTGGTTTTGCAACGGTATGTATCTTCAAAGGCAAGAATAACTCTATGTAGAAAAACTGTTTATTCGCAGGTCAAAGAAAAAAACTAAAAAAATCAGTTCACTTAGAACTAGTAATTATCAAGAGTAAAAAACAGGTTTGCCAAAAAAGATGGAAACACAATTACAAGGCGTTGACACGTGACAATAAGGTTACAAAATATAATACAAAGCAAAGGTACAGCCCAAGCGCCCCCATCAAAGGCGCTTTTTTTAGGAAAAATCGAGAAAAAGTTGTCAGCAAAAATCGCTCTGGTATGTCTACAACAAAATTGGAGTAAATGACAAAAAATTGCACTGAACTTAATCAAGAAACCGAGAAAAGCGTTTGATTTGCTTTCCTCTCAGCGTAAATTTCTGAGGTTTTGCAGAGTTTTGATCCTCATCATCCTCCGATCGGGTATCAAATGTGCTATGGTAGTTAGTAATTGGACCCACATTTACAAACGTGATAGGTCTATGATAATTTGAAAGCAAAGTAAAGGAATTGGCTTCCTCGGTGGAAAAATTTTCAACCTTCAGGCGATCTGTAAACACTGAATCAAAACAACCATTCATCAGCAATAAGAAATGCTTAGGTTGTTTTTCTACAATCATAAACGGTTCTTCATAATGCCGAAACAGCGGCCCTTTTTTTGCATTGACTGTCACAAAGACATGGGTGCAAATATCCAACGCGCAGTCGAGAAACGATTTGATTGCTGGTTGGCTCCTTCTCGGAATGAACCTTTGCAACGACATAAAATTGGTCATTTATTAAAATTACTCTGTTTGGGGAGCATCTGGGGAGTTTCTAGCCTTCAGAAAATTCACTGGGCAGTCGAATAGCTGTTTCATAGAAAAATTCAGAAGATGTGCACAGTCAATTTTTTTTGACATTTAAAAAATTTTTTTTTAATTTGATCTTCAACTTGGTTTATCCCTCTTTTGTTGGAAAATTTTATGATAAATGGAAAAGGTACTTTTGGCGCAGTGTAATCCTGGACAACTTCCTTTTCTACAAATCACTGATATTTACTTTTAATATTTGAGAGAGGCGCTGACTCTTTCATCTTTTCCAGAACTTCTGTTGCGTTGTTGGAAAAATTCCTCATTCTAGCGAGGCACTGATCTTTGGGCAAAGCGATTTTCTCAAAACAAAGCTATATCAATGGTGGCGTCGCTTTTGTTGATACAATTCGAGCAGAAAGTTTGGGAAAGAAATGAAATCTAAAAGAACCGCTTTACCATTACTCTGCACCACAATATCCTATATATTGATGTTTTAGAAATTCGAGACCTTGGTTGGAGAAGGTGGAGGGCAGATGAGTGGAGGACAAAAGCAGAGGATAGCCATTGCAAGAGCAATTGCCCGCAACCCAAGGATTCTACTCTTGGATGAAGCCACATCTGCTTTGGACACTGAAAGCGAATCCCTCGTTCAAGCTGCTTTAGATAAAGCTTCCGCAGGTATTTGAGACTTAATGAGCTCAGCCAAAATTTTCTTTAGGAAAGAAAAGCAACAGGATCCTAATTAAAATAACTTTTCTTTTATAAATGTTTGCATCTTATCAAATATTATTACTATCTTTAGTGTACGTGGCAAAATATCTTTTTGTACTCGTATTTCCCAGCTGAGAGAGATAATGGATTGCATTTCAGTCAGACTTCCATTAATTTTATAGGTCGTACGACTGTCGTAATCGCGCATCGTCTTTCGACGATACGGAATGCCGATCGCATCATTGCGTTCCACGACGGGAGGGTTATGGAGCAAGGAACCCATGAGCAACTAATGCGGATTCAAGATGGCGTTTACTCAAACTTGATCAAGATGCAGGGAAAAAAAGAAGAGGAAGAAAAAAACAAAGATATTGACGAATGGGTTGATGATTTGCTGGAAGAAGACGATTTAGGAAGAGGTGGTCAAAGTAGCCAAATATCTGCTGAGTAAAATATTGTTGCTTGCTACAAAAAATACTTTAGTTAAAGTATAAAGTAATAACATCCGCATTTGCTTGAGTGGAAGTAAAAAGTAATCAAATTGAACCCTACTTAAGTAGCAAAAGTAGAAAGTAGTTTCATTTTTTACCAGTTTTGTCAAGTATTAGTCCTAAATGATACAGTATAGTAAAGGGTGACAGATATGTAAGAAGGAAGAAGGGGTATAAGAGGTGCCAGAGACAAAATTTGGTGGGGGCAGAAATTTTGGCTGGGACAGAAAATTTGGCGGGGGCAGAAAATTCTTTTTGGGTTTTTCTTCAGTTAATTGATCTTTTTTTGGAGATGGTTGTTTTGTTGAAAATATCTGTCACTTTTCCACCAAAAATGACAACTAATTGAGGCATCTACGTATGGTTGCCATTTTTTTTTGAAAATAACTTTCTACCGCAATCAAGCCCAAAAAATTTAGGGAACGCGATTTCTTTCTTTCCGCTAGCTTAACTTACAAAAAGGGTCATTGTTGCTTGCCGGCCTCGTTTCTGGTACTCTAAAGGTCGTCCTCTGGCCCGGGAAAGATTGTTAACTTTACAGATGGATCAAAAAAGCTTTTTTCGAAAGTTGATCAACAAAAAACAACGTAACCTGATAGTATAAAATGGTCATGATCTCTCCACTCAAGAAAAAATTTTATACTGCCTCCCTTTCACGAATCCTCGGTTCGCCTTTGTAAACAAAATTATTATGCATAATCTTGTAGATCTATTTTATATTACTTTTTTGACGGTTGTGCTATGCAGTAAATAGAACGCTTATAGATATTTAAAAGTCGTTTAAAACGTGAAGCGATTCTATAGCACCAAGAAACATTTACTTTCTACAAATAAAAAACTCAAAAATTTATAACATTTAGGATTTATGATAACTAAAGCTATAAGCGTAACTAGCTAAAAATTTTCAAAAGAAGTAAAAGGGAGAAAATTTGGACATTGCAGCACTGTTTTAGATTTGTCCAATACTCCAAAAGAAAAGCGAAAAAAGATGCTTTCAGCGACTTCTCGGAAGTTCGACAAGCATTCTTTTGAAACAAAGGAGAAAGATAATGATAATAATGATGATGATGAGGAGGAAGAGGAGATTTTACCTGAAGTCGGATATTTGCGGATATTAAGTACAAATAAACCGGAATGGTTATACATTGCCTGTAAGTGCCAATAATATTGTAGTCTTCAACTTGACCAAGACCATTTGCTTTAAAAATATTTTTTCCTTATATTTGATACACTTGGGCCGGAGTTTTTTTTAGTCGTTGTACACTTTGGAAGAATACTTTTTCGGAAAAAATACTGCGCTCGATTAAAGTGTATGGCGTACTCCGTTGTTAAAGGGAGTTTAATGATCCTCGTGCCATAATATTTATGACACAAAGAGACGCCTAAGCCATTGTCGGACACGACGAAATGAGTCGTTACCGCATGGGTTAAAATAATGAAAATTTCACAAATTCTGTGGGTAAGAGCTTTGACTGCGGTAACATGAAATCCTACTTGAATAGTAATATATCTAGAGTAGGCTATCGGTGTATTGCTTGTGTAGTACATGTATCAGGTGGCTCTGCTCAAAAATTATTTGAGTACAACAAAGTATTGAAATAGCTTTATGATATAGCCTTTCCGAGTATTCATGTCTTATTACTACTTTTTAATCAGTTCAGCGGTACATTTAAAATGGCTTTGGACCTTAAATTTGTTTGAAGCCAGACTAGGGTATCATGTGCGGTGCAACCTGTTAAGCATATTTTTATATCCTGTTCGCAGCAATTTTTGTGAATTAAACATGAACATCTTTGCGTTCAGGACAACTTTGGCAATACCAATACTGCTGGCACAGTGTTTATTTTTATTAATGAACGGTAGGCCTATAAGCAGGAAATTGACCTTCCCAATTGACCTTCCTTCCGAAATTGATCTTCGCAGAGCAATTAACGTAGAAAAAGTGAAATTTGAACCCATGGTAATTGCTTTAGTTGCTTTGGTCTGGATACAGGTTAAATTATCGTTGAAATTGTACAAAAAATTTTTTTAAGAAACAAAAATACCAAAATGAGCTATTTCTGTTAAAAAACGAATAGCCAAGTGATCAAAAAAATCGAGACAATTTAACACGGCTCTTGTCACTTTAGTTTTAAAGTCGTCTGTGACATTATGTACAATCGCAATATCAAGGTTGTTGCAGTTGGATGCGTATTTGCTGCAATGTCGGGGTCCCTTGACCCATTGACTGCTGTTTTATTTGCTGACGTTCTAAACATATTTACTCTCGCGGATGAGGATGAACAGAGACGCAGAGCAGCATTGTACGGACTTTTGTATGTCGGACTTGGAGTAGCCGGCGTAATATCTTATACAGCACAGGTAACGTAGCTTTTTGAAAATGAATAAATGGAACATGCACGATGGCATAAATAATGTCGATTCATTCATAAATTTATTGTGAATTAATCATAGGAGTAATGATTTGTATTTTATGTAGGAAGGGAACAGACTGAAGGAAAACCTTTTTTAAAGATCAATATTCTGTAGACCATTTAAATTTATTGGGCCTGAAGCTCCCAAGATACCGCAAGTTTTACGCCAATGAAATTAATACATCTGTATTCGATTAAGAGTGATATGCACTGAGAAAAAGATTTTAATCAGGTTTTTTAAAATATGATCTCTAAAAGCCTTTTCGATAAGAGGCGACTTCCTTTGTGGTTGATAAATTGTTATGATATCAGATTATTTCGAAATTTAATAAGATAACACCTTGATTTTATTGCCGACTAATTAATTCTTGGCCTGAATATAAAAGATTAAGGCTCCTCGTTTTCCCAATCTCATGACGCTGATGAGATTAGAAAAGCCGGATTTTTTTCTCACGTTTCTCTTCTAACACGAATGTCTATTTGTGTTGTTACACTCTGGAGGAAAATTGCCGAGCTATTTTTCGAAATTTCAACTCAGCAGGGATTTAAATTTGAGTTTTACGCCTGCAAGACAAGTGCCTTAACCACTCAAAGTCGAGCATCACCCTTCCTATCCCCAAAGATTGGATTTGATCTTGGGATTGCCTTTACCTACTACAATGAAAATTCCACATTTTATTCCCGTGGCCACTGGAAAATTAGCTCTCGATGTGTCATAGTTTTTCATAAATTTTTGAATTAGAGTCATCCATTTCCACCAGAAATATTTCCTCAACATTTATCTAAATTTTTCATAGAATAAAACATTTCAATTTTTCTCCACTTTGTGAAGTGGCATGTTCGACAGCATTTTCACATGATGATGGAAATGCGTTGTCGTTTTTCTTAATCAAGCATTAGTACAAAAGTAAGAGAGCTTGACGACTAAAACTTGCCACAAGTTGTTGGGCCTCCTCAACTTACCAACATTTTATTTTTTGTAAAAAGTACAGTAATTCTGAAGCTGTGAAATATTTCACCGTTTGGGAAAACTACGCAAAATTTTCATATTGAAACCTTGCCTTAACCCTGCTCTGGTACCATGGGGTCAATATGACCCCAGGCTTATTTGATAGGCTAAATATTCCAAACTTTGAGATTATAAGCTTTCATCTCGCTTTGTATTTTCTTTTCAGGATCTTGTTAACTGTTTCTATTCATTCAATCTTAATTTCGATGCTGCCCTTTTTGTTAATTTCATATTTTATTTGTTTGGGGTCATATGGACCCAATGAAAGAACTATTCATATCATTGATTGTTCCTCAAGCTAAGCGAAGATTGGTGACCCCTCAAAAACCCCAGGTTGTGAAACAAATCATCTTCAGCTGTAGGATTTTACCAGAAGCACTTCTAGCTGTTCAAAACATCACCCAGCATCGTCTATCATGGCGCAAGAGATGCTTCCTTTGTCCGAGATCGAAGGACAAAAAGTACAGACTCACCTGCAGTAAATGTCATAACACCACTTGCGAAGAACACAGCAAGATGGTCTGCAATCAGTGTCAGAAGTAAAATATTTGTGTATTGTGCACTTCACTACATTTTTGAAGCAATAAACACGGATTGATAACAAACTGAGTTTTTCTACTGGTGTCAAAATGTATTTTCAGTACTGGGGTCATATTGACCCCAAGGTACTGATAACGTTATTTTTTTCATGGTACCAGAGCAGGGTTAATTTGGGTTGCAAAGGTTCGACACATAGAAAAAAATGCTGTATATGGAGTGGAATATTATCTTTTCTGGCATATCTTTTTACTTTTTATTAGCTAGCCTCACGCCCTCCCCCCTTCCCTTTGATTTTTGAAACTTATTTCTCAACCTATCTTTGACTAAAATTTTTTTTGCATTGGATCGCTTTTAGGTTAATTGTCTATATTCGTGAAATAGCGACCGTGGTGCCAAGCACGAGACAAATGGCCAGAACATTATTTGAAGTTTCTGCAACACGTTCCAGCATTCCGCTTGAAATGATTAAAATAATAACTTGTTATTTACTGGTTGTTTGGATCTGCCAAACAGAGAAAAATAAACTTGAAGTGCTTTTCCTAGAGATCAACAACGCGGTCATAGCCAGGTTCGAATGCATGATCGTTTGATAATTGCCGCCTTAGATGTGGCTCATTTGCCCACTCTAACAACAGATTCGACTTCAAAGTAAACATTTTACAAATGGTTTTTCAAATTATCCTTGAAAAAATTCTTTAGTAAAAGCCTTTTGTGACGCATTTATCAGTCGTAGTATTGCATCAAATGGAAGAAACAAAAAGAAACACCAAAACATTCTGAAACGATACCGCAAATTCAGCAACAACAAGCTTATGTCAAACCGGTTTTTGAAAAGTTACAAATATTCCAGGCTTATTTTAAAATTATGTGGCATCAAAAAAACGATATTTTGTTTTCAGTCAACCTTATTCGCGAAGTCTGGAGTGGAACTAACTGTTCGTCTCCGTGATAGAGCGATTCGAACTATTCTTCGACAAGACATCTCTTACTTCGACGATCACCGAAACAGCAGCGGATCACTGTGCACTCGTTTGTCAAACGACGCTTCCAAAGTGCAAGGGTGTACGGGCACGAGAATTGGACAAGTTTTTAAAAACTTATCGTCTCTTGGTGAGTTGTTTGTGATCTACAATAATTGTCAAGGTCGTGTGTACCATTTTGTTTCCCGAAGTAAAAGAGGTTTGAATTGACGGAAAGGAATGTTCTCTGTAAATATTGTTACAATATTTGGTAGCATCTAATGCTTTAAATCCATAGTTTCGCGTAACCAATCTGTGATTTGAACCCGCGTTGTGTCGTTGTTATGTTTGTTTCACTTGAGGTATCGTTTTTATTGATTAGTAGTTGAATTTGGCAAAGTTGACCCTCAAGCGACGCTGCGAAAACTGCCTTCTTATCACATGTTACATCATTCTCAAGTAGACACGTAGCAGGAAGGATTATGTTGTTTTATAAACCTGCACATTTGAGCAAAAGACGAAACTGTCCAAGGAAGCTTGTAAGAAACCAAGTAGATAAGTTGGATAAGTTGTTCTTTTGTTGATCGTCTTTGCGGAACTGTAGTAAAGAAGGTACTTGGGGGTCAAACTAGCTTGAAATCGCTACGCCGCTACAACGCCAACATCGCCAACCGCCAACAACGTCACCACCATCTTATCTTGTTTTTCTGTCAATTCTAATATCTTAATCTCAAGTTTCAGTTCTTTATCGTCAATATAAGTTTATCAAAAAATTAGTGCACGAAAATTTAGACGACAGAAGAAAGGAAGTTCAAGAAGGAGTGCGTTTCATCTATTTTGCTAAACAGCTTCACAACAATCTGTCTCGGGTTCGGAGACTACCCCAAGAGTCTCTGTCCCACAAACCCGTTACATTCTCCATAAATGGCCGCTGCGCAAGAATTCATTCCAGTCTCCTAAATACAACAAAGTTAATCGTCATTAATATAATTTGAGTAAAAAGGTATGACTACCACAAATCACGGAGCAGCCATAGCTCCCAGGAGAATAGCCAAATGTGAAACATTTTCAAACAAAGACGACATGTTTGGAATGACGTGCTTATCAAGCACTTCTGAAACCCTAAACAGGTTCTTTAGACGTGGCGAAAACCTTTAGTGATTTTTCAAATGCTGAAGATCAGTTAACATTATTTGTGTGCAACTCAGGGATCGTAGCTTTAAAGGTGTGGTCAAAGTTCACTCTTTCAATTACAGTCATGTTAACAATTAGACAACAAGTAAATGCGATTTCAAGGCGTAGCATAATTAAGCCAACCTGAGTTACAGACTTGTTTCCAATAGCATTACCTAGTTTATTTTATTTGCGACCAATTCCAGAAATTGTTCTTGGAAAAGCAATACAAGCCATTCAGAGCCAATGCAAGCTCAAATTCAAGACTTTACGGTTGTGATCAGCGCCTATTGATAATGAGCCGATGTCCCATAATTGCCTTTTCATGTGTCAAAAAAGTTCTGAAAAATATTAAAGAACCACGAGCTTATTTTACCAAAGCAAGCTTTAGGGAGGCGGAAATTTTGCTACGCTCAACTGAGCTTGAAAACAAAACAAAATAATTAGCATGAAATGCTGGCTTCCACCGTATGATTTGATCTGCAAAAAAAAGACGAAAAGATTTCTTTCACATCATAATCTCCAAAAAGAAGGTCATTACCCCCTAAAAAACTGCAAAACTGGTGCTGTCCCTTCTTGCACAATTCAAAAATCTTCATTATCCCACTGTAAAAAAACAGAATTCTATTTTCCGATCAATCTTGCGTGTAGAGCGGTGGCGAGCTGACGTTCTATTAAGTTCACCATCTGTCATGAACATGCTTGCGCCGCTTGTCCGACGCATGTTTGCTATTGCATATAAAGAAAACGAGTTTATGTTATTTGCAAATGAAGGGTTTGATTTGGGGGGCGGGACAGGCCCTGCTGAGGAGTCCAAGAAGACAAAACGCGTCCAGGGATGGTCTCGTCAAATTGGGTTGGGTACATTGCTTGCAATACACTGTAAATTGTTTTCAATATAATGTTTGTGGTTTATGTCGGTGTGAACCTTCAAACCACTAAATGAATTAGCTGAAAAGTCAAATTTAGAGGAGCGGAGGTCAAATTTCTTTTTTGTTATATTTACGATTTCTATTCAACATAATGTTATGCTATTCATTCCAAACTTCAGAAAAAAAGCCTAGAGTTCAAAATTCTGTAATCGCACCATTAGTATTCGTCAGGAATGGGAGCTGGAATTCAATGTGCTACGTTGCTACTGTAAAAAGTACACGTCTAAGCCTATAAATACGTTTTTTGGATTCTGTTCCCTTCTTTCTGTGTGGTGGATGACATACCTTGAATCAACTCGTTAAAGCTTCATAAAATGCGGGTAAAATGGACATAAATGGACTATATCTAGTGTCACGAATAAGGAAATATGCCTTGTAAGAATAGTTTTCATATATGTGTATAGTGTTGTATTATTTTGTTCGCTCGGCTACTGATTGAAAAAATAGACCTTTTTTCCTCGCAATTGGATTTGCTGTAAGTACGCCTTTATTACGTCACAATCGTTTATGACATAATAAAATTCCAGATTGATCTAGCGAATTTAGCTTCTTCGAAGAATTTCGTTGGCCGATTACCTAACTTAGTAGTGCTTTTTTCTTTTTTCACATGATTTTGTTCTAGCAATTTCTAGATCGTTTTTCTTTTATATATATATATATAAGGCGACGGGATTTTTTGAAGTAGAGAGAGCAGAAAAGCGTTGTAGTGAGGAGAGAGAGAGATTGGTTGACGGAGTAAAGAAGGGCTATTGTTTTTTTGTGATAATTTATTGTGAATTCTGTGGACGTGGCGAGTACAGAACAGTTATTGCTGAAATTAGTTTTGGTGGTTTCCTGATTGTGTAGTAAAGTGATTGGTTCCGAGATCGTCAAGTGAAGAAGCGTGAGGTGGTGAAGTATTATTTCTGTGAATACATTATTCTGTTTTTAACGTGGTTTAAGGTGTTTTCAGTGGAAGCCAATCTTTTCCAAGTTTTATTAAGTTGCAGTCAGACTTAATTATCCGAGCAATTATTGTACGTTGCCTCAATTTTAAAAGAAATTTAAGATTGAGATAGAACGGAAAATTCTATCATTATATCAAAACGCGACAAATGTAAGCATTTCATTGTTTTTTTAGAGTCTGTTCCATCATTTTGTCATGAGGCTAGCCATATAAAGGCTCCAGTTTTCTTAGTCTCTCTTCAGTGGTGGTACCCCTGCATATGCTTGTTTAGTCATTTAATTTTTACATGGCGTATTTTAATACGGCCACTATTTAAGGTGTTGCTCTTGGAATCGCCTTTGCATTTGGCTGGGAACTGACTCTTTTAACACTCGCTTTCATTCCTATTATCGCTTTTGGAAAGTATTTGGAATTTAATCTATTGACGGGACAGGAACAGTTGGAAAAGAAGACTTATGAAGAAGCTGGTAAGAATAAAATAGTGGGTGTCAATGGGTTGCCGGTACCACAAAAAGATAGCGACAAAACAATGTAATTTATTTATAATTTCTAGTAAAAAAATACAGCGAAAGTAATGCAAAAATTTTTTGGAAACGAACCGGTATCGTTGTGACATTAAAATATTGCCAAGTGGTTAAGCTTACTGAAGATGTTTTTAATTCTAGCACGAATCCTTTCAAAATTGAAAGCTTATTGCTTCAAAATGCTGTAGGTAGGCCTATTTTTTTTATTTAGGCTAATTTCCATAAGCAAGATGGCATGGTGTAATCAAAAGTATGCTTCCTTTGTTTCATTATGTCATAATTTGTGTTAACATGCAGATTCTCCGACCGCTTCCTTCGTCATAAATAAACAATCAAAAGTTGATTTTACTTACACTCCTCCATCATGCGGTTGGAAATGAGTCTTAAAACTTTCTTAAATTTGAAGCTTAAAGGCACCGCCGCTATGCCTTGAGTTACCAAGGAATGGACTGAGCAGCAGTCCCCAAAACGGTCGCCCTAGGTTGCCGAGAGATCTTTGCCAGTGGCACCGCGTAAGTAAAGGCAGGTGCATTTAGCTGATCATAAAATAGAAGGTCTTCCACCTCACTTTGTGAAAATCAGTCAGTTTCAAAAGTTTTAGACGCGCTTATACATGAGTTTTCAAAAGGCATCAGGATAAAACGATTTGGGAATCGCTGGACTGCACGTCTACTTTGAGCTTGCGGCACGATTTTGTAGTGGTTAGAGCAACTGCCTTGCATTCGGTAGACTTGAGTTTGAGTTCCTTAGTGGTATCATACGGAAAACTTTAAAAGTAACGTTCACAAATCTTTTGCTTAACCTTCGGCAGTAGGTAATATTAAAGTGTGCATTATGAAACTGCGAAAAACTTTTTCAGTCGTGGTTGAAATATGTCCGGTAGCTATAAAATTGTGCAATTAAAAAGAATGATTTTTAAGCTTATAATTGATTTCATTCTCTTTACCTAGGTCGAATTACTGGCGAGGCGATAAAGAACATTCGAACCGTGGCTTCAATGACCAAAGAAAAGAAAATACATGAGTTGTTTCTTGAAAAGCTTAAAACTACGTACCGGTTAGTGGTTGACTACAAATATCTATCGGCTTCATTTATTTACTAAGGGGTAAAGAAGGGAAGAACAAACGGAACTTGCACCTTCCAAAAGTTCTGTTAAAGATTCCCTGCTTTGAGAACATTCTACAATTATCACTCGTGCTTCTTGTCGGTAACCAACTGCATTGAAGAAACCTGATAGGTCGAAACAATGTCACTGTCTGCAGTTTGCTAAGTGCATCGCCAGCCTCTTGCAATACTATTCTAAAATTAGTTTTACCAATGGAGTTGTTTAAGGCAGTAAATCAAACCAGAGTGCTCAACCACAGCAGCAAAGTATAAACTATAATTGTCACTCCATGGTTTTAAACACTGTATTGCTTACAGAGAGTTTTATGCATAAATACAATCATCAGGTGATTGGAAAGTTTTATTCAATTAATATCTATTTGAATATGACTTATTCGAAAAAAATTTTGAAATAAATTGAAAAAATAATTGGATAAATTAATGAAATGAATAATAATTAGACAAAATGCTGCATCAATAAGCCCTGCTGACAATAGTATTTATGCGTGAAACAGTCTGTCAGGGAATAATTAGTTTTCAAAATTTTGCCCAATTGTTGTTGTCCCCGCTTTGAACTAAATTTTTGGCTATGCTTCTGCCTTTTTATAAAGAAAGAAGTCACTATTTTTCTTGCGAAACATGAGTGGTTTGATTATAACAGAGCTACACTGAAATACGGAAAGCGGATTTGCAGAAAGTCACATTCAAAAGTGGAATTACGCAATGAAAAAAAACTATTCACTAAAGTACTAAAATAGTAGAAATAATGAAAATTTACGGAAGCCGTTAGAAAAATTAAAAACTATAAATACTGTATAACCACCACAAATGGGAACAAAATCAAATAATTGAATAGAGTTAACGATGCATCTCAATGTTTAATATCAAGTAAATTAACCTTTCGATTTCAGTTTTTTCCTATAATCTCGTAATTCCTCATTTCCGCATGTTAGTGAAGCTCAAAGTGACTTTATTGATGGCTATTGCAAAAGTTTTGAGCAAATGTTTTGCAGCATTCAGCGACAAAAGTTAGCTTCTTACATTGAAAGCAAAACAAGCATAACTGAGAAAGAAATTCATTTTAAGCATAAAATATAGAAGTTGCTAGTTGCTAACTAGCAATTTTCAAGCTGATCTCCTATTAAGTGGGATCAGCCTCCAGCATCACACTAAGGTAAAATAGAAAATTTTGCTCAAAAATGATCATCAACATCATACGGTACCATACAGCAATCTATTACATCATGTCAACAACCTGCGACCGATTTCGACCTTATTGGGTCTCATCAGGCAGGTGTAAAACACACTCAATAATAAACGTGCTGAAAAAAAAACAAATATGCCATTGGGTGCAAAAAAATGCAATACAAAACAATATGATACCGCAATACTGATATCATGGGAGTCTCATTTAAGGACACACACACATGACATGGACAACAAGTCATATCGGTAAGCCCTAGTAGGGGTGTAGGATCATTGTCAAGACTGATCATTCTATAAAATATAGAAGTTGCAGTTGCTAATTAGCAATTTTCAAGCTGATCTCCTATTAAGAGGGATCTAGGGCTTACCGATGTGACTTGTTGTCCATGTCATGTGTGTGTGTGTCCTTAAATGAGACTCCCATGATATGGGTATTGCTGTATCATATTGTTTTGTATTGCATTTTTTGCACCCAATGGCATATTTGTTTTTTGCAGCACGTTTATTATTGAGTGTGTTTTACACCTACCTAATGAGACCCAATAAGGTCGAAATCGGTCGCAGGTTGTTGACATGATGTAATAGATTGTTGTATGGTACCGTATGATGTTGATGATCATTTTTGAGCAAAATTTTCTATTTTACCTTTTAAGCATAAACAAGCGAAAAAAATTAGGCCTAAACCTTCCTACTTAAGACTCTTGTTGTTTTCAACTCTACATAGAAAATTTCAAAATACAATTCAGGATCTATAAACAGGGTGGGCCAATAAAATGTTACCACTTTTTGAATCCTTGCTATTTCCAAAATAGATTTTTTTTATTCTCAAAAATACTAACAACAAAACATTGAATTCTCACACCAATGGATCGAAAACAATATACTGTGAAGGAGAGAGTAAAGATCGTGGAAGCATATTTTGAATTAAAATTGGTAACCCAGACTCAGTGACGATTCGTCATTGACGTTCCGGAAAGAAATCCTCCATGTATACTCACAATCAGACATCTTCTTCGAAAATTCAGGAAAACAGGATATGCGACCAAAGCGAATAAAGGACATAGTGGTAGGCCAAGGTCTGCGAGAACAGCCATTAACACAGAGATCGTGAGACAGCGTCTGGAGGAATCACCAAGAAAATCGACCAGATGTTTGTCAGAGGGAGACTGCCCTCTCGAGGACCACTCTCCTGCACCAATCAACAGCCGCCTCAACGTGGTGGTGCGGTCCCCGGCCCCGTTTGGGTTGGGTCGAAATGGCTGTTGGCCTTCCCGAGGGTCCCAGTTACCCCGGGCACTCCCCATTCATTTTTTCGCTATGCTGCCCCCTGAACGACCGCAGAAGGGCAGCACACAGCATCTTTAAAATCGGTCGCCTGTTCTTACTTTTTCTTCTCTCCTGCCCTACTCTTGCCCTCCTTCGTCTCCTCATTCTTCTTCTTCTCCTGATGAGCGGTAACGTTCATCCTAACCCTGGCCCCATCTTTCCTTGCTCTGTGTGCGCTGGAAATGTGACCTGGCGGGGCAAGTCGGTGCAATGCTGCGCTTGCTCCAAATGGGTCCATCTAAGGTGCTCACAACTTTCTTTATCTAACTTCAGAGCTCTTGGCAGCTCTCACTCTTGGAGCTGCCCCCCCTGCCGTAACACTGTGACTCACCCCTCCTCGGACTCCTCCGGCACGTATACCTCCACTGTGGAATCTGGCCCCCCCTCTGCTAATGCTGCACTCTTGCCCCACCCTCGTCTCCAAACTTCTTATCCCCCATCTGCCCATCTTATATCTCCTTCCCCTACCCTTCCACCACCGTCCCTTGCTCCTGGCTATACTTCTGCACCTCCTGTCTCCTCTCCTCCCCCTGACTCTCTCAGGGTTCTTCAATGGAATGCTGGAGGTCTTCGAGCCAGGAGCACTGAACTACTTCACTTTCTTTCATCCCATCCTGTCGATCTTATCTGCATTCAGGAATCCAATCTTAACTCCTCTTCCTCTTTCCGGATTCCTGGATTCTCTGTTCTGCGTTCTGATCGTACTCACTCCCGGTCTGGCATTCTCTCTTCTGATGCCTCGCATGCCAGTGGCGGCGTTGTCATTTTCGTCAGACAGGGCCTATCCTTTTCTGAACTTTCTACTACCTCTCTTTCTTCGCTCGATCCCTACTCTGATTATGTAGGGGTCAACATCTCTCTAAACAAATCCTCCTCGGTGTCATTTCTTAATGTGTATGCCCCCCCTATTCGCTCCTCCCCAACGGATGGCAGAACCGATTCCTTCTCTCCCTCAATTCTTCCCTCCTCCAGAAATCTCTTCATTCTGGGGGACTTCAATTGCCATCACCCGCTTTGGGACTCAAGAGGTACTTCCGACCCCCGTGGGGAGGAAGTATTCAACTGGGTCATCTCCTCAGACCTCCTCCCCCTCAATGACCCTGACACACCCACCCTTTTCCATCGCTCCTCCGGCAGTCGCTCCTCTCCTGACATCTCCTTTGCTCCTTCTACTCTTGCTTTTTCTTGCTCCTGGGAGGTGCTTCAGGACCTGGGTTCTGACCACCTACCAATTCTTCTATCTATCCCTCTCTCTCCGGTCTTTCACCCCAACGAGCGCCCCCCTTCCTTCAATTTTCAGAAAGCTCGCTGGGATGACTTTGCCTCCTACTTTGACTCTCACTGTCCTACTGCAGAGGAATACTCGTCTCTTTCTCATTCCTCTGCAGCTGCTCTCTTTACCTCTCTGGCAATGAATGCGGCCAAATCTTCCATTCCTTTCGGCCGCATCAAACGCCCTCCTAAAGCCTGGTGGTCTGCTGAGGTGGAAGAAGCGGTTGGTGAAAGACGCAAGACTTTCGCTACTGCTCACAGAAGTGATGAAGATCGCCAGGCTTACATCTCCGCCTCTCGACGTGCCTCGTCGGTCATTGCCAAGGCCAAGGCTGAGGCATGGCAGACGACCTGCACTTCTCTTTCACCTAAATCTAATCCTAAATCTGTGCACTCTCTTCTTCGCTCTATTGCTGGCTCTCCTTCCTCGTCTTCTTCCTCTCCTAACTGTTCCTCTCCCAGGGAATCGGCTTCGGTCTATGCCGCTTACCTGAGGTCTCACTTTTCCGTGTCTCAGCCAAAGGCCCTGCGCAGCAGAGCCAGAGGCTACCTCACTGAGCTCCGCCGAGCTACGTGCTCTGTGGAGTCTCACTCGTCCTTTTGCTCTCCCTTCTCTCCCGCTGAATTTCTTGCGGCTGCCTCCAACCTCTCCTCATCCACTGCCACTGGCCCAGACAAAGTTGCCTATCCCATGCTAAAGCATCTTCCTCGCTCTGGCATGGATTTTCTTCTTCACATCTTCAATCTTTCTTGGTCTTCACATTCCTTTCCTTCCATCTGGAAGACATCTTCTATTATTCCCATACATAAGATGGGAAAACCTCTCGACTCTCCTGCTTCCTTCCGGCCTATCTCTCTCACCTCCTGCGTATCAAAGCTTTTTGAACGCATCATACTATCCCGTCTTCTCTTTTTTCTGGAATCTAATTCCATTCTTTCTCCCCGCCAGGCCGGTTTCCGCCCTGGACGGTCTACACTTGATCAAATTCTGTACCTTTCTCAGTCCATTTCGGATGGGTTTAACAAACCCAGGCCGGGCTCTCGGACGATCCTGTCTACTATCGATTTCTCTAAAGCTTTTGACTCTGTCTGGCACCCCGCCCTTTTCCACAAATTTATTTCGGCTGGCCTCCCTCCTTGCTTTGCTCGTTGGACTCAATCTTTCCTTTCTGACAGGCGCGCTTCTGTGGTTTTTCAAAATCACAAAAGCCGCTCCTTTCGAGTCCGTCGAGGTGTTCCGCAAGGATCCGTTCTTGGCCCTGTACTTTTCTCCCTCTTCATCAATGATCTTCCGGCTTCTCTGCCTTCTTCCGTCAGCTGCTCTCTTTACGCTGACGATCTGGCCATTTGGTCCTCCTCCTCCTCGGTCCCCACTGCGGTGGAGGCCACACAAGGAGCTCTGTTTCGATTGGAGCGCTGGTCTGAGTACTGGTGTCTTCCTCTCAATCCGAGCAAATGTGAGGCCTCCTTCTTTTCAGTGGATCCCCACCAGGCTAACCTCCAGCCCAACCTCCTCCTACTCGGCTCCCGCCTCCGTTTTAATCCCACTCCAACTTTTCTTGGGGTCACCTTCGACCGCACTCTTTCCTTTTCTAGGCATGTATCTTCGCTGAAGGCCAAATTTTTCCCACGTCTCAAGGCCTTACGCTGTATCTCTGCTTCCTCTTGGGGCCCCTCTAAGGAGTCCCTCTCTGTTCTGTATAAATCTTTTCTTCGGTCCCTTCTCACTTACGCTTCACCCGGATGGTTTCCTTTCCTAAGCGCTACCAATATCACCAAATTGGAACGCCTTCACCGAGCGGCCAGTCGCGCCATCACCAGCTGCCTCTCGTCGTCCCCTATCCCTCTACTACTCACCGAGGCTTCTCTACCTCCCCCACGAGTCACTCTGACTCACTTCACTCTTTTTTCTCATGAGCGGGCTCTTCGTCTCCCAACCTCCTTTCCCATCTCAGGTTTGGCCAGACTAGGAGTGAAACCAAGACTCTGCAGATCGTCCTGGAGAGCTTTTGCGTCCACTCACCCGCTCATGCTTTCTTCTACTTGTTCTAGGGAGGCTCTTGTTGCTTGCCCTCCCTGTCCTCCTTGGAATCTTCCCTCGTTCACGGTGGAGTCCACTCTTTCCACTCCATGCTCTCGCTCTGATCCCCCTCACTCTCGCCAAGGTGCGGCTCTCGCCCACCTTGACTCTCTTCCTCCTCATGATCTGGTACTCTGGACAGACGGCTCTGTTCCTTTTCCTTTTGGCAAGGGCGGCTCCGGCGTTCTTGCCAACTGCTCTCTCTGTGGCACTGAGGCCACTCTTTCCTTTTCGGCAGGCCCAGTTTGTTCCAGTTTTTCCGCTGAAGCCTGCGCCATTCTGCACGCTCTTTGCTGGTATCGGCAACACCATAAAGTCTGCCATTTTTCTTCTCTTCTCCTCCTGTCTGACTCTCGTTCTGTCCTCGCCACCCTGTCCTCTCCTCCACCTTTCCTGTTATCTCAAACTCTGTGGCAGATCTGGCAGGAACTGTCCTTCTTCTCCTCCTGTTCTATCAGGCTACAATGGGTCCCCGGACACTCGTTTCTCCCGGGGAACGACACAGCTGATGAGCTTGCCAGACGGGGAGCGCTGCTTGTGCCCTCCGCAATCCCTTGTAGTCTCTCTCCTCTTATCTCTCGTATCCACTCTCGTCTTATCTCGGACTGGAGGCGTACTGTCTCCTCAAAGTATTTTGACACACAGGTTCCCTCAATTTCCACTGAGGAACTTGTGCTCCCTCGTCATGCTCGCTGTGTCCTCTCTCGTCTTCGCTGCAATGGACACAGCCTTCTTTTAGGTTCCTATCTCTCCAGGATTGGCAGAATCGAGAATCCTTCTTGCAGCGCTTGTGGACACTCGTCCCAGGACATCTCTCATCTCATTCTGCACTGTCCAGCTACGGACTCTTTGCGCCGCTCACTCTTTGGCGACTCTCTGTCTCTTTATGACCTCTGGTCCAGACCCTGGGGAGTTGCCCGGCTTCTGGGGCTCCATGGTCTTCCGCCATGCCCCCATCCCTCGGAAGGGGTCGGGTAAACAACAACAACAACAACAGGACCACTCTCAGACGCATACTGAACACAGATCTTTATTTCTTTCCCTACAGAGTTCAGATTTTACAAATTCATTGATATTAAATGTTGGTTTAATGTTTCTTATCACAAATCTTTGAATAAAATTTTTGAATAAATTCACATTTGAAAACTTGGGTATGATTGAAAAGTGGTAACATTTTATTGGCCCACCCTGTCTATTTTGGCGCAACGTTTTTTACATGTTGTCTATCAGCTTCCTGGAATAGGTTGGTTGTGTGGCTGCATAAAACTTCAATGTAGCTTTGAGAAAGGGTGAACTTGTTCTTAGTTTACTTTGTTTAGAAAATCCAAAAGGAGAACGATTGTGCTTGGACTTGGATTCGGCTACTCTCAGGGAGTCGTGTTTTTTATGTACGCTGCTGTGATGCGCCTTGGAATTGAACTGGTGGTCAATGGAACGATGACATTTGACGACGTCTATCGGTAGGTTTACTGCCTCCATAACGACACATCGGTTAGAAAGAACGTCCGCCTAGAACGCAATAGGTAGCGGGCTCAAATCTCCACCAAATCATAGCAACTAAACGACTTCTTAAAAATGGTATTTACGGCTTCGCTGCAGCCCTCTGCACGTGTGGGACAACGAGGAGAAAAGGCTGGAAGTTTTCTGGTTGTGCTCTTATTTAACCCTTTGAGGGATAATGTAACACATATGTTACATGATTGTTAATTGTTATATCATTATGACGTAATAAACATTTTTCTGAAATTAATTATAATTTTGTTGTTACCAAATAATTAATGAATTGTCTCAAATTTTATGAATTAGAATCTTATGATCCTTAAAGGGTTAAGGCACTTAACAGGGTTCCTCTATCTTAATGTGGCAGACAGATGATGGAATCGAGCAAGCGGCCCCTCAAGATGACTGTTGATTAATTTTCATCCAGTTTCTTACCAGCGATACCAGGAAAATCCTATCAACCACGGCAAACTTGTTGTCTTTGACTTATTGACTTCAACAGCGGTAAAAATCAATTCCAATTAACAGAGAAATAAATTTAATAACGGAAAACTGAAATTCTGATTAATTCCTCAAATTGCGAAAACAAATGATTTAGTGATGAGCTTGATTTGACACAATTAAGATTCGTTATGGTATGCTTTTCCTTAAACCACAGTTTCTAAAAACAAAGAAACCACAATTACCAAACTGCTGTCAATTACAATAAACAACCATCACTTACAAGAACTGTTTTCGAGACAAAGAATCGAACTGGGCACTAATTGAACTTCAGGGTAACACACCACTTGACACCTTTTACACTTATCAAACAATTACTGTTCAATTATCTTACTCTACGAAGACAATATTTATATTAAGATTAATATTTATATTAAGACCAATATTACAAAATTAATACGTTGACTATTTACTCACGTAATACTAAATCTTTCCATTTTATATAAACTCATCAATAACAATTCCATTTTTAACTAAACAAAACTACAGCTCAGTTTGGTACTACTTTGCATGCAGGCGCGTTTGCATTTGACATGAACAACCAAAAAGCGAGGATTCTACATTGACTACGCGTTGATTACGCGTCACCAAAAATAAACTGTTGGACCTAGCAAAGTCCCTCAAAACACAATAGAAAGTTTGCAGCAAAACTATTTAACTCTGACCAGCCTGATTGAAAGACTAACATTTTTACACAAAGCATGAGCTCATACGAATGGTTCAGTCGAACGCCGTCAGTAAGTTTAACCTCTGCGTTTTGGATCAATACAGTTTAAAATAATCATATTAGTTGTCAATAGACTGAAAGAAGGTCTGTTCTGATACTTTGAAATTGGCAGTTCAGCTGCTCGTATGAAATAGGTTTTTAACCATCAGGCAAATCAAGCCCAAGAGTCTGTCTCAAAACTTTTAACGGCATCCAGATTATAAAGCTTTCATGGCTTAAAAATTTTTACGTTATACTTAGCAATCTTTTAAGAATGAAATAAGAGGTCTCGGTAACCTCTCGCCCGTTCAAACAAAATAAGTTTTATTTGCACTTATTTAACCAATTTTCTGTCAACTACTTTTTCAGAGTTTTAATTGCAGTCATATTCGGAGCGTTAGCTGTTGGCCAAGATATTTCGTTGGCTCCCGATTACTCTGAAGCGAAGACCGCCGCCAAAAGAATGTTTGCACTCTTTGATAAAATACCTGAAATTGATGCTTACAGTGTCGAAGGACAGTCACCCGTAGGTAGAATTAACTACAATCTTTTCGTAGCCATATTTATCACTTAGCTTTTGCTTTTAAAATCGCAATGGCATAGCTGTTGTTTGTGTGTAAATAGTTTGCATTGTCGGGCATCACATGTGTTTGAAACAAAAAGCGTAGCTATTTTGTTAGCATTAGAAAAAGAGCAAACTGCGGTTGCTAATGCCCAACTACCTTCATCAAAGGCTCACTGTAATCTTGAGGCCTTTCGGCAACCAGCGCTTTTTTAGAAGCGGCCAGTTTTTCAAGAAAATCTCAGTAGGTGAGGGCAAGCGATTTTCTTTCCCGCTTTAAAATTGGTTTATTGCCGAGACGTCCTCTCGACTTTCGATCTGCTTTAGATCAGCGCTTCGCCGCTTGTTTGAATAAGATAAAAAATAAAACGAGAAGAACTTATTAAACTCGTCAATTGCAAAAGAAACGGAAAGTTTTGGAGACTTCTGGAAAGGAGACAAAAGAACTTAGAAGTTATGCAACGGGCTTAACTTCTCAAAATTTGGCGACTCGACAAAATTACTCAAAATCGCTGCACATAAAGACATTGTACACACCCTGTACATCTTCTTGCTAGTGTTTTTTAAGATTTCTTCCATTTCCGCAAAATCACCCAGCATTGAAACGCAAAATACGGAAGCACACCAATGTGTGACGCCGCACCAGTTGAAAACACAGCTGTTTTTTCCAGGATATAAAGCGAATGATAAATAGCCAGATATGCTTCTCACAATCTGTAAAAAGCCTAAGGTAATTTTCCGCATTTTCAAAGTTTTAATATGCCAGGGCTGGGTAAAATTCTCCATTGTAACAGGTTAAATGCCATTTTTTGCTAAATAAGATCTAAGCGCCGCTGCAGTTTTGAACACCATCCAAATGGCAAGCATAATGCAAAGTATTCATTTAATCGACAAATTTATTGACAGCTATTGTGCGTTATTACAAGCTTTTGTTCTTCCTGGAAAAGAAAGTGTAAATAAATATTAATAAAATAATTATTATAAAGTGAGAATAGCAAGCTAATCTTGAATTATAGGAGCTGGTGTTAGGCTGTTTAAGATATTAATTTAATTAATTGATATTAACCCTAGAAATACCGGATATTTTTTCTTCAAGAACTACCAAAGGGGTCAATTGACCCTAGCACTTAATATTGCTTGAAAACAATTTCCTGTACACTTTGTTTTTGAAATAATCCTGATTTAATGGTATCTGAAATCTGTTTGTAACAAAGGAATTCAATTGCGTGATAAAACGGTATTTAATTAGCCCTTTAGACGGAATTGCTAGTTGACATCTTATTGAAAAAAAAGTTATTAAAAGAAGGTTTGTAAGCCGTGCTTTTGGCTATAGGTCGTACTCAGGGAAAGAATTACTGAAAAACAGAATAAGATGCTTGCAATTACCTGCTGAAAGTGCTACAAATTGATTCTCAGATAAGACAATTGATTCTCAGATAAAACAGGAAAGATAGCATTCAGGGTTGTCACAAAGTAGTAAACTCGCATCGACCATGTCAAAAGCTATTGTGTAGCATTGTGGCAGTATTCATTCATTTTAGGTTAGACCATGTTGGTAGAGATAGGCGTATAAGCTAAACAATAACCTTTGTAAAAATTGGCATAAAGAATAATCTAGTCTAATTTGAACATAAATTGATATTCCTTTAGCTTTTAGAAACTGTTGCAGCACAACCAAGGCCAGCATGTCGAATATATTTCAAGTTGGCAAAACTTATGACCCTAGAGAAGTTTTGACATTGCTTGCAGCAGATGTTGATTCTGACGAAGAAGATTTTGATGAAAGCAACTTTATTATAACAGAACAGGAGAACAGCTCTCAAGATGATGAGGATGAGTGTGCTGAAAATGAATCTCTGGAAAACGAAAATCTTCACCCACCAAACAGTAACAGCGAAAGTATATTGAGCAGGGACGGAACTATTTGGGAAAATCGACCGCCGAATGCCAATGGCAGAACCAGCAGGCGTAACATTATTCGAACCAGACCAGGAACAAAACAATTTATTCTTGATAGAGTTGATACGGCGCTGGATGTTTTCAAAGAACTGTGGGGTCACCAAAACTTCGAATGCATTTTACGGTTCACAAAGGCTGAAGCTCTTAGGCAGGGAAATACTACATTTTCTATCTCTAAGCAAGAATTAGATGCATTTTTTGGGCTTTGTCTTCTTCGTGGGGTATTCAAAGGAAAAAACGAGCCACTATCAAGCTTTTGGGAATCAGATCATGGACGACCCATCTTTCGTGAAACAATGTCAAGAAATAAGTTTCAATCTATTCTTAGATACATTCGATTTGATGATAAAAATTCCAGACCAATTCGCCGAAGAATAGACAAGTTTGCTGCAATTTGAGAATTATGGAATTCAGTGATGGATAATTGCCAGAAGTCGTATTTTCCTCATGCTGATGTAACAGTAGATGAGCAACTTTTTCCATGTCGATCGAGGTTAGCCCGTATTTTTGATAAACAATATTTATTATTATTATTATTATCATCTCCGCATAGTCATTCATTTTAATTTATTGACAAATACAACTTGAAATATCCAGTGACAATCTTTATACAAATGTCTTTTTTATATACGAAAACAATTTTTATGATGCTATTTGATTTTTAGGTGTCCGTTTATTCAGTATATACCCCAAAAACCAGCAAAATTTGGGATAAAATTCTGGATGATCTGTGATGCCACAACGTACTACGTTTTACGAGCTTTCCCTTACGTCGGCAAAGAAGAAGATCGAGCTTCGACTGGGCTTGGTGAATTTGTGACATTGTCGTTATTGGAGCCTTACCAAAATGCAGGTCTGAATGTAACTTGTGACAATTTTTTTACATCCTTGTCTCTTGCAAAAAAACTTTTGCAACAACATACAACAATAGTGGGTACCATCAGAGGACATCGAAGAGAAATTCCGAATGAAATCTGCTTTGAAAAAGATGCTGCTTTTTATTCATATAATTTTTTCTTTACATTGCCACCAGAGAGCATCATGATACTCAGCTACAAAGCAAAGAAAAACAAGGTAGCATTCTTGCTTTCCTCTGAACATAAGACAGTAGAAGTTCATGAGGGGGAGAAGAGAAAGCCAAAAGCAATTTTGGACTACAACAAAAACAAAGGTGGAGTTGACACTGCAGATGAAATGCTTCGGCCATATTCTAGTAAAGCTTCATCTAGGAGATGGCCTTTCGCAGCATTTTTCAATCTGCTGGGTATTGTGTCACTAAATACGTACTTGATATGTAAGGATATTACCTTGTCTGCCCAAAACCGACGTCAATTTTTAATCAAGTTGGGAGAAGAGCTTTGTGCTTCAGAACGGAGTCGCCGGCATGAAATGCCCCATTTGCTTCGATTCAAACGAATTCGCGATAGAGCTGATGAAGATTTACCACCGACTAAAAGAACGAAGTACAGTATTTGCAATTCTAACAAAACTCGCACGAAGTGTGGAAACTGCTCTCGCTATGTTTGCGGCACATGCTCAACACCAATGTGCAAAGACTGCATCAATCTGGAACAAGAATAAACTTTTTGGGAGTTTTGTGCAAGAAAGTAGCCGTGAGGGTCAATTGTCCCCTTTGGTAGTTGGCGTAAAACTGGATATAAATGCACTGTTTTTTCGTCGAATTTTTGTGTTATTCAATTGGAGTGTGTAATAACCCAAATAAAGAAAAGTCAAAAAATCTCAACCTCCTATGTTATCTATGTTTTGTTTATTTTAGAAAAAATAAAGCAAAAAGGGTCAATTGACCCCTTTGGGAGTTCTAGGGTTAAGGCATATAGGCTAACTGCAATCAGTTGAATAAAATACCACTTCCACGACCGGTTTTGTTCCTATTAGAACTCGTCGGTTCAATACCTGAGTCCACCTGACGAGTTCTAATAGGAACGAAACCGGTCGTGAAAGTGGTATTTTATTCAACTGATTGCAGTTAGCCTATATGCCTTAGTATCAATTAATTAAATTAATAAGCTAATCTTGATTTCCAATCTTTCGATAAACTTGAGGCTCCTAGTTCACAGCTAAACTTTGAATCCAAGCTCAACTACGGTAGCTTCAAAATAAAATCCACTTGGCATCGATTTATTCACGCTTGAAATAGGTGTTACTTCTATTAATAGTAATAACTTTTCCGGCAGGTACACTGCAAAGGCGAAGTTGAAGTCAAATCTGTATATTTCCATTACCCAACCCGACCCGATGTTCCCATTTTAAAAGACTGTAACTTTGAAGTAAAGCAAGGACAGACTCTGGCCTTGGTGGGACAGTCTGGGTGCGGAAAATCGACCTCTGTGCAGTTGATTGAGAGGTTCTATGACCCAATACAAGGCTTAGTTGTAAGTATATCCAATGTGTGTTACAGAAGCTAATATTGATTCCAACTTTTAATGGCATAATACGTAAGCTTAAAAAATTTGAATGAGTTTAACCAAAAAAGTGAAAATTCCAAAAAAAGTTTAGAGCAATGCTTTGAGCTGGCAGAACGAAAAGTTTTTTCAAAAGGCCACTAAGCATTTTAGATATTACAATTTTCCACTATTTGACTAAAATGAGTTTTGAAATTATCAGATTTTTTTAATTATTAGTTGAAAGCAATAAGAGGCCTTTTTTAAGTTAAATAACTTTTCTTTCTTTTTTTTTGATGATCCATTTGTCAAAAGCAATTTTGACGCTCCTTTTCGAGTTAGGATCTTGTGTTTCCCAGAGATCAACTTCTTGAACCTAAAATTTGAGTCATTTAGGGGAAGGAAGCACAGATAGTGGTTCTTCAAAGCCATCATCATTATAGCAGGGCACGAGCTGGAAAATATTGGGTTGCAGTTGTCTAAAAGAAGTGTTTCCATAAAAATGCAATATAAAAATATCCAGGAATTCATTTTTATTTTGTCTTTTTGAGACATCTTAGCTGAGGGTACCATAAGCAAGATATGCCCAATGTTCCCAAAACCAACGTTTAATAAAAGGGTGATCTACGAAGCATATTACGCAACATGACCGTAAATTTTGATGTCAGACATTAGATGGAACTGACATCCGGGAACTCAACGTGTCGTGGCTACGTCAACAAATCGGACTCGTGTCACAAGAACCTGTTTTGTTTGATCAAAGCATTAAAGAAAACATCGAGTAAGTAGTCTAACCATCTGTCTGTTTCTCTGCAGGCTACAGTAATTTATTTGTCGGGAAGAATCCATGGCTACAATTAGACTACCAATGCTTGATCAAAACCCAAGAATAAGCAGAAGTTTAAAGTAGTAATTAATGACAATTGCTTGATCGCGTATTGGTAAAGAAGGTTGAAATTGCTACATTGATCAGCCATCATATATTAAATTGGCTGATCTTTGCGATTTAATCTTTTCGGGTGTTATTGCAGCGCTATTTCATCAATTGGAATTGAGTATGCTTGACTTGTTGCTTACTGTTATAAACATCTTTTGTGCAATTGCATTTCAGCCGAAAGCATGTTGACTCAAATGTCTTTATTTTACATAAACACGTTCCAGGTGATTCAATCTCTCTTTCTTGATCATTGATTCCATTAGTCAAGAAAATTGACTTCATTGACATTCAAAAAAGCCATTCTAAACATTTAATCTGAGGCACACGCAACTCCCATAGATTTTTTCTGAGCTCAGTTCTTGAAGTGTCATATCTTACAGCACGAAAACCAGTGCCTTGGTGATATTCAACTAGTGACTTTTTAGTTGTAGGGACAACACTTTGTGTTGAGACCTATTTGTGCTTTTGTCTTTTACCCTCCAGACACATTCAATAAAATGCCATTTGTTTGTTTTTATTTTAATAATTATACATTCCGTGATTCAACATCTCACTTATCTTACTAACATAAATTATAGTTGAAGAAAATAGAATTGCATGATTTCCTTTTTTTTTTTCTTGATTCCAGATGTGGAGACTGCACGCGAATTGTCAGTTTTGATGAGGTTGAATCTGCTGCCAAGAAAGCAAATATCCATAACTTCATCGTGTCTCTACCTGATGTAAGAAACTGCTATCAATTTTGTGATAGGATGCCAAATTTCTCATAAAGCGTAATCGAATGATGTTATAAAATTGTAAAGCAAGGGTTCCCAACCTGTGGTACGCGGAAGCTTTTCTAGTGGTACGCGAGATGTTTTCCAAAAATGCAAAAAAAAGTATTTGTTTTCACAGAAATTACCACCCAGACAAATGTAGTAATGTGAATTTGGCTTCAGTTCATTTTTTTGTTTCTCAATTGTAATATATATACATTAAACATCTACATACAGTATATGTACGATGTAGCAAACTGTTACGTAGACTAGATAGCTCGATTGGCGTTTTTTTTTCTTTCTATAGCGTATCTGCAACAGCAGCAAGCTGCAACACGATAAAATATTCTAGCTAGCGTGTTACACAATATCTCCGATAACGAGCTTTTGGTTAAAACTTATTATGATGTATCAGACGCGAAAAGAACTGGTTTATACAAATTTTTTAGAAAGAAATGTCATAGACTTATTAGTGAAGAATCTTCTCGAAAGTTCTATCGTCAGTATATGTACTGACTTTTGCTTGTGCCTCATATTTTTGTTTATTGGCGTTTGGGAGTTCATTCAATGATAGACGATGGAGGCTTTGTAAATTTTGAAATAAAATTCTGCTGTTCTAGCTAGCTATATTTTATCTGCTGTTCTACCTGACTATATTTTTCTTTGCTGTTGGAATATGGCTGTTTTATATGCTCGTGAAGCTGCGATAGGTGCTCGGACCTAATTTTTGTGCCTCAGTTGAATACAGAAGATTGAACCCCAAGTCTTGCTGCGAATTTTGTCTTTCTTTTCCAAGTTAGTTAGGAAAGCATAATCGAAAGTGCTACTCCTAACTGCCTTTTAACAACCTTTCCTAAGTTGGCGGCATAGACTCAGGAACGTATACACACACATTCTGCTGACTGAGTAGGTACAGTGCTGTAATTAGTTAACTTACTTAATTGTTTTTATCGACTATATAACTTATTGTAAATATTTAATATATAAAAAGTAGCATTTGGTTTTATTTCATATTATTATCTTGTCAAATAAAGATGCCCAAGCGACAGTATAGCGATCAATATATTAATTTTGGTTTTATTGAATTGAAGAATAGGGGGAATTTGTGCCACAATGTGTGGTGTGTATGAAGACATTATCAAATGCCTCAATAAAGCCAAGTCTTCTACAACGCCATCTCCAAACTAATCATCCAGACAAGAAGGACCGCGATCCTAATTATTTCAAGCGACTTGGAAAAAATGCAAAAAAACAACGACTAGACAAAACGGGGAGGCAATATCAGCGGTCGGTGGGGATAACGACAGCTTCCTATGAAATCGCACTTCTTGTGGCGAAGAACAAAAAGCCTCACACAACAGCTGAGGAACTCATCGTGCCTGCAGCAAAAGTGTTGATGAAGCATGTGATCGGCAATGAAGCAGTGTTTCGGTGTCAAATAATACAATACAGCGGCGTATTACAGAAATGCCTACTGATATCAAAGAACAAGTCATCACGAAAGTACAGGGATTAAAATATGGATTTGCCATACAACTGGTCGAATCAACCAACGTATCAAACTACGCACAGCTTCTGTTCTATGTGCGTTATGCTACTAAAGATGCAATTCGAAGTGAATTACTATAGATCCATGAAATGAGAACTACAACAAATGAAAAAGACGTGTTTGAGCTTGTTGATAAATTTTTCAAAAAAATGGTCTCCAATGAACTAAGCTAGGTGGTAGTGCCACTGACGGCGCTCCGGCTATGCTTGGCAGAAAATCTGGGTTCCAAGCTGGCGTGAAGGCAGTGTCTCCATCTGTCACTTCCGTTCACTGCTCTGTACACCGATTCGCTCTCGCTGCTAAACTTTTTCCTCCCGGTATAAAGACAAGGTTGAACCTGGTTGTTAAGATGGAAAACTACATTAAGATATCTGCCTTGAATAGTCGTCTCTTCAAGGTCATTTGTGAAGATATCGGATCAGAATACACGTCATTGCTGTTTCATGCGGAAGTGAGGTGGCTGTCTCGAGGGAATACCACTATGCGTCTTTTTGTGCTGAGAAAGAAGCTGCTTCAGTTTTTCCAAATAAAAAAATCACAAATTTTAGAAGATTCTTGAAAACAAAAACTTCATTCTTCACCTTGCCTACTTGTCACATATTTTTGGAGTCATAAATTACTTCAGTTGTTTTCTTTAGAGGCCTGAGAGTAATGTCATTGATTACTCAATCAAACTCATTGCATTTACCCAAAAACTCGATTTGTGGACAAAAAACCTTGAGAACAGACAATTCGGAATGTTCGAGAATGTGGCGTCACTTGCAGAGGAACCTAGTATTGCGTTTGGTCAAGAGATCATCAAACATCTTCTTCTGTTGAAAGATGAAATCAAGCAGTACTTCTTCAATGATGGTGATGCACAAGCATGCACTTACATTCGGAATCCATTCACTGTCAAGCCTGGCGATCTCCCAGTGGGAACTGGTGAACAAGAAGAACTCATAGATTTGTAGTGCAATGAAGGTGCACAGGAAAAGTTTAAAAATCATATATTGGCCGAGTTCTGGTTGAATTTAAGTCCCCCTATCCGGCACTAGCAAAAAATGCAATTCCTCAGTTTCTCATGTTTTCAACGACATGGGAATACAAACAAGGATTTTCTACTTTTCTTACAGTCAAGTCGAAGACAAGAAATGGTCTCGCAAACCCAGAGCACAATTTCCGATGTTCTGTGAGCAAAATATCTCCGCGACCTGCCAAACTAGTCGAACAAATGAAATCGTAGCCATCGTTTTGACTTAAGAGTACATATTGATCGATAAGTTAAATATTTTGCTTGTTTATGTTTATGTACATGAGAAAATAAGTTAAGTATAGTTTCGTATATTTTTTTTATTGCGGACTCGTTTACTTGTATTATGTTTGTATGTTATTGTGTATGTTAATCTTTTTGTACAGTTCTTTTGTGGACAAAAACTAATTGTCAAATTAGGTGGTACGCAGCTACAAAATAACTCCATAAGTGGTACACAGCAACAAAAAGGTTGGGAACCCCTGTTGTAAAGGAATCAATCTATTGCCATGAACCTTGTTGCCAAAGTTGTTATAACGCGTTATGGCATCAGTTTTTGAATTTGTAAAATAAATAATCTTGTCATTTAACAGATCAGCTTTAATAACATGTCACAATTTGTGTTGTTAATTGCTAGCTTTGATTGTGAACATATATTTTCAGGGTTACAACACAAGCGTCGGCGAAAAGGGGAGTCAGCTGTCAGGAGGACAGAAGCAAAGAGTTGCCATCGCACGTGCTTTGCTGAGAAACCCCAAAATTCTTCTCTTGGATGAAGCAACTTCAGCGCTTGATACAGAAAGCGAAAAGGTTTGTCTTTGGCTAGAAATTCAGTAACAACTGTATTCAAGCTTGTATATATTACTAGCCAGGTCTACCGGCGTCGCCCTTTGGGTTCCCATCAGCCGGCTGCGCCGGCTTCAGCCGATGGGTGATGTTTTTTGACATACGGTAGCTAATTCTCGTAACAAAATAAAAAGTGCCAGTTTTTGAGAAAAAACCATTAAAAAAGCTTTATAATGGGTGGCACAGAACTGCTATATTTTTTCCAAAGTCTCTTGGATCCCTGTAAACGTCTTGGTTTAACTGTTTGCAGCACAGACCTACTATGAAACTGGACTTGCTCACAATTGAAACATTTAGCGACATCACAAGCGCTATTTGTATGACTTAAACCTCTGGCTGCAAGTTTGTTGCTTGGTTGTAACGAAATTGCAGCTAGAAAAAGAGAAAGCTAACTCAAAGTCAACCAGTTGTTGTAATTGAGTACTTGCTGTTAGGTTGTAGTTCAAAAGTGCAATGCATCAACCAGGTTATTGTGCAATAGATGCGAATGATTTCTGTGATTTCTGCAAGATTTTACATAAAAATTGGTAATTTGTTTAACTTTGCCTCTTTGTATTAGAATTCGTTAGAGCTCAAGATCAGTCAGGCTTGCGACACGACTACACAAAAGCATTCCAATGTGCCATTGCATTGCCAAATAAAACAGGCTTTTAGACTTAGGGGTATGTTAATTGTTATGCATCATTGTTTTTCATCAGGCAGCACATCATTTGTTTGGTTTTGAAGTGGCAATTTATAACCAACAACTTCAAACAAAGCTTGCTGCCTGTTGCATTGCTTTTACTTCAATTGTACTAGCACCATTATGACATCATTGTGTACGTTTAAAGCGTTCAAGAAAAAACTTGTTTTAAATGCTTGAAATGCTTAAAAAAAATCTGTTGTTTCACTATCAATTCAGCTTAAATGGTTGCAGAAATTTGTTTATCGAAAGCACTTTGTTAACACCCTTCGAAAAAGCTTGAAGTCGCGTTTCTACAATTAGTAGTTTTTGAGAAAATGCTGAGAACAAATTTTGCAATCAGGCGTTTGCTGTGACGTCATCTTATACCCCAAAGTGACAAAATTTTTGCAAGTAGGTTAGTTGGCTTTGTTTAAGCCGGCTTTTGTTTAAGCCAAAAACTGTTTTCCCTGTCAAGAAATTGAAATACAAAAATCATCTTTAATTGTGACGTCCTTACGGCGACAATAATTCTCTTATGACACTTACTCCGGTCAGATGATTAATTATTTCAAGTTTGATGATAGTGCGCTCAGTAGATTTGGAAGAGAAAAAACGAAAGCACGCTCCAACTCACTACTGCAATTACAGACAGAACTCTGCTTTATAAATAAGATGGCTGATTTATAACATTTTGGAATAGGTTAAAACTAATCCTTCAGCCACCAAATACAAAAGGGTAACAAAATGATTTCGAGACTACCTTGCAACTGGTGGCGTAGCCAAAAACAAATTATGGGGAAAGACCAACATCACAAAATTTGTTGGATAAACCTTCATCGGAGCTTGATATTTTTTACCCCCACTTTCGTCCATTTTTACCTCAAATTTGTTGAATGACTTTTTTTTGGAGATCGACGTTTTGTAGTTATAATGACGAAAAATATCCTCATTTCTTCCTAGGATTCAAAAAATTTTGGAGTATAATAATCCTTGAGCCCTCTCCTTTCCCCATAGCTACGTCTTTGCCTGCGACAGTAAGCGCAGCTGTTACGTGTTTTCAAACTCACGGTTTTTTTGATTAGTACAAATCAAGCTATATTTTTTTAAATATATCTAAAACTTCATAGTTTTTATCAAAAGTTAGTTAGCCTAGCTGTGGTATAAGCAAATAAGCTTTTTCCAGTAAAACTTCATTATCTTTATTCAAGGTCGTCCAAGATGCTTTAGACGAGGCGTGCCACGGACGCACCTGCGTCATAATTGCTCATAGACTGTCCACTGTGAGGAACGCTGATCTAATTGCTGTGATTGACGAGGGGCGAGTTGCCAAAGTGGGGACCCACGACCAACTGATTGCCAAAAAGGGGGCTTATTTCAGGTATTAATATATTTCGATTTACTTGTGTTTTTAGAGAGATACGATTTACTAAATAAAACAAAATATTTGATAATAATAAGGCTAAATTCTAACTTTTGTTCTACCAGTGAGTAATATTTACCTCACAAATTTCTTTGGTGGCGCCTTTATTTAGGCACGTCTTACACGATAAATTATATTGGACAATCTAGTAAGGTTTGTCTTAAATGGCGAATAATTGGACAATCCTAGCAGATTAAGCTTGTGCGTCCGCTTATTTTGAAAATTTTGATAATATGTTGCTGTAGTGAATAAGTTTCCAATTTATTCTGATGATGTTGGCCGTTTTGGCCGACCAAACTTTAGATTAAATATCAGTGCAAATTAAATATAGGCACGACCAAAAATATAAGTGATGCAGAAAATGTGGGCAAATGTTGCCAAGAAAAAGTTTTGATATTTAATATTTTTAAATCAGGGTATTTTGCATGGAGTTTTGACCAGTGGAAAAGTTTGTTGCTGACTTCAATCTAACACATTGCCTGTCATGAAAACTAAGAAAGACAGACCTCTAGTAATATGCCATCTTGTTTTGCAGTTTGATCAACGCTCAACTCTTTGACTGAAAACAGTCCCTTTCCAGAGGATTAAACCAGGCACTCACCAAAACCGATTGTCTCAATTTTTAATAATTTAGTTAGCAGTTTTATTAAAGGTTAGTTTAACAGCCGTGTTCAGACGTAAGACATTGGTGGCCTTAAATTCTAAAACTTACACTTGGAGCGAAAACTATCCGTATATGTGTTGCTCTCATATCACTTGAAACTGTGTAGCAACACTATGCCACCGTAACAAATCTGGCAACGTTGTTCAATACGACTTACACTATTTGGCTAACCTATACCTTGTGCTGTTATTTATTAAAAGCCTATAGGCGTATCTTGTTTGCACAATATTTTTGTGATCACGTTTTAATTTTTGATACGATTTTCTTGATCTCTGGGTTTGTTTTCCAATAAAAGTTTTTTACTTTGCATCTTCAAGCGTGTTTATCGAGTCAAAATCTAATGAATGAAGCATTATTTGATGTAACTTTCAAGCCAAATTGGCAATTAATATTTTTGAGAAAAGCATCGGTAAGGCTTATAGCTTTATCATGAGCTTGGTCTGTTAGTTCTATAACCAGGGCAGTTGAGAGGCTGACTGCAACCCTGTACCGGATTTGATGGGATTGTTGCACTCTAGTTGAAGACTTTTTATTAAATCAATAGTTGAAAACTAATTTTTGTACTATTTGGGATTGAAGACTTTTTTAAATGAGCTTCATGTTTTCTTGCGGGGTAGCACAACAGCAGACGCCATTGGCCTTTAAGAAAATTCCAGGTCTGTAGGCTTCCCCAAACAGCGCTACTGCTTATAACCATCAAACAAAACAGTTTAAACTAAGCTGTGGTCCCAATAAACCTACCACAATTTCAAAAGAGTTTGCATTCCCTAATACAGTAAAATGATAGTTTTTCTATAGAAATTACTAAAAAAACTGCCAAAAAATGAGGTTCTGCAATAAAAGTACAAACCTTTTTAAGCGGTCTGAATTGAAACTTTTCATTTCAGTAGAGCAACCAAAACAATTTAGCGAAACATTTACAGGACATACACAATTTGTAGGGGTCTTGAGTGATGCGCTTATTTTGAATTGGAAAGCTTTTGAAAATAGCTGGATCCTCTATTGCAAATTTTAGCTTGAATTGCTTGATAGCCTATCATATTTAATAACCTATATCTCCGCTTGATGGTTTCCGCCAATCAAAAAAATCATGACAAATTTTCTTTTTTAATGCGCAACAGTTCTGCAATCACCGTGAGATTTAAACTCATGACTCTTCAATAATGATTTTTGCTATAGATGGCTTGGGTTTTCAAAATATTTTTCAGACTAATTGTAACCTGGCCTACAGGGTAACATAGAAGGAACAACAATTTAAAATTTTGTCGATCCATGAGGTATGACGCAGTCCTTTTTTTTTGATCATTATCGTTGAATGAGCTTGAGCAAGATCAATTGGCGTAGCTCCACTGTAATCGTTGTCGCTGAGGAATTTTGAGATCAGACTCAAATAAAAACATACCTTCCACATTTGTGTGACTACCTTTTTAAATTTTCCTTAATGAGCAGAAAACAAGAAGTAAAATAGGCTCGTCATGAGGAGGAAATGTTTTCTTATCCAAATTTTTATTCTTTAGTCGTCATGAAAATTTTGTTGGGTCAAAGCCTAAATTAAGTCATGTGTTAGAATTTACTTTGGGGTGACTAATATTACTGGAAAAGAGTGTTTCTACCACAGGTATGCAACCAAGCAGAAAAATCGCCACGAAAAGTTTTATCCAGTAGGAAAACATCATTGTGATATTTGAACACCCCATCTTGCGATCATTGCCGACGTAAAGCAGTGCTTCAACCCGTTCGATTATAGTAAGGACAATGAGTTTCAAAATGTAAAAAGATACATAGCATGACCAAGCAGTAACACGAGATGGGTAACAAACTATTTTTTAAACAATATAATAGCTTGCGTAATAGTGAGTGACCTTTGGACTACCTTTTTTTCACACAAAACGCTTTGCAAAATCAAAGTGGTCACAATTCAGACTTGGATCGGTCATGATTTTTCTTCTTCGTTTATAGCAGGAAGTTGTAACTAAGTTTCAGTCGAAGTTTGCTCCATTGCAGATGAAATGGCGCCAAGAAGAGCTGTGTATCCGGAGGATTATAAACCGTAAGTAAAGTGAAATAAATGAGGTTGGGAATACTTCTGGGAGAAGAAAGGCCAGTGGAATGCCTACCCATCTCCAAATTGTATACTTGAACAATCTCAAATTAACCACTAGAGCAAATGCTTATTCTTTATGTAGCTCATCAAAGGTGTAAAAATAGACTTTGGAAAATGGGGATAAAATTTATCTCTATTGTTTTAACTTATTTAGTTTTTTAGTTTTTCCATAAATTTCGCTTGGTAAATATTATGAAATAGCTTTCTTTGCAGCTGGTACTTAATTTAATAGAAATATATTTAGGAAAAAGTAATAAAATGAAAGTTTAATGAAATTAATAAAACATTGTTAGAAACAAATTTACCCCTTGCAATTCTTGCTATTTTATTCGAAAATAGCATAATGGTGGAATTGAGTTTAAAAAATTTGTTGAGAGGGCGTGGCCTTTATAGCACATTGGTGACGGAGCTTCGACATAACTGTAAACTTTCATTTTAATTAAGGAAACTACGATGAAACATGGTGATAGAAATTCGCCACAAACTTATTAATCAAACAATTTTGGTAAGAAAGATGAACTAAAAACTTTCAGGCGAACCCACTTGTGGTGGCGACTTATACTTTAGCGCCCGGTTGTTGATCAAAACAAGGTTTAATTGAACTTTCTACATCTGGTTTTTGTGACGTAGGTTAGTCTTGCTCACGTACTCTAATTCGACACAAAATGATACTGTTGTGTTGCATGTTTGATAGGCTTGGCTGTGCAAAATGTGGAAGAAAAAGGCCTTACTGAAAAACGACAATCTTTGACGACAACTCGAAGAAACAATACAGGCCGTATAGTATTTCTCTGCCGTTTTCACAGTTTGCACAATTGTTTAAACCAAAACAATCAGTGTAGCTACATGTAATCGCTCTAAACTTCTTATTTTATTGTTGCTTATTTTTATTCTCCGATTACGAGAAAACCTTTTGTTGGCTGTACATAGAACACGTTGTTTTGACCAGGTTCGTAGTCGCCAGTGCTGCTGCCACAGTGCATTTCATCCACAAGCAGTCGACCTAGCAGGGACATTGCCGTAAAATGCTTTTTTTCCAGTGCACAACACCATAGCCGTCGTGAGGCGCGAGTTCGCGATTACTGTCACCATAAACGGTGCTGCAATCCACTCCACGACGTTGGTGACAAGTTCACTTGTCTTGCTAATGAAAAAAGACAAAAATTCTTCTGGCATTTTGCCTTTGAAAAATTCTTTTCAGCATTCTTCTCATCAACAAAAACTATTGGTCAAAAGGCCTAGCCTTGATTTAACTATGACCAGGTTTTGAGAAATTTTGTCTTGTTTTTCAACCGATTTTGAAAGCAATTATTTTGTACCTCCCATTGAAGTAAAACGTAAACCGTTTTTAAGGCGATCTCTCAGAAGCAAATCAAGTTTCAGTAGATCGTCTCGTTCAAGTAATTCTAATGAGTCATCAACAAGTGAAGACAAGGAAAAGAAGAAATACATTTCATACTGGCAGTTGGTGAGATGTTTAAAAAGCAATATTTATCAACAGCAAAATAATTCTTTGAACAAGCAAAACGAAAACCAATGACTTAAAGGTATGTTTGATAAATTGATTTCATCTTAAGCAAAAAGAGAAGAAAATGAGTCGAAACAAAAAACACAAAACAAAAAACCACATAGACAAAACAATCGTATTTTAGGGCGCGAAAAAGAAATAAAAGCACGCATCTGAAATACAACACTGAAAAACTCTACCACTAAGTTACATTATGCTGTCCCATCATAGGAGACTGTTGCGGAATAAGGTGAGTCACCCGTCCTGCACCTTAATGACAGATGAATGAAGATTCTTCGACTGAAAAATTCACTCGGTAGAGTTCAACGGCCTCCTTCTAAGCTCTATCTTTTGGACTAACGACTTACGCTTGAGAAGCTAAACTACCAGCCCACTCTCTTACATTACTAACTCTATTGACACATATGTTTGTTGTACACAAATAATCACCGATTACTAACACCACTAGTTTTCTTTTGCCTTAAAAGCGAATAATCCCCCTCCCCTATACGCGCTCTGTTGCTTGCCTTCAAGCTCTTCACTCTTCTCGCTCGTCTCTTCTGTCGTCTCTTTACTTCCCTTCTTCCTTTCCTTTTTTCTGGCACACAATCTACTCGTAAATATGCTCTCCATGCGTCACCTAATAGAGAAATAATCCCCAAATATATTCCGAGTTTAACCAATAAAAATTGCTAGAAACTAAAATTAACCAGGAAAGGTTTGTAGACGGGGAATACCGGAAACATTTACTCAAAGAAACAACCAATGAAATCGCTAAGAAAATAAACAAGAAAAGGCTTGTTTATGGGGTAGTGCCGCAAACAACTACCAACATAACAAACAAAAATCGCTTAGAAAATAAAATAGATAAGGAAGGGTGTGTATACGGGGGAATACCGATAATAATTACCAAAAACAAAAAACTACGTTGAAACGGGACAATGGCTTGACTATTCTTAAGATTATTATTGTTACAGAGACTATCTTTGGCGTTAGAAGTTTACATGTTCTCCGCTTGAATTGTGATCAAAAGATCAATTGGCTAATTTTTTGTGAACTAAAAATCACATGTTGGCAAAAATTCTGATTCATTCCGTTGGAGCGAGATTGCGTTTAATTTCTAGTAGACCTGGATTCAATTCCCTTGTCAAATATGATTCACGATTTTAAAACGAAATTTACAGATCATTTGTGTGTCGCACAGCAACAGCAGCAGTAGGGAAAAAGTAACATAGCATTGAATAACCTCAGTCATTATTACTGGAAAAGTATGTTGATGCAAAAAACCGTAGCAATTAAAATCTCCAAAAATCTCTTCGACATGTTATTATGGACTTTGTTTTTTTAGTATCGTTTTGTGGACGGTTTTGACATTTTCTTGATCATATGTGGAACGATAGCTGGCGTTGCGCACGGAGCAGGACTTCCAATTATTTTTGTTGTGTTTGGACAGCTGACCAGTGACTTTGTCACCTATGGAAGATACCAACAATGCGGCCTCAACTACCCGCAATGCTTTGCGGCAGGATTGACTACTACCACACAGCTGTAAGTACTAAGCAAGCTTGAACAGCTTATAGAAGAATTCTTGATAAAAATGTCAATTCATTTGATCACGTCAAGTGAACGGACAACTTACATCCCGCTTTACTTAAAGCAGTTAATTTTCACTTCTAAACATACAATCGTTTTTGCAATAAAACAATATTTGTAAAAATTCTGAAACCAAGGTTATATCCTAATCACTATATAAGTAGTGAAGCAACTCGAAGTAAAAGTTGTAAAAGCAATTGACAACAGCGATGCAAGTGACAAGAGCTTAAATTAGATTTCAGATGGTGGTAGAGACAACAAATATAGTATTGACAGGGAGCATAAGGAAATTGGAGAAACGTGCGTAAGGGACAACGAGCATACGGGGAAATGGGAGCATGGACAGTGAGCATGTGCCCAAATTCCATTTTACACATTTGCTGTGATAAGATAGGAATTAGGTCGTATTGACAAGTTAATTTTTTTCTAATTGTATTTTGTTAGTGTTGGCATAAAAATTTTTTCTATGATGCATTTACTCAATTTAAACAGCTCATAAAAACAAAGTAAAATAATACAGGTACAAAAGGAATGTCATTGCATGCGAAAGTAGGCTTTGTACATGGTTGGATAAAATTTATTTCTGGTAGAGCCAATGTCACGGTGTCGCGTAAATAGAGTTTTGGTTCTATGTCAACTTTAATTTTTTTTTAAATCAAAGCGACTTATAGTATTGCTCAGATAATCAATTCTGACTCCAACTCAACAGCTAGGTGAAGATTGATTTCTATTAAATACATATCACAATACCTCAAACCAAGCATTTCTTGATGAAGAACAGAACAGATATATTCGTGGAATAACTCGATACTTTAAAATTTCTTTACTTGTCGATCACACAAAACCAATGGACTCTCAAATCAAGGCAGAAAAACTATATCAATCGATTAACCACTTGATTCTCGCCACGCTAATATGCCACACAATATCCACATCAAACCACCACAGAACAATGCGCTATCCGTCTCCATACTACTCCAATCTCAATACACTCTTGTGGACTCTCTTGCATTTTCTTGCACTCCCTTGCACTCTCTCTGTGTAAAAATCACCTCGTCTTTAATATGTAAATGGGGAGCAATCTAGAAAAATCAAGAACGATATCACATGACAAAAAAAGCACCCGCTAATTAATTACGTCACATCTGCAATCGAAAACTTTTGAGAATGAAAAGGAGCATTCTAGGTCGGTCTTAAACGTAATCGTATTATCTGCCATTGTAACGTCATAAAAAAGGCGTGTTACAATACAAACCCTAATTCAAAAGAAAAAGGTTTTTGCAAAACAACCGAGATATAAAAACAAATTTAGATTCGAGACAATTCTACATTCACAAGTAAAATAATTACAGCAGAACGAAAGTAATAAATTACTGAGGCTGTACATACAGCAACTATTCTAACAAAGCAAATTTACTTCTTCGTGGCACGCGGGATGGCGATTTCAGTATATCTAACAAATACCAGTGGCATGAAAAATGAAATACATGGCTTTGTAAGTCCTAAAAACACGGCGTAATTAATCCAATGTTTAGGTTTCTAAATTTTATCAATTTTATCCTTATCATCAGTTCGTTACTGATGTCTTTCAAGGTTGCAGTAAATGTTACCTTGAGGAGATCTAACCTTTTTGAATTCGAAAACTTTTATGATCTCTTCCAAAATCTTAAGAAGTCTTTTAGTTAAGAACTCAGTGATCAAATATTTAAACCCAAAAGCTGATTTAAGATCTACTTTGTAATTAAATATAATATTTCCAGTAGTTTTGCTTACAAACGTAATACTTGTGCTTTCGCGATTCTCAATTGATGATTTTTTAAAAAATTTACAAAATTAGTTTAGTTTAAAGCTGCTTTTTAATCTTATTTCTTAACCGAATTTCAAACTTTTTCTACCAAATTAAGGATTATTTCAAAGAAATTTCAGTAATATATGATTTGTATCTTTTCTTTTTGCTTTTATACAAGAAAATTTAAACTTTGGCATTTAATATGTAAATTTTTACCAACCCTCCAAAATGTAGTAAGTTGAGTAAAAATACAAAAGTTTAAAAAATGAAGGCCGTGATAAAGTACTAGCAATTAGCATCTTTTGAAAATTTAGAAAATTTGCTTTCCGGCAATATGTAACTCTACATAGTTTGGGGTAAAGATTAGCTTATAATGGCTAATAAGATATTGCTTGCCCTACATCATTTTCCATCTTTAGATGAACAATTTTTCAACCAGACACAAGAAACTTGTAATTTTTAGAAAAAGTATGTTCCTTAGTACATTTTGACAATTTTTCTCGAAAGCATGCTTTTTGGCATTATTTTTCCTTTTTCTTCCTCTTTTATTCCTTCTTCTGGCTTTATTTTCACTCAGGTAGGGTTGTCGGTTCGGATTCTTCCTCTCCAGAACGCTCGACCTTATGCCTCATCTTCCTTCATTTTCATTCCTTTTAAGTAATTTTTCCATTTGTAAACGTCCGCATCATTTGGTTATTTTGAATTGATGTATTACAATCGGATGCCCTTCCTGCCACCAAACTTCCTCAGAGAGAGACTGGGCTACCACAACTGGCAGACTGCTTAGCTTGACTACCTGTTTGTTCCGTTAAGTGCCTTGCCCAAGGACACAACAGTCGAACTAGCCAGCTTGTTCTCCACATTATCCTTTTCGTGCTGAGCGCAAAGAATGAAAGCAGCGATCACCATTTTTTAAAGTGTTTTGGTATGACTGGACAAGGGAAATGAACCCTAAGTCTACCGACTGCAAAGCGGACACTCAAATCAACAGCGTTAGGAACGAGTCGCTTTAGTTCGAGTCTCGAGTCGAATCACGAGTCATTGAAGTCGAGTCGAGTTATTTTGTCCAAGCGACTAGAGTCAAGTCGAGTATTTTTTTACCACAACTCAAGTCGACTGGAATCTTTCCAATACTTCATTGCCGCTGCTTAGTTTCCTGTGATATTTTTAATAATTGCAATCGATTTGTTTAACATTGTTTGGTAAATTAAAATTTCGTGCTCCTAAGCTAGTCTTACCTAAACTCTGATATCGACAGTTTAACGCTCTCTCTTAATGCTGTAACGGTACCAGTAAAAATAAGTCTACTGCTTTAGTAGCTGCAGCTGGCTACGAAGTGGAGCTTACGGTTTTGTAGGATAAGAATTAACTTTTTAAAAAGTTAGGAATGCACTTATGAGCCTGCATATACAACGCGCTTGAGTAGATGCAAAATCTCTTACAATAAAATCCTTACTTACTTGGAATAAAAACAATTAAAATGATTTGCAAGATTTTGACGCAATACCAGAATTGCCAGCAGGGGTACATGCAGAAAATTTTGAGGGAGGTGCACAAAAATTTGCCAAAGGTACGATTATCTTAGAGGGTCCGGGAGCATGCTTCCCCAGAAAAATTTTGAAAAATCACCCTCAAAGGTAAAAAATTTTAGTGTTTTCTAGTACTAATTTTAAGGTGATGTTTGTTTGAAAGTTGTTAGTCATTGTCACTGCTACACCTAAGAAGTTATTAACCGCTTGCGTTTTCACTCGTACAACGGATACTCTGGAGCTGCGCAACAAGTTTTTTTGAAAACTCATCAATTAAATTTTTTAATCTAAAAAGATCCTACTTGTAATTCTTATTGTTCCACCCTGTATTATTGCCACATTACCTTGCATCTCATATTACTTAGCATTCCAACAATTACTAAGGCAAAGTTGAGTAAAGTTCTATTTTTATCAGTAAACGTTCAATAATTTAACAAACAGAAATACGAATAACATAATGCAAAATAATGCTTTCCAAGCCTTAGACTTATAAATTAATTCTGTCACTGTATAACAGGTTATTTGTTTGTTACTGTTGCAAGCATAATAACTGAAAATAATATTTAACGTTTTTCTGAGGGGGAGCGAGCATAGAAGACCCCTCAACATGTCAGTGGCTGCCAGCGTGTAAAAAATTAATTTTGAAACACAAATTTCAAGACACAATTTTTAAGAAATCAAACTTTCTGTGACAGAAATTTTTTTCATACAAGTAATTTCATTATCAGCTGATCAGTCGAATTCCGACTCGAGTCTCGAGTCAATGGTGTCGAGTCCCGAGTCGAATCGAGTAATTTTTTTACACCTACGCGAGTTGACTCCAGTCGAGTCATTTACTCGAGTCTCCTACACTGCAAACCACTAAACCATCGCGGAGTTCTTTGCCACCTGAACTAAAAAAAAGAGAGTTTGTTTGTATTAACGCTATTTTTTGACAAAAATTTTGATTGGATGTCAGTATATTCTAAATCTTAATGAAATTTCTTTTTCAAAATTACGACTTCTACTGTATAATAGCCAATGACCTGATAGTATTGACTGCTAAAAACGATGTAACTAATTATTTTTTTATGCCAGTTAGCTTGTTTTAAGATTGCACGACTATTGCAGTGCCTATTTGACGGGAAAAAGGGGATTTTTCCCTTTATTGGAAGCAATGCATTATAAATATTAATGCCTGAATGGATGACTCTCGCAGATGTAGCTTATAATTTACAAAACCAACAACAAAATCTTCAGAAACCTATGTTGACATCACTACCAGCAGAAGCGTATTGGCATCCATGGACAATAAGGCAGTGGTCTCTGTTGTATTGCTCCAAGTCATTAATTTCTTGTCATTCACCGTTTTTGAGATGTCTTGGAGATTTTCTTAGGTAAGAGATATCACCTCTGATATACCTGAAAAGAGATTGCCCAGAGCATTCAGTGATCCTGAAATGCACTTAGCAGCCTAATTATGTGCTTGGTTACCCACATACTTTTTCCTGCAATCATCTTGGCTGTCACTGATTACTTTGTTTCAGAGCTTCCAAAATCTTTCAATATTTTTTAGACGATATTTTTGTTCTTTTTCTTGAAATGTGAAGTAACTCAACCTTCAATTTTTAACAACAAAATTTTATGACACTATATCCAAAAATTTAATGCCTACCAGCACATTTGAAACCTTACTCGAACAAAATTGGTTCAAAAAAATTAAAACTTTAAACCATTTTGTATCTAAATTTTTGAAGAGTTGATTCGTGGCACAGAATTCGAAAATTGCACAAAGTAGAGTATTCATTCTCGAAGCTTTTTGTCTGACATTTTTTAAGAAAATTTGTCAGAAATAGAGTGGAGAAGATGAAGTGAGTCACTTATATAGAGACACAGTTGACGAAAAAGAAAAAAATGAAAAAGCTCCATTGTGATTGGTGGAAGGAGCGACCAATAGAAAAAGCGGAAACTAATGAGTGATTTTTAGACCACACAGGAATTCCTTTTGTTTGCATAAATTTGGTTTGGATGTTTTGATGTAAATGGCTTCAAAAGTGGAAAGATGAGAAAAATTGACGTCCTGGTAGAAAAGAACGATCACGAATTTGTTACATCTATCTACAGAAAGCCGACTTTCACTGGCCAATACATTCGCTGGAACTCTTTTCGCCCTATGAAACGGAAGACCAATTTGATTTCAACTCTCGTCCACAGAGCTCTAGTCATCTGTTCGAAATCTACTCTTCAAAATGAACTTTTCAACATTCGTTTAATTCTTATCAACAACGGTTACCCTGAAGCTGTAATCAACACTGTTATAACCAAGAAAATCAATCAGTTTCGCAGACCAACGAAATTAGGTCCAAAGAAATGCCCAGTTTATCTTCACTTGCCATGGCTGGGCAATGTTTCGATGAGGTACGAAATGCAAATTAAAACAGCCGTCAAGCGCTGTTACTTTGCAGTTGAGCCATGCATTGTCTACACTACAGGACAACTTCTACCTGCAGCCAAAAAGGACGTACTACCCGCTTTACATCAAAACAACATTGTTTATCAATTCCTGTGTCACTGCTATAGTCGGTACGTGGGTTGTACTTCTCAAAGGCTACAACAGAGGATCAAGCAGCACGTGCTTAAAACCATTCTTTAGGGACATATTTCTCAAGACCGAAGCACATTGGCCCACTCTTGCAAGCCAATCAGAAACTTTGAAATTGAAACTCCCTTACAAAATCCTACATGCACACGTGAATATAATGATAACAAATTTTCCATTCTTGCCCGTGGCCGTACTTCTTTTCATTTTTCCACTCTTGAAACCACTTACATCAAAACATCCAAACCAAATTTATGTAAATAAAAGGAATTCGTGAATGGTCTAGACATCACACATTAGTTTCCGCTCTTTCTATTGTTCGCTCCTTTCACCAATCACAATGGAGCTTTTTCCTTTTTTTCTTTTTCGTCAACAGCGACTCACTTCACCTTTTTCACTCTATTTCTCACGGATTCTCTTGAAAAGTGTCAGACGAAAAGCTTCGAGAATGAATACTCTACTTTCTGCGATCTAAATTTTATGCGAAAATCAAGTTTTGAACAATAAGCTCAGTTGTCGTAGTTTTACATATTAATTTTGTTTACGTTCTGGCATAAAATCCCCCCCAAGATATACGCCATATTGCACCAAATCAAGTCAAGTTTTTAAAAGTTTGTTTTGGTAGAAACCCAGCCAGCCTCCCTACAAAACCTTGTTATAGGCTGTTGACGTGTGGACTTCGCCGCCAAGCCGTCTGAAAAACTTTCGATCAACTCGAGCCTTGACTGACACACTCAATACAACCTTTGTCTTCAAAAAATATATGGATTAAGCTAAGCTGTTATTATATCGTGCTGAGAAAATCCTCGCTTTGTAATAATGTTCCTAATCATGACTTGGAACTACACTCCATCAAGGTTTCCTTTGAAGTTATCTCGCCTATTATTTGTCCCCCCACTTATTTTGTGCTGGCGTCGCCCCTGACGACATGGATGTCATTGTTTTGTTGCTCAACAATAAACCAGTGCACCCGTCTTTTGCTTAGCTAGCATTTTCACCAATGATGCTTATTTCAATATTTGAAAAGAACATATTGCAAATTTAAATTGATCCTAAAAGAATGGTAATATAGGACGAGGCAATGAGGCACCTGTCTCAGGCCTCTCTTTTTAGAACCCCTTTCTGGGAAGAATAAGCCTTACTTTCCAGATATATCCAAAATTTTGGTGTTGGAATTGTTGAACCCTCAAAATTTATGTTATCGTCAAGTTGATCTCCAAAAAATAAAAAAGTTATCATGACATATTGGATTAGAAACAGCTCTGTTTCAACCCTCCGCAAATGTGATCTCCAAAAGAAGGTCAACTTCCCAAACTTTGACTATAGACGAGCTTATTTTGGCCCTCTGACTAGGTAATTTTCATAGAAAGGAATAATTAATGGTCTTCATTTAGAACTTGGGCAGTTGGGGGACCTCTCTTGAATTCTTGCCTCAGGCCCCTAAAATTCTTGATCCACCACTGCGCTATACTTTAGATTTTTGTTCTTGTCCAATTTTTAATAATTTCAGCGGAAATCCATGCAACTGCCTGCCCTAGTGTAGTCCTGATTTTAACTTATTACGATGAGTATTTACATAGGCGAAGATCTTTAAGCGCAAGGAGGCTGCCGCTTCGCTTATATTTTGAGAATATGCAAATTGTGTAAAGCGCATTCTGTCAGCACGTACGTTCGTATGCACGTATGCTCTAACTCCTCCGAAACTACTGGGAGTACAAACATCAAACTTTACACGTTTGATTACCACCTCGGGGCAAGTGTCGTAAGGGTATTTGTAACATCATGATCAAAGATAATTTTTTTTAATTGACATTTCTTGACAGCGCATAACCTTTTTCTGCTCAAACGAAAGCTAGCACTCAACCTATCATCGTATAAAAAAATTCATTCCTTTGGGATCTAACATGACATCACAATCAACGCCTAATTGTTCAATTTGTTAGCTGTATTTTCTCAAAAACTACTAATCGTAGAAACGCGATTAGACGCATTTTTAAGAGATATTAATAACGTGCTTTTGATAAAAATAATCCTGAAACAATTTAAGCTCATTTGATAATGCAACTAGCAATTCTTTATTTAGGTATTTTAAGCTTTCTAAGCACGCTTCTGCTCTTTCGCTCACGCGCTTAAAACTCGCTTTATGATGTCATAACACCGTCTGGTACAATTAACATACTTAGTTTTGTTATTAGAGACCATAATATGATGGCTTTTTCTAAAATTGCAACATTTTTACAAAATCATATTTAAAAATTGTTTTGTGACCTCATTTCTCAACCGATTTTCAAACTTTTTTCATCAAATTAAAGGGTATTTCAAGGCAATTCTGATAGTATATTTCAAGTGCAGTAGATGCCGCTTAGTATAACCACCTTGGGACCAGACCATTTTGGTCATAATATCCGAATGGTCATAAAAGCCGAAGCCGCCATAACTGCACCTGAATGGACGCCGTAAGTCACAAGAAGTCCAAATATCGTCTAATTCATCGTTTAACCGAAGTAACAGTGTGACGTTGGCAGTAAAACAAAGTACAGTACTGTGACAGTACAAATGATGGTAAAACTAAGTACAGTATGTAACGATATGTTGAAAAGGCGAAGTTACAATTGCGTGGCGGGAAAAAATGCTGTACTGTAACAAGAGAGATGGAGAAAATGCTGGTCATATTATCCGAAATTTGGTCATATTAAACGGAGATTTTAAATGGAGAAATTCCGGACCATACCAAATTGGTCATGATAAGCGGCTGGTTATATTATCCGTGGTCATAATAAGCGGCGCCTACTGCATCTTTTGTATTTATTTTTATACTAAAAAATCTAAACTTTATCACCGGTTACTTTTTACCCAACATGCAACTTTTTACCCAAACAAAAAGTGTAAGCTGAGTAAATACAGGTAAATTTCATGCATATAGTTATAATAAAGTACTAATAATTACTGCCCTTTAAAAGTTTAGGAAATTTGCTTTCCAAGAATATGTGACCAATTACTTAGGGCTAAGGATTAGTTTGTAATAGTTGATCATAAATTGGTTGCTATGCATTGTGCTCCATTTTATAGTTGAACGATTATCCCATTTTGACCTAACCAACTTGCAATTGTTTGACAAAGTTAATTCTTTGGTACATTTTGACTATTTTTCCTCACAATCATGGCTCTTTGGCACTAGTCAAAAATTTTCAAAAACATTCATCAAAAAATGAAGGCTCTAAATGTTTATGAAATACGGCCTAACGGTTAAAACACTCACAATTTTGGTGCCCATATTTTTAAAATTGCAATTTCTATAAAAACTAAGTTCTTTGGTACATTTTGTCTATTCTCTCTCGAGTTCATGAATCTTTTGCATTATCCATCAAAATACTCAAAAAGATTCATCAAAAAAATGAAGTATTGAACAAGTTAATATGCAGCCAACTCCAAGTACCACATTTGGTGATCTCCTTCAAAAAGGAATAGTGGGAATAAAGATGGCCCTGTTTAATCTTTTACAACAACATATTAGTGTCGAGCTACATATCATTTAAATGCTGAAACATTTTCTTTGCAATTGGGAAAGGCTGGCGCAGCCACCTGATTTGGTATTCTTAATCTCTACATTAACAATAGGGGACCTGCTATTGCAACAACTAAACTATGAGTGCTTCATTTCGGGTTAGTTTGCTTTTTGCATGGCTGCGTTTAAACCAGAACCAAGCAACATGGGCGCAGTCAAAGGTGTTAGCTCATACAAATACGCATAGACTTAGGAAAAATTGTAAGTAGCGTTCCTAATATTTAATGGCTTAATCCTGAAAATACATATCAATTACCTTGGCGCCCTCCCCTAACTTTAATATTCTTTCAAGCTCTTGCTAAATTTAACGGATAGAAGTTTGTTGTGTTTATGGACCCCCTAGTGACAAAAAGACAAATAAGACGTTGCCAGGGACTCGATACATTTGGGGCAATTTCTTGCTATGCCTTCCTCCTTTTTCTGCATACCAATCGATCACTTCGATGCCAAGACGAATTCAAATATCACATGTTCAAATAAACAAAAAAAAAATGGTTATATTGTTGCCTGCTTCAATTGCGAGCAAGTCCACTTTCGAAGTACGCCTGTGCTGCAAATAAAGCAAATAACACGTGGCCACAACCACCGGAAGGTTAGGGGAAAATATATATCGGCTCTGCGCAACCCCCAAATGTTTTTGCACTTTACTACCTTTCTAAAACGGTACTTTTCATCTTGTGACGATTAATGCCTAAGCCAAAATATTACCCATCAAGTAAAGCCGGCGCAGTTGGCTGAACCGTTGTTCTCAATCCCAACATTCCAGATGGGAGCCCTGCAGAGCCGGCTAGTGTTCGATAAAAACTTTACAAAGCACAACACTATTTTATTGGTGTGGACATCGACTGTAATAAAGGGGTATTGGCAGAAGGAAGTAAAATTATAATTTTTGCTGAAAGTAGACTTACCGCAATGGTTTGGCTATCCAGTTCTAATCAACCATGATCTCAGTTTGAATTAGGCACCTGTATAGCAGCTATTGCGACATGACCCTTGAAAACTTCACTGCGCATTATTCCACTGTTTTATACTACGATGTAATAATGCCAGCCTTGTTTACGTTAATTGCTTGATAATTGTCATCCCACGTAACAATTAGCCCAAACAGCTGATATTTCTGCAGCCTACTGTGCATGGGGAGATGGGCAGTAGCGTGCTGCTTTTGCTTTAGCGGCAGTGATAAAGCAGCTATTTTTTTTTATCACGTAGCGGTAGCGTCACTGCTTTTGTCAGAATATTGGTAAAGTCGTTATTGCTGCTATTAACAATTTTTTATTGAATCAAAGTGTTATACCCTTCTTCTTTCTTCGTTTTGTGCACAGTTCTGCTGTTCTTTAAAAACTGTTGGATTCAAGTTAGATGATTACAGACACGCCTACCTAAGCGTTTATTCCATGAAAACAGATATCTTCCAACACCCATATGCCTCCACCAGAGATCCGTGCTCTTTCCACATTGGAAACGAATCTACGTACCAGAAACCAATGCTAATTTAAACGAATTCACGTACCTAGACTGTGTTCTCAATCACATTTCGACTTTACAGATTACACCTGACGCCGTATTTGTTATGCCTATGCAGTGCAAGATCGATAAGTACTTGTGCCTTATCCTCAACAAAAATCTCAACATTGGAAGGAGAGTAGCTATCTACAATGTTTTTGTCTCTCAATCCTTTTGTATCGGTACAGGTCTTAGATGACCTGCAGCCGACCCATCAAAATGCTCAAACAATTTCATCTCTAATGTGTTTAACAACTTTTAGACTTACACCAATGGAACAGAATCGTATACGCTGAGATACGTAGACATGCAAAAAACAAATAAACGCCAACTCAGATAAGCAGAGCAGGTCATCACCCAAACAAAATTTTTTCTCCTGGCCCATCATACTTTTTTTGTTGGCGCATTAATTGCCAATAAAAGTGATCGTTGTTTTGTCAACGAACCGCCGAAGAATTTACGTTTTCATTGGCGTACTGTCTAAATGCAACAGGTTTATTGTTTTGCCAACATTGCTACACGTCAAAGCCCCAACGAAAAACAATGATACGCCTATAGGCGATCACGCGCTAGCGGGTTTCTACCAACCACCTCCCTATACGCCGCCAACCATAACAAATAATATGCCGATGTTGTATGACTATCATGCCAGGGTTTCTAGCAATGATATGCCTATAATTTGCCAACCAATTTTATCGATAGAAAGCCTATTAATTGAACAGATATTGCAAATTAAATTTTGCAATAAATCAGACCAAACATTTAGTGACAGATAAGATAACACAGATACAAAAACAAAATAAATAAGCAAAACACATAAGCACACTTAAATACAAAACATATTTCAATTTTCATTGCTAGCATCTAACACGCGCGCAGCAGTAGTAGCACCTCTTCCCTGACGTACTCCTTCCCAGTCGCATGCCTGCAAATATATGACCTGCATACGTTTTCCAATAACCGTCATATCAGCATTAGCATGCTGGATTTTTTTATGCACTCCTGCAAAAATACAAAAATCAGTTATTGAATGTTTTTTCATTACACTTGCAACAATCTTGGCACAGGTTGTAAGGGCTGCCAGGTAAACTTGGCTTTAGAAGAGAAATCAATATGACAATGTTCCATCCAAAGTTTTGGCATGTACATTTTGGTATTTTAATTACAATACTCAAATCTTAATACGCAGTTGGAACTGGCAATTCAACTAGTTCTGATTTGAAGCTTTTTTGTGATATTAACAAGCGACATTTCATTATTTAACCAATTCTAACAATATCACTCTGTGGCTAATTTATGTCAAGCTAGGCCTACAAACGAACCTATTCCAATTTTGCAATGGCAGTATTAACAAGGCCCCATCGCCAACAAAAAGTTAATACAGTCAACTTCGGATATAAGGGATCCGCTGGGACCAGCTTTATTAATCCCTTATATCCGATTATCCCTTATAACCGACTGACGCAAAGATCGAAATAAGAACGCGCGCTTTTGGAAAAGGGTGTTTTGGGTCAATTTTGTGCAAATGATTCTTTGTATCATAGATGGGAACAACGTTTAGATACATCGACAATGAACATGTATCGTTTTTTTCAAAGATTTTAAAAAACAGATGTCGATGTCGACCATTATTTTGACGCATGATCAGAACAAAAAATCAATCCCTTAAAACCGACCGAAATTACCAAGAAAATTATGATTGGGACTTTAAAATTGAATCCCTTATAAGCGAATATTTTAGCATTATTTTGCATTGAGAATCATTGGGACCATTTGAAATAGCCCTTTATAAGCGAAAATCCCTTATATCAGAAGTTGACTGTATTTTCCTTTTTTTCTCTGATCAAGAAATTATTTGCCTACTAAATTGGTTCACTCATTAGTACACCAATATAAAAACTCGACAGCTTTTCCACGCAATATAAATACAAGCTGGTAAAGACGGTTATAGGCGCGATGGTGTAGCAGTTCAATCGTCCGCATTGCAGTCGGTAGACTTGGGTTTCATTTCCCTTCTTAAAGTTGTACCTAAAGACTGTAAAAAATAGTATCCACGGCTTCCCTGCTTGGCGCTCAGCACGAAAGGGATAGTGTGAAGAACAAGCCGTCAAGTTTGCTTGTCCTTGGGCAAGCCACTTAACAGGACGCCTTCATCTTTACGAAAAAGATACGTGATAAGCAAGCAGTGTGTGTACATCTTGCCTACACAATAATGCTCACTCTTGTGCTTACTGAGATAGAATAGTAAAGCTGCTCACTCAGCATGCCCTAAGAGGTGATTAACAGGTAATATCAATGGCAGTCTGCCTTCTCGGCTTTGGGGCAACCAGTCTTTGCGTATGCTGGTTAGAAATGGACTGCCTCTTTTCCCTAACCTGATTTTGATTGGCCTCACGGTGTAACGCTTTATGATGCGCCTCCTTCCCATGGAAGAGTAAGCGCACACTTACAGTAAAGCAGGGATGCCAAACTCATTTTCTGCTGTGGGTCATATTTACGCAGTCAGATCTAAGGCGGGCCGAGTGATTTTTCGTTTTTACAAATTACAAGTGAAGATCTTTTTTTTGGAGATCGATTGTTGAGTCATACTACTTTCCTGTTTGATCCACCAATAATCTACAAATTTCAAGTGAAGATTTTTTTTTGAGATTGTTGCCTTACGTGAGCCGGATTCAATCTTGCAAAGGGCTGCATCCGGCCAGCGCGCCGTTTGTTTGACATCCCTGCAGTGAAGACAGTATCCGTCGTGGTGTAGTGGTATTGTCACGAATTTCAAAACAAAAGATCAGGAGTTCAAATTCTATAAAAGCACCACTGGTATTCATCAGGAAGGGCATCCGGAATTTAAAGTGCTACGTTGCTCCAGCAAAGTCTGGTTTCAAAAGCGAGTGTGTAGTGGTAGACATATGAATCAGCAAGTCGGAGCCTGTGAATCATTGGCAAAATGACGTAAAATCGACATCACATCATCGAAAGACAGTTTGGGATTGATATAAAATTGTATGTACCGTAAATACTCATGTATACGTCGATCTCATGTATAGGTCAATGTGCCTTTTAAGACAAAAAATTACATCATTATAAGTACTACTCGTGTATAAGTCGACTCCGCATTACAACATGTTTTGATGGACTTGCGATATTGAGGAGTGGACTGAACTGTTTGGGGATAGCAATACCAATGCTGAAAATTGCTTTGAAGGATTGAAATAAACTTTTTATTAGACTATTATTACATAAATGTTGACTGTTTGTTGGATTTAAAATGTTTGTATATTTGGATAATTACCGGTATTTATAGATCAAGCTCTATTGAAAGGTACGTGCATTAGAGTTTATTCGAAATTTACAGTAATAAAATATTAATTTGTTAATATATTAATTTGTTAAACTCAAAACCTACAGGTTGCAATACAGCACAAAAATGGCGGCTCCCAGGTTATGATTGAGCATGCCGTCGTAAGCTTGTTTACTAATAATATATACCGTATATTTTAAGCTAATTCAACACCTCTACAATAAATTTCACCAATATTTGATAATTTTGTGAAGTAACGTTAACATTTATAAGGTGAAGCACCATATTATCAATGTTTGTTTAGGCTTCGTAGGCGGTGTGTATATTGCATATATAAAAACGGAGTTTTCTTTTCATATTCACATTCTATACCACTCGGCAGCAACATGTCCATAAACATTACTCTTGTATAAGTCGACCCCAAAAATTTTACCTTAAAATCGTCTCCTATACGAGACTCCCATCTATAATGCTGAGATTACGAGTATTAAATCTGACGGCTGCACCTGCTCCACCCAATTTATAGTGGTGAGAACAGAAATAAAAATTAATGTGTTGTTGGCACAGCCTATTCTCGCTGCAAAATCATGTCGATTAAACAAGAGATCTTAGAGGGTTGCGCACATCCGCTGTATTTCTCCCAAAGATTATTTAATCCCTGGGTACGTGTTTCTTGCCCTGTTTGCAGCATAGGCGTACTTGGGAAGTGAACTTCCTCACAACTGAAACCGCCAACGATTTCGCAAACGTTTATACGTTCATTTGATGGAGTGCCTGGAAGCGTATTTTACGAATTGTGGGAGGGTGACAAAATAATTAATATTTATTTTCAGAAATATGCTACTAAATATTAGAACTACTGTTTACAGCTTTTTCGTTATTGTAAACATATTTATACGACCCAAACCCTCTCTGACTGCGCGCATGTCGCTTGGTCCCGGCATAAACGCCACCAGGGATAGAGCAAGCTAACACAAAGTGAGTCACTATCATCTACGTTATTACAAATGCAGAGCTACGATCAGTATCGTCAAGGTAATGACTATGGATAGTTGTGAGCACGATAATGAAAAGTTAATGTGGTTTTGACATAACCAATTCCCTTTACAAAATCATAACTGACGAGGTTTTTTAGTGGAAATCGAGTTAAAAAAAATTATGAGTGGTCGCGCATGGCTGCTATATTTCTCCTAAAGTTTTTGAAGTCACTAGCAACGTCTTGTGTGCAATGTTTCCAGCACGTATTTAGGATCTAAAATTGCTTACAATTGAAACGGCCAATAAGTTGACTAACTTTTACCCGTTTATTTCACCTCTTGCATGAAAGCATAATGAAAAATTGTGAAGAAGGGGGAGAGGTGGGAGCGCCAAAGTAATTTTTGCGCAATTTCAAAAATAAACCATTAAATATTTGGCATACTACTGTAACTGTATGCCCTAACATCTCTCCCTGCGAGTATATTGCTATGTCTTGGCATAAGTGCAACTGAGGAAAGTGCAAACTAACCCAAAGTCAAGCACTTATACAGTTAATTTGTTACAATAGATTAGATTGTGCTTTAAGAATACAATCCATCGACCAGATTATTGTGGTAAAGATGCGGATAATTGTTGTGGGCCCTGTAAGAGTTAACGTGAAAAATCGTCAATTTGTTTAACTTTGCTACATTTGATCAATATGTGGCAGAAGTTCAGATCAGTCAGGCTTGCGACACGACTATACAAAAGTATTGCAAAGCATTAGGCTTAGCTTTGTGGAATGTCTTGTGTACATATTCAGTACGGTTCGGCCATACACAAGAAAATCAACTTGTGTTAAGGCCTGCCTGGTAATTGCCAGCACTTCTAACACTGAAGGTTTCTACGACAAGCATTGCCATCTGACAAGTAATATTTGGTAGACGCATGTACGCAATTTGCACATTGGTAAAGGTATCTAAACCACAACATAGACTTTGTGTGAGCAATTGCTTAGCCAGGACCGAAATTCGGACAGATGGAAGCTACAATTTTTGTAATTAGTAAAAATTCCTATTTACATTGATCTCGAAACAACAAAGGTATTTGAGCTCGAGAAGTGACTGATTAACTCTAATGTTTAAGCGTTACGTAAAAAAGTGAAGGGAACGTGACCTCTTTTGCCTCCTCTTTTTTCTGCTACGTCTCTTTATGAGGGCCTTCAATTTGTAATCTCATGAATGTAAGACCAGAGCCTTTGATCTCAATGCACAAAGCTGATGTTGCCAATTATTTTTTAAATATCTAATGCCCTGGATGTCAATACAAGTCGCCAGCGATTAATTTTTGAGATCTTAAGTGCATCGCTGGCCGCTTGGATCAAAAATCTAATGATATAAAGCACTGTAAATACTGGATGTAATAAAGTAATCCAAATATTTTTAGAGATTGGAACTTAACTATTCAACCAACACTTGACAACTTTAAATCCAATGGCATTGAACTGGTTTCATATTTTGTTTACATTGGTGCCGCAGTTTTTGTTCTCGGAATAGCACAGACTGCATGTTGGACGCTACAAGCAGTGAGGTAAAGCAGTTTTGAATTTTTTTCTAACTATAGAAAACAACTATTTCCGTCATAAAATATGTGTTCAAGACAACTTGAAGTTAAAAGTTTCTGAAAATGTTTAAATTTATGTTGGGAAACCTTCCTTTCCATTGCAGTTCAGAGCACATGCGTCGCTGGAGTGTGCGTAATACTGACACGAAAAGCGTTGTTTCTAAATTTCAAGTAAACGGATTTCAGCATGACTGCCTTATTCTTGGAGGCTGAGTGGTACACAATTTCAAGCGATATTAGTCGGATCTACTGGCGTCGCCCGCAGAGCCTTCCTACCAATAGTGTCGGTTCAGTCGGCCAAGCCAGTTTCACTCAATGGATAGTTGTAAAAACAGAAATTAATGTTTTTTGACAAAGCCAATTGTTGTTGCGAAACAAAATTACCTTTTTTTGAAATGTAATAGAGTGAAAAAACCATTATGAGTGGTTGCACACAGCCACGACATGTCTGCCAAGTTTAATAAATGTGCCCTGTTTTCAACATGGGCTTCCTTAAACTTAACAAACTTTTATCCGTTTAATTCAGAAAGTGCTTGAAAGCATAACAAAATTGTGGAAGAAAGTCAAGGTAATTGATATGCACTTTCAGAATAAGCTTACTAAATATTAGGCCCACTGCTTATGACTTTTTCGAAACTATAAGCGTATTTGTATGAGCTAACGCCTCTGGCTGCGTTTATGTTGCTTGGTCCTAGCACATATACAGCCAGGCAAAGAAAAATCTAACCCGAAATGCATCACTCACGTTCAACTAATTACAACAGCAGAGGCCCCATCACTAATGTCGAGGTTAAAAATATTGGTTCAACCGGCTTTTTGGCTTTACCCAAAGTGTCGTTGACGTAGCCAATTCTCGTTCCAAAATCGAAAGTGCCATTTTTTAAAGGAAATTGGTCAGGCCTAAAAAGCAGTACAGGGGGTTGACCATACCTGCTATATTTCTCTCCAAGTTTCTTGAGTTCCTGGCTATGTTTTCTTTGCCTGTTTTTTACTTAGGAAGTGAACTTGCTCACAATTGAAACAGCCAACAATTAAAAATTATTTTATTTGTTTGTTTTATGATGTTCAAGAAAGCATAATTTCAATGTTGAGGGGTTGGGGACAGAGTTGGAAACGGGCCCAATTGTAAGGCCCGAACCCGGTCCAAACCCGACATCTATTTGGTAGCCCGACTTAGGCCCGAAATTTAAATTCCCCAAACAACTCTTAATAAGCCTACTGTGAAAAAATTTTGCGTACGGGCCCGAAATTGGACCGAAAATTTTTTCGAACTTAAGCCCGAACCCGGCCTGAAAAGCCCGGCCCGTTTCCAATTCTGGTTGGGGAACGCTAAAGTAATTGATATTTATATTCAGAAACAAGCTGTTAAATATTAAAATCACCACTTACTGCTTTTTCGTAACTACATGCCTACTTGTGAGACACAAAGCCTTTGGCTGTACGCGCATTGCTTGATCCTTGTGAAAACGCAGCCACGCAAAGGGCACTATACACTTCAAAAAATTTACTGATTTTACCCGGCAGCAAAAGTTTGGACAGCTTTATAAATTAATTTACAAACATGTTGCGTAAACGTATTTTACGTAACTTTTAAGTTAAAACGTTTTACAAATTCTTTTGCAAGTTTCATTATAGATATGGATTGTAAAAAAATTTGCTAATTATACCTGGCAGCAAAAGTAAGAAAATATCCGTATTTTGTAACTATTCTTTGTTGTAAAGTAAATTACAGCGTTAGTGTCTAAATTTTCATTACAAATTTTTCTTGAAGCAATGAACAAATTCTCGGTAAATTATTTTTTACTATCACTTTGTAACAACATTTACAAGCTAGTTCCTAACTTGACGTTTTTATCTGCCTGCAAAAGCACTATGCTCTTAATAAATTATTTTTTTACGTAGTACAATAAAAATACGCATTTTATTCTTGCATTTATAACATTAGCTAATCATTCAATCAAAAATGCTCGTTTCAAGTATATTTGTAATTAAATTAATGAATATCAATACAAAAATCAATTGTAGGCTATAATCTACACCAGGGCTACTCAACTGGGGCAACGCGGTCCGCATCCGGACCTTTCGAGGGTTAAAACTGGACCTCAAGCTTCTGGATGAGTAATAGTAAGAGCAGCCACAGATTGCTAAAAAGCCCTTGCCTTTTTTACTAAACTTTGTTGACTTATTCTCAATACTAAGTTATTTTCAAATTTTTCGCGCCTTCGACGCAACTGCACATTCTTAGCGTTGACTAACGGGACCTTTAAAAGGACTAACAACATAATCAGCATGAAAAACAAAAAAAAACTATTTCCCAGTGCTGAAGATCTGTTATTTATGCCTGTCTCGTCAACCAAATTTGCCTCTACGATTTAACTGATCTATAGGCTGGGGAAATGTTTCCGGAATTGTTTTTACAGTTGATATTTTTGTATTTTATTTAAGGCTAATGCCCCAAAATTGATCGTAATCTACTAACTATGTCATTGTAATTTATTGAAATGTTCCCAGAATGTATAAAATATTATTTTTAAGCTAGGCAAGGGAAATGAAAGTTGTAAGCTTTTTATTATATTTCAAAGCATCCCAAAACATTATCATGACTTAATTTTTGATATGTCCTCCTTCAACATCGATTATTCGCTCAAGTCTTCCTCTAAAACTCTCCACTGCAGCACATAACTTCTTCTGCGGTATTTTGGCCCATGATTTTACCAGAGACACTTTCAAAGCCTCCACAGTTTTGTGTGGAGAGCGACAAGCCTCAGTCTCCAACATAGACCACACACTAAAGTTCATTGGGTTGAGATCGGGCGATGAGAGAGGCCACCATTCCTTGATTCAAAACCGGGGGAGATTGTCTCGGCACTATTCTTGAGTTTTGTTGGAGGTGTGAGAGGGAGGCCGTCCTGTTGGAAGGTGAATTCCTTATTTTTGAAGTGCTTTTTCATCTCACGCAGGGCAGGGGCCAAAATTTTATCGATGTAGGGATTTGTGTTCACAAAAATCAGTGGGAATTTCCAAGTTTTTGACACTGCAGCCGAAACCATGATGGATACTGGCTTCTGGCGGTGATAAACAATCAACATGTCTTCAGGAATGTCCTCTGAATGTCTGGCCAGCACTCTGTCATTTTGGGGATTGAATTGAGCCTCCACAGTGAACATTCTGAAAAGACAATTTCACCCGTCGGCGTGCCAGATTTCATCAAATTCAGAAGACGTCGAGCTCTCTCAGCTCTCTTTCTTTTTTGAAGGACAGTAAGCTGCTAACGCTTCTTTAGTTTCATAGAAGAAAGCTTAAGATCAGTTTTGATGATTGTCCTCATTAATTTTGGATCCATTTTCATATCTTGAGCCATTTTTTTCATGGACCGCTTGGGGTTCCTCCTCACTCCTCACCCTCTCTCGGCTTTGATGTTGTTTTTCATACGACATGAGCAAGGGCGTCCGCTTTTGGGACAATCTTTGGTGTTGCCGAGTTCTTTGTATCTGCTTACCGCATCATAAACTATTGATTTTGGAACTTTCAGCTGCTTTATTATCTTCGAAATGTACGTTCCCGCGCGGTAGAGTTCAATTATGGCCTCACGTTTAGTCATATCGCCAGCTAATTGTAATGCATTTGTTAAATCTAGCTAATCTGAAATAATTTACAATGATATAGTTAGTAGATTACAATCAATTTTGCGACATTAGCCTTAAATAAAATACAAAAATACAAATTGTGGAAACAATTTCTGGAACATTTTCCCCACCCTGTAGTGTGGTAAAGCTCAAAACCCAGACCACATTCCGCCACCTATATTCTGAAGCACTGCGGCTTCAAATGTGTTCCATGGCTTCAAAAATTATACACAGTCCGCGTGACCTACCAAACAATCCCAACAATATGGCAACTAGCCACTGTTATCTCGGTACCAAAACCTGGCAAATCAGCTAAGGACTGAAACAGCTTCTAGCCCATATCGCTGCTAAGCGTTTCTGGCAAGTGCAGCATTTTCATGCCCAGTCGGAGACATTAGTTCATATTAATTCGCCTACAGTAACGAAAAAGTGGTGTCGCGTTTGCAATAGAATTTTTGGTCCTATCTCAACTTTAAAATTTTTTCTTCTTAAAATTGTGGCGACTTATAGTATCGCTCAAATAATTAAGTCTTGCCGCAACTTAATAGCTAGGAAAAGATTGGCTTCTACTAAAATGCATTGAACCACGTCAAGACAGAACAATATATTCACAGAAATAATACTTCAAGACTTCAAGCTCCTTCGCTCCACGATCACAGAACTAACCACTTTAATATAACAATCAAGAAACCGCTAAACTAAACCCACAAAACAACCGTTCAATACTCGCCACGTTAATAGCATCCACAATAAATTCCCACAGAACAACAGGCCTTTTTTCACTCCGTCAATCTCTCTTTGTCTCTTTCCACTACAACATTCCAACAGCTACTCTTACTCTTACTACTGCTACTACTACTATTACTCTACCAAATCATAAAAATCTCATCGCGTTATATATAAATCGAAAAAAATAATCTAGAAAACGCTGCAGCAACATCACGTCAAATAAAGAAAAAAAGCGCCGCTAATAACTTATGTAACCGGCAAGCAAAAATCTTCGAAGAAACTAGATTTACTAGACACTCTGAAACTTATTATGTCATAAATGATTGTGACATAAGAATAGGCGTATATGTAGCAAATCTAAATAGGAAGAAAAAAAAGATCTTTTTTTTCGATCAGCAGCCGAGGAAACAAAATTATACGGAAGATCAAAGCAATAAATTACAGCGACTATTCATGTATGAAAAAAATTTTTACTAGGTAAATTTCCTTAATCGCGACAAGTGGTAAGTAGCGATTTTAATATTTATTGGCTTCAAACGGATTGTTAGGTCATAATCCTAAATGACATCACAATGCTGACGACCACTTAGTGAAAACAGTAGCGGGAAGCAAAATTATCCACTATCATTTTGATAGCAAACATAAATGGTAAAGCGCATTACTGATTTTTGTAATTGCAAGGACATCGGTACAAAACATTACTCTTTATTTAACAATAGGGAGGTATAGATTAGGGGTACAATTAATTGTAGCAAAATCCCAAAATTAAGAAAAGATCAAACTTAAGCAATAATAGCATCAATTTGTAACACTGGATTTAAGAGGGAATGTTTTGTTTGAAAAGGGCTTAATAGGCGCTTATTGCAATAGATTATAAGACTTAGTGGCGAGGCATGTTATGGCCGAAATAAAGCAAATAGCGCAGGCAAAAATCTTAATGTCACCAATATTAATGCAAAAGCGGGACCCACCAAATCGTCAAATAGGCCTACCAACAAATAGCTTTGTATTTGTATTTGTATTTGTTCATATTTATCCTCCATTCACGAGAAAGCGAATTGTATCGCTATATTTTGGACGGGACGTCCGCACTCGCTTGGGAGTTGCCATTTTTTGAGGTGTCTGGACCACCTGTCTTCCACATAAAGGCGGAGGCGTCCCGTTAAGTGCCTTGCCCAAGAACACAACAAGCGAACTTGCCGGCTTGTTCTCCACAACCTCCCATAAATGCCGAGCGCCAAGCAGGGAAGCTGTGAATACCATTTTTTAAAGTCTTTTGGTATGACTCGACAAAGGGAATGAAACCCTAGTCTACCGACTGCGAAGCGGACGCTCTAACCACTACACCACCGCGCCACCACCATAGCTCATTTCTTTAACTGTCAAAGCGACCACCATTTGGGCGACATCATTAATTTTAACTATGTTTCACTCCCCATACACTTTTAAAAATTACAAATGGTAGTTTGAGACTTCATTCTTTTTTTTAAATACTTCCAGTCTTGATTAATAGAATAACACGATCATCTTCACATGTACAGGAGCTATTGCTTATTTTAGTAAAACATTTTGTTGTTGCTCTCACAAATGTTTGTACGGTGAAGCCAGTTCAGCTGCATTTAAATCGGCACGGATAATAGTATGTCCTGCCGCAGTAAAATCGCACCATACTTAGGAGACATATTTTTTTTATTTTGCTTGATAATAGCTTTACAGAGTTACCAAGATTAAACCTAAAAATTTGAGAAAAGCAAGAACTGTTTTAACTTCTATGAGCATACCTACGCAAGGAAAAACGAATATCAATCATAATGCGTAGCTAGCAGGGACTAAAGAAAGTTTAAGGGGAAATCAAAAAAACTCAAGGTCACTATGTCAAATCGCACCATATGGAATACACCACTGGTATTTTGCTTTATAATAGCTTTATAAAGCTACCGGGGTCAAAGTAAACATTTGGGAAAAACCAAGGACTCTTTTAACTTTCCTAGGCACGTGATGCAAGGAGAAATAAACATGCTTCATAAAGCGCAGCCAACGAGAACTTGAGAAAGTTTAAGGAGAAATCAAAAGAAAACAGCGTCACTGTGTCAAATCACACCACACGAAAGACATTTTTGCCCTTTTGCTTTAGAATAGCCTAATATCAGAAATGTGTTCCCAATTTCCAGGCTACAGGTAATTCAAGGCTTCCTTAAGTTCGTGTCAGCAATAAAGAGAGCACATAGACCTAAGGCATATCCAAAATCTTAAAATGAGAAATTCTATCAGAAAAAGGAGCACACAAAGTTGTGAAAATCTTATCTGCAGAAAACACATAAACGTTTGGTAGCTGTTCACATAAAAGCCTAATAGGTGAAGCCGGCTTGGCCGGCTGAATCGTCATTCTCAATCCCGACGTTACTGATCGGGGCTCTGCGGGTGACGCTTCGTATATACTATAAAGCAAGATGTTTTTCTTTTGCTGATATGCTGCCTGTTAAGGTGTTTATGTCTATACTCTACAGTATTGTAATAAAACCCCAAGTTTAAGAAAAAATCAACATAAAACCATAACCATAACAATTTGCAAAACTGAATTTTGAGAGAACATTTGTTTGAAAATAACTTGGCCTGATGTGGGCCTACTAAAATAAGGTAGCCTATATGATTTTGGGGAAGCCATAGCCGCTTTTTCCGCTATGCCGGAAACAAGACAAATAGCGCAGCCAAAAAAACTTAATACCACAAATATAAACAGGAAAGAGGCAACACCACATCGCAAAATAGGCTTACCGATAAATAGTTTATTTCTGTATTTGTGAAAGCAATCATCATTTCGCCACTACCATCAGTTTTAGTTGTGTTTCAATCCCTGCTCCCTTACAAGTATAACAATAATTTGTGGCAAGATTCTTTGTGAGCATTATCAGTCATGATTAAGAGAATATGATGATCACGATTTTGTATGCAGGAATTGTGAAAGTGCATAAAATTCATTAACTTTTGGCTACTGCTCCCACAAGAGCCCAATGCACGATGCCGGCGCAGCCGGTTGAATCGAAATTCTAAACCTCGACATTACTGATAGAGGGCCGCTGCTGGGCGACGCCAGCAAAGCCAGCTAGTGTACAAATAAAATCAAGAGGGGTTCACGGTATTATGCGCCATCGCCATTATTTTCTAATCAAAAAGATAATCGATCTTTAAAGTAACTAGAGACGACGTTTATCAAATGCAAAATCGTATTTTACTTAAAAAAGTAGCAAACATATTTCAGTAACGAGCCTAAAGTTCAACAATAACTTCCTAACGGAATTTTGAGATGCGTTTCAATAAGAAATATCTTAGAAACTCACCATCATTTTACAAATTCTGTACGCTCCTTCAAATAAATGTTGGAGAACGAACACAAAGTCGGAATGGGCGCCGTGATGGCTTTTGTTTCACAAAAACTCAAATCAGTTATTTGGTGGTATACATATTTTACGAGTTAGTGAAAACTCCTTTGTAAAAATAGTAAATATTAAAGAAACAAAGATATCATTAGTATAAATACTATACCTAGCCCTGATCTCCCTTTTGTTTCTTATACGGCAAGATTCCGAGGAAATTGCTACTGTTAAATATTAGGACCGCTGCTTAGAACTATTTTGTAATTGCATGCCTATTTGTGCGACCTAAGCCTCTGACTGGGCGTATGTTACTTGGTTTTGGCATAGACGCAGCCACGCAAAGAACAAACCAATCCGAAATTAAGCACTCACGGTTAAGTGATCACAATAGCGAGGCTCCCATCAGTAATGTCAAGATTAAGAATATCAAATTATCCACCTGTGCCGGCTTCACCGAATTGCAAAGGAAATCGCTTTAATATTTAAACGATATGTAGCTGGACACTAATATTTAGTTGCAAAAGATTAAAAAAGACCATCTTTATCCCTTCTCTTTTTCTTGGGGGATCACCAATGCTTTGCTCGGAGCAGGATACTTCTCAAAATTTTCAGAGACTTCATTTTAAAATGAATATTTTTGAAAATTTTGATAAATAATGACAAAAAATCATTCTTTTGAAAAAAAAAAGACAAAATGTACCACAGGACTTAGTTTTTCTAGAAAACACAATTTTGTAAAGCCCAGACACCAAAACTTTGAGTGTTTTGATCGGTAAGCTACATTTCAAAGTTTTTAGAGACCTCATTTTGTGATAAATCTTTCAAAAACTTAGATACAAATACAAGCAAAGTTGCATGCTTTCGATGGAAAAGAGTCAAAATGTACCAAAGAACTAACCTCTTATAAAAATTGCTAATCACTTAAGTCTAGTAAAAACATTTTTTAACTAAAAATGAAAAATCATGTACGGTAAGCAATTTTTGATCAGCCATTATAAACGGAGCCTTAGCCCTGACTAATCAGTGTTACAAATTGCTGAAAAGCAAATTTTCTCAGCTTTTAAATGACACTAATTGTAAGTATTTTACTACAACCTTTACGTATTAAAGTTATATGCGTTTACTTAGCTGACCACTTTTTGTAAAGGGGTAAAAAGTTACGCTACAGGTGTTACAGCTCAACTTTTTTGGCATAAAAACAAATAGTAAAAGTACAAATTACATATCCAAATCGCCTTGCAATAAACTTAAATTTATTTAAACATTTCGAAATTCGGTTGTGAAATGAGGACAAAAATAAGTTTTTAAATAATTGATTTTGTAAAAATTCTGCGATTTTTGAAAAAATCATCATACGCATATGGCAATCTCTGTTAGCAAAAGACTCTGTTGATCATACCAGACCTATTACGTCACCATAGAGAAACTTTGAAGCAAGCACAAAAAATGAGAGATAGCATGCTTGGAATGCTTAAAATGCTTGAATAAAGAATCCATTGTTGCATGCTCAATTCAGCATAACTTGTTCAAGATTTATTTTTATTAAAGTATTTTCTCAATGTCTCTCTCAAAAGAAGCATTTAATCGCTTTTCTACGGTCTTTTGGTTTTGAGTATATTACGATAACAAATTTTAACTTACAATAAATTGTTAATCATGACGTCATGTGAGATTTTAGAAAAGTGAAATTGATTGAAGTCGGTAACTTGAGTGCTGGCTTTCGTTTAATCTCAGAACCACTTTCCTACGCTTAGAAGTGCAATTTTTAAAAAAATCACTTTTGATCGTGACGTCATCATGACGTCACGAAACGACTTACTACATTAACTCCAATGTGGTGATCAATCGCACCAAGTTTGATACTTGTTTTAGTAGTTTTAGAGGAGTCGAAACACACACGCACACACAAAGACAGAATTGTGCTTTGTAGTACAGACTAGCAGACTCGGCTGGCTTCTTCATTGCGCGTTTGTGTGAACAGAAACGAAATGTTAAGGATTTTTTGCACCTCCATAAGTCCTGTACAGGTAATGTTGATCATCTTAATCTCTTGATCAAGACTAGTAATGCTCACAAAGAAAGAGTGTGGTCACAAACTATACATGCAATTAATACTTTTAGTAGAGGGGTGGAAACAAGTAAGTAAGAGGGGTGGAAATTGAAACAGAGCCTAAAAGGATGGTAGCGGCAAAATGGTGGTTGTTTTACTATTACAGAAATAAACTATTGAGTGATAGGCCTAAGCCAATAGCTTAATACAACAAAAATAAATAAAAAAGGGGCAGGACCAAATCGAAAAATAGAAACATAGTCAAAGATGATGGTGGCGGCCAAATGCTGTTTGCTTTTGCAATTACAGAAATAAACTATTTATTGTTGAGCCTATTTTGCGATTTGGTGCGGCCACTTTCCTAAACATATTTGTGGTATTAAGCTCTTTGGCTGCGCTATTTGCCTTGTTTTCAGGATAGCGACAAAAGCGGCTGTGCCTTTCCCTAAGTCATTCACTATATTCCAGTAGGTGGCCCACCGGGCTGATTTATTTTCAAACAAAATATTCTTTCGAAATTAATTTTACAAATTGTTGGGTTTGAGTATTCATTTTTGATCTCTTCTTAAACTTAAAATTTTATTACATTGCTTTATAGCAGGGGTTCCCAACCAGGGGTGCTCGCACCCCTTGGGGGTGCGAAGCAGCATCCTAGGGGGTGCGAGATGGTAATTCAGATTTTTCTGTTGCATTTTTGTCCTGTCATGCTCAGTTCATCATGTGTTAATAGTTCTGCACAATCAGTGTCTAATTACAGCATGCCTAATGCGCGGCCTTCACTTCAGCCCGAAACGATGCGAGGGTATTTTTTTGGGGAGATCACCTCTGCAATAATGGTGAGAAAACTGCGGAATTTGCCTGCTTGAAAACTACGGAATTAGACTCTAAGCATGCTTAGTGCATGGCCTTATTCTTCACATGTTAAAATACTATAGGGGTGCGAGAACATATTAAGATATTTTAGGGGTGCGAGAACATATTATAACAATATAGGGGTGCAGGCCATTAAAAAGGTTGGGAACCACTGCTTTATAGTATAGATATAGATATTTTAACAGGCAGCATATTAGCTAAAAAAAATCCTTGCTTTGTACTATACTAGCCGACGTCGCCCTGCAGGGCTTCCATCAGTAACGCGGCGGTTAAGTATTTACAGTTTTTAAAAAGTATAAATGGTAGTTTATGACATCATTCTTTCTTTTTGATTATTATCGGTCTTAATCAATAGACCAAGATGATTACTATTATGTGCTCAGGAACTAAGGACTATATTTTCTTAAACTTTTTGTTGCTGCTCTTACAAATGTTTGTACGGCGAAGTTGCCGCACTTGCCTTAATTATTTTGTTTTAACTCGGCACAGGTGATGGCATGCCCTGCGGGGGTAAAATCGCACCACACTTGGAAGAAAAATTTTTTCTATTTTGGTTGATAACAGATTTATAAAGCCATCGGGATCAAACTAAAAATTTTGATAAAAGCAAGAACTCTATCATCTCCCCTGGCACGCTAAGCAGAGAGATAAGAACATGCAACATAATGCATAGCCAGCAAGGACTTGGAAAGTTTAAGATCAATCAAAAGAAAACAACATCCCTCTGTGAAATCGCGCCTCATGAAACACGTATTTGCCATTTTGCTTCAAAATCCTACTTCTTAACTAAGGGAAACGTAAGACCCCTTGCGTTCACGTAAGCAATGAACAGAGAACAAACACCTAAGGCATGGGCAGGGTCTTGAGATCAGAAATTTTATTAAGAAAAGAAACGCAACAAATTATGATAATTTTATGTGCAAAAAAAGCATAAACTTTTTGATACTGTTCACTCAAGTGCCCAATGGGTGAAGCCGGCTTGGCCGGCTGAGCCCACATTTTTAATCCCAACGTTACTGATGGAATCTGCGGGCGACGCCCAGATATACCGTACTATAAAGCAAGGATTTTTGCTTTTGCTGATATGTTGCCTGTTGTCCATATCTATACTATAAAAATGTAACAAAATTCCAAGTTTAAAAAAAATCAAAATAAAATTATAAATCCAACCATTTGAAACAATAAATTTCAAGAGAATATTTTGTTTGAAAATATATTGGCCTAATGCGCGCCTACTTAAATATGGTGATTGGGGTTGGGGAAGGCATAGCCGAAAGCGCAATCGATAAAAAACAATACTATGGGGGGGTTGAGCATAACCACTAAATATCCCCCAAGTCCATGGAGTCGCTGGCAACGTCTTGTTTGCCGTGTTTTCACCATAGGCGTTCCTAAACTAAAAGTTGGCCCTGGCATAAACGCAGCCATGCAAAGAATAAACCAACCCGAAATGAAACACTCACAGTTAAGTTATGCAATGGCAGAACCCCGATCAATAATAATAACGAGGTTAAGAACATCAAAATAGTTGATGGCACCGGCCTTACCCAATTGCAGAGGAAATCGCTTCAGCATTTAGATGATATGTAGCTGGACACTAATATTTTGTTGCGAAAGATTAAACAGAACCATCTTTATCCCTTCTCTTTTTCTAAGGGATCACCAAGTTTTTGCATGGAGTTGGCTGCATATTAACATATTTAGAGACTTAATTTTTTTGATGAGCATTTTCAAAAATTTTGATATATAATGACAAAGATCCATGCTATTGAGGAAAAATGGTCTCAAAGTACTTAGTTTTTTCTAGAAATTGCAATGACGTGAATGCAGGCACTATAATTTTGAGTGTTTTTAAGCAGTAGGCTACATTTAAAAAATGTTTTGCTACTTCATTTTTTAATGAATCTTTTTGAAAACGTAGACAGATAATGCCAAAGAACCATGCTTGTGAGAAAAATAGTCAAAATGTACCAAAGAACTAACTCTGTTTAATAAATGCAAGTTTGTTATGTCTAGTCAAATAATTGTTCAACTAAAAGTGGAAAATGATCTATGGCAACCAACCTTTGATCTGACATCATAAAGTAATCATTAGCCTTAATTAAGTTGAGTTACATATTACTGGAAAGTAAATTTCCTAAGCTTTCAAAGGCCAGTAGTTGTTAGTACCTTATTGTAACATTTTTTTATTAAAGCTATTTGTTTTTGTTCAACGTAATACTGTTTGGGAGGGGTAAATACAGTATTACACTACCGGTTTAAAAGTTCAACTTTCTGTGTATAAAAACAAATGCCAAAAGTGCTTGTCATATATTGTCAAAATTTCCCTGAAATTAACTTTAATTTGTTGAAAAAAGTGAGGCCACCAAGTAGTTTTTAATAAACTAATTTGTAAAAATGTTGTAATTTTTTATGGTACCGCAAGTGGTCTGTGGTACCACAAGCGTTGATCGTACCAAACAACCTTACGACATCATAGAGCGAGTTTGAAGCGTGCAGAGAAAAGGGAGGAAGTATGCTTAGAAGGGTAAAAAAGTCAGTTAAATATTTTTGTTGTAAACCTTCGGTGGTGTTTTGTGGAACTTTGCTAGTTTTAATGGTTCATTTTTGCTGACGCGTAATCAAGCTTAGTCACTGTTGAATCCTCGCTTCTTGGTTGTTCAGGTCAAATGCAGACGCGCCTGCATGTTCAGTAATAGTAAACGGCGCTAGAGTTTGTTTAGTTAAAAATCGAATTGTTACGGTATTAACGAGTTTATGTGAATGAAAAGGTTTGGTATTACACTAGTAACTAGTCCACGTATTTATCTCATAATATTGTTTTTGTAGAGTATGACAAATGAAAAGTAATTGTTTGATAAGTGTAAACAATTGTTAAGTGGTGTCTTACCCGGAAGTTCAATTAGTGACGTGTTCGATTCTTGTCTGGAAAATATTTCTGATATGTGATAGTTGTTTATCGTAATTGCCAGTAGTTAAGTGATTGTGGTTTCTTTATTTTTAGAAACGGGGGTTTAAAGAAAAGCATAGAACGAGTTCTAATTTGTTTAAAATCAAGTTTATCACTCAATCATTTGTTTTTGTAATGTGTAGAATTAATCAGAATTTCAATTTTCCGTTATTAAAGTTATTTCTCTGTTGATAGGAATGGATTTTTACCGCCGTTGAAGTCTATAAGTCCAAGACAAGAAGTTTGCCGTTGTTGATAGGATTTTCCAAAAATCGCTGGGGAGAGACTAGGTGCAAATTAATCAGCAATGCCTCAAAGAAAGAATCAGTGGTTGCATTGATAATTTAGATTTAATTGTTGTAGAGTATTTTTTTATCAAAATCACCTTGTTAACATATCCCGAAAAAGCTTCTAATTGGATTTCTACGATCACCAATTTTTGAAAAACACAGAGAACAAATTGTGCGATTAAGCGTTAGCTGTGACGTCATTTTTCAATTCCAGAGAAGTAAAATGCTTTGTGAGTAGAATAAATTTGGGGTGTGTGAGCAAAGAACCGTTTTCCTCTGGTCAAGAAATGCCAATTTCAAAAATTACCTTTGATTATGACATCGTCATGACGTCACAAGTCCCCTTGTGACACTACCCCAAGGTGGTAATCAACCCTGCCAAGTTTAATGATTGTATGCCTGGTAGTTTCGGAAACGTTTAAGCATTTGTAGGTACAATCAATAAACAAAGAAATCAGGAAAGAAAAAAATTTTGCTTTATAGCATAGATTTTATCAAATGACAATCATTTTTTTAAAACTTATAATGAAGGAAGTCTCGCGCCTTCAACATTCGCATTGTTGTTTCGTTTCTCGCTTATAAGACGCTCTCTATTGATCGTAACCACTTGAAGCTAGAAATATAATTGTTAACAAAGAGAGACAAAGTATGAAAAATAGAACGAACTAAATGCCTTGTGGACTACAAAAGGTTAAAGGTATTGGCTTTTTCTATAGGCCATTTGCTAGGGTGGTATCTCCCAATATAATTCCGATATAATGTCATAGATGGATGCCCTTCCTTGTCTTTAGTGAGACTGCTGATTCACAGGTTTCTAAATACGACTATGTTTACTATTTTTAAGTCCATTTGCAGAATTTTGCTGTTAATTCATTCACTTAAAACCGTAATCAAGCAAAAATCAAACTATTTTGGGCGTTCGACGACTTTAAGTTTGTCCATTGTTTTTGTTCACTAAAGCGGCCCTAGCATTATGCCAATATTGAAAATTGTTGTTTATAGGCAGAAACAACGAATACGCTCTGCTCTTTTTCATTCCATTCTCCGTCAAGACATCGGCTTTCATGATGTTACATCCGCTGGAGAACTGACAACTAGAGTTGCCAGGTAAAATTTTTTCGATAAAAGGCATTTACTGGATATGAGATTTTGTTGTCATAGGCCTTAAACAGCAAGGCCACAAGTCCCTCCTCCTATTAGTAGTTTTTTTTGGGTAAAAGAATTTTCAGAATTTCTATAAAAAAAGTAACGTCGTCCCGATTGAAGAAAGATTGGTTATTTCCGCTTAAAAGAAATGTTATAAATGATAATTTGTAGCAGGTTTAAGACCGTACTATTGATGTCATGTAACTGATTCTACATTTAGCCCAACTTTGCTGCTAAGTTTTCATTGTAAGATTGTGATTGTGACGTAACATCGGCCCGATAAAAAATTAAGCAAATTCTTGCTTATGACTTCATAGCAATTCACATTTTTGCTTTTGCTGGAAACTTTTATCACATCTAGAAGATTCTTTACTTAGTATACATTTGACCAAAAATCTTCAAGCATTGGGAGAGAAAAATGAGAATCCGCGTTTGCTTATTCGGCGTGTAGTTGGATGCTGTTGGAAGCCGTAAAAGTCAGGTTGAACTAATATTGTTGTAGTTGGTAGCGCAGTTGAGAATTAGTTTATTTGTGTATGTATTTCTTGGAAAAAGAAGTATCGATTGTTCTCAGTTAAACTGCAGTCAAACAAGTTGTTTGAGCTACACATTATGGCGCCTCAATTTTAAAATACTAATATTAAGATAGAATCAAAACTCTTTTGCGAGACAAGACGGTTGATTGGATACTCAATATTGGTATCGTAAAACTATGGTAACGCAGTACATTTCTCGAACAAACAGCCTGGTTACAGACTCTAACGAGACTTTGCATTTGCAGCAGCAAATAGCTAATATTAAATATACTATATTAACACTTCATTACGACCAATTTTGTTCGAACAACTATATATGTATATAAACAAACATACCTTAACCTCCAAGGTACCACCTAACACTAAAACCAATAGTTTCATTTAGCTATTCGGATTCTGGCAGCAATCCACTTGTGGACGAAATAAAGTGATGCTTATTTACGTCTATATTATGTATCTACTTTGGAGATGGAATCAGTTGGAGTTTTTGTGACCCAACCCACCAATAATAAATGTACGTCGATTGGCCAGATATTTTATATGAAATTTTGCAGCTGCTTTTATAATATTTCTTACTATTGGGGTCTGCTGGCCTCCCCCGTACAACTACCATTCAACTAATTCTGGTTAGAAATATCGGTTCAGCCGGCTTCACCAAACTTACATTTCTAAGAGTAGCAACGATTAGTTGGTACAAATAAGGTGTCGCGTTGCAATAGAATTTTTGGTCCTATCTCAACTTTAAATTTATTCTTAAAATTGAGTCGACGTATAGTATCGCTCGAATAATTAAGTCTGACTGCAACTTAATAGCTAGGAAAAGATTGGCTTCTACAAAAATACTTGAACCATGCATTTTTCGATCAAGAGCAGAACAAATATATTCACCGAACACTATAAAACTCCAAATTCCTCACAGAAAATAAAGCACTTTAATATAACGATCACGAAACAGCCAAAACTGACTCCACCAACTAACCGCTAATAAAATTCACAATAAATCACCACAGACACCACAGTACTTTCTTTCTTACTACCGCTTTCTTTCTTTACTACTACTGAATCGTAAAAACGTCGTCGCTTTATATATGAATGGGCTGCGTTCCGGAAAAAACCAGAACAGCATCACGTGATACAGCAAAAAAGCACTGCTAATGAGTTACGTAACTGGCAAACGAAAATCCTGGAAGAAGCAAGATTCACTAGATCACTCTGGAACTTACTACGTCATAAACGATTGTGACATAAGAAGAACCGTGTCTGTCGCAAATCTAAATGTGAAGGAAAAAATGTCTTTTGCGAACAAAATAATACAGCAGAACAAAGCGATAAATTACAGCAACTATATATACATGAAAACCATTCTTACCACCCAAATTTACTTATTCGTGACATAAGTGTATCGCCCCTGTGCCCCTAATGTCGATCGTTGTACAGTTACTTTGATTTAGGACTGGTATCCCTCACAAACAGCTATCTATCATTTTATAATTCCTATCCGTTTCTTCTAATAAGTGGAAGGGTACAAAGCCAAAGTTGGTGGTGGGTGCCCTAATGGATTGTGGTTTACAATTGCAAAAATAATTTAGTCTACTAAGTGGTACGCCTACGTCACGACTTGGGGCAACCCCTCGTAAGGATGCTTGTGGCACAAAGTTGCATGGCTGTACTTATATGTGGCTTGGTCCTGGAAAGAGCAAATGTGTCTATGCTTAAAGTGGCGAATCCTGGAAGGATGTTGGGTATGCATCCCTCCCATCAGCCCAGTCTTGGTTTCGTGAACTTGAGAAATAACTTTGTTCAAAAATCTGGACTGGGTAAAAGTTAATTGTTGAAGAAAAGGTGTTTATCTCAAATAATAATGTGTCAATTCAGACTTCACACAAGCCCAAATAAAATCTCTCAATCCATTGACGCCACACCTTTTGGATCCAATCACCCGAGTGATCTAATAACCCATTTTCAAAAACTACTTTCTGTTTAAAGATACGATTGTATACTTGGTGACTCTGATTTCACCAAACGGTGTAGATCTAATGACCTCTTTTATATTTATTTCCTTTTAATTTTTGAATGTCATAAGCTATTCCCACAACACCGACGTCCCTACTTAAAAGTTAGTACTATGCTTACTTTTAAACTGCAAGTAGTTTCACAAAGTTTCTTGCTTTCCTAAGACAAAGGGCATGGGGACATAAAATCAAAGTTGTGGACAAACACCGAAATAATTGATATATTTACTGGAATCAAGCTGTGAAGTAATTGGCAAATTTACTTCAAATTTTTTGTAATTGTAGATCTCATTATAAAATTTAAAACCACTGACTGTGCGAATATAACTTGCTTTTGACATAAACGCAACCAAGGGATGGCAAAGCGACCCGTATCCCAGAATTTAGCATCCACCGCTTAGTTCTTACTAATTAAGTAAGGTTATTGCTCAGGCGGATAAGCCACCAACCAATCTTTTATGCTAAGCAAGTGTTTCAGTTTCTCTAAATTTTGCAAGATGTCACTTTTGAGGCTGGTTTCCATTAGGCGTAGATTACAGTCGTGGCGTGAAACATTTTTTGTTTCCCTATTTAGTTTTATGCGCTTAGCGAAGGCGCTGAAGTATTTAACAATTGCGATACGATGCGGAACGATGCAGTGCAGTTTGTGTGAAAATAATTAACACCAATACACAAAAATAAGTTCACTGAAGCATTAACCCACTATAGCACTCACCTACTATTCTTATCGAACGGAACCTTTTCGGAATGCAGACGATTTAGATTGCTCGCGAGGAATTCTCCTTTAGACGACTCCTCATGGTTAAAGATGGCATTTTCTAGTAAAGAATAAGTGTCGTTAATTTTACACAAAACTCGCTCAGTGATTCAGGATCAGCATCTTGTTCTATCAGCGTTTCAGCTTTCACATACAAACTCGATAGTTTCTTATTCAAAAAATCGAAATCATTACCCGTGAGCTCCATGAAGACGACAAAAATAGTTCCAACAGTAGAAACAGACCCTAAGTAGAAAACTTGGTTACAGTAACTTCTGGCTTGATGTCCCGCCTAATGCTGTCTTCTAGAATCACGCGTACCATAGGCTTCACATAGAGCATATAACTAAAATAAATTTAAAACGAAGGGATACAAAGTTGTTCGTTAGGTTAAAGAATTTAGACTATGATACGATACGGAACAATGCAGTACGGTTTTCTATAAAATAGTTAACTCACATAACACAAATACACAAACATAAATTTATTGAATCGCTCACCTACTATAGCTTGACCAAAAATCAGAACCAAAAAACGATCAAACAGTATTTGTAAGCGTTCAGATTACAGTAGATTACAAGTCAATCAAACAATAATTTACTAAGATTCTAAACTGATTACGAGTGCAACAACGGACATCTATATTGAGCCGGCAACAATGATTAATTAAAAAGCAAAGATTAGCAGGGGTAAAGGCTTGGTCCGAAAAGGCTATGACGTTATCTAGAAGTTTATTAATAAACGACCAGGCATGCGAGAAACAGCGCCTAATAAGGAAACATCAAACAAGGTAAACATAGAGCTAGGCGATAAACAAGGAAAACCGGGGTCAAATCTATGACGATTTGAAAAAGTAATGCTTGCTGTAACACCCCTCAAACTTTCTCAAGTCCTTGCTGGCAAGGCATTATGTTGCATGTTGTTTTTTATTGCCAAGGCGAGCCCAGGGGAGTTATAACAGTCCTTTCGTTTCCCCAAATGTTTAGATTGATCCCGGTAGCTGTATAAAGCTACTATCAATCAAAATAGAAAAATTGTTTTTTCTTAGTGTGATCCGATTTTACTCTGGCCGGGTATGCCATCACCTGTGCCGAGTTAACACGTATCAATCAATGCAACTGAGCTGGCTTCACCGCAAAAACATTTGTGAGAGCAGCAACGAAAGACTTCGAAAATATGAGCCATAGTTCCTGTACGCGTAATAGTGATCATCTTGGTCTATTGATCAAGACTGATAATACTCACAAAAAAGAATGATGTTACATAATATCATTCATACTTTTTCAAAAGTCTGGGGCGAGTGGGGAGGATGTAAAGCACAGGAAATAATGATGGCGGCCTCCAAATGATGGTCGTTTTGTCAATTAAAGAAATGAGCTATTTATCGGTAGAACTACATCACGATTTAGTGATCCCCCGTTTGTATTTATATTTGTGATATTAAAATCTTTGGCTGGGCTTTTGCTTTAGTTCCAGCATAGCGAGAAAAAGGGCTATGCCTTTCTCAATAGTCATGCACCCTATTGTATTAGGCTTCTATTTTGGTATTTTCAATCAAAAACGTTTTCTCTTAATCAAGTTTTACGAATTGTTGCTATCATTGTTTTATTTTTGATCTTTTCTCAAACTTGGAATTTTGCTATATTTAACTTTGCCCCAAATACCCACCTCTCTTCTTGTAATGAAGACTAGTGTTTCGTACTGATACAAGATTTCATCAATTAAAAATATCGGAAATGAGCTTTACTATTTATGTTTGCTATCAAGCCAACAATAAATAATTTTGCCGCCTGCTGCCATTTGCACTCAATAGTGGTAAGCATTGTAACCTCATTTAAGATTTTTGCGTAACAGTGTTGTTTAAAAGGATTAAAGACACAAGAAAAAAGCATGCTTAAAAAACGATTAAATCAATAATCGCTTCTTGCATCTTGATACAGCGTAAGATGTTGCAGAATTACTTTTTGCGGGAGCACCTAGTTAATGTCGTTTAAAAATGCATTTAATCGCGTTTCTACGGTGAGTACTGTTTGAGAAAATAAAAAAAACAACAAATTTTGGAATCAATATTTTGTTATGACTTGATCATACTTCCCAAAAACATGAAATTTTTGAAGTTGGCAAGTTGGGTGCGGGCTTATTTCTAAACAAAAGCTCGCTGTTTTCCATCAAAAATACATTTTAAAAATTATCTTGAATTGTGACATAACCACGACGTCACCAACCTCTTTATAATCCTCGCCTTAGTGTGGTAATAAATAATGCCATCTTTAAATTTTGTGTGTGCAGTAGTTTCAGAAGAATTAGGCTTAAAAAGGCAATCAAACACAAAATCGCTTGTTGCCCTCAAATAAAAAATTCTGTTTTGGAAATGATGCCGTTAATATTTCCCGAAAGAGCCATCTACTGCATTACTACAATCAGTATTGATTCAAGAAATTTAGGAAAGCCATCTGTCGCGTTTCAATAGAATTTTCGTTCTATCTCAATCTTTAATTTACTTCCTATAATTGAGGCGACTTCTAGTATCACTCGAATGATTAAGTCTGGTTGCAACTTAATAGCTAGGAAAAGATTGGCTTCCGCTAAGATACTTCAACCCACGCACTTATCGATCAAGAACAGAACAATATATTCACAAACCACTTTAAAACTTTGAATTCCTTCGCTTGTCAAACACAGAAACTAAAACACCTCAATATATAAATATCAGAGACTAACCGTAACTAAATTCACCAAATAATCGTTTGTCACACAATAGAAATCCACAATAAAATCGCCACAGATCAACGTCCTTTAGCTAAACTATTTTATATTCGTTTTCTTTCACTCTCTACTCACTCTATCTGAATGAGAGAAAAATCTCGCTGCCTTATATATATGACTGGAAAATAATCAAGAAATTGCCAAAACAATATCACGTGACGTAGAAAAAAAACACCGTTAATAAATTACGTAATTGGCAATCAAAATAAATCATCTAGAAGAAACAAGATTCACTAGAATACACTGGAACTTGGTGACGTCATAAGAGGCGTGTGAGTTACAAATCATTTTAAAGAAAAAAAGTTCTTTTTTTTGAAAACAGTTTAGCTAGTTTAAGGCTTTAGACATTTCAGATTTACAAATAAAAATAATTATGGCAGAAGAGAGCAACAGATTGCAGCAATTATACATATATAAAAACTATTCTTTCAATGCAAATTTACTTATTCGTGACACCATCTTTACAACTGACAGGTATTTATGACATCATCATTGATTGTAAAAAAAGGGTCATTTTTTTGATGCTGGCAAGTCAAGTGCTGGATTTTATTTAAGCTTAAAATGCCATTTTCTTTGTCAAACAATGCATTTTTTGAAAAAAATTATTTTCGATTGTGACGTCATTAAGTCCCTTTCAACACTCACTCCGAGGAGGTGAACAATCGCAACAAGTTTCGTATTTGTTCGCTCAGTAGTTTCGAAGGAGTTAAAGCATACGTACGTGCAAAACAAAATTTGCTTTTTAGCCTAGATGTGATAATATCATGATGTCATCGAACCCTCAGGCTGAAAATCACCCTGGTATGGCGATCAATTGTGTCCAGCTTGATGTTAATAAACAAAAAAAAACAGGAAAAATCTGTGGTTTATACAATAAGATAGATGAGTACTTTACGTTAAGCACATAAAGCAACTTTATTTTGAGAGTAAAACATAAAAATAAAACGCAATGCTTTTGTTCCTAAAAAGATCTTTTGGATCATTCGGTTTTAAATAGAGTCTTCGAAATTCTTCACAGTAAAAACGACTCTGGAAATGAGCACGCGTCTGCTGAATCGAATCAGCATTCTAACTACATATTTGCCGGTCGCCGAATACGGTAAATCATCTGCCCCCTATCTTAATGACAAATGTTGAAGATTCCGCGACTGGAATGATTCGCTAGGTATTGTTTAAAGGCCACCTGCTATGCTCTATCCTTCGGACTAAGAACTTATGCTCGAGAAGTTAGACTACCTGCCCACTCTTTAACAACACCAACTCTATTGATACACAAGTTCATGCACACAAACAATTATCGACACTACTCTTATAGCAGCCGATAGTTTCCTTCCCCTATAGTGCCTTGGCCCTTGCCTTCTAACTCTTCACTCCTCTCGCTTTGCTCTTTTCTTCTCGCTTTGTTTCGTCGTCTCCCTTTTTCTGCAAATAGCCCACTCGTTTATATATTCCCCATGCGTCACGTAATAGAGAAATAATTCCCCAATATTTTTCGAGTTTTAACCAACAAAAATTGCAAGAAATTAAAATTGTAGGAAAGGTTTGTAGACGGGGAATACCGGAAACAATTACCCAAAGAAACAACCTATGAAATCGCTTAGAAAATAAAGAAGAAAGAGTTTGTCTATGGGGGAAGTATCGAAGACAACTACCAATACAACCAACAAAAATCGCTTAGAGAATAAAATAAATAAGAAAGGGTTTGTATAAGGGGGAATACCAGAAACAATTAACAAAACAAAAAGAACTACGTCGAAACGGGATAATGGCTTCACTATTCCCAAGATTGTTATTGTTCCATTGCCAATAACAACAAATTTTCAAGATGCGTCGCTCCTTTTTGTAATTGGTCTATCGTTTCAGTGTTTGCCAACTATTTATAATTTAATTATTAAAGTACCGCGGTTCAATTTCGTTCTTCTGTACTAAAACGGCAATCTTGGCAATTAGCATTTATTGATCCAACAAAATACCTTATATTTCAATCAGATCACTTCGTTCTTTCGACAAATTTTCTATTTAAATTTAACGTTTCGCTCCCCTTAGTTACCGGGGAGCTTCTTCAGAACACGGTAGATGTAAATAATGTGACATACAAACTGTACAACATAAAATTACAAAGACTACCTGTATTACTAAACACTAAAAATTATTTATCAACAGGGCAGGCAATCACGTAATAACAAAAACATTGTTACATCACAGATACAGGAGTGGCCAAGTGAAAAGTGTAGTGAGAAACATAAGACATTGCTTATTGGAGACGAACACACTATAAACAGTCGGAAAATTTGCACCATCATTGCGATTAATAACATTACATGAACAAGCCTTTTGATTTATCAAAAAACTTTCCGCAACGCGACGTCTGTATGCATGTGATTCTGACTTCAGAATTTTGACATTATCCCAATCTATTCTATGATCGAATTCCATAACATGTTGACTCAGCGCTGACTTTTTAGTGTTAAAAGTCTTGACCGCATCAACATGTTCCCGTTTTCTGGTTCTAACACTACGTCCTGTTTCACCTACATACACAGCATTGCAATCCCGGCAAGAAATTTGATACACCAAACCACGCTTTTGTTCAAAATTAATAACATCTTTAGGTTTGCGAAACAACGAAGACAACGTGTGATGTGGTTTTAAAGCCACTCCGATACCAACTTGAGTCAATATTCGGCTAATAGGTTCGGAGACACCTTGCACGTAGGGAATCGAAGTGAACCGTTGCAGTTATTCTGTTTTTCTAAAATTATGATTTTTCAAGTACTTCTTAAAACTACATTTGTTACTGGGAAATCCGTTATTTTTTAAGGTTTTTGTTATGTGATGAAACTCTTCAATCTTTTTTTCGTTATTGGATATGATACTGTTGGCTCTGGAGAATAATGTACGAGCCACACTAACCTTTTGATTAACCGGGTGATGAGACGAATATTGAAGATACCTGTCCGTGTGTGTTGGTTTCCTGTATACGCATGTAGCAAGGGATCCATCTTCCATCTGTTGTATGCTTACGTCCAAAAAGGCTAATTGTCCTGATTTTTCCAATTCTTTAGTGAACTTTATTGAAGTAGATATAGTATTTAAGTAATCATGAAAGGGCTCGACCTCAGTTTTTTTTTTCATAATAGCATACACATCATCAACATAACGTAACCATAAAGACGGAGGATTCAAATACGTGTTCAAAGCTGTTTGTTCAATCTCTTCCATAACCATGTTTGTTATTATTGGTGACAAAGGAGAGCCCATCGGACAACCAAAAATCTGTTTATAAATGACGTCATTATACACAAAAAACGATGATTGTAAACAAATATCTAATGCTTCCATGATTTCCGGCACTGCAAGGCTTGTTCTTTCTCCCAAGGTGCAATCATCGCCGACTCTATTAGCCACAATGGTTTTGGCGGTTATAAGTGGAACCGAAGTAAACAAACTTACCACATCAAACGAAACTTGTGAATCAGATTTGCCAAGTTTGATGGATGAAATCAATTCTACAAATTCAGAGGAATTCTTGACAGTGTATTGGGTATTTCCCACTAAGGGAACAAGAATTTGCTTAAGGAATTTGGCAAGCTGGTAGGTAGCTGTACCAATGAAGGAAACAATAGGACGAAGAGGAACATTGGGTTTATGAATTTTCGGAAGTCCATATATTCTTGGCAAAACTGAATCACTACTACGTAAAGTTTTGTACAAATAAGTGGAAATCTTGTCGTTTTTGTATAACTTCCAGATGTAACGATTTAAACGCTTTTCAATAGAACAGATTGGATTTTTTAAAATTACTTGATATGTTGCAGAATCAGATAACAACCCTAAAAGTTTTTTTTTTTTTTTTTATTCTCCAGAGCCAACAGTATCATATCCAATAACGAAAAAAAGATTGAAGAGTTTCATCACATAACAAAAACCTTAAAAAATAACGGATTTCCCAGTAACAAATGTAGTTTTAAGAAGTACTTGAAAAATCATAATTTTAGAAAAACAGAATAACTGCAACGGTTCACTTCGATTCCCTACGTGCAAGGTGTCTCCGAACCTATTAGCCGAATATTGACTCAAGTTGGTATCGGAGTGGCTTTAAAACCACATCACACGTTGTCTTCGTTGTTTCGCAAACCTAAAGATGTTATTAATTTTGAACAAAAGCGTGGTTTGGTGTATCAAATTTCTTGCCGGGATTGCAATGCTGTGTATGTAGGTGAAACAGGACGTAGTGTTAGAACCAGAAAACGGGAACATGTTGATGCGGTCAAGACTTTTAACACTAAAAAGTCAGCGCTGAGTCAACATGTTATGGAATTCGATCATAGAATAGATTGGGATAATGTCAAAATTCTGAAGTCAGAATCACATGCATACAGACGTCGCGTTGCGGAAAGTTTTTTGATAAATCAAAAGGCTTGTTCATGTAATGTTATTAATCGCAATGATGGTGCAAATTTTCCGACTGTTTATAGTGTGTTCGTCTCCAATAAGTAATGTCTTATGTTTCTCACTACACTTTTCACTTGGCCACTCCTGTATCTGTGATGTAACAATGTTTTTGTTATTACGTGATTGCCTGCCCTGTTGATAAATAATTTTTAGTGTTTAGTAATACAGGTAGTCTTTGTAATTTTATGTTGTACAGTTTGTATGTCACATTATTTACATCTACCGTGTTCTGAAGAAGCTCCCCGGTAACTAAGGGGAGCGAAACGTTAAATTTAAATAGAAAATTTGTCGAAAGAACGAAGTGATCTGATTGAAATATCGTTACACTCGACATACGAGGAATGCCTGCTATATTTAAAATACCTTATGATGAAACAGTTTTGCATCGCATTAAATACACTTCCGTTAATAGAGCATATCAAACACCAAACAACATTTCATCCAAATAAAAAAATTTTCGCAGCCTCGAACGGCGCCACGAAAGGAACAGGGTGGATTTCTTTCCCTCACTGCTGCTTCAGGCCATTTCTGCAATTCATGCAGATCCGTTGACAAGAGAGGGTTGACAAAAGGGATTTTTTTTTAAGACAGGAGATGGTTGGACCTCAAAACTCTTAGTCCTTTAGCTTTTGAAGCACGAAGAATATATTGAAAAATAACGTTGCTTACAGTTTTATGTGATCTCGATGTGATGCGAGCAAGATACCTGAGTTTGTAGACTTATGATTTGTCATGAAAGTACAGTACCGGTACAACTTTTCCTGAATAAATCATTCGACATTTCCAAATGTTTATTGTCTTGTATAGTCATCAAAACATAACTACATACTTAACAATCGCAGTTTTTTAGTAGTTTAGCTGCTATGATCCAGATAAGGGCAGACTCAGTGATTAATTCTTGCAAGTTACCATGCTGCTATGTTGTAAACATAAGATGTTCGAAAGTAGGGATCGGTGATATGAAGTGGTAAACAATGGCAATCGCGAGTTAGGGGTTAACGCTAGAATTACCGGAGCGGTCATTTTGACCGTTATTGATTTTTAATCATTTTTATCTCTGATTAGGTACGTGCAATAACACTGAAATTTGCTGACTTTTCCTAAATCTTGAATAAATTTTAGCATGCTAATTTTCATTGCATTGCAATAAGCACAGGGTGCGATGGGAATGGATTTACCTTAAATAACCAAAAACGGTCATTTTGACCGCGCAGAAACCACTAAATTTTTCATCATTAAAATTGTCTTTGGAATTAAGAATCTTTTGCTGCGAAACAGTCTTGCAACAATAACTGCACTAACAGGTAAAAGTTAAGAACCAGTGCGAAAGATAAATATGCTACTCGACATAGGGGTAAAAGTACGGGGACTGGTGGCTGAAGCCTCCCAATTGTTTTCAGCTCCGTTATAAAGATTTCAAAACTGAGTAAATACTCAGTTTAAAAAGTATTTTTCCAAAAAAATGGCCTTCCCCTTTATTTGGAGCAGAAAATAGAAAAACACCACTCTGAAAATATTGCTCTGCAAAAAAACACAGGCTCTCAAATTTTCTTTCAGACAGACCTGCCTTCAGCTCTCTATCCATGCTAAAGAAAGTTACGCTGACGTTGTAATGCTACGCTTTGACCAGGGGTTGGCATAGTCAGACTCGGTTTGACGTAGGCCTACATGGAAAATGATTTTTTTCAATCAAGCCAATTCACAGACTGCTATTTATAACGCGCAGAAAACTGATCCAGCCTCATATAAATTTGTTGGCTTTGGCAGTGAGACAGTGACAGCAATGATGCAAGTAGGCTACTACTACGCAAGCGCTAGGTGATAGTTACTATGCATTTTACATTTAACACAGCAAAATGTGATTTGTATTGGTTGTCAATGACGAAGCATGATTGAAATGTATCAAATTTTCTTCAAAATCGAGAGGTAGATTACAAGCTCCAAAGGCACTAACAGGAACGCTGCTGAAAAAAAGCTGAAGGCCTACAATTCATTTTGTAGATTAGGACAGAAGTGGGCAAACTTTTTTGTCGGAAGGCCGCATTGACCATTCAAGAGTTGGCCAAGTGCCAGTGCTTCAAATTTTGCAACTGCTGCATACATTTTTGCAAGAGCTTGCAAAAGCTCAAAATCTTGCAATAACCTCTTTAAAAAATAGTCATCACCCTCTATTTGGACTGCAAATGCGTTAATTCAAACTAAGAATTGCGTAGAAGCTCTTTCAATGATGGCTTTTATCGTTTTTGGCTATTTAGTACGGCATGTTTGGCCACCCCTGTCATATCAAATTTAACTCTTTCGCTCCCGCGATCATCGATTGATGATCTCGTGTTTTCAGTGTTCCCCTCAAATTTTGTTATATTGAGTTACAAAATTAGTTTACTAAATAATCGATTTGTGACTTTATTGTTCATGCGATTTTCATAAAATTTTCAAAAGATCACGCTTATTTACTCACGCATCGAAACATGTATAATTTGTGCACTAATTCTTGGATTTTTATACCCAAAAAGGCTTAAAAAGACCAACAACCCAGTTGCAGACGACAAAATCGGCCAAATTCTCAGCACGTGCCAACTACACTAAAATCAAATTGAGATTACATCTTTACCACAACACCAAACCCTTCATCATTAACACAGTCTGAAAACTACTCTTTTGGGGCATCATTTCACAAAATTTCAAGCGATAATGATAAATTTTATGTTTTTAAATTTCTAAATTTTTTAGGGGTCTCAAAACCCCCCAAACAAATTTGAGTGATAAGTAGATAAAAGTAAATTTAGTGCGTAAAAAATATGATATGTTGCTAAATATCGGTCTCATTTGAAAGCTTAGGAAATTTGCTTTCCAGCAATATATAACTTTAAATAGTTTAGACTAAGTGGTATATGATAATTACTGATCAAAAATGAGTACTATACATCATGTCAGTTCAAAACCCCCAAAAATTTTTTGACTTACCTTCACTAAATTATAGTTTTTACAAAAACTAACCCCTATAAAAAGATATAATAAATTGCAAATGTTTCACCACTAAAGTCGTCATTTTGTATCAAGTTTCCAAGGAGACAAAAACTGAAATACAAGTTTAAAAGCTGACAGAAGTTTGGCTTCTCTAAATCAAAGTTTGCTGTATCCCCCTTGTTTCTCAAGAAATGGGAAGGGTGTAAACAAGCGGCTGTTTCATTGTCAGTGACAGCATATTCTATTTAAACTTGATATTTTCTGAATCTTGAAGAAATTCCCTGTTCAAAAATACATAATGTTAATGGTTTAGGCTAACCTCTAGCAAATAATAACTGATCATATTTTAGGTACTGAATTTAACTACCAAAATTTGGTACCGGTCGGTACCGGTCAAAAAAAGGTGATGTGCCTCAGAAAATTGCAAATTGTAGAAAACCTAGGCTTTTAGGTAAGTTTTGATTGATGTACCTTGAAAGCTTATTTCCTTAGCATCATTTTGCGACCATTTCTAAAAAAATTGGTAGAAAATTAAATCTGTAGTGATCTTTGAGGTGAGGGTACTACTTTAATTTTAAAGACAAGTACCCCCCAGCTGGGGGGGTTCATTTGCATAAAATTCGCATATTCAAAAAAAATTTTTTTTTTTATTTGAAATCCTCAAGAAATGTAGATTTCAACGATATATCACACTTAATGTAGAAGTAGACAGCTGAGTAATGATTTCCAAACAAACTTGAGGTACATAATTATGATTAATTATGATTGATTATGACAGTTTTTCGCGCTGCCACCTTACGGCTTTTCACGCGGGAGCAAAAGAGTTAATACATGAAAGTTTCTATAAGTGTTGACGGCTCGCACAAAATACTCTGGCTGGCAGTAGTTTGTCTACCCCTAAATTAAAACCCATGCAGTTTATTCCAACACATTAGGGAGCTTAAGACTCGTTGAAGTCCCACATACAATAAGTCAAAACATTACTAGGTCTAACACAACAGTTAAAAAGGCTTGTGTACCAAAATAATGCCAAGTTATTAGGCATCTTTTAGTAATTAAGCAAACGGTCATTTTGATCGCACGCGGTAATTTTAGGTAGGCCGAAAAAGCGGTAATTCTAGTGTTAAATCTAGCCCGGTTGTACGTAAAATAAATTTTCATAAGTTTATTCTTGGCCTAACCGGGTCAGATTTAATCACAAACAACACTATCTAATTTGTCTCAAAACTATCTAAATTTCATGCAAAAGTCAAGTTTTGAACAATAGGCTCAGTTGTCGTAGTTTCACATATTAACTTTGATTCCGTTTGAGCATAAAATTCCCCCACAAGATATACGCCATATTGCACCAAATCAAGTCTAGTTTTTTAAAGTTTTCTGGGTAGAAACCCCTCCTGCTGACCCTCGTAATAGGCTTACGGACTTTGCCGCCAAGCCGTCTGTAAAACTTTCGATCAATTCAAGCCTTGACTAACACACTTAAAGTAGCTTTTAATCCCTAGAAATAAATCGATTAAGCTAAACTGTTATTATATCGTGCTGAAAAAACCCTCGCTTTGTAACAATGTTCGTAATTATGACGTGGGACTACACTCCATCAAGGTTTCCTTTGAAGTTATCTCGCCTATTATTTGTCCCATTTCCACCTAATTTGGGGTGGCGCCGCTCCTGTTTGCAGCCAACATTTTTTATTTTGGGAAAGTGTCCTCTCAGTCAAAAAATTTCAAGAGGGTTTGACGCAAATTTTTTGTAGTAAAAACGGGATTTTTGATCGTTTTTTGACCAGTCTTGTCTGCCGCTCAGGAATCTCAATCGGACCCAATCGGCTGCCCGTACCGGTCAACGCGAACGGTAACTCGACCCGATCGGCAACCGGCGCCGGTCGACCCGGCCGGTTCCCATCTCTGATCTACTTTTTTCTCAAATTAGAGAGTGTTGGTTGCATATACTGTATATGTTATGCCATTGAAAACTGAATTCTGCAACTTGCAAAGGATCAGCAGAAATATAAATACCTTTGCCAAAAAAACAGCGCTGAAAAATTCCAAGATCCGTCAAAAATTCTAAGCTCGGTTATAAAAATCCTAAGATTTTCCGATCAAATTCTACAAAATAAAACATTACCAAAAGAGTTCCAAGCGACCAGGTGAATTTTCCAGATTTTAAGATGAACTCCCAAGATTGGGAACTACGGGCGCAAGCCCCCTTTTTTGTTTTAGTGGTTTTGTTCGATCCTAAATCAAAGACCTTTTTGAAAGTGTTAAACCTGTGAAAACAAATTACTGGATCTTGCAAAGTGACTCATGGGCAGCCTTATCCCACCAGCGGACCGCCAGTTGTGCATCCCTGTTTTAGATACTTACAGTAAGAGCAATAATGGATATTGCTATGACGTCATAAATAAAATATGCTAAGCTCATCACCAGTGAGTGTTACGTCACAACTATAATCTCAAAGTGAACTGTAGTGAACCACTTTTGACTAAATGTAGATTTACATACCTCGCTAATAACAAAAACAATATCCAATACAGTTACAAATCATTAGTCGTGACACTCATATCTATTGTTAATATCTCATTCAGGTTGTACTTTTCCCGTTGCGTAGATTAGGTGTTCGTCTGTTTTCCAGACACCACAAATTTGAATTTGTCGTTTAAATATGTACAGTAATGCGGTATGATTACCGAGAAACTTAGAGCGTCGTTTTTCAAGAAAATGGTTCTTTGTTCTAATTCCACATTAGCTGTGTTGTATCGTCCTTGAATGGGGCCGTTCAAAGTGCTTTCTCAGCTTGTCATTAAAATACGATGAGCTAGCAGTAAGTCCACTTAGGTTCTAGATCTACGTCTATTAATATCGATCCTGATTTTAGGGCAAATCCTATGTTTTCTGCAATTTTTAAAGTTTTTCTAACAAAACTAGAAACAGTCTTTCCTTCACAATCATTAGAGCCTTTTTTTTATTTATTAATTTCTCCAAGGCAGCTGCATCTTGCGCCCTCCTTCTCCAAGTCTTGCTCCTCCAGAAAGCAGATCTCACAACACTAGTTGCTCCGTGTATGGATCTGTCTTCGAGAAAAAAATTCTAGTGAGCTACAAAAAAATTTAACTCAATAATTTTAGTGACGTGGATAAAATAAAGGATGGTATGGCAGAAAAAGTTGCGATAACGATTCAATATGTTAGCATGTTCTTTGCTGGCCTGGGTGTCGCTCTGTATCACTCCTGGAATGTTGCATTAGTGACCTTGACGGTATCTCCGGTATTTGTATTGGCCACAGTGTTTTTGTTTAAGGTAAGCTCTTGCCAACTACTATTTCGTAAATGTATGTTCGTTTTCAGTCAAAAAACTTTTACTGTCGAGTGCATACATGCAATACATCTTCATAACTTCGCATGTCCTTTACGAATGATCGCACTAGTAGAAGCCCTATTACTTTTTACACCTCACGATCTCAAGCTTTACTTAGTAGCTCAACTGCTTTAATATCAAGCCTTGACCAAGCCAAGTAAGTGGTTGAAAGACTTTGTTTTGGGTCAACTTTGTGGATATATCTAAATCGTTTTGGGAAAAAAATTCACAAGACGTTGCTTTCTATTTGTAAGCTATGTGATTTTTAATTTTTACTCGTACAGGCAAACACAATATTTAATGCGTTGGAGCTAGATGCATATGCAAAATCTGGTTCCGTAGCTGAAGAAGCGATTTCTGGAATTAGAACTGTGGTGGCTTTTGGCAGTCAGGAAAAAGAAAGCAATCGGTCAGTTGAGTTACTAATTCACTTTATTGAAATAAAGACTCCCTAATACAATATTTGTCAACCAGGGTATTATAGTGAAGCCAAGAGGGTGCCAACTTGGGTGGGAAAGGAGGGATATACCAGTTTTTAAAAATAAACGCCGTTTTACAGAAAATAATTTCTAACAAACACAAAATTTTAATGTGAAGACCTTTTTCTTGGACATAAACCTCAAAATGAAAAGCACTCGTCGAATAAAGTATTGTTCAAATTTTTTTTTTATGTATTCGTTTAATTCAAACCTTTTTTGGGTGCCTTGTCTTTTTAAAAAGTAAAATCGCGTGTACTACCATAAAGATAGGTTGACAAGCACCGCTTTCAGCCATGAAACAACTGAAGTTTTACATTGGAAACACAATCGAGCGACAAAATGTACAATAAATCCGAGGTAGAAAAAGCGGTAGTTTGTTTTGAGCCAACTGTTAGCTTCATCACCAATTTAATTGACAGCCATTTGTGGGTGCTTAAAAGCTGTCTCCTACGAAATGTTGAGTGGGCTCAAGCCTGTTATAACTATGAAAAGGACAGGAAATAGGAAGTGGAATCTCAAACTCGGCCAGCTCGATTACAAACAACAAATGACAATAATCAACAAGCATTTAGCCATAGATCAAAAGATAATAGATTTAATCCTGGATTGAGATTTATTTAAAACTTTCTTTTAAAAAGATATAAGAAAGTCATAGAAAGACGGGGCAAAGCCCACCTCTTTCACTCAATTTCTTCCTACACCAAGAATCTAATCAATATTGAATGAAGCTACGAATCCAATTTCACGATATTACTTTTAAGGTCGGGTATCACCTAGTGACTGGAAGCACTCCAGCAGCAAGTCGCAAAGGCGACTTTTCTACGCCTACCATGGGCTGTCCATCTTGTTGCTTGTTAATTGTATTTGTGCTTGTTGACCGCAAGTGCAAGAAAGAGAGAGAGAGAGAGACTGGGTGCAAAAACACAAAACTTGGCACGATTGAACCCCCTTTCGGGATGAGTGTCATAAGACGATTCATGACGTCACTATAAAAGGTGGATTTTTAACATAGACCTATTGTCAGAGTAACAGCGATTTTTAGTTAAAGAAAAGCCAACAGTCGCGTTGTAGCTCTGCAGATGATGAGATGACGACATAATGAAGGTAAAATTTATCTTCTTCATTTTCTCAAAAAACACTGAGCGCAAGAGTGAGGTTAAAAACTCTTTCTAAAATCATTAAAAAGCTGCTTGCTTTAAAAAATTTTTTTTGATGCGAGCTTTATTGACAAAGCAATATGTGATTTTTTTAATCGTATTTTTTCTTGAACATTTCAAATACACGTATAGATCTCTTTTATCACTCTACAAAGTGACATATTAATGCTGTTAAATACAATTTTAGCAAAATTAGCTGCAGCTGTAGTTATTCAGTGTTGTTTGAAAGTCAACGTAAATAGTAAAGCGTAGTACGCAATTGCTGCTCGTTGAAACAGCAAAACATATTTCAGGCGTCTACGCTTACTCAAGCTTCTGGTTATAGTAGGCAATTTTTGTGGAACAAAAACAATAGCCGATTTGCAAAGCATTTATCTCCGCACAAAATGGCAAACCTTGGCCTATTTTTGCCACCTGTTTAGGAGAGTTTGGTTTTGACAGTATGTGTTTTGTTTGCGAACAATTGGTATTTGTTCTTTTTCGTCTTATGGCAGGGTATCTATGATCCAGGTCAGGCACAACAAAAGGATGGAGACCGAGGGTTTATGCTTTTATCAGCCCAACCTGCTGTGTTGCCTAGATCAGACGCTGGCAGTGATGGAGTTGAGCCAGCATCTTGTTTCGTCATTCAAAACTGTCAGACCCACTATTCCTCGAGGTGCCCGATATATATGACATGTTAAAATAATGTGGCCTGCAGTTTGTTCACAAGCACCACGCTTGCATTTCGCGGAAGAAGCAAGACCCCGTTTGTTCATGGACGAACCGAAACGCATAACGCCAGTACACAGGCGATTGAGTTTGACCCAAACTGTTCTGGTCAAAGTCATTCCAATAGGTCTTGTACTGACCATAGGAATGTAGACACCGAGTGCTGGCATACTCTTGGAGTACTCTGTGTCCCATGTCAAGTTCGTCCTTTGGACAGCGCGGATGCCCGACTTAGATAACTTTTGCAATAGTTTCCGCGCGGCAGGAATAAACGGGTGTCTAGATTTCAGTCTCTTCTTGCTAGCAGCCTGCTGCTCATTCAGTTGGCCATGCAGAATGTGGCCAGGGTCCAAACATCTGCGGTTAGCCAAGGAGAGTGTCGCTCCTTGGGAGCGAAGCTCAGCTGGCAGGATGGCTGAGATAACTCGAGGGTTGTCCGTTGGGGTGGGACGTAGGCATCCTGTGACAATGCGCAAAGCGTCATTAAGAACGCTGTCTATGAGGAAAGTATGCACGCTACGACACCAAGCTGGTGCACAGTACTCAGCAGTCAAGCAGATCAGAAACAAGGCAGCTGTGTGCTATGTCTGGGCACCAGCGCCCCATCCTAAACCCGCAACTCGCCTCAGCAGCGAAATGCGAGTGGATAGTTTTTTGCGCAATGCCTGAAGGTGATGACGATACGTAAGCGCTCTGTCCAGTTTCAGACCAAGATAGGCAGGCACTGGGAAAAATGATAAGATTTTATCATTGTTTTTAACTTTTAGCTCACTCTTAGCCTCTCGATTGCAGATGAAAGGCTGCCGTCACCGTTTTAGCATGGCTGAGTTTTAGCTGCCAAGTCTGAAGATGTGCAGAAAGTGTAGTCATGTCTTCGCTCAAAGTTCTTTCCAACACCTTCCAATCACTACACGAATAAAGTATTGCGAAGTCGTCAGCGTAGGAATACTTCTTGGAGGTTATGGAAGGCAGATCATAGATGTATATGTTGAATATAAGAGGAGCCAAGACTGATCTCTGTGGAACACTATTTTTCAGGCGTTGGAGTCTGCTTGGCTTGCTGTCACCAGTGGTCAGGGTAAAGCTTCTGTTCCGAACAAGTTCCATGATCATCCGGACCATGTGCTTGTCCGGAAGAAGTCTCAGCAGGTTGCAGGTGAGGCCACGGTGCCAGACAGTGTCATGAGCAGCTGTCATATCAACAAACACGGCGCCGGTATTCTTTTTTGCCTCAAAAGAATCCTCAATGTTTTGCGTAAGCAAAACGAACTGATCTACGGTAGTCTTTCCGTGTCTAAATCCAGCCTGTTTCTTTGGAAGCGAGGGGTCGAGTATTGGTTCGACACAATTGTATATCAGTCGTTCAAGAATCTTGTAAGGGACGCAAAGCAGAGAGATGGAACGGTAGCTATGTGGGTCCTCTACAGGTTTTGAGGGCTTAGGGATCGCGACTACCAGCGCCCTTCTTCTAACTGTTGGAATTTTAAGTTGGCGGAAGCAGGAAGAAAGGAGGCCGCGTAGCCAAAACTTCAAGCCGGGGCCAGCATGGATTAAAAGCTCCGCACAAATAGATTGGTGAAGGGCAGCAGCTTAGCTTTATCTGGAGTTTTACCTGATTTTAAGTGGTGGAGGGCAGCAGTAAATTCTCTTACAGAAAAATTTTTGGAGATATTTACTGCATCTGGGGCAGTAGCCTTCTAAAGGTCAGACAATTCTTGCATAACGGATCGAGAAATCTCTCGATTTGCACCCTCATATTTCCCGTTTTTTACCAGTTGGCTAGCAATAGCATTTGCTGAAACGAGACATTGACGAGGGGATTGTTCTGATATTCATTGGTACTTGTTGAAATGTGGCATTGATCAGGTAGTTTTTGACTGCCGTTGTCACTTATGGTTGCAGTCATGGCTTCTCTCCTCTGGAGAATTGCACTTTAGCAAAAAAATTGGAATTGTCAATATAGTGAACAAACTGTAAGTCTTCTGTGGCCCAAAGAGAAATTGCAAAGCGATGGAGTTTTGGCTTCACACTTGCTAGTGTTCTGGCTCTGTGCTTATTATACCGAGCAAACCCTACGACTGTTACACTTCTAAATAATTTAAAATTTTGCTTATTGTAATCCTCCGTTTAATGTAGGCCATGGCGTTTACCCCAAAGTGGCCGTGACAAGCGGAACCACTTGTACTAACATGTAAATCTGGTATTTTGATAATGCAATAGTAAGAATGAAGACAAAATTAATTGAATTGTTGGTGGACTTCAGATTGCTGTATTTTTGCTCAATCGCATAGCCTCCCCGATTAATCCTCAAGCTTAAAACAAATTGCTTACCAGTAGCAAAGTGGAACAGGATGTCAAGTTTTGATATGCACTCCTGCGTGATTCAAAAAAATTATTCTCTATTCAGCAAAAATTGAGTTATCTACTAAAGCCATAATCTATTGTAATAACTGGGTTGTTGGGACCGTACTCCCGGTTGCTATACTCTTATTGGTTATACCACCTACTCATATTCATTCCTTGATGCTACTGCTTTGGGAGAGGCGTGACATCTTTCGCCTTTCCCTGGTTGCACCTATTTCCGGCTCAGAGAACATAAAAATGCATCCAGGAATTGGAGGTCACAAAAATAATGCACAAAAGTTGTGAGTAGGTCTACCACGTAATAAGTTATTTTTGTAAACTTATTATTTACTTTGACGTCCACGCCAATATTGCATTTGTGCCTCCTCTCCCTCCCCATTCTCGCTAGTTTAAGAGATAACAGTTAGTGAAATGTCACGCTTTTTTAAGACTACTCTTGAATTAGAGTAGGGAGCTGAGGATTTGGGGCAATTTGCTGTCCACTCACAACTTAAATTAGTTTCCCCCCTTCTCGCATTTAGGAAAATGAGCGAAAGAATGCTTGTAAATTGATAAACTGTTTTTGAGTGTATTTGCTTTAAGGGTAAGAAGGTCGATAGGGGCATAGTTAATGAAATTCAAAGTTTAAGTGAAGCGATAGCAAGCCATTGACATTCTGGCATCGGGTGCAAAACACTTGGGAGGCATGGTCCCTTACTTTTTATTCCTGAACCAGAGCACATAGAAACAGAAAAATGTAGTCAGGGAGCTTGATGTCACATGTATAATTACAAAAGGTTTATACTGATTCATGCATTAGACTTAGTACCTAATAGCCTTTTTTCTTGTTTGCGTAGATAATGATCATGTTTTGGCATCACAATGAAAACCATTCTTCATTTGTAAGTTGGGGTATGAAGTTTAAGGGCATAGTTAAAGAAATTCAAAGTTATAAGGGAACGGTACAACACATTTGGAAGAACACATTCGGGGGTCCTTACAAAAAACTTTTGGATTTTCTTCTGGACTACCCTAAATTATAATGAGGCTGGGTGATAAAAGAATAAAAACTTTTAAGGATAATCAGACTACCTTTAGGGGTTGCGCAAACCCATAGAAATTTAGCATATTGCATTTTGCGTTGAATTTTTTTGTCTTAAAACGTTTCAAATCCGGTTATTTGTCGTTATTCCACGAGATAGCAGTTGTTGATGACATACTTAAACATTTTACAAAAATAATTTCATGAGAAAAGAGATGGGATTGACATCCAGTGACAAAAATCACAAAATCCAATGCGTGCTTGTTGTGCATTTAGTTTTCAATGAAGCGAGATGAGAGCGTGCTGACATCCCATCGCAAATGGAATAGTCCACCTAAGTACTTGGTCCTCTCTCTGTACGAGTCCATTTGTGTCATGCCCCAAGTCTTTACCATTGTGTGTTCACTACACTTGAACAGCGCATATTGTTGAGCAAAATTATTCGTTGACAACTACACCATTTATGTCGTATTCAGTTCATTTATATTATCCACTTCAGCATACTGCTGAGTATAGGTTACATTTAAGTGACCCACATGCACAAAAAGGCCTGGAGCGTTTTGGTGAGAGCTGGAATAAAAACTGCAGGCTTTTGACAATAGCATCCACATGCTTAAAATAGCATTCAAATGTCCAGTTTTTTCATTTTTGAATCGAAGAAAGAAAACACTACTTTTTTTTAAATAAATAAAGTTGTTTAATATAGAAGGGTTTTTATTGCAATACCCTACTCTCGTTTTGCAACAGCCTTATAATTTTCTTATTAACGTTACAATAAATTCTTGCGATATGTTATAATAAAATTCTATTACATGAAATAAAGTTCAGACAAATTCATTAACCTAACCAAGCTGCTGTACCAGCGTAGGCTATTTGTAACGCTAAAGCAGCATATAGATGAGGGCGCTCGGTTGCTACATCAATAATTATTCATTTTTGAAATTGTTTTGCATTCGCTTCATGCCAATCGCATTTATTTTACTTGCCAACATGTCATTGCATTTGCCTACGTTTCATTGGCTTACTTTCATAAATTCGAACTTCAATTTGGTGAATTACTCCATTTTGTTGCTTTAACTTAGTAAAACTTGCATAAGTCCTCCATGCAAAACATTGCTATGGAATATTGAACAGCAAAGACTTTTGATCTTATAGTGTAGGAAAAGCACACAATATTTAGTTCTCCAATTATCTATTTGACCAAGCCGAAAAAAAAACGCCATATCGATTGGCTTTTGGCCCAAAAATTTCAGAGTCAGCAAAAAATTTCAAAGACAACTATCGGAGTTTTGGGCGTGTGGATCGGCTAATTGTACGGTGCTAAAGTTGATTTGAGGTTTGAAATGTAATTGGTACTGATCTTCAAAAGATGCCTATTTGGAGAACATTCCGGTCTAAGCCATATCAGTACTTAAGTGTCATCAATGTGATATATAGGTATGGAGTTAAATCATTTATTCTATTGCTTGAGTTTTTCAAATTTACTTTCTCTATGACATAACAAAGAAAAATGAGATGTCAGTAACCACTTGAAGTGTGAAGGAAAACTGAATCAAAAAAGTCACAACGAAAAACTAATTGGTACCAAACTGTCAACTAACAGAGAGATATCAATGGTGTTGTTACGAGCATATTACCGAAAAGACGACTTTAAAGGAGAAGGTAAGTATTATTTCCGATATGGTTTGAGAGTATTGGAATAAGCTAGAATAGCTTGCAAGTCAAAAAAATTGAACTACAGCCATTAAAAAAATTCAAAGCGTGGCAAAATCTGAACAAAAGCAAGCTTTAACAATCTATAAAAGATTTAGAGAATCACTGACCATGTATTAAAAGTCTCGATTAAGTTTTGATGTTGCTTATCCGAGCTCCCAAGAAATGATACAAGGAGAATAAAGGAGAATAAGGAGAATAAGAGAGAATAAGGAGAATAAAGATCTCTTGCTGCCTCGACAGGAACTCGGTCTTAGAAAGAAAATAGGATCAGTAGACATCTTGTTTTCTAAAGAAGAAAAAAAAATCTACCCTTCAAAGAACAGAAGAGAATTGATAATAAGTTAGATATGGCTAAAGAACAACACCAACAGGCAACAGTTGAGTCAACCACTGCTGAAGAGTCAAATTCAGTTGATTCAATACCAACGCACATCATCACCCAGTACAAGAGCCAAAAAGTCCTTGATGAGTCTCGGCTGAACCTCAGTTTTTAGTAGAGCCAAAACGAGTGATCGTTTTGATACGCTCACAATTGCAGCTACTGCTCAATCACTTGGATATGCTATTGACGATTTTGATGTAAACAAACTTTGCATCGCTTGAAGTAGGATAAAGAAGAGAAAAGAAGCTGCCAACAAATAAGCGCTAAGTGTCAACGGAAAATACCACTAAAAATACAATACATTGAGGTGGAAATCTACTTTTTGATGTTACAGAAAAGGAGATAGTTAACAGATTAACTTAGTTGTGAATGGATGAAGATCTGAACAACTACTTGGTGTGATAAAATTAATAAAAGGGTCTGGAAAGAGCAAGGGTGATGCGGCAGTGAGTCTAGTTAAAGATTGAGATATTTGTAAAGGAATAAAATGTGACTGCTTCCGGACAACAAAAATTGGACAAAGCAATGACAAAAATTGGAGAAATCAATTAAACTGATAAGTTTGAATGGCTTGAGCAATCTCTAAATATTGCATAATTTTTTACAAATACTTTGCATGTTTTTCAGTAAGCCTCATAATATTTTTGGGTAGCTCCCAAGCTTTTCCAAAATTAATTTTTTTGATCCATGTTAGAGCCACCTGCTCTAATGCCGCTAAATACCTAGTTTCGATAATTGCAAAAGCGATCACGATGTTGGCACTCACCACAAACTTTGACTTTGACCCCCTCCTTGAATTATCAAAAGAAACGGATAGAAGTTTGTTTATAAATAGGGCGTTCGTAAGACAAGAAATGAATTTAAGGAAAGATGATTGGAATTTGGGACATAGAGTTTGCGAATGATACCTACCATTTATATCAACACTTCGCTACTGCTTGCACAAATATTTATTGTGCAAAAATACTCAGTTTTTTGACATAACTAATTGGCAGCCCTGTCAGTTAATATTTATGTAAAGATGCCTTACGTAAAACCCGTAAAAAATTGTTTGCCATTCTTAGTGTTGTGTTTTTGTAGATATGTCTCACACCTTAAAAGTGTGAAAACGGTGGGAATTAAAAAAGGGTTTGTAGATGGATTCAGCGTTGGATTAATATACATGAGTATGTTTTCAATGTATGGATTGGCATTTTGGTATGGTGCTCTTCAAGTAATTGAAGCTGGAATTCAACCTGGAGACCTCGCTACAACATTTTTTGGAATTTTATTTGCAGCTTTCGCTTTAGGAACAGTAAGTATTAAATAGAAAGTTTCAGTGTGTCTTATGTCCAGAGGTGGGCATTTGCTCCTTCAACAGCATTGCGCTACATACAGCTACCGCTTCTTGCTAAACATAGTACCGACACAGCTACTACTACTCGCTACTTTACCAAAATTGTCATGCACTATTGCTACCTCTGCTTTGGGGAAAAATTAGCGGACGCTGCTCGCTACTTTATTCTCAAATATTTTGATATTTGTAATGTATGATATTAAAATGATCATTTTACTCAAAATAAGCGCTCCATAATAAATATGCTTAGCCTAATACGTGTTAATAGCTAATTACTTCTGATTATCCAAAACGATTGTATGATTGTATCCAAAGCGACCTTGTTTGAAGGTACCTGGATAGAAAATCACGATAAAAAAAGACGTGATTTTCTATCCAGGCACCGTCAAACAAGGTCGCTTTGGATACAATCATAGTAAGTCTATTGAAATCAAATCTGAGAAAACAAAGAAAACGTGTTTTGTTTCAGAATTAAGCTATTGAATACTAAATAAATTTTTTTTGGCAATTGAATGAAGATAATTAAGGCTTTTTTAGTGCATTTGTTTTTTATCACATCAGCTGGTTTAACCTGGTGACAAAACGACTAACTAGATTTTGCCGGATCAAACCAATAGCTCAACCAAAAATTTCCATCTACAAAAATCTAATTAGTAAATAGCACTGTACTTTGTTACTTACAAACTGAACAAATTCAGGAGAAATACAAAAAGAACATGAAATGTAGTTTGATAACATAAACTATTACTCAAAGTGTTCAACCAGATCATCATTTCTGTCATTCATTAGAATTTCCAACCAGAATTTTCTCTTAGCTGCCGGGAATAAATCCGCCAGTTTGAGAATATTTTGACGTTTCGCGCTAGGAGTACCTCTTGGTTGATGCTTTGTAGGTAAGGTAATGTCCAATATGAATTTGGGTTTCAGAAAGTCTACTTCCTGGTAGTCTCCCTCAAAACCTTGCTCAAACCACATTGCGCGTGAAACTTTTCCAAATTACTGTTGATACGCAGAAGTGTTTCTTTCAGCCTTTTTCTTACGTTCTTGGCCAACTTTGCATTGCTCACAAGAATAGACATCATGAGCTCGATTAAGGTCTTTGCAGTGAGTCCTGTACTTTGCACAAACCACACCATCGCCCTGTGATGGTTTGCCAAAGCCAATGTTCTCTGATTGAAACACTTGCTGATACATTATGTAGCTGATATTTCCATGCGTCGACTTATAGTCCTCCCACGTATCGCTGATTGTTAAATTGGGCTCAAGATACCGCTTGTTGGGTGCATTCTGAGATTTATAGTGGCTAATCTGGGGATGATAGGACATGATTTGCTTCCGAATTAAGTCTTTGCCAAGGTTTTTGGAACTCCCTTTCCACGATTGTCTTTTATCGGAGTCCCCACTTTACCGGTTTCTTTTGTCTCACGAACTCCGTAATCATGCCATTTGTTCTTAGTCCCAGTGTTTTGAGAAACATGACTTTACAAACTGATTTCCTTGACACTATCAGAAGCAGTGAGTAGTAAAGTAAATGAGAACGCTTGTATTGGTTTTGGGCACTCTTGCTGGTCATTACAGGGTTAATATGAATGTGACTATCAAGCCACAACCTTCTTTTGGGAAAAAATAAATCCCAGAACGATTAATTGATGAGTATCCTTTGCTTTTGAGTAAACTTAGTCTGGCACTTTCTTTTGCAGGTTTCCTTGCATCCATTGAGGAGTGGGTACTTCTCTTTATTATGAATCGTCTGATCTTCAATTCTACGTTTTTTTCTAACCGGCGTAGTGGTTGCGGCATTCTTTTCGCAGTCAGTAGATCTGGGGTTCATTTCCTAAGTCGAGTCATACCAAAAGATTTAAAAAAATGGTATTTACAGCTTTCCTGCTTGGCGCTCAGCATAAAAAAGGGATAGTGTGGAGAACAAGCCGGCAAGCTTGCTTGTTGTGTACTTGGGCAAGGCACTTAATGGGATGCCTCCGCCTTTGTGTGGCAGACAGGTGGCCGACCCGTACTTCACTGGGTTACAATTAAGTAGTTGCTAACCCAGCATGTCGTAAAAGGCGACTCTTGAGTACCCACTAGTGGCAGTCCTCCTTGTTGGTGGTGGGGCTACCAGTCACTCATGACTGGTTCGAAACGGGCTGCCATCTTTCCCTTAGCCTAATTTCAATTAGGTTGACGGCATGAACCTGAATTGCCGTTCGTGTGTACCTCCATCCCGAGGAAGAGGAGGGGTAATCCCAACCACAACAACAACAACGTCTTTTTCTAGCATAAAAAGAATTAGCTATTGAGAATTTATTTATTCCACAAATTCTGCAGTAAAAACATTTTTTCTTTACCTATTTCAATTGTATGTTTGGCGTAAAAACAAACAAAGTGATAAATAGCTACGGCCTTATAATAGCAGTATCATGCTACTTACTTTGGCCTTGATTCTGGCTGCTGTTGAGGGATTTCATTCATTTGTTCGTCATCATGACTTTCAGAACATTCTTTAGCAGCGGGCTTGTCATGGGTTTCATCGATATCACTATCAGAGCTGCTCTTATCCACGTCAATCTCACAGTCTCTATTGGTTATAGCAGACATATTGCTCCTCACATCAACAGGCCTAGATTTGTTAGAGCTATAGCTCAAGGTACTCACCGTGACAGGCTCAGCCACGGTAACACTATAATCATTAAAATAATTTTTAGGGTCTTGGCCAACAATAGGAGTAGAAGGGGTTTTATCAAAGCTGCCCTCATTCATGTCAATCTCAGAATCTTGCTCGTAGGCTGTGGCAGGCATGCCTGTCCTCAGATCAACTATAGCAACCTCGGCAGGCCTAGATTCACCAAAGGTGCTACCTAGTACGGTATTTATAATCTCGGTCAAAGTAACACTAACAGGCATGGTTATACTCACGTCCAAGCCGGATGTGTGTCCTTCTGTACCCTTTTATCGGCTTTAATTGCTACTGTGTGATCATTTTGTTGCTGGGTCTCCTTTTTCAATGCCAATTCTACGATCATTTTCCCATGGAATGTTATTTTACTACCAATGAATATACAGAACACTTTAGAAATATCAGCACAAGATTACAATTATGGAGGCTGTCACATCCATTTATTCTACTTGACCAGAATCAGGAAAGTAATTGGATTGAATCAGTTGCCATATTCATGATGATCACATGACCAAAATCAAAAAACGTGATTCGATGGGATTACCTGCTATATCGATTGTAATCACCTGACCAGAATGAGCCAACGGAATTGGATTAACTCATATCAGAACGATGTTTGGATTTACTAAAAATTTACCCTTCAGCTTATCAAGGTGTATGTATCTCTTCCTTGCTGGCAATTTTTCATCTGGAGAAACCTAGTATGTCATGTATAATAATCACGAAAAACTTAGCAAGTTAAATCGCTTGGTTTTTCCTGATTTATTTTAGTGTTTTTTAGGACTCTAGTTGCTAGGTTTTTCCAGATGAAAATCTGCCAACCGAGAAGAATTTCATACACTTTAACTAGCTCAACAGAAGGAAAAACCTAGTAAATCCAAATGCGGGTCAAACTCAATTTTTACAAAAATTTGACTTGCTGGGTTTTTCCAGATTACAGGAGAAATAGCCAAATGTTCGAAAGAAGCCATGTTAACAATAGCATATGACGTCAAGATACCGAAAGCACCATCACCTCATTTAGCACTCGGCATTATCATTCATCCAAATATGTAAACTTTAATTTCAAGCCACCACACAATAATGATAATTAATTATATGATCACCCAATTAAGATGCACAATCACCAAATATTAGCAGCAGACATTTGGCTATATTATGTAGCTATATATATAGGACTATAGCTACTAACATACATTGGTGCCCACAAAAGGTTATGCAATGTATGCTACTGTCTGTCATCTTCTCTAAAAATCTCGATGTCCAGAGACAAATTGACCGCACGCTAAAATAAATCCTGATTGCAATAGTACCAATTACATATGTATTGCTTATAATCTTTTTTCTGTAATTTTATCGGAGACCATTAACTCCTTTCACCTAAATCGGACACTTCTAGCAAACAAACAGCTTAGCACGACGTAAAAAGTAATAATCGCAAGTTTCACTATCGCAAGGTTAGAAGTCTTGAACCACTTCAGAGCAGCAAGTGATATTAGAAGCTTTGCTCTGATTTAAAAAGGTGCAAAATTTTTTTTTGGAATTTTGCAGTCAAAATCTGGCAATTTTTCATTACGTTTTGAATGAAAAAAAGTACACAGTAGTGTCGTAATAGTTCACTGCTACATACAGCCTGCTGTCTCGTAGATGCTATTGCATTTTCGCTAAGTGATGATCAAGTTACCGCAAAGTCAGCACTTTAGCAGGCCAAAATATAAAACTGCTGTCGATATTTTGAATTGACAAAACATTATCAACAGTAGAGACGGCAACATTACAAATTCTCGAAAAGTGGCTACGCAACCGCTGCGGCTATTTGATGAAAAAATAGCCGCACTACCGCCACTCGCAACTAAAATCTAAAAGTAGCGGCGATACCGTGGTCATGCACTACTTAATAAGAACCGTGTTACATTTGTAGTACGCTTCTGCTCATCTCTGCTTATGACTAAATAGATCTTTGTTGAAGAAGACTCGATCGGCAATTTTTTTCAAATATTGTCTGTTGTGCTTCAAAAAAAGCCTTGCCTTAAAATTAACGGGACCCTTTTTTCAAGTTTGTTGTATGCATGCAGTTGTACACCCTGAGCCTTTTCCTTTATTCCGGCCCTGAAATACACAAACATAGAAAGATACAGACATAGATTATTATGTGAATGGATCTACTCTAGATCTCCTTAATCCGACTTTTCCTTTATCACGTTCTCTGATTTGACGGCAATTATCGGTTATCTCCAACTATATCTTTAAACTTATAAATGGTTTGTATATTACCAACTTGATGATTTCGCTTTTACTTAAAAAAATTGTGATATCACACACCTCATCCAATGAAATCGTCAATAAGTTGTGTGATATCACAATTATTTAAAAAAAAAAAACTAAATTTAAAAGTTAATGTCATTAACCTAGTTAATCCCAAGTTTTGACCGATTCAATGTGCTCATACGACTCAGTGATCTTTTTTCTTTTGTAAAAAACGCATTTCCAACCTCTGACAGTCCACAGCGACATAGGCCTCAATACAACGTACAGCATTAAGACGACGTATTGATTTTTTCCATGCTTTGTCGGATTTCAGCAGTAAAGCTGCTCACCCAACAAAGCCAACTTGAAGTAATTGTGGCTTTTTGGCCCAGAGGCTACCAGCATGTAAATTAGATTCATGATTGGTTAAACTTAGCCTCCCTTTTTTCTTTGGTTTGTAACCCGGATATCCATTCTATTCTCTGCCTTTGTCTCAAAGAAGAGAAGTAGTATTGTTATCTGGAATTCAAAGATGCTAACAACAAAGCTGAACTCATTAAATAATTATTTTCTTTTATTACAGGTCGGAAGTCATGTCTCAGCATTTTTTGAAGCGAAAGTGGCCGGAACCAAAATATTTGAAGTAATTGATCGAATACCAGAAATTGATATCCTTTCCACTTTCGGGGACGCCCCCAATGTAAACAACGAAAAAATTGAATTCCGGAGTGTAGATTTTTGCTATCCATCGCGACCAGATGTGCAGGTTAACCATATTATCGAATACATGCTGTTGACTCTTATAGTCGTTTAGCGACTTTCTACAGTGTTTTGGTCGTCATAACTCCAAGGTTTTTTTAAGCAGATTTCTCCAGAATCAATTTTCACTTTTAGCTGCCTTAAGTTGAGTTTATGCTAAAACAAATATTTGTAGTATCATAAGCGTTACCAGGGGAGCAATAAAGGACCACGCCCCACAAATTTCTTGAATCCGACCCCGTTATTCAACTGCTTTTGAGTAAAATTGCAAAATCTTTTCATATTTCGACCAAATTGGTCGCAGAAGTAAGCATGCATTTCTTTTTTAAGATTTCCTCTCACATCGCAAATTTCATTGGCTTTACCGAAATTTGTTATTTTCAAGGAACAGAATTACTTAATTTGCGAGAGCCAATTTTAACTGCATCGGTCAAAGTCATTTCCATGAACTTAAAATGGGAAACTTGCCGTAAAAACTGATAGCTGATCCTTAATTAAATATGATAAATTTAGACAAAACACTTTTTGAACAACAGATCAAAAAATAAAAAATTGTACCTTTTCTTAGTTTTTTTGGCTATATACGCCTTTGCTATGCATACAACAATTAGTTGTAAACAAAGTTTGCTGGCTAAAATAGTGTTATGTTAGTTTGCAATTTTACCTATTTTTGTAAACCTGGTATTGATTCCATTATTTTGGCGAGCGAAAAAGTAACAAACCGGGTCCAAAAACAATCCAGTAATCGAAAAAAATGGGTTCAACATCGCTATTAGCTCCCTGCCAAAAACTTTTTGATCTTCTTTTTTGTAATTTGCGTTATTCTGGTATTCAACCACTCAATTTGGTATTGGAGAATTTCTCCCTTAGTCCCACGTAACCAATTGCAGAATACCACTTCAGATCTTTACACTTTTAGATTTCTCTTTCTCTGCAGAGAGATCTAAAATCTCACAAATCAGGATCAACCGCAAACAAGTGTAGATTTTCTTTGAATATCTTTTTTTTTGGAGGTCAGTGGCAAACGGGCGAAGTTTTTAAACTAAAACCTTTTTTCTTTTGGAATATAAATCTGTGGCGCCGGGTCAAAAGCCACGCTGTTTACTAGCTACACACTGTTCACCAGCTTCTCTGGCAGATTGAAAGCTTGTTTTTGCAAAGACGTTTACATTAATTGTATTTGTATTGTAGATTAGATAGGAATCGTTTCGCACTTGAGACTTTTAGTTTTGTAATTTTGTGAAAACAGTAATTGCTTTGATCAAGTTTATAAGTACGGCAACTCTAGATTTAGTGGTATTCACTTCTTGCAAATGTGTGTCAGAATATTCTGTTTTGGTAGAGTATTTAAAGATGCATATTGTTGCCATAAATTTTCATCAAAAAAAAAGTTCAAACAGCGCGCTAATTTAACTTTTGCTGGTCTGGTCACAAAAATCGCTGCCAACTTCATCTCTGATTGAAAGGCTAAACTACCGATTTTTAAAAGATTATCTTCAAATAAGCAAAGGTACCAAAAAACGGACAATAACAGCCTTTTAGCTTTGTATTCGGGCCCTAGTCAATCTTTAAATGCCCCTGACAATATCATAATTAATAGCGGAAACATGATAACTACAAAAGATGTCACCAATCCGATCCTTATCAACATTGCAAGTCCTCTAAGTAAAAAATGGAATCTAGACCATACTTGAAAACATGACTGGGATTGGAAAGAAAAGCAGGTAATTGAACAAGCGGCATTGCTCGCCATAAATTCAAAAGAAGATAACTTCGTTAAACCTTTGTAGTAGGTATTTCAATGAATTGTTTTGCGTTTATATATTTTAATTTCAAAATATGTTATGAATGTAGACTATGTCCAACATAGTGGCTGGAGGCTTAGTTTAACGACCCTTGGATGTGGATAGTGTAGGTTAGGGCCAGGGGATACAGCCTGCAGACCGAGGGTCAAACGCGGCCTGCGCGTAAAATTTTGCGGACCTGGAAGAATGTGATTTTGTGGCACGATCAAAGATCGTATTTTCAGGTCAACTTTTCAGAAATTCAGCCCAGCTTTCGGCCAACCTTGCTTGTGGATCTTCTAAACAAAAATCCTGAAATGTTTCACTCGTATGTATGAAAACATTTAATACTACTAGTTCCATCGGAATGGCGATCACGTCTCTGGCACTGAAATTAGCAAAAAATTTGATTAACAAGATTTTAATCCGGAAATTGGTATTCTAGTGGAATTTTTCTGAGAAAAGAACCACAATTGATTGATACAATATCAGCTTTCAAATATTTTTATTAGTTCAGAAGGCGTGCAGCCCTGAATCCACCCCTGCTTATTCTGGTAAAGCTTTTAAAAAAGCTTAGTCATTTTTAGTTTCTTGATGCAAATTCTCTTGCTATAAGAATTTTACTATAAGAAACATATAGAGTCTCAAAATAGTTAATAAACTCATAATTCCTAAATTTTTTGTCAAACTAAAGCTATAGAGTAGTTTTCTTCCGGGGCATTGCTTCCGTTTGAGGAGGCACACCGTTTGGGGGAACTACAACCTAGGTTGCTTTGATTGGCGTTATATCCGAAGCTATATGTAAAGCAAGAACAGGTTATGCAGTCGGTATAAAAGTGCTGTTTTTGGATTGGCTTAAAATTTAAATGGTAATGCAAATTGTTTCCAAATCTGAAAATTATTTAACTTTTCTACAAGCCATAGGTGCTAAATGCATTTTTTTCCGGGACACTGCTTCGGTATGGGGGCGCAACCATTCAATTTGGGGTGGTACACTTTGAGTTGACTTGGCGTGAAGTTTTGGGACTGAGACTATATACAGAAGTTTTGTCGTGGTCAAAAATGAAAATATTACACAACTACACGTTCGCGCACGACAAAGCAATTGAATAAACCAATGCACAAAAAAGCATTTGGAAATCTTGAAGCATCCAGTTCCCTCTAGCGTTTAGGTCTCAAGGCTTCTGCAGACGCAATACACTCACTTACTTTGACATTCACTGTAAGAACTCTGACTGGCCCGTGGTATCTTCCTCTACTGCAAAATTGGCCCGTCTGCCAAAAAGATTGCACGCCCCTAAGTTAGGTTACGATTCCCAATAAGAAAATTAATCTACTTTTACAACTGCTGTTATCAGATATTTTGCTTCAAACAGTTTTTTGCAATTAAAGCTTTAACCAGTTGTTAGCTAATTTTACAGTTCAAAAACTTCATTACCAAATTTGCAGTTTCGCTTCAATCCACAAGTTTCTAAACTTTTCAAGACGGGCCCCGGTTGACAATGCCAACAAAAACCTAAACCCTCCTTTGTATTTGAAATCCTTGTTTATAAAGATCAATTTTTTTCAAAGCTGTAGTTTTTCCACATTTTGTCTGCTAAATAACGTGAGAGTCTTTTTTTGAAGATCAATTTGTTGACAGCAGTCACTTTCTTATCTTTGGTCTCCAAAACAACATGAAGACGGAAGGGGTCGTCAAAAAATTGTTTTTCAAAGAACTGATTTTGACAAATTTTTGTGCGACTGGGGCCATAGCGAGCTAGTAACAACATTGTCCCGTACTCCCCTCACAAATCTTTCACGCCCCCATTTTAAAAACCTCTGCTTCAATAATTTAAAAAAACGATTGCGAAATTCGCCTTACACTTTGCAGACTTGAATACTCTGTTGGGCAATTTTCAATTGTGCTTTGACGATTTAAAAATTCAGTTGCAAAATTTGCGCGGCGCTTCATTGTTTTTTGTGTGCCCAGCTCTATGCAAAATATACTTTCCTTAATTAATTTCTACATTTCTAGCTCATACAGGCCGCATCAAGGCCTTTACTTTTCTGCAGTTCCTGTTTCAGTGTACCAGTCAGAACTGTTTGCTGCTTCGTTCATTCCGATTCGGGCATCAATACCCTTCACTAAATACACATTTTTTGTAAGCAGACACCCTGTTTATTTGACTTCCCCCACCTGCCGAAGTATTGCTTCATGTGGTGTAATGCTTACATTTGTCGCGTTTTGATATAATAATATAGAATTTTCGGTTCTATCTCAATCCTAAATTTCCTTTAAAATTGAGGCGACGTATGATAATCGCTCGGATAATTAGGTCTGACTGCAACTTAATAAAACTTGGAAAAGATTGGCTTCCACTAAAAACACCTTAAACCACTTTAATAACAGAATAATGTATTCGCAGAAATAATACTTCACGACTTCAAGCTTCTTCGCTCAACGATCTCAGAATTAATCACTTTACTACACAATCAGAAAACCGCCAAAACTAATTTCACCAATAACTGCTAATACTCGCCACGTCCACAGAATCCACAATAAATTGTCACAAAAAACAATAGCCCTTCTTTACTCTGTCAATCAATCTCTCTCTCTCCACTACAACGTTTTTCTACAGTCTCTATACTCAAAATCCCGTCGCCTTATATATAAATCAAAACAACAATCCAGAAAACGCTAGAACGAAATTACGTGAAAAAAGAAAAAAGCATTAAGTTACGTAATCGGTTATCGAAATTCTTCGAAGAAGCTAGAAGCACTAGATCAATCTGGAATCTTATTATGTCATAAACGATTGTGACGTAACAAAGACATACTACAGCAAATCCACTCGGGAGGAAAAAAGGTCTTTTTTTTCAATCATTTGCCAAGCGAACAAATGACACAGCACTTACACACATATGAAAACTACACTTACGAGGCAAATTTCCTTGTTCGTGACAACATTACTAAAGGATCTTCCAATCTTTTTGGATTTTGTCATCTTGATATTTACTTTGATTCCATATTTCCTTCGTCCATACCATCGAAAGCTTTTTTCATTTTTGCCTCCGCATAGATGTTGAATAACGCTACATAAATCAAGTAGCCTTGTCGTACTCCTCTGCCAATTTTACTTGATGCCAACCATTCATTAATCATTCTTAACACAACCAGCTTCACCATGCACAGTGACATAATAAGCTTTTCTCCAGTCCACTCCACTGCTGGTCAACACCTCCATCAGTCAAATTCATTTTACTTTGCCAAAAGCTTTTTTATAGCCCATAAGCATACGCATAGATTTTAATTAAATTCTTTACTCCTCTCAGCAAGGCACTTCAAAACTCCAATGCCATCTCTTTTACCTTTCTCTTTGCGACATCCAACTTGATCTCTGCCCAAAAACTTTGCTGCTTTTTTTTCAATCGTTTTCTTAAAGTCTGTATCTCAAATGTTAAGGTATAAGATATTAAGCTGATGATTGGGAAATTCTAGCTACGACAAGCATTTTTTTATCTATGGAAACTCATACACTCTTTAAAAAAATCCTTCGGCCGTACTCCTTTCTTGTTCTTGTTCTTGTAAAATAATTTGAACAGTTCTGCAAATTTTTTCTTTGGTTCGCCATTAGGTGACGAAAAATTCTATGGAAACTTTAGCTAGTCCCTCTGTCTTTCTTTTATTCGTGGTTCGAATTGCTTCTTCCACTTTATCATTTAGCACTTTAGGTTATATACAATTTTTTGCAACGCATTCTTTACTCTCAAATTTAATTCTTGTTGGTTTTGTCAGTCTATTAAGGAATTCTTTGCAGTCAATCTTCAATTATTTTTTCTTGTCATCCATATCTATGTCTAGTCAATAGTTTATTATCTCGGTCCAAAGATGGTGCCATATCTTTCGTTTTAGCGCAATCAGTTAGGTTTTTGTCTTTGCAATACATTACTTTTAACCAACCTTTTTTGCAATTTTTGCAATTTCACTAGGGTGGTATATGAACATTGTTTTTGTTGTGTTGGTAACCCTTCTTAGTTCATCGTTTACATGTTGATATCTTCTGCTTTGTTCTTTTTCTATCGTCACTTGTTTCCATTTTTGCTTTTCCTCCATTTTATCTACCATCTCTTTCGTCACACAAAGCTTCTTCTGGAGCTTTCTTTCATTCACTCAAGTGTTCTTTGTTGCTCTCTGCAGAATAATTTCTTTTAGTTTTATAAAACTTGCCTTCTACAAATTGTATTCCATAATATCGTCAAGTAGTGAGTAACACCTTGCAAGTTTTAAGCAATTTGATAAAAATGTGCTGAGGTAAAACGACGCAAGTATTGTATAGATTACTTCGATAATTCTCACCAATCCAAACATCAAGTTTAGACTTGAGTAAATCCTGTAAGTTTGAAAATTATGAGCAGCGGACTAGCTACAACAAATATTATGAATTTCCCAGCAATATTGGTGATTGCACCGTTAAGATAATTTTCTTGTAAGACTTTTTTGAGATGGTGTGCACCACTCCGAATATTACAATGTTTCATGCTCAGTAAAGTTTTGAAGAGCTGATGTGTAATGTAAAATTTAGAGATCGCTTAAAGTAGCGGTAACACATTTTGGAGCTTTTTTGTCTGCGACTGCATTTAGAAAAACTGGTAAAAAGAAAATTGCGGAAGTGAACTGTGCTTTTTATAGATAAGAGAAGAATGCCGCTTTTCAAACTGGACAAAATGAGAGAGGACTAGAAAAGGCTTGTCTCAAAACAGCCTCCAGTTCTTAGTTCCATTTTTAATTCAACTCTTAGTTGTTGAAATCTGTAAACCAATGAAACCACCAAAAAATCTTGTGAGCTATCGCCCCATCTCCTTGATCGGTGTTTTTTTTCTTCTTCGAGGACTCATCCATGCTCGTATCGAACCAGTCGTTCATTCACTCCTCACAGAGCAAGCTGGTTTCAGATGCGGAAGATCAACTGTTGGCCAGATTGCCATACTAACATAAGATGTTGAGAATGATTACTTGGCTAAGAAAAACGCTTGGGTTGCTTTTGCTAACACTGGTGTCTACGTAAATGTGTTGCTCCACAATATTTCTTACAAGTAACGCGGCCACCTCCTTGACAGAGGCTTAATGCAGATGATTATGGAACTTGTTTACAATAGGAGCTTTATCCTTTACATAGGATCATAATACTTGGCATACTATGGCGCTTAAAGATCGACGTACCCCCTAAAATCGGTGGTGGGTTCCCTCCTTTTCAACATCTACACCTACGCCCTGCCATCTAAAATCTCTGAGAAACATGCATTGAGTGGCGACTCGGCAATTGCTTGTTTTGCTGAGACTGACAGTCTGTGGAACGGACATTGATTTACGACATGGCAATATGACACGGATACTTCCAGCAATGGAAACTGAAACTCAGCGAAAACAAGCCTTCTCTCGAAAGAGTAATCAGAGACAATAAGTTTGGAAAAATGTAGTTTCATGCCAACCTTTAATTAAAATCAGAAACATTTGACAGTAAATAGCTTTGATTTCAAATATATTTATTTTAAGTAAAAAGATACAAAACGTAATAACTTGAGAATAATATACTCTTGTTTTGCAAGCACAAATAGTTTGGCAAGATGTCTTTTTACAGTATTTAGAACAAGTTTTGTATTAGTAAAATGACACCATAAACGATTGCAGTTTCGGGAGAGAAGTAATTTTCTTGTACCATAGTATAGCAAAAGCAAGCAATCACAGTATTTTACTCATTTATTGATTCATGAACAAACGTTTTGGGCTTAACATTAGCCCTCGTCAGGTCTTCTAAATAAAACAGCGAATTAAACTTTATATTAATTATCGCGCAAGATCTCGTTATTAGGCATTATCATAGACTACGAAGCTGTACTTTCAGTTAAAGGCACGCAAAGGTTAAAAGAGTTTTGAAATACAGTATTCCAACCATGGCGCAAGAATACTATACCGAAAGGATTAATATAAATTGAAGTTAAACTAAACTGCACAATTTCTTATCTTGCAAGCTGTAAGCAATTAGTCCTCATTTTGGTGATGTAAAGCAGTCAGTCAGCACAGTAAGACGGAAAGCAAATAACAAATGTTTCAAAAGCGACTGGTATAAACAGGATTAAAACAACTGAAGCAGAAAAGACGCATCTCCAGCATAAAGTTGTCGGTTAAGACTAGAAGTATGTTTTTTTATTAACTAGGGTTCGTGAATTTTATTGTGATAATCAGACTCACAATTCCTAATGATACTAAAATTGTTCAAACCAAATCCTATTTCGGAGCATCTATTACATCACATAATGTGTTCTTTATTTGCACAATTTTGTAAAGTGTTAAAATTGAGATGCTCTCTAACCCAGACGCCTAAGTGCCTAAAGGACATACCGATGGATGTCTGCTTCGTATCACACGAGCAAGTAAATTTGTATACGACATTTGAGCACAAAGCCAATGGAGTTCTCGATTTCAATTGAAAATATTTATATATCTTGAACGTTTTGTAGATAGGAGTTATTTTCTTGCCAAACTTTAGTCTTATCAATTTTGTAATGTATTGCGCCAACTTTCTTGATTTCTTTCCGAAGTAAGGTACAGTTATATAATAACTGTAGTGATCATTAGTGTTGTTGTCACTGTTATTAGTAATGAATTGGAATCGAAAAATCTTCGCAATATTTTGTCGAAAAAATAATGAAGGTAGCCGTTGGCAATGAACATTCTTTTCAATTCTATTACTTGATGAAAGAGTAAATTGGTGGAGCAAATCGCATTAAACGTATAATGAGGCCAAATTTCCATTTTGTCGAACGCAATGGGCTAAACTTGAGCAAGAGTCGAGTATGAATAGGTTTTCGCCATATCTTTGTGATTATTCCTGTGTCGTTTAATGTTATCTTAGCATCAACAAAGGGAATTGTTGTGGATGGACGCTCTACGGTGAATTTGATATTCTGATGTTGAGAGTTGAGCAAGTCCAGAAATTTAGCACGAGAATTGTTGTCTTCAAATACAGCAAATATGTCATCGACCTGACGCAAACAAAGTTTTAGATAATGGTCTAAATTCATTTTAAACATTTTCTTTTCAACCTGTGCAAGAAAAAAATTAACTAAAGTTGAACCTAACGCAGAACCCGTGCTAACACCATGATGTTGTTGATATACTTTGTTCTTATACATAAAAATCCCTTGTATGGCTAATTGTAGAAGTTTCACAAATATGTCTCGCTTTATTGGTGGAAGTTCGATGTTGGATGGATTATTTAATATAGATACCAGGGTTTTTTTTAAGGAGAACGTTAGGTGCCCGATATGGACCTGCAGGAACCCAAAAAATATTTGACTAAATTCAAATGATTAGATGCGTTTCGCACTCTATTGCACAGTCATAATATACATACATATATTATTGATATATGGTGCATGTGCAAGACATAATTAACGAAAACGAATGGCACAAATTTAACCACTTCAGTAAGTTCGAATGGGTACTGCCACTGGACATTTTTAAGTTTACAATCAAAGTCAAAGCTGAGCTAGAAATGGAAAATGAAAAATGAAATTGAAATTGCGTTATGAAATATGTGAGTAATTAAAAAATTATACAGAGAGGCCAATAAGTAGCCCGACAGCTAGATGAGAGATGAAAGATAATCAATAAGCTATCCAATTATGTTCTACCACAATTACAACAAGGTTCAAACTATAATTCGCTCATTTTCATGCAAAATGGGGCTCTTCTGCATTACGTCAATAGTGTAAAAAATCTACTGAATACACCATCTGGTAGTTGGATCGCTAGACGAGGTACGATCTAGTAGGCCCCTAGATCACTCAATCTTACGCCCATAGATTTTTTCGTATGGAGTGCTATGAAGTACGCAGTTTACAACAGCAAACCCGATAGATTGGATGATCTTAAATGGCTATCACGACGCAGTTGAATGCTATTAACTCAAACAAGGAGTTATGCGTTAGAGTCTGTAAACTTGCTATTTCCCGTATGACCAAATACATCGAACAGAATGGTTGGCAGTTCGAACATTTACTATAATCATTTATTCTTGTTGTTTTGCTTTTTATAAATTTGTAGAATGATCAAAATGTTAATGCTTTAGATCACTGGTTCTTAACCGGTGGGCCACAGACGTTTGCGCACTTTAATAGTGAGGTTGAGGTTGAGTAATAGCGGTGCATACGAACCGCCATACGAACCAGCACCCATGAATTGGAGGCACAATGACCTTATCTTCCTTTGTAAATCAACTCCGATTCCGACCGCGGATCGGCCATCCTCGGCACTGGGGAAGCAATGACCTTTATTTATTTTTTTTGTTGCTGGAAATCACCTCCGCTGCCATGCGTTCTTACAATAATCCCAGCAACTATGTCATCATCACATTTAGACGTAATTAAAGTGGGCCACGGCACACGGAAAAGGTTCGCCACGGCACGAAAAAGGTTGAGAACTACTGCTTTAGACGAACAAGTTTATTGAATAATTAAATCGAATACATCTAATGCTATTTTCATTAGTGATTATCATTGATTTGATTTTGACTCTTCTAACTGTCCGGCTACTTATTGGCCGGCCACCTTGTATATCAATGCATATAGGCAGTAGGCTACAATTTGTGAAATGACTGCAATAGAGTACATTATGATGTCTGTAGTTCATAACCTGCATAGACCGAACGTTAATCCCTTTTTTAGTACTTTAACATAATTTTCATATAAAGATTAATAGGTAAAACTCACATTACACTTTAGGCTATAAAGTTTGCTTAGTTACACATGACAAACAGAGTAGCAAAAGATGAAATTGCGCAATGTACGTTCAAAGTATTAATCTAGAAGCCATGCCTTAACTTGACTACTATACTGTAGGGCATCAGTTAAGTCTGTGCAAACACGGTGTCTCTTTGTGAAACTTACATTACAAACATCATTACACTGCGACTATCAAAGTGCAGTAGCTAGCTTGTCTGCAGCCTGACTGAGATTCTACAATTCTACAGTAGTTTTTAATTTTATCTGCTCGCAAAATCAAAGAGCTGCCAATTCAGAATTGAGCAATGTTTGTAAAATATTTGAGCTCTTTTCAAAAAGTTTTTACAGTTTTTCTACAATACTCACTTTTGAAATTTCCCTTTTTAATTTTCCAAGCTATTTTCCTCCATAATTTTCTCTAATCCTAGGGACCCAGTTTTCATTGCTATGGACCCGGATTGGGTCCCTAATACGGCTGAAAAGCAAACCTGTAGATACCATCTTCTATGATCTGAATGGTTTTATCCAGTAGTATTCTAGTAAAAGGAGACGATACGTCAAAACTTGCTAGCTTTTAGTTGCGATTGAATCTGAATTCGTTCAATTTCTCGAATCATTATTTAGGAAACCTGACGAGGGCTAATGTTAAGCCGAAAGCGTTTGTTTATGAATCAATAAATGAGTAAAATACTATGATTGCTAGCTTTTTCTATACTACAAACGATTAGTTTTATACTTTCTCATTGGCTCACAAGTGCCTACAAAATAATAGCTTTGGAAATCCTAATAACCAGCAATCTCGTTAGAAGGCCTCGTTTTTGTGTCAGTGGCCTAGTTCAGTGTGAAAGAGTCGTGTCCGGAAAATTCGCCGTAAACAAGTTTGCCGTAGGAAAACTCGCCTCAGGAATTTTCGCCTAAGGAAATCTCGCCTAATAGGAAAAATGGCCGCAAGACAATTTTGCCGTAAAACAAGTATTTGTGATAAAAACAGTTAGGTTTAAGGGTTAGGGTTAGGGTTAGTGTTTGGGTTGGAAGACACTTGTTTTACGGCAAAATTGTCTCACGGCGATTTCTCCTATTAGGCGAGATTTCCTGAGGCGAGTTTTCGTACGGCAAACTTGTTTATGCCGAATTTTCCTAGAACCGATGGAGTATTGGCTGAGATTGATAAATAACGAGTTTAAACTGTCGTGCGTTCTGCGTAATCGTGTCCATAAAAAAGATATTTTGCGGTAGTTTTCCCGGTTTGGTGCAATGCTAGTGGCAGAAATATAATTAGTTTTGGGAAGACTCGAGTCTTCTTCTTCTTCTTTCGGCTTCTCCCTATTCGGGGTCACCACAGCGCGAAAGTATTTTCCACTTCTCCCGGTCGACTTTGTCTCCTTCCTTAGCTCCAACCCTTTCCATGTCTTCTCTTGCCAAATCCATCCACCTTCTCCTTGGCCTTCCTCTTTTCCTTCTACCTGGCACCGCCATCTCCATCACCGTTTTTCCCACATAGCCTTCTTCTCTCCTTTTCACGTGGCCATACCAGCCTTGCATTCCGAAGTTTGTCTCCTAGCTTTGCGATTTTCGCAGTCCCTCTCACGTATTCGTTTCTTATCTTGTCCTTTCTTGTCACTCCCAATGCCCATCTCACCATTTTCAACTCTGCAACTTCCATTTTTCCCACCAGTCTTCCGGTCACTGCCACCGTTTCCATTTCATAAATCATGGCTGGTCTGACAACACTCTTGTACATTTTACCCTTAACCCTTGCTGATAACTTCCTGTCGCACAGAACTCCAGACTGGGAAGAAAGAAGACTCGAGTCACTGTAAAAAAAGATTCGACTTCACTTGTTAGTAAGAAAGAACTCGACTTGATATCAATGACTCTGAACTCGACCTTAAACCACTCGCTCCAGACACTGCGTGGACTGTTGCCACAAAATATCGATTTTGCTAATTAAGACATTTTCAGTTTCTTAATTGAACAAAAATTCCATTTCATTTTAGTAATTACTTAAATAATACTATTGATTTCATTTGATTGAGATACTAAAAGTGCTTTATTTAGTGATGTTGAGTTTTCTTTTGATAGTAATAATTAGTTTGCTAGCTAACGTTTTATGGGCAGCCAATTTATTTAAAGAAAATCTTTTTCTCTAAACCCTTTTACAAGCCAATAGTCCTTTTCAACAGGCAGTTTCATATTTCTTCTTTTTGACGGCAATTTTGACCTAACTTATTGCGCATGTGCAGAATCGAGTCTTAAAAATCTTAGTAAATTGTCATTTCATTTTTTGATATTTTTACAAAGGTTTTACAAGAAGTATCGTTAACTATTGAACATGGTCGTACCACTGCATTGGTTGGTCAAAGTGGATGTGGAAAAAGTACGATCATCCAGCTTATTCAACGGTTCTATGACGTCACGGTAAAATCAAGTGGAATATGACATTTTTCATAATTTTTCTCCATCCTCAGGATTTGTCAGGTTAAGGGTAGGCTACTATATTATCAGCATTAACAAGAAAGCAATATTTGTAGCCGAAATTACGGCGAAAGCTACAAAAATGATTTTCTCAAAAAAATGGACCGTCGCCAATAATTTTGCATTGTTTTTTATGATTAGGCAATTGGAAACATAATTTTTGCCGATGTTTGTGTTGGAATTTACAATGAATACAAACAGCCAAAAAATTTGGGCAGTTATAGGTGATTTCGGAGGACACTTCTTTTCTCAAACTTGAACTTTAAGAACAGGCGAAAGCAACTCGACATTAACTTTATTAGGGCTAAAGTGCATGAGAAAAAATATGACCTTGTTAGGAAGTAAGTACAAACTTGTGGAAAAAATAAATGTTTACCTCGATGTACCGGGGTGCTAGTGCGCATCGTACACCCGTTCCTATTCTCTCAACCCAGCATTGTGTTGGAAATCAATTGACTTTAGTGAACACTAGCTTTAGTTGCAAGTGTGTAGTAACTACCAAGCTGAAATTAATATTCAAAAAAATATTGAAGCGAGATTTTCAGGTCAAAAATCGATTCAAAATAGGAAATCTTGAAACCAATTGCAATCAAGTGCTTTTGATTGGAGCGTCAATGAAACAGTTGCGATTGGTTTTATAGTGTTTAGCGTTTGCATTTACTATATAAAATAGAACCCTGACATATCTTATATGGTGGTATGACTTTACTTGTTTTCTATTTACAGTCTGGCTCCGTCTCCATCGGTGGCAAGAATGTTAAAGATCTCAACGTTTTGAGTTATCGTGAACTAATTGGCGTGGTTTCTCAAGAGCCTGTTCTTTTTGGCACAACAATTGCAGAAAACATACGGTGGGGTCGAGATGATGTCACAGACAAAGAGATCCACGAAGCCGCAAAACAGGCAAACGCTTATGACTTCATAATGAAGCTTCCACAAGTAAGTATTTAAAAAATGAATTGAAAAGCTGGTTTGGTGTAAGGTTTACTTAATGAGCTGATTTAGTGGTCAGTTACAATATTCGACCATAAACTATGCTTACTTTTGTCTTTGTCGGTCACATTAATGATAAGTGCATCGTAAAAGATTTTTAGCAAAACAGGTAATGATTTAGACGAAAGTAAAGTGTCAAAAAGCATGATTTACTCAGCCTTCCCTCCCCACATTAAAAATGATGTATTTAACGAGCTGTTTATAAGTTGTTTTTGATCATCAATAGCTTTGGAATACATTTTATTTGAATGAGATTACTCATAAGTTGTTGGTGCTTTTCTTATACCAAAATCAGTTTGTTTGAGTATATTAAAAAGTAATTTTGGTGATAACTTTTCCCTAAATTTAAACTTTTATGTATCCGCACTATTTTTGAATAGCCCACCGGTAATCTTCCGGTATTCGTAAACCAGTGGTGTCACCAGAGTGTCACTCTCAAAGTCAAAAAGTGTCACTTGAAATGATCTTCAAAAGTGTCACCCAATAAAAATTTTTTCTCGCATTTGAAATTTTTTTGAAAAATAGATCTTCAACTTTGAATTATCCCGTTTTTGTAGGAAATTTATAATGAATGAAAAAGATGTTTTTAACAGTGTAATCCTGGGCAACTTCCTTCTCTACAAACCACACCATTTACCTTCAATATTTGAGAGAGGCGCTCACTCTTTCATCTTCTGTATTCTTTAGGAAAAATTTCTCGATTTTGAGAGGCACTGTTCTTTGGGTAAACCAATTTTCTCAAAACAAAGCAATGTTCGTAACGATACGTGATAGCCGTTTTTGTTGATACAATTCGAATAGCAAGTTTTGGAAAGAAATGCCAGCTGAAAAGACACTTTTACCAATACTCTGCAGCGCAATATCTGATTTCTTTTGTTTTTTAGAAATTCGAGACCTTGGTTGGAGAAGGCGGAGGACAGATGAGTGGAGGACAAAAGCAGAGGATAGCCATTGCAAGAGCAATTGCTCGTAACCCAAGAATTCTACTCTTGGATGAAGCCACATCTGCTTTGGACACTGAAAGCGAATCCCTCGTTCAAGCTGCTTTAGAAAAAGCTTCCGCAGGTATCTGTGACTTAATGAGCTCAGTCAAAATTTGCTGTAAGACAGAAATGCAATAGAATCCCGGATAAAGTAACTTTTCTTTTATAAATGCTTCTAGTTTGTTATTGTCTGTGTTGCATAAAATTATACCTATGGTGTAGGTGGCAAAAGATCTTCTTTTTTATACTCGTATCTCCTGGCTAAGAAAGATGATCAATTGCATCTGAATCGGACTTCCATTAATTTTATAGGTCGTACGACTGTCGTAGTCGCGCATCGTCTTTCAACGATACGGAATGCCGATCGCATCATTGCATTTCACGACGGGAAAGTTATGGAGCAAGGAACCCATGAACAACTAATAAGGATTCAAGATGGCGTTTACTCAAACTTGATCAAGATGCAGGAAGAAAAAAACAAGGATATTGAACAATGGGTTGAAGATTTACTGGAAGAAGATGATTTAGGTTCGATTAAATCAGCCTTCATTTAGAGAAATACACAACCCAATTTACCTGTAGCATCATGAGAGAACCAACGTAAATAAAATCAGAATTCTGTTTAATAAAATTTTTGATAACTGTTCCAATAAAAAATTGAAACGCCCCGTGAATTGGATAGTTTGGGCTATTCTTTTTTATCGTAACTTAAAAATACTCGTAATTTGCTCAAAGCGCCTCCAATATTTAACATTGCAAATTAAAGAACTTGTTCAATCTTGCTTTTTCTATTTGACGACCCAACGCCACTACTCGGAATAGGTGACAACCAAACTTACGACAAAATGGCATTTTCAGGCCGATATTAATCTTTTGTATCAGTAACAGATTGATTTTTTAATTTTTGTGCAATAAAAGATAAAAATAGCTATTCTATTTTGACTTAAAAAAACAATTAGCTCCATTGAATGTACTGCAAGGCAATGATAGTTTTGCATTATGGAGATATCTACCTATATGACTAGTATTCTGTGTTAAATCGATTAACTGCAGAGTCACTGTCGTTCACTTGAACATGGTATTTTGCAACAATTCTTTCTTCTTGCTTGACAGTAGTGCTTTTGGTTAAAATTTTCGGTGTTGGATGAAAGCTACAGGTAAGATTTCTCCAACTCAGCTTGGGTCAGCGCATACGTAGAAACTAGCTGGTTATAGGCTTAATGGACAGAAAAACGCGGAAAGTGAACTTTTTCTATTGCTTATATACGATTTTAGACATTGAAGCACTGTTCTAGATTTCTCCAATGCTCCAAAAGGAAAACGAAAAAAATTGCTCTCAGCAACTTCTCGAAAGCTGGACAAGCATTTTTTTGTAAAAAAGGAAGCAAATAATGAAGAGGAGGAGGAGGAGAAGGAGGAAGAGGAGATTCTACCTGACGTCGGATATTTGCGGATATTAAATACAAATAAAGCAGAATGGTTGTACATCGTCAGTAAGTGCCAATAATACTGTAGTCTTATACTTGGTCGAGACCATTTCTTTGCAATAATTTCACCTTATACGTAATCAACGTAGGCCGGTTTTTTCTTCAAACGTTGTAAACTTTGGAAAAATATTTTTCTCTGAAACATTCTTGCAGTCAATCAAAGTGCATGGCATGTTTCTATGTTAGATTGAGTTTAATCATCCTCTGGTTGTTTTTGTTATTGTTTATCGTTTCGAATCCTTTACATTGCATGGGGGCATGGTGGGAGCTCCAGAAGCCAGGTAATTCCTCAATGCCTAGACCAAAGATTATATAGATCAAAGAAATCGCCAAGTAGCAAGCGGTGCAAAAATTTCGTGAAGGGATAATGGAGAATGAGATTAAGAGTGTCCTGGTTTGGATGATTGCAGAAGTAGAAGAGATTAGAATTTTTCCGTTTTCACATTTATCCATTTAAAGTTATAAACAATAAACACAAGAAATAATCAATCTAAACTAAACAGTGACTTCAATAAATTATGCGAACAGATATTAAGGAAATGATAAGGTAAATATATAACTAACTTATAATGCAATAACTCAACTTACCGACAGTTTTCAGTGGCCAGCGCGACCAAGGGATATATGAATAAATTCCTATTACTTGCTTTTAGGTACAGAAAATAGAATGCAGTTTAATAGAAATTACAAGCAACTGCTTTGCAGCCCGTTGTCGTTCAACAGCTTCACAACACGTTGTTTCAATTTTTAAATAAAGTCATACGACTTTTAGTCTAATTGCAACGTCTTGATTACAAATACAGAAATTTATTTAACTTGAGATACAGTTGATAAAAAGCATACAGAAGCCATCACTTACTATACTAAGCGTTACGAAGGTTTATTTTATTAGTCCGCGGTTCGCTTCATAACTGGTCGATAAACGTAAAAAGGTAGTTATAGCCACCTTTTAAGTTTATCGGCCAGTTGTGAAGCAAACCTTTTTATTTAATTATAATAAAGTAAAAATGAAGCGTTTACGAACAAAAGCAAACCGCAACGTAAAATAGATATTAAAAGTGGACAAGGTCTAACATCACTCATTCGAATACTTCCTCCCCAAGTAAGTAAGAAGTACTCTTTGAGTCCCAAAGAGGGTGATAACAGTTGAAGTCCCTCAGAATGATGAGATTTCTGGAGGAAAGAAGTATAGAAGAAGAAAAGTAAGTCGGTTCTATTTTCCGTCGGATTAGAGCGAATTGGAGCAGCGGAGGTATTGGCCTTCACGTCGTCAGATTTGGGGTCAGGCAGCTAGAGAGAAAAAGTTGAGAGCTCAGAAAAGGATAGACCCTGTGTAACCATGATGATGAGAGAGAGAGAGAGAGGAAATTGAGAGTTCAGAAAAGGATAGGCCCTGTGTAACCACGATGATAAGAGAGAGGGGGAGAGAGAAAGTTCAGAGTTCAGAAAAAGATATGGCCTGTGTAACCATGATGATAATAACGTCGCTGGCGTGCGAGCCATCAGGTGAAAGAAAGCCAATTCAGGAGTAAATTCAAACAGATTGCCAAGCAATGTATCCAGGAACCCTGAAAGATGAAGAGGAATTGACGTTAGATTCCTGAATACAGAAAAGATCGACAGCAGAGGGCCAAAGAAAGTGAAGAAATTTAACACTTCTGGCTCAAATACTTTTTTGCGTTCCACTAGAGAAGTCTGAGCGAATCAGAAAAAGAAAACAAAGCAGGGGGCATGAAAGAAGAGCCGGTGATGCAGGAGCCTGGAAAAGTAGAGGAGGATTGGAAAGAAACAGAAGGCAGGATTAGTCACAAGACATAAAGAGAATGTAAGCAAGCGTGAGGGGAAAAAGCTGCAATGGCAAAAGGGTAGTTGGGTGAGTTTTTTATACAGTAGAGGTATATGTGGTGGAAGGCCCTGTAGAAGACAATACAGTATTTTTTGACTGGGGACAGCCTGGAGAAGTCAAGATGTAGAAGGGAGAACAGCTCCAAGAGTGAGAGCTGGGCAAGGATTTAGACTATGAGGAAGAGGGAAAGATTTACCTTAAAAGTACCCATTTAGAGTACAGTAGGTACGGCATTGCACTGACCTACTCCTCCAACTCTCGTTTCCGGGTCACGTAGAGCAGAGGAAAATAGGATCAGGATTTGGATGAATATTGCCGCTCATCAAAGTAAAATAAGAATGAGAACGCGAGAGAGAAATGGGTAGGAGAGCACGAGAAAAAAAGGCAGAAGATCGATTTTAGCCAGATTGCGTGCTGCCTTTGTGCGATTGTTCAGAGAGTAGCACTCCAAAAAAATGCTTGGTTTAAGGAATGCCCGGGTTATCTGGTAGCCTCGAGAAAGCCAACAGTCATTTCGAATCAGCCCAACAGGGTTGAGGACTGCACCACCTCATTGAAGCGGCTGTTATTTGGTGTAATTTAATCATACTCGTGCCATTAATGACATAAAGAGACGCCGAAGTCATTGTTGGACACAACGGAATGAGTCGTTACCACTTTGCTTGGAATGATGAACATTTCACTAATTCTATGAATGAAAGCTTTGATTGCCATAACATGTAATCCTTCCTGCTTTATGGTTTTACTAGAGTGGGCTATTAGTGTATTGCTTATGTAGTATCAGGTTACTCTGCTCAAAGAGTTTTCGAGCTCCACAAATACTGAAATAGTTTTTTGACGTAGCCTTACCAAGTAAGTTTGGCATAGTTTCTACTTTTTAATTACTCTTTACAATTACTCTTTAAAAATTGATTTGGACGTTAAATTTGTTTAAAGCTAAGCCTGGATATCAAAGTGATTCTCTGGTCCAATGTGTTAAACACTTTTTATAATTTGTTCATGGGAATTTTGTTGTAAGTTTAACTAGAACATCTTTGCGTTTAGGCCACCTTTGGAGTTAACAATACTGCTGGCACAGAGTTCAATTTTATTAATAAATGGTACAAGCAGAGGAATATGACTTTAAATAGCCCTTCCCAAAAGAACAATTAGCATAGCAAAAGTGAGATTTGAACACAAGATGATTAACTTAGTTGCTTTTGCCTAAAAACAGATTAAATTGTTTTTGAAAATATACAAATATTGTTGATAACAAACAAAAAATACTATAAAAAGAGACTTCTTTTGAAAAACGAAGAACAATGTGATCAAAAAACTCAGGACAATTTAACTCTGCTCCTGTCGCCTTAGTTTCAAAGTCGTCTATGATATGTGCAATCGCAACACCAAGCTTGTTGCAGTTGGATGCGTATTTGCTGCAATTGCTGGGTCCCTTGACCCGTTGAATGCTGTTTTATTTGCTGACGTTCTAAACATATTCACTCTCGTCGATGAGGATGAACAAAGACGCAGAGCAGCATTCTACGGACTTTTGTTTTTCGGACTTGGAGTAGTTGCAGTAATATCTCATACAACACAGGTAAGGCAGCTTTTGGTAGAGGAATAGATGGTGTATGCATGATGGTATAAATATTGTCAATTTGTTTGAAAAACTACAATAAATCAATTATTTGCGTAACATTTTGCATCTTACGCGAGAGGGGAGCTGCCTACAGGAAGACCTTTATTTTGGAAATCAAATTGTTAAAAGTGATGGTTAGCTCATATGTCAAACTTGAAGACCTTATTTTTGGCGATCAACATTGCAAATTTTCTATGGAAAGTACGTGGGCAGGATATGCAGCTCCACGGCTTTCCTAATTATATGCCGAAGAATCTAATTAATGTGTAGCCGATTAAGCATCATTAGCATGAAGAAAAAGCTTTTAAGTAAGTTTTCAAAATATGGTTGCTAAAAAATTTTTCGATGAGCGGCGGTTTCTTGCGTGGTCAATAAGGCGTTATGGCAATTAGATTATTCCAAAATTCTATAAGATGAAATGTTGATTGCATTGACGCCTATGTAATTCATGTTGATTGTATTGACGCCTGACTAGTTCATGTTGATTATATTGACGCCTAAGTAATTCGTGTTGATTGTATTGACGCCTATGTAAGTCAGGTTGATGGTATTGAACCTAAGTAATGCTTCCCCCTATTATTAAAGATTGAGCCTCCTATTTTTTGACCTCACGGCACTGATAAAAATAAAAGGGGGGCCAGTTTCTTTCTCTCATCCGCCTTTTCTTTGACTCTACACGTCTATCTGTGTTATTAAATCTTAAATACGAGTGACGAATTATTTTTCGAAATTTCAACTCATCCGAGATTAAAAATGGGGTCTTACGTCTGCAAGGCAAGTGCCTTGATCTCTATATTGACAAGTATTTACCTTGCCATTACCAAAGCTAGTAATTTAGTATGGGACTGTCTTTACTTTTGCCACCATAAAAATTCCATATTTCATTCCCGTGAACACCGGAAAATTACCTCTCGATGTGTCTTAGTTTTTCATAAACTTTTTCCTTAGAGTCACATAGATCCAGTAGAACAGTGCTTCTTAACCTTTTTCTTCCTCAGCACCCCTTTTGGTCAAGCCTAAGCAGTCCAGCACCCCCTACCATTGGCTAACACTTGGTTACCTATAAGGATAAAGTAAAGGCAAGTGCAGTACATCTTGATCATTTGATTGGTTTATTCTTCAAAATAACTTTGCAACGTCCATCATATTTCTATTCAGATTGGTAAATATGCATTTGTCCCAACGTATCCCTTTTACCTTTGACCGCCTCATATGTCACCTTTTCCAGCACCCCAGGTTAAGAAACGCTGCACTAGAAATATTCCCTCATCAAATTTATTGGAATTTTTCATAAAATAAACTATTTCATAAACTACAGCTTGCTGTAGCTCGACTAGAGTTTTTGCTAAATTATCGGTTACCGGCAGTTTACGTAGTGAAAAAGATGCGTTGTTTTTGTTGAAGCATAAAAGCAAGGGAGCTTGGTGGTTGAAATATGCCACGAGATGATGGCCCTCTATACTTACCAGCATTTTAGTTTTTTTAGAAAAGTACAGAACTATTGAAGCTATGAAATATTTCACTGTTTGGAAAATTATGCGAAATTATTACATTGAAACCTAGGTTGCAAATGTTTCGCACATCATAAAAAACCTGTATGTGAGGTGGTGGATTACTTTTTCTAGCATATCTTTGTACTTTTCATTAGCTAACCTCACCCCCCCCCCCCCCCTTCCCTTTTATTTTTGAAACTTATTTCTCAACCTATCTTTGGCTAAAATTGTTTTTGCATTGGGTCGAATTTTAGGCAAATTGTCTATACTCGTGGAATAGCGACCGTGGTGGCCCGCACGAGACAGATGGCCAGAACATAATTTGAAGTTTCTACAACACGTTCTAGCATTCCGCTTGGAATGATTAGTATAACAGCTTGTTATTTACTGGTTGTTCGGATCTGCCAACCAGAGAAAATAATCTTTAAGTGCTTTTCCAAGAAAACGACGCTGTGGATTAAGCCAGGTTTGAATGCATGATCATTTGATGACTGTAGCCTAGAAGTGGCAATCCTATGCACTCCAGCACCAGCTTTGTCTTCAAAGTAAACACCTCACCCATCTTTTAATTTAAAGGTATGTAGCATCAACAAAATGCTATTTTTCTTCAGTCAACCTTATTCGCGAAGTCTGGAGTGGAGCTAACCGTTCGTCTCCGTGAAAGAGCGATTCGAACTATTCTTCGACAAGACATCTCTTACTTCGACGATCACCAAAACAGCACCGGATCACTGTGCACTCGTTTGTCAAACGACGCTTCCAAAGTGCAAGGGTGCACAGGAACAAGAATTGGTCGAGTTTTTAAAAACATATCGTCTCTAGGTGAGTTGTTTGTGGTCTACGTCACTTATCTAGGTTGTTGTTGTAGTTACCCCTGCTCTAACTTGGAATAGAGGCACGGCATGACACAATTTTTCAGATTCATGTCGCAAACCTAATTAAATTAATACAAATTATAGGAGCTGGTGTCAGCCTGTTAAGATATTAAATTAATTGAATTAAGCGAGGAGTAAAGTGTTTGCCCGTTTCGAATTAGTCATGATTGCAAATTGCGGACTGGTAGCGCAACCACCAACAAGATAGACTGCCATTGTTGGGTACCCAAAAGTCGCCTCTTACGACATGCTGGGTGAGCAGGCTCACTATTTTAATCCGGTAAAGTACAGGTAAATTGTCAAGATCATGTTTACCCATTGCTTCCCGGAACAAAAAAGATTTGAATCGACGGCAAGGAATGCTACACATAAGTATTTACCACCCAAACATTGATTCCACTCCCCTAAATACAGCAAAGTTAATCCCCATTTTTTAGAAAGGAGGTGTGTTTATCATATAGTTACTGCTACAGAGTAGCAGTAGCTCCCAGGTAAGCGGCCAAATGCATTTGCAAAAAAAGGCGATGCGTTTGGTATAAGCTCTTATCAAGCAGTCCTGAGATTTGAAAAAAAGGTCATTCTGTATAACTTTTCAAATGCGCAAGATGTGTCACCATTATTCGTCTGCTACTTTAAAGATTATCACAGTTTAGTCCGTCTGTCACAGTCCTCTTAACGATTAGATAACAAGTTATTGCGATTTTATGGTGTAGCATCAATGAAGCCTCCCTCAGTCGGATATTTGTTGCCAGTAGTTGTAGTAAGCTTATTTTATTTACAATCAATTCCAGAAATTCATGTTGAAAAGGCAATACAAGCCCTTCAGAGCCAATGCAAGCTTTAATTCAGGACTTCATGGTTGTGATCAGCGTCTATTGGTACTGAACCGATGCCCCATGATTGCCTCTACGAGTTTCAAAAAATTGCTGATAGGATATCATGGAACCAACAGAGTATTGCATTAGGAACCACTAGATTCAGGGAAGGTGGGCATTTTGCTATGCCCAGTTAAGTTTTGAGAACAGAGCAAAAGCACCAGCTTGAAATGCGGGGCTCTCTTTACATTTTAAGATCAACAAAAAAAAAGAGGAAAAAAGGATTTCTTTCGCACCATTATCGCCAAAAAAAAGGTAATCATCACCAAAAAAAACTGAAAATTTGAGACTGCCTCTCCCGCAATTTACAAATCTTCATTTTGGCGCGGTGAGAAACCAGATCTCTATTTTCCATCAATCATTGATTGAGAGGAGCGCTGACCGACCGACGTCCAACATGAATTGGTCGTAAAGTCGAATTTAGAGGGGCAGGAGTCCAAACTCCTTTCTCCATGAGGTGCAATAATTTTCTTGTTAATGTAATTACGTTTTCTTGCTGCCTATTTGTAGTGGCAATCGTTCCGAACTTCAGAACAAAAAGTGTAGAGCTCAAATTTCCATAAAAGCACCATTAGTATTCGTCTGGAAGGGCATTTAGAATTCAGTGTGCTGCGTTGCTACAGTAAAAAGCCTGCTTCGAAAGCAAGTATACAATGGTAGGCACAAAATGAATCACCACGTCTTGAGCCTGCAAATACACAAGATAAATGGACATAAAATGACAATATTTAGCACTTGATAGTTTTTTGAGTCTGTTCGACTCAATTCCTTACCAGCTCACTCCCCAAACTGGGTTCAGTTCTCTTAGACCCTTTCCACTGGTACCATCTATGCATAAGCTTGTTTAGTTATTGCACTTTTTACATGGGGTAATTTAATACTATCATTTTTTAGGTGCTGCTGTTGGAATAGCTTTTGCATTTGGCTGGGAACTGACACTTTTAACTCTCGCTTTCCTACCTTTTATGGTGTTTGGAAGGTTTCTGGAGTTTAATCTGCTTGCTGGACAGGAGCAATTGGAAAAGAAGACATATGAAGAAGCTGGTGAGAATAAAACAATGGGTATCTATTAGTTTCTTCTACTTCCAAGGGAAATGCAAAGCTCCCTTGGGTTCGTGCCATCAATGAACAGAACACATAGACGTAAGGCATAGCCAGGATTTTGAAATGAGATGTTCAATTAGGAAAAGGAGCACAAAAATTCGTGAATATCTTATGTGCAGAAAACACATAACGCTTGGTAACTCTTCATACAAGAGCCCGATAAGTGAAGCCGGCTTGGCCAGCTGAGCTGACACTCCCAATCCCGACGTTACTGATAAAGGGCCTCTGCCAGGCGACGCCGACAAATCCGGCTAGTAAGTCTATATTTCTTTACTTAAGGCCAACTTTCATAATCCTTTCAGACACGAGTTCAAACTAAAGCAAAAAGTCCAGTTTCTGCATTAAATATTGCTTGTTTGAGGTCAAATAATTCAACTTTGGTGAAAATTTGTCATTATCATGCACAGCTTGCATAATGCACGATGGTGTCATTTGACAACACTTATACTCAAGGAGGAAAAAAATTCGTGAGTCACAATTGGTGTCAATTGACACCAAAATCACTGAAAGGGATAAGCAATGTGGTTTAGCGTAATAAGAAGTATGCTTTGTGCTTTATTGCGTCATAATTAGTGTTGGCATGCAGATGCGCCGACTGCTCCTTTCATTATAAATAAACAAGCAAAAATTTAGGAGCAAACGATTGGGATCTTTTGACGATTCTTAGCAAAATAACCAGAGCCAGTATACCGCTGTATATGTTTTCATCAGAACGTTTCGCTAAACACTGCTAGCATTGTCAACCAAAATAGTGCAACTGATTACTTTAAAATTTGATAAACTATGGTCAAGTGTAACATTTATGACGTGACAATTCAATTATGAAAAAAGAAAACAATAGCTATTACATACTTTAGGGTCAAAGTTCTTTGGTGTTGAATTAGTGAGATAATAAGATTGACGAAAACTACGTATTAAGGAAACGTTATATATTCAAAAGTTGCAGCCACAATTGAACTCAGATGAAGCTTCACACCCATTATACCTTTTTAATGTGTAAATTTTGTTTTATTTTTATTCAAAGTTATTATCTCACTAGTTTAACGCCAAATAACTCTGACCCTAAAGCATGTAATAGCTATTGTTTTCTTTTTTCATAATTGAATTGTCACGTCATAAATGTTACACTTGACCATAGTTTATCAAATTTTAAAGTAATCAGTTGCACTATTTTGGTTGACAATGCTAGCAGTGTTTAGCGAAACGTATTAATTTAAGATATGCACAGCAGTATAGGCTACTGGCTCTGGTTATTTTGCTAAGCAGAAATTGCTTTTACTCACGCTCCTACATCGTGCCAATGAAAATGAATTTTAAAGCTTTCTTTACATTAAAGCTTAAAAGCAACGCCGTTATGCATTTGTTACCAAGGAATATACTACGCCAGCGGTCCCAATAATCACAAATTAGCACGCTGCGAGATTTTTGCCAGGAGCACCGCGTAAATAAAGATAACTGCATGTAGCTGATCATAACATAAAAAGCCTTTCACCTTAACTTAGACAAAGTCTATATTCAGCATCAAAAGTCTTAGTCCCAAGTACTCTTTAGTTTTTAAAACTCACCATGAAAAAATCTTCAGAACCGCTGGACTGGACGTTTACTTAGGTCAACCGCACAATAGCGTACTGGCAAGAGTGACCGCCTTGCATTTGGTAATTTTGGCTTCAGCTCTCTAGCTGAGTCATACCAAAAATTTTTAAAAATAATGTTTACAGATCTCATGCTTGACACTTAGCAATAGGTGCTATTGCAATATGCACTGCGAAACCGTGCAAAACTCATTCAGTCATGGTTTAAATATGTCTGGGAGCTTTGAAACTGTGCAATTAAAAAGCATGAAATTAAATCCCATATTAAATTTCGTTTATTTTACCTAGGTCGAGTAACAGGCGAAGCGATAAAGAACATTCGAACCGTGGCCTCAATGACCAAAGAAAAGAAAATACATGAGCTGTTTCTTGAAAAGCTTGAAACTACGTACCGGTTGGTGGTTGACTGCAAACTGCATCGGTTTTCTTTATTTACTGGGTCACTGAGAAGATGAAAGCAAAACTGACTTGCTTTTTCTAAAAGTTTCTAAAGATTCTTTGCTTTTGAGGACATTCTAAATTTAGTTTTACTGAAGTGGTCACTTAAATCACTGAATCAAATTAGAGTGCTCGTTGACAGTTGCAAAGCATAAACTGTAATTATTTATCATTCCACAGTTGTAAATATTCCCTTGCGCCCAAACCAAGGCGATGGTGTAGTGCAGAGGTGCTCATTACGTCGATCGCGAAGGCACTGTGGGTAGATCGCACGGCGTTTAAAAAAATTAAATTTAAAAGAATATATTAAAAAGTATCGATTAGGAGAGAAATTTGGACTGAAGTGATAAATTTGGGGCGACCTCCGAAAAAAAAAAAAAAAAAAAAAAGGTCATATTGAGAGGCGCGAAATGTGCAGCTGAACAGGTGATGACTTTTTTTTTTTTTTGGGGAACACCACTCTTTATCTTAATTTTTCGTGAAATGAACCGCTTCACTTGGCAAATACCAATCAAATCCGTTCTCCAAAAAAAAAGGTCTTCACGTCCTGAACAGTTACTATTTATTAATAATATGTTTAGCAAATTTAGTAGGTGGTAGATCTCTTTGACTTGGTCATGTCATAAGTAGCTCTCAGGCTGGAAAAGTGTGGCCACCCCTGGTGTAGTGGTTAGAGGATCTGCATCGTAGTTGGTAGACCTCGGGTTCATTCCCCCATGTCGAGTCATACCAAAAGACTGTTAAAAAATGGTATTCACAGCTTTCCTGCTTAGTGCTTGGTATTTAGGGGAGGTTGTGGAGAACAAGCCGACGAGTTCACTTGTTGTGTCCTCGCGCAAGGCACTTAACGGGACGCCCCCACCTTTATGTGGAAGACAGACGGCCCAGTTTTCCCTCTCGATAGTTGTAAATATTCCTTTCTTCTACCGATGGTTTCATGCGTAAAGGCAATCATGATTTTATTTAAACAAGGTCTTATTTAAATAAAATCTATTTGAATATGATCTTTCGAAAAATTTAATAATTAAATGAGTCGAATAATGTTTGCATAATATTTTGCGCAAACAAACCCTCTTGACAGTCGCATTTATGCGAGAAATACTGTAGTTTGTAGTGCAATAGAATGTTTGCAACCATTAAGTGATAATTATAAATTTAGTTTCAAAAATTTGGCACAATATTAGTTGTCCCTCACCCTGAATAAAAGTTTTGTTTACGCTCCTACCTTTTTATATTAAGAACTTACTTTTCATTTTACGAAAAATGTCTCTTTGGATTATAACCGAGCTACACTGAAATACGGAAAAGCGGATTGATAGAAAATTAAACTTAAAACGAGAATTGCTCAACGGAAAAACTGTTAACTGAAGTACTGAAATGCAAAAAAAATAGAAACTTATGAAAGTCGATACAAAAATTGAAATTGTAAATTTAACCATCTCAAATGGGTAAATTATATAATTAAATACAATTAAATTATACATCTTAATGTTAAATATCAAAGTTGGTCCGAAAAGTAGCAGTTCAGTTTCCATTATTCTTTGGTGTTTTTCCTATAATTTTGTAATTCCGCATTTCTGTATGTTAGTGTTGCTTGAAGTGACCTCATTGATGACTATCGTAAAAGTTTTGAGCAACTTTTTGGTAGCATTTAGCCAGCGAAGTTGACTTCTTACATTAAAGTAAAAAGCAGACCTGGCAAAAAAAATTTATGCAAAACATAAAAGCAAATGGTTAGGCCTAATCTCGTCTACTTAATACTCTGGTTGCTTTCAATTCAATATATAAAATTTCAAAATACAACTCAGATTCTATTCTACGGCGCAATGTTTTTTTAAATGTTGTCTATCAGCTTCCTGGAATAGGTTGTTTGTTGATTGCATAAAACTTTAACGTAGCTTTGGGAAAGCTCTTTTACCGGAAGCGCTTCGTGACACTTTCATCTGTGGCTATATCTCGTGAAACGAAAAGTGCTAGAGTGAACTTGTTCATAGATTACTTTCTTTAGAAAATCCAAACGGCGAACGATTGTGTTGGGACTTGGATACGGCTACTCTCAGGCAGTCCTATTTTTTATGTATGCAGGTGTATTGCGACTTGGAATTGAGCTAGTGATAAATGGTACAATGACATTTGACAATGTCTACCGGTAAGTTTACTGCCTAAATAATGTGACATTGGTTAGAGGTAACATCCGCCTCAAATGCAGTAGGTTGCAGACTTATATCTCCACCAAGTCATAGCAACTAAAAGACTTTTTAAATATGGTATTTACGGGTTTCCTGCTCAGCGCTCTGCACGTGTAGATGTTCTTAGCAAAGGCTCTTAACAAGATTTCTGCATCTTTACGTGGCAGACAGATGATGGAGTCGAGCAGACGACCGTCAAGATGACTCAGCCTGACTGAAAGACTGGCATTTTCACACAGAGCATGAGCTCGTACGCAGGATTTAGTCTATCGGCATTGGTAGGTTTGACCTCTACGTTTTCGATTAAAATAGTTTATAACAGCCATATTAGTTTACAATAGACTAAAGAACGTCTGTTTTGATGCTCAAAATCGCTATTTGGCTGCTCTTGTTAAGTAGGTTGCTAAACCATTTAGTTAGCTGAAGGCCAAGGAATCTAATTTAAAACTTTTCACCGTACATAATTCTAAAAGCTTTCAAGCTTAAAGTTTTGTATTTCATAGTAAGTAATGTTAAAAGAATAATATAAGAGGCCGCCGTAATTTGCTTCCCGTTAAAACAAAATGAATTACGTTTGTATTTATCTAACCAAATTTCTATAAATTGTACTTTCAGAGTTTTAAGTGCTGTCGTTTTCGGAGCGCTAGCCATTGGCCAAGATGTTGCGTTCGCTCCCGATTACTCTGAAGCGAAGACCGCCGCCAAAAGAATGTTTGCACTCTTTGATAAAATACCTAATATTGATGCTTACAGTGTCGAAGGACAGTCACCTGTAGGTAGAATTAACTACAGTCTTTTCATAGCAATATTTATCACTCAGCTTTTGCATTCGTTAACAAAATGTCATAGTTGTCGTTTACTTTTTAATAGTTAGCATTGTGGGGCATCACAACTGTGTGAAACAAACAGCAAAGCCATTTTATTGGCAATTGATACAACAAAATACTGTTAATGCTTTATCTTAGAGTTACTGACAATATTGAAGATTTTTTGCCGTCTCTGTACTTTTCAAACCCCGCAAAAAATTTTTTCCATAGAATCCCTGGAAAAGGGGCAAGTGATTTCCATTCCCGTGGTAGAATCGGTTCGTTGTCGAAATTTCTGCTCGACTTTTAACCTGGTTTTATGTCCGAGCTTCCCTTCTCTTTTACGCATGATAAGAGTAAAACGATGAAAACTCATTCAGCTCATCGAACGCAAAAGAAGCGGAGAGTATAGGAGACTAAAACTAGAAGATTGGGGAGAAGGAGAAAAAAGAACTTAAAAGGCATGCAACTGGCTTATTTACAAATTTGGCGACGAGACAAAATTACTCTAAATGACTGCACATACAAATAAGTTGCATTCTCTTGCCATTGGAGATCTGCTTTTTAAGATTTCTTTCATTTTCACAAACTGCTTGCATTAAAACGCAAAACATGGCACCACAGAAATGTGTCACAACGCACCAGTTGAAAACGCAATTGTTTTTCTTCAGGATATTAAGCAAACAATGAATAGCTAAATATGCCCCTCACAACCTGCAAAAAATCCTCACCTAATTTTCTGCATTTCCGAAATTATGATATGCCAGGGCTGGGCAATGTTGCCCACTGTAAGAGGTTAAATGCCATCTGTAGGTGAAATATCAAAATGCCGCTACAGTTTTGAACACAATGTAAATAGCGTGCACAACGCTAAATAATCTTTGAATAAACAAGCTTGCAGAGTGTAATTGAGGTTTGTGTTATGCCTTTCTTTCTGAGAAAAAATATGTCATTAAATATCTATAAATTAATACTCACCAAGCGAGAACAAAAAGCTAATCTTGCTTGATTCCCAATCTCCCTTTATACTTATACTCTCCTAGTTTCCAGCTAAACTTGGAATTTCAAGCTCAACCACATAGGTTCAAAATGAAATCCCTTGAATCACATTTTATTTACCGTTGCAATAGCTTATATTTAATTAATGGCAATAACTTTTTCTGCAGATACACTGCAAAGGCGAAGTTGAAGTTAAATCTGTATATTTCCATTACCCAACGCGACCTGATGTTCCCATTTTAAAAGACTGCAACTTTAAAGTAAAACCAGGACAGACTTTGGCCTTGGTGGGACAGTCCGGGTGCGGAAAATCAACCTCTGTGCAGCTGATTGAAAGGTTCTATGACCCAATAGAAGGATTGGTTGTAAGTAGATCAAACATAAATTAAAGGAACTAATATTGATTCCAATTTATAATGGTGGAATCCGTGAACTTGTACACATCTAATATATAAAGCGCAATTCCGTCTGTCTGTCCGTGTGTCTGTCTGTTTTATCTCCTCTGAAACTGCTAGAGGTATAAGCATCAAATTAGCCACGATTGATCACCACCCCGTGGTGAGTGTCATAAGGGTATTCATGACCATCTTTTGACGCATTTTCAAAATAAGCTCTGGTACTAACATTTACTATCCTTTAAAAATAAAGTAAATAAAGTCCTTTGAAAATAAAGTACTAACATTTACTATCCTTTGAAAGCTTAGGAAATTTTCTTTCCAGCAATACGTGACTCCAATTACTTGAGGCTAAGGATTAGTTTATAACGGCTGATCAAAACTTGGTTGCAATACATGATGTTTCATTTTTAGTTGTGTATAATTATCCTATCAGAGCAAACAAACTTGTAATTTTTAAACAAAGTTAGTTTGTGCTGGTTTAGTATGTAATCTACCCAAGAAATATGATCTACCACTACCAGTAGGGTTTTACCTGGATTAGGGTTAGGGTTAGGTAGATCACAAGCTAAACTTGAAACTTGTGAGCAGATCACATGCTAAACTGACACCGTTAGTTCTTTGGTACATTTTGACTACTTTTCCTTACGAGCGTGGTTCTTTTGCATTGTCTGTCGACGTTTTCAAAAACATCCATCAAAAACTAAAATCTCCAAATATTTATAAAATGTAGTCTACTGGTTAAAAACACACAAAATTGTAGTGTCTGCAGTTCACAAAATTGCAATTTCTAGAAAAACTGAATCCTTTGGTACATTTTGTTTATTCTTTCTCGATGCCCTGGACCTTTGGCATTATCAATCAAATTATTCAAAAGACTCAAAGTCTACAAATTTTGATATGTAGCCTTTTCCAAGCAAAACACTTGGTGATCACCCAAGAAAGAGACGATGGGGTAAACATGGTCCTTTCTTATCGTTTGCAACAAAATGCAAGTGTCGAGCTACATATGATCTAAATGTTGAAGCAATTTCCTTTGCAATTGGGCAAGGTTGTCGCAGCAGCCAGCTGATTTGATGTTCTTAACCTCGACATTATCAATGAGGGTTCCGGCTACTACTATAACTGAACTGTGGGTTCTTCATTTTGGGTTAGTTTGCTGTTTGCATGGCGGCGTTTATGGCAGGGCCAAGGAACATGCACGCAGTCAGAGACGTTAGTTCATATTAATTCGCCCACAATGACGAAGAAGTGGTAAGTAGCAATCCTAATAATAATGGCTCAAAACGCATTGTGACGTCATAATATTAAATGACATCATAAGGCTTGCCACTATTTAGTGAAAACAGCAGCAGGCAGAAAAATTATTCACTATCATTTTGATAGCAAACATAAATGGTAAAGCCCATTACTAAAATTTGTAATTCAAGGATAGGCCTATCGGTACAAAACACTAATCTTCATTTAACAGTAGGGAGGTGTGGATTAGGGGCACAGTTAAATGTAATAAAATCTCAAATTTAACTAAAGATCAAAATTAAACAATAATAGCCTCAATCTGTAATACTGGATTAAGAAGAAATGTTTTTGTTTGAAAAGAGCGTAATAGGCATCTATTGCAATAGGTTGTATGACTTAAAAGCAAGGCAGGACCCCTTTTCATGCTATGGCCGAATTAAAGCAAACTGCACAGGCAAAAATCTTAATGGCACCAATATTAATATGAAAGCGGTCTTACCAAATCGTCGAACATGCCTACCACCAAACAGCTCATTTCTTTATGAGTCAAAACGACCACCATTTGGGCGACGCCATCAATTTCGACTATGTTTCATCTCCCCGCCCTTACTCTTTTAAAAATTACGAATGGTAGTTTGTGTCATCGTTCTTCCTTTTTCAATACTTCCAGTTTTCATTAATAAATCAACATGATCACCATTACATGTACAGGAGCTATGGCTTATATTTAGTAAAACATTTCATTGTTGCTCTCACAACTGTTAGGTCGGTTAAGCTGGCGCAGCTGCATTAATTGATACGTTTTAAATCGGCCTGCCGGGTTGAAATCGCACCATAATTAGGTGAAACATTTTTTCTATTTTGCTTGAAAATAGCTTTATAAAGCTACCGGAATCGAACCTGAAAATTTGGGAAAAGCAAGAACCTATTTAACTTCTATGAGCATATCTAAGCAAAGAAAAACGAATATGAATCATAATGCGTAGCCAGCAGGAACTTAAGAAAGTTTGAGGCGAAATCAAAATTAACAACGTCACTGTGTTAAATCGTACCACATTGAAGACATTATTGGTATTTTGTATTATAACAGCTTTATAGAGCTACTGGGTTCAAACCAAACATTTGGGGAAAAGCAAGAACACTTTAAACTTCCCAGGGCACGTCAAGCAGGGAGAAAAGAACATGCTACATAATGCGTAGCCAGCGAGGACTTAGAACGTTTAAGGGGAAATCAAAGCAAAACAGCGTCACTGTGTCAAATCGAACCACACGACAGACATTTTGCCCTTTTGCTTTAGAATAGCTTAATATCAGAAATGTAATCCCTACTTCCAAGCTACGGGAAACGCAAGGCTCCCTTGGGTTTGTGTCAGCAGTGAACAGAGTACATAAAGGTAAGGCATAGCCAGGATCTTGAAATGAGATATTCGGAAAAGAAGCACAAAAAGTCGCGAACATCTTATGCACAGAAAACACATAAACGTTTGGTAACTCTTCAAACAAGAGCCCGATAGGTGAAGCCGGCTTGGTCGGCTGAGCCGACACTCTTAATTATGCTGATATGCTGCCTGTTATGGTATTTATGTCTATACTTTACATCATTATGATAAAATCCTAAGTTTAAGGAAAAATCAACATAAAACCATAACCATAACAATTTGTAAAACTGAATATAGAGAGAACAATAGCCGCTTTTGTCGCTATGCCGGAAACAAGACCAATAGCGCAGCCAAATTAGGAACTTAATACCACAAATGTAAATAGGAAAGGAGCAGCACCAATCGGCAAAAAATGTTTATCTTTAAAACAGTTTTTTTCTTTAATTGCGAAAACAACCACCATTTTGTGGCTATAAGCAGTTTTGATTATGTACAATTCGTGCTCCCTCACAAGTATTAACTATAATTTGTGGCAACATTCTTTGTGAACATTGTCAGTCATGATTAAGTGAATATGATGATCACAATCTCGTGTAGAAGAATTGTGAAAATGCATAAAATTCATTAACTTTTCGCTACTGCTCACACAAGAGCCCGATGGGTGAAGCCGGCTTGGCCGATTGAACCGAAATACTAAACCCGGACATTACTGATGGAGGGCCTCTGCCGGGCGACGCCGGCAAAGCCAGCTAGTTTAGAATATTTGAATGAGTTTAGCTAATGAAACTCAGAGTACCAAAAAAGTCTAGAACAATGCCTCATCCTATTGATAGGTTGCAAAGCTTTTATACCGATATTTTGGCTACCAGATATTTTTGATAAATTCATTTTTATTTAGCTCTTCTGGTAATGATAACGTTTATTCAAGTTGACACAAGTTGAATAACTTGAATAACTTCAACTTGAACAAACGTTATCATTACCAGAAGAGCTAAACAAAAATGAATGCAAAGTTTTATCCGGAAGGCTGCGAAGCATTTTTGAGATATTGCAGTTTTCCGGTATGTACTAAAACGGTTTTCGTGGTCAACACCATTGTTGTGGTATGCAAGTAAATAGCTGACCTAAAATAACTTAAAGGTCATCAAACTCGAATCTTTGATAATTTTTTTCATCACCTCGAGATTCTGAGTTATTTATAGTTTTAATTTTGCAGTCTAGTTGTTACTGCGATACAACTGCACCTGTAAACGCATGATACAGTGCTTTTTGTCATGTCAAGCAAATGTCTGTGACGTCATAAAATTATTTATTAGTCTACTATTGCAGTAAGAGACGAATGCTTCAGCAAAAGTTTTAAGCATAAGAGTGGCACTTTATCTTCAGCGCAATGCCAAATCTCTAGCAACAAACACCAACTCTTACGTATGTCATAACTTCTGGATTAAACTGCAACGCTTGTGCGTCAACATCTGATTAAACACAATAGATACACAAATAAAGCTATACTAATCAGTAGTGTAAGATTTGCTTACCAAAAAACTAAAAAAATTTACTTGAAAATCCAAAATGATTGACTTTATTGACCTAACAAGATTTTGACTGAATAAATTAATCTTTCTTGAGTTTTTATATTAAAACAAACATTGAATTAATTAGCTAATAAAACCCTCAACCACAAAACCCTCAATTAAACTTGTAATACTCACGCCTTATATGATCAGCCAACTCTTTAATCACCAAGGGCAAGAATTGAAATATGAAATTATGAAATGTTTGTATCATAAGCCTTAACTTTCTGTCCTTGGCAAGCAGTTTTCGCCGCATCGAAAAACTTCCTTCTACAAAAGCAATAGTGGGCTTAGAATGTTGAAGTAATGTGTAAACAGCATGTGAAATGTCTGGTCTTTCCATGTTCATTATTAAAAAAATGTCATTGTTTTGCATTCTTTTTTGAATGTAGCGGTTAATGCTGCAAGTGTCTTCTCCGAGGTCAAGTTCTTGGATTGCTTGCACAGCTTCTTTGTTGGTATGCTTGGCACTATTCATTGTTTCTATAAGCTCATCTAGATATTGATATTGGTCTTTGATTTAAAAAAGTTGAGTAGGTAAACCAGTTGTTTTGCAAGCTAACTTTTGCTTGAGTTACTAAAATACCAAACCCTTTAAAACTTTCCACAGTCACTTTCATTTCCACAATCTTTAAAACTTTTCACAATCGCTTTCAGGTAAATTCTTTGCACAACATGAGACAGCATTTAACCAACTTTCCCCATATTTTGACAACAGGCTGAGAGCGGCAACCTTTAGCAGCGACTTTGGCTTGTCTGGTTTGTTTTAAACTGGTGCTGATTTGACTTTCATAGCACAATTGCGCTATAAATATGCCACATATGTCACGTGAAACAGCTTAGTATACAGAAAAACTTAATGTAGTATTGCACCTGCAGTCACCATATATTTTGCGGCATCAAACAATAAAAGACAGAAACAGTTTCCCTAGAGTCCAAGAGATCTAACATCATCGAATGCTGTTGGTATTTGGCGCACATGGTAGCGGTTGATAGTCGTACAAATAACTGGCGTGAGGTGTTTCTAAGCTTCCAACTAAAATATTTAGATATGGCATGCCAGATAGAGTGCTCTTACATAAAATTAGGAAAGTTTGTTTGTCATGTGTAGCATTTCTCATATGCTGTAACTCATCTGGGCTAAATCTGCATTACTTTTTTCTACAAGTAGTTTGTATTTCCACATTTTCGTAATACAAAGCGCAAATGCAAACTTTGTATTTGTGCTTTGTATTACTAAAATGTTTACTGATTGCTTGGAGCTTGCAAGATAAGAAATTGTGCGGTTCACTCTAATTTCAATTTATATTAATTCATTCTGTACAGTACTGCTGTGTAATAGTTTGAATATTTCAAAACTCTTTTAACGTTTGCTTATCTTTAACTGAAAGGATAGCTTAGCAGTATCTGATAATACCTAATAACGAGAAGTTGGGTGATAATTTATGTAAAGTTAATCTAACTATTATTATTTAGAAAACCTGTCCAGGCCTAATGTTAAGCCGAAAACGTTTGTTCATGAATCAATAAATGAGTAAAATACTATGGTTGCGTGCTTTTGCTGTACTATGGTACAAGAAAATTACTTCTCTGCCGAAACTGCATCTTGAATTGCCTGTTGAAAGCAATCAGAGTGTCTTTTTTAGAGTTAAATAATTTTTTCTTTTTTTTTTTGGTGATCTATTTGTTGAAAGGTATTTCAGTGCTCTTTTTCATGTCAAGACCTTATTTTTCTTGAATGTATACGTCTTAAATGCAAATTTTGAGTCATTTTGCGGAGAGGGACACAATCAATGATTCTTCAAAACCACTGTCGTAAAAATAGGCCGCAAGCTGGAAAAGATGGATGAGAAGTGATCTAAAAGAAGTGTTTCCACAAAAATTCAGTATTAAAATACCTAGGGATTTATTTTTGTTTTTTCTTTTTGAAGCATCTTAGCTGAGGGGTCCCATGAGCGAGACTTGTCTATTGTGCCTAAGGACGATATTGAATAAAGTGCTCTTCTATGAATCACATTAAACTACGTGACTGTAAATTTTGATGTCAGACATTAGATGGAACTGACATCCGGGAACTCAACGTGTCGTGGCTACGTCAACAAATCGGACTCGTGTCACAAGAACCTGTCTTGTTTGATCAAAGCATTAAAGAAAACATCGAGTAAGTAGTCTAACCATCTGTCTGTTTCTCTGCAGACTAAAGCAATTCATTTGTCGGGAAGCAACCATGGCTACAATTAAGCTACTAACTATTGCTGGGTTAAAACCCAAGAATAAGCAGAAGTTGAAACTAGCAATTGATGAAAATCGCGTCGACCGCACTTTGGCCAAATAGGTTAAATTACTACATTGATCGGTCATCATGTATCAAATTGATTCATCTTTGCGATTCAATCTTTTCGGATGTTATTGCCATGCTGTTTCATTACATGGAATCGAGTTTGTTTGTGATGTGGTTTACTATTGTAAACATCTTTTATGCAATTGCACTTCAACCTAAGGTCTGTTGACTCAGATGTTTTCAACTTATTTAAAATTATCCCAGGCGGATTAATTTCCTTTTGTCAGCGGATACGTCAGCGGCTCTCAGAAAAAATCATCTTAAAGATTTGATCTGTGGCACAAGCAACTTTCACAGATTTCCTCTAAGCTCATAGATTTCCTTTAAGATTTCCTCCCTAAGTGTCACATCCTACCGCACAAAATCCTGTGCCTTAGTGTTATTGACCAACGACTTTTCGGTTGCAGGGACAGCGCTTTGTCTGGAGATCTATTTGTGCTTTAGTCTTTTACCTTCTGGACCTCTTCAGTGAAATGCTATTTGTTTATTTTCGTTTTGATAAAAATACACCTTGTGATTAAACACCACGCTTTTTTTGCCCACCGAAAATAGAGTAGAAAAGATACCATTGCGTGTTTTCATTTTTTTTCTTGATTCCAGACATGGAGACTGCACGCGAATTGTCAGTTTTGATGAGGTTGAGTCTGCTGCCAAGAAAGCGAATATCCATAACTTTATCGCGTCGCTACCTGATGTAAGAAACTGCTATTAATTTTGTGATAGGATGCCAAATTTCTCAGAAGGTGCAATTAAATGATGTTACAAAATTGCAAAAGAATTAGCCTATTGCCACGTATCTTGTTGCCAAAGTTGTTATAAGACCTCATGACATCAGTCAGATTTTTTTAAATTAGTCATGATGTCATTTACTAGATCAGCTTCAATAAAATGTCACGATTTGTGTTGAGAAGTGTTAGCTTTGATTGTGAACATATATTTTCAGGGTTACAACACCAGCGTCGGTGAAAAGGGGAGTCATCTGTCCGGAGGACAGAAGCAAAGAGTTGCCATTGCACGTGCTTTGCTGAGAAACCCCAAAATTCTTCTCTTGGATGAAGCAACTTCAGCGCTTGATACAGAAAGCGAAAAGGTTTGTCTTTAGCTAGAAATTCAGTAACAACTGTATTCAAGCTTGTATATATTACTAGCCAGGTCTACCAGCGTCGCCCGCTGGGTTCTCATCAGTTATGTCAAGGTTAAGAACATTGGTTCAGCCCGTTGCGTCCGCTTCGCCCAATGGCTTATATTGCTTGACATAGCTAATTCTCGTAACAAAATAAAAAGTGCCGGGTTTTGAGAAAGAATTTATTAAAAAAGCATTATGATGAATTGCATGGAGCCGCTATATTTTTTCCAAAGTTCCTTGGGTCCCTGTAGACGTTTTGTTCTAACTCTTTTCAGCACAGGCGTACTATAGAATTGGACTTGCTCACAATTGAAACATTAAGCGATATTACAAGCGCTATTTGTATGACCTAAAACCTCTGGGTGTGCTATGTTGCTTGGTGCTGACGTAATTGCAGCTAAGAAAAAAGAAAGCTAACTCAAAGACAACCAGCTGTAATTGAGTACTTGCAATAAGTTAGGTTATGGTTTAAGAGTGTAATGCATCAACCAGGTTATTGTGCTATAGATGCGAATGATTTCTATGATTCCTGCAAGATTTTACATAAAAATTGGTAATTTGTTTAACTTTGCCTCTTTTTATTAGCATTCGTTAGGGCTCAAGATCAGTCAGGCTTGCGACACGACTATACAAAAGCATTTCAATGTGCCATTGCATTACCAAATAAAACAGGCTTTTAGACTTAGGGGTATGCTAATTGCTATGCATCATTTTTTTTCATTAGGTAGCACAACAGTTATTTGGTTTTGAAGTGGCAATTTATAACCAACAACTTCAAACGAAGCTGCTGCCTATTGCACTGATTTTACTTTAATCGTCCTAGCATCATTATAACATCATAGTGTGAGTTTGAAGCGTTCAAGTCAAAAAGCATGCATTCAATGCTTGAAATGCTTAATAAAGAATCTGCTGTTGCATCATCAATTTAGATTAAATGGTTGTAGAAATTTGTTTATCAAAAGCACTTTGTTGACCTCCTTCAAAAAAGCTTAAATTTACGTTTCTGCAGTGAGTAGTTTTTGGGAAAATGCAGAAAACAAATTTTGCAATCAGGCGTTTGCTGTGACGTCATCTTATACCCCAAAGTGACAAAATTTTTGCAAGTTGGTTGGTAGGGGATTGGCTTTTGTTTTAGCCAAAAACTGTTTTTCTCTGTCAAAAAATTCAAATACAAAAATCATCTTTAATTGTGACGTCATCATGACGTCAATAATTCCCTTATGACGCTCACTCCACGGAGGTAATTAATTGTGTCAAGTTTGATGATTGTACGCTCAGTAGTTTAGGAGAAGTAAAAGCGAAAACACGTCTAACTCACTAACGCAATTACAGACAAAACTCTGCTTTACAATCGCGCCCAAAAGTTTAAGACCTCCTATGTAAAATTTGAATTTTTGTATGAAAATGACCAAACTCTTGCTAATGTATGCCACATTAACTTTTATGTTCTGAGAACATTGTTACGTAGAAAATGCTACTAGTGAAGCCTTCAATGCTGAGATTTTGTGTAAAATTCTATTTTTGGTAAGAAAACCATTTAGTTTTTCTCAAATTTTAACGCATGAAACATGGGCAAAAATAGGAGGTTATCAGTTGTAGAAAGAGCAAAGAATGTTACTTTGAATGAAAAGGAGTGCTCAGAAAGACATATATAAAAAATCTAAAGTTTAGCAAAACAGCAATCCATTAAGCAATCGTCAGATTTTGAGATTTTGGGAGTTTTCAGGATTTGTACAGGTCTGGAAGACCCTGGGTTACCTCTCAAAAGACTGATCACATAATGAAGAGAATGGTAGTGCGCTTTTCTACAAGTTTAAGCAAAAAATTTACATCGGCTTTGTTGCTCAAAGGTACAGTTGTCAATGAAACCACCATTAAACGTTGTTTGACTGATAAATTTGGGCTGAAAGCTTACAAAGCCGCCAAAAAACCTAGGTTTACCCCTTCCATGAAAGCTAAAATATATGCTTTTGCCAAGACTCAGCTAGATTGGACCACTAAAAACTGGAGGAAAGCTTTGTTTTCTGATGAGTCAACTGTGCAGCAGTTTATATCTTGTAATCAATTAGTGAAGAGACCAGTTGGCGCCAGATATGAAGACCGCTACACCATCCAAACCATGAAACACCCTCCAAGCATCATGGTCTGGGGAGTAATGTTTGCGCATGGTACAGCTGGTCTGTATTTCCTCCAGTCAGGTACCATCATAAATGGCGCGAAATACCTAGATCTACTCAAGGATAAGTTAGAGATCCACATGATAGTGCATGATTTCAATCGTTTGATACAGGATGGCTCTCTATAACATAGGGAAATGTCAGTGCAAAGCTTTCTACAGGAGAAAAATGTTGATATCCTGCACTGGCCAAATAACAGTCCAGATCTAAATCCAATTGAAAATTTATGGCATGTGGTGAAGAATGAAGTAGCAGATTAGAATTCTACCAGTATGGAATTATTAAAGACAGCGATAAAAATTGTATTGGCTTAAAAAATGACTTCAGAATACTATTGGAATCTCATAGATAGCATGCCCACAGAATGGCTGCCGTGGTGAAAAACAGAGGAGGCCTCACAAAATATTAAAATAATAAAGTAAACAATGTTTTCTACATTTGTGGTGCATCATTTGTTTGACACGTTAAGTATCAATGGATAGACAAAGGATCAAACGCATACGACAAAATAAAATGAGTTAGAAAGAGACAAAGTGCAATCACAATGAAAAGTCATGGGTTGTCTTAAACTTTTGGGCGCGACTGTATAAAAGATGGCTGATTTATATCATTTTGGGATAGGTTAAAACTAATCGTCCAACCACCGAGTACAAAACCGGAACAAAATGGTTTCAAGACTACCCTGCAACGGGCGGCGTAGCCAGAAGCAAATTATGGGGAAAGGCTAACATCACCAAATTTGTTGGATAAACTTTCTTTGTAGCTTGATATTTTTCTACCCCCTATTTTTCTTCACCTTAAATTTGTTGAATGACTTTTTTTGGAGATTGACTTTTTGTAGGCATAATAACTAAAAATATCCGCATTTCTTTGTAGGATTAAAAAAATTTGGGGGTCATAATCCTCGTGTCCTTTCCTCCCCTTATAGCTACGTCTATGCCTGCCACAGCATGCGCAGCTGTTACATGTTTTAAACTCACGGTTTTTTTTGATTAGTACAAATCAAGCTATATTTTTTTGAAAACATCTAAAACTTTATAGTTTTTATCAAAAGGTGGTAAGCATAGTTGTGGTATAAGCAAATAAGCTTTAATAGTAATGCAAGAGGCTAGCGAATCACTTAGCAAACTGCAGACAGTGGCACTGTTTCAACCTATCAAGTTTTTTTCAGCGCAGTTGGTGACCGACAAGAAGCTGGAAGCTTTTAATAAAGCATAGCTTGGACCGTCACACTTGTTCCAGTAAAACTTCATTATCTTTATTCAAGGTCGTCCAAGAAGCTTTAGATGAGGCGTGCCACGGACGCACCTGCGTCATAATTGCCCATAGACTGTCCACTGTGAGGAACGCTGATCTAATTGCTGTGATTGACGAGGGGCGAGTTGCCGAAGTGGGGACCCACGAACAACTGATTGCCAAAAAGGGAGCTTATTTCAGGTATTAATATATTTCGATTTACTTGCGTTTTTAGAGAGATATGATTTACTAAAAAGTACAAAATATTTGATAGAGTTGTTTACCAGGCGTCAAAAAAAATATTAAGGCTAAATTCTAACTTTTGTTCTACCGGTGAGTAATATTTACCTCACAAATTTCTTTGGTGGCGCCTTTATTTAGGCACGTCTTACGCGATAAATTGTTGGACAATCTAGTAAGGTTTGTCTTAAATGACAAATTATTATTGAACAATCCTGTTGTTGTTGCTACCCGACTCTTCCCTAGAGATTAGGGGAATGGCGGAAGACCATGGAGCCCCAGAAGCCAGGCAACTCCGCAAGGCCTGGACCAGAGGGTCGTAAACAAACAGAGAGTCGCCAAAAAGTGAGCGGCGCAACGTGTCCGTAGCTGGGCAGTGCAGAATGAGATGAGAGGTGTCTTGGGACGAGTGTTCGCAGGCTCTGCAGGAAGGATTATCGATTCTGCCAATCCTGAAGAGATAAGAGCTTAACAGAAGGCTGTGTCCGTTGCAGCGTAGACGAGAGAGAACACTGCAAGCGTGACAAGGGAGCACAAGTTCCTCGGTGGAAATCGAGGGAACCTGTGTGTCGAAGAATTTCGATGAGACAGTACGCCTCCAGTCCGAGAAATAAGAAGAGTGGATAAGAGAAATAAGAGGAAAGAGACTACAAGGGATTGAAGAGGGTGCAAGTAGCGCTCCCCGTCGGGCCAGCTCATCAGCCGCGTCGTTCCCCGGGAGAAACGAGTGTGCCGGGACCCATTGTAGCCTGATAGAACAGAAGGAGAGAGAAGACAGTTCCTGTCAGATCTGCCAGAGAGATTGAGGTAAAAGGAAAGATGGAGGAGAGGATAGGGTGGTGAGGACAGAGCGATAGTCAGATAGGAGAAGAGAAGAAAAGAGAAGTGGCAGACTTGTTGGTGCTGCCGAGACCAGCAAAAAGCTTGAAAAATGGCGCTGGCTTCAGCAGATAAACTTGAGTATACTGGGCCTGCTGAGAAGGAAAGAGTGGCCTCAGTACCACAAAGAGAGCAGTTGGGAGGTACGCAGAGCCGTCTTTGTAGAAAGGAAAAGGAACAGAGTCATCAGTCCAGAGCACCAGATTGTGAGGGGGGAGAGAGTCAAGGTGGGCGTGAACCGCACTTTGGCGAGAAAGAGGGAGATCAGAGCGAGAGCATGGAGAGGAAAGAGTGGACTCCACAGTGAAAGAAGGGGAGTTCCAAGGAGAAGAGCCTACCTAGGGGAAGTAGAAGGAAGAATGAGCGGGTGAGTAGACGCAAGAGCTCTCCAGGACGATCAGCAGAGTCTTGGTTTTACTTCGAGTCTGGCCAAATTTGAAATGGAAAAGGAGGTTGGGAGGCGAAAAACCCGCTCATAAGATGAAACAGTGCAATGACTCCGGGTGACTCATAGGAGAGAAAGAGAAGCCTCGGAGAGAAGAAGTGGGACAGAGGAGGACGAAAGGCAGCCGGTGATGGCGCGACAAGCCGCTCGGTGGAGGCGTTCCAATTTGGCAATATTGGTAGCGCTTAATAGAGGAAACCATCAACAGCCGCCTTAAAGTGGTGGTGCGTTCTTTACCCAGTTTGAGTTGAGTCGAAATGGCTGTTGGCCTTCCCGAGGGTCCCACTTAACCCGGAAACTCCTCTTAATGGACAATCCTAGCAGACAAAGCTTGTGCGTCCGCTCATTTTGAAAATTTTAGTAATATATTGCTGTAGGGAATAAGTTTCCAATTTATTCTGATGATGTTGGCCGTTCTAGCCCAAAAAACTTTGGATTAAATGTAAGTGCAAATTAAATAACCGCACCACCACAAAAATAACTTGCAGGAAATGTGGGCAAATGTTGCCAAGAAAAAGTTTTAATATTTAATATTTTTAAATCAGGGTATTTTGCATGGAGTTTTGACCAGTGAAAAAGTTTGTTGCTGACTTCGATTTAACACATTGCCTGTCATGAAAACTAATAAAGACAGACCTATAGTAATAAGCCATCTTGTTTTGCAGTTTGATCAACGCTCAACTCTTTGACTGAAAACAGTCCCTTTCCAGAGTATCAAACCAGGCACTCACCAAAACCGATTGTCTCAATTTTTGTTGATTTAGTTGGCAGTTTTAGTAAAGGTTGGTTTAACAGCCGTGCTCAGACATAAGAAATTGGTGGCCTTGAATTCTGAAACTTACACTCGGAGCGAAAACTATCCGTATATGTGTTGCTATCATATCCCTTAAAACTGTGTATCAATACCATGCCATTGTATCGAAGCAGGCAACGTTGTTCAACATGACTTACATTACTTGGCTAACCTACCTTGCGCTGTTGTTTATTTAAAAGCGTATAGGCGTATCTTGTTTGCCCAATATTTTTGTGATCACGTTTTAATTTTTGATACGATTTTCTTGAAATCTGGATTTGTTTTCCAATAAAAGTTTTTTACTTTGCATCTTTAAGCGTGCTTATCGAGTCAAAATCTAATGAATGAAGCATCATTTGATGTAACTTTCCAGCTTAATAAGCAAATGATATATTTGGGAAAAGCATCGGTAAAGCTTATAGCTTTATCATGAGCTTGGTCTGTTAGTTCTATAACCAGGACAGTCGAGAGGCTGACTGCAACCCGATACCGGATTTGATGGGATTGTTGCACTCTAGTTGAAGACTTTTTATTAAATCAATAATTGAAAACTAAGTTTTGTACTATTTGGGATTGAAGACTTTTTTAAATGAGCTTCATGTTTTCTTGCGGGGTAGCACAACAGCAGACGCCATTGGCCTTTAAAAAATTCCAGATCCGTAGACTTTCCCAAACAGCGCTACTGCTTATAACAATCAACCAGAACAATTGAAACGAAGCTGTGGGCTCGGCAATAAAACGATAGTTTTTTTTATTGAGATTACTAAAAAATTGCCAAAACAAGAATCTGTAATAAAAGTACAAAGCTTTTTAAGCGGTCTAAATTGAAACATTTCATTTCAATAGAGCAACCAAAATAATTTAGCCAAACATTTACAGGACATACGCAATTTGTAGGGGTCTTGAGTGATGCGCTTATTTCGAATTGGAGAGCCTTCGAAAATAGCAAGGCCTTTATAGTGCAAATTTTAGCTTGAATTGCTTGATAGCCTATCACTTTCAATAGCCTATATTTCCGCTTGATGGTTTCCGTCAATCAAAGAAAATCATAACAAATTTCCTTTTTTAAAGCACAACAGTTCTGCAACTACCGTGAGATTTGAACTCATGGCTTTTCAATAATGATTATTGCTATAGAACGTGTTAAAACGTTACAAATCTTGTCAATAGTGTCCAGTACCATGATATTAAATTTAATTTTAGATTTACAGATTTATTTGTTTAGCCCTGATGAAGTCAAGAGACGAAAAGCTTCGGTTTATTCAGTCTATGTTAGTTTTCTTATCTTAATTTGATTATTTTCAATGAAGTATAACTATGGATATTTGTTCGGCTTATCAAAGTATGAAAGAAAAGTTTCCCCCTATCCGAAATCTATTCAAAATAATATATGTAAAACATTCTTTAGGCTTACACTTAACAGGAGGTTAGATATTGTTAGACATGACACCTACTTGGCCAAAAATACACGCTCGTCAGCTTATGCCTTGCCAAATTGGTACCGTAGCCATTGAGCCTAGGATAAGGTTAAATGTGATTACATATAGCCTAGCCTACTTCACACTGCCAAAAAGCTAGCATAACACTTGGTAGCACAAGGTGAATGCAGGAATATTGTAAATGTTGATGAGGTTATTTTTGATTTTAGTAATTGCTTGGCCGTCCACATAAACTCGTAGACTCTATCTTAATTCTCAAAACTTATTTCCATTCTCCCTTTTCTGCTATTAAATTCTGAAACCCCCTAAACTCTTTCCGCCGTCACACAAAATCTTCTCAGTACCTGCCTCCAGTGCGAAAGTAGAGAGAGTTTTTGCTCAGGGTGGACTCATTACGAGGCCACATTGCTCATGGCTTTAGATAAACTGTTGTTTACTTTAGTGTCTTTAAAATACAGTAAATGCAACTTGTGAAATGGTTGGAGCGTGGACATAAACAGGTGCGAAGTTAGAAATTATCGTAGCTATTACACTGACATTCTATTTCTTTGTTTTATCTTTTTCTGGTGACTTTTGTTTTATGCAAGCAGCAGTACTTTTTGTAAGGTTGTGACTAGTCAAGCCAGAGTAGTAATTTTTTTTCAATTTCTGGTGCTTTTAGGCCAAAATGTATTTGATTTGTCCAGTCTTTGACTTATCGTATCTTTTGACGATAAATTGCACCAGATTATAAATGGGGTTACCAACTTAGTGTTTAACAATTCCGGGACGCCTTAAATACCAAGAATTTGAAAATTGCTGCAACAGAAGAATATGAAATACGAAAGACATCAAAAGCAACAGTGCGTGCTGCGCGCCATAAGGTGATGATCGTGCAGCGTTATTTTAACAAACTTCAAAACTCTAATTAATTTTATCATAATCAAAGAAACTTTTGAAATGGTGAATCTTTAAGGTATAAATGCAAAAAACCACTAAAACAGGGAAAATGTACAATTTTTACTAAGTAGATTTATTTCTCTAACAAAAAACATAAAAAATCAGTCCTTCTGGCATTTAAATCTGTATTTTTCTTGTGATTTTGCCGCTGTAAGAAGATCTTTGTCTTTGCTTATAAACTCATAAAACTAATTGTATGACATATGAAAGTTCAGATGTTGGTCCAAAGCGCATTCATAATACTGAACACTCTTTCCCAATTCGCGTTTCACACTGGAATTGACAGGACAAATGACACAAGGCGTAACAGTTGTGTATCCTCTGGCTGCTGAGTGGCAAAGAACTTCACCCATCTGTTTGAAACGTCACTAGTTAAGCATAGAAGTTCACTGCGAACCTTTCGCAGCGCGCACAGTTTTTCATACAATTTATTGCAGACTATACTTAGCCCACGCGTTCAACAAGTGATAACAAGCTTGACCATTTAATCTCATTATCAAGAGCAAGTGGGGCTATGCCCTTGAAAAATGAATGCTCATAATCATACCATTTATGTAAGTATGACAAACTGCGTTGAAAAAACTGATCAACTTCTTGCGTAAATTTTTGTCTGTAAGAGAAATTGACTTCTACAGACTTAAGAAGTTCTGTAGCATTACTTCCATAAAACTTGTAAGCCCATCGCTGTTGTAACTTTTCCTCAACATTAACCATTATTCCATGCACTTCTGTGACTGTAGTAGCATTTGATTCGAGCCTTTTAATGGCTTCTTCAAAAATATTTAGTATATTATGTACAAAATTTAAAATACAATGTGGCAGAATGTTAAGGCTTTCTTTACAAGAAAACCCTGTCCATATAATCTCAGCGGCATTGCCTTCTACTTGCGATATAACATATGATTTCAGCGCTAGTCAACACAATAACAGTCTATCGATAGCAGGTAGTACATGTAGGCTTAGCCACCTTGCAGATACATGTCTTAATAACTCTCTATATTCCATATCGAGGAAATTACAAAAGTCTCTGAAAACTTCAGATTTCTTTGCCGATGATGCAAACGAATTACGAGTATAAGTCTTGATAACGAATGACTCGACATCAAAAATAAAAGCCTTCAAAGCGTATTTCACATAGTTGTTGAGAACATGGCAATAGCAATTCGCCTGTACAATATAAGAATTATCTAATTTTAGTTTCTGGTAAACTGAAGAATGTTTACCGTAATTAACTGAAGCATTATCGGCACTGTATGACAAGAGCGAGGATAGACCAAGGTTATTTTTCTCGATAACACTCTTTATGCGATGAGCAATTGCTTCAGAAGATTCATTGCAATCATTGTAGAAATCTAGTACAGCATCGACAACACTTCTGGTTTTGCAAAAATATCGAACAACTATAGGGAACAATGTTTTGTTGCCTTTATTTGAAGCATCAGTTTCGATGCTGAAAAAGAACACATTTTTCAAGTCTTGAATGCACATTTCTTGCGCTTTGGGCCCCAAAATACTTTCTACATAGCTGGCTGTCTTAGTGCGGCCACATGATAGCTTGGAAGCAACTGCAGAATCAGAGCACAGTTTTGCGAGTAGTTTATTGCCACAGTCTTGACTGACAAAGCTACGATGATGAATAACCCCATGATAAGTTGAAACCAGTTCAGCTAAAATCACAAGATGTTCCTCTTTGTTTGTTTGTCTTAACGAAAAAATCAGACAAAGTTTTGTTTTGCTTCTGCACAATAATAGTCCTTTTGTGTTTTGTTGATTTAGCATGGCTAGAAACTGAAGATTTACCGTCATATTTCACAGCAAAGGACTGTCGGCAGAGAGTGCAGTTTGCAGTAAAATCATCAACTTTAGATAGCCATGACATGCCTTCTTTTTTTAACCATTCTGATGAGAAAACACAATATCGTTTGGTAGGTTTGACTTTCTTCTTCGGCGGAGTTTGTGCCAATGTATCATCAACATTAAATTCTGAATTAGAATCACTTTGCTCAACAAACTCGGTTTGAGAAGATGACATGGGATTAAAAATTTTATAAAAAGTAATGAAGAACTTCTGCAACACCTGTAAAGGGAAAAAACGTAAATCTTTGGTATTTTTCCATAAGTGAATTTTTATTTAAATTTCCTGCAAAAAGTCTATATTAAAATTTGTAATGCTTACGGAAATATAGTAATCAATGAATTCTCGCTAAGAAAAAGAGCTGTCAGCAAGGCGTTCTAAAATGGAAGGCCATGCAAGTCTGAAAAGTGACTAAATAATGAAAATTTGCTCATAAAAAAGCCTCACACTAACAGTACATTATAAACTAAAAACAAGAAACACAAAATATTTTCCATATAAAAATACTACTCACCTCAACTTTAATGACTAAATTTCTTAACAAATCTCAATGTATAAAGTTTTTTAAAGCTTTGTCTAACTTACTGTATTAATTAAAAAAATTAACATTTAAACTATTTTTAGTTTCATTTTTTTATTTTAAAATCAAAGACATTCTTTATAGTACTCGTAAAATACAGCTTGCCACATATATATCATAAGCTAAAAAACAACACGTCCACTAGCGTCGGTATAGCTTTTTTCTCCAAAGCTCTTTTTGTTTGTGGTCTTAAGGGAAACCCAAATACTTTCACTTTATCACCTTTGTCATATGAAACATATCAATAAGTAGGTTAAATATTAATTTGACTTTTTACAAACTAATCAGTCAAATCCTATCTTCATCTTAACTTTTAACCTTCTTTCTTTACTTGTGTTACAGCTACAAAACCGTTTTAAAACTATCTGCGTATTGTTTAATTAATAAACCAAGTTAAATGATCGTCTCAAATTAAGGTGACTGCTGCATATAATGTTTTATCCTCCATTTTGCAATTGTTTAACTTATTTAATTGTTTTGCCATTATCGCGTCATCGCTGACAAAACATGTCTTATCCACAAGTTTCAACTTAGTTTTATTTGAATGACCCATACAGATGTAAAACGGTTTTATTTAAAGAAATATTCGAGTAAATTACATCAGTTTCCGGTTGTGAACGAAGCCTACACGCTTACATGGCCTTCTATTTTAGAACACCTTGGCTGTCAGTGAATTGCAGGACAAACGTGGCCCATCCCGGGACACGGGACGCCAGGCGTCAATTCCGGGACCGTCCCGACCATTCCAGGACGGTTGGTAGCCCTAATTATAAAACGCGTGATCTATGAACAGGTCTACATTGATACATACGTCGCACTGAACTATAGGACGCGTTTGCGAAACAAAGATTTTGCTCTTTTGCAGCGCTCTATTTCTATGTTCTTTTGCGTCACTGATGGCTTTGATTTTGAAATCCGCTTGGTAAGCATGTCTTTCTACAGGTGGCGTTTTTACAAATTCTAATAGTACTGCATATTGAAGCATCAATGTACCGATATACGGTAAATAAAAGCGTAAACTTCTGAAATGTTAAAATCGAAATATCAGCATGAATCATGCCGTATTTTTCGGACGATAAGGAAAAACCGAATTATAAGACGCATGATTTATAAACAGCTCTACATTTGTACTTAGAGGCATTTATACTGCCGATTATGGGGGAATTTCGGGTGTTTTAAAAGAGATTATTGTCCGAGAAGTTCGGTACACTACACTGACATGTCAAGCAAAATCGCATCAAGCTGAAATAAAAAATCCTCTTAGCTACTGCACAAGTATGAGCAATTTTTTTAATAAGGTTTTCGGATTGTGAATCCTAAAATGGTCGATTTTTTCTTTGTCGACTATATGTTTTTGCATTAAATTATGTTTGTCATGCCGTTGGTAATGGAAATTGTAGGTGATTACGGGCTATTGATGAGATATGCACCTGGAATATTTAGTGCTCTATTATTTTTCTATTGTATTTTCTGAGCAGCTTACCATTACATGAAAGAGTTAATTTTTGCGGGCATGTGCAGAGCCGTGGACAATTACTGCAAATACAGACTATTTTTGTACGCTATTACTTAGATGGCCTACAAGCGATGCAAAAACGAGGTAGATTTAGGCAAAATTTTTGTAAATTTGAGCTTTGGTGGACTCATACTAGAAAGGACTCGAAACTGGAAAGGACTCAAGCTTTTGTGGACTTGGACTCTGACTTGACTGTTACAAAATTCGAATCCGAAAATTCAAAAATTTACAATCCGAATCCGACAAAAAAGCTTGGAGGCATACATCGGATTCGGAGCCGGATTTTAAATACAGGCTCCGTTTTTTTTGTGAGATTCGGATTCTGATTGTAAATTTTTGAATTTTCGAATTCGGATTTAGATTTTATAACTTGATTAAAAAGAGACGTTAATTTATAGCATCTGTAGGTATGTTTAGATATTTCTGAGCATCAGAAGCAAATATGGCATTTTTTGATTTTCAGGATTAGGAGTCGAATTCGGATTATAATTTTTGGTTTATTAGGAGTTGGAATTGGATTCGGATTTGTATTTTTCGAATTAGGATTAGGAGTTGGATTTAAAATTTTTGACTTCTTACGGTACACCTCTGATGTGTACGGTACTACTATAAGCTGTGATGTGGTGCTTGATACTTACCTAAGTGCAAAGAAAAAATAGGGTTGATCTTAACAAATTAACTAATCATTTAGTTCTGTGCAATAGTTGCGTCACTACAAAGTTGACTGCTATGGCCATGCATAGCACCAAAGTATCGACTTTTAAGCTTGGTTCTTCTCAGTACGATCAAGTAAGTAGATCTATTTGTCAGCCTATTCAGAACAAAATAGAGTTTATTCATTATTTTTTGCCTTTAGATTGTACACAATAACTGGAGTACATTTCATTTCATAAACTTGAATAAGAAAAAAGTGGAGAAGCATCAAATAATGGAACGTTTTCTAGTTAATATGCTCCCTGAATGTGTCAAATGAATAACTTAATTACTTAATTAACCAAACATCATAGAAGTTATCTATGGACCATAGCACAGCAAGATAAATTTAGTGAATAGGAAAAGAGAAAAAAGAGCATTAAGCCAGTGAACTTTGTGTTAGCAGCTTAGCAGTGTAGATGTAGTGGGGAATTGACTATTACACTTTCTTTGGCACTTTTATATTTGTTACCTCAGGCCACCGTCTTGGATCGAATGCACTTAAAATGCTATAGTTAAATAGGTTAGAATCTTCACTGACAGGATACCTGGACAAAGGTAGTGTACATTGCAGGGGAAGCCCAGTATGTGAATGTACAATGAAGTGTGCGGTGGGGGTGCAATGGGGCTGGGATGCACTGGGACTGCCCAATGCATCCAAGGTGGCAGCCTGGGGTAACACACAAAAAAAGCATCCTTTCATTAGCAGCTGCCAGTCCAGGCCTTGTCCGATATCTATTTTTGATTGGCATTTGGTAAAAGCTTTTGCCATTTGGCCATTCATTAGTTTATAAGTATCAGCTCGTGTTCTGTTTGTTGTTGTTGGTGAGATGGATCCCTGCAAAGGGTAGATTGCTTGGCCCTTCAGCAGAAAGGTGAATGAATCCAGTTAACTGCCTTTTCTTTGGGGAGTAGGGTGGGAAACAATCACAACTAACTTGCCAGAAGATTATTTATACTAATTTTTATTAAACTTTAGCAGATAAGCTTCAGACCTAATCCACTAACATTTGTAGTTTAGAAATGACTAGGGTTATTCCGCTATTAACAGCATTTTACCCTTGTAATCTGTTTTTCCATGCACAATTCCTGTGCCTTTAAATAAGTACATTTGCCAAATTGCACTAAATGATGCTGTGGTATAGTGGATTGCATTGCTGCCTTGACATGCTTAATTATGAGTTAATTTTTTTGCAAACCACTGGGTTCCACTTGATTTAGGCTACCATGTTGATACAAGTAATGCATAAAGTAGTTAAAATGCAAAATGCCAGATCTGCAGATTCGTTTACTCATAATATTTTGTCTGCCATCTTGTTCAAAAGCTTAGAAAGGAATGCGATATTGCTCTAAACACTTAAGCTCACATTGCTAGAACAACTGCTGCTCTATGCCACACACACTTGCCTTCTATTAAATAGCTTCTTTATCAGACAAGCCAGACATTCCCAGTGCTTCACAAATGCATGCAGACATGCTCAGTTATTCACTAAACAATGATGGGAAGTCAAAAATGATGTAAAACTACGTCATATCCAGCAATTTGGCAGTTAGCCGAAGGCTTTTACCAATTGACATAATATCACATCGTAAAGCATTCTATGCAAAAAATACAATGATGTAACACTACATTGTAAAGCGTTAAGAGTGTTAAGAGGCAGTGGTTATTTTGTCATCAATGACGTTTCACTCTTGGAAGCTATTTTGCTGTCAGATTTTATATTTGCAATCACATTTGTGATTGGTCAATTTTAATGACATATTAAACATATGACTTTTGCTAATTTCTGATATGTCAATTTCAATCATGAATTAAAGAAAATTTGACATCCCTTGTGCATACTCTTCTGCACTATACACTCCCTCCCAGTGTACACTACCCCATACATTTGCATACTGGAGCCCCTTCTCCAGAGTTCACTGCCTTTGTCCAAGCGCCCTGCCAGCAAAGATTCCAACCCATAACCATTGCATTTCAAGGCAGCTGCACTATCTACTACATCATAGCATCACTGCTGGAATGGTAGTAAAATATGGCTATTTGATCACACATGAATGATGATGTCAAAGTAGCCTCCAAGGGTAAAATGCTGTAAATGGCAAAATAGCCATCTCCTTTTTATTACATCATACACATAGACCAATCACAAGTGTTCAACAGCAAAATAGATTCTAAGAGTGAAATGCTGTCACTGGCAAAAGTGCCACAGCCATAAGCTATAATTCATCTTTTTAGGTTTTTTAGTATAATTGCCAGTTCTTTCCTTGACCCAGACTTGAAATTAAAGTCAGCTATTTCTTGTCCATCAAACTTTACTTTTCTTCAAGCACTAGGCTGTAGCTAGCAATTCTGCCACTGCCAACTTATTTTTATACGTTTGCCTGGCTAATCTGGTAGACTGCAAAACATGGAAAACACTGCAATGTCATGCTGCATCTAAATGAAAGTAGCTTTCATTTAGACTGCAATAATTTTTGCAGGTTATGATAAACTCATTAACTGCTTTCAAATAACACTAAAATACGGAAATTCTTGCCAAAGCAGGAAAAAACAACTCAATTGCAGAAATACAAAAATGCTTAGTGTAACTGAATTCAATTATGACAGCAAAAGTAAATATACTACCAGGAATCTACCCGTGAAGCAACTTGCTCGAAGCGATCCAGGTTGACAATCATATAACAGATAAAATCAAGGTACACTAGATCAGCTGAGCTACTTTATTATAAGAAATATCGATTTCGCCTTATACAGGCATTTTCAATTTCTATGTAAAACGAAAATACAAAATGCATAAACCAACTTACCGTAATTATAAAATAAGAAAACAGAACTGACTATCTTACACTGGTTGGAAATTAAAATACAAAGCTAATAATATTTCGTGAACTTATTTATATAAGCGGGAAATAAACTAAACTAACCAGTGTAAGATAGTCAGTTCTGTTTTCTTATTTTATAATTACGGTAAGTTGGTTTATGCATTTTGTATTTTCGTTTTACATAGAAATTGAAAATGCCTGTATAAGGCGAAATCGATATTTCTTATAATAAAGTAGCTCAGCTGATCTAGTGTACCTTGATTTTATCTGAATTCAATTATTTAATTTTTTAAAGTGAATAGTTGCAAATTTTGGTATATCTGTGTTGTCTATCCTTTTTTGGTTGGTAATTTTCTGTGATTTAATGACTCCTTATTTAAGAATAAATTGCTGTCATGTCATGTTTCAATATGAATTTCCATTGTTCAGTAATTCAATATTTTAATGTACTTTTCTGTAAATCTGGATTTTCGTATTTTTGGTGATCCTTGTTTACCAGTTTCTCTGTCTTTTTAGAATACATTCCAAGGACGATTTCGACATTTTCTTGATGTCATTGATCCACGAACATTGTTTACTTCTAATAAAGAATTGCAAAACGCAATCAATTTGCTGAACCTTTACAAAGAGGGTAAATTACCACCAGAAATCACAAGTGCAGATTTGTGGAAGGCACAAAAAATCAAACAGGTATGAAAGTTTTTTGTAAAAAAGTTGTTGCACTGCAGGCTTTCCAGGACAGGTTGTTTGTTATGACTTTCGCTAAAAACAGTTTTTGTTGATGATTTGTTATGATGAGATGTGTTTGACTCTAACTAAACTGGGTGCTAGATTGCATTTGTGCTTATGCCTTTACCATAAAAATGATAAGAAAGCAAAATTCTTCATTAAGTGGTTGGTCAAATGGATTTTCACCAGATTGTTTAAATCTTTTTTTTGTTGGTTAACATATAGTTATACATGGAACAACTTGAGATGAAAATTGCAATTTTTGGACATATCAAAGTCACTTTTTAGTTCAAAGATAAATTTTGTTGTGTTTTGTGAACCACATTGAATTGAACCCATGTCTTTAGTTTTATAGTTGATCTGTGTTGCATAATATTTCATTGTGCTCTTACACAAAGCTCCCTTTTTGTCCTGCACTTTTACTTGATTTATACATGTGCAGGTAATTTTGATATTTCTGTTGTTACATTAGTAGGGTACATGTAATTGGAAAATAAGTTTTCTCTTGTTTTCTTAATGCACAACCTCTTAAAAGTTGACATTTACAATATTTTGGTATTCATTATTGCTATGCATTCTATATCTGTTTGATTAAAAAACTCATAGTATAACATGTATTGTGAGGAAACGTGTTTAATTTACATTGAAATCATTTGAGGTGTAATCAGAGTTGAATGGTGTTAATAACTTCTTTATTTAATATTGGTGTTTGGTTTATTTAAAAAAAAACAGTTTGGCTTCTGTGTTTTCAAATTTGTGATATTCACTAGCAAATTGCAACTACTCTCAGATACATTGAATACATTGGTAGAACTTGTCTTTCACTACGACTATTCATGAACAGAAAAAGCAAAAATAAAACGTTTCCTTTTTAATTCAAGTTTTTGGTTTTTCAATTTGGTTTACCAATTGTTTTGAACAGAGAGACAGTGTTATCACTCAATTTGCCCGACATGCTTTTTAATGTTATTTCGACTTATTAATGAAGCCCCCCCCCCCCCTTCTGTTGTGTGGGGTGATTGTTTCATTCACAAACTTGATATACTTTCCAATGAGTGACACTGGCTTGTTGGTCAGTCACAATATGTTGTGCTGAGTAATGCTGGTTCATTGATCAATAGCAATATATTTGTTAAAGTGGAGCTGCCTTGTAGGTCAGTAAGTATACTTTGATATTATAGGTTGTTGTATCTGACTAGAACACAACACTTGTTATTGCACAGCAAATCTTCGTGACTTGTGCGATTGATCTAATTGATTTGCATAAATTGTTTGTAACGTTTTGGTGTTGATGTTGACTTGTTTCTACACTACAGCTGAAGGTAGTTTTAGTCTTGGTTGTGATTAGGTGTATTTTAGGTGATGTTGCTCCATTTAAAATTTCTTTTTTTAATCTTAAGTCCTGTTATCTGTCACATCAAGTTAGGTGGATGTATTACTATGTGTAAAGAGAGACTAAATTTGCCCCTTAAACAAATTATCACATTTATTTGTTTGTGCATTTGTCCTTTCTTTATGAAACTGAGAAAAAGCTTGACATACGGCATAATGAATACCCTGGGATTTTCTATTCTTGAAGCTGTAAACTCGTTAAAGCAGTTACATAAGGAATGCAAAATTTTTATCATCTGTTCTGATAATGCTAATTGTGTTATTGATTTATTTGTAAAATTATTATCTCACTTAAGATATCTTTCCTTTTTCTTCCCACTTGAGTGGCAATGGCATAAATCTGTGGTGGTCTTGGCACTAAATTAGATGTACACTCAGGTTACTTGGAGTGCAAGCAGCGAGTGCACAAATGGTTTGATGGCCTTCTGCTTTTATCTTCTGCAGTTTCAGAGACATTAACGTCTTTAGCTCAAGTGGGTGACATGCAAATTGGGTCGTCCTTGCCTCTAAAGTGGCAGGTAAATGATCCTTCTTAGGCTTTCAAGGTTCAAACTTTGGGCTCCACTTTTAACTACTTTGTGTTTTTCCAGTTTTAGCTCCTTTACTGGTTTGTCTAACTCTAAGATTGGTTGTCCTCCTGAATTTTGCTGTCACATGGCACAACTACATTCTGTGATGTCCAATATGAGCATCTTTAGTACTCGAGGGCAAGTGTTTTCCTCCCCCATTGCCTTCTATATAAAGTGATCCACAAGGTTTCTGCAGGTCTAGTTCAAGTAACAACAGCTCTGCAAGTGCAGTAATTTAGAACGAGCTTACCTCAGACTATATAGCTTGTGTGTGTTGAAAATAGCTGCTGCTAAGGCTGAATTAAATTGCAAGTGAGCTGAGTTGCATTGGCTGAAAATTAAAGCAGAAGACAAACGTCGCATTATTGTTGCAGAGTTGGAAGCTGCTCTTAATCCCTTGCGTGTAGAAACTAAAGATAATCTATAAAAATGTAAGCCATAAGATAAATATAAACTGAAGATAAACCTGTAGCTCCTCCACCTCAGTCCGATAACAAAGCATATGGTGTAACTTGTTCTTGCAATGATCACATTCAGTTCTATAATCAAACGCATCAAATTTGCAGAACTGCTGATATGGTAACGTCTTTTGCTGCTTCACACTCTGTAGCTGCATCAGAGTTCAATAAGCTAGGGGTCAAAGAGGAAAATCAGAGACTTTCATTAAAAAAACATTTTGCAAAAAACCTCCCTTGTATTATGAGCCAAGGATTTCTGAGTTGACTCCAGCCTCCTGCTAGACCTATCACATCAGAAATTTATAAAAGACATTTTCATGAAGCTATCAACACCCGAGTGTTTATGATGAACATGATGCATTGGTAGGTACTACAGATCAGCTACTGCCAACACTCAAGTAGTCATAAATTTGAAGGAGATTCCCTTGACTATTGAGCTTTTTAATAGATTTAGATGTCAAAGTAATTGACCAGTTTTCATCAAAAAAAGTTTGTCCTTTTACAGTACTTTGTGAATGTTTATGGAAATAGTCATCATAACTATGATTTAGCATGAGATGAATTGAGACAATGTTATGGGTAACCATATATTACTCCTCACTTATCAGCAAAAGCTGTATGAGTTTTTCCAAGATTGACCTCGACGTAGCTCAGAGACTAATTATATTGAATGATACATAAAAAGGAGTTGTTTTGGCTTGGGTAAGGAAAGATTTTTTGAGTCTAGCTTCAGTGCAGTTTCTTACAGCTTTAGCTAAAAAATTTACATCGGATTTAAACAAAAATGGGTTGAAAACACAGTGCAAATTAGCAAAAGGCTTGGATGTATTGCTTTGAAGATTTTTCCCCCTTTACAAAAAAGCAGGTTTGCATAGTTAATTTTGTTTTTGGCATAAAGTTGTTTCAATCCAGTGTTAAAAATGATGACAGTAGCAAGCTGAAAGCTCCTGTGTTTCATTCCAATGGTAAACAAGACTTGTGTAGATGTAAAATGCCAGTGTTGTTCAAATTTCCACTACGTGTATCAATGCAGGAAGTTTTGTTTTTTGTCCTTAGATAAAAAATGGAAACTTGTAAAGAAACGAGGCTTGTGTAAAGTGTGTTTGCTCTCAGGTTATTTTGCCGCACAATGCACTCTTGGCTTAAAGTGCAAAGAGAAGGCTTGTGGAAGTGCAGCGCATAAAACTTCTTTGCATTTTATTTGTCAAGATGGTGAGCCTCATTTCTCGACAAGTAGTACTAAGTCGCCAAAGACAAGTGAAAAGTCCCTAGTTAAATTGCTTGTAACTTGTTCTCATATATCTAATTTGTTACAGGTTAGTGGTACTTATTTGTCCTAGTTCTGGTCAAGGTCGTCACTAAAGATGAAGCTATTCAAATTTATACTCTTGGATTTTGGAACCTTTTTTGAAGCGTGTTTGATTAGCAAACTGAATGTAGGTGGATCCCTCGTAAAAATGTCCACACATACCATGTCACCAACAATCCTTATGGGATAGATTGTGGTCTAGAGCAATTACAAGTGTTGGGTATAAATGCTGATTATTGGATGAATTTGACTAAAGTGTTTGTTGTCAATAGCATTCCAGTTGTTCCTCCGTTTGTACCAATGGAAAAATTTTTGCATTATCCTCTCTGTGCAACATATCTTCGCCTTCAGTAAAGTACAGCAGTACCATTGTCTGGAAAGCCGTTTTTCTCCAAATCCCATAGGTATTTCTGATTTGATTTGCACACCCTTTTGATGGACACTCAGAGGAAATTATTTTAAAGATATGACAAGTGACAAAGTTGGTTACAATTTTTTAGTTCATTGTAATGAAATTGTCATTGGATGTGCAGGATCTAGAATACACAATCAGAGCAGAAAAAAAAGGATGGTTAACTACGCATTAAGCACAAAGAAATACTGGAGTTTGGACTCGAGTATTCAATAGAGAATCCTGCTGCCTATGATATAATGCAATGTAACTTGAAGTACAAGAATGGACGTTATAAACTTCCACCACCATTGTGGAATAACGAAGTCTTGTTGCACAACAGCTATGCCATGACAATGTGCCCCACTAACGGTTTGGAAGGGCGTTTGAAAAAAGACAGTAGTATGCTTTGTTAATTACTAAGAACAAATGGAAGCTACAATTCATTGAAGCTATGCTGAAACTGTTTCTAAAGACAAAATCTTGTCATCCTAATGTCTGTTGTATGTTCCACATGAGCCAGCCATCAATCCAAAGAAACCGGACATGGTTTGCATTGTTTATGACTGTGCTTCTGTGGTTGGAATTAAATTTTTGAATGCTTTTGTAAAGTGACTGAATCTGACTAATTCTTTGGTGGGTGTGTTACCACGTTTTTAAAAAGGAAAGGTGACTCTAATTGCTGATGTTGAAGCTTAATTTTATTCAATCAAGCTCACCCCACGTGATTACAATGCAGTTTTATGTTGGTGACTAAGTAAGTGTGAGTTGAAACTGGAAATATGTCATATGACTGTGCACATTTTTGGAGCAAAGTCCGGACCAAGCCGTTGTACTTTCTGCCTGTGTTCGAGAATATGATCCTTGGATTGTAAATATCATCCTAAATAAGTTCTATGTTGACAACTGCCTAAACAGTGTGAACGTTAGTGAAGAAGCTACTGCAATGGTAAAAGATCTTCATAGCCTGCTTGCAAAAGGAAGCTTCAAATAGACTAAGTGGTAATCTACCAGTCATGAAGTGATGGAAATTATACCTGATGACGAAAAATCTAAATCTGCTCAAGAAAACGTGCCACCAATTAGTGTTTGACAAAACGTACTAGGTTTTAGCTGGGACGTGAACACTGTTGAATTTTATTTTAATGGTAATGTTTCAGATAAACTAGTGGTGAAAAGAAAGATGTTGTCTTTTACTAATTCTTAGTACGATTCACTGGGATTTGTCACACCTGTTGTACAGGAAGCTAGTTTGCTCTACAGTGGAGCGTGTCAGCGAAAGTTTAAATAAGACAAATCGATTTAAAAGTTCTACTCAATCTTGGTAGATGGTGTGGATTAGTGGTTTGCCTAATTTAGCTTATGTTCGAGTTAAACGTTGGTTCAGTTGTACAGAACAATTTTGATTAAGTTTCTTTTCAGTTGTGTCATTCCTTGCCAGAGGAGCAGTATGTTCAAGTCGTTCCATCTTCAATAACTTTGTAACTAGTCAAATAATAATGACATAGCAGCACTAGATGCTGTGACGTTATCATGCGTTGTCAAACAAGAGTTGGAATTGGATGATTGCCAATGCTTTTTTTGGATGGACTTCACGAGAATGATAGAGTTTGCATACTCCATGTAAACTTTTTTTCTTGTTTTTCAGAATTAATTACTGTGAATTCCAAAACCTGCAGAAGTGTATAATTGGAAATTGGTTCCATTGAAATTAAATCATGCAGACAAAGCATCTCAAAGTTTGATGTCTGACGAGCTGATACAAAACAATACGTGGTTTAATGAATTTCAATTTTTTAAATCCGCTCCAGAAAATTTGCCAAAATCTTCTGTTCCTTTAAAAAGATCATAGCATTCTATTTATTTTGCGAGTTGAAAAAGGAGGCTTTAGTTAATTAACACATGATTCAAAGACTGGTGCTTTGTCTCGTAATCTTGCGATCAATGCTAAAGGTCTGTGGAACTCATGCACAGTATTAAATTCATCTTACACTTTTCTTTTACCGTTTAGAGCTGGCTTGGCTACTGTGATACAGAGATTATCTTATTACCCGAGCTAAATTTGACTTAACTTTGTTGAAAATATTACCAATAATCGAGGTGCATGAATTGCAGCTAGCTGAGAATAATCTCATTATTTATGAACAACATGCACGTTGTCATGAAAAAAATTATCTTACTTTCGTGAAATAAACAGCTAAACAAAACGGGGTTTGTTTAAGCTTGGCCCAATTTTTGTTGATGGTTTGTTAAGAGTTGGAAGACCACGTGACGATGCTAAATTGAGTTTTGATCTAAAACATACAGTTATTTTGGCTAAAACCAGTCATTTGACGGGATTAATAGTTAAAGATGCTTATTGCCGTTCAGTAGGCCGTACTGGTGTCAATTCGACACTGAATCTCTTGCCACCGCTCCTGGATAATAAATGCCAGAGTATGTGCAAAGCGCATAATATGTAAGTGCATTTCCTTCAAGAAAAAAAACTCTCCTACTGTTAATCAAATTATGGTCTTTCTGCCTTTCTCAAGGCTCCTACTAAATTAACCGCTTTCTTGACAGGTAGTATTTGCTTATTTTTGAGCCTTGGTCTGTAAAATTATAAAGGTCTAAAGTCAAAATGCCATGGTGCTTATTGACTTTCATCAGCACAAGAGCCATACTCTTTGAGGTTACTGTTGATTTGAGCGCATCTTTCATAAATGTTCGTTGCAGATTTGTTTCTGGAAGAGGGCCCATAAAACTTATCTATTTTGATAACGGGACTTACTTTGTTTGCTCTGCTCGTGTGATCTAGAAGTTTGTTAAGAAATAGAACAAAGCATAACTTCACCAGTCTCTATGACTGATAAATATAGCATGGTCTTTTTATCCTCTCAATACCAGCCATTTGGACAATGTTTGGTAATGCACGATTTTGGTTGCAATAAATGTTTTGCTGGCTATTACACCAAGCGCTTTATGACAAATTTTGGAAACGATGGATTAAGTATTCTAAATCAGTCCTCACAACGAGCACATGACTCCAAACAAAAAGAGATTTTTCTATGGAAAATGTTGTTTTGATTACAAACGCGTCTATACCTCGTTGCTATTAGCCTTTTGGAAAGGCAAGCAAACTCTAGCCTGATTTTCATGAAATAATGAGAACCGTGTTTGTAAAAACTAGTAACGGTGAATGCGAGAGACCTTGCTGCTAGTTTCGTTTAATCAAGCCCAATGAACCAGGGTTAGTATCTTTACTTCCATTTTCTCGTTAAAATTTCTATTCTTTTTTGTATAATTGTGTGCATCAGAACAGTTCCCAATTTTAATGGGAAGTGTTTTGAATTTCAATTTTTGACCGCATCAGAGTGACCGTTTTAGTTTAAAGATAGGTTTAGTTGTGTGTAGCGTTTTGTGAGCCATGTTGAATTGAATCTATCAGTAGCTGAAATAAAATGTTTACATCAATGTGCTAGGTTACTCACTACTATTCACCTCAAATTTCCACAAATCCTGTGTGTAGCTACAGCATGGCATAGTGGTTAGTGTATTAGGTTCACAATTCCTCGGATATGAGTTCAATGCCTGCGCTGGTTGTTGCATTATTGTGTCATGAGATCTTATGCACTTTTCACTTCTTTCTCGTGTTGGTAGTATTCCAATACCAATCACTTATTTACTTGCCCAGTGATTGCCCTGATGAAGATATAATGCGAGTACTTTGAAAATAAAATCAGATTCTCCACCCAAACAACACTGGTGCCTCTGAAAATGAATCTGCGAAAGGGGCACAGCCTCAGTTGCTTCAGTTTAATGTCATTGTCATAGTCCCATCAAACAGGAGAATAATTAGAACTAAAAATAACGGCTTTAAATTTATACTTTTGAAATGAAACGGATTGCTGTTCTTTTGGCATGAACTTCAACCCTGAGCTAGCCCATGTTAGTCTTAAGCTTCTTGCTCAAGAACTATTGGTAATCAACAAGCTTTATATTTAAAACCAACACAGGTTAAAAAATAAAACCAACTTGAATTGTTTTGTCGTGAAACTGGTATCCATATGCTTGGGTTCTTTTCGTAAGTATCACAATTATGCTATCATGATCTTTCAAGCTTAACAAATTGGCAGCATGTGCTCTGTATTTCAAGTAATACAAATATTTGTTTATCAAATATTACACTAAACAAAAGGGATTTTTGTATTTTCATGATTTAGTTTATCAACATTGAGACTTTTTCTAGATCAAAATTACATTGATTTTTAAACAGTAAAAATAAAGCAGTCATAGTTTCTGCAGGTAATGGGCAATTTTTACCGATATCAATACCATTAATCGTTTCCATAAAAACAGATCGATACCGATACGTGAGTGTCAATATATTTCTAGTGAGAATTCTATGCAATATTTTTTCAAAGACAAGAAACGATGCGGGTATTAGGGTTTTGATTGCAAAACTGGTGTTTGTTGTGTTGCTATATATTAAGGTTTGCGTTTGGTGGTTTCAAAGAAATTTTAAGACATCTCAACTCTTTGGTAAAATTTTTAAAATTTTTTTGACATAACGTTAGGGTGGATTGTATGTGAGAATTGTTGAAACTGCCATTTTGAAACAACTATAATAGCTTGTTCAATTTGCTCCGAAGAAAAATTTAACGAGTAAAACGGTTAAAGAAAGAACTTGCAATAAATTAGATGAAGTTACCAAACGCTGAATAAATTTTGTGTGACCGTTGTAAAACTTGAGAAAACGTTTTGGTCTCTTCAAAACATCTTGACTGCCTGTAGTATACTTCATCAATAATATGCACTTGCAATATTTTATATTGTTTAAATGTCTGGAACTTTTTGTGGCAACCAATTGAAAAATTGACACTATGAAATTATGCAATAGGCTGTGTTATGCTGGTTTAGTTTGATCGTAATTGGCCAAAACTTTTCTGGTTTGAAAATAGATGTTAGTCATATTTCACTGCAGAACAAACCGTAAAAAATTAGTTTGATAGATTCGTCAACATATGTAGATATCTACTTTATTTCGACATGGTTAATATTAATGATATGAGTGTAGGCTATTTCGATCGAATTCTATCACTTCTTGGTCCTTGACCAAAAGCTTTAGTAGACAGAATATGAATAATCTAAATAGGAATAATCTGCCGAAATTTTAAATCTGTAGAGTTATTTACGATATCTTTTTTAGTTAAAAACGTTCACACCGACATATACCACAAACATTATCTTGAAAACAATTTAGTGTGTATTGCAAACAATGTACCCAACCCAATTTGACGAGACCATCCCTGGACGCGTTTCGTCCTCTTGGACTCCTCAGCAGGGCCCGTCCGGTCCCCCAAACCAAACCCTTTCATTTGCAATAACATAAACTCGTTTTCTCCATATGCAAAAGCAACATGCGTCGGACAAGCGGCGCAAGCATGCTCATGACAGATGGTGAACCTAATGGAGACACTCGGGCTTTTGCTGCAAAATGAGGCTCGCAGAATCCACTGCGATCCACAGACTAAGTCACCTCAAAGCAACACCTTGCTGCCAAAAGCGCCCTCACCTTTTGTGACGTTTAATCATTCCACCTATGTGGGGTCGTTGGAGTGGATTCTCCCGTCACAAAAGGTGAGGGCGCTTTTGGCAGCAAGGTGTTGCTTTGAGGTGACTTAGTCTGTGGATCGCAGTGGATTCTGCGAGCCTCATTTTGCAGCAAAAGCCCGAGTGTCTCCATTAGGTTCACCATCTGTCATGAGCATGCTTGCACCACTTGTCCGACGCATGTTGCTTTTGCATATGGAGAAAACGAGTTTATGTGATTGCAAATGAAAGGGTTTGGTTTGGGGGACCGGACGGGCCCTGCTGAGGAGTCCAAGAGGACGAAACGCGTCCAGGCATGGTCTCGTCAAATTGGGTTGGGTACATTGTTTGCAATACACACTAAATTGTTTTCAAGATAATGTTTGTGGTATATGTCGGTGTGAACGTTTTTAACCATCAACTAACCTAACGTCATCTAATATCTTTTTTACAGGCAATTATTCACCCTGACACGGAGCAAAAGATTTTCATGCCATTTCGTATGTCCGGGTTTGTGCCATTCGGAACCCCTATAGTGGTTGGTATGTTGCTACCAGGTCAGACCCTAGCAAGTACCGCATTTTGGCAGTGGTTGAATCAGAGTCATAATGCGTGTGTAAACTTTAGCAATCGTAATGCGTCTCAGGTACAGTATTCAATTTGATTTTAGCCCTTTTGCTTTATTTACAATCGCTTAATATGCACTGATTGGTTTTAACTTGTTTGCTCGGTGTTATACCTTTAAACAGTTTTCATATTTAATTTACTCATGATATTTACGCAAAATGTCAATTTAAAAGTTTTCAAAAAAAACCTGAAACATTGACTAAAACAAGGTTTTAGCCTTAAGGAAAAAGTCCCAACGAAAGTGATTTGCAGTATATTCGGTTTAATTTTTATCTTGTGATTCGTGAAAATATTCAGATTGTTTACTCTTGACTTTAGAGGTTTGAACCAACGGTCATCAACCACTGATCTGAAAGACCTTTATTGCGCAGCTGCTCTAGCTAAGGGCACCAGGTTTTACATTATAGCATTTGCTGCAAATATAGCATTTGCTGCAAGTCAACAGAACATTACTATCCTGTCTTTTCCAGCCTGGGATGCAATGGCTTATATGTTCCTAGGCTACAGCCAGTAGATGCTGTTTTTATTTTATACCTGACTCGGAGTAAAGTGACAAAGGTACATCACGTAAAACAACCATTACATATTACCCTGACCCACATTTGAAGATATTAGAAGTCCTACGTTTTCCGATTTTTTTTTGGTGTATAAATTTACCCCACTTTGAAGATTGTCGGTGTAAACTGTAAACAATGCATATTGCACAATAAATTTAATTGGTCGGTGAAACAAGAAGATAAGGGAAAAGTGGTTTAAACTACTGTAATGTGTTCAGAAAACCTCTACCAGAGACTTTATACTTGGCTATATTGGTGCCGTGTCTAGTGCTGTTGGAATCGCGCTTGGATTAAATATTTTGTTAAAACGGCCATCAAAACTAAAGCCAGTTACTCGAGCTGTGGTGCAGAGATTCATTCCATTTCCAGCAGTAGGTTTGTCTAATTTTCAATCATATTTTAATGATCTAGCCCTGGATAAACTTTTTCGATTGCTGATAGAAAAGCTTGTTTTTGATCTGTTTTGAAATTGCCGGCATTGTCCGAACAGTACGGTTGTCTTTTTTTAACTTTGCAACAAGATGTGAAAATTTTCGTGAAATGGTTTTCTAAGGAATAAACATGGCATGTGTGTTATCTCAAAGTAGAGCCTGAAATTTTCGTGATCTTGATTGGTTAATAGAAGTTACATTCATGTCTTTCGATTGTTGTTACAGCGTTTGCCAGTGTTTGTAACGTCGTCTTGATGCGACACAGCGAGTTATTTACGGGGATTGAAGTAGTCGATGCAAAAGACAACGTTGTCGGCGTGTCCAAAGTTGCCGCAGCAAAAGCTTTGAAGGAAACAGCGGCGACAAGAGCATTCTTGCCAGCGCCAATCCTAATTATTCCACCTGTTATGATGATGATTTTGGAAAGGTACGTGTTGTCATTTTGCTTAAACATAATTGCCGATATACAAGGTCCTAAAAAGTTTTTTAAGGAGAAACCCAAGTATCTTATTAGTTTGCAATGCATTAGTGAGCATTTTTCATGTATATAGAAACAGACAAAAACGGCGTTGTAGGATGTATAAAAAATGGGCCACAAGTTATAAAGGAGTGGAAACCACCTATAAACTCATACAAGCAATCGCTGCTAAACCAATGTAGTGTAGGCCTGATTGCCGCATGTTTGATGTCAGACCTATGACTGCACTGGCCTCGCTTGTAGTCACGCAGTTGAGAAAGTCGCTGTTGCGAGTCTTTCTAGTGCGTAGCAGAATGATTCGTTGCGGGTGTTCAACACCTGATCTATTTGTTTAAAGTCCAGGCTGTGGTTGATTACGAACTTTTGTAATAGCCTCGGCCAAAGCTGTGTTATGGAGAGCATTAGAATTTGTAGTAGTAGAAATAATAGTAGTAGTAGTGGTGGTAGGAAAAAGAGGTCTATCGAAGATGACCTGGATTAGGTGTGTGGCAGAAGAGGTTGAAACTGTTTGGTTAACAGCGCAGTGTTGCAATGCTGTTTATGAAATTGTGAGAAACATGAGATAAATCCGGCCACCTTCGTAAACGATGACAAAACCGGATTTTAGAAATTGCATCTCTGTCTCTTTCTAGTTAAAAATGCTGTTCACACGTCCATTATTAAACAAGCAACGTAATTCTTGTCATTTGCCATCATCATGAATATAAATATCAGCTTTCAGGAAAAATTTTATACGATTACTTCAAAAGTAATTTCTGATGCATATTTTCTATTTTAGAGAAGAGAAGTTTTTTGTTGAAGAATTTCGCATGCAATCAGTTTTGTGATGTATGTGCGTGCAATAAGATAAATTGCAAATAATATAGTACAGTCAGTAAATTTAGCAGACATCTTAGTGCCTTTATATAATGTCTACTGTTGTTCTACAAAGTAAGGTGATGTTTTGGTTTTATGGTTTAGAACACAACTTTACCGACGATATCCTAAAATCAATTTGCCTGCACAAGTCCTATTTGCGACGTTATCTTTCGGCTTAGCTCTTCCACTTGCCATAGCCATGTTTCCTCAAAAATCTGCGGTAATTTTCTGATAATTGTACTTAATTTTTACGTCTTGCATAAGTAGCATATTTTTGTGAAACGTTTTTACGACTATACAGGCACCAATGTGTTTAGACCGGCTTCAGACTTGTCAAGGCTGCCTACTCAGCACATTCCTATCACTAGCAAAAGAGAAAAAAATTGTTTGGCTCATTAGCGGAAAACCCATACGAGAATTGAATTCACAATACTCAATGGCAAGGCACGCACTTGATCGTTATTTGGCGTTATTCTGTGTCGTTTTTGCCAATTCTCTCTGAAGACGCAATGCAGGATTACATAGCAAATCCAACGAAAATAAGGTTGGAGAAAGAGTCATGCAATTTCGCAGCCGTCATGAATGTGCATTGCAGACTGGTAGCCTCACTCCCTACTTAGGCGGACTTCCACTGGGAGGTACCAATGGTCGCTTCTGATATGCCGAGCGAGCAGCCGTACGAGCTCGACATTCATCCCATGTTGCACTAATTTGTAGTTTGCTAATCTCGTGAAGGCTGCATTGAATTTTGCTTGCAAGTATGGAATATGCGTGACTAGCTATTCTTCTTTGTCTTTTGGCTTTTTTCCCGATTAGTGGTCGCCACAGCAGATAATCTCCATTTTTATAACATGGCATTTGTTTTACGGCCGGATGCCCTTCCTGCCACCAACCCTTTATTCGGTGGGAAAACTGGGCCGCCTGTCTTCCACATAAAGGTGGGGGCGTACCGTTAAGTGCCTTTCCCAAGTACACAACAAGCGAGCTTGCCGGCTTGTTCTCCACAACTTCCCCCAAAATGCTGAGCGCCAAGCAGGAAAGCTGTAAATACCATTTTTTAAAGTCTTTTGGTATTACTCGACAAGGGAAATGAACCCCATGTCCACCGGTTGCGATGCGGACGCTCTAACCACTACAGTGTAGTTTTAGATTGATGTAAAGCAATGTTTTAGATTGATGTAAAGCAACTGGAACCTGAAATTCGAGAAAAGACATCGGATGCAGTTTTGTATTATAACAAAGGCTTGTAATTGGTGTTATTAGTCCTAGAAATATGTGCACTTCATGTCGTTGGACCAGCGTTGTATTTGCAATATTTCATAATTGGGTCAATAATTTTAATATTTTCGTAGCAAGTCTCATTTCATGCACTGTTAATTTGTTGACACGCTTAAGCAAAACGTTGTTTGAAGTTAATTCGTGAGAAGAAAAAAGTTAACACACGAATTTATTTTCCCTCCACTTAAGTTCACGGTTCAACTATAGTTGTAACATTAATCTACTGTTTTAAGCTTTTGTTGGTATGCTTTTTTTGTCTGGTGAAGATGGTGATTGAACTATGTTGGTTGTACACACTTAAAAGTTGAACCAGCTTGACGAACATTGGTTTCTAGCCAGTCATCTGATCAGTTGAAATGTCAGTAGCCTGCAGTGGTAATTTCAGTTGTCGTTTGTAACCCTTTTATATTTTTTCCTCTGAACCGTAGCTCTTGCCGTGCTATCAATACTTATCGACCCGCGAAACCAATAAAGTTAGGTGTGACATTTTGGCAAGATTCACCTCATTGCATTTGTATTAATACAATCACCTCACTTAGGGCTTTCGTCTGGCATTTTGGATTCCTTCTAAATTTGCCTCGTGTAATTTCGAAAACAATGAGGATGTGTGAAACGTTTGAGACTATGTTTTATTGAATGTGATAAAATAACGTATATTTAAGATGGATAACCACGAAGTGCGACTTTTACAGCCTCAGAGTAATTGCGAGTAGGGTGAGCAGCCTCGATTTAAACTTTTTTAGCAAGTCTATCTGCTGAATATTGTTTGAGGTGTTTGTAAGCACAATAAGTGTTGTATTTTGCGTAAAAAGTCATTATATCCATGTTTTGGGTTTTGATCAATAGTACATAAATGAAGTGTTGGAGATGGCTATCTCTTATAATGGTACTTTCTTAAATAGTGGTAACCAAAGTCATTTGAATATTTCTATCAATGAAGATTTCATCTTTGTCGGTCTGCGCTATGAATAGGATATGGACGGCATTAAAAACGTGGGGTAAGAACAGTGGCACAATTAGGAGAGATAAAGGGCTTCCTCAAACAATTTGGCAGCAGCAAAGAAACATGAAGATGACATGCTATATAAAGACAAATAATTTGTTCGAGACCAAAATCGACGAAACAGTCACTTTTGAAAAATTGGTTTCTTAAAAAGATCTTCAACTTAAGAAAGGCCTGACGAAGCAATTTCAACTCACGATCTACACAAACATTTTTGGCTGTCGGTTTCAAATTTGAGTATTTTTCACTTGATAATGATATTGCGATAAATTGATGCTTAGCCCCCTTCCCTGAAAAGAAAGCTTTTAAATACGCTTCTAAACAAATTGTCGTTTTTGATTTCTGCTAATAGTTCGTTCTGTTGTTTGCAGCGCGTTGTGTCTTGAATATTTTATTGGATTTTATTCGCAAGAGATTTCAAGTTCAGTTGGGTTTTATAACATTACTCCGTCGTGCGTAATAGGATGATCAAGAATATCGATATAATTATGCTGCGTTGATCTATGTTTAATTAAAGTTTTCGCTAAAGCTCTCACCACCGACGAGCGTCTGTCCTGCAATCACTGTTCTGTGGGTTCGAATCTTAAGTTGTCTCGCTGTTTTTCGCTGCTTCAAACAAAGTGATGTCTATTACTTTCAATTAATTCGCTATTTATTTCAATTTGTATGCAGTTGGTATCGCATTTCATGGTAGGCGATATATCGCCAACAGCACGAAGCGAGTCCTGCTCTTTGCCGTTTACTATTCTAATCATTCCAGCTTATCGTTTGCGCTTTGTCTCGTGTCTATGCATTGCAATAAATAATCTCAATATCTAGCGTTTTGTAAACCCAGACTACAGCAGCAGGGCCGTATATTCTAGTGTATATTCCGAGTGTGTGACGCGCACTGTGATATTGTGATCCTCAGCTAACGAGTGAAAATTGTTTGCTTAAATTTTTTGTCCACGAATTCAGTTTTAGCTTTATTTCTACCAGCGCAAAAACTTTTTCTCTTAAATTTGTCGAGATTAATATGGGTGCAACCTCTCTTAGGTTGCCTGTAAACAATTCGTTTGTTTAATCACACCTAGCAACAAAATTTTTTGCTACTCGAGGTAAGAATGAATTTAAGACGCTGGGTTCAATTCTGCCTTTATCCCCTATCAAGCAGTCACGTTTTTTTACTCTTACCGGGGTATTTATACGAAGAAACTAACTTTAAATACAATTTCGGTACTAAAATATGGTGGATTTTTATGTGGCCTACATATGCAACAACGCTGTCTCGATATTTTGCGCGTGCTTATGACAAAACAAAGCAAATTCTACTTGAAGTCATACCGGAAATCAGAGCCGAGCAATGTGCGACTTTAGCGCAATCGTGCACCCTGCGTTGCGCTTTGGTGGAAATTTGTTGTTGCTTTCGTTTCGCTCAACGCTTTTTTTGCTTCGTTGCGTAACTTGCATTGCGCTTTCAGCAATTTTTTTGGTTGCTCAAATGGCGTATGTGGATCTCTTTTTTTCCTTGCGTTTTATTCGTGCGTAGCGTCTTTCTTTAAATGCTCAATTTTTTTCACTAAAATTTTAATCTCTAAACCAGTGGTTCTTAACCTTTCCAACCCCTATTCCTTGAGATATTCGCTTGAGGACCCCTTGTTTGCGCAACCTGCAAAGAAGGTGTGTGTTAAAAGAGCAAACACTATTGTGATAAGGCGGATAGGTTGTTTACTACTGGATCTCTAATTTAAAAAACTCCGTGAAAGCATATCACATTTTACTCGGCAAAACACAGCACAAGTGATAGTCAGTGTGACTTCTGTTCTTGTCTCTTCGAAACAAGCTCATCAACACGGAGCTTACTATTGCTGAGAACAATTTTCATGTCATTTACATAAGAATTGCCCTCAGCAATATTGAGGCGATTACGGTACGTAGTTTTGATATTAACTAGAGCAGACATGGCAGCTTCACAGACGTTTGTCGTTAGAAATAGAATTAACGCTTCCAGAGCTCTTTCTGCCAATTCAAGATATTCTTGCAACATACTGCACCAAGATTCTATCAGTGAGGAGGAACTGAACTTGGCTTTGCAGCTTGAAAACTCTGCAATTCCAGATGTTGCTCATGAAGGGTGAGCTACTCGTTGTCGTTCATCTCAGCAATAAAAGGCTGCTAAATTCATCTTGAAGAAGGTTGAGATGTTGGAAAGTAATCTTCCATTTTTTTCTCCAGGTTGCTTATGTGATCATCAATTAAAGCAGTCAGCATTTGTTAGTTTCCTGATCACCAATTATACCATCTTTTTTCATAAGGATAATTTCTTTTTGAAGGCGGAAACTTTCTCTGCAGCCTCTATCTGAGATTTGTTTTTTCCCTGCAGAGAATAACTGAACTCATTCAAAAGACTGAAGATGTCTGCCAAATAAAAGACCTTCAATTGGAATGTATTCTCATCAAATAATGTTGCAAGTTTCACCAACACATGCTCACGAAGGAACCCGGTAACTTCAGTGACAAGTTCTGCAACATGGGAGAGCACTTTTCCCCGCGATAACCATGACACTTCGGAGTGGAAAATAAGGTATTGATGCTCCTTTCCAAAGTCGTCGCAAAATGCTTTGAATAGTCGGGAATTCACGGCCCTGCCACGAATGAAATTCACAGCCTTTATTTTAGAACCAAGAACAATTTTCAATTCAAGAGGAAGTGTCTTACAAGCTAAGGCGTATTTATGAATAGCACAGTGATTTGATACTATATGCGGAGCAACTTGTTTCATTAGGGCTACAAAACCGAATCGATGCCCTATCGTAGCTGGCGCACCATCTGTGCATACCTATCCCACTTTATTCCGTGCTATTGAATTTTCACGAAGAAATGCATTAACAAGATCAAAGACGTCCTTAGCTCTAGTTCTCTACATTTCTTGACAAAATAAAAACTCATCCACAATCGCGTTTTCTTTTACAAATCTCAGATATGGTACTAATTGGCTTTTTGACTTGATATCCGTTGTTTCATCAAATTGAAGACTTATTTTATTGATGGATGGGCTATCTTAAATTTAAGCGATAAACTGACTCAAAATGTTATTTGCTATACCTGCAATCTTGTTATTTACAGTGTCATTGGACAAGGGAACTGAGTCTATTCTCTTGGCCTCGTTTCGGCCAAGTAATATTTGTGCCATTTTTACCGCACTTGGTTTATTAGTTCCTCACCAGCTGAGGGAGGTGCTTTTGCTATTATGAAAGAAACTTCATATGAAGCGCGCTGGAGTGGTTGGGATGTTAGGCAAAAGCAAAACACAGGGAGCGTTCCCCTCACATCATAACGAGCTCTTTTGCTTTAAACATTTTAACTGAGTCCGTATTCTCTTTATGCTTCAGTTCCTTGTGTCTTTTCAACTTCGAAGGCTTTAAGGAATCGTTGCCCTAAATGGTATTGCGCCATGTGCACTGAGCATTATCAAGTTTATCACAACCAATAACTTTTGTGAAACCATACTGAACGTAAAAATCGTCCCAGTATTTTATGCAGGGGCGGCTTGGAGCTAAAATTAATGGGGGAGCTGCTTCAGAAAATCACCTTATAGGCCTAATTTTTGTCACTATCTATCAGATTTACACACACACAGCTCGCCAGTTGTCCGTCAAAAAGAAACCCTTATTACACCAGCACACAAGGGTCGGTACTGCATGAGCGACAGTTCTCTTTCTACAGCTGCATTGCAATCTTCTGCTAATTTCAAACACCAGTTCACACGAACTTTGAAGCAAAAAGATTTTTATATATTTTTTTTGTAAACTTAGGATCGTTGTTGAGATTTAACTTTATGTACTATATAATGTACCTACAAGTATAAGAAAAATGAAGAAAAAAAAAGATTATTTGTATCGAATGTCATCGATAAGATGGAGTGGGGACTGGGGGTGCTGCAGTTCCACAGTACCATACACGAGCCGCCCCTGATTTTATATCTATTTTTCGCAGCCATTAGTAAACAAAATGATTATGATCTAAGGAAGCATGACTTATTGAAAAGTCTTAATTATACTAAAAGTAGCTAAATCATACAAATTCACTTTCGTGGTAATCGCATGTAAAATGTAGAAATGATATAGCAAATACTAACAGGAAACAGACATATTTAATTGTCTTAAATTCCCTCGGCTCCTTCATTGCTTAGGTTGTAAAATTCTATCCAGGCAGGTAGCAACTAGCTATCAGATACCAGAAAGCTGCTAGGAGATAATTAGACACTCTGGTATCCTGCGATACCTGAAGTTTTCTGTTTCTTCCTTTCACGCAGTTGGGGTTGTGAGTAGAGCTAGAAGAGAAAGTTCCGCAACTGCAACTTTTATACTTCAACCCTCAAATGCTTTATTAAACCTTATCTCTTATGGCTAGGGATTTAATGTTTAACCCTCAATACAGAAACAACTAGTTGGATGATCATATGCTTCTAGAGGCGTTAGTTGCATCATTCTCGCTAGAATTATAGCAAATGCCATCAGTTTTCAACTACTTCTTCAATGCTATTGTCTAAGCTTACATAACTGCATTGTTGATAAAAGAGTCACCACCATATAGCTTTATCCACCTAACAAATTTTTAAATCTGGAAGCGAAAAACATCAGTCTTTCTGTTACAAAACTTGAAAACAAGTGTAGCAGTGGGACTGTTGTTTTTACTCCGGTCTATTGCATCATAATACGTAGTAAAAAACTAAAAATGACGATCTATTGCATCAAATTATAACAAATAGTTTGTTCAGCACTAGAAAGGCGTAATACTGCGTACGTTTGACTATAGGTAGCATGTTACTGTAAAACTACTGTTATTATTAGTCAAAGTGGTGATCGTTGTTGTTTGTGCATTTGAGGGTTAAAAGAATACAGTTTGGCATTCCTTCTGGGGACCCCCAGATTTTTCACTGGATACCCAGTTAAGAACCGTTACTCTAAACAATGCTCTTTTTTGCGAAACCTTTAAAAATCTACAAAGGTTTGTAGTTATGGGTGAATGATTTAGGTCCCCTTGCTTTTGTGGTGACGTTTGCATGTGGGTTGAATGAGAATGGTTTCGTTCCTGAGAATAGGGCTTCCACTTAGGAAAAAATTTTCTCCTTTGGGGAAATATAAACCAAAAGTTTATGAAACTGAAAATTTCGTGGGAACTGGTCAAAACGAGGAAACAAAAAGTGTAAAAACTCCAGCGCGTTACGATGAAATACAGAAGTTTGGGAAAAGAAAAACCTTTTCATATTCCACTGTTCGTAACAATTTTTTGAGAAAAAAAAGAATTTTACTGCCTTAGTAATTTTAAGACTTTTTTCAGACCTAAACAACAAGTGGTCTTAGGTTTAGTGTTACTTTCACTCTTCTTATTGGGGTGCAGGTGTTAAGTTTTCACATATGTAGGAAAACTGATGTAATAACTTAAGCATGATTTTCGATTTATGTCCCGATGGCTAATATAAAAATTGCAATTCAAAGTTATATATTTAATAAAGGTTTATTGTACAATATTGCAAAGCAAAGGTCTTCTATTGATGAATTCAACCATGATTTTTCATTAAACTCCAAAAATCTGCTAAAACTTCAAACCTGCATGCTATAAAGATAACATAAATTGCTTTTGGCTGAAAGAATTGTAGCATTGCTTGCTGGGTTCGTTAACTCGGCAGTGGTTACAGGCTACTTTTCAACACAACTACTGCTGTTATCAAAGTTCTGTCATTGTCATTTATCTCCTGCCTTAGCGGCGAAAGTTACTGACCGTAGCAAGTAAAGCTGTTTTCACATAAACTAATTATTCGCAAGGCAATGTATTGTCTACCAGTGCTTTTTGTGACCTAATATAATGAGACAATTTTGGCTGATTCAATTGAGCATGTCATTTCTTGCACGAGGATCAACAAAAAGTGTTAAAACTGAAAGGATGACAGATATTCAAGATCATAAACAACGATGCGTATTATGCCACATTGACAGGCTTTAGCTAAAATTTGTAGTTAAAATAGCTAAAAACTACACGACAGAAAATAATGATTGCATTTTCGCAGTTAGCGACCTAAAGTTAGCCTAGATCACTTGCAAAAATCTGGAAGTATTCTTAGCATTCTGTCTTCGTTTTCACAAATATTGTTTGGAGTTAAAATTTTTTTGCAATGACCTAAATTTATTTTGTTTTTGTCTAGTATTACATAACATTGTTTTTGAACTTGATTTGGATTAGGTTAAGTCATAGGCGTACGGGGTCAAACTCATTTGGGGGGCACCAAATTTTTGCCCGAAAAGTTTGTCACTGCCATGACATCTCCAAAAAAAAAAAAAAAAAAAAAGGTCATCGCCTGTTTCACTGCACCCTTTCCATCACTTTTGACCCAATTATGCCACCAAAGGTGTGTCCAAGCGAGTGATGACCTTTTTTTTTTTTTTGGAGATGTCATGGCAGTGGCAAATTTTTCGGCCAAAATATAACCACACACTTACTCAAATTGCCCGAAAAATCAAACCTTGCCCGAAATTTTTCCAAGCTGGGGGGGCCGGTGCCCCCCCGGACCCCCCACTTCGTACGCCTATGGGTTAAGTGATGATTAATAGCAAAAACAAAACCGGTGATGCCTATGGCAGACTCCGAATAGTTTTTTTGGCCAGCTGAAGGTTTATTGTCGCAAAATATTGCTGCAATGTTGTCAGATATTTCTGATTTGGCTAGTATCTTGCGATAAACCAACAACCTTTTCTGAAAAGCTACTTTGCAAAAGAATCATATATCAAAAGAAAAATCGTTTACAAGTGGCATATCAGCTAAAATCAGATTTACATTTAAAACAGTCATGTACAGATCCCACCAGCGAAAGATCTTAAGTTCAAATACACTTGCGGTCAGCGTTGAATAAAACAGCTTTCGTCAACTCAGGAGCGATGTGCTTTGTGTTTCTCGCAAAATTTCAACGGTGCACGTAGTCTATTAGTTACAACCAGGGGTCCGAGCTCAAACTGCTCTTGTGTTTACTTGAAAGCTACGATATAGCCTACCCACCACCTAATTTTAGAAAGACTGGTGCTACCTTTTTAAGAGGCAAAAGAGAGTATTGTAACATACGTTTTAAACTCTAAAGTTATGTCCATAAATGTTTCGAGGGGAGGAAGGCAAAGGAGTCAAGTTTCTTGAACCGATCAGGATAAAGAAGGCAACATAACGTCAATCTTCAAAAAAGGTTATCCGCCAAAAAACTAGAGGCCGAGATATATATTTTTTGATTCTTCTCAAAATTTGCTTCTGGCTACGATAGTGGTCCATCGCCATATAAGCCTGGTTGTTTGAGGCAAGTAGCTAGACTACACCTCAATATCGCTTTTAGGCTATCAAGCCAAAGAATGCAGCATGTCATATTCTTCATATTGTTTTTATTTGAACATCGTTATCGACAACGGCGAATCATCTTGGCTTGTTTATAAGTGGGTGGTTTGTGGGTGGGTGACCTCGAAAGCACCCACCTGTGCAATGCCTGATGGCTCGGTCGAGCATCCATACTTTCCTGCATCCTCTTTTCCAGAATCATTTGACCTCTACATATATTACAAAACGTAGTAAAACGGACGGCATTGGGGTTTTCTCCAATCTCGCAGGACAGCGGCAACGGTGCTGCTTGTAATAAAACGATTTATTTTAATATGCTTTAGAGTTTCCAAGGTTCAACCTTTCGTTTACATTGCTTGCAAAAATAATTTAACCTTCAAAAAAGCGCTGAACAGAAAAGGCGCATCTGTTGCTGTTTTCCAAATAGGAGTAGTACTCCTACAAAGCGCTTCTTCTTTAAAAATAAAAGTAGTTGCTCTTTCGTTTTCAAATCACCCTACCCAAATTATTTCAAAACAATACACTTGAGTTATAGCGAATTTTAGAAGGAGACTTACGTTCAAAAGAGTCGAGTAAAATAAGTAAAAAGGAAAAACAAAGAAATTAACGCCAGTAGAGAAGTAGGAGCAATTTTATGATTTCATAACAAATATCATAAAATTTAGAAAAAGTAACCAATTCGATAGGCACCACTATAGGCTTACTTGTTTGAGATTATATATCTCGGATAATGTTTTTCCTGATCTTTTCTAGAGATTATCAGTCCCTTCTTTTGTAACCAATTCAGTGAACTTGTTAAACTCCTGAAGAAATAAAATTTTAAGACATCGATTTTGAAGTTTGCTTTTGCCAGCAATTTACTACTCCAAGAGCAGTAGCGTATGATTCCAGTAGTATCCTCATCGGAAATTTTAAGAGCCCGCCATTCAGAATCAACCAGTACGCCTAATACCAATGCTGTGTACGATAACCTAATTGTTTCTACTTTAAACATTCCAACCTTACAATCAAGCAAAAAATCAGCTCGAAGTATTGCTTTCATTCACCACCAGCTCAGAACCCAATCGATAAAATCATTAATGTTGCGGAGCTTTATGGCTAAGTAGAAGAGAGGTAAATGAGGATTGTACCCATTGCAATATCAATGTTATGTAGGAGTGAAAAAAGCACGGTCCCATCTTTTGCTCCAACAGGCTAAATGGCTTTTTCCAAAAGAGAACTAAAGTATTGTTTCTTCCAAAAAAAATGGCTTTTCCCAGTTTTCCATCACGCGTTTACTCTTTATAGAATTTTGAGGAATCCTTAGCGGAAGTAAACCAATCATTGTAAAAATCCGTTCTTGATTTGTGCCCCTTTTTTTAGTCAACAAGCTTTTAATTATTTCGTCTTTGATGCAAGTTTTGAGTCTCAAGTTGTAAAATTCCAGTTTGGACTTTCTATTTTTTTTTTTTCGGATAAGCACTACCTCCGCTTTCAGTATGGAAACAGGAGTATTGCCAGAGAATAATTTTGGAAGAGTACCATTTTGGAAAGATTTATCGGAAGAATTTGCTACGTTAAGTTTAAGTAATGACCTGTTCTGGAAGGTATTTGAATATTAGGCAAAAACTAACCTTGTTTGGGGAAAAATTGCCATCTGACTACGCCCTTGAATAAAAATTAAGTTTGATATTGCTCCGAAGTAACAACAAAATTTGTTTTAATAGTAGGATGTCTTTAGTTATATAATAGTGAAGGGGATCATATTGTAGGTATGCCATTGACGTAACTTAGACATATTATATACTTACGAAATAGTGAGTTGACAAAATCCTTTTTTTCTTAATAAATGAAATATGTAAACCGGAAAAGATTTTGCTCCCTTTAGCTCATAAATTGTTTTCAAAATCATCCATCCTATGGCGTTGGAGTCTGCTTTAACAAAATCATCAAAGTTCAAGCAATTCAAACTAAACTCTTTCTCCATGTGTTAGGCCTATTCAACAGAGCACTTATAAGTTGAGCCATACAACAATAAGATATTTTCAATAAAGTTAAACTAGTAACGTCATCCTAACTGCTTCAGCAAGAATCCAAAGCTCAACACAAACTGTGTCAAAATTTTGCCATATCTTTATTCCAGTGCGGATCTTTTCAAAACTTAAGTAAAAGTCTACAAAAATGGAAAAGCAAAAAACTCTTGAGTGCATATTCTAAAATTTTGGAATAGTTGGATTACTTTTGAGTGTATCATGGCTAAAAGCCACCTAATTTCTGAGTGTTTCATAAATCACGCATCATATATACCAAAGAAACGAAGATAGGCCTTCTTGCCGAGCAGCAGTATTTTCAAACACTTGATTCATTCTTTAATTCGGATTTTAGATAAATAGCTTACAATTTGGTCATTTTGTTTGAATAACATATTTGTCCAAATTTTCAAAGATTATAACTTCTGAAAATGTTTTGATGATGTTAGTGGCTGCATATGTAGCTTTTACGACAGTGAGTAAATATCAAACAAATGTGACTCTATTTTTCAATCATGCGGTCATTCACAGCTTAGTAGTCAATCTAACTTACGCTAAAGGAGCTCAAATTCGTTTCAAACTTTGCCGGTAAGACCATCGACTTTATACACAGTAAGGTCTGAAGTGCGTGACTGCGGTGCTGGTCTGCACTGCACCCTATAATGGAAGCAGATAGGGCCTCAAAAGCACTATATACACTGGCCCGCCCAAAGTCCACCTCACATGGATCTCGGACTCTTAACGGTTCTGATCTATGCCTGGTCATTACTAAAAAGGAAAAATCAAATTTCGTTGCGACTCTCACAAAAATCTCTGGCTTGACACTTAATGTAATTATGTCTCCGTAATAGCAATTTAATGTGTATCTAGTAAAAATATCTTTTCACCTTGGCACGTTGATTGATGTTGCATTCGAGGACAACTTGATTGTGCCGAAAGATTACTGTATTTGTGACTTGCGTGTGCATATTGGCTTTGTTTCTTCCTCTGATGCTTGGTCATCTTGTTGGTTCCAGTGCATTTTTTCGGTTGAACGTATTTTTGAACATGTTTTCCTGGAAAACTATTTTCAGCAAACATTTGATGGCGGTTGGTACAGCGTTGTATATTTTCTTGATTTTTTTGTCTTTTTGCAGGACAATGTATTAATGTATCTGCGTATTTTGAAGCAATTCTGGAAGTGAGATTTTGTGAGATTTCGGAATAATCGTGGAAATCACTTTTTTCGTAATCTAGAAGACCTATATTGTCATTGACGCTTTGCAGGGCTTGTTTGTTTTGAAGATTTTTCATGTACTCTTCTTTGCTGATCTGATGATTTTTGTAGCAGATCTCACGCGCACTTTCGGACAATTGCTTTGCGCTTACATATGGGCTCCTGATATTTTCAGCGCGTTCTTGTGCCTTTTTGTGCTCTACTGCGGCTGGATCAAACTTCTTCTTGAATATATTTTGTTCATAGAACTCATCGTTATCTAGAAAGTTATTTCTGGTTGTTTGGAAAAGCGAGGCGTCAAGCTTATCGCCAGGAACTTCATTACTTTGCTGCGCTTCCGATCGCAAGCTGTCTTCTGATTTTTTAGACTGGGTTGTGCCGGTCGACCAGAGAGACCGTTTCGGTATGTGACTCAACCATACAGCACAGCGCTTGCTGACGCTCCAACGGGGTTCTAAGTCGTACAACTTGGTTAAATCACGCACAGCTAGGTCCCCATTTTCTGGCTGCTGATTGTTTATTTTTTTACTTCTTGCTTTTTTAGAAGATTTTCCTCGCTTTCTTGTTGTAGAACTAGCCCTACTTTTCTTCCTCCCGTTACTGGGGCCACGTTTTGTTCGTTTTGCAGCTTGTTTTGATTTTTTTTTCTTCATTCTTGCTATCTATAAGTTGACGATTCTAAAAATTTTAAGAACCATTAAGTTAAGAAAACTAGAAGGCGAGTCATCTTCTGTAACTGAATCTTTATGGCACATGTTTATTGACATTTGAATTGTATTCGTTCACTAAGAATTGCAAATAAATCCCGTTTTTATATTTCTAATCACACAAATTTCTCAGGGGTTCCGCTTTCTGGATACGAACGGTTTTTGGAAAGCACATCTTTTATTTTTTGAGAAAAATTTGTCCTGCGAGGTCGCTTAAGTGTCCCATTGTCCTTCTTTTCAGTCTTTTCGATTTTTTCTTTACAAAATGCTTTGTAAAAACGTCAACAACTTTTTTATTGTTTAGGAAAAAGAATTTTTATTAAAATGAAAATCCTACAGTTATTACTTTAGAAAAATTTTAGTTGCTTTCTACTTTTGTGTGATAAAGCATGGCACCCCTGATTACTCTATAAACCAACTGTTAAACGCAAACCGTCCGAACCTGCCTTTCTCTTTAGCACAGGGCGGCTACCTCTCTAAAACTATACTACAAGTAGTAGGTTTAAAATGCCAAATTCTAAATTGCCTTTTCGCGCTACAGGCCTTTTTTGATAAACTGATTGAATTTTAATTTCATTTTTTTGAACAAAAAGCATTTTTTCGTTGCCTTTTACAAAGCTGAGGGTGTTAATATAACTCGTATTGCGACAACTTGGTAAATAAAAGTTATTGTTTGAACTCAGTAGACACATTAATAGCACATTTTAAAGCAAAATATTATTTTTTAGTCTGGACTTACTCATTCCTCTATGTTCTGCGCCAACTTTTCCCTCGCGTCATCAAGTGATTATAAGGAATTTTTGACGCAAAATAATTTTTCATTTGTGGGATGAGATCTTTAATATTGAATATGACATCATAAACAATCTTTTTTCTCTTCATGCAAAAGATGTTTGCCAGTTAGATCTTGCGAGCGATGCTTCATAAAGGTTGAATTGAGTAGTAACTTAAACATCAGTCTATTCAAGAGGTACGACCATCCAGAGTTTAGTCTGCACATCACAGAGTATAACTTGGCCTTGACTTCAGGGTACAGAATTACGACAGAGATTTTTTACCGCTAATTTGCACGAATTCCTTATCTCATTTCTTTGCAAGAGCAAGAGACGTGAGTGAGGGGAGAGAGCCAACAAGATGTAATTAAAATTAAAATGTTGACAAAACAGGCAACGTTTGGCCAACCTTTGCTCACTTTGCTTTTGACAAGTTCTTATTTTACTTATAAATACAAAAACTAAGTAACTTCCTAATGCAAGCAGGCCTGAAGACTCAATTTTTTTCATTCAAAAACTACAGCAATTTTCGTGTTGAGAAGAAAAGTTAGTACAGATGTAATTTTATCACCATTGAACCAATTTGGTGCTTATTTAGGTTTTGAAATAATCGCCCACACTATTCTTTAGTTAAAATATCAGAACCAAAAGTATAGTATACAGGTCCCAGGGAGGAAATATCAGAAACAAAAGCGTAATATAAGGTCCCAGGGAGGAAGTATCAAAAACGCAGTAAACAGGTCTCAGGGAGGAAATATCAGAAACAAAATTGTTGTATATCAGGGAGGGCGAGATGTCTAGACCTTCGACAGATTTGCTGCTGTAAAATTCTACGGACAATTATTAAATTTCTTTGAATTCACGAGACAAAAGTTATGTTGGCAAATAAAAAATTGCTTGAAAAAGAATACGACTCGGACATAGCTTTGTTCAGATGGGGAGAACACGACGAGTTACCCTTTCATTTGGTATCAGCTATTGTCAGCTGCAATTCTAAGGGTGTCGCCTGTGCTTTTATAAGCTTGATCAACAAAAATGTCTTTAACTATGTTTGGAGACAAAGCAAAGGTCTGGCAAAGAGAGATACACGAATTCAGTCAACTGCTCGTGAAGTTGCCAGACTTCATCTGTAATAAGTCCAGGCTGTATTGTTCAAAAAAATTGGTCTATCTTCAAGAAATTATGGCTGTGCCGTACACTTTGTTTTGCTTACAGTAAGGAATGCTGAAACATGTTTAGTCACCACGTGTCAAGGAGACGGAGACTTTAAACAATATTAGAGTTTACTTTTCGCAAGCTATGCTGTGCGTAACTTTCAAGACATTCGGTGAAAACAAGCTCGTATACTGGACGGTATACAATTACCATCAAGTGTTACTAAATTGACCTATTAAATTTTGGCTTAAATGGATTCGAACCCCTGTTTAATGTCATATAACTAGGAGATAGTGTCACCTTAAATTTCTTCAATATTGGATCGATTTCCAAGTAAAGTAAAAATGCAATCTTCTTTCTGCTGAAACCATGGAGGGGAGATTGGCTGGTGTATTTGCTTCTTCTGTCGTCTGAGCTTGGACTTTAACCCATAAAAAGTGATGTGGGGTCAAATGTGATTTCAGGGTTACGGTTTGAGTTCTAATCTTCCTCTTTATCTGATAGATATATCAAACTTCTTGACTTTGTTACGACTATTGTACGCGAAGTTGCAGTGATGAGTTGATTTTTTAAATTTGGAATTTGGATTTGCTCCTAGTCTGCTTATCTTTCTTTGTCAAGGATTCGGATCCAAGAGTTGTCGGAATAAGATCTGGTTTTAAATCCTGTTTAGGGTCCTGTGTAGGCCTAATCATTTTAATTGCAGTCCAACTACAAAACTGAAAGTTTCTGGTAATTAACAGAAACTCGAAAAGGGCTATACGGCGGTTGAAATTCCGGTTGATGAGTATTTTAGCATCCAAATCCGCTCCAATTTCTTCAAAAAACGCCAAACTCCGAAAACTCTGCATCCTGTTTATCACTACTCGGTTGCCTAAGTGCTTTTTTGTTTCCAGGAACAACTATGTATCCACTTCTTTAGCATTATTTTGCGACAGTTGACGATTAACAAAACAATCGAATTTCGCAACTGCGTTATTAATAGATAAATTCCACCTCGTCCATTCCCATTATTCTACTCTTGGAAAAGAGAATGAAAAAGCAAAAACAACTTTTATTGCCGGTGCTAATTTTGATCAATTCGTCGTCACCATCGAGAGCCAAAAAATGCCGTTGCAGTTGATTAAGCATAAGCTTAGCTTGAAATGGAGTCATTGGCTTTCATACAGAATATGCAATTACCTAGTAAACAAAATAAAAGTACAAAAATATACTAGGCCTAGGTATGTGGGGAAACGCCGCAGTACCTTCGGCGAAATAGGCCTACGCACGAAGAGGAGTAATAAATTCTTACGATTACCCTTCAAACTTGGATCTCTTTTCGGGTAATTTAAAACGTTGGCCAGTTTCAAAAGCAAATTGACAGCCTCTTTCGAAAGGCGTTGTCAAACGAAAATTGGGGTCCAAGTTATTAACTGGCTACAATTTTTATCAATCCATGATGAGCCCTAATAGGTCGAAACATTATGCATTGTCTACAGCAGTGGTTCTCAACCAGGGAGGCCGACTCCGCAGGGGAGGCAAAATAAGATTTGATGGGAGATGAACAAAGGCTTGCATAAAAACCGCTTTAAATAAAGAAGAGGCTTTCAAGTATGGTTTGGGACAAAATATGGAAAATAATACTTCCTAAAATTTGATCCCCTGAAAGAGTAATTTAATTTTTCCTATTTGTGTTTTATGTGTGGCGAAAATAGTGATTGCATAAGTAGTGGAGGCATTAAAAAGCTGTAAGAACAGGTTTTATCAGAAAAATAGTTAATGAATGTTCGCACAATACAAGGCGAAGACCTTTTTAATGGAGATTGAAAATTTCAAAGTTGAAACTCACACCAAAATATCTCTAACAACCGATTCCACGAAATCAGAAAATTGTAAGAATCGATTCGTCCGAAGGGGAAGTAAAGGATAACTTCACATGAGTGGTGAATGCAGTGTCACAAAAAGGTTAGGAAACACTGGTCTCCCGATAAACTATCCTTCCCTGTGATAATTTCTTTCACAGTTGTTCTAGAAAAAAGGCCCATGATCCAACAGCGTAGACAAAAATTTTTCTTGAGAGAGGGTTATAACAATTAGACTACTCTACCATATTGGGACAAAAAGTATTAAATTTAGGAGTATGCTAGGCTTTTCACGGAAGACTTAATCGCTTTGTCGGAAGATTTTTTGCTACTATTAAGTCTTGAAATATTCATTTCAATCTATCTCATTCTCATTGGAGGCCCATATGAAACATAATAGGCTTCATACCGTACCTCAAAAATTTATTCATCTCCAAAAGAAAATTGTATATTTGAAAAATTGAAACTTAAATGACAACAGGAAAGTGGTGAAAATTTACATCCAAAATTAGAATATGGTATTTCATACAAGTTGATATGGAAAGCTTCCTCCCTTCTCCCTGAATGTTGGAAGTGAATATAGGTTACTGTAATTTGTTTTCTGTTTTATTAAGTTACTTTCGATGTAGCCTAAGTGAGTTTAACATAGGCTGAATTAACTGCTAAGCAACAAGAGGAGCGGACACGAAATCGGCCTGAGTAGTACAATCTGGATCAAAAACAAAAACTTTGAAATTAAATCTTACCTTTTCTGCTACCGATGAGTAATAACGCGGGTATGAGCTTTCTTCTTCCCCGGTATAAGTGTAATAGAAGGCTTCGTGACGTCACCATAAGATCAAATATGATTTTTTTTAAATCGCATTTTTGGACCGAGAACGCGGTTTTGGCTCTAGCAAAAGCCAGTACCCGACTTACCGACTTCAACAAATATTACTTTTTTACGATGTCACTTGATGTCACAATTAACAATTAATTGCAAAATATGTTTTCTTAATTTACTCAAAAAATATTGATCGTAGAAACGCGATTAAAAGCTTTTTCGGGAGATCTTAACAAGGTGACCTCGATAAAAGAAACCCTACAATAATCAATGATGAATTGGCAATGCAGCAACAAATTCTTTGTTAAAGCATTTTAAGCTGTCCAAGGATGCTTCTTGCCTTTTTTCTGCACCCTTCAACTCGCTCTGTAATGTCATAACGCTCCTGGCACAATTATTACAGTCTTTTGCTACCAGAGATCATCATTTATCATTTTTACAAAAATTGTAACACTTTTACAAGATCAGTTTAGTTAAAAACTAATTTGTGATCTCGTTTCTCAACCGATGCTCAACTTTTTCAAAAAAAATTAAAAGGTACGTGTTTCAAGGCGATTCCAATAATACATGACAGGTACGCTTACCATTAATTTTTATACTACAAAGATGAACTTTAAGACCTGTAATGTAACTTTTTATTTTCCCAAAAATGTGGTAAGCTGAGTATAAACAGGTTACTTTTATGTATAAACGTTAGGATAAGGTACTAGCAATTAATGATATTGCAACAAACGCCACTCATTCACCAGTAATACGGCTTCGCAGAGTACTGAGGGACCATCCACCACAGTGAACTAGTATAGGTCCCACAAGTGTTGCGATCAAAGCTATGCTTTATTAAAAGCATCTAGCTTTTTGTCGGTCACCAACTGCACTGAAGAGACCTAATAGTTTGAAACAGTATCACGGTCTGCAGTTAGCTAACTAAAGAAATTTGTTTTCCAATAATATGTTTTTCTAATTTGTTAGGGCTAAGTATTAGTTCATAATGGCTGATCAAAATTGGTTGCCGGTGGCGCCTCGTGCCTTTGAGTTGCAGCCCCCGAAGCTTTTTTGCGATCTGATTTTTTTTCAAATTTTTTGTAATGTTAATATTTTTGTAATGTCACAATTCATACCTTATTTACCAATGCACCCGTTTATGTCGCTGAAAAGAAGAATTTTCCTATAATTCTAGCACTAAAGTAAGTGAGCGTGTGACACAGGGATTCTATGTGACAACATCATAATCGTGCGTAGAACGAGCTGCAGCTGCAGCGCCCGAGATTGTAATTGTGTAAAGCGATTTGGTTACTTCATAAATGTCTTAAGTTCCAGTTTTATAGCAAAAATTTTTGCCACTGCAAGTATTGTCAACATAACCAATCCAAATCTTTTTGTACAACGGAATATCTCTAACTTTTGAACACCGTTTGTTAAGCTGCAAAACATAGCAGCAGGAAGGGCAAAATCAGTAGCGCCAAAACACATGACGTATCTGCCTTGCTTTCACGGTCGTTTTGATTATTGTCACTTTTCTTGCGACGTAGCAATTCCCGCTAAGCTTGCTGATGTTATGGCTCTAAAACAGGGCTAGTTGCCGTAGTTGTAAGATTGTTTGTAGGTAAGCAAATTCAAATGTTGCTTTTCAGTTGTATTATTTAATGAATTAGGCAAAATAAATAGGAAGTAAGAAAACTTATCTAAAGGCGAGAAAGTTGTTTAACTTGTTTTTTCTCTTCTACCAGTCAAAAAGGTCGTCATAAAACTTTGCCTTTGTTATTTGAATATCCGACTATCACAACTGCGTTGGAAAATCTTGCTGCTGTACGCGACTAACCAAGAGTGGCTGAACCTCTTACGACTCCTCCTAGATTGAACCTGCATAACCGGTAAAAACGGAGGAATAGGGGGCAAGGCATCGGATCCTCGTTTTCGGGTGGGGCAAAGGCATTGGTTTTCCCCAGCCGCCAAAATTTATCTCCACGTATTTTACAAAAGTTTCATTTAAACGCCACTCGCCCGACTGCCCGCTTTATGACAGTCTCGGGTTACGTAGATGCTGACGACTTGGCTTGGAGACTTCGATGGTTTGATTCCACGAGCGCCGCGGCTCGTACTTTTAATGTTGGTCGGTGCGTTGATTATGGTTCTGGTTCGTGATGGTTATGGTTCGTGATACCGCATCGCTCAACCCCGAAGCCGCATTTCTTTATTGTTTAGTCACGCTTCGCGTCTACATTTAATGCAGAGGGCAACGTTAATCTCTAATTCTATCCGCACAACGCCCCCTCCGGGGGCGCTGCGTTGGGTGGACGAGTCCTTGTTGATGAGGCCAAAAGGCTGACCAGGGATAGTTCCGCCTATTTCGCTATACTGGAGTTGTTTGGATTGTGACTCTTCGTAAAAACAAACTTTTGCCCGGAGGTATGTTACGTCGTGTCTGGTTTCAGTGGACTTCGAACTCAAGTCTTTCGAGCTGATCTTCCGCGCATGCTGGGACATGTTATCATGTAATCACCCACTGCCATGAATGCCTTAAAACACCACATTTAGTATATAATCAGCGAAAGATTTTTCTATACCTAATTACCTTTTGTGTGATCACTTTTATGTAAGGATACCAGTTTTGGTTCATATTTGCACGGTTAGCAGTAACGTCAAAGGGAATCCTGGTTCAAAAGTAAACGGTACGTAAGTGTTGTGCTTTGTGTTGGATTGCTTGGGTTAGTTGCGTATACAGTCCAATGTTGAATAGCGGGTTAGCCAGGAGCCACGTAAAGTATGTTACACTTGGCATGAGTCCTAATGATGATAATGCGTCTTTATTACCGTATTTGAGGGATGGTCCCGCCTATTTTGCTATCCTAACGTTGTTGGGATCGTCACTCTTTGTAAAAACTAAAAAAATATATATACAAGGTGTCCATAAAGTCTCTTTACAATTTGAAAAAATTGTCACAAAGTAAATTGATGAGATATCGTAATAAGGGTTGTTTTATGTTAATCAGTATTTCATAAAGTTTTTATTGACACATTTAATACACTTCTAAACATTTAATTAAAAATATTTTTCACCATTTAATACACTTCTATATGGGCACCATTAGTTGCACGAAGCACATCAAGACGGTACTCAATCTCCTGCCATGTTCGTTGTAGCATAGCCTCATCAATGGCTGCAATGGCATTAGAAATTCTTTGCCTAAGGTCAGTCATGTCCCGTACTTTTGTTAGATACACAATGTCCTTCACGTAACCCCAAAGAAAGAAGTCCAGGGGAGTGATGTCTGGTGAACGTGGTGGCCATGGCATTGGATTTTCCATGGCCACCACGTTCACCAGACATCACTCCCCTGGACTTCTTTCTTTGGGGTTACGTGAAGAACATTGTGTATCTAACAAAAGTACGGGACATGACTGACCTTAGGCAAAGAATTTCTAATGCCATTGCAGCCATTGATGAGGCTATGCTACAACGAACATGGCAGGAAATTGAGTATCGTCTTGATGTGCTTCGTGCAACTAATGGTGCCCATATAGAAGTGTATTAAATGGTGAAAAAATATTTTTAATTAAATGTTTAGAAGTGTATTAAATGTGTCAATAAAAACTTTATGAAATACTGATTAACATAAAACAACCCTTATTACGATATCTCATCAATTTACTTTGTGACAATTTTTTCAAATTGTAAAGAGACTTTATGGACACCCTGTATATATGTATAGTAGACCCCACTTATTAAGTCCGCCTCGGGACCGGACGATTTTGGGCTTGTTGACCGATGGACAACTTTTTCTAAAGATTTTGAGCTAAAATATTTGTGGCTAACTCTAATAAAAATAAAATGTTTAAAGCTAATTACATTGTACACTGAAATTTGTAAAAAAAAATACTTGTACTGATTATAAAAATTTTGATATTTAAAATAAAAGAGACCGCGTATGTACACTCGCACGCAATTTACGCTCTACAACTAGTGCACTACATGCGCTGTTACTAACGGTTCCTTTAACACTAAAATTACCGCCGAGTCGATTTCGACTCGGCATGTTTGTTTATTGTAGCATTCCCACTTTATTATAGCAAAAAGATTTCTAAAAGTCTTTGACTTTTCCATTAATTTATCGTAGTTTCTAAATTTAGTTTTTCTAACTTTATAAGTTGACCGGAAGCCGACCTTTGACCCCCGCAAAATTGGCACCCCATGTATTACCAATGAGTCGATTTCGACTCAAAGCCTGGATTGGGCGTTTATAGTTATGTATTTCGACGGGAAGCACACAGTGCTACCAGCTGGTGATCTAATTATTGCCAGATAATAATCTTATTTACAAATACTGATCCGGTTCGTTTTCACAACATGATATTGAGGTCATCGCCCTCGTTTCGTTGATATTTGTTCTAAATGCCGTAACGTGCAGAAGCTTTCCAGCTACTTTGTTATAACTGTACCTAGTGTTTTCAATTTCCATTTGAGCTCAGTTGAGCAGAATCGTCAAACCGTTTTAGAAAAATCAGGCTATCAGTGCAGAATATAAAGCATCTTCGATATGTGCGTATTAGAGAGAATTATTTGCCCGAGCAGTTAGATCATCCGCAAAATAGTCGCGGTTTTTGCAAAATTGTTAGGCTATAGGTCTACATATATGAATTATATTACTCATTAGTTGCCTAATGACCATACTAGTTTAGTGCTTCTTTCACTTTTACAGATAAGATAGCCAAAAGATAAATTGAACGAAAGCTTTTTTTAGCAAAATTTATTTGATAACTAAAAATAGTTGATATGGCTGATCAAACTACTGCTGATGAAGCTGCGAATATAATTGTGTCTTGGGACACAGATGATGATTGTTCAGATGAAGACGACATGTATTTTGCAGATAGTTTAGGTGAAGACACTGCTGGTGACTGCTCAAATTTAGCTGTATCAGATGCCGAAAGCAGTGACAATAGTGACGATGAGAGCGACAGTGAACAAGATAATCTCATGCTACCTCAAACTACAACATTGTCATCTAACCAGGTGTTAGGAAGAAACGGTGCTTTGTGGGAACGTTTTTCATCAACAGTTACTGGAAGAATCAGGGAACATAACATTTTTACTCTCTCTTCCGGTGTTCCAAGAGCAATTGCAAGAAGTATTGTGACCCCTTATGATGCTTGGAAGCATTTTATTCATGAAAGCATCCTGAGAAATATTGTCAAGTAGGGGAAGGTCGGGACCCATGATCCACTTTTCTTTTTTGTTAAATTATTAACTCCTTGAACAAAACTAGAACATGAAATTCGCACACAACATTGCCTGTAATAAAAGCTTTAATACAACAAAAGGCATTTTTAAGAAAAACGCAGAACAATTAAAATATTTAAAAACTAAAATATCAGCATAAGTGGCTCATCGGTCCCAATAGGTAGGGTCCAATGAGCCACTAGTTTCAGGTACACAAGTACTTGTTAAACAAAAGTTTTTTAACCTTAAAACGAACATTTGAAAAGGCGCAGCTGTTAATTTGGAAAAAGAAAACAACCCAGACAAAAAGTTTACAGTTTTGTAACAAAGTTGTAGGCTAACGTGATAGGCCAATCACATATCATAAGCAGAAAAGTCTGTATGAAATTTCTTTATGCCCATAGCTCTTCTGGTAGATCCTGACAAATTGAAAGGCTGTGGAAGAACCAATTTTACAGTTTCAGCAGGAACTGAGTGAATATCTTCCACTGGAGGTTCGATAAATCCGTTGTAAACCTTTGGATGCTTTCGCAGGAATTTGATTTCTAATTCTCCATCTTCATCTTCTTCTTTCAAAATTTGCCCTACGAGATGGACTTTTCTTTTTCCCTCGTAGACAACAAGCACAAATGCCCCCTCCTTCATAGCACCATCAGTGACATCAGTATGCTCATCATCAGACGTGTCAGTGAGGCCTACTTCCGAATCACTTTCAACAGGAGGCTCACTTTCCGACTCAGAGGAGCTTTCTACTGGTTGTTTGGCAGCATTTTTCTTTTGTGGTTGGCTCTTGCTCGACTTTGCACTCGAATCAGTGATGATAGTTGACTTCACCTTTTTCCGATTGCTGTTTCTTTTTCGACGCACTGCCTTAGGGTAGGGACGCACATCTTCAGGAGTGACAATTGTGCCAGTAGTGCCACTCGTTCCAGGAACATCATTTATTGAAACAGCTAAATCATTGCTGGGGGCAGGTGAGGTTGCTCGGTTTTCATCTTGTAATGACGAATTGGGTTGATCCGTAACCATGCTAGAAAGAAACACATCTTCCGGGAAAATATTCTCATCAAGAGGAACAATTCCAGTTTTTTTGAAACCACTGGTAATGTTAGAGGGTGTAAAGGCACGATAATAAGCTGCTGAACTTAACGAAGCAAGATTGTAGATGGTCAGTGGTTGTCCCGCACTAGAAAGCATCCATTCTTGGCAAGCACAGTTAAAATAGGTTTTGAAGGGGCCATACACTGAAACATCCAATGGCTGCAACCGGTGGCTGCAGTGCGGTGGAAAGGTTATGATTGTAACTCCGTGATTACGTGCCAGGTCAACAACTGCAGCCGACAAATGACTTTTGTGGTTATCCATAACCAACAGAGCAGGATTGGAAATAGAAGGTTTCATAAATGTCAAAAAATGTTTAAAAACATCGACAAATAACTCGTTAGTCATCCAACCTGATTGGCAGGCAAGCCCCAAACTTCCATTTGGTGCTCCATTTAACATATGAGCTTTGTAATGAACGCGCGGAAAAATATAAGCCGGTGGTATCGACTGCCCAACAGCATTAACACAGCAACACATTGTGACTAGAGTGCCTCGTTCAAACGATGTTATTTGCCCAACTTGCTTTGCCCCTTTTTCCGCAATTACTTTCGGGGGTCGCTGAACTGTGGTGATCCCGGTTTCGTCCAAGTTCCAAATTTGATGAGATTGATAACTATTCCTCTCCAATACTTCTTTTAGGTTGTAAAAAAAAAGTTGAACATTTGATTTATTGAAGGCAATTGATCGAGCCAAACTTGTGGCTTCAGGCAATCTTAATGATAGCGAAGACTGTCGCCTTAGAAAGCCATAAAACCAATCCTTTCCAGCTTTGCAATTGGTCTTCCAACTGGATGGAAATTTCTTATTGTTAACTTGAGCATATTCAAATGCAAGTTGTCGACATGCATCTCTGGTAAGCCCATGAAACATTTTAGAACAAGTTAAAATGTATTTTGCCAGAGCATCTTCTTCAGGAGCAGTAAACACCTAAAAACATCAACATATGAAAACAATATTTAGCCACTGAGGAGCTAGATATAAAGATTAAAACATTTGCTACTAACTTGCTATTATGAAAGGGCAGTGCCAGGGGCATAAAGGTGATTAATAATTATTTAGTTTTTTAAAGCTACATTTTAAAAACTAAAGAATCTTGATTTTGATAGTAGGTTAAGATAGGGTAATTCTGGACAGCCAGTTGGTAACTTCGGTCAGCTAGGGGCAATTCGAACATTGATAAAATTCAAAAATTATAAGACTAATTGTCTGTTAGTTTGTTGCAGGTGAGCCTATTAATTATGGTGAAAGTACAAGCCCAGAAACCGATAGTCTACTTAATCATAGACTACCATATCAGCTGATCAACACACATACTAGCTTACCTGGGTTGTGACAAAATGCTTTTTAAAAGAAGTTAGTGTAAAAGTTTCTCCATTAGCTTTAGTATCTTTTACATATCTTGTCAGAGTCATTCTATCCACACCATTTGCTTTAGCTGATGCTCGAACAGACAACTTTCTTCGCAAGACATCCTCAACAGCATTTTTCATTTCATCAGCAGTGAAATTTGCACGATTCGTTTTTCGGACTTTTTGTCTTGGCATTGTTTAAAAGTTAATCAATTTTACGATTTTTTAAACCTAATAAGAAGAATAATATTAATACAGAATAGGCTATATATAGCTACTGTAGCAAATTGACGATTTGAAACAAAAATATGACTTTGACCACATAACATATAAACCTAATTTCGGTAGCCCACCAGAATAATCAAAGCATGAAATTTCCATGATTCATGGCTGTGAGAAGATTCTGCACATAACCGGAGCATGTGAGTATCATATTATGCACAGATTTTGGCCCAAACAATTTTTATAAAGCTTTATTACATGTAAGTTTAGTTCAACCTAGCATGGGCACCCATGAGCCACCAGCAGCCATGATGGCTCATGGGTCCCAAACCATAACATATTTTATGTTAAAGAAATTATTTCTTTAAGCTGACTAGACTTGCATTAAAGTTTTGTAGCAACCTTAACTTTGTGACTATACCTTAACAAGAAACTTTTGCTCGATCTATATCATCAATACTGCATTTACAATATTCGCTTAAAAGTGTAGCTAAATATTTACTTTTATATGCCAAAAACACACATCTCACTGTCATTTCTGAAATGCAATAGCCAATAACTCACAACTTCCACGCTGTAACTACTCAACCATAAACTTTATGAATCTATCAATAGGTGGCAGTAATTCAATTTAAATTTCTAGAAACGAGGGTGCCTCATCGGTTTCGCTATGATCATGGGTCCCGACCTTCCCCTACACCAACGAGGAAGCGCAACGCAGAGGTGCTACTTCATTTTTGTTGGATTTGCAGAAACTTCAAGTTTTTATTGGTCTACAGTACGCACGAGGAATCTACGGAAAAGGCCATCCAGTTGCTTTTTTGTGGAGCAAAAGCTATGGCATTCCAATACTTTACGAAACAATGGGGCGCAATTTGTTTCTCGAAATTTTGAAATTTATGCGATTTGATGATAAGCCAAACAGAAACAAGCGAGGACCTGATATTGACAAGTTTGCACCGATAAGAGTAGTCTTTGAAATGTTTACCTCACCGTGCCAAAGGAAATATGTGTGTGATTTTTCTCTCACTGTCGACGAACAACTTATGCCTTGTAAGTCACGGTGCTCTTTTATTACATTTATGCCCAACAAACCCGACAAATATGGAATAAAGTTTTGGGTAATTGTTGACGTAAATTCAAAGTATGTCTCCAATATTATACCTTATCTCGGAGCGCAAGAAAAAGGTGAACGTGGTGGTGTGCCTCTTGCTGAGTCGGTTGTTATGAAGTTAGCGCAACGTGTAACTGGAAAAGGATACAACATCACTTGCGATAACTTCTTCACCTCCTTGCAGTTAGCAAAAAGGCTTGCAAATGAAAAGATTTCCATTGTAGGAACAATGAGGAAAAATCGAAAAGAATTGTCAAAAGAAATGACAGAGGCAGAAAATGGAGGTCTACATTCAAGTCAGCTCTTTTGGAATAGCGACAGTGGAGGCCTCTTTGTAAAGTATCAGCCAAAATCAAAGAAAACAGTATGCTTGCTATCAAGTATGCATCGATCACCAGATTTGGACCAAACTACGGTAAAGAAAAAGCCAGAGATCGTACTGTTCTACAATAAAAACAAAGTTGGAGTCGATTGCTTTGACCAAATGGCGCGTCTGTACACCACACGATCTGCAACTCGAAGATGGCCTATGAGTGTTTGGGGAAATATGCTGGATATTGCTGCAATCAACGCTTGGATACTCTATAAAAAATCAACACGAAAACAGATTAGCCGACGAAAATTTATTCTTTGTCTTGTGGAAACACTCATCAACAGAATGACAAACAATAGCGCAGACAGTGACCTCCCTCAATGTAGACCAAACAGCACTGCAACTCGGAAGCGTCGGCATTGTCATGGAGCAAATTGTAAGAATATGACTGTAACATTGTGCATGACTTGCAATCGTCCATCCTGCGGAAGCTGCTCACAAAATAACACAAGAGTTGTGTATGTAAAATGCAAACAGTGTGCTTCATCCCAGTAAAACATTACGGTTGCATTATCATCCGGTATTTTATTGACATCATTTTAGAATAAATACAATTTTTGCATATTATTTGCATTTTCAGTGATTGTTGTTGGTCAAAAAAACATATAGAAACTCACTTAACAGATCAATTATAATGTTGAGTCGAAATCGACTCAATGGTAAGCGAAGGGGTAAATAAATCGCGGTAAACCTAGTGTTAAACTTGACGCACTTCAAACGCACAACTACAATAGCAAAGTTTTTATCTTTTTGGATAAAGAGCAGCATTAATTTATCACAAGAACGGTGTTTGATACAAAACAGTATTTACTACCATCAAAACAGATTCTTAGATATGAAGGGTTGCTCCATATAAAACATAATCAATTTTATGACACGAAGAATTTGTGACAAAACAGAAGAATTTTAAACAGTAACTAAAATGCTTGATGTTTATCCATACAGAGAAAAAATTAAAAATTACGTAATGAAATTTGTTAGGTATGAAGCTTTTTCAACGAATTCAAAATAATTGCCTGAAAAATTTTGGGCTTATTAAACGGGTTTTTGGGCGTATAAAGCGAGTTTTGTTAACACTCTGTCAAATGGAAGAATTCTGGGCCGGACGAATTTGGGTTTAATATGCGGGTAAGCTCATAAATTGTGGGATTGATAAGCGGCGTTTAATGTATATTTATTATATAAAGCGCAATTTTGTCTGTCTGTCCGTGTGTCTGTTTTAACTCCTCTAAAACTGCTATAGGTACAACCATCAAACTTTCCACGATTGATCACTACCACGTATTCGTGACGTCATGATGACGTCATAATCAAAAATATTTTTTTCAAAATTGCATTACTTGAGAGAGGACAATTGCTTTTGGCTCAAACGAAAACCAGCTTCCGACTTACCACATTTCAAAAACTTTCATTTCATTTGGGGTCGAAAATGACGTCACAATCAACGATTCATTGAACAATCTGTTTTTTGTTTTTTCTTAAAATGTACTCATCGCAGAAACGCGATTAAACGCTCTTGTACGAGATATTAATAAGCTGCTTTTGACAAAAACATCTTTACAACAATTAATGTTTATTTGATTATGCTACGAGCACTTTTTTTATTTAAGCACTTCAAACCCTCTAAGCATTTTTTTCTTTATCTTTTTCTCTTGCACGCTTAAACTGGGTGTATGACGTCATAATATGTCTCGTACGATTGACACAAATCTTCGCTACCGCAGATCATAATATCAAGATGCTGTCAAAAGTTGCAACCTTTTTGCAAAATTAATTTATTTAAAAACCAATTTGTGACCTCATTTCTCAACTGATTTTCAAACTTTATTCAACAAAATAAAGGTTATTTCAAGGTGAGTCCGATAGTGTATAATATGTACAATCGATAGTTGATTTTAAACTGAAAACACTGAACTTTAACACTTGTGGTGTAACTTTTTACCCCTCACAAAACTGGTGAGCTCAGTAAAAACAGGTGACTTTAATACAAAAACGCTTTAATAAAGTACCAACAGTTACTATCTATTGAAAGCTTAGGAGATTTTCTTTCCAGCAATATGTGACTCCAATTACTTGAGGCTAAGGATTAGTTTATAACGGTTGATCAAAACTTGGTTGCAATACATGATGTTTCATTTTTAGTTGTACAATTATTCTACTAGAGCTAACACACTTGCAATTGTTAAACAAAGTTAGCTCTTTGGTACATTTTGACTACTTTTCCTCTCAAGCGTGGTTGTTCTGCATTGTTTGTCGACGTTTTTAAAAACATCCATCAAAAACTGACATCTCCAAATGTTTATGAAATGTAGTCTACCAGTTAAAAACACTCAAAATTGTAGTGCCTGCAGTTCACAAAATTGCAATTTCTAGAAAAACTAACTCCTTTGGTACATTTTGTCCATTCTTTCTCGATAGCATGGATCTCTGGCATTATCAATCAAATTATTCAAAAGACTCAAAGTCTACAAATTTTAATATGTAGCCTACTCCAAGCAAAACACTTGGTGATTACCCTAGAAAGAGACAATGGGGTAAACATGGTCCTTTCTTATCGTTTGCAACAAAATGCAAGTGTCGAGCTACATATGATCTAAATGTTGAGACAATTTCCTTTGCAATTGGGCAAGGCTGTTGCAGCAGCCAGCTGATTTGATGTTCTTAACCTCGACAATATTAATGGGGGCTCCCGCTACTGCTATAACTGAACTGTGGGTGCTTCATTTTGGGTTAGCTTGCTGTTTGCATGGCGACGTTTATCCCAGGGCCAAGGAACATGCACGCAGTCAGAGACGTTAGTTCATATTAATTTGCCTACAGTGACGCAAAGGTGGTAAGTAGCAATCCTAATAATAATGGCTCAAAACGCATTGTGACGTCATAATATTAAATGACATCACAAAGCTTGCCACTATTTAGTGAAAACAGCAGCAGGCAGCACAATTATCCACTATCATTTTGATACCAAACATGAATGGTAAAGCCCATTACTGATATTTGCAATTCAAGGATAGGCCTATCGGTACAAAACACTAATCTTCATTTAAAAGTAGGGAGGTGTGGATTAGGGGCACAGTTAAATGCAATAAATCCCAAATTTAAGAAAAGATCAAAATTAAACAATAATAGCATCAATCTGTAAAACTGGATTAAGAAGAAATGTTTTTGTTTGAAAAGAGCGTAATAGGCATCTATTGCAATAGATTGTATGACTTAAAGGCAAGGCAGGACCCATTTTTATGCTATGGCCAAATTAAAGCAAACAGCACAGGCAAAAATCTTAATGTCACCGATATTAATACGAAAGCGGGCCTACCAAATCGTTGAACATGTCTACCACCAAACAGCTCATTTCTTTATGAATCAAAACGACCACCATTTGGGCGACGCCATCAATTTCGACTATGTTTTATCTATCCCCCCTACTCTTTTAAAAATTACGAATGCTAGTTTGTGTCATCGTTCTTCCTTTTTTAATACTTCTAGTCTTGATTAATAAACCAACATGATCACCATTACATGTACAGGAGCTATGGCTTATATTTAGTAAAACATTTTATTGCTGCTATCACAAAAGTTTGTCCGATTAAGCTGGCGCAGCTGCATTAATTGATGCGTTTTAAATCGGCACGGGTGATAGTATGGCCTGCCGGGTTGAAATCGCACCATAATTAGGTGAAACATTATTTTCTATTTTGCTTGATAAAAGCTTTATAGAGCTACCGGAATCAAATCTGAAAATTTGAGAAAAGCAAGAACTTATTTAACTTCTATGAGCATATCTAAGCAAAGAAAAACAATATAAATCATAATGCGTAACCAGCAGGGACTTAAGAAAGTTTGAGGCGAAATCAAAATTAACAACGTCACTGTGTTAAATCGCACCACGTGGAAGATATTATTGGTATTTTGCTTTATAACAGCTTTATAGAGATACCAGGGTCAAGCCAAACATTTGAGGAAAAGCATGGACACTTTAAACTCCCCAGGGCACGTCAAGCAGGGAGAAAAGAACATGCTACATAGGCTGATGCGTAGCCAGTGAGAACTTGAGAAAGTTTAAGGGGAAATCAAAAGAAAACAGCGTCACTGTGTCAGATCGCACCACACGAAAGACATTTTTGACCTTTTGCTTTAGAATAGCTTAATATCAGAAATGTATTTCTTACTTCCAAACCATGGGAAACGCAAGGCTCCCTTGGGTTCGTGTCAGCAATGAACAGAGCACATAGATATAATGCATAGCCAGGATTTTGAAATGAGATATTCAACTAGAAAAAGGAGCACAAAAAGTCGCGAACATCTTAGGTGCAGAAAACACATAAACGTTTAGTAACTCTTCATACAAGAGCCTGACAGTTATAGCCTGCTTGGTCTACTAAACAAACACTCTCAATCCCAACATTACTGACGGGGTCTTTTCGGGTGACGCCGTCATATATGCTATAAAGCAAGGATTTTTTCTTATGCTGATATGCTGCCTGTTATGGTATTTCTGTCGATACTCTACATCATTGTAATAAAATCCCAGGTTTTAGAAAAAAATCAAGATAAAACCATAACCATAACCATAACAAGTTGTAAAACTGAATATAGAGAACAATAGCCGCTTTTGTCGCTATGTCGGAAACAAGACCAATAGCGCAACCAAATTAGGAACTTAATACCACAAATATAAACAGGAAAGCGGCAGCACCAATTGGCAAAATAGACTTATCATTAAATGGTATTTTTCTTTAATTGTAAAAGCAACCACCATTTTGCCGCTACAATCAGTTTTGATTATATATAATCCCTGGTCCCTCATAAGTATTAACGATAATTTGTGGCAACATTCTTTGTGAACATTGCCAGTCATGATTAAGAAAACATGATGATCACAATTTGGTGCAGAAGAATTGTGAAAGTGCTTAAAATTCATTAGCTTTTCGCTACCACTAACACAAGAGCCGAATAGGTGAAGCCGGCTTGGCCAGTTGAACCGAAATACTAAACCCAGACATCACAAATGGAGGGTTTCTGCCTGGCAACGCCTGCAAAGCCGACTAGTAAATAATATTTAGATAACATACTTCTTTCAAGGCCGATTTTTTGGCCGATTGGCACACCGTAGCTTACCAAGTTTTGACTAGCCTACTGAAAGGCCTGATCTCAAACAAATCGCTTTTTGATTAAATTTCCTTATTTCCGAGTAACTCACCTACAATAACTCATTCCAATTTTTAATTTATTTTTTGTTTGTTTTCAAAATAACCCCTAAAGTTGGTGTTTGCCCTATACCTCTCCAGCATAAATTATAGATTTTGGTCAGCCACTTTTTTTCGCGCCAAACATGTGACGCCATATGAAACCTTCCTAATCGCGCGGTAAACACAAATTCATAAATCTTAATTATGAAGCGCCGACCCTCGATTAACAGTCGAAAAGCTGTGAGTTGAGTTTTTGATGATGAACAAGAAAAAGATTGCAGTTACCATTATCTTTTACCAGCAGGTGTAATCTTCGATCCTTCATATGAGTTGAGAGACCAAAGTGATTTTATCTGAACAAGTCTGCATACGAATTTCAACTTCATTCTTCTTACCTACCAGTAATTAATGGCCCAACAATAAGTTAGCAATTCACTTATTTATCACAGAATTCAAATATAACTCACATTTCATGGCCACCAAAAACAACAGATCACTTTCCAACCCTTTATGCAACTTTTTGCCTCAATTTGCTATGCCTATGTTAACTCTTTTGCTCCCGCGTGCATTGCGAAAAAAATGTGGGCAAGATGGCAGAGCGAAAAACTGTCATAATCAATCATCACAAAATACCCCAAATTTGTTTGTAAATCATTACTCATCTGTTTACTTCTACATCAAGTGCAATATATCGTTGAAATCTCGATTTTTTGAAGATTTCAAATATAATCAAAACAAATTTTTTTTGTTTGATTATGCAAATTACCCCCTCCCTCATTAGGTGCTGAGTTCTCTTCGAAGTTAAAGTACCCTTACCTCAAAGATCACCACAGATTTTATTTTTTTAGAAATGGTCACTAGATGATGCTAAGGAAATAAGCTTTCAAGGTACATCACTCAAAACTTACCTAAAAGCCTAGGTTTTCTACAATTTGCAACTTTCTGAGGCCCTTGACCATTTGTTAACTGGTACTGACCGCTACCAAATTTTGTTAGTTAAGTGTAGTACGGTACCTAAAATATGATCAGTTATTATCTGCTAGAGACTAGCCAAAACCATGTAACAATAAGTATTTTTGAAAAGCGAATTTCTTCAAGATTCAGAAAATATCAAGTTTAAATAGAATATGCTGTCACTAACAATGAAACAGAAGCTTTTTTACATCCCTCCCATTTGTTGAGAAACAAGGGGTATACAGCAAACTTTGATTTAGAGAAGCCAAAATTCTGCTAGCTTTGAACTTGTATTTTAGTTTTTATCTCCTTGGAAACTTGATGCAAAACAATGACTTTAGCGGTGAAATTTTTGCAATTTATTTTATGTTTTCATGCGGTGTAGTTTTTCTAAGAATTATAATTTAGTGAAGGTAATTCAAAAAATTTTGTGGGTTTTGAACTGACATGATGTACGGTACACATTTTTGATCAGTAACTATGATATAACGTTTAAAATAAACTATTCAAAGTTATATATTGCTGGAAAGCAAGTTTCCTAAGCTTTCAAACGAGACCGGTATTTAGCAACGTATCATATTTTTTACGCATCAAATATAGTTTTTTCTCTTACCATACAAATTTGTTTGGAGGGTTTGAAACCCGTAAAAAACTTGAATGTTTCTATAAGGAAATTTTTTTATTATTGCTTAAAATTTTGTCAAAGGATGCCCCAAAAGAGTAGTTTTCAGACTATGTTAATGGTAAAGACTTTTGTAAATATTATTACAATATTTGGCAACATCTAATGCTTCAAATCTATAGCTATTTTTTATATTTACCATATTTGTCCTCCATTTACGAGAAAGCGCATTGTATCGCTATGTTTTGGACGGTAAGTTCGCACTCACTTGGGAGTTGCTATTTCCGAGGGGTCTGGGTCACCTGTCATCCATATAAAGGTTGGGCGTCCCATTAACACTTTCGATGCGGCTTGGTTTGCCCGCTCGCGCTGTTGCGTGGCGGGGCTTTCTCGACGCTTTTGTCTGGCTTTACTTTATTCATCTAAAGCGTTTCTCGTCGTGAAAACTATGCAGCATTTTTATCACTTTACAATAAAATTACTTTGATTCGACATTTGGACTGATCTGCTCTGTTCACTATGCATACTGTGATTAAAAATTGCTATTTCTACATTGTTGCACAAGTAAGGCCTGCATTTAAGTTGACTGCAACTAGAAACAAATAACAATTTAGAAGCAAATAGTAACAATGTGAAAACTCGTTATTTAAATCATATACAATTAAAAAAAAGCAAAAGAAACGATTGAAGTTTATTTTTCTAAGTCTTTTTCAGTCTTGTGATAAGTGTTTTTTGGTGTGTTAGTCACCGAAACAAGGAGTTTTGCATAGTAGTATGTTGCATTCCTTCCAAAATACTCTGGTTTCTTTTCAAACTTTCTTTTTCCTGCAAACCTTGCACCTTCTCTGTGGGTATTTTTGTTTTTTGTAGCCGGATACAAGCTCATATGATGAGCTTTAAATCCACCTTGCAGTCGAGTTTCGGGATTGTATCTTGGCGTTTTTTCTGGAGGAAAAGCCTAGAATTTTATTTTTTTGATCGTGATAGTACAAGGTTTCTACAATAAAACATTCTGTCTGACCTACCTTACTTTTATTACAAAATTTTCAATATTGTTACTTGCATATAAAACTTTTTCATTTATCACAAATCTTGCTTTAAAACTTGTTAAATTTGCGACTTTAAACCACATGCACATGAAGACGAAGCTGCTAAAACGAACTAGTAAGAGAAAAACTTACCCCAAAATTTTAATTACTATAGTAAGCAAATTTCAAGCAGATCACGCGCAAAACATGTCGATAAACCTAAAGCTTTGAATTATTATGCCTTGATCACGCGTAAAACAGGCAGATGGAAAAATCGGTCTTTTTCTGACTCTTGTAATAAATTCCCACACCCAATCGATGAAATGCTTTATTTTGACGGAGATCTCCGTCACACCTCACCGAAAGTGTTAAGTGTCTTGCCAAAGGACACAGCAACCGAACTTTCCGGCTTGTTTTCCACAACCTCCCTTAAATGACGAGTGCCAAGCAGAAAAGCTATAGATACCATTTTTTAAAGTCTTTTGGTATGACTCCACAAGGGGAATGAACCCCAGGTCTACCGACTGCGAAGCGGACGCTCTAACCACTACGCCATCGCGTCGGTTTTCAATTTGTGATTTGGACCGGGGTTGTGTCGTTGTTACGTTTGTTTTACTTGAGGCATCGTTTTTAGGGATTGATTGTTGAATTTGGCAAGGTTGACCCTCAGGCGACGCTGCGGAAACTGCCTTAATTCTTATCACATTTACATCATTCCCAAGTAGACACGTAGCAGGAAAGAATACGTTGTTTTGTAAACCTGCACGTTTGAGTAAAAAACGAAGCTGTCAAAAGAAGCTTGTAAGAAACAAAGTAGATAAAGTTGGACAAGTTGTTCTTTTGTTGGTCGTCTTCGTGGAGCAGTAGTAAAGAAGGTACTTGGGGGTTAAAATAGTTTGAAACCGCCAACGATGCTAATCGCTAACACGCCAACGACGCAACAGCCAACAACGCCACCACCATGCCATCTTGTTTTTCTATCAATTGTAATATCTTATTTTCAATTTTCAGTTCTTTATCGTCAATACAAGATTTATCAAAGGATTTTTGCACAAAAGTTTAGATGACAGAAGAGAAGAGGTTAAAATAAGGGCGCGTTTCATCTACAGTAAACCCTCGTTTATCGCAGGGGATACGTTCCAAAAATAACCCGCGATAGGTGAAATCCGCGAAGTAGTCAGCTTTATTTTTTACTGTTATTTTACCATGCAATACTGTACTGCAGAATAAAAAAAAAAACAAAACCTTTTTTCAGGCCCAAAATGTGTTTAAGAAATAGAAATATTAACGTATATATCAACTTTTTTAATTTTTTTCAACTTTTTTCACTTCTAGACAACAGTAAAGCCCCTGAGCCAATCAGGATTCACTGTAAAAAAATAACTGTAAAAAATTCCGCGAAGCAGCGAAGCCGCGATAGGTGAAGCGCAATATAGCGAGGGATCACTGTATTCATTTTTGTTATACAGCTTCATAATAATTTGTTTCTGGTTCGGAGACTACCCCAAGGGTCTCTGTATCACAAACCCGTTGCAGCTTCGGTTAGTTGGTAAACATGATATCTTAATTTGATTTTTAGGTAGTAGGCTCTTGGTGAAAATTTGGCAATTTTTGTCATTTACAACTGGGCTCTTGGTTTTTCAAACATTTTTGGGTAAGAAAATCCAAAAATTAAAACACAAATTTTACATTTTCTGATGTGTGAGGAATTAAGCGGGATCTTTTGAAAATTTTATGAAAATCGGATGAGAAATAAAGTCACAAATCCATTTTTTAGTAAAATAATTTTGTATTTTTGACGGTAAAAATTTCGGGGAATCACTGAAAACACAAGATCATTATATGATGATCACGGGAGTGAAAAAGTTAACACTATGTAATATTTTCATCTTTCATTTGGACAAGGTAAATTTAATAATAACTTCAAAAAAGCCTACCGGTACGTAATTCCAGTGCACAGAAAAGGATCCGAAACTGATGTAAACAGCTACCAGCTAATCAGCTTTCTACTTTGGAAAATACTTCGGCGTCACCAGATTTCGCAGATGTACGCGTCGGTGTTCTATACGTTGACATTGTTTGTTGTTGAAGTTGCTTCTTGTTCACACAGCACGTCTGACTGATGAGAATCAAATATATTTCTGAATCATAAACCACAACATTGAATTATCGAATAATGACTTTGAAAACAATTGCCCTGCTTTTTTGTACACTGATTTAGACTTCAAACCACAACAAACAAGGTGATTCGATTGGCATTTAGTGCCAAAAATGATGACCTAAAAAGAGCTATAAAAAAGCACAACATTTAGACAATAGAACAAACCGTTTAATTAGAGATGGTCAAAATTATGCACTAGTATTTTAATAACATGCTACCATATGCATTCAATAACTTCTTTCAGTATAACCATCGAAAATGATATTCTGGTAGGTCACGATCAAAAACTAAGGTATTTCTTAAGTTCTGCAGAATTAAACAAACCCAGCAATTATTCAAATACAAAGGTCCTGTGCAAGGGAATAAGCTTCCTCCAGCATTAAGAGATACCAAATCTTTTATCAACCAGTCAAAGTAGTTCTTTGTTAGTAATGAACACTTAATTCACTTGAAACTCACATTCAGAAAATGAAACTGCTTATGACATAGATTTTTGTAATGCTTTGATTTCTGTATTTTTTTCTGTTTTTAGATGGAATATCTGAAGGTTGTGACAGTGAAATCAGAATACCCAACTGCGATCGAACGATCAATGCAAAAAAAAGATTTGAATAACTGAAACTATATTGCGTACATGTTTAGAACAACAAGTCATTTTCATCTTTTCAGGTCACACTACATCAAATTAATTAATTATTTGGGTTGATTAAATTTTATATAAACAACCTAATTGGCGATACCATACCGGTACTTACAACCCACAATAACTTCTATTTTTGTAATAGCTAAAATCCAAAAATACCTAATCCAGTTCTGGGTGTGTGACTTAAAACTATACAGCCAGCAAGAGGGTTTATATGCTTTGAGACACAAAGGAGCTATTGTAGCTACCAGGTCATCCTTGGGCAAGGCGTAGCACTTGATAGTCTCCCTTGTTAGGGTTACAACATGACAATTTTCATATGTACTTTGTGGTACCTTGTACATACTGTATATGCTTTTTTGTGTGTTTTGTTATTTGGCTGCTTCATCTTTCAGGTGCGATGGCCATGTCACTATCTTCAAATTTCAACAAAATTCTTTTCGTGTGCATGTATTGACAAATGTCGTTTTGCCATTGTCTCTTTTTTCGTCCACTACTGTGAAATTTTATTGTTTATGTATGCCGATTTGGACAAAAATAAAACGAAAAATTGATTGATTGACTCTTTCGTTAGCAAAATTTATTCTATCAAAATTACGTTTTGCAAGCGCTATATTTACGTATTTTTTATTCTGCCAAAATAATGCTATTCAGAGAATCGCGCGTGAATGGATGGCTGGTTGGCGAAAATTGATTCTTCCCTCGAAGAGATCAGAATTGTAGCATTTGATACAGTGGTTTGTCAGCTGATATGGTGATTGTTTTAAAGAAGAAAAAGATAGGCTGCTTTATAATTGTTACATTGAACTAATCAACGAGCTGAATGATGAGGTAGGACGAGCTATCCTTAAAGAGTTAAACCTACCAGTGATGACTCCCAGAAAATCTGATAGTAGTGTGGCTATTGGAGATATAGAAAGAAAATGTTTTATGGCTTTGCGACGTTATGAACTTGAAGCATATTCTGCTGTTGTAACTGCTTTGCGTGCAGAAGGAAGTTTAAATGAAAGCAAAATGGTTGTTTTAAAACAGCTCCAAGAAGTTTTGGGAATATCACTGGAGAGACACAAAGCTGAGGTATGAGCATGGACTAGTTACAAAAACGTAATATTAAGTGATACAATAAGAACCTAATTAAGTTAATGAATGCAGTGTGTGTAAGATTGTTAAATGTTCAGTTCCAATTATTGCCTTCAAGAAAAATTGTTCAAATTGGTAGACTATAAAACCCATTTAGAGCCCTTGAGACATCTAAGCGGATTGTAAAAGCCAAAAAATCGAGGCTAACGTGATGAATTTTACAGATAGTTCACCCTTTTTTCAATGGTTTTTTGTTTTGAGGCTCTTTACAACTTTCAGGCTCTGATGCAATGTACAGTATTTGTTAGATACTCTTTAATGAGCTCTGGTTTCAGGCACTCCCAATAGCCACCTGGCTAGCTCATTAAAATAAGGCTTTTCTTCTAAAAACGTACAGCTATCTTTTGTCAAGCATTTAAAATAGGGTATTGAAAAGCAAGCAAGCTGTTGTTGCTTAGTTTGTAGAAGAAATTCTGTAGGCTACTGTAATAAAATTGGCTGCTACCAATACTGCAGTATGCCTGCACAAACGTGTTTAGTATTATACAAGTTATTTAGGGTACTTGCCATCATAGTTTAGTCCAAAGAGTAGTAGTAGCACTTGTATTGCAATATTTTTAATGGCCTAGAATTGTAAAGAGACACTAATGATTGTTATTCCTAGTTAAGGTAAAGGAAATGGTTCTTTTGCCACTAATGGTATTTTACTCTTGCAGGCTATTTTGCCCTCATCATTCATGTGTGTTTAAATGGGCATATTTGCTACAATTCTGGTGATGGCGCTGTGATATAGTGGATATTGCAACTCCCTTCAAATGCGATGGTTATGGGTTTGAATCTTCACTGGCAGGGTACTTAAGCCAAGGCAATCGACACTGGAGGGGGCCCAGTATGTGAATGTTTAGGGGAGTGTACTCTGGCGCAGAGATGCCAGACTTGGCTAATTTTAGCCATTTTGGCTAATTTTACAGTTCTGTTAGCGTTGCTGGCTAAAAAGCAAATATTCTTTTTAGCCATTGCATTTTTGGCTAATTATGGCTAATTGTGACTGTAGGGTCACTGGCATGTTTAGCCGGTCCACCAAGACCGTTGCCTACTCTGCACCACTTGGAGGTACATACCAGCACTTAGTGAAGACAATGAAGCCTCTGTACCCAAACTCCAAATTATATTTAATTTAGCTGGTGGTCGAATACAGAATTTCTATACTTCAACTGTCTCGCACCTTACAGAGCTAATAGAGTCATGTTGAAACAGCTAAATTTTTAAAATGTACTTTTTAATTTTTAAGGTTTTGCAGTCTATATCAATCGTTTTTGTTAGAAAGGTGCTTGAAAGCTACTTGCAGTTAAATTTATAGAAGACATGATTTTCAATAATTTTAATTGTGGTAAGTCACTTTTAACAAAGAAGTCGCTGATGAATTTGAAGAGGTTATGAAACAAGCGTTTTGATTAAAAACAAGAAGATAGGTTTTTAATCAAAAAATACTTTTATTATATAACAATGCCTTTCTTTAATCATTTAAATAAAACATTCAATTTTAACAAATATGTTTTGACATGGTTTTACACAAAATCATTAGGCTATGGCTAATTTTGGCTAAATTTTTACTTAGGCATGGCTAAAAGGGCTTTAGACTATCTGGCAAGCCTGCTCTGGCGTACAATTTTTTCTTAACTTGCCATAAATTGACCAATCAGAAATGACCAAAATCACATGTTCAGTGTGTTATTAAAATTAACCCATCACAAATGTCTGATGATAAAATAGTTTCCAAAGGTAAAATGGCATTGACGGCAAAATAAACACTGCCTTAAGTAAATCTCAATGCTGAATATGTGCTTCAATGCTATATGCTTCAGTGCTTCAATGCTAATGTTTATTATGTACATTTAAAACTAGGCAGTGGCTATTTTGCCGTCGATGACAATTTGCCCTTGGAATCTATTTTGCCGTGATCATTCACATGTGTTTATATAGCCTTATTTGCTATAGTTATGCTAGTGACACTGTGGTGTAGTGGATAGAGCGCTGGTCATGAGATACCATGCTTGCGGGTTCAAATCTCAGCTGGCACGGCATTAAAAGAAAGGCAGTGTACACCAAAGGGGCAGGCCTGGTAAGTAAATGTATGGGGCAGTGTACACTGGAAGGGAGTGTACAGGGTGGGGGATAGAGACCTGGCGGTGCAAAATTTTTTAAATTGGTTTTTAAATTGACCAATCAGAAACGACCAAAAGTCACATGTTTAGTACATCATTTAGATTGACCAATCACAAATAACTCACGGCAAAATAGTCTCTGAGGGTAAATTGCCGTCGACAGCAAAATAGCCACTGCCTTAAAACTATTAGTACGACTGATCTTGTAAATTTGACCTTACCATAGTCTTGGGTCTGCTGATAGCTACTAGAGCATTATTTTAGTTGTAGACAACTTAGTGAGTGCACATGAATCCCAAAAAAGAGTAGCCTACTTATTTACAAAGTAAACTGGTTAATCAAATTATCTCCAAAATGATTATTAGTTTTTCATAAATCCAAATTTTATTATCAATATCATCAAGCTTTTTAGTTTTAAATATCCATTGTCTACTTCTAAAATTTTTTAATTAAACAAGAGTCAATAAATAGATTATTTGTAGGTTCGTCGTGCTGCTAATGATGAAAATCTTGCATTTATTGCTATGCAAATTCAAGGATATGCATGTGATGACAACTGGCAAAAAGAGGGTCATCGACCTTTGGGAATTTTAAAGCATCCTTTGCCTATCACATCATTAACCAAACTTGCAGATGAAGTTGCTGACACCCTTGTCAATCACACTAGTAAACTTAAATTCGATACTGTAATATTAGTCATTTTGTATTTATAAATTTATTTACTAAAGTGTAGAATGATTTTTGGCAATTTTAAAAAACTTAATTTGAGTTATGGTTTAAATTAAGGTCAGATGATTTTACTTTTTAGTATGAATTGTTGTTACTAATTTTATACTGAGCAGGCATGGCCGGCTTTACCCATGTGGTAACTGTGTGAATAGTAACAAAAAGTTAAATGCTTTTTCTGCACATTTCAATTTTCACAACTTGGTGCATTTCTTTTCATATCAAAATTTGTGAATTGTAGATCCTGGCTATGCCTTAAGTCTATGTACTCTGTTCGATGTTTATGCATATCCAAGGAAGCCGTGTGTTTCCCTTAGTTTGGAAGTAGGAAAGGCATTTCTTTCATTAAGGTATTTTAAAGCTAAAAGGTAGAAATGTCTTCCATGTGATGCGATTTCACACAAGGGCGTTGTTTTCTTTTGATTTCTCCATAAACCATCTCTAATCCCTGCTGGCTACACATTATGTTGCATGTTTTTTTCCTACTTAGGCGTGCCCAGGCCAGGGAAGTTAAAATGGGCCTTGCTATAACCCAAATTTTTAGATTTGATTCTGGTAGCTCTATAAAGCTATTATCAAGCAAAATATCAAAAATGTTTTTCCATGAAGTATGCTATGCTTTTCTCCAGCAGGTCATGCCATCACCTACGCAGAGTTTAAATGTATCATTTAAGGCAGTGGTGCTGGCTTCAAGATATAGGTAACATTGGTGAGACCAGCAAACAAAAGTTTTGGTAAAAAGCGGCCATAGCTCCTGTACATGTAATGGTAATCATCTTAGTCTATTGTCAGGATTGGTAGTACTCACAAGCAAAAAATAATTTTACAAACTTTTATTGATACTTTTAAAACGTAAAAAGGGGTAAGGAAAAGGTGAAATTTAGTCAAAAATAATGGTGGTGACGATATGGTAGTCATTTTGACAAATCAAGAAATAAGCTATTTAGTGGTAGACCTATTTTACGATTTGGTGTATTTTTCGTATTTGTATGTGTCATATGAAGCTCTTTGGCTATACAGTTTGCCTATGCTCTCCCATAGCAAGAAAGGAGGCCATGCCTTCATCCAAAGTCATACACCTAGTTTTAGTAGGTGCTTATTAAGCTATTTTCGAGCAAACGCACTCCCTCTATGTTCAGTTCTGCAAGTTGATGCACCGATTAGTTTAATTTGGTCTTTCTCAAATTTGGGATTGTGTTACATTTAACTTTGCCCCTAATTCCTACCTCCCTACCATTTGATGAAGATTAGTCTTATGTATTGGTACAAAGAGCCAAACAATCACAAACATTGGTTTTTTGAGAAAATCAGGAAAACGAAATCTGCAATGGATAACCTGTATAGGGGCAAAGCTGGCTTTTGTTGACCAAAAAATACTTTTTTTCGTAAAGAAAAAGAAGCAAACTTCTCTTGTATGCAGTGAGATTTTACACAGGGAAGTAGTATCCCCCAAAATTTAATTAAGTCCATGGCTTGGATGTGTTACTCAAACTAATGTTTTGCTGTGAAGTGCTAAAATGACGCACAAACTTAGTAACTATTGTTGCGACTGGTTTGCAAGCGGATAGCTTTTCTTAAGACTTTTGAATTTTAGTCGTTGCAAAATATTTGAGGTATGTGAGTTATCTGTCTTAAATGGTTATAAATGAGTGCTCTCAGTTGTGCTGGCAAAGCGTGATTAAGAAACAAAGGAAAAACGATTGCTTACCAGAAATGTGGCATAGCGTGTTCAGAAAAAAACATGAGAAAAGGAGTGCTTAATGCAGAATGCGCAAAAAGGAATTACGTTTGTTAAGTTTCACATAACGCTCAAATTGTTAAATGTGTTTTATTATAAGCACCTTGTTTATACAGTATCTTCGGAAAAAGTTTTAACTGCGTTTCTACGATCAGTATTTGTTGAGAAAATAAAGAGAACAAATTTTACCATTAAGCGTTGATTGTGACGTCATTTTATCCCCTAAAGAGATGAGATATTGGCCAGTTAGTAAGCTGACACTCAACTGGGGTAATGATCAATCATGCCAAGTTTCATGTTTGTGCGCCCACCAGTTTCGAAGGAGTTAAAACGAACTCACGCATGCACAGGCAAAACTCTGCTTTATAGAACAGATTGTATGTGATTCTACGTTTCACTCAATACAGAAATATTTTATTTTTTATCAATACTACTACGATACCGGTTATTTATTTTCTGCTATTAAAGCGTATGCTTGTACGTGTAAATGCTAATGATGGTATCAAGAAGGCTAAAGAAACAATTTATTTCAACCCGAAAATTTCAAATTTTATATTTTGCATTATTATGCTTGTTACTACCAACTTTAGCCCTGCGTGACTTCTTATTTGAAATTAAAAATACTTCGTTTAGACCTGAAAGGCATAAGATCAAAACGAGCCTGGTTTTTCAATTTTTATACATACATTTGATTTCTTGCATGAGGCTCTTTTTAAATTATTACTATTCGAAGTTTAGAAACAGGTTCATTTATTTATATTTATGAATAGGCTCCAGTCACACGCATAAAGACATTGAAGAAAAAGTAGTTCTTCCTCCTATTGAACCATATGTTGCAGTGAGCAATGAATTGTTCAAAGATTTACAGAAGTCTGCGGATGATGAAAATTCCAGTGGTAAATGCAGCATAGCAATTTTCTTAAGGCAATAATAGTAGACCTGCAAAAATCAAAGAGATGCCAATAATTGTGCTGCTGTTTTTTAAGAAGTAGATGTTGCTATGCGGAAGCAAGCTGTTTTAGTTTTTCCACAAGCAATTTTAATGATATAGATAGACTACTCAAACTTCTGCAATTTACCATCAAGTTGCCTCAAAGCCAAGTCGCCTGGAGTACGGTTTTTTTGCACCTATGTTTGAATTAAATTAATGATTTTCTTTGGTTGGTCAATATCAACGAGTGGTAGATTTATTAGAAGTGATTTAAACATCCTATCTCTTGAGACATCAAAACTTAGCACTTTGAGGCAAATTTGGACAGGCATCTTGTACTTAATGTGCTGTCATGTCTCAGAAGTCTGAAAATTGGAAATGCATTGTAACAGTGTGTTCATTCTGTTTGATTGAGCTGCTTTACATTTTTCCAATCTTTTGTCAACTTGTTAGATCAAAAGCAGTGCGAAATGCCAGCAATCGAAGAAATTGAAGATGTAAAATTATCGCAAAATCCTCAAGATTCTATCGTTCATCTTCCAAGTGGTAGAAGAGTGCGTGTCGGTCCTAAAGGACCCCCAGTTAAAGTTCCAGAAGTGTCTTCCTCATCAATGAAGCCAGCTTTAGAGAAGCCTATCATTACTTCAGAATCGTCTGTTAGTGCTTCTTCAACAAATAGTAAACCAATAGCAGAAAGCATCACAGAATCAAAAAAAGACAACCCCAATATCAATTCTGATGTATTGGAAAAACCTGTTTCTTCCAAGCAACATTTGCTTGCAACGAAGACATCAACGCTGTTTAAACATGAGCAGGACATAATTCAGTCAAGAATGTCGAAGTGTATTGATGAACAATATGTTTTGCATCCATCCCTAAAACGATTTGATCGCGAGTCGGCAGATTTTGGTCGAAGGTATGTGAACAACAAAGTGGGTTGCTTTTCATTTTTTCATTTAGACAGAACATAGAATACGCCAATTTTTGTTAAAGGCTTGGAGCCTCGATAGCAGCCTATTTACTGCGTATCAACGATCAAAATAGATCGTCTAATCTAATTCTTAAGTCATTAGCAAGTTGATCAAAACATCTTAGTTAATGTAACCGAGATTGTATTTAGCAAAAATCATGACTCCCAGAAAATTTGATGGTAGTCCGATTGTTCTTGTTGCCATGGAAATAGTCAGCTGGGTTTACACATTGCTTGGTCATAAGGTCAAGTGGGACACAGCAGGAAGAGAGCTTGTCTGTTATAGCCAAGTGTATCGCGTTTACACGAATATCAAATGGCTGTGAATGCGTTTTAAGCTACTCTTGTAATTACCCTGGTTACATTCTAGTTCTCCAGATAGTGTGTGGCAACTTGCTCATTTCAGGTTTTCCATTTGATATAATGGTACCACCAGCGCTACAAACGAGTATGTCACAAAAAGCTCCGGCAAAGTATTCTTTAAAGCTATCATGCCAAGAAGTTACACTATGATAACCATTTTTCTAGTGATTATGATTGGATATTTTCGTTGTCAGGAATGCGACCTTATGTAAACCTTTCATTGATGATTCGTGGGCGACCAAGCACAATGTGACGACTGAAGCCCGAAACAAGCGCAAGTTACCACGATCATCACTATCGATGAATCCGAAAAAGTTCAACAAGTCTATGCGAGCTGTGAGGCAAGTACTGTGGTTAAGAGGAAAAGCAGTCCCTTTCATGATACAGATCATGTTCAGATGCTTATTGGAGAAGAGTATGTCCCCGACTAACGCCTGTTTTTACTTTGGTTATCAGTATAACATGATTGCCTGATAGATTGCGTTTTAATGTTTTTTCTTAGTGGTACCGCTCTCGAGTTAATTTTAAAAATAGTGTTTGCCAAAAGTTTTTCGCTGGACGCGTAAACGCATTTACTTTAGCTCAGTGGCTCCTAAAATGAGGCTGGGAATTTTTCGGGCTGCGTGAAGCAGTTTCAAGCTGTCCGCAAAAGAAAGGTTGTAGTTTTCCTGATAGATAAAATTTAGAATGGGATCTAACTTTCAGAATCGATAATACGATACTACATGGCAACATTAAACCACTTTTCATTTTTGATAGTTTATTTACACGTACTCTAAGCTGAACGTTTTCGGCTTACGTCAAGCCCTTGTCAAAGCATCTGTAACATCTAGTATTAGAATCTAATTATAATATGAAACTAAAACTTCAAAACATTGATATAGGCTTAGGTCTTACACTATCTCAGCAAGTCAGATAATAAATACATAGAAATTTAACGTCACAGCAACATACACTAGTAACTAAATAGTACAGATTGTAAGGAATAAGACAAATGATGACGAAAACAACGACTGAATAATGATACATAACTAAACAAAATAGTGGCAAATACAATAGATTGTGACCGAACGAGACAATTAAATTAATATATTTTTAGCGAAAAGGAATAACCATTTGCATATACCTGTCTAATAAGAAGTGGTTTGCTTTGTTTAATTAACAGCGCTTCATGAATTTTCGTGTTATATTCAGATGAACATTTCTTTGAAACCGTAAATGACGAGTGCAAGTCAATTTTACTTTTAGACAAGATTTACACTGCTGTAAGTGATGCTTAATGGCACTTTTTCTGCAGTTATTAAGGTTTAAATCAGGGGTGCACAACCTTTTCACTACTGCCGGCCGCAAAACATTCTATAAATGCACTAACGGCCGCCACTAGTTAAAGTTATTTTTTACGAATTTACGTTTTAAGCCTTACAATTTAACTGCCGTAAATGCTGTCTTTACTACTCATGCTAAACATTAGAAAAAGTCAAATTTTCAAGTTTGGAGAATTTATTCAATCATAAATCACAAAATTGTACTTAATGACTTCCGTGATCTTGCACCTCCTCAGATAAACTTGCGAAGTTAGGTGGCTCGCTGGATATCCTGAGTCGTAGTCCACATTCCAGATTGCTGTGGGACAATCCGGTTTGATACTTGTTCTTCAAATATTTCATTTTTGAAAATCCTGCTTCGCACGCGTAAGTGCTTCCAAAAAGAAGAAGAGTTTTTCTGGCCAATTCTTGTAGATTCGGATATTTAACAGCTCCTCTCGACGTATCTAGCAGATCTTCTTCGTCTTTAAATTTTTTGACGAACTATTCGTCGTTCTTCAACTCGACAAGTTCCATTTGAAGATTCAATGGTGCAGTTTCGGTTTCGTCTAGATGTGGATAAGCAACTAGCCTTGTTGTATCGGAAATCCTCTCAAAGTCTAGGAAACGATTAGAAAATTCCTGCAAAACCCCATCAAAACACTTGAAAAAAGGATGATGGGAATGTCATCCACTTGAATTTTTTTGCTGTCAATCAGAGCCTTCATTTGCAGAAAGTGGAAAAAGTCACGCTGATGCAGATGACTTTTAAGGAGACGACATTTGTCACGGATATCTTGTACTTTTTTGTACACGAGACACACTGTTGGTGCCTTTCCCTGTAGAGTTTGATTCAGGAAGTTAACCTGGGTAAGAAAATTCACGAGAAAACCAAGCGACATGAGATAGTCTTTGTCGAGCAAGGGACACCCCTTGTTTTTGGTTGAATAGTATTCTCCTATTTCCTTTTGCAATTGCAGTACACAGCGGGAAGTTTCTCCTATAGACAACCAACGAACTGTGGAGTGATAAAGTATGTCCTCAGCAGATGTTTCACTTGAGCATAAAATTTCTTGAAATTGTCGATGATGCAAAGCATTTGCGCGAATAAACAAGATAATGCGATTCACACACTTCAGAATGGTATTTAAAGCAACGGATTTGGCACATAGTGCTTCCTCGTGGATAATGCAGTGAAGGTTGATGAGTTCTTTATTGTCGTATTTGTTGGGCACGTAATCCGAAAATCTAGTAACAAATCCCTGTTGGTTACCTGTCATGGCAGGCGCACCGTCCGTGCAAATGTCCCGAAGGTATTTCAGATCTAATCCAAACCAAAAACAGGCATTCTTAACTGCAACAAATATGTCTTCTCAACGGGTGCGAGTAGCCAGTGTTTCCATGGAAAGGAAATCCTCACACAATTATAAGTTTGAAGAAAGACAACGAACGAAGATTAACAATTGCGGGGAGTCGTTGGTATCTGTTGATTCATCAACAGCAAGTGAAAATAAACTTTCTTTCTTGTTTATCTTTGCTTGCAGAGAGAGTTTTAACTGCTGAGCGATATCATCTTGCCTGCGTTGTATTGTAACACGCGAGAGAGAAATTGAAGAATAATCAGCTTCCTTCGCAGGGTTAATGCACTTAGCAACGTCTATCAAGCATCGCTTCACGAGTTCGCCATCGGAATAAGGTTTTCCCGCAACGCCAAGATGATATGCCACTCTGTATGATGCTTCACAGCGGCTATTCGTGGATTTAGCGAAAGTTGTTATGCAAGCTGTCCGCTTTCGCACACTCTTTTTTAAATTTTCAATGCAGATCTTTCTCGAATCCCCTTTTAGTTTCGCGTAAGAGTGCGATTCGTGACGACGAAAGTGCTGCTTTGCGTTATCACCTTTCACAGTCTTCAAACTTGGTTGCATATTAAACACATCATAGAATGTGTTGTTGTCTCAATCATAAAGTAATCCTGCTCCCGTTTTGAATTAAATACTCGTTTTTCTTCTGTTAGTGTTCTTTTCTGTTTCAATAACATGGAAATACTTTCAAATTTTAATGTAGATACGTAATTTAAGTGCAAATATGTAAATTAAAAATGCTACCAAATTTTAAAACTTAATTCTGAAAAAATATGCTACATTAGTAAAATATGCTAGAAAATGCTAGATCCGAAAAAAAATGCTAAAAAATATACTAGAAAATGCTATATCCAAAAGAAATATGCTAGATTTCAATTTTTAAAAAATATGCTGAAAAAACTGCTTAATATATTTGAGCAAAAATACATTTTTACAATTAGTTTTTACAATTTTTACAATTTAAATAAATTATCGTAAATATCTGCTTAAATATATTTTTGCAATTTTACGGCCGCAGGTTGTGCACCCCTGGTTTAAATGTTTCCTTGACCTGGCGACCAAATGTCTGGACGACAGACACACCAACGTATACATTATTCGCATTACACAGGCATGTAAATAGATGTGCAACATTTTACATAAAAGGTAAAGGAGTATGAGATTTTAATTAATTGAGATTTTAATATGAGATTTATAAAATCGATGAAACGGTTTTTTCACGAAAGATACGTCTAACAATTTGAATTTTTTGCTTGCAGGTACATCGTCATTTTGAGTAGTATAAGGGTGTCGAAACTTATGCAAACCTTTGTTCAAAAGCCAGTTTGGATAACCGCTGTCATGGAACAAGGATATCTACTTTTTTATTTCAGTGTAAAAAACTTTTCATTCCAACAAGTAGATTTTATAAAAGCATATCTATGCTGATTTTGAAAGTGTCAGATGTTAAAGTTATGCCCATTAATAGAAGATTTAAAGTTGGAAGCATTTTTCAATTAAAATCTCATGCTCCTTTACCTTTCATGTAAAATGTTGTACATCGATTTACATGCCCGAGTAATACGTGTAAGATATACGTTGGTGCGTCTGTCGTCCAGACATTTGGTCACCAAGGCAAGGGAACATTTAAACCTTGATAACTGCAGAAAAAGTACCATGAATGATCACTTACAGCAGTGTAAATCTTGTCTAAAAGTAAAATTGACTTGCACTCGTCATTTACGGTTTCAAAGAAATGTTCATCTGAATATAACACGAAAATTCATGAAGCGCTGTTAATTAAACAAAGCAAACCACTTCTTATTAGACAGGTATATACAAATGGTTATTCCTTTTCGCTAAAAATATATTAATTTAATTGTCTCGTTCGGTCACAACCTATTGTATTTGCCACTATTTTTGTTTGGTTATGAGAAATTATTTGTTTTATTTGTCACTATCTGTAGTATTTAGTTACCGGTATATGTTGCTGCGACCTTAAATTTTTATTTATAATCTGACTTACTGAGGTAGTGTCCACTAAAATATGACAAAAATATCCTCCACTAAACGACAAAAATATCGTATTAGGACTGTAGCGTCCACTTTAATCTGGAAGAAATGATAGCTTCGAAACAGCGTAATATTCGTGAAGAAAGAAATCTGAAGTTTAGTGCTGTGTTGCTTCAGTATAAAGTGAAAGTGAGCGCATAGTGGCGGGTACACACTGATCTAGTACTACTAGCCTACAAAAGCAAAAAAAATGTACATAAAATCTGGCTTTCTTAGTAGTTTCAAAAATTCTAAACTTTTATTTTAGGCGGTCTTCTTCGCCAAGTGATAAAAAGGCAAGGATATCGGGCCCGCATCGGCTGCCTACCCACAGCAGCCCCATGCCTCAACGGTCTTTGGCCTCCGTACAAAGCAACGTTAATATCTATCCGAAGCCGTCGGAGAGCTACCCATCCCACATGAAGCCGTCATACAGCCCACATCGAGATCTCACATTCCTCAACGAATTGAAAACAACCTACCCACAAATCCCATCTTCTCCGCAACGTGTATTTCGCCCTTCCATGCAAATAGCAGGTCAGTGACTGCTTTTGGAAATCTTTGCGCAATTTAAAGATAAAAGGTCTTGAGTTTGAAACTCCACAAAAGCAATATTATTATTACTGTAGGAAGAAAATCCAGAATGTAAAGTATGACGTTGCTACTGCAGCTTGTCTGGTTTTTTTCAGATCTTCCTGAGCCAATACGTGACCAGACTCTGGTTCGAAAGCGAATCTGTAGTAAAAGACAGACTCTGAATCAGCACATGTAAGCTCATGAAGACCTGGGAAAAAGGAAGTAAAAGCAACCTTTTCTTCCAATGTCTCTATCCCTGATAGTAGCTTTGAAAAAAGCTTTAGTGAAGTGCTATACAATCGACAGATTTGTCTCTGTCCTTCACTGAAACAAATCACCGCCGTGCCTTTGCTAATGTCGTTTCGTCTTAATGTCTTGACGCAATAACGTTTAGATCAGCGTTTTCCTATCTTTTTTAACGCTTTCTTCACCACCTGGTTTATAGTTCAGGGCTTCCACGACAAATTTTTATATTTCCTCACGCACACTTCAAAGAATCATTTGGAAACGGAGTTTGTTCACACTTTTTAAATACTTTGCATGATGATACTTAAAATAGCTTACAAAGATTAGCTAAATTACATAGCGTCAACAACTCAACGCTTATAAAAACAGTGCCATCAAAAATAAACACTGTACTAACTCAGCGCAGCCGTATAATGTGAATACTGAAATTAAATATGAAAAAGCACCATTTAAAAAAACTCGAGGGCGTGGCACAGTATGCGCCACATGTAAAATAACAGGTACTTGACTTCAAGGTTTCTTCACTCGACGGAGAAATAGACTCTTGGTTAAGGTAAGAGGTCTACCGTACATAGTCCATTCACTTTTTGCTTGACTTCCGCTAGGCTGTACTAAAACGTACTAACAATCTCAAGCCATCAAAAACTCAAACTAGGTCCAAAATGCCTCGTTAGGTAAGCGTTAAAACAGTTTTTAAATTAATGGTAAAGCGAGGCGGTGAAACTATTTTTGGTAAAATTGTAAGAATAGTGGAAAATTGGAAGCTTTGTCTTCGGCAGAATTCCTGTACATGTAGCTCTTTCAACATAACCAGCCGAATATGTTGATTTTTCCTAATTTCCTCATTTTGATCATTTCCTTTGAAATTTTCTTTTATAAATTTTAGGATCAAATACTTATATATATATATATATATATATATATATATGTACTATTTTCGGCACATATCAAATACAAATAGCAGGAGTTAAATTACTCTTTCGGGGGATCAACTTTCAGGAAGTATCATTTTTCCTATTTTGTTCCAAAACAAACTTGAAAGCCTATTCTTTATTAAAGCGGTTTTTGTGCAAGCTTTTGTTCATCTCCCATAAAATCTTATTTTGTCTCCTCTGGGGAGGGGGCCTCCCTGGCGGGAAACCACTTGTCTAGATTGACTTTTAGTGCATTTCTGCACAATAGCGAAATCTCATTCAGTTCCACGACATGTAAAGCAAATCATTAGAAGTGGCGACGTTTTTATTTAGGTTCTATCGATCAAACAAAGCCAACCGCTTCATCAGGTGCATTTGCTCCTTCCAAACCTCACCTTCACAGTGTGGTGGAAACGCAAACAGGTTGTTGTTTTGTAGCTACGTGCTCTGGCCATTTGATGTCCACTGCACACTTTTTAATCATGACTGAGTTAATTCGGTTTCCTACTTCTTCCTCCTCTTTACTCTTATTGCTGAGTGCCAAGCTGGAGATCTTAATGTTTGACCAGAGAATTGAACGCAAGGTCTATTGACTGGAAAACGGACTTTCTTAGTCACTTCACTACCACGGCTGTAACGCAAACACTTAGTGGTAAATCCTACAACTATTTTAACTCCGAGATGATAAATAGTCAGTGCCCTGTCAAATTAACTGTTTTTGTGTGTGTATTTTTCAACAAATGAATGAGCAATTATTTTTTTGTAAACCTTGCACCTAATTGCAAAGCAGCATACGGGCGTAAGGGGCATTAACAATTTATTAAAATGAATATGCCAGAAAACAATAATGAGTATACCACCCAACCAATTTAGACGAGACCATCCCTGGACGCGTTTCGTCCTTTTGGACTCATCAGTAGGGCCACTTGTGCCCCTGTGACTCATCCGCAAGGCCATCAGCAGGGCCACTAAAACGTACTAACAATCTCAAGCCATCAAAAACTCAAACTAGGTCCAAAATGCCTCGTTAGGTAAGCGTTAAAACAGTTTTCAAATTAATGGCAAAGCGAGGCGGTGAAACTATTTTTGGTAAAATTGTAAGAATAGTGGAAAATTGGAAGCTTTGTCTTCGGCAGAAGGGCCACAGGGCCACCATCCCTGGACGCGTTTCGTCCTTTTGGACTCATCAGCAGGGCCACTTGTGACGGGACGGGCCCTGCTGATGAGTCCAAAAGGACGAAACGCGTCCAGGGATGGTCTCGTCTAAATTGGTTGGGTGATATACTCGTTATTGTTTTCTGGCATATTCATTTTAATAAATTGTTAATGCCCCTCACACCCGTATGCTGCTTTGCAATTAGGTTCAAGGTTTACAAATTCCTTCTTCACCTATAATTGTTTTTTTAACGATATGAGATATAAATCGTCCAAATTTAAAGTTTTGCATTCGTATTTGTTTCAAGGTCTGGCACCTGTGAGTACGATTATATCGCAAGTAACTGCCCAAAGCGATTTGCAATCTTCTGCCATTATGACATCATATACTGAAAAGAAGTTCGCGTCAGGTGCGTGTAAACCATTGGCCGGCAAACTGTGGGCCGCGTGGTCTGTGGGAGTAAAGATGATCAACTGAAAAATTAAACGACATTTTATGGTTTCATATTTTAGAAATAGTCATCATCTAGAATGAGAAGTAGAAACCATCAATTTGAATGAAAATTTTGCTTAAAATTAATAAAATTTACTTTCATAAAGTTTTTCTCCAGAAAAGACCTACTGACAAATTGTAAATATTTTTAACCTTTGTCTTAATGAAGTCTCTTCAGTGCTGAAGTGGGCCTTCACCATTGATTGAAAGGCGGATTTGTGTCCTCTAACAAAAGTTTGTAGACCAATGGTCCAAACAATCAAAGTTGGTTTCAAGAGCACGGGAATGCCACGTGAGAAGCTTCTTCCGAAGTGTGCAAGGTTCCCGTAGCTCGTTCGCTCATGCGAGGTTTCCCGCAAGCGTTGATTATTAGATAACAAGCGTTGAAGTTGAATCCGCCACATGGATCATCATGTGTTACCGGAGGTTTATAGTTAGCAGATTTTCCTGTATTTCATCGTTGAAACATATTAAAAATCTGCTTGTGTCCGTGATAAGTGGTTCAAGTCCATCATGGGCCACTGTTACATCATACAAAAAACTAGAGGTACGTGTGAATAAAGTAAACAATTTTACCACGAGCAATACACTTTTAAAAAAGCTTTTAGCCTAAGTTGGCGCTGTCTTTGCGATCCAGTTCTTACATTCGCAAAGAACTGCCTCTTTAACAGATAGAAAGCCAGTTTTAGCTCTCTTTCGGTAATTGAGCAATAAATGATGTGCTGTTAAACTCACAGCTATTGCAAGTCTTGCATGCAACTGTCTTGTATTTTGACAGGCAAACCATTAGCGGGCATGTCAGTCAACTCGCTGCCACCGGCTCATCACGTGATTGATATGACGGGAGAAAAGAGCGATTTAAGAACGGAGAGCTTGTCAGGTAGGCGTATTGCGTTTTGCTCACTCTCTTTCTCATGACGGAGGCACGACGTGAAACAGCCACAGGCTAATGCTGCACAGGTTAGGGTGAAAGCATTGCATTTCGAACCAGCATAAACTGGTAGTTTCATCACCAACCAGACGGAATGTCATTAATGGGTGGCCGAAAGTTGCCTCTTACGACATCCTGGTTAATTAGCTTTACTATTCTAAGTCAGTGAAGGTCAAGTAGCTTACATTTGATAGATTGTGCTACTTAGTGAACAATTGTTCAAAAATGCCACTTTTAACGACCAGGCTGATGTCTTAATGGAATCTTATGTTAGTTTGAGATTCGTTTAACGGTTTGATGGCAAAAAGAAAACGTTTGCGAACATAGTTACTGCAACTTGTATTTAGAAATGTTTCTGGGTCGTCTGTGCATTTCCATGGCGAGTACTGAAACCAACTATTACCGTAAAATGACTTTTCCAACTACGCTACAGCACGGAAAGCGGGCGAGTATCGACTTCAGAAAAGATTATCCTGGGTAGTCGAATGATGTATCGTAGGAGATGTAGTGCATTCAACGTGGCATGGTATTAGGAAAAAGTCGATTTTACGTCTTTTTTGAAAATGTTATCGACGCGATTGGGGCGTGATTGCTACAAACCCCCCCCCCCCCCCCCCCTTGCCTATCTCCGACTTATTTGGCTTATATCTTAATGTATTTGTACTTTTAGATGTATTGGTGCCGAGCATTCATTCTGAAATCTTTACGTCATCTGTCAGTAAGCTGTCGGATTTGGTTGACAAAAACCTTCGCGCTCATGCACCTTCCATTAAGTCGGCGAGTAGCCAATCATCGACTGCCACGTCACTCAAGTTGTCAGCCAGCCAATCAACGACGATCAGCTCTACATCTACGTCACGACTGCCAAGTAGTCGCCCAGCTACAAGTGCGCCATTGAAACTGGATAATTTGAACGTGTCGGGTACTTCTTCTGCTTATTTTGTTTGCTATTCCTCTTAGGATTGAGACGCAGTTTGAAACGGTTGTGCTTTGGTCTGTTCCACGAACCGTATCTAAATCAAACATGGGGAATACCATATAAAAACTATGTTCGCGTGAACGTTATCATAAAGCTTCCCTATAATTTATCTTATTGTTTGTAAACGATTCCTTAGGAGCGGTATCAAAGACCAGTTGTTGTTGTTGTTGATTACCCGACCCCTTCCGAGGGATGGGGGCATGGCGGAAGACCATGGAGCCCCAGAAGCCGAGCAACTCCCCAGGGTCTGGACCAGAGTTCGTAGAGAGACAGAGAGTCGCCAAGGAGTGAGCGGCGTAAAGAGTCCGTAGCTGGACAGTGCAGAATGAGATGAGAGGTGTCCTGGGACGAGTGTCCACAGGCGCTGCAGGAAGGATTCTCTGTTCTACCAATCCTAGAGACATAAGAACTTAACAGAAGGCTGTGTCCGTTGCAGCGAAGACGAGAGAGGACACAGCGAGCATGGCGAGGGAGCACAAGTTCCTCAGTGGAAATCGAGGAAACCTGTGTGTCAAAATATTTCGACGAGACAGTACGCCTCCAGTCCGAGAAAAGACGAGAGTGGATACGAGAGATAAGAGGAGAGAGACTACAAGGGATTGCAGAGGGCACGAGTAGCGCTCCCCATCTGGCTAGCTCATCAGCCGTGTCGTTCCCTGGAAGAAACGAGTGTCCGGAGACCCATTGTAGCCTGATAGAACAGGAGAGAGAGAAGACAGTTCCTGCCCGATCTGCCACAGAGTTTGAGATAAGAGGAAAGATTGAGGAGAGGACAGGGTGGCGAGGACAGAACGAGAGTCAGATAATAGAAGAGAAGAGAAATGGCAGACTTTTTGGTGCTGCCGAGACCAGCAAAGAGCGTGCAGAATGGCGCAGGCTTCAGCGGAAAAACTTGAGCATACTGGGCCTGCCAAAAAGGAAAGAGTGGCCTCAGTGCCACTGAGAGAGCAGTTGGCAAGAACGCCGCAGCCGCCCTTACCAAAAGGAAAAGGAACAGAGCCGTCTGTCCAAAGCACCAGATCATGAGTGGGGAGAGAGTCAAGGTGTGCGAGAGCCGCACCTTGGCGAGAGAGGGGGATCAGAGCGAGAGCATGGAGAGGAAAGGGTGGACTCCACCGTGAAGGAAGGCAGATTCCAAAGAGGGCAAGCAAGAAGAGCCTCCCTAGAACAAGTGGAAGGAAGCATGAGCGGGTGAGTGGACGCAAAAGCTCTCCAGGACGATCTGCAGAGTCTTGGTTTCACTCCTAGTCTGGCCAAACCTGAAATAGGAAAAGAGGTTGGGAGATGAAGAGCCCGCTCATAAGAGAAAAGAGTGAAATGAGTCAGGGTGACTCGTAGGGGAGGTAGAGAAGCCTCGGAGAGAAGCACAGGGATAGGGGAGGACGAGAGGCAGCCAGTGATGGCGCGACTGGCCGCTCGGTGTTGAGGCGTTCCAGTTTGGTAAGATTGGTAGCGCTTAGGAAGGGAAACCATCCGGGTGAAGCATTTGTGAGAAGGGGCCGAAGAAAAGATTTATACAGAACAGAGAGGGACTCCTTAGAGGGGCCCCATGAGGAAGCAGAGATACAGCGTAAGGCCTTGAGACGTGGGAAAAACTTGGCCTTCAGCGAAGACACATGCTTAGAAAAGGAAAGAGTGCGGTCGAAGGTGACCCCAAGGAAAGTTGGAATAGGATTGAAACGGAGGCGGGAGCCGAGTAGGACGAGGTTGGGTTGGAGGTTAGCTTGGTAGGGATCCACTGAGAAGAACGAGGCCTCACATTTGCTCGAATTGAGAGGAAGACACCAGTGCTCAGACCAGCCCTCCAATCGAAACAGAGCTCCTTGAGTGGCCTCCACTGCAGTAGGGACCGAGGGGGAGGAGGACCAAATGGCCAGATCGTCAGCGTAAAGAGAACAGCTGACGGAAGAAGGCAGAGAAGCCGGAAGATTATTAATGAAGAGAGAGAAAAGTACAGGGCCAAGAACGGATCCTTGCGGAACACCTCGACGGACTCGAAAGGAACGGCTTTTGTGATTTTGAAAGACCACAGAAGCGCGCCTATCAGAAAGGAAAGATTGAGTCCATCAAGCAAAGCAAGGAGGAAGGCCAGCCGAAATGAGTTTGTGGAAAAGGGCAGGATGCCAGACAGAGTCAAAAGCTTTGGAGAAATCGATAGTAGACAGGATCGTCCGAGAGCCCGGCCTGGGTTTGTTAACTCATCCGAAATGGACTGAGAAAGGTACAGAATTTGATCAAGTGCAGACCGTCCAGGGTGGAAACCGGCCTGGCGGGGAGAAAGAATGGAATTAGATTGCAGAAAGAAGAGTAGACGGGATAGAATGATGCGTTCAAACAGCTTTGATACGCAGAAGGTGAGAGAGATAGGCCTGAAGAAAGCAGGAGAGTCGAGAGGCTTTCCTATCTTGTGAATGGGAATAATGGAAGATGTCTTCCAGATGGAAGGAAAGGAATGCGAAGACCAAAAGAGATTGAAGATGTGCAGAAGAAAATCCATGTCAGAGCGAGGAAGGTGCTTTAGCATGGGATAGGCAACTTTGTCTGGACCAGTGGCGGAGGACGAGGAGAGGTTGGAGGCAGCTGCAGGAATTTCAGCGGGGAGGAAGGAGAGCAAAAGGACGAGTGAGACTCCTCCGAGCACGTGGCTCGGCGGAGCTCAGAGAAGTAGCCTCTGGCTCTGCTGCGCAGAGCCTTTGGCTGAGACACGGAAAAGTGAGATCTCAGGTAAGCGGCATAGACCGAAGCCGATTCCCTGGGAGAAGAACAGTTGGGAAAGTTAGGAGAGGAGGAAGACGAGGAAGGAGAGCCAGCGATAGAGCGAAGGAGAGAGTGTACAGATTTAGGGTTAGACTTAGGTGAGAGAAAAGAGCAAGTCGTCTGCCATGCCTCAGTCTTGGCCTTGGCGATGACTGACGAGGCGCGTCGAGAAGCGGAGATGTAAGCCTGGCGATCTTCATCACTTCTGTGAGCGGCAGCGAAAGCCTTGCATCTTTCACTAACCGCTTCTTCCACCTCAGGAGACCACCAGGTTTTAGGAGGGCGTTTGATGCGGCCGAAAGGAATGGAAGATTTGGCCGCATTCAAAATCAGAGAGGTAAAGAGAGCAGCAGCAGAGGAAAGAGAAAGAGACAAGTATTCCTCTGCTGAAGGACAGTGAGAGTCAAAATAAGAGGCAAATCCATCCCAGCGAGCTTTCTAAAAATTGAAGGAAGGGTGACGCTCGTTGGGGCAAAAGACCGGAGAGAGAGAGGGATAGATAGAAGAATTAGTAGATGGTCAGAACCCAGGTCCTGTAGCACCTCCCAAGAGCAGGAAAGAGCAAGAGAGGAGGGAGCAAAGGAGATGTCAGGGGAAGAGCGACTGCCAGAGGAGCAATGGAGAAGGGTGGGTGTGTCAGGGTCATTGAGGGGGAGGAGGTCAGAGGAGATGACCCAGTCGAATTCTTCCTCCCCGCGGGGGTCGGAAGTACCTCTTGAGTCCCAGAGGGGGTGATGGCAATTGAAGTCCCCAAGAATGAAGAGATTTCTGGAGGAGAAAAGGATAGAGGGAGAAAAGGAGTCAGTTCTGCCATCCGTTGGGGAGGAGCGAATAGGGGGGTCATACACATTGAGAAAAGAGAGCGAGGAGGAGTTGTTAAGGGAGATGTTGATCCCTACATAATCAGAGTAAGGATCAAGCAAAGAAAGAGAAGAGGTAAAAAGTTCAGAAAAAGATAGGCCCTGCCTGACGAAAATGACAACGCCGCCGCTAGCGTGCGTAGTATCGGAGGAGAGAATGCCAGACCGGGAGTGGGTGCGATAAGAGTGCAGAGCAGAGAACCTAGGAATCCGGAAAGAGGAAGAGGAGTTAAGATTGGATTCCTGAATGCAGATAAGGTCGACAGGATGGGACGAAAGAAAGTGAAGTAGTTCAGTGCTCCTGGCTCGAAGACCTCCAGCATTCAATTGAAGAACCCTGAGAGAGTCAGGAGGGGGAGTGGAGGCAGGAGACGCAAGAGAAAACCATGAGCAAGGGATGGTGGTGTAGGGGCAGAGGGAGGAGACATAGAATGGGCAGATGGGGGATAAGAGGTTTGGAGACCAGGGTGGGGCGAGAGAGCAGCGTTAGCAGAGGCAAGGCTAGATTGCACAGTGGAGGTATACGTGTCGGAGGAGTCCGAAGAGGGAGTCACAGTGATTCGGCAGGGAGGACAGCTCCAAGCGTGAGAGCTGCCAAGAGTTCTGAATTGGGATAATGAAAGTTGTGAGCACCTTAGATGGACCCATTTGGAGCAGGAGTAGCATTGAACTGACTTGCCCCGCCAGGTCACATTTCCAGCGCACACAGAGCGGGAAAAGATGGGGCCAGGGTTGGGATGAACGTTACCGCTCATCAAGAGAAGGAGGAGAATGAGGAGACGAAGAAGGGCACGAGAGGGGCAGGAGAAATGAAAGAGAAAAAGAGAGAACAGGCGACCGATTTTAAAGATGCTGTGTGCTGCCCTTCTGCGGTCGTTCAGAGGGCAGCATAGCGATAAAATAAAGGGGAGTGTCCGGGGTAACTGGGACCCTCGGGAAGGCCAACAGCCATTTCGACCCAACCCAACGGGGCTGGGGACCGCACCACCACGTTGAGGCGGCTGTTGATTGGTGCAGTCAAAGACCAATTCGAATCGGTAGTTGCTCTTTGTGGTAAAATAAATCATTATACTGTGTTATTTGATTTATGACGTCTTAGTGAATCATTTCGTACACCTCGTGACCTTCCTTATTTTTTCTCCTTACATTTGTATGAAGCGCCAAAACACTGGTAGTAAAAAGGGTCCTCATCCTTCCAGAAATGTTTTTTGCGACGCTTAAACATTGAAGCAATTAATTCAAGTCGTAAGCTATTGTAGAACCTTGCATTTCATGGCACTAAACTATGGGCTACTAATTTGTTAATTTTAAATCTCTGCTTAATGACTTTCAATTCAAAAATAATTCACGGATGATACAGAAGTTAATGTAGCTTTGAAACAAGCGCTCGCCAGAGTTTTTCGAGACTCTTATCCGTAGGGTGTCGAGTGCTGTTAGAATTGGAAGATGAAACCGCATTCGCTCTTGCAATGCGAGAGTTTGCGCCGCTTTTGGCAAAAGTTTTTTTCCGTATTTTCGATTTCCTATTTCCTTTCGCAGCTTACAAACCCCCACCGGTGATTCCAGTCAAGCCGTTGGAACGCCATCCAGCGCCCAGCAGTGTTTCAAACTCCAGCAACTCCATTGTCACCTCAAGCTCCCGGCTGTCAGGAGGCAGTCCCACGAACCAGGGTAGTCTGAAGCCAGGCATGTCACCTATCGCTGCAGCGAATATCATCAAAGTAACACCAAGACCACTCGCGAAAGGTTAGCCTTGCTTGCCGTGAAACTAACTGAGGAAAGACAACTGCTTGCTTTACCTTCCTTAAATACAAATCGACGTCATATTACAACAAACAGGTAGAAGCAAACCAGGCTCGTTAAAAAGATCTGGAGGCGATGTTTGCCTTCGTTTGTAATCGTGACTCCACCATAGATTAGTTCTGTTGGAAAAGCAGAATGTGAAAGCAGTCGAAGGTTCTGGCTCATCACTACGTAGAATTCGAACTCGTTCCATACAAGCAGTTTATTTCATGGTTGTGTACAGCTTTTAAACTTCGTTGAAATCCTTTGAAAAATTTTTTCCTTTAAACGTGAACGCAATATACAAGTAAAATATGACTTTTTTGTGCCGCAGCATCGACACCCACTGCACTATTGTGAGAATTATTTCCGACTTGGAAACAAAAGGCCCGGAGCGCAAACCTCCATTAAAGCATCACTGGTATTAGCCTGGTACGGCACCTGAAATTTCATATGCTGTGTTACTCCTATAAACAGTCTAATTGACAAAGCAGCATACGGGTGTGAGGGGCATTAACAATTTATTAAAATGAATATGCCAGGAAACAATAATGAGTATACCACCCAACCAATTTAGACGAGACCATCCCTGGACGCGTTTCGTCCTTTTGGAATCATCAGCAGGACCCGTCCCGTCGCAAGCAAAAGTAGCCCACTCATTAACGTTATCCTTAAAAAAAAAAATCCAACTATGCCCATGCAGAAGCACTGAGACTTCAACCGACGACGTATTGCGTTTTTCCATATTTTTCCATTCCATTTTCCAACGTACAATTTCCATATCTTCGCCTATAATTTTCAAAACAGTTTATCTTTGATAGCGAGTTAATAATGGTAGATGTTTTGTGAACCAGCAGGTATTGGGTGTTTGTCAAACCCTGCAAAAGCAGAAAATGAAATTATAATCAAGTATTTTTTCGAGCCACACCTTCAAAATTTTCCTTTTTTTAGCTGGTTCTCAAATAGTAACACAAATTTCTGGAGCTCGAATAACGAAAACTTTCAGTGGAGTGGCGGGAAACGTTCGACCGAGCATTATCGTCGTGAGACAAGCTGCAAAAAAACAACTTGCTGCTGGAACGGTATGCTGTGAGCTATGTTCGAGTTTTATAACCAATGTTCGTTCGGTAGTGATTGACTCGGTACCCAGCTGGACTCTCACCATTGATTCGTTTCCTTTTAGTGTTGATTGTCATGATACTTGATTACAATGATTAGTCATTGGCCAGTCGGCAAAGACGTTAAAGTGTTAAATGGTCATAATTGGTGCTTAGTCAAGTCAAGATGTTTCAAAGTCAGTTGGCAAAAAGGCTTGGTCATAGTGTTGGCATATCAAGGAACGAATTTTGGAGGGACCAAAAACATGTTTCGGGCGTTCTGTCCCTTACTTCGGTGGAGATCGACATTTTGTTGCCGGTATGCTTGAAAATACTGTCATTGAGTTTTAAGTAAATTGAGAGGCTATGACCCTTTCTTTCTCTTCTTCCCTAGCTACGCTTAGTTTCAGTCAGTTCACTGCAAGACAAGAGACCCATAGATTCTTAGCAGCCAGTATTTTTGATTCTGTAAATGATTGATTTTTGCGCAGGGAAAAGTTTTAGAAATTCCTTCATCAAAATCTCCTCAAGCGAAAGTTAAAGCAGTGACTGCGACCTCGAAGCCAGTAATCAAAGCAACAACATTAATACGATCAGCTGACACCAAGGTAGGTGTGAACCGAACATAGTATAAGTGACGTCGGCTACCCTGCTCTTGACAGCCTACCTTAGACGGCTGTTTGTCTAAAGCACGGGCTAGCCCAAGTCTGGTGGAAAAGCTAGTCATTGGTGGTAGACAAGGTCATTGAGTTAAACCTCCACTTGATTTCTGCGCTGTGCAATGTGGAAAGGACTTCACGGATTTCCTGTGATTGGTTGCTGCGTTTGTGATCGATTTGCAACTTTAATTGGAGTCGAAAAACGAGCTGTTCATTGTATTACTGCGATGTTTTTTCTATGACTTTTGATTGACAGATCTGGAGCTAACACTTCGGTAAGCTTTTGAATTTTTATGAACAGGTTCAGCCAGGTTCTGTGATTCCTTCCAATCAAGTCGAATCTTCATCGAACTCGGGAGTGCATAAAGTAATTACGAAAGGAAAAATGAGACAGGTACGTTTGTTGTTATGATCTTTATATCAATCGCTTGCATTAACGGAGTAGAATCTTTTTAAGATAAAGAGAGAGGAGCGGAAACGCAACGTTAGCCTAATCATTCCATTCTGTTCAAAAATTAGTGATAATTCGCCAGATTAGCCAACTAAAGCAGGATGACTCGGGGGGTTATGGCGCTGTTCCCGGTTAGAGCGTACCGTTACCTAAAGCTGGGGTTCACCCCGCAATGTAGCTGGTGCGGATCGTAGTTTCGAATCTTACCCGTATTGCTTTCACTGACGCTGCCTTATGACAGTGACGTATTGACCGAGTTTCATTGAGACTAACATCGTAATCAAGGGTTAGATCTCGGTTCTCGTTGGACCACTCTACCGTAAACTTAGACCAATGCAATCCATTATTTCTGTAATAGAGGCAATTTCTCCGATGATGTTATCATTGTTTGAAACTAAAGAGTTGTCCTTTTTTTTTGCAAGGCAGAAGGATTGCTCTGTATGATGTTTTAAGCACGGCATGAGCTTACTGATCTGTTTCAGCTTGTTCTTAAGCCTACTACCGCCATTGCTTCGTCGCTGCGTCATCCGGGCCAGGACTCGAAAAAGCTTTTAACGCCTAATCCAAGCTCTCTTGAAAGCGTTTTTAAAAGTGAGCAAGATCCCACCCTGCACGCTGCTTCGACCATTAAAGCGCTTGCCGCGATGCAGAGAGAGCCACATCTAATTGCGAGCAATTCGCCGCAGCAGAGAACAGAGGCTACGTTCAAGATGCAAGCGAAAACATTGGAAAGGCCGGCTTTATTTCACCAATACAGCGGCCCATCGGGCGAAACTGAAGAAACGTAACTTTTTATCTTGCCTTTTTACAACTTCTATTCTCTAACTATGTGACGTTACATGAGCTGATATCATGTTGTTGACCACAAGGTACACGTTGAAACAAACAAGATTTCAAATGCAATGCATTAAGAAATGCTTGTAGCCGCCGCGGTGTAGTGGTATTGTTGCGGGCTTCAGAGTAAAAGCTATAGAGGTCGGAACTCTTTAGAAGCTCCATTGGTATTCGTCAGAAAGGGCATCCGGAATTTTAAGTGCTTCGTTGCTCTAGCACAGTGGCTCTCAACCGGTGGGCCACGGCTTGTTATTTTAATTTTCACTGATAAGGAGAACATCACTGAAATTGAAAAAATATAACGCAACTGGGCCACAGACCTTTGTATAATTTGAAAATGGTTCACATTCCTAAAAAGGTTGAGAAACACTGCTCTAGCACAATGTCTGGTTTGAAAGCCAGTGTGTAGTCGTAGACTTTACATTGAATCGGCACGTCTGAGCGTGGGAAACGCGGGAAAAGGACGTAAAATCGACTTTTTTGTTAAGTCGACATATTGCTATCTATTCATCATGAAGTTTGAAATTTTTTTACACAATAAATTACGATTAATTTGCTTGTGTTTTCTGTTGAGCAACTTTAATTTCGGATCATGTAATAAGTTTTTGATGCAGCATTTACCGAAAGCGTACGCGATGTATAGATTGTTAGGTACCTGATTACGGTTTCAGTGCTTTTTGCAATAATTATCCCTTCGTTGTCTTTTTGTTCAGCTGACTTCTACCAAACATTGTCATATTTACTTAACAAAGTGATAATGTAGCAAGTTTTTCCATTTCATAGCCTTCTATTGAAACGGCTGAGGTTTACTGCGGAATTAGAGTCAATGACATCAACCGGCAAACTGTTTGCAGGCTAGTGGGTTAGGAAGTCATATCCAGTTGTTGCGGGATGGCTTGTGGCACCCCGCAACTTCTATCGCAGCGTACGGTACGTTCCTATGTCTTCTGTACGAGTGACCATATTTAGAAGTGTTGTAAATAAACTTCCTACTCAAACAATGGCATAGAAACTGCTGTAATGTGATTACTTTGGACGATCGTCAACATTCAATTTAGTGACGCTGTTATCAAGGCAAACATTTCGAGTCGCATGCCTTTGTTAAAAACTATAGTAAAATTACTTTGAAATTGTGTGTTGGCTAAGAAGTTGAAGCTCAAATTCTAGATTAGGCATGTGCATTGTGCAACCTTTTTTACTGAGGGGCCTAATAATAAATTTAGATGAGAATGCGGGCTGCATCAATTTTCTAGAACGAAATGTAGGCCTAGTATCATTTACGTAGATGCAAGCCATTACGCATTTGTTCGACAATTGAGAATATGTCGTTGATGAAAATAATTCAGTTCAGCGAATGTAATTACAGGTTAAAGAGAGTTTTGCTGTTGCAAACTTCAGGAATATATGCTTTCACGAAATTGCAAGCAATTTAAATAGGACTTTTCAAATGTTGCAGTGATACTAGGCCTTTTTGCTTTTCTTTACAATATTTCATCTTTGAAAATAATTACAGCAATTGCTGTTTTCAAAAAGTGATGTTGTTTTCAGAGTATGTTCTTCAAGGTTCTGATACTGTCCTCGGAACATAGTTTTTATAAAAGTTCACAAGATCGTTTTCATCAAAGGCATTTCATATCATTGTAGGATTGCAAATCAAGTAATTATGTTGAAGTCGATCAGGGCTTTGGTTTATAGCTATTAAATGAATTAGAAAAAATATCGAAATCACTTGCAAGTTTTCAAATTTCCACGAAGCGAGCGTCAAAAACCGCAAACACTTTTTTTTATCATAGTGCCATATTTTTGTTGTTGGTTGCCTGACCGCTTCCGAGGGATGGGGGCATGGCGGGAGACCATGGAGCCCCAGCCATATTTTTTGGTAGCCTAATTGGTATCAAGTCCATCACGTTGCGTTTTCAAACATAAAAGGTGTAAGAACGGAGTTAGTACAGTCAACTTCGGATATAAGAGATTCTGATATAAGGGATTTTTGCTTATAAGAAACTACGCAAAAGGTCCCAAATGATTTTCAATATAAACTAATAAGTCGGTTATAAGAGACTGATTAAGCTGGTCCCGGCGGATCTCTTATATCCTAAGTGGACTGTAAATTGATCTTTGAAGATTCATTTTTTTAAATGACGTAATGGGTTCAAAGATTTTATTTGCTAATTGATTTTTCCTTGTTGTTGCCTATTTAATTTTGATAACTGTTGTGTTACATTAGTAAGGAATGTCGACCACTTTTACATCTTGGACGAGAAATAAGTCGTATCCGTGTAGCCACTACAGTTCTTCAATAAAAGTCTGATACCACCCATGGCTTAATCCTCGAGAACGAATATGATTGAGCCAGTTAGCAACTTGTTTCGTAATATTAATGCCATTCAAATCTATATTATGGTTCAATACAAACTTTTTGTGCTCCCAGTGTTTCCAAAATTTTTTTACACAATTCTTTATATTTTTCTAGCTTTGCAGGAGCACTCTCTAATGCTAGTCTTGACAATTTCTTAGGACCCAATTTTTATTTTTTTGTCATCTTTAAAAACTCCAGGGTCAAATCCCCAGTTATTGTTAACTTCAAGCTAGCTATGTCCAATAATTCCTGACTGGTAACAGATCCTCAGTTACTCTACGTACAAAAAAAAACAACTGAGGCGTGTCGGTGATATTCGTGCTCTCATCCAATGCTGCTGCATCATGAAATTTTAATTACCGGTATATTATCAGTTTAAGCATTTTGAAGATGGCTTGAAAAAGCATCTGTTTCACGTGCGACAGTGATTCTCGATAAGCCAGTTTGTTCAATTAAATACTTTTTTTTTCAACGCACGTATCATTAGTGCTTGACGAATTCACCATCCCTAAAGACTTTTCCTTTTTCTGCTGCCGCTTTGCTAATCTTATAGCTCAATTCAGTGGCAATTTCAGTCATCAAAAGGTAAGAAGAAGTGCAATAATTAAGAAAATTGAATTGGAGAAGGAAGACGCCATTGACAAAACAATGCTAATAAAATTGCAAAAACCGTAAGGTAAACCTGACCATATCCGACAGCGCCACTTAAAAAATCTGTCCCTTATTGAGATAAGAAGTTTAATAAAATTTTGAAATGATCATGCAAATCAGTGAAATCAATATTGAAAAAAATTTTGTGAGGATGACAGTAAATGAAATTGACACGACATGAACACAACTGAACGGCAAAATAACGTCCACAAGTAGCAAGTTTCAAAATATCTAAGATAAAACGTGGCGTAGAAAGGACGATATCGTTTCCAAAGCATAACCAGTTGAAGGCCAGCATCTACTACATTCTAAATGAAATTGCACAGTGGTAGTTTACAACTTGACTTCACCCGCTGAAGCATACCTTAATTGGGGCAGTGTTCAACCATGCGGACCATAGAATACGTCACATTTTCTGGATTTACCCCCAAATAATACGGTTGAGTCTAAATTACAGGGCTGTTTGCGGCATGGACCGGAAGTTTTCAATGCAATTAAACCTGAAATCCAACTGATCAAAAATGACAATCACAATGACTGCCGCTGATAAAGAAGAACACAACAATACAGTACAGAAAATACAAAAACAAATCAAAGCAATAAATCGATGGCAAGGACCACCAAAGTGCTGTAAAGAACATTTCGTTGGATGCAAGGAACAAGCGGCACAACACTGGTATAAAGAGTTCTAAGGCTCTGATTTAAGGATCATCAATCAATTCTTCGTCACTTGAATGGCATTCAATACTACAATAAAAATGGTTAGGCGTCAGTGGAAATGACATTGACGTTATAAGACAGTGGCGTGACCAATGAAACAGGAAGCGCGTGACGTCATCGACCCCAATTTTGAACACGCAAAACAATATTGACGTTATCGTAACATCCAAATTCTAATTTCGTCTTTCTTCGAAGTGTTTCTGGCTACTCCCACGTTAGCCGACTGGGGTTATTTTCTCAAATATTTTGGCAAGTGGTCAACCGAGTCGCAAAAGATCTCGGCGTTCTAGGCCCGTCAGTCAAGTTAGGGGACCGATACAGCAAGTACCACAATAAAGTTGTTTTCGGTAAGCCCCCAAAACCCCTTTTAGAGTCATTTGCAAAACAATAGGGACCACCCAACCACATATAGCATTTCACAAGTACAATGTAGAAGCATTTATGAAACTGCAGCGACAGCAACAAGTAGTATCCTCAACATAAGAATAAGCATTTTTTATCGTCAAAAAATATGTTTTTGTAAGTTACAGTACGTATATTGCTTAACAACGTCAAAAAATCGGCCGAGCGTTTCTATACCAGCAGTCCCCGGCCGGGAGCCACTTGGCTCCCCAACAGGGAGGAGAGTCATTTCTTCGAGGGAGGAAATTTGTTTTAGCGGGAAATTCGGGGGAAAACATGAGCGCAAGCTTTGCTTTGCGATTTACATAATCTACAGTGTTTCAGTTAGTGTATGTAGATGATCTCCAAAAATAAAAGTTTTCACCTTCAACTTTGCGGTGGGGAGGAAATGATCGAGTCTGAGGTTTGTAAGGGGGTGCACAGAAAAAACGTTGAGAACCGCTGTTCCTTACTTTTGCAAATGATTGTCAATAGAAATTTTTGTTTTACGTATTTAATCATCTGTCTTAACAAAAAGAAACTCATTTTCAGACGCACACGTAGCTTATTGTAAAGCGCATAATTAGTCATGCTTGAACACAATGATTTGCTGTGATATAAGAATACTCACTCTGGATCGTTGTTATGATATAAACAGAAGCAGCAGTGCGTATCGGAGTTGTAATCATACTGGCAGTCATCATTTGGATCGGAATGCTCAGCCAGGTATTTCTGGATCTCATTTTGAGGTGGAAAGTTAGCACTTTGCCATTCCTGAAAAAATCCAAATCGCTGTTAATGTGCAACGCAATGAGAACTTATGTAGAAAAAGCTTTGGTGTTCTACTTTTCCAACGTACGAGCATTGTATCGAAAAAGAAACAAAAAACGCCAAAGCTTTTTCAGCTTCTAGAGTATTTTTCTTTGCGTCTTGTTCAACAATATCTTTTTTATTTTAGAAAGTTTTCGCGGGCTCACCATTAGTTTTTTAAGCTATTTAAAAGAAAATTCGTTTTTTTTACTTATGAAACGAGAACTGAATGAATTCATTCAACCTAAGATGAAAAAAAGAGTTTGAGGCCCAGCGCAAAAATCTACAGTATAACGTCTTCGAGTCCGCCATTTCCCATATTCCATGATTCGTCGGGATTGGCTAAAGCCAGAACAAAAATAGGAGGGAGCTTGAAAGCAAAGGACGGTTATACTCGGTAATGCAGCATGCAGCGTAGCCTTCTCGAGTGCTCAACCCGAAGATTTTTAACTCCACGAATGACGCTCAACCAGTCTCATCATGCTGGCGATTTTCACTTATGAAATGTTGCCGATGAACTGCTTCCAGGTTCAAAGTAATTAACTAATTGAAGTTTGAATTAAATAATTGTTTGAGTGGAAATCATGCAGCAAACTGGTCTAGCGGTCAGAGCGTCCGCTTTACAGCCGAAAGACCTGGGTTCCGTTTCCTGGTCGAGTCATACTAAGACTCTAAAAACGGTATTCACAGACCTCCTACTTGGCGTTCAAGTAATATGAGTAATGTGAAAGGGGGAACGTAAAACAGAGTTTGTTCAATCACGATCAAAAAAAGTGCAATGGGTTTCAAATCGTCCGAGCATGTAACAGCTAATCCACAACAACGGCGTCCTTGCCAACGTTTTCAAAAATATAGCAAAAACATCAGCGTTGTCTCATGAATTGTCATGTCATCGCAAAACCTTTAAGTTCAACACTATTTGTGGACACACTACGCACCTTGATTGTTTCGTAAGTTTCCATAATGACAGCAATAAATAAACTGAGAACAATGTATATGAAGAGAGCTATGAAGATGTACAAATAAACCTAAAACACAATATCAGCATCTTACATGTCATTTACAACATTTTCCAAAATTGAGGTATTGCCAGCGAATTCACCAAGCTTTGTCTCATACCCCGAGAAAAGTTGGTCACAAAAAACATTTCCGCCATTTTCTTTCCGACTATTTTGGTAATGAGACATAATAAAGCACATAATAGTTTCGAGAATATTCAATTGCTATTATTGCAAACTTCAAATTAGGTGCAGCCAATTGCCCATTAAGTAGATTTTCAAAGAGACCAAGAGGATGTATATGATGTGTACGGCGGAACTTGATCTCGGGTATTGTTGGCTGTGACGTTTACTCCTACTCTTCCTTGGGACGACGACACGACATCAAACGTGATACCGGCCCACACAGCAAACCTAATCAACATCGGACTGTGGGGAAGGCGGCAGTTAATTTCGAAACAATCATGAGGAAAAGTTGCACACTAGTAGCCCCACCACCAAAGCAGGCTGCTAACACCGAGGCTCAAAAGTGGCCCTCTGCGATATGTCGGGTGAACAGCTTTACTGCTGTAATTCGGCCATGCACGAAAACTAACTCTGGGAAAGCAGTCTTTTGGCCGCAAGATCATTTATCACTCTTCGTTGTTGATAAAACTCAAATGAACTTGTCTAAGTTGGGGAAACGCCATCAACTACGTTCGTCGTAAATCAAGGAGTCAATGAAAATCGCTTTGTTGGTAAAAAAAGAAAATTAGTTATAAACCTACTTGCGAAAACAGCCAGGTCAGTGAATTCTTCTTTGACATTTCCTCGTAGGTCATGTACATATCGTCGCCGTTAATAAGAGAAAATAAAGCTTCAGAAGTAACAGTCAAACTGAAAGTGTTATCAGATTACAATGCACATTAAAGTCTGGTTCGCTTCTTTCAAAAACAAAACGCAACCACTTTCTTTTCTCACGCTATGTTGTTACTTAATATTTTGACTCAACTAAGCAAATTTAGCTCCCCACTCAACTTTTGGTCAGCAGATTATGTCTTTGTTGGCACGACTCGCAAAAACAGATTTTATTTCCAATATAAAGTTCCCGACCAGTTAGAGCGCCCGCTTCGCAATCGGTAGACCTGGGGTTCATTTCTCTTGTCGAGTCATACCAAAAGACCTGCCTGGCGTTCGGCATTTAAGGGATGTTGTGGAGAACAAGCCGGCAAGCTTGCTTGTTGCGTCCTTGGGTAAGGCACTTAACGGGATGCCCCCACCTGAATGTAAAAGCATGGGTTAATGTGAAAGCAGAAACCAATCTGCCATGTATTACGAGTTATCGATTCAACGTAGTATCTGGATTCATAAAAAATCCATAATTGACCACAAAAACAACAAGCTAATAACAGTCAATAAAATGAACACAATTTTTGACGAGATGGGTTGTTACAGAATGTCATCGAAGGTTATATGGAAGGAAGAAGGAAAAATGCGTAGGAGTTGGCAAGAAAAAGAAAGTGTTGTTAACAAACAGAGTTGTTGAAGATAGAAAATAGCGGAAGAAAAACAGCAATACACTTGGCAATGAGCAGAAAACTCACATGAGCCAGGTATCAATACTGGTCGAGTAAAAATCGATTTTAACGGACATAAATTCTAAACCTATCCATTAATGATTTTTTTCCGCTTTTATGTTTCAGCATCACTCAACTTACTCTCTGAATTTATGATGATATGGCCCAAGCACCACCCAGCCACAGAACATAAACCCAAGATAAAGCACGGAAGCACAAACCATGAAACGGAGAACATGAGGAAGTGATTTCTTGAGCGTGAGAACCAAAATCTGAAATTAGGTTATGCACAATTTACATGCAAATTATGAGCTCAAACTACACCAGCACGTTCAAAAAACATTTAAGATAATCCAGCATATCGGAATGACATCATTAAGAAATGTGGAATTTTCTACTCCCTGACAACCACAATTGTTCTGCAATGAAATTTACATGGAAGTCAGCTCTTGAAATGAAAGACCTTGACGCCTTGAAGCACTTATAGATACAATGGAACGCTAAAATGTACTGTAATCAGACTCGATTTAATTTTAGTTTTCAAAGACTTCAAATGAGAATGGAACACAGGTCTATTTTCCGAATATAGATACTAGGCTAGCCCCGTGGCAGACTTCAAATCAATTCGATATTTGAAAATCTGACAATAACGATCGAAATATCATTATTATGCTGATCGGAAGTCATGTGATAAAAGGAAATCGCTACAGCATATTAATCATTAACTGATGACAATTGAAAGTTTCTATGCTTGCGGGAAAAGTAGGAACAAAAAGGCAGATTTACTTTCTTTAGCCTATTGTAACAAAGGAATCCGCTGCCACTTAAGTTTCGTTTCAAACCAGTGAAAAATTGGTGAAAAACGAAAGTAACTTGAACAACCAAATGATTGCCAGCAATTAAAAAAAAGGTAATGACCGGACAATATTTACACAAACGCATGCAAAACTGCTTTAAATGATTGAACGAAAAGTTACAGCATTTTAAGCACTGTGTTTGCTCCATGAATCTGCTTTTCATCTATACCTTGACTGTGTAGTAATTAGACCATCAGCTACGAATGCAGAAAATTACTAATTCAAAGCTGGTCTGGAATGAACCAAACATTTCTCAAAAATGATATTCAAAACTTTCTGTTTGATACTCGGCACAGAGGGATAAGTGTCAGAAAAAAGTTCACAAGTTTGCTTATTGGGTCTCTTTAAAAAAGCCAGTTAACAAAATTCATCCACCTTTTCAAACAAACAGGTCACTCATGTGGCGATGCCGACATGTCTTACCGGTCCCCGTAGCTAAGTCTCACCAACGACTTGCAAACACAGCATGACCTTACGGGCCAAAATGAATCAGTACTTACTTACAGCTAACTATTGCACAAAGTTAATAATCTTCGAAGTGCTACATCATAAGGGAAGCGAGTTTACAGAAAGTGTAGCTACAATTTGCTTAGCATGACCAGTTATATAGGTGATTGCTGACATGAAAACCGTAGTTTCCCAAGCTCTCCGTTTCTTACGTATTTAATGCGACCAACAAGTTTTCGTTAATTCAAAATGCTTTTTTACCTTTGCTAATTGTGAACAAAAACCAAAAAAGCCAAAAACAACTAACAGAACTTCGACTCACATTATACTGATGGAAGAAGCCTGCATAACGTAGCACGCCAATCCAAACACAAAGACAACCAACGCCAAGAAACAGGCTGCAATAGTCGTACTGTATAACACCTTGCCACTGCAGAGTAAAAGTATTTTTAAAATAGTGTATTAACTAAACCAGTAACTGGAAATCGTAAGACTGATAAGAGACTTCTGAGGCAGCAGCCTCTAGAAGTCTCAAAATGAGCAAATTTATTCATCGCACAATACAGTAGAAAATAGCTACAATACTGTGGTCGTGGGATTTTTACCACTCCCTCAGAGAAGGAAGCACTGTGCAAAAAATAGCGTCGAAGGACAAGAATCACTGCGCTTACCAAAACATAGAAAGCTTCTTTAAATCTTTTGGTAAACGCAGACGCTTTTTTTGTGCAATACTTCCTTCTCTGAGGGAATGTAAAAATCCCACAACCACAGACAGTATTGTAGCTATTTTCTACTGTATCGTGCGATGAGTTAGTTCGTTTTGAGACTCGTGGAGGTGTTGCCTCAAAAGTCTCCTATCAGACTTGCTAATTTTGCAATCAATTTTGTATCATTTTTTGCTTGAATGCAAGAAATATTACGGTAAACCGTATCACGCAATAGACTCATGTTATTCTATCAGGGGGGGACTGGCATCTCACTCTTAGCAAAAAATTAATCGGAACAAAACTTTTGCCAACGAGATGAGACAGTCGTTAGCTAAAACTCGTGCCGTTTAAGATAGACACGCTAAGCAGGGAGCTTTCCTGTCCTTTTCTAGTAGTATTATATATTTGTGCTCTATAATATCGCTTTGAGCTAGAGATGGTGGAGATAAAAAAAAATGTCAGATGTTCGCACCGCACTGCAAAACCCAGTCAGCATACTGCAATGCACAGCAAGCTTTCGATTGATTTTGCAAGTTATCCGCAATGTGCTGCGCCGCAAACTTCCAGCTACGTCGACAAAAACCAGTCTTTTCATTAGTTCGCTGCGTGGTGGGCAAGAATTTTCAGCTTTGGTAAAAAATGTATGGTTATGTTACGTAATAGTGACTTTCTTACCCCGAAATGGCGGAAAGTCGTCAATCACACGAGGGTGATCTCAACGCTCCACTGAAACATACCGTTTCGAAAAAAAAGTCGCTGAGGTACTCGACGGAGTCACCAGTTTAATTGATAAGGCGCGCGGTACCCACACGGCAGGTCGCTGAATGATGTTGGTGCCGTGCCTCAATCCCATTTGCGGCCGCTTTACCTGGGCGGCTCACAATCTCTTCTCTGAGCGCTGGGTCGTAATCGTGCGGATTGCGAGTGTAACGCGCGCGTCGGCTTCGCGTTGTTGGGGCAGAGCACGTTGCAGCGATTTCTTCTGCACGGTTGCGAACTTGTGGTCGAAATATGCTGCGCGAACAGTACGAGGTGGTTTGCACACACGCAGTTGCACAACCGCATAGGTTTTCCTGTGGCATGAGCGTAATCACAATAATAGATTTGCATCCATAAAAAGAGGCACTACTTAAAAACCAGCATGACGTACATTGTTATTGTACAAAATAAGATAATTGTGATACTGGCATAAAGGCGTGGAAAAGCGATATCTTTACATACGTAGTTAATCAGCTGGCGCCAAATCACAAGATGCTCGATTTGAAAAGGTCAGACGTTTTAAGAACTAGATTTAGATTCATCGCAATTTGCTGGGTTAGAATATCACCAAGCTACTCAGCTACATCACCAACAATTGATTGGAATTACGTATTTCTGCTTGATCGATGAGAAATTGAAGATTCATAATAAACTTGACTTTTAGGAAACGATACCAAACCGAAAAAAGTGATAACGTCACTTACTTCCATTTCATTAACAATCTTGGTGATTGAACCGGCGACCGTCAGTACATCACTGACAAAAATAAGAAAGTACCACCCGTTCACGAACTCCCATTTAGTAAACCAATTAATCTTTTTGTGATAACGCTTCTCATAAAATCGGGTGAACGACTGCAAATACAAAATAATAATGAGGACTTATCGAACACCACAGGATCGCAGAGTTTCGGAAGATGCCAAGTGACACTGTGGTTTTCGAGACAGCTGTCACCCTTACATGGCGTTGCGATCGACTGCGGTCTCTCCTTCCTTTTAGCCCCCTCTCCCTGCTTTCAACTCCTCCTCCTATCTTTTCAATCCCTGTAATATTCTTCAACCCTTTTTCCCGCCTTTTCGAGTTGTTAACTCGTTATCTCTGACTTTGCAATTGCTATTGGCCGACTGGATTACAATATATTACTTTTTAGTTCCAACCTCGCTCTTAAAACGGAAAGGCAAACCAGAGAAATCGCCTGCGCAGAACTACTGAAGCGTGAAATAAAAAAAAGGCATTGTAACCAATTTCTAGTTCATGCATCAGAAAATCAGTGCTGCAAATTTATTCCAGCCGCCAATAAGTCCCCACATCCCTAAAATCGTCATGTCAACGAAAAATCCTTCGTACCTTATTATTTAGTTCCTTTCACAGAAAAAGGTTCTGCGAAGGGAACTAAACAATAAGGAACCATTATTAAATCAAAAACTAATATGTTCATTAAAAAGTAATAGGCTGCAGTTATTATCCATAGTCAAATAGTTATTAATCGGCAAAGCTATACTTCGTAAAACTCCAGGAGATATGATCCTTTGGAAGCCACTGTTGTCGCGGCTGCTGCACACATAAAACTCAATTTACGTTTACGGTTCATGCGAAAAATTTGCGAGGGTGAGTTATAAAGCACCTGAACTTCGCCCCTCTGTAGCGTGCTGGTTATTTGTAGCTGAAATGTGTGAATGACGAAGAAATATCACAAATTCAGGTGAAAATGCATGATTGGTAAACGTAGGTTACAACGACGGTAATCGAGCGGCTTAAAATGTTGCGTTAGAAGTAACCATGACTCCAAAGTTCTCGTCACGACAACGTAATTTGTCTCGCGGTAAAACCCAATTTTCTATGCTTGAATAATTCCACCCAATTGTGATTTATCAAAAGTAACACCAATCAATGTAAACAACGCCTATATGGTAGAAAACTCTGAAGCAGGTCGAAACAGACTCGCCCTTCCTTCAGCATCTCTGTCGCTGAGCAGCAAAAATGAGTGAAAGAGACGCAATTTGTTCTCTAAATTGACCAATACGACATATAAAACCTCTTAAGTAATTCATACTTTTCTAAGTCGTTGAGCTCTATACAGTGATCTGATGCATAGCATCATGGACAAAGTGCATGTTATAATGATGATCACATCAAGTGCAAGTAGTAATATAACGACCGGCTTCTTTGCCCTGTTGTCCTCAGCCGAGTTGGGACATGGAGAAAGCGAAAACTTCAAATCAATGGTCCTTACTATTTTTCCGGTATGAGGCATGTTGCTGTATTTGGCCTGCAACAAAAAATATAAGGACGCCTCAATATGCCTGCGAATTTCTCGGGAAATTATCATGCTGACAATAACAGAAAACCCCAAAATAGAATCAATCCTGTAAGTCAAACGCCGTCATTACAACATCAGTTGATAAGGCTTTCACCGCTGTCAACAAATGACCTATTAATTATTAAGTAAACAATCTGAACAGGGCAAGCGCTTTTCTCAGAAGTTTCAAAGCAAATTTTAAGATTTTTTCTCCCTCTCTCTGTTCACCATGCCCATCTACTAATTGCAGAGCAACCACCCCCCCCCCCCCTGAAATATGTATAGACATTCTGTAACCTATCAGTACGAGACAGCAAGTGCTAAGAAAGTTCCAAATTACATAAACAACAACAAATTAGTACCGAAATCGCTTGATATTATTTTAGTTCCTGAAACTGCAGTCATCTAAATACCTACAAGAATGGCTTGACATCTTCCTTTAATTCCTGAAGCATTTACTAAGGAAAAAAATTGTTTACAAATTGCGAAAGTAAAACCTGGTTTATCTTTACCAAGTATTTCAAAAGCAGATATAACAAGAAATTATGAGCAGATACAACAAAGAAATACGTAATACTCATGCCGATGCCTTTGTAACCTCCTATCCGAAAATAAGGCTTATCAACAACGAAAAGAGCTGGATGTGGTCTCAGAAATGTCCCAATTAATGATACAGATGCAGTTGCCACGAAAAATGGATTTTTAAGACGTACAAAGAACAACTACTCAACTGCTAAAGTGATATTGTAACAATCAGCCAGATGATAACTATGTGATGACATCAGCCGCACGGTACGAACACCCAGGTACACTTCGAAATCGTTCATTCTAAAATCAAACATTTTTATTACGAAACAAAACTGCGAGCGTGTTGTTACGGCAAGCGGCGTAACGAAAACGTAAGGATCACCCTACCACCAGAAAGCTATTAGGGAGCCTATTTCTAATAAAATTGATGGAGCTCACAGAGCAATAACTGATAATAGTTTTCGACACAGGGGCTTATTTTGTAAAAATAGGGTCACTACCCCTGGGCTAGAGCCACCTACCCATCTTAGCTTACGCGTTGGGCAAGTACGGTGGAAATTACTGGCTTGCTGCACTGGAACCACATATGCCGTACCTTTGAAAATTGAACTGGAAGGAAGAACCATTTATCAACGGCACAGAATCACTTGTGTTGGTTTCTTGGTCAACCCACGGCAACAAGCGATAACATTCTCTGCAATCAATAAACCAGCAAATATCACGTCAATAGTTATAACGACCTAAATTACTTACCGGCGCGATGGCGTAGTGTTAAAGCGTCGGCTTTGTACTTGGTAGACCTGGGATTTATTCCCTAAGTCGAGTCATACTAAAAGACTTTAAGAAATGGTATCCACAGCTTCCCTACTTGGCGCTCAGCATAAAAAAGGGTTAGTGTGGAGAACAAACCCGCAAGCTTGCTTGTTGTGTCCTTGGGCAAGGCACTTAACGGGACGCCTCCACTTTTATGTGGCAGAGAGGTGGCCCACCCGTATTTCACCGGGTAACAATTGTGAAGTCGCTAACCCAGCATGTCGTAAAAGGTGACTCTTGGGTACCCACCAGTGGCAGTCCGCCTTGTTAGTGATGGGGCTACCAGTCACTCATGACTGGTTCAAAATGGGCTGCCATCTTCCCCTAGCCTAATTTCAATGAGGTTGACGGCAAGAACTTGAATTGCCGTTTGTGCCGTACTTCCATCCCGAGGAAGAGGAGAGGTAATCACAACAACAACAACAACACCTAAATTACTTCGAAGTTGATTGTTACTACAGTGGAATTCGGTTAATAAATCCACGGTTAATAAATCCAGCCGCTTATTACATCCAATTTGCTTGGAACGGAATCGTCCCAATCTTTTCCCGTTATAAAAACTTCGGTTAATAAATCCAAGCGCCGCTTAATACATCCAGTTTACGTGCTTTATGCAGTCAAATTTTTCTTCATTATGTACTAATAAGTACAATATTGCAAAGTGACGAAACAATATTGGATTATCAGTTTCGTATGGACAAGTACGTACATGTCCTTGTGTACTGGTAGGCCTAATCAAGCAGACTAATTGAACTTTTGAACGCAGATTTTTCTGTGTCGAATAAATACTGAAAAAATACTACATTTTGTGCATTTTAGAAAACGCCGTTTATTAAAGCCGCCGCGTATTAAATCCAAAACCGGCTGTCCCGAGGTGGATTTATTAACCGAATTCCACTGTACTAAAGTCCCCATCAAAATAGCGTTTATACTGGTAAACAAAATCGCCATCTATGATGTGACATCAATAATATTACGTGTAGTGCCAGAGGAGATTACATTATCAGCAAAACTTAAAAGAAAACCAAATTAATTTGTAATATTCACCAAAGTTAATATGATAAACACCAAATAAAACTACAACAAGTCAGTTACACATAAAAACTATTCCGAAAATGGCGACATCAAGATCACTGCCAACAAATATATTGCATAATTCTTTTCTGGCATAAAGCAAGAGCAGCTAACTGATTTACTTGATTGCAATTTTCTTACAAAATCAATGTGTCGATAGTACTGGTACAATGAACCCTAAGCTCGACTGGATTTGCAGTTTTTAGCATGGACAATCGCTTCCTGCTGTGCCTCGCCTTACGAAGAGAAGTGAACACACCACTTCAAATTGTGTCTGGCAAAGTTTTGGGTGCAACAGCAATTTCCGCGTATGTATAGAAACGAAGAACAAAGGCACTCAACTAGCCAATCAAAAACCGAAATTAACCAAAAACCAAAGCGTGAAATTTACCGCGTTGTTCCACTTGTATTTAGTAAGAGATGATCGTGATCTAAGTCGGCTTCGAATACAAGGAACTCATCAATGCATAAATACACCGAACGGTTATGATGTTTGTGATCAGATGATGCATCAAGCTCATATGTGCGGGAAATATCTGCATCCAACACTTCCGAATAGCCAAAGTTGCCAACGCTGATGTTTTCAAAATTGGAATACTACAAAAAGTGAATCATCGTGTTATCATAAAGGCAGTGGCTATTTTTGTAACTTTCGCAAGCCGTTTTTACATGACCGTAAGAAGAAAGTCGCAGGCTATTTTTGTGTGACCGTAACAAAATTTCTGTTGGCTATTTTTACGTGACCGGAAAAGAAATCTGCTGTCTGATATGTAATCGTACCAGTACTAAATTTTTCCTATTCTTGAACGAAACAGTCATGTGAAAAACTTCGAAAACGGCTTTGCTATTTGAAAACTTTGAAGGCACCATAATAAGTTTTTTATTTGAGTATAATTTAAGCTTGTAGCCTAGGTTTTCTCATTGTCATGAGAAATTGTTTCTTTCATCAACGCAGTCTGTTTTCCAGGCTGCAATGGTTCTCGGTCGTTTGTTTGTCACAAGTAGTAACACCTGACTAGACGAGGTGCGATGCTTCAGCCATTTAATTTAGCAACAGGTACCACTCTACTTTCGTAATGAATACATACTGTCCCATCAAAATTTTTCGACGCCCAAGTGTCCACAGTAATCACCAGAGGGCTTTAGCATCCTTGTAATGTCCTTTCTAATCTTTGCGGAAACAAAGAGCGTTCTTTGAACTCAATTTCGTGAAATGAAGTGTCTTACCAAATGCCGTCGCTACGGAGTGCCAGGAAGGGCCGTGTACCCCCCTCCTATTTTGGGTTACTCTAGTCTAAATTCTTTTTTTTGTTTGGAGCACCGCGTAACGACAAGGCAACAAACAATAGTATTAAAGAAACTTAGATTTCTGATGCAAAATAACGTTCAATTCAATATAATTCTCGTTTGACGCTGTCAATTATTTACACAGTTGTGGCGCAATCACCTGCTGCAACACAGTAATTGTGAGGCAATAAACGGTTTTTTCAACAGTTACAGCAAATGTTTTCATTTCGCTTATTCAGTGAGGTCGTAAAAGGTGAAAAATGAGTTGCGAGATTGGTTGCAAAGCTCTGATTTGAGTGAAAGTTCCGAAAGTTTGTAAGGTTTCTGCTCGTCTGCAAGCCACAATGTACCTACAACAACTGCTGCAAGTAAGCCTATGAGCAAACGAAAATCTACTGATGCTAATGGTTTGGGAGTTGACGACCCGAAGCAAGGTAAGCTGTGTGCTTATCCTGTAAGCATGTTTGGGGCCAAGAAAAGATGCTTCAATGCTGTGTGGTATCAGTGGCTGGAACATTCCGTCAAATTTGATGCAGCTTTTTGCTTTCCTTGCTGCAATTTTGAATCTAAAGCTGGAAGAGACTTTCGAGGAATGCGTTGTGAATCAACGTTTACAACCGATGGCTATCGTAATTCGAAGCATGCCACTGAAATGAATAGAGGTTTTTCCAAGCATGCTGCCTCCAAAAAAAAACTTAGCATGCTACAGTAGCAGGAATAAAAAAAAATCAAACAGTCTGAAATGCGTATGGAAATTACCTCATTAGTCAACACAGAAGCAATTGAAAAAAATCGCTACTATTGACAACAGTAGTTTTTTTGGGCTACTTATCAATTGGCATTCAGAAGAAAAATTGACGCATCTGAAAGCGAAGACGAAAGGAGAAATGGACTCTTTAAGTCTGTTTAATTACACTGTTGAGAAAATCCGCGTTTATGTGCAATCATTAAAACTACCCCACGAAATGCAACGTACACTAATCTCCATATGCAAAACGAACTTATTGTTGCTATGAGCTCGGTAGTAACCGAAGGTATTAAGCAAGAAACTGAAAATTCTTGGTATACAATCAAGATGGCACGATGGACCCAAGTGGTGTAGAAAAATTTCCATAATTATGCTTTTTTCTAACGAGCATTCTTTGAAAGTAGCGAAACGTCTTTCGGTTTTATCAAGCACCGATTCAGGGGATGCGAAATCAATCACTAATGTGATTTTGGCGGAACTTACTAAAGTAGGACTGACTTCATCAACGACACTTAGTTATGAGGCGCCATTTGTTCACCGCTCATTACACATGTTTTAGGACAATATTTACGATTAAATCAAATCCATTCGTTCAAATGAACAAATCGATTTGATTTACTGGTAAATGCATATAAAATAAAGGCATTTGTCATAAATGTATTTAAAAATAAACGCATTTGTTTAAATGCGCAAATCAATTTGATTTACTCACAAGCATATAAAATTAATGCATTTGTGATAAATGTATTGAAACATAAATGCATTTGTTTAAAAGCGGCAGGCACGACGTAGGTGAGAATTTTGAAACAGATGGCCTGCTTCAAATTGAACAATAAACAACTAGGGTCTGAGTCTCTTACCATAGGATGACTGCTGGAAGCAAAAGTGCAGCATAGATTAATGCTGCTTGCCAATGAACTCAGTCTGCCAGTTTCTTGCACAAAATATTGGTACTTATGAAAAGCCTTAAGTCCAAGATAGGCTAAGCTAGCGCACCGGTTGTTGTTTAAGATGATCTGCCACGACAATTTTTCAAGCTGAGGCTGAAGCTGATGCAATTTTTTAATATCAACATTTCTATGACGATCTTTTAAATTGTAAACAAAAATAATTTGTAATTGATCAACACTCATTCATCTGCATTAAGTTTCCAAGATGCTTGTATTGCCGCAGCTTAACAAACGGCAACAGAGATATTTGCCTTAAAGCATCTCCAAGGTTTGAACATTATTTTTTGGGTATCTATGAGTGAATACGATTTCCAATTAAAATGGCTTTATGCAACATATACTGCATTAATGGCCTTGGATATGAGCAAACTGGAGGAATGCCCGGGCCCCCCAGTAAAGTTCTCGCGTTAAAAAGTTCATAAAAGTGTTATACATAAAATTTAAGACACATATTTTTGGCCAAAATAACCTATCAGGTCCCCTCCAGTTACTTTCTAGGCTTTTACAACAAAATCTATACAGTACTATACCTTAGCCTATACCAGTGGTTCTCAAACTTTTTGCGATGCGACGCATTTAAAAAAGCTTGCGAGACTTTGCGACGCACCAGACAGCATCCTACAGTTTAATTTGCTGTACTGCGAGATAAATGTGACCCATAATTTACATAAATAACTGCCCCTATGCAGATGCTCCCGAGCTTTTAGATTGGTCTGTCATCTTCAATTGTAAAATTACGCTCTTCTAAGTTTGTAACTCATCTTTCCTGTTTTCGTCCAATATACAACTGAATGCTTTATTCTTTATATATTTTTTGCCAATTAAGTTAAACTTCTGCAATTTGATTCTTGGATAACAAGTCAACCGTTACAACAGTGTATTAAAAACACTATTGTGAAAATGTCAGAAGAAAGTAAGAAAAGAATCCACGATCAGAGTTCTTTTGACGCAATAAAACCTAGACTTAATGGCACAAAACCACCATATTCCGCGACGCCTTTGGAAAATTGAAACGATGCACCGGGGCGTCGCGACGCACAGTTTGAGAACTACTGGCCTATACCATTACACTTTTCCACTGATTACGGGTAATACCTAGTAAGAATAGCAAATGTGCTAAAAATAACTCCAAAGCTTGCTGTTTGTAGTTCAATTTGCAGCAGACCACCTGTTTCAAAATTCTCAACTAAGTCGCGCCTGCCGCTCATTTCAAACTAATCGCAAATCTGTCATGTGATTGTTCAAGGACCAAATATGTCAAAAAAGCGGTATTCACAGTACATTGCCTTTGAAGAGCGATACGGTTGAGTGACATATGCATTTACGACTAAATCAAATCAATTTGTGTATTTAAACAAATGCAATTTATTTTATATGCATTTGCCAGTAAATCAAATTGATTCGTGAATTTAAACAAATGAATTTGATTTAATCATAAATATTGTCCTAAAACATGTGTAATGAGCGGTGAACAAATGGCGCCCCATACTCAGTCAAGTTTACGATGGCGTATCTGTAGTGGCAGGACACTGTAGAGGAGTTCAGTCTATTACAGGAGCAAGAAAACAGAAAAATTCCGTATGTGCACTGCTTGAACCATCAATTGCACCTTGTAGTGGTGTACGCAATGTCGATTGAAGAAGTGATCAATGAATTTTGTACGTTTGTTGTAGTCTTTACAGTTTTGCCACAAGCCCACAGTTGCACTTCACTTTAGGGGTGAAAAGTTTGCTTGAGCAGAGGTGGACTGGTCACCTGGCTACAGTAAGAGCTGTTTTCAATCCTTTTCAACATATAACATCGCTTCTCCAAGAAATGGGTACTTCAAGAGCGCATAAGCAGAAACACGTGCACAGATATCAGGACTGCTTTGAGAGGTGCGGGAACAAAGTTTCTTGTTCATTGCGAAGATGCTTTATAAGGTATGTATTGCTATATAATCATTCTTATTGTCCCAGTTTCAAATAATTTGCTGATGATGATGGCAATTAAATTTATAAGCTTGTGCAATGTTTGTCAGTCTTGTTGTGCTGCTGGGCCACCACAAAGGTGAGTCGACTGTTTGGGTTCCGAATTGAAATGGAAGCAATTAAATGGCTTGCCTCAGACCTTAAGAGAAGCTCATACCACAACCTTCATTTCGATGTTATGACCAGCGTGGTGGCTTGTAATATTAAATAATAATAATATTTCAGATCTATGAGTGGTTTCGGAATTATCTGCTTCACAGATCTGAATTGATTTTCCCACACAACAATAAAAAAATGGTATTCACAGTGTCCCTGCTAACACTCACCACGATAAAGGCACTGTGGAGAACAAGCCCAAGAGCAACTTCGATAGGTATTGTGTGGCAAACGCATTTAACGTTACATCTGATGCTTTCATATTTACAATAGCAAACAGGTGGTGGGGCCAAGCAGTCTACCTACTGTGATGCCCAGTCAAACAAATGACTAGCAAACAACACTCAAGAGTTCATATGGATATGCCAAAAGCAAAGCATCTAGCTCCTACGAAGAGATTAAAAATTTTTTGGGCTTAAGTTTAATTGGCATTTTGCGTTTCTTTACCAAATATTGTATAATGCAATAGTTTTTATACAAATATTGTAAGCAAATTACTGTTTGCGTAATGCAAAAAATTACTGTTTGCAAGAATATTTACGAGTATATAATGCTAAGCATAGTGCAATCTCACGTCGTGTGCAGGAAGCGAAGATTGTGACAAACAAACGACCGAGAGCCATTACAAACTGGAAAACAGACTGCGTTGATGAAAGAAACAATTTCTCATGACAATGAGAAAACCTAGGCTACAAGCTTAAATTATACTCAAATAAAAAACTTATTATAGTGTCTTCAAAGTTTTCAAATAGCAAAGCCGTTTTCGAAGTTTTTCACATGACTAATTCTTTCTAGAACAGGAAAAATTTATTTCTGGTACAATTACATATCAGACAGCAGATTTCTTTTCCGGTCACGTAAAAATAGCCAACAGAAAAATAGCCTGCAACTTTCTTCTTACGGTCATGTAAAAACGGCTTGCAGAAGTTATTTTTACGGCCACGTAAAAACAGCCAGGAAGTTTTGTTTTACGGTCACGTAAAAACAGTCACGGCCTATCATAAAATATTGCCAAAAAAAGCACGTGATCACACCGTAATTCTACTAAAGTGGTCTACACTGGCAGCAAGCGGGGCATAGCTATTGGTTTTACATTGGCTCAAGCGCAAGCAGCGCATGACTTGCTACTGAGCCAAAATAAACTTAAGAGTTTAGCCCCGCTTGGCCTCAGTGTAGACCACGCTTAAGGTCATAGTATTAAAATGGGGCGGCAGGCACAAGAGCTGGTCGTACGTTCGACGCGCGTTTGCAACCTCGCTAAAAAAAATGTTGCAGCGAATCCATTTTTTTTGTTGGGTTCAATTTTAGCTTGAGGCTACAACGAACTGCAGTTTTGGCTAAAAAATGTAAGCAATTCAGAGTCAATCGCATGATAGCTATCGTTTAGCTTGAAATCAGTTCCACTTGCACCGGTAAGTAAATAGGCACCACGCAACAATCATCAATAAACCGCTAGCACGTAACAAAAACGTTACTACATGTACGTTTCTTTTAAAAGTTACCTGCTGACGTATGTAATTTAACTCGGAATAAATGGACAACTTCTCATAAAAAGTCGTGTTTGCATCTCTGAAGAAGATCGTTTGAAAAACGTCATTCATGTCGTTTTTGAAATAAACCAAGCTTTGGTTGTTGTGTCCAAATATGATTAACTAAAAAAAAACGCTATCAACTGCTACCCGGTCAAGATCATAAAACTTCACAGCGCATAACGCTCGCGTGAAACTGGTTTTAGCAGATTTAATGAGACATTCAGAGTGGAGAAACATGGCAATTGCAAACCAGCGGTTCTCAACCGTTGGACCAACGTACGTAAATCGAGAGGTCCACAAGGATAACATCATCGAAATTGAAAAAAATATAAAGCAACTGAACCACAGATTCCTGTTTTGTTTGCACATGAGCCGCATGCCTAAATAGGTTGAGAAACACTGGTGTATACGCAATGTAATTTCGCAACCAACAAAGGCTTGCAATCATGATCAAGACGCACTCAACAAAAAGTTGATAATGACATTTTCAATAACCAATTAGAGATAATTATGCTTTTTAGTTCACGGATCAGCACATTTCAAAACTGACTTAAAGGCTGCGCGATTATAAAAGAATCAAACATATTTTTTTTCAAATTGCTCTAAATTACATTCGATACTAATAACAATGACAATAGTGTTTTAAATTCAAAATTAGGTATTAGTTTGTTTTTAATTCAAAATAGCCCTAAATATATAATTCAAAAAAAAATTGAATTTTTTAATGCTTTGATAGACTAGATCGGAAATTCCGGTGGGTAAAATACGGTAAATATAAGCCTAACTATCGATAATGGCCACATTGATGAGGCAAAACAAGGTTAAAAGTGTATTTTTACGCTAAAGTTACTATAATTCGCAAATAATAAGAGACCTATCCACTAAGCAACAACGCAGGTGGAAACATCATGAGGAAACGACTCGTTGCAGCTGAGTTGCTAGTTTGATACCAGTTTTTCTGCAAAATTGTGCCAATAAAAATGGCCTACAGAGTTGCATTGCTGGGGCAGTTAAGCATAGCGCCAAACAAAAACTAGTGGTAACTACCAAGTGCATGAACAAAAGTCTTTCCATTTATACTGCATAATGCTGTGAAAAAGCAAAGGCTTTCTTGTCACTAAAGTGTATACAAAATAGCAGGCTGTAGACCCTTTAACATGCAAAATACATACTTCTTAAATGACAAAAATTTTTGAATGAAGCAATCAGGTAATGAATCTTGTACCTGCATTGTAACCAAAGCAATTTTAAATATTTGAATCGCAAGTTTGAATGGTTTTCGCTTCTTTGCTTTATATTTTTGGCATGGGTTCATGAAAAAATATCGAAGTTCTTTGCATATTCTTTCTTCTGCACGCTTGAGACTGATAGAACTAGAACTAAACGTAAAAGAAAAGATAACAATATGCAACTTGTATTCTACTAAAAAATAAACTTGGGAACAAAAAAGCGAAAACATTACAATAAAATTAACAACTAAAAAAATCGATTACAAAACGTATTCAACGAATAACCATAATGGCTATGCTCAGCACAAAATAGATGTTTGGTAGCTGTCACTACAACAGCAGTCTTACATTTTTACATTCGAAGAAGTCCTATTATTTACTGACGTTCATAGTTAATTGATCAAACCTTGCAAAACACAATTAAGCTTTACCTTCTTTCAAATACAGGATTTCCTAATTGGCTTGGTTCAGAGGAGGAGTTTTTTAAAGTAAAAAATTGCTGCACTTTGTAAAACCAATGCTTTCCATTGCTGTTTGTGATAAAATCAACGTCTGCATTCAAGTTGATAAAATCATCTTCTACAATTTCATCCATGTTGCCTCATCAGCTTATAACAAAAGAAATCAGGCTATATGCTTAGTCAAATCAATCGACTATTGGCGTTTTAGCAAATTCATACCGGTAACACAAACCATATCACAACAGCTAATTTGCAATTGCTAATACACAATTACACATCACTAACCAGTGCGCCTATGCAAAATAATGGCATAAGGTATGAGTCACACTCCGCATGCTTTAACATAAATTTAAAATATAGCTGAAGCTTTTTGATACCTGGCCGCATGCCAAGATGTCATAAAAATCATAACAGACTTGTATACTGATAGAACTAAAAGATAGAGATCGCAAAATCAGCTGTAATGGTTGAACTAACCCTAATCCCAACAAATCCTAAAGTAAACTGTTGCATTGATTTGTAATTCCGGGGACCCCATTCGCTAGAAGACCCTGTGACATTTTTGTCGTAGCAAAAGCATACGAATTAAACCCAGAAAATACGCCTAAACTAATCAAGAATAGTGGCAGAAATTCTTTGTTGATGTATCTGCAAGTATGTACAACACACAAGTAACAAGACATCAAAGCAGAAACCTGCAAGTAAATGTGCAATACACAAGCCTGAAAACAAAAAGAATCCAAAAGCTTTCTAGTCCAGTTGTTTTCTGCTTGTGGGCTAACTATAATAATGTGCAGAATCGCAACGTATAAAGCATAAAGACAAACTGCATTAACAAATGGCAGTGCTTATTTATAAGCTCATGCAAAAATAATTTTAAGATCGTTTGTACAAGTAAATGATGATTGTTATTTAAAAGGCGTTCTATTACAGTGAGATGAAGTTGATTCACTGTTTTAGATGACAATAAATAGTGTGCAATCGATTTACGCATTTACATTTTCTTGGTTCTATATCCGTGGTAACAATTGTTACAGCAACTTGGGCTAGCGCCAGGAACTAAATAACCAAGCAACAAGGCAAGGAAGATATGATGCACACAGGGTACTGCAAACATCTATTTCTTAATGCTTGCCAGCACTCCAGTTGAAGCCTGCATTAAGCCTACTATGACAAATAAGTGCAACTGAACTTTTTCACCAGCCTAATTCCAATATAAGATACAAGCCTGGCAAACCTAACTAATATCAGCACTGCAATACAGTTTTTGCTTTGATTCCATTTTTTTTTTAGATTAAGCGACAGGTTAGACTACCACACTGAAGTTTACCACCATCACTAATTTCACTGCCACTGAACAAATAAGCCACACTAAATACATGTAATAGTGTTTGGAAGTTAAAAAATGCATTAATCATTGATGTCATATTGCAGTGAATTAAACACTGTCAACATGAGTAAAAATAATTGTCAAATTAACTTGTACAATAGCATACGAAGCTCTGCTTAAATAATGAGATATAAAAAGAATAAATTTCAAATACAAAAACATAAAATTCAATGCATCGTTTTAAATCCTTTAAATGTGTACCAAAATTTTTACAAGATTTTAGTCACGCAAATAGTATTTTTTTTAGTTTTGACATGGAGAATGTCTAAAAATCTAGGCAAAGCACCGAGTCAGGGGCGCCGACTACGGGCATGCGGTCATGCCACGCATGCCCGCACATTTGACTACACTCAACACATGGAGGTCAGATACAAGCTAGAGTCAGTTGAAAAACAACATAAGCAGGCAAGAGTGTATATCAATGGTCCCCAAACTTTGATCAAACGATCTCCGGAAGTTATGGGATGTAGCCCGAAATGCTGATCTCCAAAAAAAAAGGTCATCGCCTCTCTCACCGCAACCCGTCATGCCTGCCGCAACTTCTGGAGATTGTCAGCCATTACTTTACAAACATTTTCACGTAAATTTCGCAGACCAACTTCGGAGACCAGGCGCTCGCACTGTGGCACGAAATCCTTACACGGGCCGTATGTTTGACACCCCTGTCATAGACAATCAAACGGTAATGTTTTAATTTTGACGTCATAAAGTTTGCGCATGCCCGGTAAAATCACAAACTCGGCGCCTATGCACCGAGTTATTGTGTTTTTGACAACACCTGCATCACAAAATATGAAAGGAAGTGGACCTGCTGTTATTTGAAAACATGTGCCCCAGATCCTCACCTTAGGTAAGCCTATTGATATGAGGTGCCAACCGTAAAGTACACAGTAAAGTAAAATTTTGTAGAGTTAAGGACATGTCGTTCTGCAACAACAACATTTTCTTTTTTAAGGACATATCATACAGCAACGAAAACGTTTTTACATTTGCAAGACAAATCATACAGCAACAAGTCTTTTTACTTTTTAGGGACAAATCATACAGTTACAAAAACGTATTTCCTTTCCAAAGCAAATCATACAGCAACAAAACATTTTTTTCTTTCCAAAGACAAATCATACAGTAATAAAACAATTTTTCTTTTTAAGGACAAATCTTTCAGCAACAAAAACAGTGAAGTGTGATCTGTAAAATAGCACTACTTGTAAAACAGTGCTTTGTGCGAAATATGTTTGGAAACTTTTGTAGCAGTTCAGAAGCAGCAAGATTTTATTAACAGCAAAGCAAAGCCTAGGCCTATCTATAAACAACCAGCACATGTTACTGTAAACCAAATCTTGCCGCTTCCGAAATACTACAAAAGTTTCTAAACACATTTTGCACGAAACACCATTTTACAAGTAACGCTATTTTACAGACTGCACTTCATGTTTTCATTGCTGTATGATTTGTCCTTAGAAAGGAAAAAATGCGTCATTGCTGTATAATTTGTCTTTGGAAAGGAAAAATCGTTTCATTGCTGTATGAATTGTCTTTGGAAAGGAAAAAAAAATTTTGTTGTTGTATGATTTGTTTTTGAAAAGAAAAAACATTTTCATTGCTATATGATTTGTCTTGGAAAAGTAAAAACATTTTCGTTGCAGTATGATTTGTCCTAAACTCTACAAAATTTTATACTTTACCACATACTTTACAGTTGGCACAACGTATAATGGTGGCATGTACTTATAAAAAGTCAAATTGCCTAAAAGTGGAGGAAACAGCAGCTGCAAAAGACCAATTGATTTTGCAGAATTGTTTTGGTAAGTCCTGGCCAAAAGCAAAAGAAATTAGACACTATAGCAGCAGAGAGTACAAACTGAAATTGCCATGTACACAGTTAACTTTTACAAAGAGTGACTGGGTGGACACAAACATCAAGTGCTAATCTTTTAGAGCCGATGGTATTAAATGTAAACGTGTTGTGCAACTAGTGAATGTTTATCACAGTTATTAAATGTTATCACAAATGGTTGAAATTTTTGAAGCATGTTAGGAAAATAACAAAATTCTGACAAAGCTTAACCCCACAGAGTTTATTTCTGCAGTTGCTCCTAAAAGGCAGATATTCTGTTGATTGATCCTAATTCTAGCAGTACACTGAAGCAATCCATAGTTGGATACCACTGAAATGCATGTTTCACATAATTGCAGATCAGCATTACGGTTGGGATTAGAGTCAGTTATGATTAGATTTATGGATAACATTAGTTGGTGAAATTTCTGAGTTTTAGAAATGCCTCTAATTCTAACCTTAACCAAGTGGTCTACACTATATTAACATTATTGGGGGGTAAAAAAAATGGGAAAAATAACTGAATTCTGCACAGAAATTTTTAATGCATTGTAATTAGCAAAAATTTTAACTGTCCAAATCGAGGCATTAGGCCATTGGTTCTTCAACTTTTTTCAACATGGACCACTAATTTAAGATTCAAGCTGGTCTGGAGCCTTTTGTGATCTAGATCACGGTTGGTAAACCCACTGATGAACTTCTTTCCAAAAACAGGTCTTCATGTTACCTTGGCAAACAAATGTAAGCATATATGTCAAAATCAGCATCGAAAAGCAAGTGATTTCCAAAAAAGTCTCTATATTTTAGTTCAAATTGATTGCTTTTTTTGAACAAAAAATAAAGGTTGTTGTGGTACAAGCATTTTCATGGGAACTCCACATACCTCCTGAACCTTGTCCACATGTGGACCCAAGTTTTAAAAGAACTGCATCAAGAAAAGGTTTTGAGTGCTAAGTAGAGGGTAAATTGGATAATGGTTCACAGAAGGCCATGAATTTTTTATATATGTGTAGCAATGCTTCTACATAATGTATATATATTGATTCTTGTGTTTTGCCAGAAATAAGTTTAGTACACTCTACCACAACAGCAAATATTTCACTTTTGCTGAGGTTATTTGATAATTTTCTTAAAATGTTGTGCCTAATCACTTAATGATTTTATTTTGGTTTTTGTAAGACACAAAAATTGTTAACCTTTACATAAAATTACTAAGTTCCTTGTTATGTGCAGCTAGCAATTTTAAGAGTTGAAGAAAATTTCTTGATGCTTCTTTGTGATCTCAAAGAGTCAAAACTTGTCATAAAAGAAATGTCAACGATGAAAATATTTTGGATGCAAATATCTAGCTTGTGCTTGGGTTTTTCTGTGCCTTCAGCCAGTAGACTACTGTACATACTGAAGATGCCCTTGACATTTTTGGTTTTGTAACAGCAGTTCATTGAGTGTTGAAAAATTGATGGCATTTTAATGTCTTGACTGTTTTCTTCAAGGTTTGAAACCTATTGACAAAAATATAGAATCCTACTCTAAATTACTGCAAAATAATCCCGTTTCATCTGCTTTCATGCTATTTCAACATAAAACGCTTAACAAAATAGAATTGTGATGGATTCCATGGGTATGCATCACACTTTTCATTTGAAATCAAACTGCTAGATTTTTTCATTTTTACCAGCATTTCATTTGCATCAGGTTCATTTGGGCTTTGAACAGACTACTGCTTGGGGCAACTATTCAGATTTTCTGATGCAGGAATCAAATTAATTTCCTAAAAGCATATCGTACTGATGCAATGCCACTATTGTTTTTCCTCTACTGTCATTTTTGGCTGAAGAGTTCAGACGCCAATACAGTAGATGCAGATGGTCTGCTAGCATCATGGCTACTACCACTACATTATTGTAGTGATGCAGCTTTAACTTCGAAATGTGGCAAATCATCCTGGAAATCTTCTTTTCTCATGTCACCATTATTTTCATTAGGCCTGACTGCAAAAAACTAAATATTTTTCATTGAGAGTGAGATGGCATTAGTAATCACACTATTTCTGTAACTAACTCACACTAATCAAATATACTTCATTATAATTTCAGTTTGTTTAAGACACGCAATGATCACTTGCTAAAGTTCTCTCCATTACGAGTATGACATCACAGTATGTTGTTCCTTTTTGAATGACTGAGTCTCTATGCCCTGACATTTCAAATATTGCAATCAATTGCAAAGCTATTAACTGCATTGAAATCGTGGTCAATAAGTTATTTTGTGAGATCAAGTATTCGGTATGGGCTGTTTACCTCTATCACCTTTAATAATAAAGTGATTGCTTAAAAATCCCACCCACTAACCATTCAACCAACTCTGCTGAATCAAATCAAGGTAAATAGCTTGATATTAATGCTAAGTCATTGGGAGACAATTACATTGACATCCCTCATTAAAAACATTGGGGGATGCATTCCCATCCCACAGGAATGTATGTCTATGCTTAACCCTAATTTAAAAAACTTTAACCCAACTAAAACTTCTGATGCAAATCTACATTTCTGCCATTTCAGTAAGTATTCAATTCTCAGAAACGTACTCTGCAAATACCTAGGGCATGCTTTGGTCCTTGCAATTTATGGTAATTGCAATCATTCAATTTGACTTATCCCTGAGCGATCTAAACCTTTAACTCTAATCTTTTGTTGTTAAGTAATGTGTGTGTGACTGTGCGTATGTTATCTGTGTCTGCAAAGTTGCTGTCTTGTAAGCATAATGAGGCAAAAGCTGCAATTGTGGTAGTTTCCACCATTTTGGTCTTATTGCTTGTTATTTAGGCCTAGTTGTGGTAATTAATGCATGTCTACAATGCCTGCATGTCCCACATAGTTTGTTTTGTGTGCACTTAAGGGTTAGTTCCACAAAAACACATGTACTGGTGCCAATACTATTTGAAAGGGCCTTTAGTTGTCCAGACTTGTAATTATGAACTTCACAAAATTTAACTTGGACTCAAAGTTTGTTATTCACAACACAATTTATAGAAGAATTTTGCAATTTCAAAAATACAGCTGACAAGACTTACGCAGCAATAAAAATATACCAGTACAGTAACAATTCATTACAGGATATTTTACTTCTGGTGCATTTTAGTCAGATGACACAGTGACAATATTTTTTTTGGCGGTGGCTACTTTGCCATCAATGGCATTTTACCCCTGGAGACTATTTTGCCATCATACTTATGTAATTGGTCAATTTTAATAATGTATTGGTACTAGGTATCAAACATGTGATGGTAAAAGTGCTTTTTAGGTGTATAAATTGTTGGATTTAATGTACAACAATAACATATTACTTGCTTTTGAGGCACACATTATCACACCCATGTACAATAATAACATTAACTATTGTGTTGGGGCTGGGGTTAAGAGTTAGGGTTAGTGCATACACATTGTGCACTGTTGACCACATGGACACACCACAGTGTTTTTTAGTAATCCAATTGATCTGAAGATTTTAGATCTAAGACCTGGCGACAATACCTGAATACCATACTTGATGCATCATTTGAGCTTAATAACTTATGCACCCAAAATGCACTTTTTATCCATGTGACTTTCAATCACTTCTGATTAGTTAAATTCAAAGGCAAATTAAAAAAAATTGCCCCTCAGTGTACACTCCCCCCATACATTCACATACTGGGACCCCATCCAGAGTACACATCCTTGGTCTTAGTACCCTGCCCGCAAAGATTCATACCTACAACCATTACATTTCAAGGCAGCTACACTATCCACTACACCACAGCATTTAAACAAACATGAATGGTGATGGCAATATAGCATCCCAGGATAAAATGCAGTCAATGGCAAAATATAGCCACTTCCTATTTTATTTGCTTCGAGTGATAGTCTGAATCATGAATTGTAATGTTTTGGCTAATGACAATTTAAAGACTACTAGCCCAATGTAAGTTCATATTGCATGCAATCCTCTATCATACTTGCACGCAGTGGACCTACTGCAGGTCAACTTATCAGCTTACTTCACTTGGAGCAGTCCAGTGCAAAGGTTCAAAGCTGTTTAACTGTTTTAATCAACTGCTTAAATCATGAGCCTGTGAGCAGTCACCATTTCTCAAATTTTGACTAACGACAAATGACTTGGAGATTAAGACCTAAAGTTGTAGGCCTATATCTCTATGCATAAACTGAACAGTAGAGGGTTGCAAAACCGTTTGGTCTTTACATCTTTATTTTCTTTTTATATTTGTACTGACCCTAATTTTGTTTTTGTGCTTTGGACTTCTTCAAGTTCCGAGTTGCCAATTTGAAATTTGAAAAAAATCCGAGAAAACATATGTGGCCAGCAACAGGATCATCTCTTTAGGAAAAAAATCTAGCAGGATTTCAAAAAAAAAATGGAGTGAGGAGTGGGTAAGATGTGCACTTTGTCTTGATTTACAGGGACAGGTCTGAATAAAAAGTGGAAAAATTTTGCGGAACAGCTGAGCCAAAATTACACTGGCAGAAAGTAAAAGAATACGAAGTTGATTGTGGTCATGAGGTTGGGGATAGTAATGTGGTTTGTAGTTAGATACCATAACATTTTATTTTTGTTTTGTTTTATTTGCCCATATTTATTCTCCATTTACAAGAAAGGGAATTGTGTCGCTGTCTTTTGGACGGGATGTCTGCACTCGCTTGGGAGTTGCCATTTCCGAGGCCGTTTTTTAGCCGGTTTAAATGAGTGGGGTGAACGGCGGCACTTCGCTTTAATCTCCCCGACTTCACTTGTTTTTTCAAAAAGGAAAAGTTGAAGCGGTGCAAAAATTCTCTGGCAAACTGGTAGGTGAAGGCTTTAGCACGCTAACACTGAATTCACATAGGAAAGATTGGGGCAAGATGAACACTTTATCACTAAATTTACAAAAAATCTTACGTTTTATTGATATTTCAAAAATTTTGATGTTATAAAGAACAGTAGTTTTATGGCGACCCTACTAGATACAAACTTTGGATCATCGATGTTTTGCTGAAATCAAACATTGTGAGCGGCTCATAAATTTCTCGTTCTGTACGCACGCTTGTTATTTTAAATCAGTGGCGGCTCGTGGTTGAATTTGCTGGTGGGGCTGCAAGTCGTTTTTCAATTTTTTTGCACTCTTTGTAGGCAGTTTATTTGCCGTTGTTTAGCTATAAATGTGGAAATTTTCCGAAACTCTGCGCTGTATTAGTTGTAGGCTATAATTGCATTCAATCAGGCATTGCGTGCTTTGGCTGAATATTATGGTTTGCGGTAGGCTAATTTAGTGTGCAGTGTAGCAATTCTAATTTGTGAAAATATTTTGTAATCTACAAAGAAAATAGAACAAATACAAAGTCTCGCACATATCATCAAGCTAAGGACTAGCGTGAAGAGTGAAGCACATGAACAAGTGCAAATCGTACGAATTTATCGCACTTAAACTTATAACCGGTTAATTCGACGACCTGCAAAATTTCTTTCAGCATACCGGTACTTGGACATCAGTAATATATGTATATATTTTTTTTAGTTTTTACATAGAGTCACGATCCAAACAATGTTAGGATAGCAAAATAGGCGGAACCATCCCTCGAATACGGGTAATGAAGATGCATTATCATCACTAGGGATCTTGCCAGGTGTAAAATACTTAACGTGGCTTCTGGCTAGCCCGATATCCAACATTGGACTGTATACGCAACAAACCAAACAATCCAACACAAAGCACAAGACTTACGTACCGTTTACTTTTGAACCAGGATTCCCTTTGACGTTACTGCTAACCGTGCAAGTATGAACTAAAACTGGTATCCTTACATGAAATTGATCACACAAAAGCTAATTAGGCATGGAAAAACCTTCCAATTATTATATACTTAATGTGGTTTTTAAGGCATTCATGGCAGTAGGTGATTGCACGATAGCATGTCTCGGCATGCATGGAAAGCAGCCCGAAAGACCTGGATTCGAAGCCCACAGGAACCAGACACGACGCAACATACCTCCAGGCAAAAATTAGTTTTACGAAGAGTCACGATTTGAACAACGTTAGTATAGCGAAATAGGCGTAATTATCCCTAGACTCAGGTTTCGGCCTTTTTGGCCTCATCAAAAAGAACTCGTCCCACCCAACGCAGCGCCCCTGTAGGGGACGTTGGGAGCCTAGAATTAGAGATTAACGTTGCCCTCTGCATTGTAGGTGGAAGCGAAGCGTGACTAAGCAATGAATAGTTGCAGTTTCGGGGTTGAGCGATGAGGTATTGTATCACAAACCTTAACAACGCATTGACCAACGTTAAAAGTGCGAGCCGCGGCGCTGGTGGAATCAAACCACCGACGCCTCCAAACCAAGTAGTCAGAATCTACACATCTCGGGAGTCATAAAGCGGGCAGTCGGGTGTGTGGTGTTTAAATGAAACTTTTGTAAAATACGCGAAATAAATTTTGGCGGCTGGACGAAATCAATGCTTTTGCCCCACTCGAAAACGAGGGTTAGATGCCTCGCCCTCCTATCCCTCGTTTTCACCGGTTATGCAGGTTCAATCTAGTGGGAGTCGTAAGAGCTCAGCCACCCTTGGTTAGTCGCGTGCAGCAGCAATATTCTCCCACGCAGTTGTGGTAGTCTGATATTAAATAACAAAGCGAAAATTTTACGACTTTTTTGACCGTTAGAAGAGAAAAAATAAGTTAAACAACTTTCTCGCCTTTAGATAAGTTTTCTTACTTCCAATTTATTTGCCTAATTCATTAAATGATACAACTGACCAGCAACATATAAATTTGCTTACCTATAAACAATCTAACCAATTACGACAACTAGCCCTGTTTTAGAGCCACAACATCAGCAAGCTTAGCGGGAATTGTTACGTCGCAAGAAAAGCGACAACAATCAAGCAGCCGTGAAAGCAACGCATAACGTCATGCGTCTGGGCGCTACTGATTTTGCCCATCCTGCTGCTATCTTTTGCAGCTTAACGAGCGGCGTTCAAAAGTTAAGAGATATTCAGTTATACATGAAAATTTGGCTTAGTTATGTTGACAGTACTTGCAGGGGCAAACAATTTTGCTATGTCACACAGAAACTAAAACTTTAAACCATTTATGAAGCAAGTAAATCGCATTACAAAATTACAGTCTCGGACGCTGCTGCTGCAGCCCGTCCTACGCACTATCATAATGTCACATAGAATCTCTATGTCGCACGTTCACTTAGTTAGTGCTAGCAATATAGGAAAATTAGTCTTTTGAGCGACATAAACTGGTGCATTGGTAAATAAGGTATGAACTGTGATATTATAAAAAATATTAACATTATAAAAAATTCGAAAAAAAAGATCACAAAAACGCGTGGGGGGCTGCAGCTCTGCAGCCCATAGGCACGAGCCGCCACTGATGTAAATCATTCGTTGACCTCATTACCAAAATCATTCGTTGACCTAAACTTGAATCATTCGTTGGCCAAAAACTTGTCATAAAAGAATAGACATAGCTACATATCATGAATAACGTTCGCTCATTTGTTATAATGAAATAATTCTGGGTGACTGAGCCGTATTGCCAGGCGTAGTTCCATCTGACGTACGGCAAAGTGACCTAGTAAACAAACATATGAAAAGAGGCATTAACGTTGAAAGGCATTTATTCAAAAAAGATTTATCGCAAGTCATCATTTGTGTATTCGACGTTGTATTTGTGATTTGAAAATATAGTCTTTCTTGGAGTCAGATGTGCTGTGGGTACTACTCAACAAAAACAGCAACTCAACATACAGAATCCGACGTGATCATCACCACAATTTGGTACCGTAATCGACGACGACTCATTCCTCCACAACTTGGTGACCTCGACGTGATCATCTTCCACAGTCTTTTACCAGCCTTTTTAATATGTTATTTTATCACATGCAGCAAATACTTCAGCAGTAACACACGTTCAAAAATTTTAAATTAAGTGATCATCTTGCCCCTTGTAACCAATAAAAATGAAGCAAGATGATCAGTGGCGCATCCAGGATTTCTTCAAGGAGGGGGGGGGAGTTTTTTGAACAATACAGCCCAGATGCAGTGGTAAACCCCTCAAGATTTAGTCACAATTGGGATATCGAGGTTTTTCTCCCCTGGAATTGAGAGGTGTGTGCGGTTTTTAAACAGAACGTAAAGAAGATTGATTCAATTGCGCTCACAAAAAAAATTTGCCATTACACAATTGCACCCAAAGTATTTACTGATACAAACTAATTGGTAATGGTGATTGGCGAACCAAAAAAATTTACTGGTGCTGTATGTCAAAATTTAACTCAATTAAAATTCAGCCAACGATTTTTACGTGAAAATTCATCAATCCAATATTCAAAACTAATGATAAGGTCACGGTGAACATATAGCAATGCAAATCCATTCAAACGATCTTCCTTCGTTGTGAACCGCAAATAGGTTTTCAAATATCTCAGAGCATTAAACGAACGCTTATTTGTTTCTGTAGTAACCGGATCAGTTGTCAATATTTGAAGAAGAACTTCTAAAGATGATACGTCTGTATTTCTTTAGCAGACAGCAACACGCCTGAATTGTTGTACGGTAAAAAATCGCCTTCGAGGCGTAGCCAATATGAACGCCATCGCATAAATTCAACCTTCATAGCATTAATCCTGTCATCCACTAAGAGAAGATAGAAGTTTACAGCATTTCTGATCGAAGCAAATGTCATGCTTTACACTGACAGATGGTATCAAACATTGCAGTTTTATGCAATGAACAAGATTAGAGCGAAATATTTGGCTTGAGTTACTCAAGCACTGAGTCAATAAAACGCAAATAGACAGAACGCCTGAAAAATTGCAATGGTAAAACAGCTAGTGGATTTGTTCTATTGGCTTGCCGATTCACAATTCAAGGCATGGGTATAAATTCCCCGTAGACACATTTGGCATGTCTAAAGAGTCCAACAATTATTTCTTCATTGTCCCTAAAAGCCTGTATCACATCTTTGCAACTGGTAATACTCGTAGCATCTAATGCAGTTAAAATAATTTCTTGGTGTCCAGAAGCTTCTTTGCAACTGTTTTGGTAAGTTTCAGTGCAGCATTGATAACTTTTAGGTTAACCAAAAGCCCTGCTGTTATCGCTTTCAAATAAGGCATAGCCCTTCTAAGAACTTTTCTATCTCTTGATTCTGACAGTTGATCAAGAGAACCGACTACCGCGGGATAAAACTCCTTGACAACAAAGATAGAATCATAGTTCTCAATCCACTTCGTAGCACAATGGCGCTTCAAACGCGAATGCGAAGAATCAAGACATTTGTCATGAACTTGAGCATGCAGCAGTGAAAAACGTTTTTGAGAATTAGAAAAAATACCAATATGTCTTTGATGGTGCTTACGAATGCTTGAATTTTGCATGCGTTGCAAGCCAAAGAATGTTACCGACGTAACTTGTGCTATCTCTGATTGTAGCGCCCCGGCTACTTTTGTCCATTCATTAAACTTTTTTGGGTGTTTTTATAGTCTTCTAAAAAGTATTTCAGAGAGAATGTCGAGTTTTACTTAGCAAATTGATGGTTTTCTTTCCTCCACAGTCTACAGTCCAAAGCATTTTGACTAAAATTAGAAAATTTAAATCGTCAACTATGAATCTCGGCTCGTCAAGATGATTTGGTAAATAACTTGCCGGAAAAATAAAGAGATGCTCTATTCTGGGCAATATTTCTAAAACTTTTCCAGAAAGCACAAAACTCGCTTTTACTTGTGGCAAGCTACTTGTTTTTGTGCAATACTCTTGCGCACCTCGTCAGACACCGATAGGTTATTGCTGCAAGATTCTTGCGCAACAGAACTTGCTCGTGTGATTTCTGGTTTATATCAAGAAAACTATAGAAAATTTGAAGCTCATGTGTTAATCTCTGGCATGAAGCCCAACGCTACCAGAAAAATTTCAGGCAATTGTTTGTTTTGGGAATAATTTTATCTAGGACCAAAAGGGGGGCCATGGCACAGTGGCCCCCCTGACTGCGCTCCTGAGAATGATGGTAGCAACACACACAAGATGAAAAAATACGATAGCACGCTTAACACAAAACTCGCATAACTATACACAGATCCACACTGTTAAGAGGTTTTTATTTAATCAATTAAAGTAATACTTTTAAAAGATAAAGAAAGTCAAGTTGGCTTCAAAATAAAATCGATTACATTTTCTTTGACTCCCATTTATAAATTGAGGGGGAGGCAATTTGTGGATAAAGTTCTTTTTGGTAAAAGGAGCGCAATGCCATCTTCATGAATTACAAACAGTGGCTTATCAAAATTGCCACAAATCTAAACTTTCTTTAAGAAAACTGCTTTTTATTTGCTGTCATCAAAAGAGTCAATTCGTGCAATATATATTACTGCTTGGGATTTTTCCCATATATTTACTACTGCGAAGTCTCCTTCTACGACTTCACTATCACTCACATCTCAATCACTTCCTCATTCTTTTTTCAAGCGGAGCTAGCACCAAGTCATCCTCATCACTTAATAATATAAGACCTGTCTTTTTGGTAACTCTTTTCATGAGCTTTCTTCTCTTGGGCTGTTTTTCCTGATAGGCCTATCCCTCTCTAGCCTTTCTTGTTCAATTTGATTGCGTATTTGTGTGTGGGTCGAAATTCTGCTCGATTGTGTTTTTCTTCTTTCATTTTTCTGTTTTCGTGTTGGAGCTTTTGGCAAAAATGAATTGCATTGACTGGGGCTGGGGCGACATTGTTGAAGAGAAAGGTTGTTTAATGGCAATGTCATGCTCACTGGAAACTGAATGTAAATGATTAGTGAGTTCATTTTCAGTAATATTTGAGCCATCATTAAGGTTTTCAAGGGAAGAATTTGTCTCATTTTCTACAGCAGGTGTAGGAAGAGGTTAATTGTAAGCAGCAGCAGATACACAATCCAATTCTGTGATGTCTTGCGGTTGTATGGATAGACTCAAGTGTTTTTGAAGCCAGAAGTGATGTTTTAAAGTATCACAGCAACGTTTTGGAAGGTCTTCACCAATCCAGGAATATTTGTTAAGGACATTGTTTTCTCGGGATTACTTCGCATAGCTTGAGCATGTGCACGTTTAAATGGGCCAAGCATAGTTAAATCTAATGGCTGGATACAATGCGATGTGTGAAGCGGAATTGCAAGCAGCACTAGTCCATTTGCTTTGCCATATCAATAGCTGGCAACAAAGATGGGATTTAAATCATTAAGATGGGATGGTCCTTTAAGTAGCGCGTATATTTGGCAATATGTTTCAAATACTGTAGAAAAATATTTTCCTTCACCGATCCTGTTTTTTATGCCACAGCAACAGAAGCATAAGGAGCCAAATTAAAAAAGTTATTCTTAAATTTGATTTGAAGTAAAAATAAACATTGGTGGCAAGACATTCCCAATAGTATTGATTATACTGTATAAACAACCATAACCAACTCTCCACGTTCTCTTGAAGTGATGGCACAAACTTGTTTTTACCCCTTTCTGGAGACAATTCTTTCTGGAGTTTAAACAGTGTGACATCCACTTTCATTAAAATTATAAATGCCATGTGAGTGAAACTTTGGCGACTGCTTATCCATCGCAAAAGACGAATCATCGAAAAATTTATTCACAACAGTGCTATTGAAAGCAGTAGCTCTAGCAAGCGATTACTGCTGCTGGGGCTGACGCTGAGGCCAGTTTACGAATAAAGGAAGCAAAGCTCGAAGCTGTCTGTAAAGAAATACATAGCTCTTTCTGAAAGTGGCTCATCAGTGGCGATTTCTGGGAAATATAAGCATAAATTTTGCTTAAGTAGTATAGCCGCCGTTTGATTATTGTGGCGGCTATAGGATTCTGGGTGACTTGTGGAGCCTCACACGGATTTATTTGTTGTTCTATTTATTATTGGTAGAACTTGTACCGTTTTCTAAAATAAAATATACAACTTTCAGCACAATTAAATACGATACAGTGTTACGAAGAATTTAACGTTGAACCTTATACTTGACATTAGACATGGAAATTGACAGCATATAAACAATTTGGAATAAGCGCAATATTCACTTACCGGCAATTCCGGCAGTCACTTCGATTGATTATTGATTCGACAAATTTGCAATACGATTAGTGCTAATAACTATTGATCTGAATAAACCAGCAAAGATAAAGATTTCAAATTAAATCATAGTGAGATTTCAGAAACTGCAACTACACACTACTTGAAATTAAACGCTGCTCAACTCAATAAACCAAAAGCTATTTTGAACAAAGGCCGTTGAAACAGTTGCCAAGGTGTGCGAACTAAAGTGAAGGAAAACAAGGGCGAGCTTATCTTCGGGCAAGTGATTAATTTTACTGCATAGATAAGTGATCGATTTGTTAACACAAGATTTATAGAAAGGGGTTCGAATTCTGAATAAGGAAATTTTAGTCTAGTTTAATTTGGCACTTACAAGTAGTGTAACCCAAAATAATTGATATTCCACTGGGGCCCAGAGTGGTGCTCAATACCGCATCGCTGAAATCTCACAACGAGGATTTAAAGATATCAAAAATTTGCTCTTCTGGAGTAATGTTTTCTGTCTATGAGTTCCTGGATACGAGTGCCTTTCCACTAAAATTTAGGTTGATCTTGTCTAACAACCATCAAGCGTACGTTGTTTGATTGGTAAAATCTTACAACGTTGAACATATTCTGCATTTGCTTTTTTTCCTTATTCTGTTTTGGCCAGTGAATAAGGCATTACTTTTTGACCAGAGCTGTAATGTTTCCAGACATGTCTCGGTCTCGAAGTTCTGAAGTCTCGGAAAATGGACAAGTCACGGCCAGATTTAAAGGTTCGTTTCAAAATTGAATAAAGTAAGCCAAATTTCCGACAGTTTTGCTTTAGAGTACAATCCATATCATTTTAACTTACATAGAGTTTATTTAAGTAAAAAACACCTTAACAGTCTGTTTTGCCTAAGGCGACTCGTCAGGAGGTAGTTCTTTTTCGAACAGATTTCAAATAGAATTGAATTAATTCAAATAGAATTCAATCATTCTAATTGAATAAGAACTACCTCCTGACGAGCCGCCTTAGGCGAAACAGGCTGTTGGGTGTTTTTAACTTGAATAAATTTTATTTTATTGCTCTGATTCAATCATTGAGCTCTCTACTGTCAAATCGACTGACTGCGTATTAATTTTAACGTATACTGAAAAAAAGCTTTACATACAGTAACGTTATGGTGAATGCAGGTGTCTCGATATATAATTATTTTCACGCATGTGTTTTCGTAAATTTTCTACGTTTTGCATTTTGTTCTTATTATATCAATCCATTGAAAAAAGAATGTGAATGGTTTGTTCGCAATGTACTGCACCGATAAGTAATTAACTATAAAGTGCTTTATGCGATATGTATTTGCTGAAATTTGGATTGCTTTGTCAGATGACAAACGGTTTTCTTCCTGTTAGTTTCGGTTTTAATTGTCGTTTTAAAACAAATCCGTTTTTTTCGAGGCAAACGTTATCATCAGTAAATTTCGCATTTTGCATTCTCATACTAGTGGTACTATTGCAGTTTTTCTGCGTTTCTATAAAACGGCTGCTGCTTCTGACGGTTTTTTGCTCTTTGTATTATTCTGTATCCGGCAGATTGCAGAATTTATCTTTTTACATGATTCCGAAAAAAGGAATAAAGCAGAGATAGGCTGCGCCGTGTGCATCCGCATTCTACACACGAAATAACCAGCGATCGGTAAAAGCGGCTTGACGTTTGAAATTTGCTAGTTGCTACCAAAAATTATTTTCATCACAAAACAAATATATCAAACGGGGATATTCAAATCAACGAACGTAAACTGAACGTGGAGATAAAGGTGGTAGGAAAAAAGCTTGCTTTTGTTTCTTATTAAATAGCTAGGCCTATAATAGCCTGGTATATTGCAACGTGTTCGGAAATTCATCGGAATGTCCAAAATTTAGTGTTAAAAATATTTGCGTGATTTTGTAAACCTTTGATTTCAAAAGTCTCGTGTCTCGTCTCGGTTGATTTTTTACAAATTATTCTGAATTGCTCGATTTTCTTTTCAATTGCAGTGGTAGATATCTGTTGTTATAATAATTATTGGAACTTAGAAATTTCTGCTGTATTTGGTGAAATTATACCAGACACCACTTTGCGTGGCTAAGCAATGTGGCGAAACCGAGTAATAAAGCGGTCAAGAAAAAATGCGTTTTTAAAAAAAGAATTGCTTGTTGTGTCGCCCATGAAGCTTAAATAGTTTTTGAATTTTCCATCAAAAGCAGCTTTACAATTACTCCCGTAAAATCTTTCAACTGAGTTCTAGGGTCTGTAAGTTTTGAGGAAAAGAAGAAAATGAATTGTGCTGTCAGTTCTTAACTATGCCCTCATTTACCCTTTACGAGAGAACAATGTTTGCAGGTTATGAGTCGGGTGCTGGCTTTTGTTTGAGTTAAAATTCTTCTACCTCAGTTGAGAGATCTGAATTTAAAAACTTGTTTTTCATTATGGCGTTATGATGACGTCATCTTGCTCTCATAACACACCGCGTGGAAGTGATTAGTAATGCCAAGTTTCAAGCTTGTTCAGAAGAGAAGGGACGTGCCGAAAAAAACCTGGTTTACAGTTGGCCAATTACCATGTGGCAAGTAGTCTACATTAAAAACAAATCACTTAAAAAAAGACATTAAAAAGTGCGAAAGTAGAAATTTATTAACGTAGGTAGACAAGGCAAGGGCCTTACTTTTCAGAAGTGAAGCACAATAGCTATGGAATGCAGTAGAACTCGAAAACGGAAAAAACATAATTTCTTTCTAGCATCTTTGTTTTTGATTTGAATTCTTACACAGCCACTATTGAATGCACATTTTCGCAATCAACCACAGTAAGAGACTTCAGCACTCGATCGTTCACCGGATCAAAAACTTCAATAAGAGAATTGAACATGCTGAAATTACAAAAGTTTATTTGCACCAAAATGCGTGACTATCATTACCATCCAACGCAATTTAAATCGATGGTGGAGGCAAAACCAATTTTTTTTTTGGGGGGGGGGGGGGTGAGGCAAAACTGTAAATTGTTGGATGACTTTTATGTCAACTTTTAGAAGACTAATAATTTCTGGCCCCAAACGAAAAGAAAAATTTTATGTTTTGGAGATCAACTTATCAAACATTACAATTTTTTGGTCAAAAATGACTTTGTGCCATTGTTCTTTGATCAAATGCAACAGCTTTGTAGAAGTACTATAGCCTAAGTAGTCCCCAGTTGCTATGCCTGCAAGTTGTATCAATTTTTTTTGCTCTGGTAACAGCGTAAGACACATTCTACAATAGTGCCAGAGGCGAGGAGGGGCCGATTATTACTTTCCCTTGCTGACGACATTGTCTTGTTACTACTTTAGACGATTTTTTGCTGCATAGTTTTGGCTTAGATTCGTAAGAAGGTGCGCTAACTGTTTTTGTTAACGGGCTGCGTGTTTGATAACCACGCTTATTAAATACCATGACATAGCGTAATTTTCTATTTTTTTCGCAGGTAAAATCATTGCGGTATGAACTTTCTTCTTGGATTTTTCCATGATCGTTGTCGTAACTCAGGATCGCATAAAGCTCAGGTAATTCCTTGGTGCACAGCAGTAATAGCAGCCTCAAATCTAAGAGTTATTTCTAACTTGTCAAGAGTCAACCAAAAAGTTCCTCGTCTTGTTTTCAAAAATCCTTTTTCTACTTGGGGTTGGTGCTCGTGCACTTTTCTTTTTTACCCAGCACTGCCATGATCACGTACGTTTCCATTTTGAGGCCATCGTCATGTACTTTTTTGTTTCTCTTAGACAAGTCTGGACTCGCTCCTCAACTTCAAGTTTTAAATTTCAAATTAAATAACCTAAGGAGGTGTTTTAGCTTAAATAAATTTCATTTTATTGCATTGCATTGACCCGGTCATTGAGCCAAATCAAATAATTACGTATGAACAACCTAAGCATATAGATTTCTCTTTGTTTCCCTCTTCTCTTCCTTGGTTTAAAGCAGGGGTTCTCAACCTTTATTCTCTCATTTACCCCTTGGCAAATTTCATAAGTAGAATTTACCCACAAATGTTTTTATATTTTTTCACTTCTACAAATGCCTATTGCATTGGTTTTCAAAGTGCTTTGTTAAAAAAAAGTCCGCTGACCTTTTTTTTTAAAGAGCACGATGTCCACGTGCGGTAAAAGGTCGATGTGAGGTGGGCCCGCATGATATGAAACGAAAAATAACGGTTGGCTGACATCAATCGGGAAGAATCAATGGGTTTCTATTTCTAAAAATATATTGTGGGGCTCCGTAGGTGATGGTCAACCTCTTCATGGGCTCCGCATGACCAAAAGTTTGCGAATCTCTGGCCTATTGTAATAGGTAAAAGTGTGAATTTTTTGCTAACAAAATTTACCCCCAAGGCAAGTCAGATTTACCCCCAAGGGGTAAATTTGCCCCCGGTTAAGAACCCCTGGTTTAAAGGCATGGAATAAAAGTGACATCAAACTTCAACAATGCAAACGTAATTCAATCCGAAAAGGAAAAGCAAAATCGCATTTTGAGCCAATCATCGCAAACCTCGCAACCAACAAGACGGACTACAATTTTGCTATTTGTGAGGTCCCAATGTTTGTAATTTTGCCAGGGCAAGACACAAACTTTTATGCTCTCCATTGGTAGCTACTTTCATAATTGATCTTAGCATGGTTTTACAAATGACCAAATTAAAACTTTTTGTTTAAGTGATCTGTGTGTTGTAGGTAAGTGCTTAAATAAATTTCATTTTATTTTATTGCATTGACCCAGTCATTGAGCTCACTGCTGTCAAATCAAATAACTACGTATGAACAACCTAAGCATATACAGGGTGTCCCAGAAGTCGCGCACCATCCAGGTTTCTACCGAAAACGCTTTTATTGATTACAGTCATAACAGATGCTCAAACTGTGCACCTACAGTAATGAAACAAGCATCAAATCTCTCTATCAAACTGTCTTTCACTCTCTTGAGCGTTTTATTGCTGATTTTCGGGCACTCCAGTAGTTATTGCATCCTTGTTATTGTTGTCATTTAGCACTCAGTTGCTATTGTTATTCTTAACGGTTGCTCTCGCTCAAGGCCATTAAGGTTGGATTCTTGAGCTACAGATTGGTGTGTCGTCCCAGCTCTTCCAAACATAAAAATGAATTTAACTCTTTCTTGTACTTTTAGTTTCTTCCGTGTAATTAAATCAAATATGAAAACGCAGATTAGAATGGTGCGCGACTTCTGGGACACCCTGTAGATTTCTCTTTGTTTCCCTCTTCTCTTCCTTGGTTTAAAGGCATGGAATAAAAGTGACATCAAACTTCAACAACGCAAACGTAATTCAATCCGAAAAGGAAAAGCAAAATCGCATTTTGAGCCAATCATCGCAAACCTCGCAACCAACAAGACGGACTACAATTTTACTAGTTGCGAGGTCCCAATGTTTGTAATTTTGCCAGGGCAAGACACAAACTTTTATGCTCTCCATTGGTAGCTACTTTCGTAATTGATCTTAGCATGGTTTTACAAATGACCAAATTAAAACTTTTTGTTTAAGTGATCTGTGTATTGTAGGTAAGTGCTCTTCAACCGCGGTTTCGCGGAGCCCTACTGTTCCCCTAAACATTTACAGGGGTTCCGTGAGCTTTGGGTGTTCGGCAAGGAATTATTTTTATTTGTTTTTTTTTTTGGCAAACAACGCTTTCTTAATTTTTTGAAAATAATTTGACAAAACTTTACTCAAGTGTGAACGCATGACGCAACAATCACCATAATAAGCAATTTGTTTGATTTTTAAAGGTCAACAATTTTATTTCAATTGCCATTGCACCACAAATACACTGCAAAGCAAAAAGCTGGTTTTCTCCAAAATTTTTAAAAGCACTTGTTGGATTGTAGATAATTTAGATTATTTGGATCATAGATAACTTACTAGGTTGTGCATGGTTGGATTTTAACAAATTGCAGCAGAATACGATACGCAGGGTTTCAATTAACCTGAAACCGAAATTAAGGACAACTAGAAAGAATTGTTTTTCTTCTATTTTTTATGGTCGATGAGAACTTTTTGGCAGACACAGCATTTATGGGTGCATATTGCGCTGAATACCTTTTTTCAGGGGTTTCAAAATAACTTGCCTAAAACCTCAGGACAGCCAGCCAAACCGGTTTGGTGATTTTTCATTGTAAATCTCAATTTAGCATAAAAGGAAGAACTTTACTTTAAAACAGACTCAAATAGCTTTATATTGCTGAAAATAAAACAAAGTAAGGGCGTATTGACAAAAACACAAACATTTGACAATAAGACAACATTATTTTCTACGACGTAGTTCTCCAAATTAAGGACGGTTTGGAAGCTCTGAGAGTACGATTAGTAGTTCACTTGCGCAAAAAACTATGATGCAACGTATTATCACTAAAAGTTGGTGTGGAACAAAGGCAGGGATTCTCAAAATTGTTTAGCTAAATACCTGTTAGCTGAACCTAAATGGGTGACGTATTCCTATGAGTGGCATAGCACAGAAAAATTTGAATTAATGAAGTTGGTTATTAAAAGAAAAGGCTTTCAAGATGAGAAAAAGCGTAAGCAACGAAACATTAGGAAATAAATAGTTTTTTGTGATAAAAATGAGCAAAATGATTGCTTTCGTAAAGTTGATCTTGAAAAAAAGGTCTTCAAGTAGAAACTAGGCGGAAGCAACAAATAAGCACACTTGAAATTGGCTTTGGTATTTTTGTTCAAAAAATCTCTTTTGTTCACCTCAATTTGAGAACCCCTAAATCAATGTTTTTATGCAAGTAACCAGGGTCAATGTAGTTCAAATATATTTTTGGTAATGAAAGTTTCATGAAAGTTGTAAAAGTACATCAGGGGCCCCACGATGCCAAAAAGATTGAAGAGCACTGATGTAGATTGCAATATTTTTAAAACTTGGAAGCAAATTTGATACGATCGAAGTATAGCCATCAAAAAATTTCAATGATAGGGGTAATAAAATTTTCAAATTAGGTTGTAATCTCTTAAAGACCTTTCTGAAAAATGCGGGTCTAAAGCAAATTTTAGAGGTTTTTGCCGAGATTAAGCTTGTAGGACAATTTTTCTTTAAAAAGCGCTTAGGAATTTGGTCAAAAACGAAGCTATAGTAAGTCAATCCAGGAAAAACATTACAAGGGTAACTGCCCTCTTTACCCCTGGACTGTACGCTCTTGTTTGCTTATGTAGCTTTTTTGAAAGCTTAAGTATTTAAAAGCGCGTCAGGCCAACATGAGCCACCAAAGTAGTGCTATTTCGGCTGATCCAAACAAGTATCGTTTAAACGCATCGTTGCTAAGTTCAAGCGTGAGGGCTAAAATCATAAAAATTTTTGCAACAGTGGAATGCGATATTTCGCTTAGATAATTGAACTATTTCTGCCGTGTAGTGATAAAAAGTTCATAGTTGTAATATGGTCTACTGTTTAGGATTTTGGTTAAATAGACTTAGTATTTTCCAATGCCTCCAAAACAATAGAGCAGAAAAGACCATGATTTCACGGATTATCAATAATACTGTAAAGTAAAATGTGGCAAATTAAGTTCGTCAGCAATATTAAAGATAGGAATGTGTAAGCAAATTAGCGGTATGTCGTAATGCTTCCAAATGGATCCCTTAATTATGTGATAGTTTGATGGACCTAAAGTGGAAGATAAGTGTAAGATGAACCCCATTTGCTTTAAACTCTGTATTCAGGCATCGTAATTCACAGAATACGTTTTGGTAGACTTTCTAGCGTCGCTGGCTTTTCTAAACAGCATTTTTTAAAATTTCCATTCGGCATAGAATTACAATGAGATTTGAAAAAAGCAAGGAGCATACTACAGACTAACCCGGGGTTTCGGGCCGCTTTTGCCATTTTAACTAGTTGCTATCCATCCAGATACCGGATGGTTACCTGTTTTAGATAATCGGTTCAGCTCTTCACATGACAACCGCAAACTTTGATACGTACCCTCCTGCAATATAAATATTTCCTTTTATCGCACAGGCACCAAAAAGTGATCTTGGCTCTACAACTGCCTTCATCATTGACCATCTGTTTATCCTGGGATGGTATCGCTCAACGCTGCTGAGTTTTTTATAACCGTCTGAGCCCCCTGTAAACAATAAATCTTTATCGCATTAAATTAAATAGACATTTTCTATTAAATTAGATTCAATAGAAATACCTAATTTAAAAATAGATATATTTTAGCCAACTGGTTCCGCCACTGGAAACCTATTTAGCCGTTGATGATGATAAAATTTCTCAAACTTTTAATTTCAGGAGAGCTACTCCTAAACCCTCTATTTCTGCCTGGACACCCAGTCTACAACGAAACGAGAAATTTATACTGATTGAGATCGCAACCCACAAACCAAGCATATTTTATTGAGTGGCTATTTCTGTAGCCGACTGATCTATTAGTGAAGTTATTGTACTCGTATAGAGAACAAGTGGTCAAGGAAGGATAAAAGAGCTTAGGAATAGCTTCTCTCAAGTTAAGAAAGCAATACAATCTGTAAAAATATCCTCATTTTTACATTTCAATGTTTTTTCCTTCTTTGAAGCCATTTCAGATTTTTACCTTAATCGTGGAGCTTAGGTAGAAGCAACTATCAGTAAGATCAAATAAGCAATATCGAGCATCAACAACTAATCGCGAGACTATTCTTAATGCTGTGGGTTATCTGGTGGAATCTTTCAAACAAGCGTAAAAAATGAGAAAAAAAAAGTTCTATGAAAACATTACGCACTACTTTTTTACCGATTGCATATATTGATCCGTTGGTAGCCACAACTTGATGGCCCCATCGTGCAGTTGCCATTGAAGCAATTTCGTACCACTCGTTCCTGAGCGGATCATATCGTTCAGCGGAACTCAAATCTTCTCCACCAATAGCGTAGAGATAGTCTAAAACGCAAGTCGTAAATAAGTGAATTTACAAGAAATGTTTATATTGCTTTGTGCCTTTTGCAGTGGAGTTAGTCTACTTTGGCCTGTGTAGCCTAACTCGCATATGACGGGGCGCCTAAAATTCAAAAGAATGAGTTGTTGCCACCAACCAAGATAAAAAGATCTAAATTTTTAATGGATGATCCTCATTCCTTCTCACAATACGACGAACCGTTATTTCATCAGCATTAATATTTTTTGATTAAGCGATAAGTTTTTAAATATAAGTGAAAAAGAAAAAAACCGTTATCTATAATTTTGTGTATTAAAAGTAATTCCCGTGCTTCAACAGTTAAAACAACACTGCTCACCCAGAATATCATGAGAGGCGACTTTTGAGTAGGCCTAACCACCAATAGGCAGAACTACGAGAGCTACACCCCCAAGTTTCTTAAACCCGATTAAGGAAAAAAGTCATTTTAAGTGTTATGACATTATAAGGTTGATTTCCAAAAATAAAAGATCATCAACCAAAATTAAGAGACAGCAAGTCGATCTCCAAACGAAGGATATCAAGCAAATTTGAAAAAGCCCGAAAAATATATTTTTGGTCTCAGCAAAATTTGATTATGGTTACTCCAATACCGCCAATGCCAATCCACGTTGTTATTAAATCGATGTATAATTTGTATTCAAGAATGGTTCGTAAAAGACTGTCCCTTTCCCCTAGCTTCATCTTGATAAGCAGTGTGAACTTTCACAATCGTTTCATTCCGTGCCTCTATTACAAAAAGAAAAGTGCAACCACAACTAATCAAAAGTAAAGACTGCTAAATACTGTCCTGTTGTACCTTTGTGAATAAATGATAAACAAATACTTGAAAGCACCCAGAATCTTACTAAAAACCTTTACCTCCAAATGATACAAGCGCGTGTCTTCTACGCACATACTTCATTGCTTTCACTGTAAACCATTTGTCGACTTGATGGTCGTATTTCTCAGCCGGCGCTTTCAGGTCAAGACACCATCTTGCTCCTCTTGTGGAGTAAATGTAACCTAAAGCAAGTTTTCATAATTCGTCATACCCCCGTATCGAGTGCAAAGCGAGAATCAAACCAGTTCCCAAAAGTTTGAGAACAATAAACCTGAAATATGTTTGACAAAAACATGAAAATTAACAAAATAAACTCAGTCAACGACTGTTTGCATTCTGTTAAAATTGTAAACAGATTCTTGAAAGAAGTAGGCTATTGTATCAAATTCTACATGAATTGCTGGATGTAATATTGATTAGAGAATCGGCCGGTAGTGCTGTGTTTAGAAAGCTCTTTTCGCTGCCAGTAAAGCTGGGTTTGGTTCTCTAGTCCTATCAAAGGCTTTAAAAATGCTGTTTTCAGATCTCCTTCTCGACGCTCAGCAGTAGGAGTAGCCTACTGCGTGGACAACAGCAAATAAAACTTTACAAGAAATAATTCCGGTAGGGATTAATAAAATTTTGAGAATACTATTGTTTCGGAATTTATATACTCCAACTTCACAATTGTATAAAGAACTTCAAGTGTTAAAAGTAGAAGACATATATCAACTTGAGTTCGCTAAATTTATGTATCGACTCCATCATAATCAATTGCCTAAAAATTTTTATCATTCTTTTCGTAAGATAAATACTATTCATCAACATAAAAGAAGGTTAATAAATTCGACTGCTTACTACCGCCCCCGAATAAATATATTATTTTGCCAAAAGTTGTTTTCTCACAGAGGTTCAAAGCTTTGGGGTTACCTTGATTCAGAATTAAAGAGCATGCACTGGGTTTCTTTTAAAAAAGCATGTAAAGTAAAATTACTAAATGAATATTTACTTTTGCAAAAATATTGGATTGTATAAAAACATTATTGTTATTGTCTTCCGTTTCTCATCTTTAATTTTGTTTTCTTTATTATTTGATAAAAACTTGAACTCAATTTTTATTTTGACAATCTATTCAAATTATAACGGTGTCACTTAATGGATTTCGCTAATATCTTAATCTGCTGAGATCAGGGAGCATCTCGACTCGATGACCAAAAGGTTCCTAGATGCTCCCTGGTTTTTGCAACAAGTGTTTTTTTGTGTGTATTATTAATGTGATTATTGTGTCGATGCGCAGAAGTAATATTGAATAAACTCTCTCTCTCTCTCTCCAATGAGAAAGAGTAAAATATGAACCTCGGTGTCTCAATTATGATTTTAAGCAACTCCGAGTATTTGGAACCATTAACTGCGCTTCCAGAAAGCACAGAACAGAGGCAAGCTGAACCCTTAGTTGACATGTGTAGTGGCACGCCACTACAACTACTTGTCTTCTACATCTTAATGAGATATGGTATTCAATATGGGTAATCCCTAATACAAATAGTTCAAGGCATGGCCTGGCCGACAAACTTGAAGAATAACAAAGTGCGTTGCATTGCAGGTGTTAAAATAATAGGTAACAATATCTTATTTAATATGCATTGAAGTGTTATAAGTGTTCTTAAAACTAACTGAAAAATCATAATCCTATTGAACCAAGTGCGATAGCAGCCGAAACCACGAAAGAATTGCTTCTAATAATTCACTATTGGTGAGTCAACTCATCGTCTCGTTGTCATATCATGGGAAAACTCCACACATGGCCCCCCAAGTTATTCTACTACAAAGATGCTTCACTGTTGGAATGACGCGTTTTTCTTTATATCGCTTATCTCTAAACTCGATATTTCCGAAGAGAGAATTGCTTTATCGAGTATTCCTCTGAAAAAAGAACATTTTCCCTCATCTCTCTGCCCCAGCCAAATGTCTCTGCAAACTCCAAATGCTGCTTTATCATTACTTTGGCGAGACGTGATTTCTTAGCTAGTCTGAGTGACTTTAGGCCAAAATTCATAGAAAATCTACCCTTTATTGTCTTTTCATTAATTTTAATATCTCTTTCTGCCATTATTTTTTGAGCAAAGCTCAGAGATTGACTCGCTGCTTTCCTGATAAAACAGTCATCCACGCCGCTCCAAATCCTTGGACCATCTGATTCTATGCTGTAACTGGTACTTAAAAGTACTTTCTTTTTGAAATTTTTTGATGACGTTGTGTACATCAATCTTGCTAACCTTCATCTGCCTTGATATTTCACGTTCTAAGAGCTTCATTGTGCCAAGACTGATAATTTTAGCGCGTTTTTTAGCGCTAAACTGCCGGTTTTTTGCCCATTTTTCTGGTGTCACAATTTTGTACTTTTTCAGCTAATTTTCTACTAAACGTCTGAAATGCAACGTAAAAATAGAAATTAATTATTGTGACATAGCAAGACCTTTTTATAAAACCTAAGTTTGCATTCTTACACAACAACTCTTAGTATTAGGTGATTATGAAGCTTTTTTACTGAAATGTGGGTTTTGGTCAAAAGTGGTTTTTAACTTTTGTCTTAGACTGCAGTTGTAAAACCATCTACCTTTTTGGTACAACCATCATTTTTGACTTTGTTTTCCCTCCCTACCTTTTGGAAAGAACGAATGATTGTTTGTGAAATCATACTTTGTATGTATTACCAGTTATAATCAATAGAGTAAGATGATCACCGTTACGAGTATAGGAACTAAGACCTCCATTGACGGCAACTTTTTGTTGCTGCTCTCACATATGTTTCTAGGGTAAAGCCGGCGCAGCCGCTTGAAATGATACTTTTTAACTTTATGTGGCTGTGGTTGGCCATGATAGGGTAAAATCACACCGTATTTGAGAGAAACATATACGTAAAACCTCTATTTGAGCATCACCTCTAATAGAACGCCACTATAGGGTAAGGGTTGAAAAATAGAGCGCCACTCTCTAATTACACGCCTCTTCAATAAATTCTTCTTTTTTGGCAATAGTTACGGCTGATATCGCCTTTTTAGGTGTAAGAAAGGAAGAATGAATTACTCTGGAACTTAATCACGTAATCAACCATTGTGACGTAAGAAGAGGCGTGTGAGTTGCAATTTTAAATGCGAAAGAAAAAAGGTCTTTTTTGAAAATAGTCCAAATATAAAAAGCGAGTTTAGAACTTGAGACAATTTAGATTTGCAAATAAAGTAATCACGGCAAAACAAAACGACAAACTACAATAACTATTCTCTCAACGCAAATTTACTTATTCGTGACAAACACGTCATGCTTGTATAGTAGAAACGTATTTAAACTTTCGCAGAGGCCAATGAAAACATATAAAATTTGGCAGCCATGTCAAGCAGTTTCGAATCTGAAGATGCGACATCTTTGAAACGAAAACACTACAACATGCACTTTAAGCTGGAAGTTGTTGCATAAACTGAGAAATACAATAAATCAAAGGCTGCAAAAGACAAGAAGGTTCCTCGTTCATGTGTCAAAGATTGGACGAAAGAGAAAGCACAGCTCGAGGTTTAGTTGAATGCGTCTTCGTCATTTTCCTTCAAGCAAGCGACTCCAAGGTGCCGGACGTCCTTTGAAGGACAAGGATTTCGACGAGAAGCTCATCAGCTGGGTGCGTCAGCAACGTCAGAAGAAGCTCCGTGTCAGCTGCACGATAATCCAGAAAGAGGTGCTCACGTTGTCAATCGACGAAAATTTCAAGGCAAGCAATGGCTGGTTGAAAAAGTTTTTGCTTCGTCACAATTTGGTCTCACGCTGCCAAACATGATTATTGATTACTTATTGTTCGTTGAGCAGAGGCGTCGCACCTCCAACTATACATAAATATATGCTGCTGACGATACGGCCGTCTACTTGGATAACTCGAGCAGTCTAACCGTTGAAAATAAGGCAGTCCGAGAGATTCCCCGTGAAGACTAGCGGTCACAACAAGTTACACGTTACTGTCATGCTGACCGCTTGATCTGACGGATTTAAATGCCGACCGTACATCCTACTCAAGAACAAGCGACTAATTAAGGAGATCGCCACCAAGTTCAAGAATACGTTCCATCTTTGCTGGGCTGGCCGCTTCTTCTTCAACGACGACCTGACTTCTGAGTTTCTGCAGAAGATCGTCGGCTCTTCTATGTTTGGCACGCGCCTTCTTGCCTGGGACTCATACAGATGTCACATCAGCGATGCCACAAAGAAGCTATTGAAGAAGCTCCAGATGATACGGCCGTGATTCCAGGAGGCTGCACCAAGTTCATACAAGCCCCCGACGTCTACTGGAACGCTCCATTTAAGGCTCAAGACCGATCGTTTTACGAGAATTGGATGTTAAACGGCAAGAAGAGTTTCAACAAATCCGGAATCATGCAAGCACCACCAATGGAAGTTTATTTGAAGTGAATAATCGATTCTTGGGATCAGCTGCCGAAGGATCTGATCATCAAGTCGTTCAAGGGATGCGGACTAACCAACACTCTAGACGGCTCTGAGAATTGCAAGATCCACTGTTTCAGGTCAGGCGGCCCAATTCCGACTGGACAGGAACTTCTCCCGCAAGCGCTGGCCAATGCTGACATTACCGGTAAACGTGAACTAATTCAGCAACTTGACGTTGATGCGGAAGGTGTTGTAAACGACGAGGACGGCTACAACAGCGACGTGTCACTTGATTTATTTGTGATTACTTACCAGTTAACAGTAATCACCCTGTATTCGTGTCTTTTGCTAATTGTATAAATGTGTTAGATGTTTTTTCTTTTCTTTCATAAAGTTTATCTTGTCAAAATTCTGAACACCTAGTCGAAAAATAGAGCGCCACCCTCTAATTGAACGTCACCTCTAATAGAACACCAATATATGGAAAGGGTTGAAAAATAGAGCGCCATGGCGGTGAAATAGAAGTTTTACGGTATGCTATTTTGCTTGATAATACATATACAGAGCTACAGGGGTAGAAACTAAAAATTTGGAAGAAAGACAAGGTCTCTGTTAATTTTCCTGGGTACGCCTAAGCAGGAAACAAGGCACATAAGGTGTACCTAGCAGTGACTTGACAAAGTTTAAGGGAAAATCAAAGGAAAACAATTCCCTGTGTAAAACGCACCGTATAGATGACATTTCCATTATTTTAGCTTGCCGGGGTGAAGGTTAAAAACAAAGAGAAAGACCCTTTGGTGCATTGACCTAAAGCGTAGCCAAGACCACAAAGTAATTGCTAAAAGGAACGCATTAAGTCATGAAATGCGCCCACTACGAAGTACCCAATTTTTGTACTTTTGAAAACAATCCCTATTCTGGTGCCGCCATCCCCCTGCTAATCGTAAATTATGTCCCCATCGGCTACTCTTTACAGGAATAGAGAGATCGGGGCGATGGAAATAAAGGCTATGCTCATAATGTTTTTTGCCTCGATCATCTTTCTAAGTGCACTTGACTTAGGAACGAGAATTGCATCTGCTGAAAAAACATTAACTTTATAACTGCTCTGACAACTACTCATTAAGTGCATGATGCCGGCTAAACCGATATACTTAACTCTCACGTCACAGATATGCAGGTATTCTTAATACCTGCGAGTGACGCCGGCAGAGCCGGCTAGAAAAATCTATAATGCGGCCGCTAATACTAAAAAAATTGTGTTCCACTATTTTTGACCTTTCATATCCAGGATTCCGGTACAAATTAACACTAGGAGCATTTAAGATATATTTTTATAAAGTTAAGCTTAGTGATGATTAGTTCAAGTTTTTATTGATCTAAACACTAAACAAAATTGACTTTATTGACCTAACATAATTTTGATTCAATAAATTAATGTTTCTTGAATTTCTATATTAAAATGAATATTTAAATATTGAAAACACACAAATCCTCACCAAAACTTGCTATACGCTCGCCTTATACAAAAGCCAACTCCGCAATCACTAGATGGAAGATTAAAAATTAAAAATCAAGTACCCTTTTTCATTTTCGACCACAAATTTTCTGTTCTTGGCCAACACTTGTCGCAGCAGGGAAAAGCATCTTTCTACAGAAGCAGTTATGAGCTGAGAATGTTGAAGTAAACTGGAAACAGCCAGTGAAATGTCTGGTCTTTCCATGTTCGTTATTTTGGAAACGTCATTGCTTTGCATTCTTTTTCAAATGTAACGGTTAATGCAGCAAGTGTCTTCTCCGTTGTGAAGTTCTTGGGTAGCTTGCACCGCTTCTTTGATGATGTTTTAGGCACTTTCTAATGTTTCTATAATCTTAACGAGACATTCATATTGGTCTTTGATTTTGAGAAGTGGAAAACGGTAGCTGAACCAGTTGTTGCAAGCTAAGTTTTGCTTGAGTTACCGGTACTTAAATAAGACCCTTCAAAACTTTCCACAATCGCTTTCACTCCAAGTAAATTTTTTGCATAATATAAGGCAGCATTTAACCAGCTTTCCCATATTGTAACAACAAGCTGAGACGGGTAACCAATAGTAGCGAATTTGACTTGTCTGGTTTTGTTTTTAACTATTGCTGATTTGACTTTTGCTATTACCTAATCAACATCTTCAAAATGAAATTTGACTTTTATAAGGTAATCGTGCAATAAATATGCTGCATGAAACAGCTTTATATACAAGATTTTAGTATTGCATCTGCAGCCACCATATATTTTGCAGCGTCAAACAACAAAAACCAGAAAGAGAGTCTGTTAATTCCAAGAGATCTAATTGCTGCGTCAACTGCTTGAGCAATGCGGTTGCTACTTGGCGCAAATAGAGTGGAGGTTGACAGTCGTACAAATAACTGACGTGAGATGTTTCTAGGCTTCCAAATAAAATATTTAGATATGGTGTGCTAAACAGATTACTCTCATCAACAACCAGAAAAATGTGTTTGTCATGAACAGCATTTCTGATTTGCTGCAACTCATCTGCACTTTATTGCCGCACAGTTTTTCTGCTAGTAGTTTCAGATGGCTAACTGGGGCGAATGCCATGAAAATTTTTTGATATGCTTATTGTTTTGCTCGCGCAAAAGAATAACACCAGATAGAAATGCCTTGGTCACCTTTTCCACAAATCGGTGTTGCCGCTCCTCAAAAACGTATGTGAAGAGTGTGGGATTAGTAGTTGAGATCTCTGCTTAACTCTTTTTCGTGTTTAGACTTATTTCGATGACTTTCATAAAGAAAGCATTTATTGCAAGAAACCGTACAGCTGCACCAATTGAAATATAATTCGTTGTCAGAACCTTTCATAAATTCTTCAGCGAAGTCTTGAAATATGGACTGAATTTTAGATGTTTTGGTAGCTTTAACTGTTGGCATTTTTTGAACACCTAAATCACAAACTAAAGCAAAATCTAAACATGTCATATCACTCTTTTAACAGTTGATTCCACTATGAATAGTAAAACACTATCTGTTAGTGAGCTTGCACAAAGCATCTGCATAAACAAACTTTGGTGCTACTATAGTGTGAGATCTACCTCCGGTTACTACTATAGCGTGAGGTCTATCACTGAATTATTTATCCCTCACCCCTCTATAGCTAAGCTATAGCTATAATAATTCCAAATACCACACATGCATTCCACACACAAAGGTAAATTTATTCTAACGATACACACTTCGTACATCTTCTAAGAATGACACAAATAAACCATTGGTTAGGGTTAGGGTTAAGGCAGTGGTTTTAACCCCAATCTCACGCGGTTTGCACCTCGGTAGGTGCGAGTCAAGCGGTAGACCTCACCCTGCATCTCGGTAGGTGACTTATGTCGGTAGACCCCACGCTATAGTTGCACCCAAACTTTTTACTTTTTCTTGATTCACCTTAAATAATGAAAAGATAGTCTAAATCAGGATCGAAGATGGCTCGCCACTTTACTGCAAACGTTTTTACAAAACAAATATACAGTGTTGCACCTCTTAATTGTCACAATTATTCGATTGCAGCACAGTTGCATACAATTTTGTCTGATTTTGATTATTGCACCATAATTCTTTAATTGCGACAAGAAGTTACAATCTGTATTACCGTACAAAAAATTGGCAAACATTGCAAATTAAACAAAAAAGTTAAGTAAGTGTTATCACACTCATTACAGTCATTAGTTTTTCTGGTCAATAAAAAAGAAACGTTTTGATTAAGAGTGTTGTTTATTAACAATCGATTACTCTCAATCGATTACTTGATTACTCTCAAAACATTCACCTAACGATAAAATATTGACTTTTTCTTGACCTATGAATAAAAAAATAGGAAACTTACTCTTTGCATTCAGAACTCTTACAAAAAACCGCATCACTCAAGCTTACTACCAAAAAATTGACTTGGTTGAGAATCTTTGCTTTGAAAGAGGCCAGTTATTCAGTCAAACATAGAACTTGATAAATCTTTTGCAAGGGAAAATTATTCCCTGTGCTCCCCAATCTAGCTAAGATCTTACTGATACTGAATTATTTCTGTGGTTTCTATTTTGAATCAGAAACAGAATCGAAAAAAATGAACTGAAAAATAAAGCAAGATTAATGAATCAAAACAAATTATTTGACCGTCACAATCAATAATCTAGAGATATTTTACCGTTGTGTGCTGCAGAAACATTTCGAGGTTTCGACGTCGAGCAAACATCTTCCCACTGCAATTGGTTCGTCAAGTCAAGTTTTTCGACTTTGTGTTGACACCAACCTCCAACTGCGTACAATTGATTTCCAAGCTTCGACAGTGACCCATTGTCGTGGTTGTATTTCAAATCCTGTTTATATTGTTTTGGTGAGTGAGATACTTATTCATCGATTCAGCGTCAATTGATGTACCAATTATTGTGAAATTTATGACTTGGCGTTTGCTGAAATCGATGGCGGTCACACAAAGTTATTATAAAAACACAAATCCCCCGTGTGACATTGCAACGGCTAAAGAAAAGGTAAGCCATGATCTTCGCAAAGGAACTCGGTAAAAGACCTACAGAATAAAGCACACCACCCATATGAGCTTGGTTACAGCTGAATAGGGTTGCGTGGATTAACTTTTAAAATCTTTTTGATATAATGCAGGCTAAGTGCGGATTGTATGTGAGAAAAGTTAAAGCTACATTTTCAAAACAGAAGTGATAGCTCATAGAGATGCTTTGAAACAGCATTCAGCAGGTGAAGCATAAAGAGTAAGCGTTTTGAAAAACTTACAAGTAAGATACCAATTGTTGTAAATTTGAAAAACCCGTTTCAATCCTCTTAAACCACTTTTAAAAACGCTCGATTTGCAACTTGCAAAAAAAGCTGGAAAACTTCGAAGACATTCTAAACAAATGAAAACCAAACGCCTAACGTGATGTTGAATCGACCCTTTTATTAGTGACTAAAATTACTAATAACACAAAGCGACTTTTTTCATTCATGAGTGCAAGCTTATGCTCCGAGGTTTGGCTCGTCTTTAGCCAGACTGAGCCAAAGCTACGGGTAGACTGCTCGATATCGGTGCAAATCCAGAATTTCCTGAAGGAGGCCTCAGAGTTATTTAAACAACACAGCCTACAGTTTATGCAGTGAACCACTCAAAGAGTTTATAGTAATCGAGATCAATTTAAAACCCTTACCTCTATGAACATAGCACGTGATCACCATAACCGTATCATATATCGATTTATTGAGTTATAAAGGCAATCTACGCGCTTTATACGCATGTTCACACGAATGACGCGGTTATTTCACAAAGTAATAGTATTGCAAATAATAAAAGCTTCCCTCCCACAAGTTGACGAGACCATCCCTGGACGCGTTTCGTCCTTTCATTGTTTAGCATAATTGTTTATCATCTGAAGCTAGCGCTCCTTATCCATGGTGCCACGCAGAAGACATGGGCCAATAATTTTTATTGCAGTCACTCCGCGCGACACGGTTGCTTTTGATCGAGCTTGCGTTCTCTCAACCGCCATTTTAGAATCGATTTCATCCAATGCCCAATAATGGCAGTTGTGGCAATTGACGAAGCCACCCACATCGAGTGCAGCCTTGTCACTCCGGGGGATATTTTCAAACAATGCACCCCAATCCTCGTGCCAACTTAACATTGATTCTCCGCATTCCATTCTGCGGTCACAGTCTTCAGGCTTAAGCTCCTGCACGTAATGGGGTTTTCATGGACGATAGTTTAATTCCTTGTGCAACAACGAGAGTATTGTACAATTTATTAATCCATTTTCACGAACAGCAAATTTTTGTTCAAATTGATCTTTTTTCGAAGGGGTAACCTTTCTCTTTTGGGAGGTAATCAACTTTTGGAAAATCAATTTTTTTGATGTGTTTTTTGAGGGTATAATTTTTTGATTGAAGTCCAACATTTAATCATCTTTTAAGGTTTTAAGTTCGTGGTCTTTGCGTCTACACAACAAGCGGCCCCCAATTGCAAGCTGATGACTACCGATAATCATCAGTGGGCCTAAAATTGGGCCGCGACCAACAGTATGCCGACCACCGGCCTAACACAAATTCTCAATTGCCCTATCGACGTCCAAAAAAATAGCAACACTTGCTTTGAACTCTTCACTAAACTATCTCTCCAGCCGAGGCCAAAGCTGGAAAGTTGTAAGTGCGATTTTTAAGAAGTCTTTGGCAGAAAAAGGTCTAGATTTAAACATTCGAAACGCACGTTCTAATAGTAGCTTACAGCAAACAAAAAAACATCAAATAGAATATTGACAACATACCGGAAGATATTGAATGTTAAACGACTTTGCATCAACGTGAAAAACTTGGGATCGTTTAAGAGCCAAAAATCCAGCTGTAACATAAACAACTGATAAAGTCAAAAAAATTACCAAGTAAGTTTTTAATATATATCTTTATTGGCAAAAATACTACAGCCTGTTTCGCCGTTAAGGCTCTTCAGGTATTTCTGCAAAAAAAGCGAAAAGTGAACCCAAAACAAACAGAGAATGCAGTATTACTTACGGTTGATCGGGGGGGGGGGGGGGTAAAATTTATTTATAAATTGCTCCTTTCCTCGTGATTGTTAAGCACTCTTCTTGGATTATTTACGCTCTACGCGATATGAACTTGGAACAAATTAACTTGGGCTATTCACTCAAGAATATCCCCATACCAAGCTCAAACTCCCCCCGATTAACCGTAAGTAATACTGCATTCTCTATTTGTTTTGGGATCACTTTTCGCTTTTTTTGCAGAAATACCTGAAGAGCCTTAACGGCGAAACAGGCTGTAGTATTTTTGCCAATAAAGATATATATTAATTTGCTCTAACTGTGTTTGTTATTGAGCACTCTTAAATATTTTACCAAGTAAGTTTTTATTAATTTTTTTCAGCCTTTTTTAACCGAATTTGATTTTTTAATTTTGTCAAATGTTATAAGTCATTTTAGAGTCAACTTACAGTGGTAATTAAAGTTTTCAAACAGTTCTTATTTCTAAGATTTTTCCTTATTTTAAAGAAATACGTTTTTCGAAATTGGCGTTACCTTTGTTTTTGACTTGCGTTCTTGTTTTGTCTTATTTTTAGCAATAACTAACCATTTTTAATGTAAACATCATTTTATTCTAAATTGAGATTTAAAAACAGAAATTAATCCTCCAGTTTGTTCGGTCGTTCTAAGAGTTTGAACATACTAGTTTGACACCTTTAAAAAAAGGTGTTCAATTCAGAATGCGGTTATAGAAGACCGTATTCGGCAAAAAATTTTGATCGAATTTCATAAAAATTAGTTGAAAAAAAATTCTTCCCAACCGCCTATATTTTTGGTTTCAGACTGACGGAAAGCCTGACTATAGGTTTAATAGGCAACGAAGTCGATAAGGTTGAAACACATTTTTGTGGCCAAGATGACTACATGAACATGCTTGTAAACCACAATATAATGCTTATTGTGTTCTTCTACAAACTATTTCACGGCAATTTTCCTTGCTTGGTGTCTGCCAGCATCATCGTCTAGCCAGAACAAGATCTAAGCACATGTTCTTGTATGCACGAAAAAGAGATTTTCAAGGAAAAAAGTTGGAAACTTTAGTCTCATCAGAAATGTGCTTGACCTCTAATCAAAACTGTTGCAGCTAAAGATATTTTTACATTGGAATGTTTAAAAATGAGACTAAATGTAGCAAAAGAAATAGCACGGAAAATCTATTCGAAATACAAGTAATCAACGCACAAAAGACAGAGGTTTTTTACATTTAAGTTTTAAACTGTTAGCCTAGTATTAAGGCCATTTTTGGTTACAGCATTCCTCCTCGATACTGGCAGCACAGATCCTATGCTTTGTTCTATGTCCATTGCTTACGCCCATTACCCGTCAGTCAGTTGCAAAATTCCTTTCGCATGGCCATTTTGGACTGCATCAGCTATAAAGCTGGCAAGCGGTCTTGACCAACCAATCCTGGCCCTGTCGAAAATAAGGTTGCAACAAAGCTGTTAAGTATGCTGAAAGAGTAACCGATTTTACGTTCGCTAAATGAACCAACTTCAGCATTCTTTCAATTGTGTAAAAGGCTAAGTTTGTGGAGCAGATTGTATACCGTCAATGGCCGTCAACTACATGACGTAGATGGAAATACTAGATGCACGGGCAAAGTGTTACTGTGCATATTAAGCGATTATGGTATGACTCGACAAGAGAACTGAATCAAGGTTTACAGACCGTGAGCCCAATCACTTAACGACAGACAGAGCAGAATATTTTTGTTTTGATAGCAGGTTGTGCCTTCAGCATATTTTGTGACGCTTACTTGCACAGTGGTGTACACAGTAATGAGAGCGTTTGCTTCGCAGTCGGTAGACCTGGGTTCACCTTTCCTATCGAACCAGACAAAAAGCTTGAAAAATGGTGTATCCAGATCTTTTGCAAACGCTCAGCTGCAGTCGTGAAGTAAAAAAGAAGATATGGAAATAAATTCACTCAATCATATTAAAATAATTGTCCTGATGCTTAAAATCGTTGCAGCAAAAAAGCGCCAAAGCATTGATTGCATAATAATTCGTGTACAGGCCAAACTGCTTTGAATTCTCTAAAAAACTTCCTGACCAATTTTTGTAGCAGAAAACAGGCTCCTCAAAAACTAATGACGTCTAATAATCAGAAAAATCTCTAGTCGTTTTAGTTATGTTTACAGTATCATCACATTTTTCAAGTTTTGCTTGTACTAGTATTCTAGCATGCTTTTTCGATAGTTTTTACCAGCGCTAAAAAGTAGGTAATGCTGTTGAACATTTTAGATAGTTTAATCTTTTAAATCACAACAAATACCTCACCGGAAACATTTGATGCGGAATTTTCCTTGATTTTAGGCTGCGGCAAATTCGATGAACGGTTGTTAGCATTTTCTGTGAAATAATATATTTGCTTGAAGTGATAATTTGAGCTGCACTCACCGATTACGCCAACAGTGAAAACACCTTACTCTTCCCAACCAACTAGTAGAAGGAGATTACGAGTATATAAATGTTTGTGCCTATAGATAGCCAGAACTACAATTAACAAAGCTATTGAAACCCGGAGTCTCAAAGACAACTGGCTGTAGTCAGCTGTAGCCCAGCATATGACAGATACTATCCCGTGATTCTGAAAACTAATTACACTTTTATTCTTTACAAAATTGGCGCGGTAGTTGAATGCGCAGCGTTTCCCTACAGCTAGCTAACAGTTTAGATAGATGAGTTGATTGCATATTTTTATTTTCCGGTCACGAGTTAACCGTTCGTCGGTAAACATCATTGCATAGCAATCAGACTCGCACCAGAATTGCAAACATTGATCGCAAAGCGAATTTCTATCACAAGCACTGCAATCAAGCCGAAGAGAATGCTGTAAATAACCTTGTCTAAAGATGCGGCATTCCAGTGATCGTTAAATGCGCAAAGATGCGATAGTTTCTGTCATAAACGAGCCTACAACCCACTAAACCACGTCGCCGACCAGTGATAGCCTTCCCCAGCTTTAAAGGTCTGGATGCCCTAGGAGACGACTTTGACATCCACCAATAACAAACCGCCTTGTTGGTCGTGGTGCAACCAATCTGTTCTTCTTTTATGACTTGTTTGAAACGTATTGAGTCTTACCCTTGTTTGACCTGGATTAGGTTTGGGTGCTAAATCAACATTACTGTTCCGCGTCGAGCCTACTTCCCAAGCTAAGAAAAGAGTTAAGTCTGTTATTACTTAAAAAAAATAATATCGACCATCTTATTTGCTGACTGCAAGGCCTGTTAGGCAAAATCTGTTGAACCTTACTTTTTTGAACTTTCTGGCTTGGAAGATATTTTTATAATATCTGTTTCTTTTATCACGTAATTTAAGCTTTTTTATTTTTTCCAAATAGAAAAAAACAGTGGGTTGCAGCGCTGCTCATGGTGGCAACAACCTTGCTTTTTAAATATCGTGATGGCTACGTTGTTGTGCCCCAGGAAAGGGTACTTTTCGGCAATCAACATTGTTTGTGGTACAAATGCATTTTGCCAGTGATGTTGGTAGCTTAGAAGCTGGTCTGAATATAGGCTATGCTAGTTTAACCGAAAAAAGATTCTTCCGTGACCGTAGGATAGAAGTGTTGTTATCTTTTTCTGTTACGATCTTAATAATGTCAACTTCAGAATTTTGGACAGCTTTTTTGTGAAAATGACTACTTTCGTTCCGTTAAATTGACGTAACGTTCTGTAAATTCAAATAGGTGGCTACATTTCGTCACTACAACCACTGAGATAGAAATGTTCGAATCAGCTAAGATGCTGACTCTTAATTAAGTCATGCTCTTCACCAATAAGCCAATGACCATTGTTGTTGTTGTAATTAACCCTCCTCTTCTTTGGGAAGGAGGCTTGGCATGACACGGCTTTCCAGAATAAGACCCAAACCTGAATAAATTGGGCTAGGAAAAGTGGCGGCCCATTTCGAACCAGTTGTCAATGTAAATTACTTACTGGTAGGCCCACCACCAACAAGGCGGAATGTCATTGGTGGGCACCCGAAAGTCGCCTCATTTAACATGCTGGGTGAGGAACTTCACAATTCTAACCCGGTGAAAACGGAGATGACCATTATTTGATGGGTTAGTCTACAAAAAATTTTGAATCCCTCCTCCAAATTCTTTTTAACACGCTGAGTGATGAACATCTTGAGATAGATTCAATTGATGATTCTTTTGAGTCAAGATGGCCAAGTAGTACCAAGATCCAGAATAAAGGGCGATTGTTTTTTTTGCTGCTGTGCAGTGGTTGAGTGTTCTAGTCACCGAATGAAGAAATGGGTTTGTTTCCACTTCTGACATATTTTGTGACCGCCTGTTGGATTAGTGGTTGAAACGTCTGCTTTTAGCGCGGTGAACTTGGATTTGATTTCCGGATCGGGTTGTACCGATAACTTTTTAAAAATAGTGTTTTCAGCTTCTTTGAAAAAGCTTTGGTATAACCTTTGTGTGGTGTTTGGCATAAAGAGAGTACGGAAAAAGAAAGTAAACTCCAGTGTTACCAGAAGGTCAGAGCCTAATTAGAGCATCTGCAACTAAAGCATTTGCGACGCCAAAGGCTAGTAAAACGGAGATTAGTGCTTCCCTGTGCATCAAAAAGTTGCGGGAAGAATTTGACTACTACTTTGCTACATAGTTGCCGCTTTTCAAACCACTAAGAAACTAAAATTTACCTGAAATTTTAGGCTTTGATTGGAAGAACAATGCAATTGTAGTCATTAAACTTCCAGTGCTGGTAGAAGGTTGCTGAGAGAATGTGGATTCTACTGATTTGCTGGATGCTGTTGTGTTAGATGCTGCTGCTGAAGCCGAATTATTTGAAGCTGAGTCGCTTGGGGTCTTAGTGTGCATCGAAGAACTTTCCATTGTGCTGTGCAAAGAGACAGACGCTTTGCTTCTCGAACAATCGATCAAAGATGTTCCAGCGAAATTCGAAGTTAACGATAGTGAAGACTCTAAGATTCCTGAATAAAACGTTGAAAATAAAGGAAAAATAAAATGCTTTTTGCACAAGTAAATTAAGATCAAATTTTTGGCTAAAAAATTTTATTTTACTTTGTTTGTTAGTGAGATTTACCTGCTAAAACAAAATTTTAGAACATGTAATTTTATTGAGCTTTTTAGTTTCTTATTTACAGGCAACGACATATTTATCGTTATTGATTCCGGCAGTCAGTTTTCTACCTTGACCATGGGCTTATCTAAAAGGCAACTTTTTCTGACATCTTCGAGCAAATTACCATGTACTCAAAACCTACGCCCTTGCGCAAATTAATTGCATAAAACTTGCTTTAATGCCAAAATTTGCATTTCTCGGCATAGACTTGTCTTTACTTTTGATAGGGTTTTTTTTTGTGACAAAATAATCGTAATTCAATGTTTGCAATTGATTTTGCTTTTTTCACTGGAGTTTCAGTTCACCAGCAACCAAATCTTTAAGGGTGACGCAATTTTTCATTAGCTTAATCCTGATTGTCACGAATAACGAAATTTGCCTTGTAAAAATAGTTTTTATATATGCGTAAAGTGCTGCATCATTTGTTCCCTCGGCTACTGATTGAAAAAAGACCTTTTTTCCTCGCAATTGGATTTGCTGTAAGTACGCCTTTATTACGTCACCATCGTTTATGAAATAATAAAATTCCAGATTGATCTAGTGATTCTAGCTTCTTCGAAGACTTTCGTTGACCGATTACTAGGGCTCGCTAAAGTCAATAAAGTCAAAATTTTTTCAGGACCTTGTAACATGATCAAACGTGTACTAACGTTCGTTTTAGGTGTTCAGGAGTATGTTTTGGTAGATTTTATAAGTCAAAATAAAGTCAAAATTTTGCATAAAGTCAAAACTTGTCAAAATTCTCTTCATCAAAAATTTCCTTACAAAAACGAACAAATTTAGATTTTTTTTATATTTTTTTCAATTTTTGAGCTGCTATTAAAACTTTATGCGCAGTTTTATTTGATTTTCAACTTCTCAAATAGTTGCAATGGTAAAAATGCGTGCCTGGTAATTGAAAAGGAAATAGCACTTATTATGCATCAAATCGTCATTGTTGATGCATAAACACATAATTGTTAGACAATTAATCTATTCTTATAAAACCTTTGCGCTCTTTACACGTGGTCTTTTTAAGTCGTAGCTTGCTAAGCAAAGAATGCCTAAACAAGCCAAATCTTCTACAGCAAAAGTTAGGCAAATTTTCTAGGAATATCCGGATGAGTTTTCGGCAACTCCTGCCCGCGACTTGCGATGCAACCTTTGCGACGTATTAGTCAAATGCGACAAAAAGTTTTTTGTGGAAAGCCACCAAAAAAGTAAGCAACACCAAAGAAAATTGGAGACGAAGAGCAAATTCCAAAGTAAGCAAACCTTTTTACAACTCGATCAAGTAAACTTCAAGGAACAGGTTGTCTCTTCATTCTTAGCTGCAGATATCCCACTTCATAAACTGAACCATTCTTCTTTATGGGAAAAGTATTGCCTTCGGAGACTGCAGCCCGGGTATGTGTTGCTAAATTAGCATTCCAAAAAGAACAAATTTAAGAATTACTTCGTGACAAAAAATTTTTTAAATTGTGGATGAAGCAGAGATTGCTAAACAAAAGTATATTAGTGTGCTTGTGGGCAGCTTAGATGCCCCAAATCAGACATTCGTCGTTGATTGCCACCCACTTGACAGCGGTAGCAATCTTAATAGCGGTATTATTCTGCACACTGTGGATGACATATTGAGACAACTTGAAACAAAACGCGAGAATTTTTCATTGTTCTTGACTGATGCAGCTCGGTACATGTCTTTGGCTGGAAAGACATTAAAGGAATTATACCCTTCTTTGATGCATGTCACCTGCGTTGCGCACTTACTACATAACTGCGCTGTGCGTGTGCGTGCTCATTTTAAAAATATGGATGAAATAATAGCAACGATTAAGGCAGCAACAATCAAAAACAAAAATCGCAACAAAGATTTTCATGATGCTGGTCTGCCATCTCCTCCTGACCCTGTAAGATGGGCAACTTGGCTTAGAGCTGCCTTATATTGCAGTGAGAACTTCCAGCTGTTCGTATCATTGTCAACAATTGGACAAGTGCAGGCCTCTTAGTCAGCAGAGCAAAAGACACTATCAATGTGGAAGATTTGGTGCCGGACTTGGTTAAAATAAATCAATACCGGACTCTAGCAGCCAACGTAGAGTTCTTAGAAGGAAGTCCCTGCACGATAACCGAAGCATACGGACTGCTGAAGAATATGCAATTCGATGATGATCCGTGCGCAATTAAAAATTACATTAAAAAACGACTATCCAACTCTGATTTAAAAACAATAATAAACTGTACCAACTTGACAATTAACCCAACAAGCTACGCACTATTGCAAAAAGCCCAGCCAACCTCTGCTGCTGTTGAGAGGTCGTTTTCTATGCTCAGTAAATTACTGAGAAAAGACAGAAATTTTGATGTTAAGAACGTAAAAAAATATATGATGCTGTATTACAATAAAAAGTCCTGGTAATTATATTGTGTGGCTTTCGTTAAAAACATCATAGACAGACTGTTAATGTACAGTACAGTTTCGATAACAACGCATTTTTTGTATTACACACCAATTGATACCGGTACACACAATGGCTCGTTATCCTAGGTTTTGACGTCATGCGTCGCTTTGTTGCATTAGCTTCAAGACTGAGTGATTGAGAAAATGTTTAAAGTAGGCTACCTTCTTCTTTAAAAACTTATGTAAATTGTGCATTATAAAGCATTTTTAATCGAAAAAGTGCAACAAGACATAGATAGTAGGCGAAAGCGATTAGGTCAAAATAAAGTCAAAATTTTGCTAAAATAGAGTCAAAAATATATTTTTAGATCAAAAAAATGGCCCTACCGATTACATAACAAGTAATGCTTTTTTTTCTTTTTCACGTGATTTCGTTTTAGCACATTCTGGATTGTTTTTTTCGATTTATATAAACAGGGTGGGCCAACAGTAGGTATACAGTTATTAAAGTATTTTTTATATGCTTTGAAGTTACCTGCAGTGTACTTTATGTTACTTGTTAAGTAGCACAAACATTGTTTATTTTTTAGATAATAATTCTAACTTAAATTTGCATTAGTTTTCTAGCTGGTTGGAAGGTAGTACAGTTTTGTAAATCTTAATTATTTTAGGTTTAATGGCAAATAATTTAAATGAAGAGCAAAGAAAATGGGTGTCAGAGTGTTTAGGACAGGTGTGAAGAATGTTGCAATGTTGGCGGAGCACTTAAGAGATTAAATAGTTTTGTCTAAGGTATAACTAGCATTCTTGAAGTCTAAAAGTGCCTAAATGAGAACTGCAAACTTACTTTTTAAACCTAAACCCTACTTTTAATTACTGTATACCTACTTTTGGCCCACCCTGTATAAGGCGACGGGATTTTTTTTGTAGCAGTAGTAGTAAAGTAGTAGAAAAGTGTGTAGTGGGGAGAGATAGATGGATTGACGGAGTAAAGAAGGGCTATTGTTTTTTGTGATAATTTACTGTGGATTCGGTGGACGTGGCGAGTATTGAACAGTTATTGGTGAAATTAGTTTTTGGCGGTTTCCTGATTGTGTAGTAAAGTGATTAGTTCTGAGATCGTCGAGCAAAGAAGCTTGAAGTCGTGAAGTATTATTTCTGTGAATACATTATTCTGTTCTTAACCTGGTTTAAGGTGTTTTTGGTGGAAGCCAATCTTTTCCAAGTTTTATTAAGTTGCAGTCAGACCTAACTATCCGAGCGATTAATATACGTCGCCTCAATTTTAAAAGAAATTTAAAATTGAAATAGAACCGAAAATTTTATATTTTTATTATTAAATCGCGACACTGATGTATTTAGGTCAGACTGAAAGTGTTTTGCTATTTATTCTGCCATTTATTTTCACACTTCATTAAAGAAACGTCTATATGGATACTACTCCACGTAAGCGAAGAAAAATACTGATCTTATACAAGCTCACGGAGAAAAAGCAATGTGAAATAATTATCAAGGAAACTCCCCAGATCTCAATCCAATTGAGAATTTGTGGTCGATAATTAAACTCCGACTTCGCAGTAAAGACTGTACAATCAAAACCGAGCTTATAGAGGCAATAATGCGGATATGGTATCGGGACCTCGAAATCAGAGAAAAGTGTCAGACGTTGGTGGATTCTATGCTAAACAGAGTACAACAAGTCATAAAGAACGGTGACGGTCATATCATGTATTAAAATTGATGTATTGTGCATAAGCTCGTTGATGTGAATAAAACTATCAATTTTATTTTGTTTATGAGTTTTGTGCAATTAATTTGCACAAGGGTGTATGTTTCCGGTGTTTTGAGCTGTTAGGAGGAATTTTACAACGCAACTTTTGCAGAAATTTTGTGCAGCTATTTAGCAGGATGCAATTGTGAGTAAATATTTGAAGACCTTTTTTTCGGAGGTCATTTGTACGAAAGCAAAAATTTTGCCACAATGTTTTCTTATTTTTTGTACATACATTTCTAATATTTTTTACTATATATGTGCTCTAATTATCGCTTTATTGAGATCACGTTTTAAGACTTTAACACCCACACAGATGATACATGTAATGAAAATGCACCGCATTATGGGGTGTGTTAGATCAAAACTCCATATTTGCAAGAATATGAAAAATGTAGTATACATTATATCATTTGTATAACGCATAATGCGGTGCAGTTTCATTAGCTATGTCATATGTGTAACGTTTTTCAAATATCGCATTTTATTCCGTCTCAATTTCATTATCTTTTCTTGCTCTTGTCACCCTACCTTTATTCCTTAATATCATAACGCTTTGTTACCGTACTAACATTTTTAGCTCACGATTCAGTATCCACGGATTACGAATTCTCCGCATTTTATCCAAACCTATAAAAACAATCAAAATTGACTTACTAGGCTGGATTAGCTGGAAGCTCGGAGGTTGAAACATGTTGAGATTTGCACATTGATGATCACTTTGTTCTGGATTCATGATGGTCATTTGATTTAATGCGTTTGCTACTTCCTCAGACACGTGATTGGTTTCTAATTTGGTTTGTAGCAAGCGCTGGTGCACATCCGACATGGATGGACGATCGGAAGGAGCGTGTGACCAACACTGCCGCAAAACTTCTTCCAAAAGCTTTATGACAACAAACTCATGGTCATCGAAGCGATTTGATAGATCATCGTCTATGAACGAAAGACAGGGGCGCTGACCGGTCTTGATACTTTCTATGTAAAGGCTTTCGGCATCGTACCTGGAAACGGGCATTTGTCGCTTCAACACCATATAGATTATGATGCTAAAACTATAAGTGTCAAGTGCTGGGGTTTTCTCTGCTGATGGACTTGATAGAAGCTCAGGTGCGGCGTAGGTAGGAGTGTATTCCGTTTGCCGGAACACGGATTCAGAAGTTGCTGTTGCTGTTTTATAGGAAGAAAATACAGAGCTGCCGAAATCTCCAATTTTGCAATCAAGAGCTGCTGTCAATAACACGTTTTCAGCCTTCAAATCTCCATGAATTAATTGCTTTGGCTTCATGTTATGTAAATAAGCTAATCCACTTGCAATGTCTATGCAAAACCGCATTCGAAGAAAACATCCAATAGGAATATCTTCGTCTTCTATAAATTCTGCCAAACTGCCTCCGGGTAAGTATTCCATAACAATCGCAAGGGATCCTGACCATGTAGCAGATCCAAAAACTTGAATCACGTTATTATGCTGTGATTTTTGGCAATGTTCGATTTCTTGAATGAAACTGAAATAAGATGTATATCGGCAAGTTACAAATGATGCGGCTCACTTCGACAAAAATTATATAATAACTTCATATCTTTAAGATGCATTTTAAAACTTGCAAAAGTATTGGTGAAAAAATCTCTAGACTTTTAGCAAACGAGCTTTCAACAATTGAAAATGATAACCTCAAACACTTCCCAATAATAAAAGTAACCCTGTGTGTGATTGTCGAGCCGATAATTCAAATTAATACAGCAAGCGAATATATTAATTATTGCAGGTGTTCATTAGGACAATTCTCTAATATTTATTAGCTTTCACTTCTTGAGATAACTGATCCAATTTCTTGAGATAAATGGTCAGTGATAACTGGTTCAAATTTTTCTATTATTGCAAAATTAATCGAAAATATTAACCTTAAAATCTCAAGACGCATTGTCTGGTCATCAGATATGCGGCAGAGCTAGGTATCCAGCACCTTAATTTTTCTGCTTTACCCATTAAGACTCATCTAAATATGTTGTAAGTAAACAAGCCTACTTCTTGACTTGTCTTTGCTTTTTGGCATTACTTCCTTTGTAGTGGATGCATTTGACTGCCACTACGCCAAATGTTTTATGGAATCCCAGCTTAACTACTCCAAATCATCCTTCTCCAAGATCTCCCTCTTCTTCCGCAATGCACTGAATTTCGTAGCACTGAAATCGTCGGATCTGAACAAAATAACTTTTATTTTCGCGTGTGGCCTTGCACATTATTTTAAAGTCCACTAGCCAGACTGGATTACAAAGATGGGTAGACAGCCCATCCCTACTATCTAACTGTGGGATCAATGAAAGGGATCCAGTGGGTACATTAAACTGGGGGCGGTGATCTTTGTTGAATTTTTATGCACATCAGTTTGACTTTTATTTTAAAACAACTTTGCAAGTCTAAAAGACTCCAAATGGATTTTTTACTGCGTTGAAATGCTTCTCTTATTGGGACTGCCACATAAAGATGGAAGTATCTCGTTAAGTGCCTCCCCCGAGTACAACGACAGGCAAACTTGCCAGCTTTTTCTTCTCAATCTTTTCATGCAGAGCGCCAAGCAAAAACTGGAGAATGGACCTACTGTAAAGAATTCGGTATGATTCGACAAGAAAACAATTTAAACCAGGTCTGTCAAGAGAAAGTGGACGGTCTAATCACTACATGTTGCTTTATTTTTTGACCTGTCGAAGTCTAATAAAGAAAACTAAACCAGTTATAGCCTATCCTACAGTGCCGGCATGCTGAATAAGTTTTAGCAGCTGTTGTGATCACTTGCCCAGTGTTTTTTCAGTCTAACAGTTAGACCAGATTACACGCTATATCCGGTTTTATTTTCCTGCGTAAGTCTATATCTAAAACAGACAAATGCCGAATATTTTAAACCGTTTGTATATCCATCTACCTTTAAAAAATCTGTGCGATATATCGATCACACATTGTATTTTATTTCAATTTTTAATTTATTCACGCAAACATGATGATGTGACTTCAGGAGAAACAGCTGTGGAGTGTTAAAACTTAAAATCGAAATGAAATACAATGTATGATCTTTGGTAATACATGTAATAGTTTCCGGTACCTTTATAAACCGATTATTTTCCCATACTCTTTTTACAAGTTCGTTTAAACAATGAGAAAACTATTTTAAATCGTTGGCCTTAAGGTGGTGCACACCGCTCTGAAGCTACTTTGCCAACGAAACATAGTTATCAACATTACTTTCCTAAAGTTTTATCTCCACTTTGCTCTACTTAACAATTCATCAACTCTCAGCACAATTCATCAGCTCTATTTATTTGCTCACAGTAGCCTGTTACGTATGAATAACACATCTCTACATGTGTTTCAGTTTTCTGCCCATTAATGACTTCGAGACAAACTTTTGATCTGATTATAATCTGCGGCTCGGCACCCATGGCTGGGTATGTGCAGAAAGTAAATGCATCATAGAGTTCTCGAATCTTTTTTTATATGACGTCAATATAATATGCTTTCTTAATAATGAATGAATAAAGCTAACTTAATGAGAAATAATCATAGCATATTTACCTCCGTATGTTCCATGGTTTAATATAGGCTTCTGGATAGGGTAGCCACTACTCAAAGCTTTATGGATTAAATTATCATTATGAGTTACGTCCGATAAATGTTAACATCGGTAATTCATTGCTTTTTACGAAACGTCCAGAAGCATCCAAACCATTAAGCAACAAATGGTATTTTGTGTGCTAAAAAAAGTTTAAAGCTTATCCTGACAAACTTGTTACTAGATCAGTCATTAAACATAGTCGAAGCTTGGCCGGGATTTGGTTTTGAGACACCTAAAAGTGGGTCAATTTTTTCTCAATTTTAGACATGCTGAAAAATAAGGTGTTCACGCGAAAATATTTTCCAAAATTAAGGCATGAAAACTTCGCAGGAATTTTGTCGGCGCCTTCTCCCAACGATTATATTCAAATTATATTAGGAATTCGATCGAAAGCTAGCATGAGCTTTGATTGCGCAAACCTCACGCATGTTAGGCAACAGATCTCAAATTTAGGCTACAATTACACGGTATCAATCATTATCTTTGGCTTCATGCCTATTCAACTTTCTGAATGCTACAATTCTTCCATTTCCTTTTTGCAATGTATGCATAAACGTTTAGCAAGGAAACCTTTTGGTCTACACGCTTTCTCTCTGCTTTATCCAGGGGTTTGCGCAAACCTAAAAATTATCACTGCCTGTTTCTTTTTACGCCTCTTTTTTCAATCCCCCTAACTGTAGGCTTACCGGTCCGTAGCCATGATATCTTGTTTGACATTTTATAGGGTAGCACGTGATAGTGTGGTAGTCTAATCTTGTTTCTAGGATGTTCGCAAAGCTTCTACGGGACAGCCTGACACAATGTCCAGAGGCAAACCCATTCGTGAAAGCAAACTATTCTACTGAGATGCCTCCAACCCTATGGGCCTATTGATTGCGAACTGAACACGGTAATCATTTACCACTACACGACGGCACGGTTTCAACAAACCTTTTTGAAGTAATCCGTTATTGTGCTTTCGGTACAAAAGGTAAAAGTAATGTTACCTACTTATCTATTTTTAGTTTTCTATGCTCTTATAATATTTAAAACGTTGATCTGTAAATTAACATCTTATGCAAACTAAAATCAGTCCAAAACTTTTTATGTTTAGGACGCTTTCGCTAGTCTATCAAAGTTTTTATGCATTTCTAAAACCGCGACTACTTGCCCTACCCCAACAAAATATAGTATTACTGTAACCTAATCAGTTATCGCACCATCAAATGTTTAGCGATGTGCAAAATTTCAGCAATGGTTTGCTACTGTATATTGCGCTGCAATTTGAATTCGTGTAGCTTATCCAGGAACTTTTCCGTATACTATTCACGTTTTTCAGTCACGTTTGATCAATTTCACATCCGAGACGCTTATTATGCAGATCAACTAGCTCATTTTGCCTTAGCCTAATTAATTAGTATCTGCCGTTTCATCATATTCAAGAATGCCTAAAACATAGCCTGCGGCCCACGAGGGAACACTTTATACGGCTTTAAACTGCTCTAATTTAGATCCTGCGAGATTTTCAAGCCACGTTTAAAATCTCGTCTTCATTACTGTAGTGTCCAGACCAGTGCCCACACAAGAGATGACGTTCCGCCATGGACGGCCTCTAAATCTTCTCCATAGCCTACTGGTCTTCTCCTTTGACTACGCTCTTTGCTCAATCAGGATGAAGATTCTACTATCTTTCTCTAGATTGAGCCAGCAAATACAAGTGTTGACATAGGCAATTGGCAGGGGGTCCCTTGGCCTACAGCAAGTTTCTTGGACCCTGCTTGAAGCTTTTTTTATATGAACTAACTATACGTAAATTGCCCCCAAGAAGGTGATTTTCGGAAGAGGAACTAAAGTCGTTATGCAGAAAAAGATAGTCACCGACATAGAAAGACAAGAAGACAGCAAAGTAGGCTTGCACAACTCAAAACTGTAACGTGACACAACAACCAAATACTTTCTCCCCGAGCTGCATGCCGACGTTTTTCATAATTCTCAGCCTGTGATGGATCTCACAACTACCCAAACTTAATAAAACCATTATGTATTTCCTTTTTGGGAGATAAACTTGTCGGGAAGCGGAAATCATGCCGTTTAGAGCTGAAATTGGGGTAATGACCTTTTTTTGGAGATCTCATTTGTGGAAGAACAAAAAATGGCTGTTTTCAATCCAACGCTGTGTGGTGACTTTTTTCTTTTTTTAAAGATCAATTTGATGGTGACCTAATTTTTGGAGGACAGAGATTTCAGTACCAAAATTTCAGAAACGTCTGGAAAGAGGAGCCTGACGCAAATGCCTCGTTTTTCTCACCCTAACTCCATCACTGTTTTCAGGCTGCCATCTGCTCCGACCAAAACAAAAAGACTGCCGTTATGAAAAAACGAAGTTTTTGCCGAAAATTTAGGGTAAAACATTAGGTAAACCTTAAAAATGAGTACTTACAAAAAACATTTTTGTCAAGTTCAAAACTGACTAGCTTGTGTTTTACATTAGAGGTAAGGGCTTTTTGTAGTTTCCCAGTTTTAACGATACATCTAAGCACAAAATGGCGGTCGTGGCAAGAGGTTAAAACGTGATTTCGTTAGAATATCTTCATTTTTTTAAATAATCTGATTGGTTGCATGCTGTGCAGGCTCGTTGTGAAGTATACCATTGCCCCTCCCATCATTTTTTCTGGCTACGCTGGTGAATGTTGATCTAAACTTGTAGGCATATGTCAATAGATCTATTTCCCAGCGCATCTAGCGGCGAGTTCTTGTAGCTAAATGCAGCCAAACATTTGGCAGCGCTTTTCTCTTTCTAACACAAAACAATGCTAGTCGGAAGTTTGAACGCGATAAATCGCTTTTCAAACAAGTATTTGGACTTGAAAAAAGTTCTAAGCTAGAATTCACGTCATGAGAACAAATCAAGGTCATTTTAGTTAGGTTTGGTTGATTTGTAGGCTTTCTTGAACAATATCAAAGCAAGAAAGGTGTAGTTATTTATGCTACTAAAGATTACTTTTTAGGTGCTTTCGGTACTGTTTGTGAAAAGCATCACAGGCCCTATACAGTATTGCCAATAAAGTTTGGTATCATTGCACCTGTGTTACAGCTACAGATTGTATTGGTTAAGCACATATTGGTAGAGTAACCTGCGTTAATTTTCATCAGCAGCTGTTGGTTTGGAAAATCACAGCAAATGTTGATAGTAGTTAAATTAAGATTTTTACTATAATGGGTTATGTCTTAAACTGCATTAACTTAATAGCAAATTACCTTTTAGTATAACTTCAACCAATCTGACGGTGATTATTTTAGTTTTCAAAAGATAGTTCAGCAGATATAAGTCTCTGTATCAAAATATCGTACAGACTAAATAACCTGCTTAGCTGCTTATTTCAAGTTTAGGCAAAAAATTTGCAGGATTAAAGTTTTCCAATTCACCAAAATATTTCGGTTTATTTTGAAGCTGCCTTGTTTATATTTAATTCAGCAAACTATATAAAGAGGCAGCGCGAAAATAGAATCAAAATCTCCACGAGTTAGGTCTCTAAAATTTCAAGAACACGCCAACTGCCTAAAGCCAACACTTTGTAGCGCAAAGGAAGACATCCGACTGTAGTCCGAGTGAAAATGACTAGATTCCGTATGGCTACTAGTCCCCTCTATCATGATGGTTACTGATATTACATGGCAATCCATATATAAAGCCACATGTGGTTGGCGACTTTCTACTTGTGGTTTGCAGTTGAAGTTGCTGAGGTTGCTACACAATTGCTTTCCTCAAACACGCGCAGCTAGCGGAGAAGTGCGAAGAACGGAGGAGGTTGCTGAGGTCGCAACATGCCTTCCCCACCAACGTTGAGAGAGAGTGAGGTTTTCCGGCCGAAGTAAGTGAGATTCCCGCCAAGACTTTAATGGAAGGCGGTCTTGACATTAGGGCTCGGCGACCTGACGATGGCTTGTGTTGCTTGATTGAAGAGGCTGCCGTGCAACTAAATCGGGGGAGATGTAGCATCACGTCGGGGTCACCATTGTAGTGCAACGGCAGGCATCCGACTGCAGTCCCTAGTTAAAATGACTGCACTCCGTATGGCGATTAGTTACTTCTATCATGATAGCTACTAAACGCAGATGACGATCCAAAAAAAAGCCAGGTGCTGTTGGCGACTTTCTACTTGTTGTTTGTAGTTGAAGTTGCTGAGGTTGCTACAACTTAATGTGGATATTGGAAAGAAGATGGTTCATTTGTCACATCTTCTCTTGGACGTTAAATGCTACTATTGGTCCATACCAAAAGATAAAATTGCGAAAATCCTATGAATAAACTTCGTTTTGTACTTTTCCAGGCTGAAAGCATTTAGGAAAAGGATGGGCATAAACCAGCTTTTCACATATCCCTAGAGAAAAAATCGCAAGGGGGTTAGGTGAACGTGGAGGCCATTTTAACATCACATTGTCATCATCATCAGCACACCCTGGCAGGTTGTCATTAAGATAAGCCCGCACAGTGAGATGGAGCACCGTCCTATTGAGATAAACGAAAAAATCTTCATGTTCGTTTGCAATGAGCTCATCCTTAAGCCAGTTCTGAAGCATCTGCAGATAAACAGCGCCAGTCACATTTTCCTCAAAAGAAAAACGGGTGATGAACATGATTCTTGGAGATGGCACAAAACTTATTCACTCTTGGTAAGTCTCTCTCATGCGCAATAGTGGCGTGGCGTTTTCTTTGCCCCTGTGAACATTATGCCTACGACTTTGCCATTTTTATGAAATGTGGCCTCGTTACTGAACACGTGCATAGAACTTTTCTTCTTCAAGTTTCTCTTGCATATCAATACAGAACTGTTTACGCATTTGCTTGTCATCTGCCGATATGGTGTGAAAGAGCTGCAGTTTGAAGGGTTTCATTACTAAGCCTTTCCTTACAACCCGCCCAACTGTCCTTGGAGGAATCAGGGTTTCGAGACTTATTCTACTTTCAGGCTTTTTGGGGCTTCGCAAGAATGCTAGGCGAACCCGCTTGACCTTCCCTTCCGATGCTGCTAGTCGTCCATATTCTTTTGCTCAGCACAGACAGCCTTTTTTGTCTTTGAATTTTTTTTGCCAGCTCAAAGTCTGCTTTGCGGTCGATGACTTTTTCGAGAATTTTCTCAGAAATGCACACTGCACAGTCTTGTTCGAGTTTGTTCTAGCATACTTCAACACACAAAACGCCTTTTCTCTGCTAGTGAATACCATTTTAATACACAGGTATGAACACAGCATGAATAATTTATCAGTCAAAAATTTCTGCACCAGGAATGTTGAACATATCAAACATTAAACACAAAATTTTGGCTAGTTTTTTGCAAAAGCTGGGCAAATTTTAAGTCATTTGAACAGGAATCGGCAGTCATTAGATCGCAATATGACGTCAAATTTTTTGAAACGTCCTGCTTTATTTACTAGTTTCCTTTCAAGATCAACTCAATAATGAACTCGATTTAAGTTTTTTCGAGTTGGGAGTTCAGGAACTTTTTTTTTCGAGTTCGGCAAAAAAGACAGAGTTTGCAGCCATGGCTAGTAATAATGAGATTTTCACAAACAAAACGCCTAGTAATGGTGAAAATCACTTTGTGATATGGAGAAACTAAATAATATTTCGGCACGTTGGACGCCATTCCTGTTACAGCAGTATTATAGAGGTTGCTAGTTGCCTGGTAGCAATTTTCAAGATCTCCTAGCCTGCTGTCACCGGTGATGTGTTTTAACAAGACTAAAGTTTTCTCTCTAAAGAGGAATCTGCCTCCAGCATCCCACCAAGGTAAAAATATAAAGTTTACTTTTTTACCTCATTTTCTGTTGCAACTTCATAACAGCATATCAGTTTACATTAAATGTCAGATTGTTAATCCGGTCTGAAGATTCTGTCGCGAGTAGTAATTTGTGGCAGCTTAAACGCTGCCATTTTGATGTTTTGTAACTTGAACTATTTCTAGCCGAACTTGTTCACATTTTGATTGCAAGATTGAGATTGTGACGTAACATTGGCTAGGGGTGACACTCAAGTTTGTACTCATGACGTCATAGTGATTCCCATTGCTCTTTTGGCTGGAATCTTTTAGAACATCTAGGATATTCTACGCTAAATGTATATGACCGCAAATCTTGGAGTAAAACAGGTAGATTGTGTTGGTGTTCATCTGCGTTAATTTATTCAGAAAGTAATTGCTTGTGGTTGGAAGTCGCAAGGCCAAGATTAACGGAGAGTTGCTACAGCAGTTTTGGTTAGAAGTATAATTGTGAATACTCGTATTTCTTGTTTTGAACAAGAAGTGATGTGAATCTACTACTGGTAGATCAGACATTTTGAATTGAATTAACTAGGTCTCAATACAGTTCTAGTCGGACGAGTTATTTGAGCGCTACATTACGTCGCTAAATTTGAAAACACAATTACTGAGATTGAACCAAAATTCCGTTGCACGACAGATTCAAGTGAGTAGGCGGCCGTGAACCCTGAACACCTGCAAGAAAAGTACAAACTGCATCGTCGTTTCTTGCTGCCCCGAATGCAAGAGCTTTATTGGTTGAGTACTCCGGTGCTGAAGCTAGGAACAAGATTTACAGTAGCATACGCAAACATTTACAAAAAATAAAACTGTTCAAGGATATACAAACGGTACGAGCAATAGAATTCAAAAACTAAATAAAACAAAAGCGAAATAGCAAAAGCTTTATTAATAACATGGTAAACTGTTGGCCCTAGCGAATTTGAACCCAATGAAGTCGAAATTGAGAACACAAGAAACGCAAAGCTTTTTGGAAAACCACATCAGCTGGTTACTTATGGGCCTCCGAATATTTTACCAGGAAACCTCTCGAAACAACCTCACACTGAAATGTAACATAACGTTCCAAGTTGTATAGAAATACCTGTACCCTTTTCTTCTGAGTATAGCCCTAAAAAGACGATAATAGCAATATACGTGTACAATGACAGTAAACACGATGGCCCTTTACTAACATATTTTGGGACATAACCTGGAAAGCATTTACAAACCTCAAACGAAAATGTTTTTTCAACAATTCAACTCACCGATTGTAATCTCTGATAATGCTTAAAAGAAACAACAGCTTTTTATGAGTACCAAGTATTCGTTTTATATTTTTTCACAAAGCAAATGCCAACGTATTTCATCAGCTATGCAGCGTTATTATCTTAAAACAACCTTTAATTAGTTGCTTGGGACACTATGCTTCATACAGATACCGTTTCCAACGCCAAAACAGGTGAATTCTCTGAGGCTTTAGTTACTTGCTACATAGAAAAATACTAAAAAACTGCGATGCTTTGCTATTGCGATGATTCATGAACACAGTAAGCCTCAGGCTTGCAATGCTACAGCTTAGATGTATAGTGCAAACAAGCTTATACAGAAATCCAAGAACTGGCGTAAAACACACGGTCTAAGCTATGCTTTATTAAAAGCCTCTAGCTTCTTGTCGGTCACCAACTGCACTGAAGAGACCTGATAGGTCGAAACAGTGTCACTGTCTGCAGTTTTGCTATGTGCATCGCTAGCCTCTTGCATTACTATACATGTAAAACTAATTCTTAATTCAGATCTCCAGTCTCTTTGTTGCAGCATGGCTTAAAACATGAAGGTATAAGATAAAATTTAGACACAAGGAAACTATAATTTCTTAGCGCAGTGCAAAATCCGTTTATTCACTTATGAAGTTTTCACCAGCTATTAAGGTGTATTATTAAGCCTATTAAGGCGTACTAGTAACTACGACAGTGAGGGGTTGTATTACTCTAAATATTATCAAAGAAAACTGATTTCATGAAAATCAGGCAAATAAAGTTAAGAACAACTGGTTCCAACATCCCACTTTTCAACGAGCAATTTCTGTGATAGCCCCGATCTACGAGTAGTAAAGGAAATTCAATTAAAAAAAGTACATCACGAGGCTAAGATGATAAAGCTGCATTTGACATGCAACTTCACAAATCAAGATTCAAGAAAGCCGGCACCTCCCATTTTTAAAGATGAAAACACAATAAAACTTTGCAATCATAAAAAAAAAAATTTAAGCTCGGGATTGGAAGACAACATCCTCATCATCACTGGAATCATCATCATGATACTCCTTCTTTAAGATATCAGGAACATCGTCGTAATAAGCTTCCGTTTCCTTAATCCTGGAAAATAGTGTTCAGTGAACACAACCCTTTTCTTAAAACCCGCTGCTAGTGGATAGAACCGTTGCTATAGCAACCAATAGCAGCTATTTCTATAGCACATAATTGTAAAATGATAACTTCGTGCCAGTTTAAAGAAGACTTTCGGGGGAAAATAAATTTTTCTATCTACGCGATTGTTTGAAGTCCGTGAGATCGCTATAATTCTTCCATTTTTCAAAATTTGTTTGATATGAAAGGCAAAGAAAGGAAACACGGTGAAACAGTCGCGCCTTGTTTCGTACCAGATAAAAATCTTGAAAATTGCGTGTTGAGGCTGGTTTCCACCAGGCGTAGGCTCCGGAACATAACCGAATACTTATAACAGCAACTGAGGTATTGATTGATACAGATAAGTCCGGATCTAAGGAAGCCGCAAGCACATCATCACGAAAAAACACGGACAAAACTTTCCTTGACGTAGCAGCAAAACGAAGCAGTATTAGCGACAATTAGTATTAAAACTTTATCAAAAAAAAAGTCATTTGCGATTTCTATAAAACTGTTTCATCAACCCCCGTTTGAGAACGGCTGAAACAAAGCAATGGTATACCTCCGAAGCCCTGAGCAAAGGAGCAGGCAAAGAAAAAAATATCGCCAACTAAGGTTGCAATTGCAACAATAAGCTACATCAGGGGTGTGCAACCTTTTTCGCAGATGGGACCACTTCTTGAAAAGCTTGCGGGCCAGTCGAAGCCCGTAGTTTATGCTGTCTGTACGCACTAATAAGCTTCGAAGCAGTGGCTGGTGGCAGCGTTCATGCAAAATGGCGTTGAAGACCTTTTTTTTGGAGATGAACACTATTACAGCTACATCTTCGCCAAATTTTCTGATTTTACGCGTGTGGACCATTTGTTTTTTGAAGACCGGTTTTTCCGGGATGTAAGTGATATATTTGTCAATCAAGGCCACCACATACCACAGAAGAATCTCGCTACAAAAAATCTTTAAAAAAAAAAGAATTTTACTACCTTTTTCCCCGATTTTGCAGATCTAGACGAGGAGATTCAGGGCGCGACTGCTACTATTTACAGTGTAGATAGTGCGTAGATAGATAGCGTGTAGATTCTACACGCTTTCAAAACAACCTTTCTTGTTGGAGTAACATAGCACCTTAAATACCAGATGCTCCAACAGGAATTGCATGGCACTTTAAATACCGGGTGCTCTTGGTCAACAATACCGATGGTGTTTTAATAAAATTTTGAGCTTCCCGTTTTTATTCTGTATTTAGAAACAACTGACACCATATGATGGTGGTCGCAAATGGAGAAGTCTTCGTACGTAACTACAATAAGTCGAAGTGATCATTAACATGCACATAGCATACCTGTGGAAACCGATATTACGCGACGATCTCTTGCAGAGGCATTTTAACAAAATGAAGATACACATGATCAAAACAATGCTAATCACTGCAACAAAAATACAAGGTTGGCGTAAAGCATCAACAATGTTGTTTTGTGCCTTTACAACAGAGACTGCCAAACATTTTTCATAAAGTGCCAATCTACTAAAAGAGCTGGCGATCGCGGGTTGTATGCCCACTTTGCTCGTTGCAATAATGAAATCAATGCAAACCACCCTCAAGTGCTTGCGTAATAACAAGTTAGAAACTATGATTTTCACTAAGTTTATTTTCTCTAGGCATTTAACAAAAAAGATGACATGGTTTTGCAATACGTTTGTAATAAGCAATGGAGTAAGACTGAATGGCGTAACCAGAAAAATTATTAAGGGTGTTCCAACTAGTTTTTTAAAATTCTTGTTATTTCATTAGATAGCCCTCAAGCAAAATCAGAACACTGTATTTTGATCCACATTATAAAGGAAATATTCGCATTCTAAGTTGTAAAAATTGGCTTTGACTGTTACATAGGCCTGTAAACCGATTTGATATTAAATAAATATACAATGCGGCGATGTAATGGTTGGATCGCACGCTTCGAAGTAGACGGACCTGGGTTCGATTTTCTGGTCAAGTCATACCAAAGACTTCAAAAATAGTCATCACGAATCACCCGCTTAAAGCACAACATTAGGAATAATGTCAAAAATGAAATATGATACTGAGTAACTCAATCATGATTTAACAGAGTGCAATGAGCCTTGTGTGGCCTGAGCACGTAGCCGCACACACCATACCAATAATTTCAATCAAAGCTAGTAACGTAAAAGATCCACAACTACAACCTTTTGCTAATTCACTCAAAAATAGCATACTATCAAAATCCTAATCAGGAAATATTAAAACCATGGGTTCTTGCGTCCTTAATGACGTTTAAGGTTGTGCTTGGCCTACATCAGTAATAATTACTGCACCTAGACAGCTTTCCTTGAGACCAGACTGATCAATTGCTGATGAACATTTTGGTGTACACAATAGCATTTTTCTCATTTGTGGCATAGTGCGACTGGCCGGGGGGAATAAGCTGTTGTTGTTGTTACCCGACCCTTTCCGAGGGACGAGGGCATGGCGGAAGACCATGGAGCCCCAAAAGCCGGACAACTCTCCAGGGTCTGGACCAGAGGTCGTAAAGAGACAGAAAGTCGCCAAAGAGCAAGCGGCGCAATGAGCCCGTAGCTGGACAGTGCAGAATGAGATGAGAGATGTCCTGGGACGAGTGTCCGCAGGCGTTGCAGGAAGGATTCTCAATTCTGCCAATCCTAGAGAGATAAAAGCTTAACAGAAGACTGTGTCCGTTGCAGCGTAGACGAGAGAGAACACAGCGAGCGTGACGAGGGAGTACAAGTTCCTTGGTGGAAATCAAGGGAACCTGTGTGTCTAAAAATTTAGATGAGACAGTACGCCTCCAGTCCGAGAAAAGACAAGAGTGGATACGAGAGGTAAGAGGAGAGAGGAGAATAAGCTCGCGGACAACATCCGACCCAAAACAGTTTGGTGACATGTGCTTTATAATATCATAATGAGCCATCTTCGTTATCAAGAACAAAACCGAATTTAAATAAAAGAGAGCCCTCTATTTCATTAGGCATAATACAATACTATGTGATACGGATAAATAATGATCACTTCTAAACATACAAGGCATATCGCAAAACAGGCGGATTCAGTAACTGCTTGTAGCTTAGGCTCCAGGAACTGTACCATCATCAGGCATGACCAAGACAAGATCTAGTCGTTAACATAACATATAAATGCATTTCCTGACGTCGTAAAAGGTGGCACCACTCCACTAGAACGATTTACGCTCGTGTTGTTTTGGAAAGGATTTTTTGAAATGCACACTGTAAGGGGCACTGGTAACTCCAACGGTTCTGAACACAAGTTGTTTTAAGCCCAACTGCAAAAGTTCTCGTATCGCTGAAGCATATAGGTATGCAGTCAAACACGTAGCAATGGCTCATTTGTAAAGCATAACCTCACCTGCAAAAGCGATAACTACGCCTCGAGAAAAGCCAAGCACAGTATCGCTCTTTTCCATGGTTGACTCTTTTTGTTTCGAAGTCGTCGATTTAAAAACAGCCTGGTGTACAGCGGTCGTTTTCACTACAGGCTGCGCAGACGTCAGCACTTTGCTGCCTGGACGTTTAAGCGTGAAGTTGAGCGGAGTAAAAAGACCAGTGCCGACGTTGACACTATGAACATCAGGAAGATACCTAAAGAAAGTTAATTGTTAATTATCGTAATTCCACGATCAAAAAAACCTTTGCGTGTGTGAAGACCCGTTTTGTAGATACCGCTGTTGGTTGCACAGTACATTTCAAATCGGCGAGGTGACTTAGTGGCTAGAGCATTCGATTCGCAATTGGTAGACCTCAGTTTATTTTTCTGGTCAGGTCTCACCAGAGACTTTAAAAATGGTATTCGCAGCTTCCCTGCATGGTGTTCAGCACGAAATGAATAATGTGGAGAAAAAGCCAGCAAGCTGCTGTAGCTTGCTGTGTCCTTAGGTTAGGCACCACGCGGGATACCTCCGTCTTTACGCGGCAGATAGATGGTGAGGCCGAGCAGTTTATCCGTCGTGGTGGCTCAGTATGGCCAAAGACTTATAAGGAGAGCAGAGCTCAATTGCACGAATGAAGTGCATTTCTACAAGAACTGCAATTCAGCGAGGATAAGTCGCCGTTAATACGTTTTTTTTTTTTGCGACAAAGCACAGAAATTGTGCAGCCGTTGGATTGTAATATGCCCTTGGTGAACTTCGAGCCACAGCTGAGTATCAAACATCTAAGACTAGACCACGATTCTAATCAAGTTGTAGATGTTTGCTGATAGGGTTAGAAATAAGGAGCAATTTATTTCGCCAGATTTAAATCACCAAAACAGATTGCTCTGGCGGCCAACTTATAATAGTAGCTCTCTGTCACATTATGAGCAGCTTCACTATTCAAGTTGAAGGGTAGTCAGGCCACAATTTTACTTACCCTTCTTTTATGGCAGTCACTTCATAGTTTCCTGGCACCAATAAACGCCAGTAATCTCCATCACGAGCAGTTACAATATCATGATCTATTCCCTTCACGTTAATCGTAGCATTTGCTGCCGCATCTCCATTTTCATATTTCACAAAACCAGCGACACCTTTATGCACCTTGAAGAACATTCATTATTTTAGTATTGTATTAATACATCTGTAATTCTATAACAGGACAGCGTCAAGGTCCGTTGCAGATGATGAGTAAAGGATGATTAGGTCAGGCCAACAACAATCACGACTGGCAGTTCCTTTCTCAGTCCATCTCAGATGGGTTTAACAAACCCAGGCCGGGCTCTCGGACGATTCTCTCTACTATTGATTTCTCAAAGGCTTTCGACTCTGTCTGGCGCCCCACCCTTTTCCACAAACTCATTTCGGCTGGCCTCCTTCCTTGCTTTGCTCGCTGGACTCAATCTTTCCTTTCTGATAGGCGCGCTTGCGTGGTTTTTCAAAATCACAAAAGCCGTTCCTTTCGAGTCGGTCGAGGTGTTCCGCAAGGATCCGTTCTTGCCCTGTACTTTACTCTCTTTTCATCAATTATCTTCCTGTTTCTCTGCCATTTTCCGTCAGCTGCTCTCTTTATGCTGACGATCTGGCCATTTGGTCCTGCTCGCCCTCGGTCCCCACTGCGGTGGAGGCCACACAAGGAGCTCTGATTCCATTGGAGCGCTGGTCTGAGTGCTGGTGTCTTCCTCTCAATCCAAGCAAATGTGAGGCCTCCTTCTTCTCAGTGGATCCCCACCAAGCTAACCTCCAGTCACACCTCTTTTTATTCAATTCCCGGTTCTGTTTCAATCCCACTACAACTTTTCTTGGGGTCACCTTCGACCGCACTCTTTCCTTTTCTAAATACGTATCTTCGCTGAAAGCCAATCTTTTCCCACGTCTCAAGGCCTTACGCTGTATCTCTGCTTCCTCATGGGGCCCCTTGAAGGAGTCCCTCTCTCTTCTGCATAAAGCTTTTCTTCGGTCCCTTCTCACAAATGCTTCACCCTGATGGTTTCCTTTCCTAAGCGCTACCAATATCACCAAATTGGAACGCCTTCACCGAGCGGCCAGTCGCGCCATCACCGGCTGCCTCTCGTCCTCCCCTATTCCACTTCTTCTCTCTGAGACTTCTCTACCTCCCCTACGAGTCACCTTGACTCATTTCGCTCTGTCATCTTATGAGTGGGCTCTTCGTCTCCCAACCTCCTTTCCCATTTCAGGTTTGCCCAGTCTTGGAGTGAAGCCAAAACTCTGCAGATCCTCCTGGAGAGCTTTTGAGTCCCTCACCAGCCCATGATTTCTTCCACTTCCACTAGTAAGGTTCTTCTTGCTTGCCCTCCCTCTCCTCCTAGGAATTCGCCTTCCTGCACTGTGGAGTCCACTTTCTCCTCTCCATGCTCCCGCTCTGATGCCTCTCTCTCGCAAAGGTGCGGCTCTTGCACACCTTGACTCTCTCCAACTCACGATCTGGTACTCTGGACAGACGGCTTTGTTCCGTTTCATTTTGGTAAGGGCGGCTCTGGTGTACTTGCCAACTGCTCTCTCTGTGGCACTGAGGCCACTCTTTCCTTTTCAGCACCCCCAGTATGTTCAAGTTTTTCCGCTGAAGCCTGCGCCATTCTGCACGCTCTTTGCTGGTCTCGGCAGCACCAACAAGTCTGCCATTTTTCTTCTCTTCTCCTCCTATCTGACTCTCGTTCTGTCCTCGCCACCCTGTCCTCTCCTCCATCTTTCCTCTTATCTCAAACTCTGTGGCAGATCTGGCAGGAACTGTCTTCTCTCTCCTGTTCTATCAGGCTACAATGGGTCTCCGGACACTCGTTTCTTCCAGGGAACGACACGGCTGATTAGCTGGCCAGATGGGGAGTGCTACTCGTGCACTCTACAATCCCTTGTAGTCTCTCCCCTCTTATCTCTCGTATCCACTCTCGTCTTTTCTCGGACTGGAGGCGTACTGTCTCATCTAAATTCTTAGACACACAGGTTCCCTTGATTTCCACCAAGGAACTTGTGCTCCCTCGTCATGCTCGCTGTGTTCTCTCTCGTCTACGCTGCAACGGACACAGTCTTCTGGTAAGCTCTGCCTGCGGACACTCGTCCCAGGACACCTCTCATCTCATTCTGCACTGTCTAGCTATGGATTCTCCACGCCGCTCGCTCTTTGGCGACTCTCTGTCTCTCTGCGACCTCTGGCGCAGGCCCTGAGGAGTTGCCCGGTTTCTGGGGCTCCATGGTTTTCCGCCATGCCCCCATCCCTCGGAAGGGTCGAGTAAGCAACAACAACAACAACCACAACAACTGGCAGTTGACTAATACTTCTCAGTAGCAACACACTTGCTGTTCTGTCTATCAAGCTAATATAATACACCACCTTGTTCCAGATACCCGTGGACCTTTAGCCTCATCAGCTTTGATGACGACACTACAGCATGCTTCATGAACATGTACCCTTCAATTAATGATAAAAATATTTGTCCAAACTTAAACAACAACAACAGCGGCAAAGCCCACTCAGTTTTGGTTCCCTTCTGCACCTTTGCCTCGATCCAACAAATTCAGAGCCGATGTTTCGTGCAATTAAAACGACACAATAAGACATACCTGATTTATGAAAACGACGAGTGCTTGCTTGTTGTCTTTCCAATAAGAAGTAAGATCCGCTGCAAATGGATACTTTACACATCCCAACTCCAGCGTCAATTCAAAGCAGTTCGTATTGGCATAATTCCAATCTTGCATTCCACCACTAAGCTGGTACCAATCGGCACCGTTGGTAATGCCACCCTACACAGCAAGAACAATTACTTCTATAGTCAACTAGCAAAACAAAGTCAAGCACATGTTTGGTTTACACCGGCGAGGAAAACCTTAGAAACAAGAGTTCAGCGTTTCTACGAGTAAAGCCAACTACACAGGTTACAACTTCTAACCGTAGCTGGTTGTTCACAATAATACTTTAATTAGAAAACAAACGCTTTGCAACGCAAGTAGGCCAACCTAAAGCATGCTATTCCACGTATATATCTTAGACCTGGCATAAGCGCGCCAAGGAAAGAGCAAACTAACCCGAAGTTGAGCATTTAAAATTAAGTTATTGCAATAGTAGGGCGCCAACCAGTAATGCATGTTTAGTATAACGGTTCATCCGGCTTTACCCAATGAGTAGTTGTGAGAGCAGTAATGAAAAATTATTGTCTTTTGACATAGCCATTTCTCGTTCCAAAATCAAAAGTATCGCTTTTTGAAATAGCAATCGCGTAGGAAAACATTATGATGAGGGGTGGGGTGCACATCCGCTAATTTCCCCAAAGGTTTTCAAGTCCCTAGAAGCGTCTTGTATGCCCTGTTTAAAATGTAGACGCACATAAGAACTGGACTTGCTTAGAATTGAAACATCCAAAAGTTTAATACATTTTTACTCGTTTGTTACACCAATGGCATGGAAGCATAAATTCAAAATTGTGGGAGGGCACCAACGTGTTCGTTGCGTACTGTTAAGAAAACTTTTGGATATCACTCAGATTAAAAAACTACTACCGACTTTTTGGTAATAACTTTTTTGCATGATCAAAAACCTATGGATGCACGTATGTTTCTTGGTCCTGGCAAGAAGCGCAGCTAGGGGAAAAGCAAACTAACTCAAGTCAAGCACCTATAGATAAATTATTATTAAAGTAGGTTAGATGATGGTTTAAGATTATAATTCATTGTCCAGGTTTTTGTCCGGAGGTGCGATAAATTTTTGAGATTCCGGCAAGATCTCACAACAAAAATCCCAAATTGGTAAAACTGTGCTACACTTTATTGATGTGTTTTTAAGGCTACGACAAGTCAGGCCTGCGGCCCAACTGTACTAAAGTATTCTAACTTGCCACCGTATAACTAAAAAAACGGGTTTTCGGCCTACCGGTATCTTAATACCATAGAGTATCGTTTTTCTTTGACAGCCACCCCGTAACTTGCTTGCTTTTGAAATGACGCAATACAACAGCTTAAGCAGAGCCTGCTGATGTTCTCACATTAATGACAGCATTACGACATCACAGAGCTAGTTTAAGGCTGTCAAGAAAAAAAAAAAGTATGCTTATAATGCTTAAAAAAAGAATGCCTTATTGTACAGTAAATTCAGCTTGAATTGTTGTAAACTATTTTATACCGAAAACACCTAGCTAATATTTCTCGAAAAAGCTTTCATCCACGTTTTTAAGATCAGTATTTTTAATTGGAAATTATGGCGTCATCTGACTTTTTGAAACAGTGAAATTTGTTGAAGTTCGTAAGTCGGGTGCTAGCTTTCGTTTAAGCACAGCATCGCTTCCCTCCGTCGAAAAGGGCATTCTTTAAACAAATAGTTTGTAGGATCGCGACATCATGATAACCCCTTATAGCACTCAGCTCGGAGTGGCGACCAACGGTGCCAACTTCCATGCTTGAACGTCTTGTAGTTTCGGAGGGGTAACAAAAACACACACATTGACACACGCACACACAGACAGAAAGAATTGCGCGTTATGGTAGATAAAATTACTAACATTAAAATGTTCAGATGATCTGCTGGGGCACGGGTCTCCGTTATGCATGGTTCGATGAGCATTTGAATAAGCATGAGCTAACTGTTGAAATATGGCTTCATCTGGCGTTATGCTGCTTCTCGTTGACGGCACAATCTCATCATAAGGATAATTGGCAACCTTAAACACATTATAGTAGGTAAATCTAGAATATAGCAACATGCAAAGACGTCATCAGTCCAAAAGCATGCTTGGTTCGGGAAATGACAGCCATACATTAAATCAGTTTTTATAGTCATGCACATTCAACATTGTTTTTCAATAGCAGCATGACTCAGCATTGACGCTGAAAACAATAAATAACGGGTTTGATTTTCAGCAGTTTTCACAACTTAAAATAAGATCCTTAATATCAACAGCATTTCAATACAATCAAGAAGTAATTATTTGCTTGATTGGACAATAATTACTGCGGTAGCAGAATGGTCTAAAACATAGGTTCCCAACTCACATGGACTCACGACGCACTTGCCTTGTCTACAAATTAGGCATACTAACCTATAAAAAGCTGTCCCCCCAAAAAGTCACTCAGTCGGGAATAGGAACAAAACAGTCCTCAACGCAACTTGACCACAAAAAAAACGTCAAGTTTTATTCCTTTGCAGACTTTAAACGACGCCCTAATGTTGGTCTAAACAGCTGGTCTAAGGTGATGCCACTGACCAGAACGTCCCGTTACTACAAGCCTAGATTTACATTTCAGGATAACTATTGTGGTGGTGGTTCGAGTTCCAAGCGAAGTCAGTTTTTACCAATACTGTCAAGTCTTCATGGACATTATAATGGCAATTATACGGAAAAAAGTAGGATTCAGCATGATCTTTTATATTATCTATCTTTGATAGTTATCTACATCTTATCTAAATTTTGTAACCTTAAAATGAAAACTAGCTGTTACAACGGGTTCTTCGTTGCGTAAAAAATTTGGGTCACCCTAATCACCTTGTCTTCAGTAGGATGGGCGAAGTGGTTATATTAAGAGAACTTATATTAAAGAGAATGCGACTTCAAAGCGTTACTTAACCTTGAAGTCGCATTGACATTGGCCACGGGAAACCAGTGTTTGCAACAACACTAACGTTTCGGGTTCAAACTACGGCTTGCGCAACCCGAGACGACGATGTATGGAGACTTGACTCAAAGATCAAAGAGGTGACTTCTTCGCAGTCGTTCGAAATCTCAACTACTCAAGTGCTTGACGAGTTAAGCGCTCTCGCTGCGCGCATAAAACTAAATACAGAAACAAAGAGTTTTTTACGCCCCGCCTGCAATCTACGCCTAATGGAAACCAAGCCTTTCAAGGAGATTTTTATCATGTCATCGACAGTTTGTTTCCATTCTAGAGCGATGCAACCGCGAGGCTAAGTTACTGGCTGCCGTGCAATAATCCTACATGTACAACTTTGAACTGAGAACTATTTACCAGCATAAAAGTGCAATAACAAGCAAAGGCATATTCAGAGACACTTTGCCACGTTTTTGGACATGAGCCAGATTGTTTGCTAATTGTAGGTGGTTTAAGCAAACTTTGATTGCTACTTGTTACTTAAAATAGCGAAAACAGTATATTGTCGGTATAAAAAACTAGTTGTTTTATCAAAGCTAAAAAATGAACATAGCATTTTTGTCTCTTTTGTCTTGAAATTTGTCTCAAATTACATGTGTCGTGGTATAGAAGTAAGTTTGGAGAGCATGATAGCCCTTGCTACGCGTTAACAGTTTAAAATATAATTTAATCTGGCGAATCTACCTCTTTCGTTGTGTTCAACAAGGTTTGATAAACTAGATAAGAAAAACAAGACCAAAATCTAAACAAAATCAGCAATAAAAGTAACTCGCTGCTGAAAAAGTGTGGAGATAATGTCAACATAAATGTCAAATACTTTGGAATTTGAATGCACAGTTTATCAACCGCAAAATCTTTCTCTGTTGCGAACATTCTAGAAAAAAGATCACCAACACATCTTAATACCTACCTTGAATTACATCTTCTACCAGCAAGCACGACACGTTTACAGCTTGTACATTACTATTTCGAAAAACATTTGCCATAAAACTTGTGCCAAAACCCTTAACGGCGGTGGTTCTTAAACTGTTTTTAACACGGACCACTAAATTAAGTTTCCGGTTTATCCGCACCCTTTTGCGATCTAGATCAGGGTTGGCAAACCACTGACCCAATTCTTTCAAAAAAAAGGTTTTATGTCTCTTTGGGAAACAAATGTGAATGCATACGTCAAAATCAGATCTCCAAAAAAAAGGTCTCTGTTTATATTCAAATCCATCCCCTTTTTATGAACAAAAAATAAATGCTGTTGTACTAACAATTCCATTGGAACTCCACGGACCTCCTGAACCTTGTCCACGGACCCCAATTTAAGAACCCCTGATCTACGGTGTTGCGCTGCTATGCAGGCGCAATGCTTTCCCTTTTTCAAAAACGCAGTAAAGGTGATGCAAGCGTTGAGCCAGCGACGTCTTGTTTGCAAAACTAAAGGCTGGTTTCCATCAGGCATAGACTGCAGACGTGACGAACAAGTTTTCGCGCCACGCGTGCAATCTACGCCTGATGGAAACCAGCCTTAACGCGAGCTATCGTCGCCCAGTACGAAAAATTGCAAGAAAAACTAGTTTTACCAGGCAACCCACTCTTTAACTCGACTGCCAGAGCTATCGGTTCAGCAACACTGCGTAGTTACAGTTTAAGTGAGATGCGAACGCAAACTTGCCAACCCAAGAGAAACAATCTACCAGCTGCCGTTTGTTTGAACTCATCAACTTACCAGTGAGCCACCGTGCATGTTAGCTGACAGAACAAACGGTATGCTCTTCATCCATTTCATTACGGCATCTGTTTCAGACTGAATTTTAAAACGAGTCAAGTATTTATGGTATTTTTCATTTTGACGAAACTTGTCAGGAAAATTACGATTCAAATCCACATTATTTTTATTGCTTCGACCGTGCGTTCCTTCGGCGTCTCCTTCCCTGGAAGAAAAAGATTCAAAACTAGGCCCTTCAAGCCATTAAACTACTTCTCTAGGAAGTGCACCGCTGCAGGTGACGTCTAATATTGATTCTAAAACGGCCAAGCATCGTCGTTTATTTTCCCGCTAGCATCAAGCTTAGGAGTTGCTGCTATGGTGATGCGTTTAAATGTCTACCATCAGCTCCGGCACCAGACTTTTAACTTTACTGCTACGCAAACCGGTCTTTCAACAGCAAATTGTTTTCTACAACGAAATTTAGGTTGTAGGTTCGTTAGTTAGCACGGTGTTCAATCGTAATGGGAGGCTCGCTTTTATGCTTCCAACTGCGCTCGATTAGGTTCTGCGCTTCACCAGGTTAGAATTGTGAAGCTGCTCACCCAGCACGACGTAAGAGGCGACTCTCGGGTACTCACCAATGGCAGTCCATCTTGTTGGTGGTGGGGCTACCAGTCAGCAATTTGTGTAAATGACTGGTTTGACATAGACTACGGTGTCCTCTTGCTAATTTTGATTGGGCTTACGGCGTAAACATTAATCATCGCTCATACCATGCCCTCTATGCCATGAGGAGAGGCAAACAACAACAACATTAAGCTCAAACGCAATGCTTAAACTGAAGACTAAATTTTACATGAAATCGAGCGATTTTCAGCTGACGTCGCGGGGCGTTAAATAGATGGAATTAAAAAGCAAACCCAGTTGTATGACTTTACCTTTTCAAAAATTTTGAACGTCTCAATAAAAAAAGGGTTCTCACTCGATTTTAAGACAAATAAAGAGTCTTAAAAAAGGGTCTTTACTTGATTTTCAAGACAGCTTGTTGGGTGCTCTAAAAAAGTCTTTATGGCATCAAGAGGGTGGCTCCATTGCTAGTACCATTGCTTACCTTGATATTTCATATCCGTCTGGATTCATTGTTGGCATAAGATGAATTCTCGTATTATCAATCAACCACGTGATGTTATCCACACGTCTGTAATTGACGCACAGATACTCTATAAGATTGAGCAGTAATTCTCTTCCCACGACTTCGTTGCCATGCATGTTTGCTATGTACTTGAACTCGGGTTCTCCGGGCTCGTGGACCCCGGGATTATCGCTGATCTCCATCACCCATAGCTTCCTACCCATTACCGATAGGCCCACGCTATACAGGCGGGTGATAGATGGGTAGAGAGAGTTGAACCGCTGTAGAAAAACTTCCATCTCAGCTTGATGGTGATGGGCAAATTCGGACGGCTCTGCGGCGATGTGATTCAGATTAGCTGCTTCTACGTCAGGAAAACTGCTATCGACCGGTGCTTCTGTGCCGAGGATACGACCGTGTACTTTCGATTCTTCGTTCGCAGCATTGTCAGACTCGCCTTGGTTTACTTCTTCCTCTTCGTCTTCAATCTCTTCGGGTAGAGAAGTGCTAGCGATTTCAACCAATGCTTCTGTAAGGAAATAAGTCTTTACACATTTATATTTTCAACTTCACTTTATCTCTGGGGTCAGTAACAACTTTAGGTGATGATTAATGGGAGATAATGTCATGACCGTGGAGTCACACCACATAGCGTCTAACAAGCTCATTGCCACTCTACGGTTATTATGAAGTTGAAAATCAGAGAAACAACACATAACACAACACCTTTCCCACTTTCTTTGTTTAATGTAAGCTTCCAGACAACAAAGTTGTAACTGTCAATCATTAAATCCTTGGGTTGACTGAAGTTGGAGCAAGATCACTTAGAGAAAACAAGGCTACGTGCATTCTAGGTAATCTTGCTTGGAGTTGAACGTCTGGCTTATTGATTGTGAAGCGGACGCTAAAACCACTACACCATTGCGCAAATCCAGCAGCACCTCGCAACTTGTAGCTTCAGTTGTTCACCGAACTGATTTAAAGTGAAGTATTGCACGGTGCAATGGCTTTAAAGCTTCCCCATTAATAATTCAGCCAGTGAAAGTAAATACGTTACCCAAGCGTCCGGCAATTAAACTTCTTTAAGGTAGTTCATTAGATCTGGCGTCGTAAAAAAAAGCTTAAACATGAATCAAGGCACGTCATGAGTTGCGACGTCAGTTTTTTTTGATTCATATTCTGTGACGCTTGAATGGAAATATATCTAAGACTCCAAACGCTTTCTTCACATAAAGCAATGGCCAACGTACCATAACTCAACTCATAAAGAATTTAACCCAAATAAAAATATAAGTTAAAAAACGTAAACGAAAAATAATGCACTTATTTATAAACTAAAACCTTGAAAATGCGTAAATAAGAAATAGTGAGAGGCTGAGGTACAAACAGTTACTGAATTAGCTTGCGCAGGGATATGCTTAGGTAAACACACCACAGTGACGACAATTTAAGTATTACTACTGCAAGAAAATTTATAATTGGATCTATTTCTAGTTCTAAACTTTCGGCTATTCATCACAAGGCCGGTATTGGTAGTGTTGTTTCAAGCAAGTTGAAAATTACATGACCACATTCTAAGTAGCACATGCAAATTTACATGAACAAAACTGTTGCCAAATTGATCGCAGCGGTGCTACTGTTAAAACCCGTTTGCGAAAATAAGCTTTTACGCTGCGCTAGCTTTTTTAAAGCTGCAGCATTTTTTTTAGAGCTGCTACCGCAGCATTTTTGACATGACTTCTGAATTAATTATTGGTCAGTAAAGAAAGCTATTGAAATATTAGAGCCCACCTCTCGTAGTTAGTAGCTTCTGCTCACGTGACAGAGGTTGCAAAGTCACATTCTTGGATAGATGTTGGTCACCGATTACATCTATATCAAAGATTGGCGAATCGCTGTATCTGTTAAACAAGCATAATCAGCCAAGATCGCTGAAATAATCAACACATTCTACAAAGAATTTCCGCTCTGTTGTTACCATAAAACCACTCTACGATAGCTTCCTAAGGCTTTACTGCTAAAACAGCATGCTTTATCACGTCTTGCTTAGCTACATGGTTCTAAGGCAGGTGCTGCACTTTACGTCCTCTTTCCCCGCGCTTTTTACAGGAATAAACGTGCCGATTCAGTGTATGTGAACCATCATATATTTCGTTTTCGAACATGACTTTTTGCTGGAGCAACGCAGTACCTTAAATTCCAGACGCCCTCTCTGACAAACCATCGGCAACGCCAAATCGGCCTTGCTGTATATCAACTACGCACCACTAGCACCAAACACCCAGATGATAAAATTAATGTAATCAATTCAATACAGGGACGAAACTGAAACGCTAACTAAAGACAAAGGATTTTAAATTGAGCTACAGTTAAAACAGAGTAGAAATACCTACCCTTCTTTTGAAAACATTATTCTATAACTTCCTGGCACGAGAAGCCTCCAATAAGCTCCATTCTTGTCAGTACTCATTAGCTTTTGGTTATGTTCAACATGTACAGTAGCGCCTGAAATTGGTCTTCCTGTTTGTGCGTCGATAACGAATCCACGAACACCACGATTGGCCTTTTGAAAAAGAGTACAAATGAGAAAATTAAAACGCAAGAACTATTTCAAGACAATAACAATTAGCCAATCAGAAAGCCGGTTCTAAGCAATTTTGTAGTTATACTAAGCCCTTCCTCTTTCCTGGATTGAAGTCGATAAGTGAAATAGATATCCATGTACACAGCACCAACCTGATCACGTTAGGGGACATAAATGGTACAACTCGAACCAGTTATGGACACAAATTGCAAACTGGGAGTCCCACCATCAACAAAGCGAAGAGTCACTGGTAGATACCCAAAAGTCATCTCTTGCATTATGCTAACAGAGCCGCTTTACTATTCTGACTTGAGTAAGCACTCAGTGCAGAACGATATTTCGGTTAGTGTTAATCATAGGAAAATAACTACAAAGGTCTACCAACGACGTGATTACGGAAAGCATAAGGTGTATTACTCTTAATAGCATAAACAAAGCAGAAAGCAGCGATAACAATCAACATTACAAAACTTTCTAGAGCTAATTCACTGCAGGATAGCAAACCAAGAAAGTTCATGATACTTTCCATATTTTGAATGTGCAAGTCCTTCGTTATTCTGAAACAAGGCACTAAAAAATCTGGACCGATTTTGAGCCTTCAAGCAACTCCAATTTACTAGGTGTATCTAGCAACAATTGTGTATTAAGCCAAAAATAAAATAAAATAGGTTTGAATTTTTAAGCAGTTTAATTAATTAGATCTAAGCACCAGAGCCTGTAACAGCTGGAAAACGCTTTTAATGAAAAATGAACCCACCAATTCAAGGGTTTGTAGTAAAGATTCTTTATTTTTTTCCCATTCACTTTCAAGTACAGATGCCTTCGGATATTTGCAACAGGTAAGCTCAATCGTTATCTCCATGCAGTCACCGGAAAGATAGTTGAAATCTTGCATGCCACCTGGAATGCAAATGAAAAACATGCTACTCCCAGTGTGTTCGATGAATTTACCGATGCCAATTCAAAATCTGTTGAATATCGGATTTTTCAAAATTGCTTTCGCCTCTGTGGGTTACATTGAGAAATGCAGCATTTTGTTCAAAACTGGCGACAAATCTTGAATTACGGTAATAATTTTGAGATATACAATACTTGGTGGTAATGAAAATCGTACCTTATTTATTGAAGTAGAATTAAATGTAAATGAATTTCAATATACCACTATTCTGCTAAGATAACACTGCCCAACAAAAACAATTTTTTTTGGCATCTAGAAATTTTTGAGCTGTGGTTGGGTGTTTTTAGGAAGCTGACTTCCACATCTGTTGTCCGTTTTTCGTACTACTACGTCCGACTTTTTGGTTACTTTCATTTCTAAGTTTACACTTTTAGTGAAAATACATGTGCTTGCACTTTGGCTACCTAGTGAACATATAAAGAAGCATTGTACAACCTAATATTATTGGGTTTTAGTTCGAACTTGAGAATAAGATTTCGCTAATTGCTCAGTTACGCGGGTATAAGAAGACAGTTAAAAATGGGTTAGACTTCTCGCTCTGCACTTATACAAGCCGTCACTTTCCTTCTGCAGATAACACCAAAGTCGTCCATCAAACTATCGTTTAGCTTTTTCGGGTTGCGCGTCCTAACAACAGAAATCTCTCGGTGAAATCTTTCGCCATGTTCATCGCTTACATCTCCAAAGCAGTCAGGAAAGAAGTCCAAGTGCGAAAGCAATAAATGTATTTTCAATGACATATAACACCCTAATATCTGGTATGCAACCAACGTCTGTTGCACACTGTGGGCATAGTTTTCATGTTTTTGAAGGCAAAAAACTTGTGTAACCCCTGTTAAAATGATTTTCAAGCGTGCTGTTCCGTCTATCAAAATCCGGGCTATCCAAATGTTGATCAAAATTTTCATCAAATTTCTGGTCCAACAAAAACACTTGCTTTTAACTTAACTCCCCTTTACTCAAGTCGAATTTTTCGAACAAGTACCGAAAACCTTCTCCACACTGTTCCAATGGTGGCAAAATTTACGTTAGTCCTAATTTTATATAAAGCGGTGGAGGAAACTCTTGTTGGGGATCAATGAGAGGTGTACTGCAAGGTCTCGTCGAAGAAGCCAAAGATTCTCGCTATAGTGGTTACTGTCATCGCGACTATCCGAAAAACATGAAAACACACATGAGCTTGGTTTGGATCAAGTGGAAGGCCAGCAGCAAGAAAATCGCTTTCAAACCTCCACAAACCTTCAAAGAATACATGGCATTTTCAATTGCTGTTAAAAGAGTTTTCATAGCTTCATAACTATTGTTTATATGAACAGCATATGCAAGTGGCACAAAAGGCTTTACGCTGCCATCGGGAAATTGCCATCGCCAGCTTTAAAACTCGCTCTACTCCATTGATTAAAAGCCTTCAATCATCAAATACCTGTTAGTACCCTAATGATTGCATCAAAGCAGAAATGTTGTTGCAAAGACGCAATGTGCTTTTAGCGGTAGAAAATGACGACAGTTCATCTTGTCGGGGACAAAAAATTAATCTTGGTGCCGGTTTAAATTAGATTTCATTGTTTTGACAGTGAACTTAAAAGATATTTTCTTTTTTGGCGTAACCATAGTACATCTACCTCTGGATCAATCGATATATCTTGATAATGAAAATTTTGGGTACGCTGTTTACTTTTCTATGCATACACAGCGCTTTCAGATGCTTCAATTGAACTTAAAGATTCAGAAGACAAGGCTCCTTCTTTCAAGGCATCAGCCTTCTTCTTTGTATGGGAAAGATTTTTCATTTTTGGAGAGGCATCTCAGATGAGTTTCTCATCAACCCTTACTAGTCTTCAGCTAGGCTGGGTCACCACGACGGGTAGACTGCTTGGCCCCACCACCTGTCTGCGATGTAAAGATGGAGGCATCCCATCAAGTGTCTTGCCCAAGGACGCAACAAGCAAGCGTGCCAGCTTGTTCTCCACAACTACCCCTTTTGTGGTGAACGCCCAGCAGGAAAGTTGTGGTTACTATTTTTTAAGTCTTTTGGTAAGACTTGACTTGGTAAATGAACCCTAGGTGTACCGACTGTGAAGCGCACACTCTAACCACTACGCCATCACGCCGGCTAAGGCATTAGTTATTGGAAAAGAAAAGGGAACGTGGTTGCTGTGTGAAACTGGCATTGTAGCACCTCTGGAGCCATGGTATATAATTTTTGATTTTCTGTTTTGAAAATTCTTTAATATTTGCAAGGCAGAATTAGCAGTCAACAGAGTGATTAGCCTGCTCTCGCCAAACCACTGGAACACCAAATGGAATATTTTTCTTTTTTCTACCGAGGCACCGAAGTGATTGTGTTTTGCAAGTCTCACAAACGTATATGTGCGCCCGGCGTTGGTCCTGGTCAACGGCTTTACAACAAAAATAACACTTTGAGAAAATTTTACTTTTGGTGAGTTTTCTGCGGTGGACAGGCGAGATGTGTTTTTCACAGACACAACAAAAATTATCGGGATCACTCTCCCATATTTTGCTGCGACTTCATATATATTGCATGATGGTACAATGGAGTAAAATACGGATTTAAAACGCATAAACATTACTAACTTAAGATCTCCAATATATGTTCACTCAAATAAAGTGATCAAATATGTCTCTCTGATCTTGTTTCTAAAACTGCAGCTTTGAAATAGCCTCTTCGTAGAAAAAACATTACATACGAACTAATTTATAGCGAAACGGGGTAGAAGATGCTGATGTTGGTATATACTGTCCACTTTGTTAGGCTACTAAAATTGTAACTTTGCTGCAAAAGCATGGCAATCTTTGTAAAAGCTTTCAATGTTTTTTCTATTAACGTGTATGCTTAGGTTACACGTTTCCCGTTAATTTTTTGCATTTTTAGAGCAAAAAAGTGATGTAAAAAACAGCATGAATTAAACAACCAGCACAGAGTATTTAAAAGTTGAATTACACGACCAGCACAAACAGTGTTCCCTCTAAGATTTTAGTGAGTGCGTAACCGCCGGCACAAGTGCGAAATCGCTAGCAAATGTACGAAAACCGCCGGACAAATTTGCAGGAAAAGGAAAGTCAGAACTGTGACAATGCGCTTCGGTGACGTAATAATTAGCGTGACTTTGTCAGCTCCAGAATGTTCACAAACAATCGGTTATTATTATTATAGCGAATCGGTTATTATAAGGCGACGGGGAATACCGGGCTATTTTTCTTCAGTAAGTTAATTGTGGTTAAATTTGGTCTCAAACTTTATAGCCTTTGCAACAGTGATTCGCAAGCACTTTGGAATTACAGGTGAACAATGCGCGTAAATAAAATTAATCCTTTGCCGACGCTCGACATAAGCATGAGAAATGGGACTTTTATAAAGTAATGCGATGTAAGATAGGTTATTACACTATGACACAACAAAAATTACTGCGAACTTCAGTTGTTGCTTGTTTACGGTAAATAATTAAACAACTTACATTTTTCTATCGTAATCAATTAAACAACAGGTTTTTGCAATTGCAAGCAAACTTTCAATCTCAAATCCGAAAATAGTTGAAGAGAATTCAAAACTAAAATTGGTTAGAAGTCATATCCTTTTTTTTTTAGTGTAATAAATGGCAAGTAAAAGAAGGCTATTTATTCGTAACGTAAAAAAACTGTACCATTCCCTCAAAAAATGGTGTTTTTTGTGCTTAACTGAAAGCGAGAACTATGCTTTTTTATCTTAACAAGCACGATTGAAGTTAGCGTTGAAACGTAAAGAAAACATAAAGAGTTCAAGCAAGTTTAGTTTCAAACTTCCCGCGAAAAATGATGTCTTGTGTTAAAACTGAAGTTTGAGAGCTGCTTGCCATTGCTGCTCTTTAGCTACGATTGAAATCGGCTGGGAAAAAGTAAACAAAAAAAATTGGTTTTACTTTAGGTTAAGTGCTGGAAAGATAATTTGTTATACAAAAAAGTGGCAATGGCGCACGCGATATGTTAAGTCGCCGTCACTCGCTGTTGCGCGATGTTTGCGTGAGACGTTGCACTGCTTTAAAAAAGCCTCTGTTTTGGATTTCTTTTCACTGTCCCCCATGCATTTAACAGTTGGTTAAGATTTTGCTAAGAAAATTGCAAAAATTTTAACAAAGTGAAAAAGTTACCAAAAACCGCCGGACATTTTTTACGCACTTATGAATTTTAACTGCGAATCCGCCGGACACAATTTCGCAAATTCGCACTTTTTTGCGTTTAAAGGGAACACTGAGCACAAAGTATCTAAAAATCCTGACGTATTGCAGAAAGCCACACCACACCTTTGGAGTCGGCGACCTCAAATTACCTTAAATTAACTCTTTATGTCACGTGATAGCAAAATTTTGTAAAATAGTGAAATCTGTGAGCGAGATTGGAAGGGGGGCAATGTTGCTAAGCGAAATTTTTGCCTCCACTCTCTGTAGGGATGGGCAATTCAGAATACTGAATCTGAAGGATTCGAATTCTAAAGTATCCGAATCCAAAATGCCAATTCAAACCGGATAATAGGATTCGGTTTATATCCTGCTTACAAGCTTTATTACGTTGTTTGGTCACAGATTTTCTTTTGGCAAAAGTATCAATTGCATGCAATGATTCAAAAACTAACTCGCACACACAGGCAACAATGAACAAAGCTTAAATGTACTGCACTGCAATAAACTCATTCTCTGATTGTGGTTTTGTTGTTGCAAACTTGTAATAAATGCTTTCATGGTGATTGTGCTAATTGCATAAAAGGATTCGGATTCTGGATTCGGTTTAACTATTCTAGAATAATATATTATTCTAGAATTGCCCATTCCTAACTATCTGCTTTTACTGTTGACTTGAGTGCAAGCGCACATCATGCTGAACGCAACTGAATCAAATAAATGCTCCTGTAAACAGACAAGCCACTTGTTTTGAAGCCAAGATAACTTCTATTCCATTAATGGGTCAGATCAAATTTTCTAATAAAGATATTAGTTAATACTAAAGAATTATCTTTCCATCCATACTCAAACATAAAAACACGTAAATACTTTACTCTATAGTACATCAAATATGCCAAAAATGCGTTATGATGAAAGCTAGGCTCATATCAATTGTATACACGGAAACAATCCAATATACCTTTAAGGAAAAAAGTGCAAGATGTAACCAACATGAGCAGTTACGGCAGAAAAATAATCAAACGCTTATTGCACTGCTACGGAAGGGCAATTCCAAATAACTAAACTATCCAAATCAAAATTGCCAATTCAAACCGGATAATAGGATTTGGTTTATATCTTGCTTACAAGCTTTTATCACGTTGCTTGGTCACACATTTTCTTTTTGTAAACGTATCGATTGCATGCAACGATTGAAAAATTAACTCACACACACACACTTATTGATCAAATGCGTGCGTTAAATTGCCCAACAGGCAAACATGTAGAAAGCTTAAATGCATTGGCCTGCAATAAACTTGTTCTCTGATTGTGCTTTTGTTGTTGTTGTAATAATTGTTTGTTGTGCTTTTGTTGTTTTTGTAATAAATAATTGCTTTTATGTTGATTGTGCTAATTGCAGAAAAAAAGGATTCGGTTTAACTATTCTAGAATAGCATATTCATTTTGAATTGCTCGTCTCTATGCACGGCTGAATTAATCTGATTAACGTTGCTTTGGTTATAGCACCACTGAAGCCAAAAAAATTTGGACAGACATCACTCAATTAATGCATTTCAACCTTTCATTATTTATTATATACAAAAGTAAATCTTATGTTACCGCCTCACTCACCTACTACATTGTACCAATGAGCTCCATTTGTGATGCCATCAGTGAAACGATCATTTCCACATTTTCGATCATTTAGGTGCATTGTTGGGTGAGCATCAGCATATGTGTGAGCCATAAGCTATATTTAAACATCACAATTTTCACCTAGAAAGTGTTTGCGCTCTTGGTTTATCTTTTTTATGCTCATGCACATGAGGTCAAACAGTTTGCCAGTCTTTAGGAAGATAGGGCATCACGGGTAGATTGCTTGACTTCGCCGTCAGCTGCCACTTAAAAGTAGAGGCATATTCTTACGTAACCTACCAAATTCTTATGTAACCTACCTAACTTAATGGCTTTTTCTCCACAACATGCCTTTCATTCAGACTGCAGCCACACTAGATGCAAATACCATGTTTAAAATTTTTGGTGCGACAAGAAATTAGCACTAAGTATACCGAATGCAAACTGGATAGTCTAAACACTACAAAAAGGTATAGACAAGCGATATACACTGAGCTCTGTTGAGTTGCTAGATATACAGGGTATCCATGAATTATCGCAGCAATTTCAAAAATTAAACAGTATTTTATGTTTTTGAGATATTTTTATTTGATTTGCATAACAGTAAATTGCAATACATAGTTTTTCTCTCTTGGCAAGTCCTTGTTGAAATTATCAGGTTTGAAATTTTAATTTATTTGGTGATTAAGCACAATCTTTTCAATTTAGTAGCGAAACTGGAGTTTACGAATATGAACATTTTGCAGTAAAAGGCTCGATGCGTTTCCTGGTTTATAGGGACTAAGTCAGACATTCAAGCCTGGCAAAAGTTCAGAGGCAAACACGGAAGAGCCACCAACGAGGTCTACCATTCCATCAGGGCATGAAAGGTTTATGGAGACTGGTGGTTTACTACAAAGAAATAAAGCTGTCTGACCTCAAACATCAGAAAAAATTGAATCTGTGCATGCACCATATACCAAAAGCCTTAGATAGTTCATTCACAGGGCTTCCTCCCAGTTATGCGATGCCACACCAAACTTTTCATGAAGTTTTGTATAAAAGTTTGCCAAAGTCCGAAACATTATCGAGTTACAGCACCAAATAACTGAATTACTACAGCTACTGTAGATATGTTTGCAAGAACACGACAAGAAATAAAGTAATAGCTAGATGTTTTTTGTGCGACTGATGGTGCACGCATAGAGATGAACTAATACACCCAAAAAAATTTAAATAATTTCTGTTACTGTAAAACAAACTGAATAAAACCATCTCAAAATATAAATTTTGTTGAATTTTTAAAGTAGTAACAATTTATGGACACCCTGTATAAACCAAGAAAATATCTCCCAAATGGTGGGGAAACGACAGTTACGCTTTTTCGAATTGACAATGAATACATTTTACCTTAATTATTTAGGCAGTGTATATAGCGCAAATATAGTTGGAGGAGGACCTAGCTTGAAATACCGCAATTTATAAATCCAATCTTAATCGTTTTCTGGGATCACAGGACAAATTTTAAAGTTAAACAACTTGTGATTTCAATTGTCAGGGCTGCCCAGCACAGGACATCTATGATGACATGTACCTTAAAAAATGCATCATCTGGTGCTAAACTATCTACGGGTCTTCTGGATGGCGAATCATCAAATGGATAACTTGCCACAACACTTCCAGCATGAAGGTTGAGAGACAAAATAAATCTGAAAATACATCCGCATTACTTATATTGAATACGTACGTTATTTTCATCCATCAGAAAGTAGATATTAAAATAAGAAGATATCTTTCTCTTAAAGTCATTTTTTTATCAAAATTGTGGTTTATTCATTTGACAACTTTATGTTGTCATTTTGAAGTTGGACACAAGTAATTCCTCACTACATACCGAAACATTTTGACTACAAACCGAATTGCCAAAACCTTGGAGAAAACACTAATGAGAAACCTATCAAAACCAAAATAGAGACCTACAGTTTAAAATTTTTACAAGTAAATTGCAGAGATTTCAGCATTAGAAATATGCTCTAAAATAAAAATATCACAACTGAATTAGTCGGTTAAAAGTCTAGGCTAATTAAGCATTTCTGTCATGCATCAAATGATTTCCCTAGTGAACACGATGTAAAACTGAGTTTTGCTGTAACACCAGCTGCATACAATTTCTGCCATAGTTTCAATTAGTGCATTTCTGTGATACTCAAAATGACTGCGATGTGTGTGCGTATGATGTCCATAATGGCTGCAATGTTCACGATGTCATGCACTGTGCAGGGTTAGGGTCAAGATTAGTGCTAGAATTAGTTGACATTCAGGGACATAGCAGGACATCATGAACATCACAAACATTGTGGACATCTGCTATTTAGCAGGACACCAACTTCTGCAATGATCTGGATTAACTGTTCTAGAGTGGCAACGTTCAAAGTTTGTAGTCTTTACCAAAAAAAGATGTTGGATCAAGGGCAATCTTTTCTGGTTTTGATCAAAGGTTTGTCAGAAGACTTTAATAAAATAAATGCCCTTTAAGTGGTATGATAACACGGCCTAACACAACATATATAGCATGGCCAAAGCAAACAAAAATCGAACGTGTCCCAATAAATCAAACCTTGGCTGAAAAAAATTAGCAGTTAAGAATCAGTAATAGTCAAGTAATTGAAATGGTTGCTGCACTAGCCTTGGACATAGTAAAATAAATCTAAAATAAGCGGAGGCAAATCTACTTGAACAATCACCTGATGAAGCAGTGGCTCTAACCGCAATAGCTCGTGTTTGTTTGTGTAATAATATGCCGTTTAGCCTCAACAGTGCCACCGTGAACTTATTTTAGATTTATTGTACTGGATAAGAGCTGCATTTTCATTTTACAATGTTCATCTTACAATTCTGTGAGACCGAGATGCTGGCACTGCATATAGAACATCACCAGTTCTAACAATCAGCTTAAATGGCTTGGTATGACCTTCCATAAAATTACTGTGAAGTGTTGTTTGTGAGAGAATTACAACTAAGACATAAAATGTTTGAACTCATGATATTTCGACCATAGTCGACATAAAAAGGTCACTTTAAGCTTGACAATAGTGCAGACACAATTTTTCATTTTAGCATTATCTATGAAGCTGAAAAGCAAACATCTGCTGTTGCAAGTATAATTTCAGTTTCATGGTACAGGTTTCAATTACGAATTAAGTCATACTTGTTGTTAGTTATCCATTCCATCATTTCCTTTGTTTCTGGCTCAAAATGTCGAGTTTTTGTTATATATTGAGAATCAAACTGATCAGGAAAATTTCTATTCAAGTCCTTTTGGTGAGCGTTTTCCCTGTGACCACCAAACCTTGGTGTAGAGCAAGAACCTTCGGTGGCATCTTCAAATCCATCCGGATTCATAGTTGGCATCAGAAACAATCTCATGCTAGTTAAGATCTCATGGCAGCGCTTGTCAGAGTCATGATTGTACAAAAGATACTGACTTAAAAATATGATTAATTCTCGACCAACTGTTTCATCACCATGCATATTTCCAACATATTTTACTTTTGGCCGACTAGGGCTGTCAAATTGGACATTTTCTGTTATTTCAAGGTAGTATAGGTCTCGTCCATTAACTGATTTTCCTATGGATCCAACTCGGGCATAAGAAGAATAATTCTCAGCTAATTCATTAAATAAAGACATCAATTCATCATGGTGATGGTAATGATCAAACTTTATATCAGGAGCCACTGGTATTGTTATCACTGACTCTTGGTTTATTGCAACGATATTACGAACAAAAGCAAAACCAAGCATAAAACCAACAAGCATAACAACAAAACATATTTTTCGCCACTCCATTTTACCAAACCTAGAGTATAAAAAAATAATTACTTCAGAAACATCACACAAAAAGTAATTAAACCTTAACAATAAAAACAATTTAAATATCAAAAACGTTTGTTAATTCTGCATACACATTAAGTTGTAACAGGTAGTATTAACACCAAGTTGTACCTAATTTTTAGAATTTAGAATTAAGGGATAATCAACCAAATTTTAAAGAAACAATTAAATTTTCATCACCAATGCAACTGTTGTCAAAAACCCAAAATTAGTTACCAAGTTACTACACTTTTAGTACTGTAATGCAAAGGTCCCAAACTTATTCTGTCACATGAATTGATTTGACGATCATTTATTTTCCTGGTCCGATTTTCAAAGTGTCAAAATTAAAACTGCTAAAAAGTTCACAGGGCAAGCAGCTAAAAAAGTACTTTTGGTTTTTCAAAGGGGCTCTTTCACTTCTTGTTGAGGGCATATGGCCAAAGGCATTTGCCCACAGAAAGACCATGATCTCAATTTTGGCAAACACTTCAGGATCACCTATTCTGAAAAATAAAAAGGTCATTGGACATAAGAAACAAAAAAATTTCCAAAAAAAACACCTCAAATAAAATGGACAATTTTTTGAATATAGTTTGATTTTTAAAAAGCAAAAAGTCACTGCCCAGCAAAAATGCAACCAAAGCGTTTTGTCAAAATATGTAATGACCTGGAAACAAATCCTTCACTCATCAATGGTTGGGCACCAGTAGTTCTAATAAATGCTTTCTGGTTTAGGGAAAGTTGGGGCAAAATTTTCAATTAGGGTCAGTTGACATCACGAGACATCATGCATGTGATGGACATGTGCCATTTAGGACCCACTGGGGACCACTAATTCAATACTTTGTGCCAAACCTCTTGCATATTAATCTTCATTAACGTTGTTGAAATTTTTTGATGTGAAGGTAAGCTACTTTTTTATACTAGAGTTTTTTTGTCCGTGTTTATCCTCCATTCACCAGAAAGCAAACTGTATAACTGTCTTTGGATGGGACATCTGCACTAGCTTGGGAGTTGCCATTTCCGAGGTGTCTGGGTCACCTGTCTTCCACATAAAAGTGGGGGTGTCCCATTAAGTGCCTTGCCCAAGGACACAACAAGTAAACTTTCTGGCTTTTTTTTCACAGCGTTCCTAAAAATGCCAAGCACCAACCAGGAAAGCTGTGGATACCATTTAAAAAAAATTTTTTGGATGACTTGACTAGGGGAATGAACCCCAGATCTACTGACTACAAAGCAGATGCTCTAACCACAACACCACTGCATCAATTGAATGACACATATTAGTAGAGTTTTGGTTTTTATGTTATTGTCCAGCCATGCAAATACTACTTAGTTTGAAGAAAACTGACAGGCCAAGAATCTACCAGGACTCAAATAAAAATTTTATAGATGACATCATGTGATTGCTTTAAAGAGCCTTCCATAGCATTCAGCCTGCAAAAACGTTTATCACAGCCTGCTATACTCTTTGAAAATTGAACTCAATAAAAAGTTTCTATGTTTGCTTCAAGGCCAAAACAACCTATGCTAAAACCAGGTTAGAATGTTTGAAGTTTTTCATCCAGCAAGTTGTAAAGGTAACTAGTGGGTAATGATGCAGGTGAAAATAGTCTAGGACAGCATGGTCCAATAGCAGGCCCGCAGGCCGCATGCGGCCCACAGTCAAAATTTTTGTGGCCCACAAACTTTCTCAGTATTTATTTAATCTGTTATGTGTATGTTGCAGTTGAATAATTTTTCATAAAACTGCCAGTCATGAAATAGTTTGCAATAACTCGTTTTTTTGCATGTAGATAAAGAAAAATAAGAAAATATACTAACAAATGCGACTTGGTTTCCCTCAGGAGACGATTCATATATTCAATAGTACGTTAATGTTTCTAGTGAAATAATCTGAAAGAGGGAAATAAAGTTTTAGCCAGAGTCGAAGTAGTAATTTTAAACATTCAAAATTTGCTGAAAAGGATATACATGTACACACTATTAAAATGGAAACAAGCAAAAAGAGAAAGCTTGCTAACGAAGGCAGAGTATTTAATAAAAAGTGGTTGGAAAATTACTTTATGATGGAAAATAATGGCAAGCCATTATGTCTGGTTTGCATGCAAGTAATTGATGTGATGAAGGAATATAATGTTAAGCGACATTATAAAACGCAACACAAAATGCATTAGGCCTATGAAGAATATTATGGGAAGACTCAAATTGATATTGCTGACTGTCTTAAAAGGGAATATCAGAAACAGAAGAAAGTTCTGAGTGGTTTCATAAAGCCACAAACAACAAATACAGTGGCATCGTATGAAATCGCTCTGATGTTGTTTAAGGAAAGTAAATCATTTAGGGATGGCAAGTTGGTAAAACAATGTAGGATAAAAATGGCACATGTGTTTGGGGAAGACAGGGTTGCCAGAAGATTTGAAACTGTATCACTGCCTCATCAGACTATTGCAAGAAGGATAAGTGATATTGGCAAACATATATCATCAAAACTAAAGAGCGTGGTAGAAAACTGCATGTATTTTTCATTGGCACTGGATCAGAGTACGGATATAAGTGACACAAGTGAGCTTCTAATATTCATACGCACTGTTGATAAAAATTTTACTGTGCAAGAAGAACTGGTCAAAGTGTGTTCCTTAAATGAAGATACAACGGGCTCAAATAATTATGCTGCCCTTGAGTCAGCTATTCATGATTATGGAGGATATAAAAAATGGTCATGTATCATAACTGATGGCGCAAAAGCTATGACCAGTAGTAAGACCAGATTAGTTGGTTTGCTGAAGAAAAACGGTGCAAATTGTACAATGCTGCATTGTATCATCCACCAACAAGCACTTTGTCGAAAGATGCTACAAACGAGTAATGTCATGAAAACAGTTGTCCAAATAGTGAATTTGATTAGAGGCAGCAACGAGGCACACAGACACAGGCGTTTTATTACTTTTTTAGAAGAGTCAAATGCAGAATTCAGTGACCTACCACTGTATACAAATAATAGGTGGCTTAGTGCTGGGAAAGTACTGAAACTTTCTTTGGTCTTCGAATGGATATCCTTTTGTTTCAAGCAGAGGAATTGAGTGAAACACATGTGTACCAGGCTCAATTGAGAGATAATAACTCTCTTTGCAAACTCTCTTTCCTTGGAGATATCACAGTGCACTTGAATGTGTTGAACCTGTGGTTGCAGAGGCGAAATTAAAATATTTCACATTTAGTTGGCCACGTTAAACCTTTCAAAAGGAAACTGCGCCTGTTTGCTACACGTTTGAAAAATAATGATCTTTCACACTTCAATTCTTTACACGAGTTTCTGGCAGATGATGTAGAAGTGGAATGCTCTCATTTTGTAAAAGATCTCATGAGTTTGAGAAAAGGTTTAAAGATTTTGATAGATTAAAACCTAATCTCTATTTGTAAAACAATCCTATGGATGTTGATGTGGATACACAGCTATCAGAATTTCAGCTCGAACTCTGTGAGCTTCAATGCGACCCATTCTTGATTTCAAGAAAAAACGAAACCCAAAAGATATTCTGAAAATAAGTCAGCAAAGATAAATTTCCCAAACTGAAAGATTTTGCACTAAAAATGCACTCAATGTTTGGAAGCACATATGTGTGTGAGAGTATATTTTCTACTATGAAGCTGGTCAAATCTAGAAACAAAAATTGGATGGCAAACCAAACACTGGACAATTGTCTCCGACTTTCTACCACTAGCATTGATATTGATATAGAAACTATAGTGTCAGAGAAGTCTCAAACACATGCATCCCATTGAAGCAAAGTTGCTATAAACTGGCTATTTTTTGCACTCACTTATATTTGCTGTTTGTTTTATTTCAAATCTTATGATTCTGAATTTGTTCTTGTTTAATTTTTAATCTTGTGACATTTGTTTGAAATGGCCCGCAAGGCATCATGTTTTTGTAAAGTGGCCTGTGGGTCAAAAGTAATTGGACCACGCTGGTCTAGAAGAAACATAGTGGAATAATGTTTGCAAAGCCATGTACTTTCTGACTCATGGAAATGCTCAGGATTCAAGTATTTTGTTCTTGATGTCAACTGATAGTTTGGAACCCTGAATTAACAGATTTAATCCAAGTCATGATTGCTTGGGATTTTTATGTTTTGTAGTAGATGTTGACGGATAAATTAAGACTCCAAGCTTGCAGGTTTAATTGATTACAGGAAAACTCAAAATTTATGTGTTGTGTTCTTGATATTGATTGATGGAAGGGAACACTGGATTCACTGCTTTAGGCCATAACAGGAAAACTTGGAATTTCTGTGTTCTTTATTTGATGTCAACTGATGGTGTACAACCCAAAATTTATGAGTTTAATTGTTGGAGAAACACTCAAATTGGTGGGTTTTGTATTTGATGTCGACTGAAGGACTGGGACTCTAGAATTGAGTTTTGTCAGTAATGAGAGCACTTGCAATTTTTGAGCTTTGTATCTTTTGTAAACTGATGGTGTGGAGTGCAGGATTTGCAAGTCTACTGCTTTGTGAGAACACCTGGTATTTGTGAGTTTTGTAGGCCTGCTTGATATCAGTTGATGTGGTGTGGCTCTGGATTTGTGAGTTTAATCCCTCACAGTGGTGTTCTGGCTTTGGGACATTGATCTGTCACTGTCAGATTATTTGCTTGTACCAGTATTTGTTTTATTATGTTTCTATTCTGTTTACTTAGCACTGCAGCCTACATAACAATAAGGCCAAAATAACCATCTTGAAAAAGCTGACCTCCAAAAAAGGCCTTAATATTTGTTTCAAGATCAAAAGTTCAAGAAACTCAGCATGTAACCAGCAAAAAATAGGCAGTGGCTATTTACCCTGGAAGGCTATTTTGCTGTAAGACAATTGTGATTGGTCAATTTTAATAATGTATAAAACATGTGACTTTTGGTCTATTCTGATTGGTCAATTTTATTGATAAATTTAAAAAAATTTGCAAACCCAGTCAACACTTCCCCTCACTGTTCACTCTTTCCCAATGTACACCCTTCATACAATCACATACCAAGCTCCCTCCAGTGTACACTGCCTTTGTTCAGTGCCCTGCCAATGAGGATTCCAACCCATAAACATTGCATTTCAAGGCAGCTGCACTATTCAAGCACCACAGCCCACTGCCAAAATTGTAACAATTATGGCAATATAAACACACATGAATACTGACAGTAAAATAGCCTCCAAAAGTAAAATCCCATTGGCAGCAAAACAGCCACTTCCAAAAAAATATTAATGTGGTCTTTCACTACTTGAGGTAGTTCAGCTGAGGCCTAAAAGAAAGTTATGAGATGATCTAAAAGGCAGTGGCTATTTTTACATGACTGTAAGAATTATTTTTCAGGATATTTTTACATGACTGTAAAAATAACTTCTGCAATCTGTTTTTACGTGACTATAAGAAAAAGTTGCAGACTATTTTTATGTGATATGAAAATTTCTGTTAACTGTTCTTACATGGGTTGTGATGGATAGTTTGTGGTAGATATTGTTAAGTGACTTCAAAAAATTTTTTCTACCCTGTTTTACATTATTATGATTTGTGAATGACGACCATAGTGCAACAAAAGCTGTTTGAAGTGCCTGGATGTGTTCATCTGTTGATTGCGAGATCTTTTAGAGGATCAATAGCATTATGTTTATTTGCCACTAGTGAGGATTACCTAGGAGTAAGCAACATGAAACATGTCAATTTTGTTTTGCACAATTGACTGCACACTTGTGCATCCTTTTGAGGTGGTTTATTGGCAGATTTAACAGGAAAGTGAAAAAGTAAAATTGTCTAAATAGTAACTTTTATTGTGTGATTCCCACTGTATAATATTCTTATCGTAAGTATTCCTGCTTCATTCCAATAAGTGAAGTTTTTGTAATACAACTTGTGTTAAAACTACGTCTTTGTGGTAATACTGCAACCAGGAAATTGAATAACTATAAAGTACAGACAGTGTCAGAGAGTGGAACTTATAGCTGCACAGTAGGCTAATTGTTAAAAAAGCTGAAGCACTGTACTGGCAATGCGCATTCATTTTGCTTAATTTTTTTTTTAAGTTGTTGTTACACTACCCTTTCCTTGAAATGGGGATATAACGAAGTACCATGGAGAACCAACAGCTGGAGAACTTTCCTTGGTCTGGACCAGAGGTAATCCTAAAAGCATGCACGTCAAGATTCCATGGTAAGTGTCTCGAGTATTGTAACTGAAAGCACTGGTTGAAACATACTCCATTTCACAGAAATAAGTTCAAAAAATTTTCATTTCAGCAGAGACTAGAGAAAACATTACCAGGATGCTAAATTTCTTTAGCAGAAACTTGGGCATTAAAAAACTTTGATATGATTGTGCACATCTTAGAAAAAAAGAGGCAACTGAGTAACAAGAGAGATACAAAATAGCAGAAGTAATGCATCTCACCTGGCCAAGTGTTACTGCTTGCAACAAATAAACAACTAAGGACCAGTTGCTACCTGAGAAAAGACTGTGTTGATGGGACTATTTCTCATAACTATGAGAAAACCTAGGCTACAAGCTGAAATTCTACCATCAACGAAAGACCTATACAGTTATATTGATGTTTTCAAACTTTCCAAATAGCAAAGCTGATTTTGAAGTTTTTAACACAACTGATGCTTCTGAAAAGAGAAAAATTTTAATACAATTACATGACAGACAACAGATTTCTTTACAGTCACAAAAAAGTCTAAGAGAAATTTTTCTTGTGGTTAGTCGTTAGTGGTTGGTGGTTAGTAAAAATAGCTGACAGAAATTTTCTTACAGTCATGTAAAAATAGCTACTGCTGATCTAAAAAATTGGGGCAAATATTTTATTTTGAAAGCAAGCAAAAACTCAAAACATAGTCAAATAATTTACTACTGTAGTTTTATCTTCTGACCACAGCAAGGTGAGCATACAACTTTTGTTCAAACACTGTTAAAACTTCTTGAAAATTAGCAGTATTGAAGTACAGATGATAGAGAATACTTCTAAGCAATTACTACACCTGGTAAATGTTCCAGATATCAGTAATACATGTACTAAGCCTACCTAACTAAAACACAAAAATCTTACAAAATTGTGATCAGGGCTAGGGTTGCAGTAGTTGCACTTAGTGCAGGTCTGTAATGTCTCCCAATGTCTGCTTTATGTAGGGTTAGGATTGAGGTTAGGGTGAGGGCAGAGTTTTGGGTTAGTTGACATCACAAGACATACCGGTGCATTGCAGACATGTTCTAATTAGCCTACAAGTTGGGAATTTATTTAGTAGTTGGAGTTAAGTTATCATGCAGGAGTTACTGCTAAAATTAGTTGGGCTAAGTCATGGTTAAAATTTGCATTGAAATTAGTCAGAGAAATTTCTAAATTTTAGTAGTACCTGCATTGATTTCTACCTCAATGGCTGCAACCATGCTGGAAAATTTACATTAAAAATCCTTTTTCCAACAGCACAACAACATAAATCCCATGCAGATATTGGTATCGATCTTGCAAAAAAGCAATGGAGCAGACTGGCTAAGTAGCCACTTCTTGAATAAAAGTTAAGGCAGTGGCTATTTTGCCATCGACGGCAATTTACCCTCAGAGACTATTTTGCCGTGAGTTATTTGTGATTGGTCAATCTTAATGACGTACTAAACATGTGACTTTTGGTCGTTTCTAATTGGTCAATTTTAAAAACCAATTAAAAAATTTTGCACCCCCAGGCTTCTATCCCCCACCATGTACACTCCCTTCCAGTGTACACTGCCCCGTACATTTACATACCAGGCCTGCACCTTCAGTGTACACTGCCTTTTTTTTAAGGCAGTGGCTATTTTGCTGTCGACAGCAATTTGCCATTGGAATCTATTTTGCCGTAATCATTCACGTGTGTTTATATAGCCAAATTTGCTATTATTACACCAGTGACACTGTGGTGTAGTGGATAAAGCGCTGGTCTTGAGATACCATGGTTGTGGGTTCGAATCTCAGGCTTTAAAAGAAAGGCAGTATACACTGAAGGTGCAGGCCTGGCATGTAAATGTACGGAGCAGTGTACACTGGAAGGGAGTGTACACAGTGGGGGATAGAAACCTGGGGGTGCAAAATTTTTTTAATTGGTTTTTAAAATTGACCAATCAGAAACGACCAAAAGTCACATGTTTAGTACGTCATTAAGATTGATCAATCACAAATAACTCACGGCAAAATAGTCTCTGAGGGTAAACTGCCGTCGACGGCAAAATAGCCACTGCTTTCTTTTAAAGCCCTGCCAGCTGAGATTTGAACCCACAACCGTGGTATCTCAAGACCAGCACTCTATCCACTACACTACAGTGTCAATGGTGTAATAATAGCAAATTTGGCTATATAAACACACGTGAATGATTAAGGCAAAATAGATTCCAAGGGCAAATTGCAGTCGACGGCAAAATAGCCACTGCCAAAAGTTAAAGGCAGAAGATTTGATACAAACATAAAAATAGCTTAAGACTAAATGATGATAGTGAAACAATATATTTGGTCGAAAGCTTTATATCAGCGGCAGTTATAGATTGATAACAGATAATCCACAGATCTTTCAGTTGAACTTTCACTTCTAGCAAACATACCAATGTGAAGTATCTCCCACAAACTTGTAAATTTTCAGCTGAGTGACTTTCTGCACAATTCTGATAAAGTTCTTTCCCTAAAACTAAGCTAAAGAAAGTGGTTTACCAAGTCTTTCCACAATGCTATCAATAACTAAGCTTTGTGGATCATCACCAAATCATTGCTTTAGCCTAAACCTTCACTAATATCCAATCCTATCAAAGGAATACTATCAACAGTGTTGCCAGACTTTCTTTAAGTTTCCAGCCCCAACGGTATCTTAAAATCACCGGTAGCCCAAAATAGCTCAACGTCTGCCCGTTAAAAATAGCCGAAAAGTTGCAAAGTTAGTCCATACACGGCGGTTGAGAAAACAGTGTGGGCCCGGCATCGGCACAGTGTGTGGTTCCCCATTGATGGCCATAGACAAGTCAGCCAGTGCTTCAGCATGATTTCCAAAGAAAACATGTCAACACTGCTCGCGTGATCGTTTTGCCCCATGGTTTTGGTAGTCTTGCGGTCGGCTAGACGCTCAAAAAATCATCTACCAAAAGAAAAAGGTCATCACCACCCAAGCAGTTTAAAGATAAAAAACCAACCAGGTATACAGTCGCCGAAACTAAATTTACAAAAATTAGTAAATTAGTAATATCTTCTTTTCTTTGCAAATTGATAAACGATTGCTTTAGTAAAGGCGTCAACCCAAACTGCTTGAAAATTGCATTCGACCAGGTCGATCCTGCACAGGTCAAATATTAAAGCTCACACAACACACTGAAGACGGTTTTGAGAAAGGAATGGTGACTGGTGCTATTTTTGTAGATCTCGGTGCTGCCTATGACACTATCAATCAAAAAAAACTTCTACACAAACTCTTAGAGATAACAAAAGATTCATCTCTGACTAAATTCACACAAACTATGCGTAGCAATCGACGCTTCTATGTTATTCTAAATGGTAAAAGAAGTAAATGGAGAAACCAAAAAAATGGCCTACCCCAGGGTAGTGTTCTAGCCCCACTACTCTTCAACATCTACACAAACGACCAACCTCTACCAGAAAGTACACAAAGATTTCTCTATGCAGGTGACCTTTGCATCACCGCCCAAAACAAATCTTTTGAAATGGTTGAACAGCATCTTCGAAAGGCACTACCAATCTTAACCTTATACTACCAAAACAACCGATTAAAAAGCAATCCGGCAAAAACACAATCATGTCTATTTCACCTACGCAACCATCATGCTACCCGCAAAATGAACATAATATGGAATGGAACACCAATCTCGCACGACAAATATCCCGTATATTTGGGCGTCACAATGAATAGAACCCTTTCCTTCAAAGAACACACAAGAAAACTAAAGATTAAAATTCAATCAAGAAATACTCTGCTTTCCAAATTAGCAAACTCTAAATGGGGAACAAGCCCTTATACTTTGCGCACAACTGCTTTAGCACTGTGCTTTTCTACAGCTGAATACGCGTGCCCAGTGGGGAGAGATCAGCTCATGCAGGAAAAATTGACTCAGCTCTGAATGATACATGCCGACGAATTACAGGATGCCTTAAACCGACCCCCCTTAACAAAGTGTACAGCTTGGCAGAAATCTCCCCCCCCCCCCCCCAGCATTCGCCGTGAAGCATCCAGCCAATCTGAACGACAAAAATGCAATTTGGACCAACGACATCCCATGTACGGATTGACCAGTCCCGTAGCACTCCAACTTCGGCCCCCCCCAAAGTAAGCGCAAGAGCCCCTGCGCACAGGTCATATCACTTTAGAGGTGTAAAATTGAAAAGCTGCATTAAGAAAATACACCACAATTTGTACATAAGTAAACAGGCTAATGTCAGAATAAAGCATGCCGATACCGAAGGTGCAAGTCATAAAAAATTCGGCACCGATGCCAGAGTTCAGTAGGACATTTATGCAGACACTGCGAAACGAAAGCAATGACACTGAAAAACATGAAAAAGTTATAAAAACACAGTATCATTTAAATAGTCTGGAGCGAACCTTTTTGTTCGCAAATGCTGTTATGACATTGTCATAATCAAGAGATCGGGCGCAGTCATTTTCGATTGACAACATGGCTAATGAAGATAGTCTACTGTCTGTCATAGACGTTCTATTAAAAGTTTTGATCAGTTTCAATTTGCTGAAGCTTCTTTCAGCGCTGGCAACAGTCACGGGGCAAGTTAGTAAGATTCGAAGTGCGATGTACACATTCGGATACAATTCAAATAAATGAGTCTTTAGAAGATAGTTCAGAAAGTCTTGAGCCGTATTGAGATTGCGTTTTTTTTGTAAAATTAAAACAAACCGCTGTAGCTCAGCGCTCATTTCATCAGAATCAATGTCACCGAACTTTTTTTGGAACTCTTTACAGCAAGTAAGAAGAGCATTTTCTTGTTGCACAAGCAAAAATTTGTCTCGTGTGTACAAAAACGAAAAGGCGGAAGAAACCTCACGTAACAAATTAAAGCGCTCCTTTATTGACATAATAGCCTGGTCTACTAATGGATAGAAAAAGTTGCTTTTAAATTTCAGTTCAGGAGTAGCTCGTTGTTCCTCTTCACCTTGGTAATCAAACAATCTTCTTTTCTTTCCACTTCTTGACGGAGGAAAAGAAGGATCAATATCCAATTCCTGTGCTATTTCAACAGCAGATGTTGCGGCACTGTCATAATCCGTTGTGCGATAGTTTTGCAAAAACTTTTCAGTTGCCTGGATTTCCGTTTCCATTGTATGAAGGGAGACTCCATACGATTGAAGAATCTTGCTTGCTTTATTGACTTGGAATAGGATATCATACCAAATAAACACCGACAAAAGAAAACTCCATTTTGATAAATGAGCTATCAACGATTTTGTTTCTGAGGCAGCTCTTCCATCTTTTCTTTCTATGGAAATGGCTTCCAAGTCTTTCAGTGCCAGCAACACCTCTTTTAAATTGTATCGAAGAGGTTTGATGCATTTAATTCTGCTTTCCCAACGAGTATCAGATTGTGACTTTATGGACAGCTCCACATGTTTCTTCAAAATTTCCCAACGCTGAGCAGAGGAAGAAAACAGCACATACAACCTTGTAAGTACTCCAAAAAATGTCAATGCTTCCGTCGATGAATTAGCACTGTCAGCAACAACTAAGTTAAGGGTATGGTTTGCACAGGGCACGTAAACAGCTTTGGGATTGATGTCTAGCATTCTTGCTTGGACCCCAGAATGTTTTCCTTTCATGTTAGCACCATTATCATATGACTGACCTCGACAATCAGACAATTCGAGTTGCAGTTCGGTCGCTTTTTCTAAGAAAGCGTCCAACAAGCCTTTCCCAGTACTGTCACTTATTCTCAAGTAGCCAAAAAATGTTTCTTTAACAACAGCAGCTTCTTCATTACATAGTACATAACGGAGAATGAGAGACATTTGTTCATGATGTGACATATCTGGAGTGCAGTCCAAAATTATAGAAAAATATTTTGCCAATTTCAATTGCTGTAAATTTTCTTTTTCAACTTCTGTCACTAGCAATTCAATTAGTTCATTTTGTATGGTAGGACTCAAATAGTGATCTTTAGTGTTTTTATTCTTGATTCTGTCTTGAAGCTCTTTTAGGATCGGATCTCTTCTTGCCAAAAGCTCAAATATACCCAGAAAATTTCCATTGTGAGGAGATCCTAAGACTTCTTCAGATCCTCTAAAAGCAAGATTCCTTTCCGATAGAAACAAGGCAATGTCGATAAGTCTCTCTAAAACATTTCTCCAAAAACGTCTTTCATTGAAAAAAATATTCATCTCGCGTTTGTCGATAGTGGATGAATTTCTTATCCCTTCAGCTAGCAACATCCATTGACTGCAGCATTCTTGGTGGGAAATGCCGTTTTCATGGTCTTTCAGTTTTTTCGAAAAACCCTCCCATGTATTTATACCACTACAAAAGGGGCTTAGTGTTTTTCCAAATAGCTTACAACAAAAGCAAAAAACTTGATCTGATTCCCCACAATAAACTAGCCACGACCGTGAAACACTTTCACCATTAGGTAACACACGTTTATAATGGTTGGAGGAAAAACGTCGCCTTGGAGTTGTGTTATTATATGGAAAATTCTTTATTAGTTGATGTGGTCCACGCTTTACTATATCACATCGTTGAGCATCAGAAATACTTTCAGGCCATTTACATGGGTCATCAGGGATAGGGGTAAATTGAGATTCAGTTATTTTTGATATTGAAGGTTGCGTATTGGCAGGTAAATCACAACTTACATTTTCTGGAAATTCACAATCACTTTGATGCTGATCGTCATAGTCTTCTTTTTCTTGTACACTATAGTTTTCTTCATCCCTCTCGGTACAAGTGCCAGGTCTACTCTGCTCAGTAATCTTGAAAAAATCTGTCATCTTGGGCAATTTCGCTACAGCATCTCGAGCAGTGGCTGCTTCTTTTCTCTTTTGAGCACCACTTTTTGAACGTTTCATTCTATACAATGTCAATAAAATACTTTATCTGCACTCTGCAGTGTATATATATTGTCCCGGTATTTATAGCCAAACAGAATTCCAGACCATTCTATGATTGTTGCGTAACAACGGCATTGTTACGTCAATCGAATATTCAAGATTCTACCAGAAAATCAATCGAAATATTCTAGATTCTGCGAGATAAAATGACGTTGCATTCACTTATGATGTCACAAGCCAATTTCTTCCTACAGTTTAAATCGGTTGTAAACAAGTCTGCTGAACTGAAAATAGTCACGTAGCCAAAAAGCAATTTTAGACTAACTTGGGCCCCCAAAGTTGGCCTGGGGCCCCCCCAATTGGGGGGTTTGGGGGGCGGCTGCTACGTCTCTGGGATTGACAGCCGCCCCATCTAGACTAAAATCTAGAAAGAGTTTTTTGAGAACTGTTCCTCCTCTCGACAAGCACACTACGCACCAACTTAAACCACAGAACCTATGGCAGAACTACACAGACAATATTCCAGACCAACATAAGCTCCAAAATTTCCCAGTTCAAGAATTTCTCCCCCCAGGACACAAGTTACAATGGAATAAATGGCGTTGTCTCAACCGTTTAAGATCAGGTGTAGGCAAGACCAAATCTCTTCTACTGAGGTGGAGCTACCTACCCCCTGGCACTGATACCACCTGCCAGTGTGGAAAAGAAAATCAAACCATGAACCCAGTGGTGGGATTCAGCCGGTTCGCACCGGTTCTATAAAACCGTCTCACGGAATTTTATGAGATCAGCAAACCGGCTAGCATTATTGGTTACTAAGTTTTTGCAACTCATCTGATAAGTACGGGATCTTACGTTTGGTTAATGTTATAAAATGAGTTTTTTTCCTTATTCGTTATCATGCAGATATCTGTATTTCCATAAAAATTAATGAAAATACGATCTGAGAGATTTAAAAGGCATAATCGCCATTGCAAAAGGCAGTGTCCCTTTAAATTTTTTCACGTGGTTTTTTGGCGCTTTGACGTTTTACGCCTCGCACTTTTATTCTCCTGTTGATATAATGCTAATATGGAAGCGTTCGCAGGGTTAGAATGTTGTGTAAATTTTGCGTCTGTACTTCGTTGTGTACCAAGTTTCGATTTATTAGCAGTGCTTTACTTTAGTTTTAAATGCCATTTGCCATTTTTTTTTTGTCAACGCGTTCGTCTCAAGGGAACAAGTTTTAGCTCTATGGCGATTTTATTACGATTTCGTCATGGGTAGTCAAGTTACCTGTAGATTGACAGCAAGGAATTTCTCCTCTCGGTACAACGGCTTGAAGTTTAGCCAACTCGTTTGCAAGAGGCCGTTGTAACAAGCTGTATATGTGCTTGAAACAATTATAGTGTACATCTGTGTCAAAACTTGGCTTTTTTATTTTCTGCTTGGAGTTATCATCATTCGGTTGTTCTTCAGTTGGCAGATATGCCAAGGCTTGCAAAATATAACCCTAAGCAAGATTGCTGCATTATGTCAGTGCATTCTAGACTAGTCTATGTATACAGTTTTACAGTAGGTTATCGTATCGTCATGCTACGTGCGAACTAACCATCGGGCATATGTAGAGGAAGCGCACGCTCTATAAAGTTTGCGAAGAGCACACAAAAACGCACGCTAGGTTAGGTTAGAAAGCGTTTACGCGAGGGTAAATATCTCACTGGAGGGAGGTTTATAGAAAACCCTGGAGCTAGTCTTGCTTGACGACGATTTTTGAGATTTAAGAAAATCCATTTTGTTGAAAATAACAAAGTCCTTACCCTTAAAGCCTTTGGCTTCTTGCCGGTCACCAACTTCACTACAGAGACCTAATAGGTCGAAACAGTGTCACTGTCTGCAGTTTGCTAAGTGCATCGTTAGCCTTCCTCGCCAAAAGCTGCTTGAAACAATAACAGCAAATATGAAAAAGAGGCTGACAAACTGTGACAGTTTAGTATCAAAAAACGATGAACAAGATGACAAATTTCAAGATCTGATTAATTTTCTCGATTCCGATTCTTGGAATATTGAGGAAGCAGTTTTACCTTGGTTAGCTGCAGAAGAAAAACTGAAAAAATTTAGTACAGTTTTTCATCATAATATCAGTATTAATGAATTTCGGGACGATGTGGAAAATGTCTTGCAAAATTCTAGCAACCTTGAGAAGGCTGAGATTCCTTTAAGTGTACAGAAAGCTAAAAATATTATCAGCTCTATTGCTGTTAGTTCTGAAGACGCAAAAAGAGGGTTTTAAAGAATGAATATCATATATTCAGATTAAAGGAGTCGCCTTACTGTTGAAAATGTAGCTGATCTTATGATAATTAATCTGATTGGTCTCCCGTTTGCTCATTGGAGCCCACTCCTTCGGTAAAGAAGTGGCTTAGAAGAAACCATTCTGCTGATAACAACAGGATGAAAAAGAAACAGATCAAAAAATTGGTGATAATCAGATCGCCATTTGTAAATATTTGCAGTGAAAATTGCAAAATTTGTGTTTCATTTATATAAATTTTTTTCTTTAATTAAGATTTGGTTTGTTTATTTTTTGTAGAATAACAGCATTTAATGCCAAATAATAAATATGTAATAAAATATTTAAATTATTAAAATTTGGAAAATATATTAATACATAATTATAAAATCTATAAACAATAAAATACAAATATTTTATGAGAAAAATGATGACAACTCAAAAAAGCACAACATTCAAGCATGTGCATTCAGAATGCTGGTACATAGAGATCATATACCTGCAGGTTTTTACATTCATTATCTACGAGTATATAGTATAGCAATATAGACACTCCTCAACACCATCATAAATTCATAATGATGCTTGCTTAACCATTACTTTAAAATGCTAATTGGGAAGTGATCAAAAATAATCATTTATTTACTGAAAAATGTGATTTTTTGTAATAGAACCGGCTAGAAAATATGACTTTTGTAATAGAACCGGCTGACAAAAAATTTGAATCCCACCACTGCATGAACCATTTGTTAACTTGCGAAAAAACTGGAACACCTGCACCATGGATGATCTGTTACAATGTAACAGCAATGCCAAAAAATCGCAACGGCTTGGTGCAACTTAATCTAGCTCAAACGGACTAGAAGAAGAAGAAGAAGCTTGAAAATTGCCGAAGTTATTCCAATTTTTAAAAAGGGTGATCGTAAGGAAGCTTCTAATTATCGTCCGATATCAATTTTATCACAATTTGACAAATTTTAGAAAAATTAATTTACTCCCGCATCATTATTTTATTGAAAAAAATAATCTGCACTGTGAAAATCAGTTTGACTTTCGGAAAAATTCTTCAACTGTATTAGCAATCAACTCAATATATGACAAGTTTATAAACAATATTGATCAAAATTTATATACATGCTGTTTGTTTTTGGATTTATCAAAGGCTTTTGATACGGTTGATCATCACATTCTTTTAGATAAATTGTATCGTAACTTTGGAATTCGTGGCAAACCTCTGGATTTATTAACCAGCTACTTAAAAAACAGATATCAATATACTATTGTACGTAAATTTATGTCCTCATTAAACCAATGTATCATGTGGGGTACCCCAGGGATCTTGCCTTCGGCCGCTACTTTTTTTGTTATACATTAATGACGTTTCGTTGATTTCCAATTTTGAAATTATATTGTTTGCCGATGACACCTGCTTGATGATGGCTGATAACAATATGAAAAACTTGGAACACAAAGTTCAAATAGAACTCAAAAAAGTTAACTCTTGGCTCTGTCACAATAAGCCATCCCTAAATTTTTCGAAAACTAACTACATGTTAATAAACAAGCAACCCCTTAAAACTTGTCAATGTAATTTTAAAATAGCTCTTAACGGTATTACTATTAATAGAGCGCATACTGTCAAATACCTTGGGTTATTCATTAACGATAATGTCAAATGGACGTCGCAAATAAATCATTTGTCCACGCAGCTTGCCAGATGCACAGGACTCTTTTACAGATTGCGCAATTGTGTTTCAAGAGAAACCGTTTACATGCTATACTATAGTCTTGTATACAGCAGAATTCAATAGGGAATTACTGCGTGGGCAACAGCAAATAAAACTTCACAAGAAATAATTCGAGAGAGGCTTAATAAAATTTTGAGAATAATATTGTTTCGTAACTTATATACTCCAACTTCACAGTTGTATAAAGAACTTCAAGTGTTAAAAGTAGAAGACATATATCAACTTGAGTTAGCTAAATTTATGAATCAACTCCATCATAATCAATTGCCTAAAAATTTTTATCATTCTTTTCGTAAATTAAATACTATTCATCAACATGAAACGAGATTAATTAATTCGACAACTTACTACCGCCCCCGAATAAATATATTATTTAGCCAAAAACTATTTTCTCACAGAGGTTTAAAGCTGTGGGGTAACCTCGAATCAGAATTAAAGAGCATGCACTGGGTTTCTTTTAAAAAAGCGTATAAACTGAAATTATTAAATGAATATAAACTCTTGCAAAAGCTTTTGATTGTGTAAAAAATATTAATTGTTATTTTTTGTTCCGATCCTTTTTTTATTTTATTTTATTTTATCATTTGATAAAAACTTGAACTAAACTCTTTTTTACATAATGTACTCAAATTATAAGTGTCACTTAATAGATTTCGCTTATATCTTAATCTGCTGAGATCAGGGAGCATCTCGACTCGATAACCGAAAGGTTCCTCGATGCTCCCTGGCTTTTGCTACTGGTGATTTTTTTTGGTGTATTTGTAATCTGATTATTGTGTCGGTGCGCAAAGCAAAATGAAATAAATTCTCTCTCTCTCTCTCTCAGTGTCAAATTAATCTGGTGTTTGAAAAATAATGCAATTTCATGCCAGTTAAGCTTGTTTTCGAGCAGTTTTTCTTATGAAAATACGCCAGCGACGGTAACAAGAGTGCGGTCGAAGGTGACCCCAAGAAAAGTTGTAGTTGGATTGAAACGGAGGCGGGAGCCGAGTAGGAGGAGGTTGGGCTGGAGGTTAGCTTGGTGGCGATCCACTGAGAAGAAGGAGGCCTCACATTTGCTCGGATTGAGAGGAAGACACCAGTGCTCAGACCAGCACTCCAATCGAAACAGAGCTCCTTGTGTGGCCTCCACCGCAGTAGGGAACGAAGGGCAGGAGGACCAAATGGCCAGATCGTCAACGTAAAGAGAGCAGCTGACGGAAGAAGACAGAGAAGCCGGAAGATCATTGATGAATAGAGAGAAAAGTGAAGCCAAGAACGGATCCTTGCGGAACACCTCGACGGACTCGAAAGGAACGACTTTTATGATTTTAATAGACCACAGAAGCGCGCCTATCAAAAAGGAAAGATTGAGTCGAATGAGCAAAGCTTGGAGGGAGGCCAGCCGACATGAGTTTGTGGAAAAGAGCAGGATGCCAGACAGAGTCGAAAGCTTTGGAGAAATCGATAGTAGACAGGATCGTCCGAGAGCCCGGCCTGGGTTTGTTAAACCCATCCGAAATGGACTGAGAAAGGTACAGAATTTGATCAAGTGTAGACCGTCCAGGGCGGAAACCGGTTTGGCGGGGAGAGAGAATGGAATTAGATTCCAGAAAGAAGAGAAGAGGGGATAGAATGATGCGTTCAAAAAAGCTTTTAGATGCAGGAGGTGAGAGAGATAGGCCGGAAAAAAGTCGGAGAGTCGAGAGGTTTTCTCATTGTGTGGGTGGGAATAATAGGAAATGTCTTCCAGAAGGAAGGAAAGGAATGCGAAGACCAAAAGAGATTGAAGATGTGAAGAAGAATATCCATGCCAGAGCGAGGAAGATGCTTTAGCATGGGATAGGCAACTTTGTCTGGGCCAGTGGCAGTGGATGAGGAGAGGTTGGAGGCAGCCGCAAGAAGTTCAGTGGAGAAGAAAGGAGAGCAGAAGAACGAATGAGACTCTTCCGGGCACGTGGCACGGCGGAGCTCAGAGAGGTAGCCTCTGGCTGAGAAACGGAAAAGTGAGATCTCAGGTAAGCGGCGGAGACCGAAGCCGATTCCCTGGGAGAAAAACAGTTGGGAAAGTTAAGAAAGAAGGAAGACGAGGAAGGAGAGCCAGCGATAGAGCGGAGAAGAGAGTATACAGTTTTCGGGTTTGATTTGGGTGAGAGAGAAGAGCAAGTCGTCTGCCATGCCTCAGCCTTGGCGATGACTGACGAGGCGAGTCGAGAAGCGGAGATGCAAGCCTGGCGATCTTCATCACTTCTTTGAGTGCAGCGAAAGCCTTACGTCTTTCACTAACCGCTTCTTCCACCTCAGCAGACCACCAGGCTTTAAGATGGCGTTTGTTGTGGCCGAAAGGAATGGAAGATTTGGTCGCATTCAGTGCCAGAGAGGTAAGAGAGCAGGAACAGAGGAAAGAGACCAGTATTCCTCTGCTGAAGGACAGTGGGAGTCAAAGTAGGAGGCAAAGCCATCCCAGCGAGCTTTCTGAAAGTTGAAGCAAGGAGGACGCTGGTTGAGGCGAAAGACGGGGAAGAGAGGGACAGATAGAAGAATTGGTAGATGATCAGAACCCAGATCCTGAAGCAACTCCCAGGAGCAAGAGAGAAGCGATGTAGAGGGTGGGTGTGTCAGGGTCATTGAGGGGGAGGAGGTCAGAGGAGATGACCCAGTCAAATACTTCCTCCCCGCGGGGGTCGGAAGTACCTCTTGAGTCCCAGAGGGGGTGATGGCAATTAAAGTCCCCCCAAAATGAAGAGATTTCTGGAGGAGGGAAGAATGGAGGGAGAAAAAGTCGTCTCTGACATCCGTCAGAGAGGAGCGAATAGGGGGTCATACACATTAAGAAATGAGAACGAGGAGGAGTTGTTAAGAGAGATGTTGATCTCTACGTAATCAGAGTAGGGATCGAGCAAAGAAAGAGAGGTGGCAGAAAGTTCAGAGAAAGATAGGCCCTGCCTGACGAAAATGATGACCCCGCCGCTAGCGTGCGTGGCATCACGGGAGAGAATGCCGGACCGGGAGTGGGTGCAATCAGAACGCAGAGCAGAGAATCCAGGAATTCGGAAATAGGAAGAAGAGTTAAGATTGGATTCCTGGATACAGATAAGGTCAACAGGATGGGACGAAAGAAAGTGAAGTAGTTCAGTGTCCCTGGCTCGAAGACCTCCAGCATTCCATTGGAGAATCCTGAGAGAAGAGGCAGGAGGTGTAGAAGGACAGCCAGGAGCAAGGGATAGTGGTGAGGGGGCAGAGGAAAAATATACAGGATGGCCGACGGGGGATAAGAAGTTTGAAGACGAGGGTGGGGCGGGAGTGCAGCATTAGCAGACGAAGGGCTAGATTGTACAGTGGAGGTCACAGTGTTACGAGTGGAGACACAGCAGAGGGGCAGCTTCAAGAGTGAGAGCTATCAAGAGTTCTGAATTTGGAGAGGGAAAGTTGTGAGCACTTTGGATGGACCCATTTGGAGCAAGTGCAGCATTGCACTAACTTGCCCCGCCAGGTCACATTTGCAGCGCACACAGAGCAGGGAAAGATGGGGCCAGGGTTGGGATGAACGTTATCGCTCATCAAGAGAAGAATAAGGAGACGAAGACGGGCAAGAGAAAACAGGCGACCGACTTTAAGGAAGCTGTGTGCTGACCTTCTGCGGTCGTTCAGGCGGCAGCATAGCGAAAAAAATGAAGGGGAGTGCCCGGGATAGCTGGAACCCTCGGGAAGTCCAAGTGCCATTTTGACCCAACCCAAACGGGGTCGGGGACCGCACCACCACGTTGAGGCGGCTGTTAATTGGTGCAGTCGGCAAGTTTGCTTGTGTCCTTGAGCAAGGCACTTAACGGGACGCCCCCGCCTTTATGTGGAAGACTGGTGGCCCAGACACCTCGGAAATGGCAACTCCCAAGTGAGTGCAGACGTCCTGTCCAAAATATAGCGATACACTTCGCTTTCTCGTGGAGGATAAATATGACAAATAAAAAAAAAGCTTGCAATGGTTTTAAGTTTTTTATGAGTGAGATCTAATTTTTTAAGTTTGGTTTTTGTCTCCGCAAACGGTGGTGGCTGAATTTACCTCAAGTTTCTCCAAATTCACACACAGCATCGCGCTACTTCGTCCAGTTGTTGATATTCTTTTATGATCTAATCTGTGCTTTCCATGTTATCTTCGGTCGCCCATGTCCTCTTCTGACCACTTGAAAATTTAACGCTCTTCTTAATAATTGTTACTATTCCTCCTCAAAACATATTCATACCATGGCACTCCATTCGTAGTGGCTAATTCGTCTAAAATCTCGGCAAATTCATTACTTCTTCGCTACTTCATTTTTCAATCAATTTAACTCTACACACTGCTCAATCAATTCTTATCACCTTTGATAAGACGCAACATCTGGTTTCCCCACAAGGCAGGCCTTATACAACTCTTGACAAATCTTTCCTTTCGTTTTCAATGTTTTTTTACACAGACTTTAAGCAGTTCATTAACAGAAGTTTTTATAATCAACTAGGCTACACCCAAACAGCCTACCAACAACACCTGGTTTATTGGTGCAGCTCTCTGGTCAATACGGTAGGTATAGATTTCTTTACTTTTTTGCAGAAAATTGACCAGGGTAAAGACACTTCTTACGCTGTCATGTTATAAATATTGTAGGAAAATTTGTGCTCCCACCTACGTCCTCGCCGGAAGGTTGGTTTTACCAGCACCACTAAATAGATCTTCACATCATGCGCATTTACTCTGGAAAAACATTTATTAGCACAATTGCACTTATAAAGATTTCTACCAAAAACAGCAATTTTGGTGGCAAAGCAGGAAGCAGTGGTGTAAATACAAATTCGGAAACGCAACACAAAATACAAAACACTGCCAAAATAATAAATCTTTAACGTTTGCTAGCTAACGGCAATGGTTAAATTCACTAAATAAAATAGGTAAACAGTATCATGGTCTTACATAAATTTAAGGTTGCGGAGGAGGCGGACTTTGAAGATCCGGATTATTCTCTGGATAAATTCCCTGAGCCTTTTTAAGGGTATCCAAGCGCTCGTGAGCCTCGTCCACCGCTTTATTCTTCTCTTCGCCAGGAGGAAGAGAGTCTAATTTCTTTTTCATTTCCACAGCAAGTTTTTCACCAGCTTCATGCTGAAAAAATGTAAAGTTAAGAGCAAAGTAAAATTCAGATAATAAGGTAGCGTATGCCTAATACACAACTGAAAGAAAGAAGAGTAAACGGTCATACATAACAAATCAGTTGAGATTGGGCTACAAAATGCAAAAGCGAACATTTTTGGTGTTATTTTTGAAAAATTTGCCTTCTCAAGAAATACAGATGTATTTAAACCAACAACGGTTTTTTTGGCAGTTGAAAGATACAATGCAACGTTGATTGGCCACCATTTCGATAACGGTGCCACTGTTGTCATAAACGCTTTATCGCAGTCTTTCGTTTACTGAAGTTGGATCGTATTGTTTTGATAATGCGACCACTCCACTCATGCCAGCCCGTGGTTGTGTTGCAAATGTTGACGAATGGGGGTTACGGTGAAGAAACTCTTGCAAACTGTGAAAGTTAGCGTCAGATCACAAAAACAGAATCCCATGAAACTCCTTAGATAACACCAAATTTGAATCTTGTTATTCGATAAAAAATTTTTAACTACCATTAGTTCCTAAAACTAGAGATGAACTGTAAAACACATGTGAAGGAGACTGGTTCTATCAAATTAGCAAGACAATCGTAATAACAGGGGGAAACTCTGGAGATTGCTCTTTCGGGCATCTTTAAAATTCTTTGCTCCGATTTGCCTTTCCATGATTTGTGGACAGCACTCGCTAAAATAAAACGATTCGAGTAACCTTGGGAACACTAGTAAGCAAGGAACTGCAAAATCAACTTGTGAAACAATAAACAGCGCGGTTGCTTTGTTTAGTTTTTAACAAAATCTAGCCTTCTTCTACAGATATGTTAAGTTGTATTTTACCTTCTGTGCTTCTTGTTTTATTTTCAGCATTTCTTTACTTTGTTCCTGCAGCTCTTTGTGAATTGTTTGAAGTTTTTCTTCTTGCTGTTTTACTTGCTTTTCTTTCAAATCGAGCCGAACTTTCTCATCTTCTTGCACTCCGTCCTACATGGCAAAACGTTATTCTAGAAACCTTCTTTTCCAAAGTTTAAAGCGACACTGGCTAGAACAAGTGATTGTGGTCGGGCAGTAAAAAGATTATTGGTCGTGTAGTATGTATGTATTTCCGATTACTTAACTCGTCTTAATTTATAAGGAAAATTAATTACTAATTTCTATTTATTTGTGCTATCACATGTGACCAAATAACACTTGCAAAGCTTAAAAATCTACCACAACCGAAATACAATAAACTTTTGGGCTATTATCTAAAAAAACGTTGAACTCAATGAGGCTGCCATGCATGACAATACTGTGCAAGAAACCTGTTCTGGCATTGGACAGCACGACTTAGCAGACGTTTTCCATGCTTTACCGGGTTATTATTGTGAACTGCTCACCCGGCCTGTCCAAAGAGTCGACTTTTAGGCACCCACCAATAACAGCTTGTCTTGTTGATGGTCGGGGTGTTGCCAACAGTATGCCGTTTGCATTTATGATGGCTCAAAATGGATTGTCACTATGCTCTGGCCTAATCTTAATCAGGATAGCTGTGTGAACCGGAATATAAGACTTAGGCCATGCCTCCAGTACAAGGAACAAGACGGTAAACACAATAGTTAACAAACGTAGCTCTGTGGAGCGAAAAGTAAACTCCTACGATTGTTTTCCCTGCCGCTACTTAAGTGGAAAAGCAGTACAGTGGAATTCGGTTAATAAATCCACGGTTAATAAATCCAGCCGCTTATTACATCCAATTTGCTTGGAACGGAATCGTCCCAATCCTTTCCCGTTATAAAAACTTCGGTTAATAAATCCAAGCGCCGCTTAATACATCCAGTTTACGTGCTTTATGCAGTCAAATTTTTCTTCATTATGTACTAATAAGTACAATATTGCAAAGTGACGAAACAATATTGGATTATCAGTTTCGTATGGACAAGTACGTACATGTCCTTGTGTACTGGTAGGCCTAATCAAGCAGACTAATTGAACACCAGTCGTAGGAGTTGTGCAGTTATTGTTGCAACTGAAGCGGTTTTATGAGATTTAACTTAAAGAAAAGTTTTCTGGATCCATTGCAGAATGAATAGATCAAGAAGACATGATAAAACAGCAGCAGAAAAGCTAGAGTTGCTCAGTCGCTACTGAATACTGAAAAAATACTACATTTTGTGCATTTTAGAAAACGCCGTTTATTAAAAGCCGCCGCGTATTAAATCCAAAACCGGCTGTCCCGAGGTGGATTTATTAACCGAATTCCACTGTATCAGAAGCAAGCACAAACGTGGAGGTAAAATTATCGAGGATTTGCAACATGTGTACCGCAACTCTTGAAGCTATTGCTAGGGTAACATTATCGCACTGACTAGTATGGCAAATGCTAAGAACCAGCGCTTGAATCTTCCCGACATTACTGGTGCTTAAGGTCTTTTCTAAATCTTATTTCTTAGAAGTCAAAGTTTCTCAGCCGACACTGCTGTAACTGCCATGGCGTTGATGAATTGCCCGTATCAGTAAATTAGCATGGCCAGAGTAACCAACGGCAGATCCGTGGCTGACGGTTTTACAGTTCAAATAACACTCAAGTTGAGCCTAACACAATTACCTTGTTAGCTTCTAGTTTTTCATCAATCAATTCTTTTCTTAGACCTCCCAAGTTCTTTGCTTCTGCTTTCAAAACTTCCAATTTCGCTTTGATATCGGCTTCATGCTGTTCGACAGTCAACCGGTATTTTTCAAGCTCTTCTTTCGAATAAAGAGAATGCTCCAACAGAAGTTCATCGATTGTCTGAATAAACAAAGCTTGCAACAGCCGTGAAAATGACAAGCAAGTGCCTAGGTAAGTGCGAATGCACTCAGAAATTTTCCGAAGAGCGACGAGGCGGGATCCAACTTCAAAAATAATTTCTATGCACCTTCATGAACATTCTACTTAACGCAATTTTACCATAATTACAACAGAAACTTTTAGTCTCGCATCGGAGTGATCGTAATGCTCCTGGACTCCCTGTGCGCCGTTGAGTCAATGTATGTAAGCAGCTAAAATGCGATTTTGTGGCATCTAGTATTGGCAATCTGCCTTTTTTGAGGTACTGGGCCTACCAGTCTGCAATTTGCAATCAGGACAAGTCCGATATGAATTGCGCTTCTTCTGTAGCCTGATCTTGATTGAATTTGAGGTTTAGACTTGGCTATCCGCTTTACGCTCACCTCCGTATAAGCCAACGGTCGGCAAACTTCAACATCAAAAATAAAACAATAACTTAAAGCTGATCTCAACATCGATACGATGCAGTAAAAAAGAATAATTGGAACAGCAGTTTCGCTCAAAATCAAGAAAACTGTTTTGCAAAAAGTTGATCTCCCAAAAAGAAGGTCTACTGTGGTAAATCTTTCAAGGTTGTCACAAGCCCCTATCTCAATCAGATTTCTTCAATGTTGGATGACTCTTCAGCAATAACTGAATGGTGGATTTAAGCCTCCTTGACAAGTTAGCTCACCCCTGGTATTAACGCATTTGAACTATGAGCTGTGCTTTTAAAAATGAAAACTTTCAACAATTTTCTAAAAGGCAGTTCATATGAAGTCGTGTGGTTAGATCGACCGACGCGATAAGGTATCGGTTAGAACGTCAGCTTCGCAGTCGGTAGAACTTTATTTTTTTTCATACCAAGACTTTAAAAAATGGTATCCATAATTTCCCTATTTGGCGCTCAGGATTTAAGGTATGGTGTGGAGAACAAGCCGGCAAGTTCGCTCTCTGTGTCCTTGGGCAAGCCACTTAATGGGACGCCTTCATCTTTATGTAGAAGACAGGTGGCCCAGACATCTTGGAAATGGTAAGTCCCAAGCAAGTGCGGACATCCCGTCCAAAAAACAGCGATACAATTCGCTTTGTCTTAAACAGAGGATAAATAGAGCTAAGAAAAACTGTTTGATTTTTTTCCGCATAATCAAAACAATAGCGAAACAAAAAAGGAAACTGTCAATTGAAGATCTCACTTAATGAATTTAGCCATCTTTTGATTGCTATGTAGCAGTTTCAAATGGTTGGTCCATATAAAGAAACGTGTCAATTACTACTCGCTACGGACACCAGCGAAACAATATATTGCCTGAGGCTGGCCCGTTCTACGATAGCTAATAGGTTCACAACAGCGACGTGGCGCTATCGCTGAAAGACACATGTATGGCACTGCTATAAAACAAAATATTTGTTACAGAATTTTTAAACTTTTTAACTAAAATTTTCAACAAAATAGTAACCTAAGATTTTGGACCTTAGGTAAAGTGGCAAGCGACAAGGCTTCGCTATGTACTTTCACTCCTCACAACATCACGTACATTGTACAATCTATTTTAACCGTACTGAGACGCAAACACATTTTTAACCGTACTAAGCAAACACAAGTGAAAAAATTTCCTGCGGCTCTGAAGTTTCCTGTTAACGCAGCATTGCGAAGTTGTCATGCGGGGTGAATTATTTTTGAACCTGCCACAATTAAAGTTTAAAGGTTGCCGAACTATCTTCAAAAAGCTTTCGAAACTAATAGCTAATAGTTTTCAGCAAGGATTAAAAGTATGTCAACGCAGACTTGCCAAGAAGCACTTTGTGCTCACCTTGTACGAATCCTCTTCCGGGGATACAAATTGCTCAGTGTTTGTATAGGTTAGAAACTCTTCCAGGGACACTAAACTATCCCCATTCTTATCCACTTCCTTCACCACATGCTCTCGCATCCTCCGACGCTCTTCCTCCATTTGCATGCCGTCGAAAGCAGGATCGCTTGTGTTGTACGCGGATTCAAGCTGAAAATGTTTACATTGCGCTCTTAACAAATTACAGACCGATAAGGGGCCGACGAAGTCCTTTGCGAATCTACCTACAAGCACTTTCATTCAAAAGGAACGTAACTGTAACAAAACAGGTTTTCAATTCGATGCCAAGCATAATTTTTTTACCACGAGCCATGGTGCACCAACGCCCCCATAACGCAGCTCCCAATGCATGATGCTCCCAATACAAAGCATTTCGTAAGAATTAAGGCTGGCTTCCATTAGATGTAGATTGCATTGCCACGCCTGCAATCTACGCCTAATGGGAACCAGCTTTTACGGTTTTCCTGCAGCAAACTAAAACGTTTCTTGAAAATTCGCAGATTTTCTATAAATGTTTCATTGATGTGAAGTTTCTGTTAAAAGCAAATGCTGCAATTATGTCGTTTCCGCCTCACAGTTTCTTGTATTATTGTTTACCGCAATGTCTCAGAGTAGTTCTTAAAAGCGATCGCAGCTCAACCGGCGCGATGGTATAGTGGTTAGAGCGTCCGCCTCGTAGTCGGTAGACCTGGGGTTCATTTCCCTAAGTCGAGTCATACCAAAAGACTTTAAAAAATGGTATTCACAGCTTCCCTGCTTGGCGCTCAGCATAAAAAAGGGATAGTGTGGTGAACAAGCCGGCAAGCTTGCTTGTTGTGTCCTTGGGCAAGGCACTTAACGAGACGCCTCCACCTTTATGTGGCAGACAGGTGGCCCTCTCGTACTTCACCGGGTTACAATTGTGAAGTTGCTAACCCAGCATGTCAGACGACTCTTGGGTTCCCACCAGTGGCAGTCCGCCTTGTTGGTGGTAAGGCTACCAGTCACTCAAGACTGGTTCGAAATGGGCTGCCATCTTTCTTCTAGCCTAATATCAATTAGGTTGACGGCATGAATCTGAATTGCGGTTCATGCCGTACCTCCATCCCGAGGAAGAGGAGGGGTAAACAAACAAACAAAACAAACAAATCGCAGCTCAAACCAACTTCAGCTACGTTTTTTTTTGTGCCACCATTATTTCTAGTTATAAAGGGTCGTCAGCTCGCAATCCTCGACCAAGTAACACCAGTTCGTCACATAAAAATGGAGGTATCCCGTTGAGCGGTTAACCTAAGAACACAAAAGCGAACTTTCGGGCTTTTTCTTCACACTATCCCTTTAATGCTAAGCGTCGTCAAGCAGGGATGCTAACTCCGCTTTTTTGCAGTCATTTGTCACGACTCGACAAAGGAATCGAATCCAAGCCCAACGACTGGGAAGCGGACGCTCAAACTACCACACCAGCGCACCTGTCTATCTTTCAAAGACTCACACGAGAGACTGATAGCGATCTTAGGATGCCAAAGCTACTGACACTAAAAAACAGTTAGTCACCACGATGGATTGCTATGCGGTTTTAAGAAAATATTACTGTAAGGAATTGAAACACTGTAAGTTAGGCAAAATAGGTTAAAAAGCAACCAATCTGTTTTTCATTTCAAGTGTTGGATCCGAAATGTTGAGACGAATCAGAATTACTCACGCTAGCGCATGGCCAGCGCTTATTTTGGCCAAAGATGTCTTGTCACGAAGTGTAGGGTACTTCAACAAATGATTAAGCAAAGCTAATCAATGAATAATTTATCGCGTAGTACAGACAGCAGGAAGCATACCATAAAATATTGAGTTGATATAACGCTGTGATATCTGCGAATATCAAATTTATTCTTGTAAATAAACATGAAATTGATCTGGCTAGTGGTTTATGGTAAACAAAGAAAACGTTTGAACTGCATTACAATTTGCCTAAATCACCATCTTTATAGAAGATGTACAAAGTATACATCTTTGTACGGTTATGTTAGTTTTTTCCTCTCAAGCATCTCGTGTATTTTTGTACCAAAATTTTTATCCGCTTGGATATTATTATGGTGTTAAGCATTATATCTTGTTGTGTGAACATCCGGTTTAGTCAACAAAAATCTTTTTGATCATTATTGTTTCCAAGAACGTATACGCTTACGGAAAATACTTTACGGACAAAATCAAATAACAGAACAACATGTACAGAAAAGCATCACATTCATATCTAAGCGGATAAAACTCTTCGTACAAAAATGAAGAGCAAAAAACGTAGAAAACTGGACGAAAACCCATACTAAGTACAGTCGCACTAAAGGAAACAATCAAAAGTAACGACTTAGGCAAACAACACGTTGATATGCACAGGCCTACACAAACTTGAGAACCCTTTATTTCTTTAAAAGCTGAACATTTGAGAAACGAACGCTGAAAGAAAGCACTTAGTGAGAATGCTGTACAGTAACGTAGTTATTTAAACTCCAAGATGCATTATTAAAGAAATTCAGGATTTCAGTGGTTCTAAACAAGCAAGACTCAAAGTTTTAAGAGGTGTGATGACTTAGGCAAAGTATTCCGTTAGGCGAATAAACGAATTAAGCATGGACAACTTAGCCGAACCTGATAATACAGAAAACAAAAAGCTTCTATCCGCGCCCAAGCCATATGCAGCGGCTAGGCGAGTTCTGCAGTAACTGCAACACTGCCAAGAGATTTGTGCGGCCTCAACTAAAAACCATTGCGTTTGGTCAAGCCAATTACTTACATCTTTTTCAAACAGAGCTTCCAATTCCATTCCATCTAAATAGTTGTCACCATTCATATCTAAAAAACAATTACCTGTTAACAGAAAAACGGATTTTACATGAAAGCTGTGTTTAGTGTAACCACTTCAATCTATCCATCAAGCGATCATCAAACACTCTTGTTCCTTTCGTGATCCTGATCAGGCTTTCGGTGTGAAGTTGGATGTTTTTATTTTATGCCGAGCCTCCATCCCAAAAAGAAAGGGGCAAACAACAGGGTCTTCAACAAATAACCTAAAACGCAAACGAATTTGCTACCATTAATAGAGGCAAGATGGGCAATATTCCCATCAATAAAGGCAAAATGATAACCTACCACATTTGAACATTTCAATGCCGTGCAAAATATGACATGACATAAAACTCGTCAATAGCATGCAAAACTGCGTCAACATTACCCTATATTCAGCTAACTCTTTTTCAATAAAGCAATAGCAAATAAAAGGGTAAGACCAATAAAAAACTGAATACCAGCAAAAAATTGACAGGAAAACCACTAAATTCAATGATCCTCCTCCGCTACGTATGAGCTCATGCTTTGTTCGCAAAACTTTTGTTAATCTGGTGCATCACCACAAAAAGATTGCTTAATCTCACCACCGCTCTGCCACATAAAGATGGAGGTATGCCGTTAACAACCCAAGGACACAAAAACAAACTAGACGAGTGTTTCTCCGCACTTTCCATTCTATGCCGAGCGTCAAGTAGACACGTTGTAAATAGCGTTTTTGAAGTCTTCGGTATGACTCGACTTGAAAATTGAACCCAAGTCTAACGGTTTCAAAGCGCACGCTCCAAGCAATACACCACCGCGCCGATTACATGTAATCAGGATCCATTATGTCAATATAGTTAAGCTTTTCACCGGCACGCCGAAAAAGGCGATTGTTCGCTTCCTTCCATCGGCGTGCGTGCCCCCAATATATTGCAACAGAGGCGGGTCACCCCCCACGCCGTTAAAGGCGACTTTTGGTCACTCATCAATGGCAGGCCGCCTTGTTGGTGTTGGAACTACCAATCTGCATTTTGTATTCGTGACTGGTTCGAAATAGTACAGCGCTTTTCCTGGCTTGACCTTGATTGGGCTTGCGATGTGGACAGCAACATAATCGGTTCATGCTTTGCCTTCTTTAATGGCATCCTTCTTTGCTGACGGAGTAATCAACTAGCTGGAGTCTATCACTGGTTATATGTTTCTTCAATGCGATGAATCAAACTATGATCGCAAGTTGATTTCAAAATAGTGGTTCTAAAATTAGGGCAGTGCGCTAAAATCACGACTTACGCTGATACGTACCGTAATAGTAACAAACAATAACGTCACGTCTTGTGTCGAGGCTAAAAACGGAGAACACTTTTGTCGCATTTGACAACACGCCGCAAAAATGGCAACAAGTAAAGCAATTGTTCGACAAAGAGTAAAAACGTTCACATTGGTTATTATCGCTTCCGTATAAAATCAAACTTTAGCAAACCAATGCACCTGTAAGCGTCACAGCGGTGAATTAAAACAGTGTAAAAAACGACTTTGATAAATAATGCCAGAAGCCTAGTGCGGTGTAGCACCACAATTTGATTGTATAAAGAGCAGAAGAATTACCTTAACACCGACTGCAAAAAGTTGTATCACTAGGCAACCAAATGTGAACACCGTACATGCATGCATGCTTAGCTTTGTGCTTCATATTTTAAAACAGCTAAGAAGAACTTTTTCAAAAGCTTTTTGCAAACCACAATTAATGGAGCAAACGCGTCCAGTTGAACAACCCACACCGTTACTGCTGAGTACGTCACAAAAATTGTGGCAAAACAGCTTTTTTCAAAATCCTATCATAAATTTTGTGCCACCAACTAACGAATTCATATTTCAATCTATTTCCAAAACAATAGCAAACAAAGTCAAACAAAAAACATGCAATGACCTTGAAGACAAGCCGCGCATTACAGTTACTGCGCATTGGTAGCGTCATGCCGTGCTGGGTCACGTGACAAGAAGTGCGCAACCTCACCATGCAAATTGAAAAAGGTTTTCGGATTAAACTCCTGTTCTGTCAAACCATCCTCCTCGTTCCACACTTCCTCTAATTGAGCTTTGCTGCCCTAAAAGTAGAATAAATGCTCAAAACAGCTCAAATACATCAAGCTGAGACTACTCTTAAAGAGCAATGGTCCGTAAAGTCTTTTGATTAAAAAATGTGGCACAACTTGCTTTGTAAGTAGCACCCAAGACTTTTGTAAAGGTCTTTTTGTTTTCATAATCTTTAAAAACAGGAATTCTTGCAGACGATTACGCGTTGCAAACAAAATAGGATTGCCTTAAATATTTCACCACCAAGATCAATAATTGTTTGTCATGAAAGACAAATTTAACAATCGAATGTATAATTTTTTTGTAATAGCGTATGCAGTTGCCATTTTCCAATGGCATAGATCAGGGGTGTCCAGCCTGCAGCCCACTGCATTGTTAAATCCAAAAGACGATAAAGATCTTTTTGATTATTACATCAGGACTTTCTTTTGTTTTTGGTCATCACCATTTTAATTATTTTCACAATCAGACCCCCTCCCTTTTTTTTGCCAATGCCCTTGGTTCAAAACACTAAAATAAAAAATTAGTACAAAAAAGTTCATGCTTAAGTGGTTTTGTGTTCCGATAACACTAACATTTGTAATTTGGCCAATTTGCAAAAAAGATTTAACGTCTCTAGCATAGACAAACAAACGGTCAAAAAATAGGATGATTACGTTATAGTTGATTGCATGCACAGGCCATCTACTGACACAATCCAAACGCATGCGTCATAGCGTAATGTATTTAACGAGAAAAACTGCAGATATATATTTTTATTTCGCGCATTATATGTCATGTACAAGGGTTGTTTATCTAATTAGTCTGTCTTAAGCGTTGTAGATTCTGCCCGAAGCCAACCACTACATTAACATAAAAGCGTACCTTAAAGTCACTCCAGATTATTTATAAAATGTTGCACAGAAAAAATATGGTTGACTTTACAACAAAACCTTCACGATCTTCGCGTCAAGGCTGCATTGCTACTACTGTTGCGATTTCTCAGAAATGGTAATTTTCAGGCAACACAAAAAATCAGCCTTGTCTTTGGTATTGGATACTAGGCGCAGCAGAGCTTAGAATATCACTTTTTAACTCTACGAATTATACAACAAACAACGCAACACCAGTATACTAGCATTGCAATCAGCATTCGTAGCTGTTTGGGCTGCCGAATTACGCGCTGGGTAAACTGCGGCAAAAGGTAACTTACTGGATGGTGCATCGCTGAATTTTTCGCCAACTCTTTTTGCTTTTCAAGGTACTCTTCTCTCGCTTTTTGACGATCCAATTCATTTAATTTCTTCAACTTTTCTTCCCTTTGCAGTTCCTTGTTCATTTCATACTTTTTGAAATCTTCGTGCCGTTTTTGATCGTAGTTTTCCAAATCAGAAGTTGCCTATTGAGATAGGTACTAGTAATGCATTACTCGCATAAGCAGCGGCAGACAATTGTTTTCAGTTGAACACAGATACAGCAAACAGGACAGTATGCTATAGCCTACTAAATATCTAGCAAAACAATTTTTATATTTGCATTAAAATAATTGAGTATTAATGTCATTTAAATGCATCACTCGTAACAGCTCGCTGCGAAATTTAACTTAACAAAGCTAAAGGCCATTGCGTCACTTTTCTTTACCGAGTACAAAATTGTTGTTTGGCCTCCAAATTATTATTAAGTTAATGGTATCATATAACCGAAAGTGTGATGTACAATGTACAATACAGCAAGATAAACTTACAGCTTTAATCAAATTTGTTAGATCAGCAGCTTCAAAAGTATGAGGATTAGAATGATCAAGATGATTTGCAATCTGGGTTAAATGCTGAGTGTTCCTGACTTTTCGACCTTAAAAAATTCAAATTATAGTCGACTGAATCACAATAACATATAGAAAAATACTTTTACTATCAATTTCTAGTCATGGTTACCAAGACCATATGATGGGAACAAAAACATTCTTAAATTAAAAACAAAGCACGCTAAGGTTTTGAAATATTCAAACCTCACTTAAGCGTAAACTACTTTCAAACAGTTGAAAAAGATGTAAATATATATCAGGCTTGAGTGCATAAATATAGAAGACAAGGAGTGTTTATTATTAACACTTCTATACCATCGCTATTTACACTTACCATTATCCAGGTCTGTTTTAGCTCGTACAATTTTTCTCAATCTGTTTATTTCTTGCTTTTTTAAATCATTTAACTTTTCTCGGACGTCTTGCGGCATGAAATTGACGTGGCTGCTCAGCTTGCCAGACTGCAAATAAAAGCATCCGCGTTATCTCATTATAATTAGAAAGCTGCGAGTTCAATTCCTGCTTTAGTAAAATTTTGTACAAACGATCTTGAAACCATACAATCGTCAATATTTAAAACAAACATGTCACACTTTTGTAAAGTTCTGCACAATTCGTCATCGACCAGCGGTTCGTCCGCTGAAGATTTTGGTATAAAAGACTGCATATAACGATTGAGGTGAGGACCTTTCCATTAAAGGAGCGCACACTTATTTGAGGAATTTGATGATGGTTATTGAGCCAGGACACGCCTACCATTAAGTCAGCCCTTCAAAAGTATTCATGGTATCAAAATGATGGAAAACTACTGCCAAAGACTTCAGTAAGGATACAAAGATAGGAGAAAAAGGCATTTCTTTTTTAATTCTATAAGAGCAGTTGTTCCCAACAGTCATGCCGCAGTATTCTGGGGTGCAGCTGACAATACCCAGAGGTACTGCAAAATAAGACGTTCCACTGTTTATTCAAGCTCATGGAATGCAGCTAGATATTACATGCCACGGTAAAAATTAATGAATTCTAGACATTCATTTTCTCATTTAATTGCCACCAATACAACCCCAGATCCAGGCTCAAGCTCATTACATAAGTTCAGACACAATACATACGTGATTTACTGTTTCATCAAAAATATGACAACGGTTGGAAAATTTTGTTTCTGAAATTATGCTTTTTGTTTAAGCGCATAGCCATATGATGATACGCTGAGCTAGCCAAGTAAGACTAGCATCAAGTATATAAAATTGCCCAAGACTGTACCGTTGAGACTGTCTAGGTTATTTAGGCAAGACATAAAGCACAAATTTGACAATAACGTTTGAATAAATTATGGTAAGCATCCATTCCAATTTGCATTTTTTGAAGTACTTTTCAGTGTGGTATAATAACTCTTTGGAAAATTCTTGAAAGTTTAATAGTGGCGCAACCTGTTCATTTCCTCAGTAGGGTGCCTTGGGCGTTAAGGGATTGGAAACTAACTCCATAAAAGCATTCTGTGTCTAAAGTTTCATACCTTAATAATTACATACGCCATTCTTAAAAAAATCGTCAAAATTACAAAAGACACCTTAATGTCTTCAAAGGCAGCATCCTGCATTATTTTTTTGAATTCTGCATTACTTTCCAGTAGCTGCACCACTTGTTGTAAATATTCATCATAGAACAATCCAGTGTTCTAAATAAAAATAATAATCAGCAACCACCACATTGGTAATTAAAAAAAAAGTTGTATGAAACTATTCAAGCAAAAATAGCATGCAACCTTGAAAATCGTGTTTAAAAACAACAAAACCATGTTTTCTCTTCAGATTTAGCTACTTGAGGTTTAGTTGAACTAAAAAGTAAATTGACTAATACAACCATTAATAAAGCTAAAATATATAATGACATTTTCATCAAAATGTTGATATGTACTTATTCAACTTACCTAACATAGATTACAAAACGTTTGACATACTTTTATCATCAGTTCATCTCATTCAAATAGAATCATTTAATATTTATAACCGATGCGATGGCGTAATAGTTAGAACGTCCACTTTGCAGTCGGTAGACTTGGGGCTCATTCCCCGAGTTAAGTCATACCAAAGGACTTTAAAAAATGTATTCACAGCTTCCCCGCTTGGCACTCAGCACATAAGGATAGTGTGAAAAACAAGCCAGCAAGCTTGTTTGCCGTGTCCTTGGGCAAGGCACTTAACAAAATGCCTCCATCTACACGTGGCAAACAGGTGGTGGGGCCAAGCAGTCTACCCGTCGTGGTGGCCCAGTCTGATAAAAGACAAGCAAACAGAGCATGAGCTGATACGCATGAACGAATATGTAATATTTATGTTTAAATATGGTAAACTATCGGTGGTGTAAAACAGAAGCATGTTTTTATATTTTGAAAACGATTGATTGCCAGTTGGATATAGCTATGTGATTGTCAGTTGACCACTACTTCAGTTAATAAATATTTTACTTTGCCAAATCAGCAGATTCTACAAATGCATGTCTTTGCACTTGATTATTAATGAAAACAAAGTCAATTCTACTTCATACCTACCACTAGTATTCAATTATTTGCATACACATAATTAGTGAAACACTGCATTACAATGAGCATAAACTAATGAAATTATTCCTTCAAAAGTAATTCATCAAAGACATAAAGAATAAAAAGTTTGCGAGACTGCTAAGTGGTCTTATGGCCTCGGAGTCAGTACACATTCATGCAAGTTATGGCAGTCACATCTGGAATACGAGCTTAATTCAAACGCTGATTATGCACTGAGTGCTTGCACACTGCATGCAACATAATACTCAGATCATTTCATCAGCAGACTGCCAACTGCAAGTTTGACCCTCAGTCCACTATGTCACCCTACTGACAATTAGATTGTGAATATACTGTACAGTACTAAAATATTGCAAGTTTACCACAGGCTCTGATGGATCTGGTAAATCTGGTTCAACAGCTTCGGCAGATGATGGAGTGGATGAAGGTGATGGCGTAGGCTTTGGAGCTGTTAATACTAATGTAAAAAATACACACAGTGCTAATAACAACTCTAATATTGCATGCTTCATGTTAATAGAATAAACTACCAAGGAATTTCTGCAAACAAATAATTATGGGCATATGCACACACTCTTCATAAATTAAAACAGTAAAAACATTTTTACTAAACACTAAGCTTTGTTTTGCTCAGATAGCGGCATAACCAAGCCAGATTTCAGGTTACACCACGATCAGCGCTGTAGTCACAGGTAACTGCACTTAAAAGCATTTGTTATATGTGGTATTAAACAGCAATTCCTTGGTTTTCCCAATTTTTGGTTATGACAAAAAAATTTAAGGCAGTGATCATATTGCTATTAATGGAATTTTGTCTTTGAATCTATTTTATCATTGAATGTAGTTGATTGGTCAATTTCTATGACATCTTAAACTCATGACTTGACGAAATTTTGCCCCCAGTGTATACCCTACTAAACACTAAGCTTTGTTGTGCTCAGATAGTGGCATAACCAAGCCAGATTTCAGGTTACACCACGATCAGCGCTGTAGTCACAGGTAACTGCACTTAAAAGCATTTGTTATATGTGGTATTAAACAGCAATTCCTTGGTTTTCCCAATTTTTGGTTATGACAAAAAAATTTAAGGCAGTGATCATATTGCTATTAATGGAATTTTGTCTTTGAATCTATTTTATCATTGAATGTAGTTGATTGGTCAATTTCTATGACATCTTAAACTCATGACTTGACGAAATTTTGCCCCCAGTGTATACCCTACTAAACACTAAGCTTTGTTGTGCTCAGATAGTGGCATAACCAAGCCAGATTTCAGGTTACACCACGATCAGCGCTGTAGTCACAGGTAACTGCACTTAAAAGCATTTGTTATATGTGGTATTAAACAGCAATTCCTTGGTTTTCCCAATTTTTGGTTATGACAAAAAAATTTAAGGCAGTGATCATATTGCTATTAATGGAATTTTGTCTTTGAATCTATTTTATCATTGAATGTAGTTGATTGGTCAATTTCTATGACATCTTAAACTCGTGACTTGACAAAATTTTGCCCCCAGTGTATACCCTCCCTTATTTTACATTCCAACCTTCCCCCTAGTGTACACCACTTTGTGAAAATACCCTGCCTGCATAGGATTGCATCAGTAACCAATGCATTTGAACGCAGCAGCACTATCCACAACACCACAACATAACTCAGTGCAATGCAGTAAATGTGTTTATCTAAGGACACATTAAGGTGTTTATCTAAGACTAATCATGCATACCAAAATATATTACAAGGATAAAAGGCCATACACAGCAAATTTCCACTTCTAAAAATAAACAGTATTCAACTTCAAAATCTGATTTTTTTCCAGCAATAAGTCTTCACTTTTTTTAAAATCAAGACCAGAGTGTAGAGTCTTTGATCTCAGATGCATCAGAAAACTTTCAAGAAAAGCCAAATTAGCTCAACTTACAAGTTGAGTGCATATAATCTTTACGGTTTAGCTCAGAGCCACAATTTGGCAGAGCAAGCATTGCCTGCAAATACTGTATTTGAGATAAGGCAACGGCCACAGTTTTGGACAGTTTTCAGAAGTGCAAAAACACAAAAAACAGAACATTAACTCAAATCCAAATATCACAAAGATTTGAAAATTTAGAAATATTGAATAACCAATTTTTGGATTAACTTACTAATTATTACAGACAGAAGTCCAAACAGTAGTTTAGCTAAAGCCATTTCTTTAATTTTACTTAATTGGCTGGTTGTATTGCTGTCTTTTTATTGAGTTCTTCAAATGTCTGTCTCTTGCAAACTCCTGTACTTCATAGATTTTGATAATCATAGTGGTTATCTTGCTGCATAGAATTAGTGTGTCTTCAAATAAGCACATTTGCTTTGTTGCACTCAGCATTGCAGTAGACTAATGATTGGTATAGTTGCGTTTGCATTCCATGGCTATAAGATAATTCTTCTCAGTAGTTTTTTTCTGAATGGGAATTGGATTCTTTGGAAGATGTAAACTTCCAAAGAATCCAAAGTATATTGAGAAGATGTAAACTTGTAACATTTTTTGTTTTTTTCTTGAACTTTGTCACAGAAAGGTACACAGGGAAGTACCCATTATACAATTGTAAGAAGGATAAACACTGTGAATTGTATTTTTGACACGTCACATTTTTATAAATCATAGAAGTTGACTAATGACCAAAAGTTGCATCTTTTACACCTTCATAACTTGTCTAATGAGTAATGTTCAACAGTAAATAGAGTCCAAGGTAAAATGTCAGTGGCAAAATAACCAATGCCTTTGATTATCTCTATATTATAGTACTGCCAAGATATATTTTCATTATTTATCATTTTGCTGTATAACATTCCTGACTGAACAAGTTGTCTAAATTTTAAAACGTGTAACTTTTAGTTGCTTGTGATTGGTAAACTTCCATGACCTATTAAAAACAAGACTTAAAAGTAATTTAATTCTCAGTGTAAAACTCCATTATAATTTATATACCAATACCATTACCCCAGTGTACAATACTGTTATGCAATTTGACCAAAAACAAAAAATTTACTGTGATATATCCTCCAGAGACTCCAAACCCAGTTAGAAAAAACATAATGTGAAGACTCAAACTCCTAAGCATCATATTCAAGTGCAGCAATACCTCTCACTGTGCCACTGAAATACAGAGTGCAACATAGCAAAAGTGCTTGCTTAAAAACACACTTATAGTGTAGGCAAAACAAGTTCTATGTTAAAGATTAAAAGGATTTGCTCTAAAAAGCTGTAGTTAACACTGACCAATAACTACCAGTGAGTTATATCACCTACAACATATAAAACCTGCTTAAAGCAGTTAGTCACAGCAATAAATTTAACAAATTGTGCTGCAATTTGACTTAATTGTGTCTATTAAAACACAATTTAAGCATGCCATGAAACTCGCTACCAACACAAATTTAGAAAACAGGGGGCTAGAAAATAATTATCACTTTTGTAAACACCATAGTCCTAAAAATGTTGGAATGATCAGCCAAGACACTAAAAATAAGCAGGTAAGCTCAAGCTAGCAGTTTTACCCATATGCTGGTTAACAAACAGACTAGCCTACAGCATAGTCTATGCAATGATGAGAAATCAAATCAACAAACAATAGAGGAACAAACAGACTAACAATCAAAAAACTAATAGAATTTCTTTTTAACACTTGATATTTTCCTGGACAACAGTAAAATGAGGAAATTTGCACTAAAATATGCAATTCTAGAACCACACAAGTATGAGATTTTCATACTAAAATATGAAATTATAGGAATAACAGAAACTCAAAAATTTAAGTTACAAGAAAACTACCTACTAAAAATGGGAATTACGGAAATGAGGAAATTTACAAACGTCAATAAAAAACTAAAGTGAGAGCAGGCTAACCACTCTGTTGACTGCCAATTCTGCATAGCAAATATTAAGGAATTTTCAAAACAGAAAATCACAAATTACCATATACCAGTATACCTTGACTGCAGATATGCTACAATGCCAGTTTCACACAGTAACATTCCCTTTCCTTCTCTTGTAACAACTGATACCTAAACTGACACAATGGCATAGTGGTTAGAGCATTTGCTTTGCAGTTGGTAGACCTGGGGTTTATTCCCAGTGTAGAGTCATACTAAAAGACTGTAAAAAATGCTATCCACAGCTTCCGTGGTTGGTGCTCAGCATTAAAAGGATATTTGGGAGAACAAGTCGGCAAGCTTGCTCGTTGTGTCTTGGGGCAAGGCACTTAACAGGATGCCCCCACCTTCATGTGAAAGACAAATGGCCTAAACACCTCAGAAATGGCAACTTCCAAGCAAGTGCAGACATCTAGTCCAAAAGATAGTGATACAATTTGCATTCTTGTGAATGGAGGATAAACATGGACAATACACAAAAAAACATAGCTTACTGGTAGTCATCTTTAGCAGCTTACAAGTATCTCTACCGCAATTGAATCAACCCTAAAAAGTTCAAAGAATTTTTTGTGTAGTCTACTCAACATTGTACTACAGCAGTAAAAGAATATTTAAATGATCGTGTTTTAAATACCAGTAAAGATTTCACAAAATTTTTTCCCAACTATAATTCAAATTTATAACTGAATACAACAACTTTCATTGCAGTACATTAAGATTTTTATTAAACTTGAGAAATTTGATCTTTTGTGAAAAAACACAAAATATGAAAACAAACTTTGCAACTTCTTGCATAATCTGATTAACTTGAATCATTGCTATTTTTTGTATTTATAAATACGTGTCAAAAAGTGCTTACTCAAAATATACAAAGGGTAGAATAATGATTTGAAGTTTACATTAAAGAATAATATAAAGTAGGAAAAGTCATGAAATTTTATATGATTTTGAAAAGAAAGTAACACATAACTAAGCAATTGAAAATTTTTTGGATTACTGCAGACAACCGTTGAGCAAATTAGGGTAAAGCTGAATATACATACAATATTTAATAACTTTAAATAATTTCAAAAGTTGCGAATTGATTTCTGCAAATTTCTGTCGACCAAAAGTGTTTTTTTTTGTATTTCAGTAAATCTACATTTGTGTTTCAATTTAGTAAGCTATTGGTCTAATGTGGTAACCTTTACAGTTTACAGTTGGCTTTGATTACATTTCTAAAACAAATCAGCTGTGCTTTAGTCCATCTCTTTTAACCTCCAGCTACTCCCTAAATCTTACAGCCTACCATCACAATTTATGCAAAATACACTGCGCTACCGTAATCCCACACTTGGCAATTCAAAATCAAACTGACCCTGTCAGTTTTAACTATGAAACTTGGAAGAATGTTTTTGGCTGGGACTCTTTATTCTTACATGAGGATTTAGTAGGATTTCTAGAAATCAAAGTTTTTATTTTGTAGGTCGTAGGATCATTTTGAGACTCACCTTTCAAATTTAACGCCGTTCGACACCAGTTTCAAGAAATCAGTTTTTGTGTAGCTTATTAATACAGTGAAGAGAATGGTAACAGCAGCCTAAAATTAAGTCGATGTAGGGATCACCAGTTTCGAAAGTGGCAATGGTTTGTTTAAAATGATCGATGTTTACTTGATGCTGTTCCAAGTGGACAATTTATAAATTTACGCAACAATCAGTATCCTCGCAAAAAAGAATTGAAGTATTAACAGACTGAACAGAATTCAATCAATCAATCAATCAATCAATCAATTTTATTTCTGCCCAAATCAGCATACATGGAAATAAATGTGACAGCAGTGGACAAAAAAAGGAGACGATGGCAAAACGATATACCGGTACGTTAATACATGCACATGAAAAGATCTTTGATTAAATGTGAAGATAATGGCATGGCCATCGCACCTGCAAGATACCAGATAAATAAAAAACACACATGAAGAAAAGCATATACAGTATGCACAAAAAGTCGCTAGATACAATAAAAATAAAAAACTGTAAAGTTGTGACCCTAACAGGGGAGGCTAACAGGTGCTACACCTTGCCCAAGGGTGACCTGGGAGCAACGACTGCTCCTTTACGTCTCAAGGCACATAAACCCTGTCGCCGGTTGTAGTTTTAAGTCATACATCTAGAATTACATTAACTTAATGTGCTTGTAGCGTGTCGCGCCTCGCACTTCATCGAGCTGCAGTGCCAAACATCTTTTTGTCCTTTTTTTTTGTTAGTTTGGCTTCGGCGGCTCAGCACCTTACTCCCGCCGTTGTGTGTGATTCTAGTTTTTACTAGGTGTATTCGTATATTATTCTTGTACGTGTCTAAAATCACACACATATATTTTTATTTTTTTATTAGGGCTAGACAATTTTTATTTTTGTCTTCTCATGGTAGCTCGTTAATCGGCTTGCCCTTCCCGCCATCATGTTGTTTGTCCGTTGTTTTCGTCCATGTGACGTGTGCAGTGTTCTGATTTACTTAGACGTGAGCAGCGACCTAGTTCGTGGTGACGCGTGCCGTATTTTGTTGCCGACCATGCGGTCGGAGATTTTCGGCTCTCTTTTGCTGCTGATTGTCGTAGATCAGGGCTTCCCAAAGTTTTTCGCTTGCGACCCCTTCTAATCTCCTAAAATTATCCGCGACCCTTCACGGTTAAAATGATAAACAGTGCAAAATATGCATTTGTGATAATCATTGAAAGGCGAAAAATAAAAAAAGCTACCGGTACTCAAAGCCTTCAAATTTACACTTAGGTAGCTTATTGGAAACAAAGCAAAACAAAAAGCAAACACATTTAATGTAATGAGTGCAGCTGCCTTCTGCAACAAAGCAAGTCCAGCCCTGGCTCAATATTTGTTAATACTAGTCTCAAGGCGGTTTTGATATTGCTTAGGCTGAAACGGCATTTTGTTTTGATTGCCCTTGTCGTGATTTCGTTATCACTGTTCGGTATTATTCCTCAGTTGTCCTGGGTTCGTTAGTTTACTATACAGTATTATTCCTCGATAATTTCCTCACTGGGTATGACAGTTAATAAATATATTAACGGAATGTTAGCCATGAGGCAAAGCAATTAAAGCAGCAGTAACTTGATTCAAAGCATGAGCGAAGCGGATGATTGACCACCAATAACATCATAAGCAATGCGAACATATATAAATGCGAACACGAATCACGTGACACGATAAAGCACTGGGAGTTTTGATAAAGTTGATGTGAAAGCAATGCAATTTCTTATACCAAATGTTAACGTTGATATTTAACACCAGGTATGGAAATACTGATGGTGATATTAAAAATGAAGCCAAATACAAATTAAATTAAAATCAAATATACACGCAATCACCACACCATCAACATTGAAAACGTTGACTCGCATTGATGCGTCGAGACAAACAGCAGGAGTGCGGTTACTGCTGAGTCAGAAAATGATGGATATTCCGCTCTAACGCTAAGCCAAAAAATGTGAAGCTGTTTTCAGAAAATTCGAGCTGCAACTTAGATTCAAAAGATAGAGCAGTATGCTCTTCCTGAAATTTAAGAGAGGGGTGCTCAGTACTTTGTCCGTCAACTCATCAAGCTGAATGGTAAATTTACGGCTTTCTTTAATTCGTAGTATGAGTTGCTCGCGTTGATCTTTGCCTATTTTGGAAATTCGCTTGGACACAGTATTGCTTGACAATGAAATTTTTCGCATTTCATTGGTCTCTTTTTTGCCGCGAACAATTATGCTCATCATTTCAATTGCAGCTGATAGAAGAAAATTTCGCCTATGTTGTAAAGTTTCTTACTCTTTGCAATCAACAAGGAAGCCCCAAACGATGCTTGTGTATACTTCCCTTCATTTACACCTTTACTTTCAAATGATTGTCTTTGTCTTTTCGATGTTCACAGAAAGCGATGAAAAAACTCTACAGGCCTGTTGCGATGAGAATCATGCTTGATGTGAAGATGTCGTTTCAACTTGGCCAGCGGCTCTCACTTGCCAACGTTTTTTTTCAAATCAAACAAAGAGGACGATGTTCATTGTTTTCCGATATGAAAGCGAAACCATACTGCAAATAACTGCCGTTATAGGTTTTTGATATGACTAGCCTCGTTTTTCTCATTGAACTTTCATCGATCTGCCAGTCAGTGTTGCATCTACCTCTACCGTTGCTTCAGCATCATCTGCAGTAGGCTTATTACCGTTATTGTTCAATTTTTTTAACCAGCTATATCCATTAATTAGATCAGTTTTTTTTATATTAAGCCACTATCTTCTCAACTGCGCAGCACTATGGCGTCATAAACTCAAGTGACGAAGAAAAAAGTGATTCATCCAGCTGTGCCACATGATACCGAAGTGACGATACAAAAAAGTTATGCATCCAGTTATTCCACGTGATACGAATGCGGATAAGTCCATTCGCTGTCAATTAACAAAGTCCCAGTATTTGATACTATAGCTACGCCTATTTTCGTAGAATCTACAACTAATTTAAGAATGATGTTTTGCACAATTGCAATAGGTTTTAACGACCATCAAAGATTTGAGGGAGTATACCAATTTTACGCAAAGTACTGCATATACTATAGTTACTATGGTATATGCAGTATAGTATGTGCAGTTACTACAGAAACTATAGTATATGCAGTACTTTGTGTAAAATTGATATAGTCTCTGCGACCCCTGAACATCATTACCGGACCCCCCAAGGGGTCGCGACCCCCAGTTTGAGAAGCCCTGTCGTAGAGGACGGACGTGATTCTGATTGTCTGACACTACTGCGTTACTTGGAGTCTGACATCATGCGACAAAAACATTAATGCCGTGCTTCCTTCTTTGTGACTGCCATAGTTGCCAGCAATTGGGGTTCAGTCAGCACGCTGTTGCTCAAGGAACTTATTTCCTACATGCTAAACAAACTGAACTAAAGTGAACAAACTGCACCGATTGAATACTACCAGAAAGCAATTAACCTATTTAATCTTACGTATAAAATGTTAAAGCAAAATCAGAAACTTAAATAAGCGCCTAAACTGAACAGTGCAAACTAAACAAATCAATTAAAGTTACATAGAAAGCGCTGTTGAGATAAAGAAATTTAAGATAACTGAGACCAATAAACCTCTATACCAAAAAGTTCGGGTTCAAAGCCGCTATGTAGCAGCCCCCAGAGTTCGAATACAGAAATATGCAGCCTTTAAAGTCTGATGTAACAAAAAAATAGCAGCTAGGAATATAGGCTACGGTAGGATTTCCATACGTCTGAATCTTTACGCAAATGTCTGGAATTTTGGTGTTGAAATCTGCGTCCGGGAATATTTTTGAGAAAACTTTCCAATATTGATAATTTTAGTGTTTAGCTTCTAAAAGTCAGGAATTTAGCCTACACTCCAAAGTGAAGTTGATGTCCCTTTAGAAATTGACCTCCAAAAAATAATGGAAGAACAATTAGTTTAAAAATACGTCAATTTATACTTTCAAAATATTGATTTGAAAGAGGGTCTTCACCTTTGTTTAGACAGGGGCGTAAGCGAATTACTGGCCAGTGCTAAAAAGTGTGAACGTTACTAAAAATGTGTCCGGGATTTTGCCTCATTAAATATGTTTACCCTAGGCTATAGGAACAATTAGTAAATGCTATATGACATCAAAGTTATGAAACGTATTATAAGAAACGTTAAAGTGTATGGTTGGTATTTCTAATATTTCTACAAGCCATATTGCTGTTACCATTTTAAATTAAAAAAATTGTTATGCCAAACTCGAACCAATAGTTTCCCTTTCATCAAAATCATTTCTGTAGGCCTAAATGTTGAAAGTAATTCGCATTATTCGAGAAAAATCATTTAAATACCATATTCAAAAATATTTGAAGCCCTATAATGATGAATCCATTTGTAGCGTGTCGCGCCTCGCACTTCATCGAGCTGCCATGCCAAACATCTTTTTGTCTTTTTTTACATTTTTTTTATTAGTTTGCTTTCGGCGGTTTAGCACCTTGCTCCCGCCGATATGTGTGTGATTCTAGTTGTTTACTGTCAGAGCTGCGTTTGCTAATTTGCAACTTCGTGCGTCCCCAGTTTGACGCCCAGCTCGCGCACCTTTGCTGTTTTACCCTATGATTTTACTGTAATATTAACTGACGAAGTACATACCGTCAGGTTTGTAGCCGCTCGGCTATCTCCGTTTAAAGGCCATCGTGCTCCTATAGTTCGCACGCCTGGCGATGTAACCTCACGCCAGGAATCTAGCCTGCATGGCTTTCCGGCAACCTAGCCGTGATATTGCAACGCCGTATTGTTATTGTTATTGTATGCGTCTAAAATCACACACATTTATTTTTCTTTTTTTTTATTAGGGCTAGATTATCTTTATTTTTGTCTTCTCTTGGTAGCTCGGTGATCGGCTTGCCTTTCCCGCCATTAGGTTGTTTATCCGTTATTTTTTGTTAATGTGACGTGTGCAGTGCCCTGTTTACATAGACGTGTGCAGCGACCTAATTCCTGGTGTCGCGTGCAGATTTTGTTACCGACCATGTGGTCGGAGATATTGTGCCCTCTTTCTTCATCGATCGCCATGGCGGACGGACGTGTTCTGGTTGTCTGTCATGTTTCTCGTACGTTGTTGATCGTCGTGGCAGAAGGACGTGATTTTTGATTATCTGCCACAGCTTGCGCGAATTGATGGAATAAAATATTGCTGTAGTGCTTTCTTCCTTGTGACTGCCATAGTTCCCAGCAATTGGGATTCAGTCAGCACGTTATTGCTCTAAGGAACTTATTTCCTACACATTCATAATCTCCTTCCATCAGATTCAATTCCAGAAAGGTTGTATAGATCAATTAGGCTTCAAAAGAAACATAACCTTGCAATTAGCCCCAAGTAAAGCACTCACACGTTTGAACCGGCTTTACTGGATGCTTTGTTGTCAGAACACCACTAAAAAGTAAAGTTTTTTGGCATAACAAATTCTCGTTTTAAAATCAAAAGTACGAGCTCTTAACAGGAATCGAGTAGAAAAACGTCAAGGGAACGGGTTTGCGCATAGTCGTCATATTTCTCCGAAGCTTTTTGAAGTCACAATCAACTTCCTATTAGCCCTGTTTCCAGCATGGACTTAGGAAGTAAATTTGCTCACGATTGAAACAGCCGATAAGTTCTCACAATTTTATTAGTCTATTTCACCATTTGCATGGAAGCATAAGTGTATGGCTGTTGGGGAGGAGGGCACCAAAGTGACTGTAGTGTAACTTCAGAAACAAGGAGTTAAATATTTGGCAAACTATCTACAAATTTTTGTAATTGTATGCCTATTTGTATGGCCTAACTTCTCTCAATGCGCGCATTTTGTGAGGTCTGGGCATAATTGCAGCTACGAAAAGTGCCAACTAACCCAAAGTCAACCACTTACAGTTAAGTTATTAAGATAGGTTACCGTTTAAGAGTATAAGCCATTGACCAGGTTTTTGTGGTAAAGATCTGGAAAACTGGCATAATTACTCTAAGATTTCACGTGAAAAATTGTCCATTTGCTCAGTTTTGATGTATTTCATTCACATGTTTTAGGGATTAAGATCAGTGAGGCTTGTGACATGACTGTACAAAAGTATTGTAAGTTCCCAATGCATTGCTAAAAACCCGGGTTTTTGACGAGCCCTTATCATAATACTCAGGGGCGGCTCGTGTATGGTACTGCGGAACTGCAGCACCCCCTGCCCCCACTCTATCTTATCGATGGCATTCAATACAAATAATTAATCTTTTTTATTTTCTCTATTTTTCTTATACTTGTAGGTACATTATGTAATACGTACCGTTAATCTCAAAAACCATCCTAAGTTTATGAAAAAAATATAAAAATCTTTTTGCTTCAAAGCTTCTGTGATTTGGTGTTTGAAATTAGCAGTTGATTGCAATGCAGCTGTAGAAAGAGAACTGTCGCTCATGCAGTACCGACCCTTGTGTGCTGGAGTAATAAGGGTTTTTGTTTTGACAGACAACTGGCGAGCTGTGCTTGTGTGTGTGTGTGCGTGCGTGCGTGTGTGTGTGTGTAAGTGTGTGTGTGTGTGTGTGTGTGTGTGTGTGTGTGTGTGTGTGTGTGTGTGTGTGTGTGTGTGTGTGTGTGTGTGTGTGTGTGTGTGTGTGTGTGTGTGTGTGTGTGTGTGTGTGTGTGTGTGTGTGTAGCTAATGGATAGTGACAAAAATTAGGCCTGTAGGGTGATTTTCTGAAGCAGCCCCCCCCCGTTAATTTTTGCTACGAGCCGCCCCTGATAATATTGTTATGCAAGGTTGGCCACACTTGCCGTAATAAAGAGCCGCTACGCAATTCTTAGTGTAAATTGACGTATTTTCCATGAAAATAGAAGGTACCGACCTTTTTTATTTTTTGGAGAACATCATATTTCCACAGCACAAAATTGGGGATTCACCGGTTCCACAACTTAACGTGGCGCATGGCAGATCGCACACCCCAGCTCTACATGGCTGTACAAAAATACAATATGAGTCAAACGAGCCAAAGTTTGGCCACCCCTGCTGTAATGTATCATTCTCCTTTTAACAGGCGGCATATAATTTGCTAGTTTTTAAAATAACCTAGGATAAAAACTGCTTGCGTAGCTTGTTGTCTGTTGATTTTTTGGTTTGTTTCTTTCACTAGAATCATGCCAGGCCCTTTATGACATCACAGAGAAACTTTAAAGCGCGCAAGACAAAATGAAGAAAGGCATGCTTTAAAATGCTTAAAATTTTTAAAAAAGAATGTGGTGTTTTAGGTATTAATTCAGCTTAAATTCTTTTAGAAGTTTTTTTCAAAAGCACCTTGTCAAAATCTCAGAAAAATATTTTTTATCACTTTTCTACGCTCAGTGGTTTTTGAGGAGGTAAGGCGATACAGAGAACAAAGTGAGCAATCAAGCGTTAATTGTGATGTCAGTTTAGACCTCAAAGAAACGAAATTTTGTAAGTTGGTAAATTGGGGACTGATTTTCGTTTGAGCGAAACACCTTTTTCCTCCGTCAAGAAACGCAAATTTTAAGGAAATTATCTTTGGTTGATGATGTCATCATGATGCCACCAATTCCCTTATGGCACTCACCCCGAAAAGGTGATCAATCGTACCAAGTTTGATGTTTGTACCCCAGTATTTTCGGAGGAGTTAACACAGGCAGACACACACAGATACAGAATTGGACTTTATATATTTGATTTATCTAAAATCAATTCTAAAAACGGCGTTCAAAGCTACCGCATTTCTAGCCATTTGGCGTAAAATGTAGCCTACCAAAAAGCTTAAGAATATGAATTAACACATCATAATTTTGGTCAAATTTACTTTTAAAATACCAAAAAATTTCAAAAAGTTTGTCGTCCTAACTGGTTGTTCTGGGTACGCAATCGGCCGGACGAGTTTACTTCAGTCCAGTGACGTCATCAAAGTGAAGCAACTTGGCCCTGCAAATTTTATGTTTTAGACACTCGTAATCCAAGCAGATCCATTGGGTTTTTGTTTGGGGGTTTTGGGGAGTCCTTCCTTGGCCTTGACAACAAATTTTGATGAGTAAGTTCCACTGCGTCAAGAATTTGTGAGCATTACTGCATACAACAGTGAAAGCCTTGTTGCTACTTTGCAGTATTTCATAGTTCACAGTATTATAATTTTTGCTTATCTAGTTTGTCTTATTATTGTGTGAGGTCTCGCATCCCATATTTTACTTATTCATAAAGTTTCTGATATTTTACGGAAGCTTGACCTCATTTTGCCTTCCTCCCACTGTTTGATCTAATTCTATGGTATAGCTCAAGATCTTTTCTTCCTCCACCCCTTACAGAGGAGATCATATTACATCCAAACTACAGCCAAATAATTAATCTTTGGGATGAAAATTAATTACTTCAAAATTTTTTGAAAACTGGGCCTAAGACGGCCGCATATGTCGACATCTGGCAAGATACATTTTCCAAGAATTAGCTTCATTAAATTTTTGCCAACTGTAAAAAGTAATTGCTCCGAAATCCAAAAGGATGTAATTTTAAACTTTGCATCAAAGTTCAAAAGACCTGCTTGGCTTAATTCGGGTTTATGACCTTCTGCCCTTTCAATAGTTGTTGGGTAGAATGTACTAACAAGCATCGATATTGACCCAAAATTAGCCTGTCACTTTAAAATTAAAGTTACTACCACATCGATACCTTGTGTAAGCATTTTAGTAATCGATGTTGATTAATGATGCCAGCAATACTATTAGCATAGCTGAAGAATTTAGTTTCGACAAGCTGTTAGGCTACTTATTAATTATCTTTTATCCCTCATCTCACTGTCAGGCTACTTATTGGCCACCCTGTATAAAGCGCAATTCTGTCTGTGTGTCCGTCTTAACTCGTCCGAAACTGCCTAACGTACTAACATCAAACTTGGCAAGATTCATCACCTCCTCAAGATGAGTGGCATAAAGTGGTTCGGGACGTCACGATGACGTCACAATCAAAGATAATTTTTTTTAAATCGCATTTTTGGACTGAAGAAAGCGATTAAACAAAAGCCACTACCCGAGCTACCTACTTCAACAGATTTTACTTCTTTGGGATGTCACATAACGTCATAATTACCAATTTATCGCAAAATTTGTTTTCTTAATTTATTCATAAAATAATGATCGTAGAAACGCGATTAAAAGCTTTTTCGGGAGATCTTAGCAAGGCCCCCTTGATAAAAGAAACCCTACAACAATTAATGATGAGTTGGCAATGCAGCAATAGATTTATTATTTATGCATTTTAAGCTTTCTAAGCATGCTTTTCTTGCTTTTTGTCTGCACGATTCAACTCGCTCTATGATGTCGTAATGCTGTCTTGGCACGATTACCACAATCTTTTGCTACCAGTGATCATCATTTAATGACATCATTAGGCCAACCCGTAATGGTTTTTCAGGCTTAATCGATTTCCTTCAAAAAAACGATACTTTTGGTTTTGGAACGACAATTGGCTGCGTCAACAGCACATTAACTTTTTATTGCTGTTCTCATAAATACCAATTTGGTGAAGCCTGCGGAACCGATAATCTTGTACTCAACCATACTGATGATGGCGCTGCTATTTTCACAACTTAACCGCGAGTGTTTGATTTCGGGTTAACTTGCTTTTTGCCTGGCTGCGTTTGTGACAGGACCACGCAACATGCACCCAGCCAAAGGCGTTAGCTCATACAAATACCCAAACAGCTATGATAAAGTTGTAAGTAGTGGGCCTACTATTTAATGGCTTAATCCCGAAAATACAAAATACATGTCAATTACTTTAGGACCCTTCCACAATTTTGATATACTTTCAATTGAAGCCCTAGCTCATTTTAACGAAGAAAAGTTTGTTAGGCTTAAGGAAGCTGATGGTGAAAACACTGAAAATAAGACGTTGCCAGGGGTTCCAGAAACTTGGAGACATGTAGTGGCTATGTGCAAACCCACGCAAATGTTTTTTTATCAATTGCGTTTCAAAAACGATAGTTTTAGTTTTATATCGGTTTGGCTTGGCCGGCTGAACCGATGTTGTGAACCTCGACATTACTGATGGGAGTTCTGCTGGGCGACGCTGGCAAAGCCGCCTCGTTACTACCCAAAAGGGTTTATATATAGTCTACCATCTTTCTAACTCGATTTTCTTCTTAGGAGCGTCACTCTGGGTTAGTGCTTCAAGTTTTTTTGGGTGGTTGAAAAGCGTTATTTTCGGGCATTTGTGAAATGTTAGATCTGAAACGCAAACGGGTTCCGAACCTAAATCATCAACACTAAATATCAAATAATGATTGCCTTTGTGATAAGCGATTGTCCTCGCAGGATAAGCGTCTGACAGTGATCTATCAATGGCTAATTTCCAGCTTTTCGTTTGTGGTTTGTTAGCCGTTATTATTGCCATATGATCGCTATCTATATAATTTATCGCCACAAGGGTGAATGAAGATAAAAAAATAAACAATTAGATCTCACGTCCATTGCTTGCATTACCATTTCTAACGTCAAGTTTTTTGTTTTGCCTATTATCACTCGTAAATAATGTCATCCAAAAACTTCTTCATCAGCTTCAAAGTTTTTCCGCAAATCTGCAGATTCATCTGATCCAGTTTTCTCGAAAAGTAAACCATCTCAGTTTTCTTTAAGCTTGTTTTCATCCAAGCACTATGACATCCAGACAAATAATTAAATAAACATTAAGTTTGGGAGCAAGTTAAAGGTAAAACTTTGATGATGCCAAAAGCGAAAGATTGTTTCTGCAACTTCCTATTACTTGCTATTTGCAGATCATTCAAAACGTTTTGTGACTTACTATTTTAACCAATCACGTTGTGGGATCAATTGATCAGCAAAAACAAACATTTTTTCTTTGCAAATTATAATTGGTGAGTAAAGCACATGTCGAGAAATTAAGAGGTTTTTTTAAATTAATGTACTCGGATGCAATTGATTCAATTATAAACAAAATTTTGTTGAAACATAACAGGCATGACAGTAACTCGATACGTGTTACTCATTTCGTGTTTAAGTGTTACCCAAATAAATTGTATTTGAATAAGACCTCCTGATGATTGCAGTTATGCGTGGAACAGTCTACTGAAGAATAAAATAAGTGTTTAAAACCATTAAGTGATGCTGTCATTGAACACTCTGTTTTGATTCGCAAACTTATGCTACAACATTGGTACGTGTTATTTGTAGAATATTTGCTCGTTTTCAGAAAAAGCTTCTCTACTTCCTGGCGTATTCTTCTAGAGGAAAATGCTTAAAAAAGCCAATGGTGATGTCACAGAGCTGATCTGACAAATGATTTTTTTTATTATTGCATCACAAACGCGTATTAAAACAATAGTTTTTGCGGTTTTAGTAAATAAAATATTATTCGCAAATTGAGAATAAAAGGTTATCGATATAGCAAGACAATGCCTAACAGTTGGAGCGACTCAAGAGGGGGACAACTTCCGCATGCTTTGCTTGCAAGAGCTTCAGACAGTGTGCTTGCCAGTAAATATCGTCAGAAAGGAAAAGAAAGCTTGAAATCAGATTCTAAAAGAGGCAACTACGCGCATAAACGTTACAACATAGGTAACCTAACAAGTTTTCTATAAAGTCGTAATAGCTTTTGTTAAGTTATCACAGACATAATGTATTCAAATACATTCATTTGTAACAAAGGTGTCTCGCTGTACCAGCGTGTTTTGAAAGCCTGTCACAGAAATTAAAAAAAGCGTTTGGATGCCTCAAAAAACCGCGAGCCTATGCGTTTGAAGAATCAATAACTCGTTTCAAGCTTGAGAGCCAATCAATTCTCTAATTAAAGTAGTTGCAACATGGATTTATTAAGATTTTTTATTCAACTCGGCATTTCTCTAGACAGGCTAATTCAATGGCTGCTTCTAGCGGAGACTACACGTTGCCAAGTACCAAGAGCCAGTGTAACAAGTGTGAAAGATTGAGGCGAAAATTAATTACGTACCGTATTTTTCCGAAAATGATTCGCACCCGCAGATAATACACACCCCGTTTTCAGACCTGAAATTATGGTAAAAGCCCTTATTTTGACGTATAATACGAACCCCTAGATTTGAAACCACAACGGCTATTTTTTTCACCCCTAGATCCAGTTTTTCCACGACTGAGCGAAAATATAGCGTTGAAACTACAATACAAAGCTTTCAACAACAGTAATCAACGGTTACTGGTATGGAAGATTCGCATTGTAGTTGATTATGGCTTTATTATTTTGGCAAAAACTAACTTCAAACTTACTGTACCCTCAGACAATCCGCACCAGAAATTTAGAATCCATATCAGAATCACAAAAATGCGGATTATCTCAGGAAAAATTCAGTGTTTCTTTTGGTCTTTTCGTATCTGAAGGTCGAAAACGATCAACTTCTTACAGGTTAATTTTCTGTATGCATCACCAAGAACTTAGGTTAGTAAAGCAACTTTCGTAGTGAAAATCTACTATACAATAGACTGGAACACAATTTTAACATTCAAAGACTTAAAAAACGAGGTATGCAACAATTAATTATCGTTTTTTGGAATGCTCTTAAGGACCAACGAACATTGCTAGAGCATTTTTTCTTGTAGATGGAATCAAACATGTGTTTCAAAAATTACAAAAACATGCCAGTGAGACTAAAGACTCGATCAAAACCTCCCTGAAGCCCAGCACCGCACCAAGGCTTCAATCAAAAGCACTTCGGCATAAGCTTTCTGATAATTACCTAACTAGGTGGATGGAAAAGCAGAGGGCTAATAAGAAAGCAGGGAAGCCAAGCAAAACAATTCGACCGTGGCCCCACTCAAGCTTTAGCGACCATAACAGAGAAATGAAAAATAAAGTAGGTTGCTTTAGGCTTAAACATATTGTCAATTGTGATCTACTTAGACTAGTGCTTCCAACGCGTTTTCAGGTCGCTGCTCATTTTCACTGACTTTATTCTCAGGAGTTCAGTATAAACTTGGATACCTTTTTTGGGGGATAGCCTTGCAAAGACGATTTCTTTTGTCTATTTGTTTTAGAAAGAAATTTTTTTAAAAACTTATTTATAAAACCGATTTTGGAATGCTTCGCGGGTCATCAGTGGGACGCAACCAACCGATTGGGAAACGCTGACGTAGGCAACCGTTGCTTATATTGCAGCAACCGATGAAAACGGCAGCCACTGAGTGGAATGACGTAGGGTTGGCTTTGCCGATGTGTGCTGAGGGGCTGTATTGCTATGTGTAGAAAAATGCGTGCGCAGACATCTTAGTTTGTTTGCAGCTGCAGTAGGAGAAAAGCTCCGCGTTCGCAGATTCGGAAATTTAAACAGATGGTGCAGCTTCCGGTAATTTGAACGCGTCTCCCAACGTGGTGCAGATCTACAACCTTATTTTCAGGATGTCACTTGACTCAAATTTTGGAAATTTTTTGATACCAAAATTTTTTGCTCAATAGATATTTGACTAACTGGGGAAATGAAAGCATCCCTTTCACTGGATTCACCAATGGTATTGACTATACGGGCAACTTCCAGGAAGGTTTCAACAAGTTGTTTGATATTTATATGCAAAGGTTTCCCTTTATTATACTATTAAATAGGTAACCTCACTCCATACAAAGTTACACAATTTTACTTTGGTGTGGCAATCCAAAGCGAGCCCCCTTCTCCGAAAGTTTAGATGGGGTCTTTTCATACAAAGTTTTGGTAATTATGGAGAGAAAAACCTAAAATGTTGCATTTTCAATCAGAAATTTGAGGGTGTTGACTTTTTTCTTGATTTTGGGCATCAATCCTTTCTCTAAGTTTCTTGAACTTTACGTGTTTTCAGTCCAAGTCAGAATTTAAAACTCTCTTTTTCTTTTTCCTAGATCAACTTTTCTGAATAATGTTCTTTGCGGGAGCCCACACATTCCTTGGATTCCCCTCGATAGGGGGGTACGGGGGCGGTTACAAGACCTTGAAATTATAGCTTCTAGTATCCTGAAAGGTGTAGGTGACATTTATATTTACAGCAAATCGATGAGCTCAGTTTGGAGCCTTTTTTACCGGAAAACGAAAATGAAGGTGAGACTTACATGTCAACAATTGATAAACCTATTCATATTGGAGAACAGGTAGTGCTGATTGGATTTTTAGAAAAAGAGAATGGGACGTCAGAGTAAGTGCAGCTATAGTGGACCCGTGAAGTTACGCTCTTGACCTATTTTCTTAAACAAGCAACGATTATTTGATTAGTTGGTATGAATGTGGGCTCAAACCCTATTCCCAGCCCAGTTTCTATTACTCCTATTTTCTTCCAAGTTAATAGGTAAAGATTCTTTTTATTCATTCTTTTGGTGTCACATTGTCACCTGGGACAAACTTGAAACTGGCTCACAACTGTTTCGAAAATAGCTTTTGTCAGCTCCAAAATTGAGAGACGGCATTCACTTGCAAAAAAATTGTAAGTTTGTTTTTGTTGCGAGGCGTGTAAGGTGTCGCAACTTCAATTCAAGAGAAGTTAACACACATTTTTCACTAGAGTAACCCCTGGATCTTACCGCCTCCCCTGATGGCCAATGAACAAAGTTCATTTAGGGGGCATCGTTCTATGGCAAAAAATTCATAATGATTGGGTAACCTTTTTGTAGCCCTACTGCGTATAATGAGAGTAAAAACAAAGAAATATTACATCAAAGGAATATTTTTTTTGATGTCTAACGAGACAAATAACACAAGAAAGCTGTTAAATGCCAAGTCTTTGTCATAAACTTGTAGGTAAGAAAAGGCAAGAACTTTCATTGTTTCTACATTTTGCAAGCGCGCGTTAGTCTACGCATGAGTAGTTTTGCAAATACAGTGCTTTTGCTGAAATATGTCCTCGACCCCTCAAGATTTTTTAGGGAATTAAAGAGACAATATGACAAAAATTTTGAAAGAAAGCCAGTGCAAATGGTAAACGGGTTTAATAAAACGACTCGTTTTAATTGGTCATGAATTTATGTTTCTTTCGAACCTTTCGAATCAGTTTAGATCTCTGCCGAGTGAATTTTGAAACATATCTAGCCACTCTTACGCACGATGTAATAACATGGGTTAACATTTTTATTGAAGGAAAGGCGATCGTGAGAAAGAAACTGCCCCTCTTCCCACTCTTATTGGAGCCGTGTTTCTTCGAAAATTTGAGTCTCATATTTTCTCACCCAAAGTTCAAAATTGAGTTTTGGACTATTTTTGTCTTACCTTACCAACAAATTTTAGGTGAAAAACAGCAGGTTTTTTAAATGACCTCAAATTACTTTGCATTTTAGAAAAGTGGCAATTTTAGGAACAGTAAAGAAGAAGCCAGATGGGAATAAGTCTGGGAATCTTGAAGTAAACGATGTTGAAGCCAAAGTAGAATTAACTGAAGAATCCCAAGACAAAAATTCAATGAAAAAAAGTGCTGATGAAAATGTTTACCCTTTTCCACAACAAAGCCACGTTTCTTCAATATCTGGAGAGGCATCTGGTCCAATAAAATCAACTAACGTTGTGACTGAAGAAAGTGCTCCAAAGCGAAAGTTTTTTTCAAGTATTAGAAAAGTCGCTGATAGTTTACTTAACAAAATAAAAAAAGATGCCAACAAGGATTCACAAAATCAATTGGAAACCAAAACTAATTTGGAATCTAATAAAGAAAAATCAAGAAGCCTAAAATCAACAAAAGATTATTTAACATCAAGCGGGCCGTATCTTTTTTCTGCTTCAACGTCAGGTATGGTGACTGATACCGAAAAATCTGATTTTATGTCATATCCCACTGATTCACAAGCCGACTCGCTTTTTGTTGGCCGCCAACGCAAGAACAAGTCAACGACGCCTGAAATGACGATTTCCCAATCCGATTCGTTCCTTGAACAAATTCCAGAACTTAAAGAAGACTCATCTTGTGCTGAAGCAAAGTTGGGACAGAAAATGAAAGGTATTCGCCGCAATATTTGCTTACTTTCTGGAACGGAGAACGAAAGAGATTTATTGAAACACAGGCTCAAGGAAGCTAAAATGAAAACAACAAAAAAGAAATGGTCAAGACAAGAAAGCGAAAGAAAGCGCAGGTTATACGAGCTCCGAAAACATGGTGAAAACAGAAGCAGAGAGCTGTCACGGTCTTACGAAGATGCATCGATGGTGGACGTTATCAATCCAAATCAAGTAAAGAAAAAAGAAAATGAAATTAAAGAACAGTTAGATTTGCTACAACTATCAAGGCCTGATTTACGATCAGTACTTTTGAGACGAAAATACAATCCCGATTTTGATAATAAAACATCTGGCATTTCAGACACAATATCTTCCGAATCAACGTCGTCTAATACGCTCTTCTACAAGAAGTTATCTTCTATAGTCAAGTCAGTGATAAAAGATGGGCGTGGCCATGAAGTTGACCAAATCGTATACGAAGGTTTACTTAGTGCAGGACATGTATATGATGAAATTTCAACGGCAGAATCAATTGAAAAATCCGTAGCTTACCAACAGAATGCTTCTTATGAGACTGGATTCCATAACACTCACACTGAGAGTTCTGATGAAATTGACTCACACTCAAGCTGCGAGCAATCGCTCAATACTGAAGAATCTAGTGGTAAAGGCAGTGCTTCTGGCAGCGCAAAAGAAAACGATAGTGCAGACTCTGTCACCTATAGCGATGATAGCGTTGATTTGGATGACCAAGAAAGTGCCGAGTTTACAGATGGCGTTTCTGAGGTGTCTGAAAAATGGGATCGACGGCAGAATTTGTCAGAATCCTGTGAAAAAAGTTCAACATCAGACATTGAAAATAAATTATCTGGACCTAAAGCAAGTCCAAAAAAATTTAAGACAAAGCAAAAGCACGCTCCCATTCCTAGTTCAGGAGTAGTTCGTTATGATGAAATGGTCCGTGATAGTATTTCATACGAATTGGTAGGAAACAGCGGTGTAAACTTTGTTAAGATCGGAAGACGTCAACAAGCACAAGGTTTTAAGTCTAAAAATTACAAAGTTCTTTCAACGTCTTACGACGAATGCGTGTATGACATTGCTGAGTACAACAACAATGCCAATAAAATTTATTTCAAAATGAAAGATATTACAAAATCCATGTTTCCTTCTGTGCCACATGAAAAAAATTCAAGCCACAGCTCTCTTGCTCAACGGCAACCTTGCTATTCGCTAGAGGCTTGTTTTCAAAAGATCAAGTCTTCGAAGACATCTTTGTGCAAAACTAACAACCCAGTATATGATGCAAACGTGGCATTAAAAGAAATGAAACTCATGCATCAATTTCTGTCACAAGTTTCTCCGCAGGTTCGAACTGATCTTGGATACGAAAAAAGCTTAGTATATTATACCTATAGTCGAAGTGTAGCAGTTCCCAAAAAGCTAAAGAAACTTTTCAGGAAACGCAAACTTCCTTTTAAGCAAGCATTATTTGCTAAACTTAAAAAAAAAGGAAAAATAGTAATTGGCAACCGTCGCACCATGTTTTCAACCAGGACAAAGCCAAAAATAAAAGAAGCAATCGCAAGTAGCCCTACTACTAGCATTCTCAAAACAATTGAACATTCTATAACCCAAATGCGTACAGCCACAAAACAAGAAAAGTTACATAAAAGCATCAAACAGCAGCTTAGGAAAGCAAACGACAAAATTTCGTTAGATACGCGGCACCAAACTTCGAATTCAAGCACCAGTCAACAAATCTGTGGGCAAAGTTCTATTCCTCCAATTCGAACCGGGCCGCATGATTACGAAGACGTTTCGTATGATTCTGGTAGTTCATGGATACCTAACATGAGTTCTTCTAATTCTGGTTCAACAATTTCAAGTTTTTATGCATACGACAACATTTATTCGAGCACACAATCAAATATTTCTATAATTTTAGACGACTCTTCCAACTTGGTATTGGGCGCTTTAATAACTAAACAAAGCCCTAAAATATCTTCTGACGAAGTTCAACATTCCCGAATCGTATCAAACAAACGTCTTGAGAATTTCGGTTTAACGAGTCGTGCAACTGTGCGAACAAATCTTCAAAAACAGAAAGAATTTGCGAACAGAAAAATTAAACAGCAGAAAACATCTTGCAATACGTTGCATTTATCAAAAATCAAACCAAGAAACAAGACAAAAAAATGTTATCAAAACAACACTTACAACCACAGTGAAAAGCTTATTAATCCAATAGAGTCTACAACCAGCAATGTTGATTGCTTTGCTTCTAAAAACGGTAAAAAGCCTTACTCTGGCAGAGGAAAAGAAGACGATTTTGTGCCAACGTTTACATCCTCTTCATACGCCGGAGAATCAACTCACATTAACAATGATAAAACATCTTCAAACTTAAGTGTTGTATCAAATGCTCATTACCAATCGAAACTGAAAAGTTTACATGGACAAAATCGCTTTTCTCATCACGGCATAGCCAAAACTTCGGTTTCAAGCCAGTCGATTTCTTCCACAGTAAATTCCCATTCTCTTAAAAACTCATCGATGAAACACTTTCCTAAAGATCTTATACGCTTAGGTGCAATGGATTACTCATCAACCAACCTATCCGAACAATCCATTTGGTGGAAAGAGTGCAGCGAAAAAGGATATAGAAACTTTGACAGTTCAGAAGAGAGCATGTCACCTCAAATAGATTCGGGCGAAGATGAAATCCGAGGAGGTTTTGGCACCGTCACTCCAAGTGTGCAAGCAGGACCACCAAGATTAACTGATCGTACTGACAAAAATGCTTCTTTGTTTTACTTGCGTGGAGACGGGTTATTAATGAGTCAATATTTTTTGAAAAAAACTCTTAAGAAACTTTGTTCACCTAGAAAATATGGCATTCGCTATCCTTCTCTAGAAGATATCCATTGCGTACAGACCATTGGAAGACTCCAAACTAGTGCTGTGACAAAGCTATTACGAAGTGACCAACTTCGTTTGACTTGCAATAAACCTGAGTGTATGTATGCTCGAAGTGTGACTTCCGATTTTGATCTGATCTCGCATCTTCCAGTCAGGAATTGGAAAGTGCAATCCCCACAAAAAGAATTAAAAGTTACCTTAGATGAAACAAAACAGTTAATATATCGGGGCTTAGAAATACGTTTCGATGGCAGAAGTGAAACTCCAAGCACTTCAAATCGTTGCAAATTCCATCCTTACTTTCCTACACTCTACGAAAAACATGGTTTAGCTCCATTGGCAAAAAGCATTGTTAGTACAATTATTGTAGGTGCTAAAGACATATATTACAAAAAGTTTTCTCCGCCAATACCTAAAAAGAATGTGGAAGAAATCGGCGACAATGTTGCAATTGCTGCGTTTGAAATTGGAATTGCTCATTATCTGGTCAAAACTGCAACCGCTTTTTCTCAAATAGAATTGAAAGCAGAATTTCAATTTCATGATGAAATACGAGCATCAATCCAAAACGTAATAAAAGAAACATTGGCTGATTTGCAAGCAGAAGCAGCAATTGTATCTGCGAAGCGCTTGCTGATTATTGACGAATACATAAAAACTAACTCCCCTCCTGGATCGACTGCCACTATGTCCGGGATCAAAGAAGTTCGAATGTCTTGCAGCTCTATTTCCTTAGGCCAACAAATAAAAGGTCCTCTATTTAGCGATCAATTGAAAAAGAACAATCATCCTGCACCTTGTCAAGATGATAAGGCACCAACATCAAATGATGCTTTACGGCACAAAGGTAATTACAAAAGATACAGAAAGATCAAACAGGCAACTTCTCAAAGAGTAGTTCAAGTGATCAACACTCAAAGCAACAGTGCCATAATTGAAGAACTAAAACAAGCATCTCATATGCAAAATAACTCATACTCTCAAGTTGGGAAACTTCGGGAAAATGTTCGTATAAAACGAAAGCACCTTTCTAAGTCTCTAAGATCGCTTTCAAAGCAGGTATTTCAAAAGGATAAAAAAGATAAAACAAATGGAAAAGATCAATTAGACTATGTAAATTTTGATGATAGTCATTTAACTCGTTGGAAACGCAGTACCAGATTGAGGCGGCCTATTCCAAACGTCTTGCTACCATCATCAAACGTATCTGCAACACTTGATATAGGCAGGTAATCATATAGTCTTGCCTATCTTTAAAATAATAGTGATAAAATTCACTTATATTTTTCATGCAACTTAATTGGCTATTGTACGTAGTTGTTCATTGTTTTTAAGCACTAGTCTTGTAGTGGTTTTGAACAACACATGTTTTAAATCAACTTTATCAAATTATAAATGAACATAACTTTACCATATTTTCCAGGAGTCCGTTTTCAATGAAAGATAATAGCAGAAAACGAACAAAAAAGGTAAAACATAAAAACGTTAATCAATTTCCAAAACCTTCATCGCACTCTATCTTTGACATTCATTCTTCCTCCCAATCTGAAAACAACAATTCAAAAAATTATGTGTTTGGAAGGGTACCTCTAAGTTTGATAAAGAAGTTCGGAAACATTGCAAAGAGCTGTAATGATAAAGCTAGTGCAAAGATCAATCATAACAAAATAGAAATAGAGGCATGTGCACCAATGCCTTCTGGAAGAATAGCAAGTTCCACAGAAGAATCATCAAATGACAGTGACTACATAATATTTGAAATTGTGCCTTCACGTGAGGAAAGAAGCTACGGAAGTAAAAGTAAAGCAATCGATTTGACTGGAAAATTCATAGATTCTAATCCTGATTTGAGCACTTGTAGTACCAGCAATGTGCAATCGAGAATTCATAATAGGACGCGTAATGATTTCTTTACAACCTCCGATCGAAAAGTTGAGTCTGATTTGTCTGTTTCAAGTGAATACGGAAAATGCTTAACTCCTTCTGGTCTGCCACATCCAAAGAGAGCTGGACGTTTCAACAATTTTTTTACATGCTCATCATCCAATGTGTCTGAAGCAATGCGAAAGCTTTTGAATGACGAAACTGAAGCCAGGTACACTGAAAGTACGAGCCTTTCTACCGACTACGAATATTTATCCGACATTAACTCTATACACAAGACTAATTTCATGCATTGTGGTAAAAGCGAATCTAAGAAATCAAACACTTATAGCGAACCTTCAACCACGCAGTCTTATTCTAGTATTGCTTCAAAGCAAAGCTGCTGTAAACTTACCTTAATGCGTGAAGTTACAATTGGAAACCGATACAAAAATCCAGTAACCACAAAAACGGTCAAATGCGAATCTCTTCATTCCATTGCTTCAACTTCGAGCTCGTTTTTAGATCGTAAATTTAGAGGTTTGGCGTATGGATCGATGAATTCTCCTGCTGAAAAAGTCGTCCAGGAAGTGAGTAATGAACATGCATGCACCCAAACAGAAAGGCGAAGTTCATCTCATTCATTAAAAGGAATTATATCTCAGCATTCATCTTCAACGCTGTCTAATCACAACAGCTTAAGTGAATCTTCTTCAGCTTGCGGTAGGGCAAAAATTGTATGGAAAATTTCCAACGAAGGCCTAAATGAGCATTTCATAGAAAACAAATGTCTAAAAAACGATCTTGTTCCGTCTGCTTCAACAAAACTTGTCCCAACAAAACAGAAAGAACTCTTGTTAAAATCATCCATGTGTCAAACTGAAAGTGGTTTATTTGAAAATGAACCAACAAAGGTGAATCAAACAGGTGTTACAAAACCATTTACCTGCAATAAACAAGCAAAAGCATCAGTTTCAGTTGGCTGTGATGCAAATTTACGAATCGACTGTTCCCAGTTTCCATCAAGTTGTCACGATGTGCTTCCTGAAGAACATTTTGAAGTATTGCCAGTACAAATGAAAGCAAAAGATAATGAAAACAAACGATCAAGTCCATCAAGCCAGGGAATTAAAATCCTGTTAAATGAACTAAATGATGAAATAAACGGAGTCCGAAAAGTGATAAAAAATTCCGAGGCAAAAAGCAGCTGTGATGTAACCAACAGCGCTGCAATTTCAACCATCACTAACCTTTCTCAAACCAATGAACGTTTTGTTGCTGATGATTCTTTAACTGGACAACTTGCTGATATGATAAATGAATTACAGTCAACATTATTCAGTTATATAAACGAAATTACTAAGAAAAAGACAATTGAATTTTCCGGTGGAGTATCATTTCGGAATCCATTGAACTTAATTTCAAATCTAAACTCCTCTTCTCTCATTGCGTGTGATTCTGACAATTCAGAAGCATCGGAATTTAGTGGCAAATCGTCCCAGGTCTTTGATTCAAAAACCAGACTGTCTTGCAGCCGTAAGCGCGGACATGAATCAAGTAGAAAAAAACGCAGTCGTCGTAACACCTCTAGCCCAAAAACATCCAAGTCTACTGCTTTCAAAAAACTTCAGTCATCAACAATGGATGCAATAAGATCTTTTCTAAGGCCCGGAGCAAGCTTGTCGAGCGAAAAAGTTTTCAGAAGAAAAGATTATGTCATAGCACAGCAACTGCCGGGAAATATTAAACTTTATCAATATCAAGATAAAAAAGAATTTCGCAAAGCAAGGAGAAGCAACACAGGAGGAAACAGTATTGTTAGAAAAGAAATCGAAAGTAAATCTGAACCCGAATCCAATGTAATTCCATGTCCTTCTTGTCGGCCTTTGCGCCGTAAGAAAACATTTAAAAAGTCATTAAAGTTAGAGCAAACAGATAGAAGTCACAAGCACTTAGCAAAAGAAGAGAAAACAAATTCAAAGCATGCTAAAAGAGATTCCAACCAAGTGGCTGAAAATGAATCTACAATTAATAATTCAAGTCATGATGATTTAGGAAAGTTTGTATCTATCTGCCAAGCCAATTCAGCAATTACACTCACCGCAAAATCACCTTCAGCAGAAAAAAGTGGATCCATTGTTGATCCATCTGCTTTAAAAGTTACCATCGGTTCTTTGTCTAAAACAGTGCCAAAAAGCAATAATGGAAGAGGTTCGTCAAAAACTGTTGCCAGTGCAAGCAAGATTACCGTCAGATCTGTAACTTTTGAAGACGAAAACCACAACTGCAAATCCGCAAAACAAGAAACCGATAAAAAACAATCAAAAAAATCAACTAAATGTAAGAATCTCTAAGTAGCCTAATGTTGAACCATTGCTTAAAAAATAGTTTCCAGTTAGTAATTATAATATATAAAGTTGCATGTGGTAGCTCGAAGCCTCCATCTCAAGTCATTGAAAGGTGATATTACGTGATAGTTTAATAGCATTTTGCTTAGGTTCTACATCTATGAATGACATCGATATAGATGAAAAAGCCGTTGACGAATACTTCATGAAAAATACAGAGCCCTTTATAATCTATAATAGCAGAAGTGCACATTCTATGACAAATGAATCAAACGATTCCATTCAGTTGTCAGTTCCAATTCTGACAAATTACTTTGAAAATTGGACACAGGTAGGTGGAAAAACTTGCGCTGCCACGACTGAATGTGTTTGCAAGCATTGATACATCATCCATTGTACGATTGCATCAAAACAGAAATTACCGGTAGTGGTATGGTAATCCCATTTATGACAAGCTAGAACACTTTCATCTCATCAGCTATATACCAATATTTCTGATACACAGGAACGCAAGCTGGATTTTTGTAACGAAGAGTGGGAATAGCAAAAACTGCGGTGGTTTTTTCGTGACGAAGCTTTTAAAAAAAGAAACAAGATATTCACCATTTTTTTTAAACGAAGTAACTCAGCCTTATGGTAATGCAAGAGGCTAGCGATGCATTTTGCGGTTTGCTAAGTAACTCAATCTTTTTTCCTCGCTTTTTAGTTCCATCCCTGCTTGCAGGCTTTTGTAGTCAAATCTATAACTCAAACTTACAAAATATTTTACAGGAACGCGTTGAAAATTCTCACACAAGTGACTTGAATATCACGGATCAAGGTAAAACGGAAAATGAGGCGGTTGTTCATTGTGAAACGGAAACAATTCAAGAATGTTCCGTTAGTGCTGAAAACAACCATGATGTTTTAAAAAACAAAAAATTAGCTGGGATACATATAACTCCAGCTTGCTTATTCACACCAAGACCACAAGATAGCGCGGAAAGCACTATCAATAGAAAATTTTATGCTATCTCACCACCGATCTATAACGAGATTTCAAATTCAAACCGCGGTGTTGCAACCAAACTCAAACAGCTTTGCAAAGAAAGAGTTGTTATAGGGAGAAACTACGACAAAAAAAGCCTAGAAGATGATGCTGGTGCTGGCCAAGTTAAGCGTGTTAGTCTTGTTCAAATGTTTGCCGCTGCCAGTGAACCACCCCCTGCAAAGCCAGAATGTCTAGAATCTGTTCAAAAGCGGTGCTCGTCCACCAGTACTACTTCCTACTCAGATTTTACCAAACAACACATTCCAGCCTCTGTTCAACATCAAATAAAATCTTGCGTGGAACGAACAGTCTCTGCTGATAGCGACAATGAGAGTTCGCCTTTTTACTCTTCTTCAAACTCGCGCTGTGAACAGGAAGTTAGTACCAAGATTTCAAAGAAGCAAGCATATTGTATTGATTCTGATTATGAAATACTGCGTCCTTCAGCGGGAAAACCGCCAATTATTTTAGTTAGTAAAGGTAGCAGTCCAGTATCAGTTATAAGTTACCGTAAGGATGGTAAGGAAGATGTTTCTGAACAACAGCAAACTAGAAGACAATCTCATCAAAGATTTAGCAAAGAGAATGAACGCAAAAGTTGTGCCGGTAGCGTTAAATCAGATAGCAAAGAAGATGAAGAAGAGTCTAGTCAAAATCGAAACTTCAATGACCAGAATCTTTCTTCTTCTGATAGCGATGACAAAACGCAGCAAAAAGGCTCTCAGAATGAGTTTTTTGGTCTTTCGGATGAACGACGTGAATACTCCGAGTATCAACCTGCTTCCGATCAACGTCACAGCTCCCACTACTATCCAGCTGCTGATAAACGCCAAAGTACGCGATATCACTCTGCTTCCGACAAACGTCAAAGTTTCTTACATCACTCAGCCTTTGATAAACGTCGCGAAGACTCCCAGTATCACCCACCTTCTGACCAACGTCATAGCTCCCAGTATCACCCGACTTCAGATAAACGACAAAGTTCCCAAAATTACTCAGCTTTTAACAAACGTGATAGCTCCAGATATAATCCAGCTTCTGATAAATGGCAAAGTTCTCGGTATCACCGAGCTTTTAATAAACGTGCAAGTTCCCAGTATCACCCTGCTTGTGATAAACACCAAAGCTCGCGTTATCTCTCAGCTTCTGACAAACGTCAAAGTTCCCAGTATTATCCAGTTTCTAATAAACGTCAAAGCTCTCAATATTACCCAGCTTCTGACAAACGTCGAAGCTCCCAGTATCACCGAGTTTCCGAAAAACGTCCAAGCTCCCAATATTACCCAGCTTCTGACAAACGACAAAGCTCCCAGTATCACCCAGCTTCTGACAAGCGTCGAAACTCCAAGTATTACCCTGCTTCTGAGAAGGGTCGTCGAAGCACCCACGAAGAATTTTTGCTGGCTTCCGATGTAATTGATCAAAAACGTCGCAAGAAAGACAATCGGAATGACTTTCCCGGAAGTTCAACGAATGATCAATGTGTTTTCGCATCCGATAAATTCGCAAAAAAGATGAAAAAAACTGATAGAGAAAGTCATCACCAAAAAACTTCGCATGATCAGTTTTTTCTTGCGTCTGATTTGGCAAACAAGCAAACAACGAGAAAAAGGAAGATTTCTGAACGTCGGAAAAGTTCTCAAGACCATTTCTTTTTTGCTTCGGATCTAGATTATAAAAACTCAAAGCGAAATGACATGAAACGACGAGTGAGTTCAGACGACGAGTTTTTTCTTGCCTCTGATGTAGACCCCATTGCAGTAGCAAAAGGTGGTTATTTGCAGTCGGGAAAAAAGTTTCCTGACGCAGAAAAAGAACAAACAACTAAATCGAAAGATTATTTAAGTTTTGACAGTCGCGATGGTCCATTTCATGATTCTGGCGACAGCGCTATCGCGTCACAACAAATAAAGCAAAACAGGAAGCAGATGCTTCTAGAAGCAGGGGATTCCACGACGTCCGTAGTAGAAGAAGAAAATCAAATTCAAGGCTGCTCGTTAGATTTTATAAGCAGCTTGCCGGGAGATTTTGCGACAAAACGCATACCTTTGGATTGTTATCACGCGAAGCATTTGCCAATACTGTGCGGAGATTGCACCAAACGACACCAGTGCGATATGTATTCGACGTGTAAGTGTTTGGCAAGGAAGAATATAAAAAGCAAGATTGTGCAACAATGCGACATTACCACCCAAACAAAGAGAGATTCTGATAACAAGCATAAAAGAAAATATTTGAAAGAAAATTCAAGCTCAAAGAAAAATTGTCCTTGTCCAAACAAAATGTCAATGGTTTATGATGCCAACCCGTGCAAAACCTGGGACCGGGGACAAAGATCAAAGCAATGCAAACCCTCAAAAGTGAAGCAACATATAAATTTTCTTCAAGGGCTTGAAATTTTTAAAAACATGTGTGGCAAGAATTCAACTTCCAGTGATTCTACGGATTGTACAGTTTTACAGTCTAAAAATGTTAGTTCTCCCCGTGGCCCAAACTTACCTTGCAATAATGTTCGGAAAAAAAGAATGCTTGAAATCGAAGGTATGAAAATTAAATCTAGATTTATTGGTAATTTACAATTATCTCGTATAGGTGGTCAATATTCGTGAGACTTGTACCGCAGTTTTGATAGAGATGGTTCTCACAACAAACTCCCTCAAAAGTGGGATTGCTTGTTACAATAAATTTCCGAGATTTTTATGATTATTTGATGTGCACTTTCCTGTCAGTAGCTGAAAGCAAGAACAGAATGATGAAGCAAAGCGAAAGCGCATCGAATAATCAGATTAAATATTTTGTCAGCGTCACAATGGAAAGATCAACTGTTTTTTCATTCGACAATGATGGTCTTAAGTTCAAATCTCACAATTGCTGTGTTGTCGCCGCCTTGGAAAAAAAACTTTTATCATGATTTCCTTCACTTGGCTGATTTTAAAAAATAGAGGGTTAAAACTTCAAACCAGCTTTAAACAGCTGTATTTCTTTTGCAACACAGAGAGTCTGAAGAATAACATAATGCCGAGGAACATAAAATGCTTCTAAATTTACATAACCTATTGTATCATAATTAAAAAATTTTAAAGAAAACAGATATTTTATTTATCAATTTGTTATCTAAATTAATTTTTTCTTGCACATACTTTAAATTTCATTTATATGGTGGTCTGCTTTTTTTATGTTAAAAATTAATACATCAAAAAAATTAGGTCTTTCTACTTATGTAGCACAATTTGTAATGATCAAAAAAATGTTGTTTCGATGTTTTTGTTTTCTATGAAAGTTTGCTGCTATGAAGGAGTATTCAATGAAACAACTCAGCAGATTATTAAATATTTCTTGACCTAAACACGTTCTTTTTTTTGAAATTTCCTTAGTGTTTTAAGGAGTGTGTAAAAACAAAAGAGCCAAAAATGATCTACTTTTCACCATGTTAAATAAATTTTTTCAGAAGAATTTGATTCTGATATGCATTGCAAAGATTTTGGATCGAAAAATGAAAATACTTCATCCGGAAAATCAGATTTGAATAATAAGACAAGAAATTTCTGGAAAGCAAGAGATGTAAAAACTGATTCGAAGATATCGTAAGTAGTTGAAATATTGATGCGTTTGCTTGCGTTTAATACAACCCAAGACGTCCAAAAGGTTGATTGCAAAAGCCATAAAAGTAGCTACAGAACACAGCGACCCATCATTTTTTTTTGGTTTACTCAGCTAAGCCCAGTTAGCTTACCAATAAAGTTACAACATTGTTAGAATTAGAAAAACTCTTAGTGGTTGGTCCTTTCTTTGCACAACATTGTTTAGAAAATTGCTTTCATCCACGGAGAGCCAATTTCAATTTTAAAGCCATACATATGAATATTTCCATTATAGTATTCATACTGTAGTACGGAATTTAATGAATAGAATTCAAGTAATGATGCAATATTTAGTTACATTGCTAGCTTCGTCTCCTGCTTGGATTCATTTTCATCAACAGTTTGTTTTAACAGAACCGATGATGTTGACATTGATGTTGATTTCCTAGAAACGCAAAGATGTCGAAGTAAGCCTATTCCTTGTAGTACATCTCGGAAGCCTTGTCAAAAAGCAAAACTTGCTGAAAGGAGCCCTCTTATCTTTTCACTTTCAATGCTTTCCATGAAACGTATCCGCAAATGGGCTCTGACTGCAACAAACTCCATTTGTCGAGTGGTGGCTGTCTGTGCAATCATTTACGTTCTATTTTTTTACAAACCTGAAGGCTATGGTCGCCGAGTTCCTACCTGAAAGCTGCGTACTGATGGAAACTAGGAAAACTTATTAAACATTCAAGTTACAGAGATTTGTCTATAAACGACGACTGATAAAGCTGGCTTTGACCGCGGTGGAAAATCAGAGACAGCTCATATCATCTTAACGTATATTCCTATGTTTGTCAAAATGATCTCAATCATTGTATCCCATAAATTCATTTTACAATCAATATCAGTTTTTTAATAAAAGTATCAACTTGATTACTTACACCTTATGTGGATTAGACCATTGTTCTTAAATTTTGTTTCGCGACGCTCTCAGTCATTGTTTTGATTTTCTAAGAGCGTCGCATGGGGGTTAGAATCTGCATACAATATCCCTCAAAAAAGAGCACACAATTTGATTTTGTAGTTCAGGACCAAAAAAAAAGATTTTCACGTCTTGTGAAAGTACAGAAACATTGATTTTGACCGGAGAATTCCAAAAACTTTTGCTTAAAACAAGGTCGCTTCACGACCAAGATCATTACAAACACTTGCAAAAAGTTGATCTCCGAAAAAAGTTCTCTACGTAAACATGAATTCCAATGAGCGATTACCCAAAACCTTGCGTAGAAAAAAGGATGCGCCACAAAAAATGGTCACAAAAATCACTTACAAATAGTTTACCTCAGAAAAAAGTCTTTAGCTGGTTAAATAAAATAGGACTTTGCAGGAAGGCAAGCAAAAACTTCGAAAATGTGATGTGATTTGATGCGTTGCATGTATAGCAAGATTTTGTAAATGCGTCGCATAGAAAAATTTGAGAACCGCTTGATTAATCTTTTTCGTGTTGCATATAATCGTACAGTGTACTTAGGCCTAATAGGTTATTGATGAAAAAAAATCGAGATACGAAGAACAGCGTTGTCCAGGAGTAAGCATTAGAATGCGTCAGTGTTTTCCGATCTTTTTTTGGCCACTAACTATTTTCACCCAGAATAAATTTGTGTGAACTCAAGGTACAAGAATAATACAAACAGTAATTTGAGCAAAATTGTTTTTTAACCGCACAAGCACAGCTACACCGACATTAATTCCGTAACGCCCACATTTGCTTTAATTTCTGTACTGTGTCAAAAAAAAATACAAATGTTTCGAAAAACTACCGAGTGATAGCAAAAAGTGAACACAAGGCGTTTATTGTCTTTTTCAAATTTTGTTATGAGATCCAATAAATGTGGGAGCTATCACACCCGAAACATTCGCGAGGGGAGCAATAGTATGAAGCAAACGGAATTGTGCGTAAATACCTGTCATAATGAAGAAAATTTTGTTGTGACGCATTAATGCAACTATTCGAATGGTCAAAATTACGTTATTTTTTACTGACGTGCTTACAAACTTAAGATAAAGAAACATGCACAACATACTGATTTTGCTCTTGTTTCAATTTTGTTTAATATAACTTTCATAGCCAAAATTTTGCTCTTGTTTCAATTTTACTTGAAGATTAGTTTTACATATAAATATAACCAAAAAGAAGAGGTAATACATTTAGGTCGTATTTTGAATAGGTTTCGAGATCTCAGAGTTGAATCAGTAAAAGTTTTCTGGAAAGGTGTTACTTTTACCAAAGTTGTGTATTTTGAACACTTTGGGAAAGGTGAACTCTCTTTACCTTAAAAAGAGCTTTCAAGGAACACCACCGCTTTGCCTGAATCAGCAATTACTCAAAAATTTTCAATATTTTTCCAGTTAAAAAAATCTTAGAGTTAAAAAATGTTTTATACCGTCAGGTGACGCTACAGGTTTATAAAGAGTCTTCAAATATCAAATTTTGACTCTGACATCTTTATCATTATTACAATCTTGGCATATGAAGGCTGCTACTCGCCTCTGCCTGATGGGATACTTTCTAATGCACTAGAGCTACAAAGGAATGATGGAACATGACTTAAATTGAATTACTGGTCAATGGTCATAGCTTCCAAGCAGAATGCCCAAAGCTGAAAACTCTCAGTGGCTTTGCTCTGCTATTGGCTGGTCCGCGAGTTTATCGCGCTAAGCCAGTGGCTCCCGACCGAGGAGGAATTTCTTCCCAGCCAGAAAAAAATTTTCATCTTTTAGGGGTTACTAGTTAAGATTTTCACATTATTTGATTTGATTGCATTCAATAGAATACTTGTGTTTCAGAATTATGCCAGGCAATTGCTTGCCTTAGTTGTCTAGCGATGTGATGCCATAAATGCATTTTTGCGCCCAGGGTGCTATAAGGTCCCGAGGACCGACGAGAGCAAGCTCTAAAAACGCTGCATTTTATTTTTCGAAAGGACGCTATTACTTCATAAAGAGGCAATTTCTTTCAAGATTTTATAAGAACCTACATCACTATGGCATCTTCAAAAGATAAATCTTACCCCAAAAGAAGGACAAATGACTCTGCATTACAAGGTGATCTCGAAAGGAAAAAAGTCTTTTTCCTTGTAAAGGTACAAAAGCAATTTCACCCCACTGTTTTCTTAAACTTCTCCAGAATTTGCTGTAGATCAAAGTTTAAAAAATTCGAGATTTTTCTTTTTCAAAACAGCAATTTTATTTTATTCCGTTTCGGCCTCCGCGCTCACACACACAAACACATCCGCGCTCACACACACAAACACATCCATACAATCAGCACACGCAATAATCAAACACCTTATTCTGCATATTTTAGACGTAGTTTATTTTGCTCTGTTGCTAAAAAGAATAAAATCCAAAAAATTAAAATTCTAGTGCTTTTGCTTTATTTCAAAAAGGGAGAAAAGTGAAAGGCTTCGAATATGTGCCAGGTAGAAATGCATCAAAAAAGTTAGAAAATCACTTTGCTGAGATAACGTTGGCTCAAATCGTAGCCTAAACATTTTCAAAAAAACAGAGAAAAATTCTTAACTTTTCGTCATAATAGTTATGGAAATCAGAGAAGCAAATGACACGTGTTATTTGATCTTCGATTTAATTTCATGTCTTATTGAATTACTGTAATGACATGAGAGGTGACATAAAATAATAAAATTTACTCATTCCTATTAAAGACATTACGGTTTTTAAATAAATAAACAGTGGCAAATTACGATGCTGGGTAAAGGGCGGCAATCTTTTTGAGATAAAGATTTCATCATTGACGAATAGGCCAGTTAGAAAGGGCGTCTGTTTTCATTGAATTCGAAATCAACTGGAAACTACAAAGAGTAAAGCTGTCATGTTTGTTTACATTAACACTCTAATTACTAACTGATGTCCAAAGCTTAAGTGAGAAAGCCTCTTATTACCATTCAAAGGCACATTAAAGTCTTAATTATATGATTTTATGTTTTCATTTATTCATTGTTTATTGTTTTGGTCAAGGGACTTACTATCACCTGTGTAAAAAGCTCTCGATTTTTCTGACCCGTTTAGTTTACAGATATCTACAAAGTAAAAACAAACCCAGCAAACATTTACACAAATAAACGAAACAAATTGGCCACTTTAGAAAGCCAAGCACTGATAAACTTTTTTAAATCCAAACAAATTTACTCTTAATTGTATTGTTTCAACACTTTGATCACAAATTAATTACGACCTTTAAGTGAAGGAGTCACAGGATCACCCGTAGTAGACAAGCGCAACGCAAAAAAAGATTTCAGAAAAACATCTTTTTTTAAAAGCTGTATTCAAGTTCGGTGGGTACCACCAGCAAACTATTTTGAACAATCAACAAGAATTTAATTGACTGTGTTGAAATTCAGAACCTTGTAATTATACAAAAATACATGATTGCAGCTAAATTTAGAAGAGGCCAATTATTTTGCTTTCATACTTTTAATAAGTCTGAGATTCTTTAGCTAATTTGATACAGAGATCGATAACAACCTGTTTGTTACAGAATTTAATTTTTTATAATTCTGTTGAAGATCTATTTTGCTAGTGATGCTATATAGCACAAATTCTGCGAACTACTGTAGTTTCCCGCTGAAAAGTAATTGTTCCGTCATCCCCCCAGATGGAAACTTTAAACTTTTGAGGATGGTGTTTCGTTGTGCATTGCTTTTGCTCTCGTTTTGTCAAGGAACTTTTATGTCGTGAATGGGTTTGCACATACATTGATCTAACATTGTATGTTTTTTTTAATTTTTGGCATTCCAATAAATAGTTTGCTAAATTCTTATAGAAGAAAGAGTTGCTAAAAGTAGTGCTTTGCATCTCTTCTTTTCCGAAAGGGGGAAACGAAAAGTTTCAAAAATGGGCGAGGAGAAATCAACTAAAAAGCTCGACAAATACTGGTTCTTATGTAACGTTAAAGTCACTGGAAGTCAAAGAAGGCTGCATTAAGAATAAATATTTTTGGAGGAGAGTTCAGATTGGGATAGAATAGATTTTTAAAAGAAATAAAAATTTTGGAACTCAGAGGAAAAAATCTTGGAGAAACGTAAGATGTTTAATATTTCTTTCTCTCTCTCGTTCCCAAATTACTGTCAGATTGTTTGCTGCTTATCTTCAGCCTCTGATCACCGGAAACTCTGGTGGCTCTAGATGCAAACTACTAAAAAGAAACTGGCGCCACCGTAGACCTGTAGAGGTTTTTTTCTCACTTCTTCGATCACTGATTTCGCAACCTGGCTAATTCGTTGATGTTTTGCACCTGCAAAGTTTGTTTTTGTCGATCAACGAAATAGGAATGAATCATTCAGCACCAGAAACACTTCGATTAAGCAGAAAATTAATTAGCAGCTTTGTAATTGCAGGGATAATTATTATCTAATGGGCTTCGCTGTGAGTAATTATAGCGGATAATATTCTTTCTATAATGAATCATATCTTACTTTGACAAGTTAGCAAGAACACATGATTGTTATTTTTACAAGCCTCAATTAAATAGTGTGGTGTGAAGTTCTCCGTATTCTTGAAAAACCTCTGACCAACAAAGAACTAGGTATGTTACTTCATGTATAACATATTGGTTTCTGCTGCACAAGGCCATTTGAAAAACTGTTTTTGGGCTCCAAGCAATGAAAAAAAATTGTTTACTAAGCTAAAGTTTTCTTTTTTGCTCAGGTACATAAGCTCACGATCTATTTGCTTACGAATCTTTAGTACTGTTGAGCCGCGGTGACGTTTAGACAGCGCGACCTCGTCGCGTAAACATGGAGACATCCAGAGGGGAGCCTTACCACGGTACCCCTAGAGCGAACCAGCGGCTATTTCTTTGCACAAGCTTTCTGCCTGCATCAAGCAGAGTTGCTGCGACGACCGTTTTTCAATTGTTTTATGAGACTCGACTTGGGAATTGAACCCACGCCTACTGGCTAAAAAACGCTCGCTCAAATCATGACACTCGAAGACAGCTTTGAGGATGCAGGAAAATGCAATGGTGTGCAAAAAGTAGCGCCTATATGCGAAAGAAGCCAAAAATGCTAAGCATTAAGACTAAAATTGATAATTGTAAACCTTGAGTGGAATTAACGAGAAGGCTAGAAAAATTTGTGCTCCCAATGGAGGTGAAATCTTTAGATCAGAAGTTCTCAACGAGTGGGAAAAACGGAGGTTGGAGAGGAGGAATTAGAAATGATCTTTAGGCAAAAGTTCCCAAACGGGGCGTCGCTCCGTTTTGGTTCATTGTTTTAAGGATGAAGATTGAAGAAGATTGGAGAAATTTTCTTTGTCTATCCGTTTGTTAAAAATGAACCTGTGTCGCTTCGATCTTTTTTTGAAATTCAATTTAAGTAGAAAACTTTTTTGCCTCCATTTCTGCTTTGATGACTTTTTCTAAGACCTACTTATGTACAGTCAGTAGCAAAATAATAAGACCACTAGTGAATTTCGCAAACATGAAGGTTTAAACTGCCATTTTTAGCTATAAACTAGGATCCAATGATAAAGAAATTACAAACAGAAAAAGTGAATACTTAAAAGATCTTTTGTTAAACGGAAAACCACATTTTCAAACAAACGAGTCGATATTTGTGATTCAGACGTTCTGGATGGTATTTTTGAGACTTTTAAACTATTTGGATGCTTACCTGCAACACTTTCCCTCAATTTAGTTCACAAATTTTTGATGGGATTCACAGGAGGACAGTTCCCAGGCTCACCAAAAACTTTGACTAGTTTTTTGGCAAAAAACCTAAAACTTTGGTACAGGACATGAGAAGCCATCATGCACAAATGTATCGCACTAATGCACGTTCATGCGAATTTCTTGCTTCTTCGTTAAAGCATCAAAGTTTTAAAAATCATTCATTGCCATGCTACGAGGAAGAAAGTACAAACTGCTGTCCATGTAGCTGACGTAGCGCTTCAAACCATGAAACTTGGTGGGTGTTTGGGGGTGGCTGCATGGAAGCAATCGTTCTGGCGATTCGTTCGTTTTTATACCTGGGTTGAATCAATGGCGGAGGCAGTAAAAATAATTGAAACTCGATTGTGATTGTGCATGATAGAGATTTAGTAAGAGCTGAAGTGAGCAATGACGAGAAAAAGATTTTGCACCGCTGCTTTGGATTAAACGTTTTTGTGTTAAAGGCATTGCGCTTGTTCAAATATGATTGACTCAATGGAATGCGTTGAGTAGGCAATATGATCTATTTTGTTTCAACTGAACATCTACTCATATTTTTGACAATTACTGGGACCCCTGGGACATGACAGCAAAATTGCTTTAGTGTAGCATTTTTTGAACTGAGGTAAGGGGTAAAATATACACTATTGGGGTAAAATTATTAATTCTGCCCCATGGCTGGGCAAACCGTACCCAAAAAAAAACCTTAAACTTAAAAATTTTATGCTTTGGGTGAAAATTTAGTAAATTGCAGTGCTGAAGGTGTAAAAAGTGGAAAGAAGTTTAAAACCATTGCTCTGGTAATGTGCTAGATGCAGTTCGCCTGCGACAACTGACATTCATTTGCGGCCTGAAAACTTCTCCCAAAAAAATTTTGACGACTTGAAGAACACTTCGTTTTGATTTGAGGTCCTGTTTATGGCGAAATAGAAAGTAGACAATAATCGTGTCTTAGAATTAAACGATAATTGTTTTACAATGTGATGAAAAAGAGAGCAATTTGCAGCCTCTTTCACACAAAAACTAAGCAACCGTAGTTTGTTTAAACGTTCTATTTTGTTGGTGAAAAATACGCTTTTATCTTTTCTTTAATTGCAACTATTATACCATCAAAGCAAAGTGACTGAGCGATCGGCAAGCTTACGCAGGAGCTGTCCATTTTATAGAGCAAGATTTTCAATTTTATCTCTTGCTAGAGTGGTGAGAATTCTTCGATAATGCCTGTGATAACCTGTTTTATCTTTGGAATTGCGAAAAAAATTTTGCTAATTTGTAGCGATTGCAAGGATATCAACAATATTTTTTCAATGTGTAACTGTGTGAGAGTAATTTTGATCCATCATAAGCTAAAATTGGGAAACGAAATTATTAAATTGTGCATATATAACGCCTGTTAATAATTCAAAGACTACCATTTGAAATGTAGTGCGGCCTCATCAAACACTTTCACTTAAATTACTGAAAAGTGTTAAACAGTGTAGTGTTGAAAACACCATAAAGTGTGGCGTGAAATAGCAAAATATCAAAATAACAATCGGACATTTTACTAGCAATAAAAATTAAAAAGACAATAGAACTCTTTAATTCCCTTTTTGTATCGCGAGAAGAAAGGACAGTACCGCGGTCATCCAGCAGCAATTGACTGATTAGAAACAAAATGCAGATCTAACACCTCAGAAGTATGGCTGGTGATGCTCGAAAAAAGCAAAAATTAAAAGATGGGAATACACCATTAAAAGAAATAACGCTCGAAGTTTATGACACAAGCAATTAAGATATAGACTTCAGTGAGATCCTCTAATTGGAGCACTCATTGGAGTATCGTCATTTGTGAGCAATTAAACAGCGCAAAAAACCGGCGAATATGAGCCGCTAATTACGCAAAGCTCGTTACTTAGGACGTCCACGTGGTCGCAACTCAATAAAACGTAAAGTTTATAGCTGATTTGTTCGCTTCAAACGCTAGAGAATTGGTGAGAACTGAAACATTAATATACAATTTCATTGCACCATAAATATACTGGCCTATTCCGCGTTATACTTAACGCAGGTTGGATTGTGGATATTTTCAAAGATTTTTTGAGCAAGCAAATAGTTCTAAAGCAAACTCCAAGTGTCTGAACTAAATAACTTTCACCAAAAAATATTTAAATGCAATTTGGAAAGGGTTTGAACCTAGGCCTATTTAGGGGAATGACAGCCCATGGTCTCACATGTCATAAAGGTCCGGTCACCCACCATATTACTGATTACAAATTTGTTAGCATGGTTTCCCGTTCTATTTTTCGACAAAAACTATCGGACACAATTGAAATGCTGGTGCCGAGTATTATTGTTCGAAAGTAAATAAATTCTGTGTGAAAACAAGTCAAATTTCAAATTCTGTACCATAAATTCTGTGTGTTTCCAAAACAATTTCATAGTCCACTGCTAGCGGTGGGCAACAGATGGCCCTGTGTCTTTCAAGAAGAACCAAACAACATCAAGAGAGAAGCCTTGCTCTTTTTCACTCTTTTTTTGCATCTGTGCAAACGACTGTTTTACCATTTAACGCTTCACCGTGTCTATATAGTGAAGCTGCTCACCGAACATGTCGTGAGGGGCAACTTTTGGGCCTAGAACAGTACGTATTGTTGGTGGCGGGGTGTACCACTCTGTATTTTTTACTGGTTCGAAATAGATTGCATCATCCTGGCCTGATTTAGATTAGGATTGCAGTGCAAATTATTAGCGTTTCTAGAAGTGAATTAGTCTTTTTGGGAAGGGGGGCGATATATGTGCTTCGCTCTTTACCTTTCGCAATTTTGACAGATGAACTTTTTTCAGTATATCGATTTTCTAACTCCCAATTTCGTCAAACTGTGCCAAATTTTTGTTTGTGGCTTTTTTTTGTAACTGATTCGTGTAAAAACATCTTCATTCCTTGATCGAGTTCAAAAATTTGGTGAGTCATGGCGCTTGAGCCCCCCTAGCGACGCCCAGTGTGAATAGAAATAAAACCGCTTTATTTCAAGGAAAAGGAAAAATAAATGAAGCAGCTCTGTTTCACTTCCTCCTGGATCTGCAGAGTCATATCCGGCATTATGTGCCGAAGAAATCGAAGCTTTGAAAGTGGCGAAATTTCCGCTCCACATGCGAGCTAAATCCGACCATTCCCCTTCGCAATGATTTTTATTAAACCATCTAATTTTTCGTACTTTGAAAACATATGATATCAAGATATTTTTTGTTGTCAAATTTGACTTGGCACAACAAAATGTTGGGAATGATGACCATAAGATTATTATAACTTCACTTTTTTAATTTGTTTGCAGCATTGTGCACACGAACATGGCGCCGAATCAAAAACAGCTTATTTAACTTCACTTATTGGCTATTAAAGTGGTAATTTGCTTAATTGCAATTCTTTTCTTCAAAATTTCCATGTTTCATCAAATCATTTTGTTAAAAACACCACTACTTTCTTACGCCTAATTGCTGCTTCAATTTACGCTGTCGCGTACGAAAAGTTTTTCACTCACGTGAAATTGGAATGGTTAATAGTTGAAACAGCGAAAACGAGAGAAAAAAGCATAGATTATGAAAAATATATCCTCACACCGGTGTTGGCAGACGAAAAAACGAAAGCTAGCGAGTAAGGTGTTACGTAATTGCGAGTGTTAAAATAAAAGTTTTGGAGTATAACAGTAGTTTGAGAGTGAAGTTTAACGATATTTAAAGTACAGCAGTTGCTGCGTCCGAGCTGTAGGCTCATCAGTCATGAGGCTTCATTTTGAAAAACCTTGATAAATATAGATTTACGAAGCTTCTAACGTTTGCTCCTAGTAACAGTTGTGAAGCGTTGTAGTCAGTGTGGTTTGTAAAATCATCCTCGTACTGATGATTGCAGAAAAGGACAAGAGTACAAATAAAATTGAGCATGATGGTTTGGTAACGCTCTTAAAACTTTGCTCTACGCAGGTTGTAACCTTAACCTAACTTTTGAATGGAGAGTAAATTATTGTACACCTAATCGATCATCTTCTAAGCCTAGGCTATAAGTATGTCATACCGATTCTTGCTATGCTGGGTATTGATATGAAACTTTGTATATTTTTTAACAGTTTTAATTTTTAAATCAGTTCATAAGCTGTGTATTGTTTTGTTATTTGATGGGAATGCTTCTCAATCAAACGCATCCGTCAGTCTCCCCCACTTCGAGAGCGTTTCTAAACAAGTCCAAAACAAGTTTTGATATTGCGTCTCTTGTCTCTTCAGAAGCGGAAGAACTTTCAAAGGACATGTCTCCTCTCAATATGTCCTCTCCTGATGAGCGAATTAAAAAAGAAAAAAGGAATAAATTTACCTTTGACGAACGTTGGCATCCATACAAAGACGCAAGTCATCACTGCACTGAAGAGGCTAAAGTCAATGAGTACCACATTCATAAAAAATATTATCGGCATCAGCGGAGCAAGGACGATCCTTCTCTGTCTCCTATTTCTCCAAATTTGGAGTCACCTAGACTAGAAAAAACCGAAAACAAGTCTCCTGTTCCATTTTCTCAGCAAAACCTAGCAAATATCCCAACGTCAAGTTTTCAAACTTATATTCCTGATAGTCAACTTTTGAAGGCAATGGCTGCAGGAGTATTGCAATTTCCGTTTCCGCGTTTTGGACAGATTCCACCTTCAATGCATCCTCTCACTTCTCTTCCTTCAACTCAAGATACTGAGAGCCCTGTCTTTACTTCTGATACTGTCCCATCCCCTTCTAAACCTTCCCCAGTCCGCAACACTCCTTTAAACCCCTCCGAAAACGCAACTAAAACCTCTACCTCTCCTAATTCACGTTCAAGTGTTAGCCCAAAAATGCAAAGCAGTCAATCGCCAGATTTTTCCACCAACCAGAATGTAACTAGCGCACAGTCTCCCCTCCTTTCCACCGGAACTAATCCAGAGTTGGACTGCTATTCTCGCCAAGCTCTTCTTCAGGCTGCCGCAACCACTCCTGGTTTTCCGCCAACCAGTCCTATTTCTGGATTGCCCAATCCATTTGTCCCACCATGTTTTCCACGATTACCAACAACTCAATCTGTTGGATCTTCTGCTTTTGATCCTGCTTCAAACATGGCACTTGGAAACCCATTTTGTCCTCCTCATTCTCCTGCAGCAGGGTACAATCCATGGCTTCTCCGTCAGGCTGCAGCAGCCGCCTCCGTTCGCCCTTTTCCGCCTCATTTAGCTGGTGAGTTAGTTATGGTGTGCGTCGTTTGTGATAAAATTTCGGTTAAGAGGTAATCTTTTCATACCGCAAAGCCGCAAGAATCAGCATACGAAATAGGCTGTATGTTGAAGCTTTCATATTAAATCTAAACGTTTCCAGGTCTTGATGGCAATGTTAATGAGCCGAAAACGTTTGAATTCAATTTTTGATTGCTCAACTGTAGGCTTACTCAGAGTCTGCTCATTCTTACAGATTTGTAGTCTATGATTTCGGTAGCTGTATGGTAACAGAACAGTTGTTCATTGCCGAATTGCCGACATCTGCCCCTGATCTGAGCATCTCGAAAAGCTTTTTAGCCAAACAGCTACGCTAAAACATAATACCTATTAATTATCATAACTGCAATGGCAACCAAACGATTAATAGTATTTTTTCCATTGATAAATACAGCAGCGCATATATTATCATCAAACAGTTGCATCCATTTATTGTAGCCACCATACAAAACGTGTTCCAATTCATAAAGGCTGCCCTATTGAAATGCAAGTCCAAAAACTTAACCTTGAAAATTGATAATTACTCTTTTGCAACTTTTCCTATACATGATAAAAATCAGTTGGAGATGACCCGATCGAAGTCCGAATTTAGCCGGAATTGCATGCTATTTTTGCGGCGCTTTTGCACTGCATTCACGTCGCTGAAGTTGTTAAATGCATGAGACGCCATTTTAAAAACTAGAACTATGGAAAACAAATTTAGTTTTGTAATGCAAGAGGCTAGCGATGCACATAGCAAAACTGCAGACAGTGACACTGTTTCGACCTATCAGGTCTCTTCAGTGTTCTTTCTTCAAATTTAGTTTTCTTTCGGCTAAAAATCAGGCTAATTTTGGAAATTATTTCAAAAGTTGGCGGGGGGACGATAAAAAATCATAAAGAGGTAAAAAGCATTTTAACTATTTAAGGAAAGTAAAAAAATACTCTCTATAAAGATGCTTTATGTTTATGAGGAGTGAGCATTATGTTTTTCCAAGAGGACAAAACAACATAAGTTTCTTTTGACTAAGATTATAAAAGATTAATAAGATTTGTGATTTGGTTTGCGTAATATGACGTTACAAGCTGGTGAGCTTCGTTGAACATTAAAGTCGTGATATCTGTATTTATTCGTAAGTTCAAAGAGTCGCGTAACTAGGAGGATATTTATAGTGATTTAATTTAACAACATTACTATTTCATTTACGTTAGTAATTAGCAAAAAATAACTCATGAATTTGTGGTGATAGAAATTTAAATCAAACTCAATTTTACAACTTTAGTGATAATTAGATACTACATGGGCTTAAGTGGGTATGTTCGCTGTTATACAAAAACGACCAACTCATGTTTTTTTTGCATCATTGCATGAACTGGCCATAAGCGAAGGAAAATCTTCTAGATTGAAAAAAACTTTTGTAAATTGCTTGCAGTGTGAAAGCTTAAATATGAGATCAATATTCAATTTAAAACGTATGTCTATCCCATTTTTTGCGCTGAGCTTTGTAATAGGACTTGAAAGCTGAAGAGTTTGTGATTGGTGTTTTTGAAAAATCAAGAAGTTACTTGTGCTGACCTGCGCAAGGCCATTTCACAAAAATGAGAGAAGATTTTGAGACTTGTTCCAAGGTTCTTTTTATCATCTAGCATTTGTAAATTAAGTTCAGTTCATATTTCAGCTTAAAGCTTTCAACACGTTTGCAAACATTTTTTAAAAATTTTGGTCTTTCCTTAGTTTTCCCGCCTTTTATTCATTTGGTCCAAGGAGCACAAAGTGGCGTTGCAATCAATAAGTTGTGCGGTCGAGTACGTACATTTGAAGTTGAACCTTCCCTCCCTCCCTCCCCTCCTCCCTCACAAAAAATAGGTCTTTTACAGTTACATGAACAAAAAACTTAGTTTGAACAAAGCTGTAACCTAAATTTACAGATTAGTATTCGCAAAGTTGAACTCCCAAAAAAGATCTTGGCCTTTTCAAGAACGGAAAAACAACCTCAATTCGAACAAAAATATTGCTCAAGTTCGCAAAGTTATTCTGCGTTTGACTCGCAAACAATTTTGAACTGTCATGAAGTCGGCAATGTGCCTCTAGTGGTGAAAAGTTTCCCTATTTTAGACCATCAATATGGGTTTGAGTCCGAAAAAAATTTAGTATCACTACTGAAAATATTTTACAATTTCGAGATACCGAAACTAAGTATTTGGCGATGAAATTACCTTAAATTGACCAAATCATAATGGTATTTTAGCTTTAATAGGCGAAAGTACAAAATGCATGGCAATTGCTATGACTATTAACAAGCTGTGAACACCTGGCAAATGAGGCTTTGTCAAAAAAGACAATCTAAAATAAACAGTACCGCTTGATATCTTGTTTTCAAATCATCAATTAGGCCAAATCATTGAAGCTAAAAACTAAATATCTCAAAAAAGCAATCACAAACGCTTTATCTCGTTTTAGATCAGCTTATTTGGGCTTTGATCTTTACAATTGACCTCAATTTTCTAAACAAATACAAGCGAAGTCGTTTATGTTGTATCACACATTTTAAACGAAATCATTAGGCTTTTTCAGATGCTAATCTAGGCCATTATTGGATACATCTTTTTTATCAAACCTATTATTAAAGACCTGTATGTTTTAAGTGTGAATTTATTTGTTATTTCAACTATAATACCAGTTGGAATATCTCTGAGTGCTAACACGACTTTTTGAATTTACATAACACAAGTAGAATGTGATCTATACCAGAATAACACCAAAATAATTTTTGCATTTTGCGCCAATTTTTTCTTGGTTTCACCAATTGAAATCAGTTGTTCGTAAGTCACGTGACGTCTATACCGCTTGCTTCTGCCATCTCTTTTTTTGAAAATAAATTTCACTCATATCATGCAAAGAACAACAAAATTTTCCAGTGAAGCAGGTTCACAAAGCTGTCTCTCCAAGTGGAGAATCTTGGCTGCATCCTACGTGCTGAGTTCGCTGCTTGACAGCGCAGCAACAAATCGAACTTACAAATCTGTTTTGTTTTCCAGACCCGTTGTTTCGAGCCCGATTTGGCTTTTTCATGTCTAATCCGTTTCAAAGGAAACCGAAAAGGATCCGAACCGCCTTTACTCCTGGTCAGCTTCTCCGCCTTGAACACGAGTTTGACAAGAATCACTACGTAGTAGGGGCTGAAAGGAAGCAGCTTGCCAGCAATTTGAAACTGACGGAGACCCAGGTAGGTGATAAGAGAACAGATAAGATTTTATAAAGAACAAAACATGTTTGAAAAACGGTTCGCACTTTCAAAAAACGATCTGAACCGAGTTGGAAGTTTTTGTTGTTTGTCATCTCTGCTCAACAATATCACGTGATAATAAACAAACTTCTGTTAATATTCAGCTGGATTTCCGAAATTGCATATAATGGCCTTTAAGGGATCTACAAATATGTTTTCCCCGAAAACATTAACATTTTAACTTTGTTTCAATAAATTTTTTGAAATGAGCAACTGAACTAGTGTGTATGGTCACAAAGAGTATTTACCAAGCGGTTTATCCATTTTGCCTTACGTTTGCCAGCAGTTCAACAAAGTTTAAACAAATTGTTTTCTTTCAAAACAGGTCAAGGTCTGGTTCCAAAACCGTCGTACGAAGTTCAAGCGTCAAAGAATCGAAGACAAGAACACCAGCAAACGGGAAAGAAGCGAATCGGTCAGCTCTGAGAAAATGAACGTTCACAGCAACAGCGTTGATGATGCAACGCTCTCTGAAGATGAAATAGAGGAGGAAGATGCGGAGGAGGAGGAGATGATGGATGAAAACCTATCATTTCAACATCAGTATCATCAAGCCGCTGGCGCTATGCTTACCGCTGGTTATCAAAATCAAGAAGATATTAAAACTACCTGTATATCATAAATGTATGTTTTTTAATTTAAAGAGCAAGCAAATCTATAGCTGCCGATTTCTTCTTTGCAAATTTGAACGGCATGCTCTTGCGTATTTCAAAAATACGCTCAAATTTCAACGAGGCATAATGAGCCCAATAAACAAACCAAAATAACCCCTACATACCATACGCTTTGCGAACAGGCGTAACTGCACCTACTCCAAAACTGCCAAACAACAGGCTTTGATGATTCAAAGCTCGACGTGTGAATATATTCGTTGTCTCTTCAAAATAAATTTGCGTCTGTTTTTGACATGATTTGTGTGGCGTTTAAAAGTGTGTGTCAACCAGTCTATCTGCCTATTGTGTTTTAATGCGTTCATAAAGAGCATCAACAAAATTTGAATTTAATATTCGTTTACATGGCAGTCGGTTTGATTTGTTTTATTCAGAGCTTTGTAATATTTTTCATCATTCAGTAACAATGATATAAGCCTACTACACCATTATTGCCTATAACTTTTATTAGGCTATTGAATGTTGTTAAGATTGTATTGGAAAAATGGAAGAAGGCGAATTTTTAAAATAGGGAAAAATCATTCGTTTTCACTGTACCGTATCCCTAGTCGATTGCCGTTTTTCTTCTTTCTAAATTCACACCCATGAAGCGGAAAAAGAAAAGAACAGACCCCCGATTCTTTTTGACTAGTTCCAATAAAATTACAGAGGCCTGTCAATAATCTACTTCAAATAGTAAGGGTTTTAAACTTTTGGGTTCTCCGTCTCCCTTCTCCACAAGGAATTCTCTTCTAAACGTTTCACAGGCCACTGGGATTATTTTCAACAAAATTTTGTTATGCTATTCAAGTGTTTGCGTTGTTATACCCTGTGTTGGAATACGGTATAAAAATAAACTTTTTTATCTCAATGTTGTGTTGGAAAATTATGACTGTTATTTAAACGAAAGTTTCATTGTAAAATAAATTTTAAAAAAATATATTTTTAACCGAATTAAAAATAGTAGCTCGATTTCACAAGACGCAACGTAAAAAGTTATTTTAAACCGAATGATAGAACATAATTAGAGATCTTTTTACTTTAGGACACCTGAAGGATTTTTCTCTTTCCATTTATCAACCCTCCACAAATGCGATTCTGACTAGTTGCGTTCTTGACCCAGAGAGACTGTTTTTGCCACTCTAGTATACACGTTTGTAGGAAAATTTTTTTTGTCATCAAAACGGTGGAGTTGTAGCTTGAGCGAACGGGACCGCACTTTTAGCACAACTAGACGAATCAGAAACTCTACAGCCATAAATAGAAAAAGCTGCCTTAATGTAAAGCGTGAGAATCTTAACATTTTCAATTATGAGCTTGCGTGGACATTTCATACATTTTTGCTATTTTTGCGGCCTCTTTAATTATGCATGGATGAGCCAGCAGTTGCTTTGCCGTTAAGAATCTCTTTTCACTTAGCTGCTGCTTAAACGGGTAGAAAATTTTAGTTATAAGTTTATGCGTAAACAGCTGGTAGGTCAAAGCTTCCCAACTTCCTTTATAATCATGAAGATAAAATCTTGCGGCCTGCTAAACACAAAACAAAGCATAGCATATTGACTACGGTTGTGCCACGCGAATGTGTTTATTTTTTGCAGCTAATGCATCCAAAAATTAGTTTTTGAATAACCCAAAACATCTAATAACTTCGAAACAGTTTTCAATTAGATAGAAAGGGAAAGTTTTAAACATGATCTACCTAATACAGTGCTACAAGTTTGCCCATGTAATGACATATTTAAAAAATCCTATTTTTTAAAATCAACGATTTTAATACACTGATCACAAAAACAGCTGCAACACATTGGAAAAGATAAATCACATGATATTTTCTCAATGTTGAATATGAAACCCTTCGTTTTCTTTATTGAAGGCCTTAAAAAGATATGGAAACCAAAACAAGGCTGGTTTTTGATTGTTTGTCATCAATATCAATTAAAAAAAACGATAACCTGTTATAAATTCTAATTACCAAAAAATTACTAGTCTTCAAAAATGCACCAATTGTGAGCAACAGATGAGCTTCCATAGAGTGGTATTAATCTCGTAGTTTAATTTTAACAAAATTTCGCTTTTATAAAAGCTAGACCACCTCATCGAAAGCTTAAGATTGCGTTTCAGCAATTATCTTTAATTGAATTGCGCTTTGTGATTTAATAATGAGATATTGTTGAACAAAGCTTTGTTTATGGGTGGTCGTAACTGATTGGTTTGTTCAACAAATTTTTGACTAGTTTTTCAATTTCCTCACCTTCTTATTTATAAAGACTAGCATAAAAGCAAAACATAGAACTTGAGCTACGCAGTTTACTTAGATGCACGATGTTCACTAATTTTAAAGTTGTGGCATTTGTTGTTGTTGAATGTCGCTACGTGCTCTGGCCATTTGAAGTCCATCGGCTCAGCCAATTAAGTTTCGTATTAAGCTTTGACATTAGCCTTCTTTAGCCTGCCGCAATCTTTGAGAAGTTTATTTCATCATGGGCTACCTTTCAGTCTAGGTTCTATAGCATCATAACTAAATTTGTCTTGCAGCCAGTGACTCTTTTTAGTAGGTAAATTATACGCCTGTGATGAAACTGGTTTTTTCGTAATCTTTATGGGTTTCTGCTTTTTCCGGATTTGTTGTGAAGTCGAGGTTTCTGACATGAAAAAGACAGAGAAAATATAGGATTCGGTTTAATTAGTGCCTCTTAAATCCGTGTACGACAAATCTTTGACATTCTATTTGAAAATGATCTATTTAGACATGATTTAAACTCTTTTTTCAAAGCTAATTCTTACTTTTTAATGCGAACAACAACTTCAACTACAGTTTTACAGCAAAATTATGTTTTTCAAAGTCAAGATTGACAAGTAGCTTGTTTATGGCAAGAAGATTGGCTTAATTACGATTATAGATAAATAGCATAAAATGTTAAAACTTTATAATTAAAGTAATTAAGTCTACCGCATCAGCAGAAAAAAGTTTACTTGCCAAAGCGACTTACGATGGCATGAGCGGCTGGCTTAATCAGAAAAACACCAACCTCTGGTTTCTCCTGAGTCGAACTTGTAAACACAAACAACACTACGTGTGGGTAGAATCGACTGTTTAAAAAGAATTGCAGAGGGTTTCAGTATTAAACGAAATGTCTCAATGTGCTTAAAGTCATTTGAATTCTTCTTTTTGATAAGAACATAAACAACATTAATTAAGTTTAGTGGAGTCGGATCTATATGCAGTGCTAGATGATTTGAATCAGTGCACCATAATGAGTGGGGCGCGACCATCTTGCTGAACGGTCGCGAAGCGCTAGCAAATAGTGCAGTTGCGTTCCTAAAAGTTAGCGTTTAAGGACAAATTCTTGTTTGATAAGCCTAAGCTTTTTTTTGAAATCGACGACTCGTGGAGAGTACTTCGTACCTCGAAACTAAACCGTGAGTCTTTTTTCCGGTAAAAGTGGACCGTGAGTTGCGAAAGATTAAGAATGGCTTCTGTACTTGAATTGGATCTTCAAGGTAAGTTGCGCAGTATACATGTTTGTACGTTTTTTGTCCGGTTTTGAACTTTCTTTATTCTCAAGAATTTTTGTACAGAAATCTTTTTCTGGTCAGGTATGGTGTCACGCAGTGTAGCATAGCTTGAGAGTGTATCCGTTTCTGGTCCCAAAGTAAGTGCCAAAAGATTTTTGTTTGCAAAGTCATGCACGTTTTTGGTGTGCACTTTGCGGACGAATCGGATACTCGGACAACAAAATATACTGTGAAGTATCATAAAAATACTTTTGCCGATGAAAATATCCATACAAAAATGCTTGAAAGCAAAACACCGTTCAAAACCGGACAAAAAAGTACAAAAACATACACTGTGTACTTCCACCTATATTAGTCTCTGAAGTGCTTGTGGAGTGATACATCTTGTTATCATTTCAATACATTCAGGCTGCGAGCAGCCCCACAGCAACATACTAGAACCAGGTTCTTAGTTGCATTTTGATTTGCAATTGTTGGAATAAAAGCGTTTTAGATTATAGCCTCACTAAATGTTGAAGTAATAACCCAAGTTTGCAAGGTACAATTATGTAAACTTACTGAAATAACTGTTTTTGTCACTTGATTATAGTTAATTACATTCGTTTATCATTACAGAGCATCTACGCATTGTGTAGGGTGCGGCACAGACTAGAAAATACAAGGCTATTGGCGGGTTAATTAAATAAATGAAGTTACAAAACCTATCATCAAATTTATAGTACAATGAAATGACTTTAATAACAGGTTATGGGCTCAGTAGTCTTGTCCGAGCAAAAGCAGGAGCAATTAGGTTTCCACTTGAATCTTTACACGTTTGCAAGCGAAAGGCGGCAAAGTTACAATTATGAGCTTAATTTAAGTTGAAAAATATCTATTTTATCGCTCTTCTGACAACTTTGCCTGTTCTTCAAGGCCAATAGGTCAAGAAAACTGCGAGTTTTAGCAGATTTGCTAAGATTTCACTTGTTTTTTTAAAGAATTTTGTGGGAAAATCATTTCGTCATGCAGCTTTATAAGGTGTCAGTTTCATATGATAACTCCTAATTAATTTTTGTTATTAATTAAATTTAAAGACTCACACTGATAAAACCTATGCTCAATGTATTAAGCTTTTAATTACAATTGTTAAAATATAAATGCTTTTTTCGCAGACTAATAAAGCCATCGATGAATTTCCAAAACTTGTTTTTCAAAAATACATACACTTTGAATGTAGAAATTAACGGATTAATAGCATTGACCACCCAGTACAATAGATGACTTCCGCAATCTATAAGCGCTTTTTCTGCGTGCCATTTCCAAAGTAATGCTGCTGAGTAGCCTATTTATTTCCAATCAGCTTTAATTATTAACCTACGTCGCCAAAAACGGAGTTCGGATGAGCTTTAATACTTGAGCCGTTGCTGGGTTAAGGGGTGGGAGAGGGTTGAAACAGTGGAGCTCTTATTATCTCGTCGCAGGCTTTTTACTTGAGAACATCTCGTGAGTACGAAAAAAATTGTGGGCTCGGTCTTTTTTACGATGATCCACCTGGCTCCTCATAGATCTTAATCTGTCTCTAGTTTGGATCACCACACCATCTTTGCTTTTTAGCGATTTGCTCTTTCCAGATATCTGCAACAAATAATGAGAGAAACTTATGAAAAAATATATGCCTAGAATAAACAGCGAAGAGAAAGCACCAAGGTTCAGTTCCTTCAGTCATTTTTACTGTGGTCTAATTCTGACAGCGAGTTTGTTGAATCTGTTTGTGACGCCACAGTCAGTGGTTATCAGAGAACTGCTATTTTCACACTAGATTTTGGAAAATTTATTCCGGGTAAATTCAAGTCCAGTGCAAATGTAATGATATCCTGCAGTACGGTAACGTACCGCAGCGCAATGTGTCGAAATGCTGAGTTACTTCGCCCGCGTGTATTACATTTTTTTGTGCATTTGAAAAGCTACTTTTCATCAATTTTTCCAGCGTGGTTGTAGTGCTTCCGGAACAAACGCACAACGCCAGCAGTACGCTACTGACAAATCCAAAGTGGGCCTGAATGCAACGTTGTTTTGGATGAAAACGTACTGGCAGCTCATAACGTTTTCTGTGTACATACAAAATTTTCTCTGTGCGAATGCTTGCGTTTTTTACAGAGAGTTATTTGCTCAAGAGAATTGCGGGGTAAATAGCCTGTGCCTCCACGAGGCCACTTAAGGGTTGATTATCTTGATCGTAGTCATGTTACTAGCATAAAAACTGCTAATTTTCAGCTTATTAAGCTAGTAATTATATTTTTTTTCTAACCTTGGTTATGGCGCGTAGATGAAAAACGACCTGATTTTCAAAACAATTTAATAGTTTAACCTATAATTTCAATGAAGAAATGTCTGCTAACTGTAATTACCAGTTAAGTTTAAACAATCAATGTGTCATTACAGTAAGTTTAAGTTAATAGCAGCTTATCGCTAAGTTTCCACGCTTAAGTAAAGATAAATTATATAGTCCGTTAATTTTCACACAAAAGAATCGGGTCAAAGCCAGTAATTACGCTTTCAACTTCTAACTGACTGCTTTGATATTGAAAAGCTTTTTTTTGGCAGTGAGATTTAGTAAAAGAAAACAAAGATTTTTGCCAAAAATCCAAATACCAATAGCAGGGAAGGCCAACGCGCCGTTCCCCAAAGCTTTACTGGTAGACTGCACGTGATTCTGTACTGAAATGACGAGGCAATTAATTTTCTTGAAACTATAGAAAAATTGTTCTTGAACATGGATTAATTCAAATGGCTGTTGCAAGATGTGGCACCGAAATGTCTGCCGTACGCGTCTATTGACGCGTATTATGAAGTACATGTAACAAGGACGAGCGTCTACTAGCCGTGGAATGCCTTGAAATCCTTAGAGGCTTAGACCTTCCCAAGGGTCATCTCGACTCTGCCCAACGAGGTCTGAAATCGCAACACTACGTTGAGGCGATCGTCGATTGGTGCAATTGGATACTCAGTCCGGCCGTCATCGGTCGCTTTTCACGCTTTGTTCTTTCTAAGGCATCTCTGTCAACCCTGCCAGCCACCCTGATTCCTTTTCCCTTTCCCCCTAAACACAGGCTCTTTCTTGCTGTCTTCTTTCCTTTTTTCAAGATCGGCTTGACTGAAAGTGAAATCAAACTTATCAAGAGTTTTTGGAGAAACTTTTCATCTATCCCCGACTTATTTTATTTTCTTCCTCAATGTGGGCCGTTCTACTTGCTTGCATTCCTTAGAACTTTTTCTTCTTTTCTTTAGAACTCCCTTTTTTTGGCGTGGCGCTCACTATTTCCAACTCTCTTATGCTCGGGATTTGACTCTATTCTCCTTCGTCAAGGTAATGTCTTGCTCACTTTTGACTCTCTTCCAAATGACAATGTTAACATTTGAATTGAGGCTCTGTCCCGTTTCTTTTTAAATATGTGGGTTCCCCCGTCTTTGCTTATTGTTGCAATGAAATCGTACTTCATTTGTTGGCAGATCCAGTTTGTTCTATTTTTACACTGAATCCTGGGTAATTTTACATGCTCCGTTGGTCAACAGCTCAAAAAAATATACCAGTCATATTCTTGTTCGGTCCCTGCCTTTCCTTTCTTTTTTACCGTCACTTCTTCTCGCGCCCTTTTTTGAACATCTGGCAGGAACTATTCCTTCTCGTCATCCATACTTTCAGAATGCAATGCGTCCCCGGTCACCTTCGGAACATTGGCATGGCAGATATACTAGCCATACGGGAAGCGCTACTTTAACCATCCGCATCCTACAGCTTCTTGCAGTTTCTTTTTTCTTACCACTTCTGTTTGCTTATCTTTTCTCTGACTAGAGACATACTGTCTCCTCGGCATTTTTGATGTAAAATTTTTTTTCAGTCCTCACTGAAGAACTTCCTCTTTTTCGTCATTCTTCGTTTGTCCCCTCTCGCCTTCGGGCAAAACAAAATCAGTCTTCTTTTGACAGCTTACCTCTCCAGAATTAATAGAATTTAAGCTTATGGTGCAGCATCTGCGGTCACTCCGTTCGAGAGACTTCTCATCTCATTTTGTTTTGTCCTGTAACGAGCTTATGACGCGGTTTTGTCTTCGGCAAATCATTTCCTTTGCGCGATCTATTTTCCAAGCAATAGCTTGGCACTTTTTGCTCCACAGATTCCTTTATTTCCCTATCTCCAAAAAGAGATTTAGCAACAAAAACAGCTCTTTGAGTGACTTTGCTACGTATCGCTGGATCGCGAGCTAATAAAAAAGTTTATGGTCAACCTCAATGGAATGAACGTTGGCTACTCCAAAAAAGTGTTGAAAATATTGCTCAAAGTAATGTTTTCCACTGGCTCGGAATGAAAAACACCACAATTTGCAACTGCATCAGTACATTTACTCAAACAGTTCAATTTAGTTACGTCAATACCCGTTTACAGCAACTTTTAATACTTCCTGGTTCTGTGTTGAAACTGCAACCGACGACAGATTTCAGCCTTGAGACATAAAGGAGGTATCTCTTTTAACTGTCGTTGGTCCATAATTCCTTTTGGCAATATGTTGAAACTAACAATCTCATTGGTTAGAATCACTGCAATGGATGTGCTGGTGGCAGCCAATCATTATTTCAATGCTTATGTGGCATTTTGAATGTCGACCTAGCCTAATGAAACCATTTTTTTTAGGCTAGTTTATTTCACTGTGTTGTGTTTTTTTGTTCTAACTTGTTGTTGTGTCAGCTGCGATAGTCGGGCTACTGATGACAATAGTTGAACTTCCAAGTTCAATACGCCTAACTTGCAAATGTTGTTTTGTTTTTTCATTTACTATTGGTACATTTTTTTAATACAGCTTTGAAAAAAGCTGTTTGAGCCATAAGCTTTTCGTGACGCTCTCATCAGTGGCGGTATCGCGTCAAAAGGGAAGATCTACAGTGAGTAAGTGTTTTATGTGGTTAATTTGAACGTTAGGCAATCAAGATAAGCCAATGATGGCTCTGATATTGTAAAGTCCGCCAAAGAAAGATTTCGCAATAGCGAAAGTTAGAGAAAACGCAGCAGGAGGCCAAATGTTACGATTATCGAAAGAGTTTGAGAGCGCAAACAAACTCCTTCGGTCTGCACAAAACCGGGCGCCGGGTCTTGATATAAGCAGCCTCTAAGAGATTAAGGTGAGCTGTGTGCTGTGGCGAGGATTGAAAACCGCTCGTTATTATAGTTTAATGCACATTGATCATTTTCTAAAAGATGTTGACTAATGACAGAGTCACAATCCGGTTTGGTGTCATTTCGTTTGCACGATCTGTGTGGTTGAGATCGGCGTAGACGGGTCAATTGTTGTCTTTACCATTGCGGAACATATTGCTTGATGCGATCCTGTAGTCGTTGAGATGTTCGCCCTAGGTACCGACTATCACAGTGGCACTTGTATTCATACATGACAAAGCTTTTCTGAGTGGTAGGTAGAACATCCTTGCTGGCCACTGGCAGCATGCGCTTTGACGTAAAGATCATGCGGGTGCTGACGGAACCATAGCAGCTTTCCACGGCGGTTTTGACTTCTTTTTCCAAGTTTGTGGTGGCCTTACCTATCCAAGGGACCCTCAAGTACACCGGGCACTTTTCTGGGCCGAATCGCTTAAGGGTAGAAAACTGAGCGATATTCTTGGCGATCTGAGCGTTGATGACGTTTTTAGGATAGCAATTGTCCAGTAATATTTTCTTGATCCCTTCTATTTTTCCGTTGAATCTACGCTTGGTGCAAATCATTAGGGCTCGATGCACTGATGTAGATATTAGACTTATTTTACATTTCAGAGGACTAAAGGACTCCCAACGTAAATACTGGCCGGTTAAAGTGGATTTCCGGTATACGCTGGTTTCAAAGCCAATATCTGTTCTTTCGACGTAAACATTAACCCCTCCGCGTCGCTTATCATCATATGATGATGGCGAAGAGAACGCCGCTCATCCTCATATGATGATTTGCCGGCTACGGCGAAATGCGTGTATTTAAAGCTCGCTTGGGAGAGATCTTCCTTTCCTTTTTGACATCTCTCTTCAATACACGCATTTCGCCGTAGCCGGCAAATCATCATATGAGGATGAGCGGCGTTCTCTTCGCCATCATCATATGATGATAAGCGACGCGGAGGGGTTAAGAAACGGTAAACATTTTCCTTTCTCTTTTTCAAAGGTGAATTTGAGGGATGGATGAAGGCAGTTGAGTTTGGTCAGAAATTCATCTGCTTCAGCTTCGTGATCGAAGATGGCAAACGTGTCATCAGCATATCTGAAGTATGTTGGATGATTCTGCTTTTGAGAAAATAACTTTTCTTCATAATATCCAACAAAGATGTTAGCCAAAGCCGGACCAAGTGATGATCTCATAGCTACTCCGTCTGTTTGCTTGTACATAGTGTTGTTAAAGCTGAACTCAACCGAGGATGTAGCGCTCTTCATCAATTCAACAAACACGTCCTTCGAAACGAGTGGTTGTAAGGGCTTCTGAACAGATTTTGATGGTTTCATCAAGGGGAACATTGATGAACAAGCTGGACACATCAAAAGAACACATAAAGATATTGGGGTCGATGTCAAGGTTTTGCATGGTCTTAGCAAACGTAAACGAATCTGAAATGCAATGTGACGAAAACTGCTCCAACACAGGTTGTAATAGGCCAGCCAACCACTTGCCAAGTTCATGATGGGACGAACTTGTCATAGACAGTATAGGGCGAAGTGGAGTGCCTTCTTTGTGTGTTTTCGGCAAACCATACATTCGAAGTCTTTGCGATCCATTCGAGGTCGTATTGCGTCATATATCCACTTCGGCATAAGGTCGGCTTTGACTAAGTCAAGCAACCGCTTCTGAAGGCGCGATTCAATGCTGGCTGTGTTGTCATTGCTGGAGACTGGACCAAGTCTTTTGAATTTCGATTGATCATCAAGAATCTCGTTCATTTTATCGACAAAGTCGCTTTTGTTTAAAACGGAAGCGCCGGATCCTAGGTCAGGTTTAGTGATAACGATATCATCATTCTTTTGTAACCTGTTGATTGCACGCAAGCACTCTTTGAGCATTGTCAAGTCACGTGAACCTACTGTGCTGTCACAATACAAATGTGCAAGGTCGGCGACCGGCGCGATGGTGCAGTGGTTAGAGCGTCCACATTGTAGTCGGTAGACCTGGGGTTCATTCCCTAAGTCGAGTCATACCAAAAGACTTTAAAAAATGGTATTCACGGCTTCCCTGCTTGGCGCTCAGCATAAAAAAGGGATAGTGTGGAGAACAAGCCCGCAAGCTTGCTTGTTGTGTCCTTGGGCAAGGCATTTAACGGGAGGCCTCCACCTTTATGTGGCAGACAGGTGGCCCCACCCGTACTTCACCGGATTATAATTGTGAAGTTGCTAACCCAGCAGGTCAGACGACTCTTGGGTACCCACCAGTGGCAGTCCGCCTTGTTGGTGGTGGGGCTACCAGTCACTGAAGACTGGTTCAAAATGGGCTGCCATCTTTCCCCTAGCCTAATATCAATTAGGTTGACGGCATGAACCTGAATTACCGTTCATGCCGTACCTCCATCCCAAGGAAGAGGAGGGGTAAACACACACACACACACACACACACACACACACACACACACACAGGTCGGCGAGTCGGGCTTTTATAGCAGTGCGTTGTTTGACAAAACTGGCACTGTGATGTAAAAGCTGCGCCCACAGTGACTCAAATTCGGTGAAGAATTCTTCTTTGCACAAATACCTGGGTGGCAATCCAAAGTTGAGACCATGCTACAGTACGAAACTTTCAGTGTCAGATAATGCACAATCTGAGAGATTCAGAATATGCCTTGTAGTATCACTGAGAATTACCGAAATGCTCTCAGTGATACTGCACAATTGGGTACAAAAAATATGAGGAGATTTAATCTCCTATATGACTGTTACGGGAAAAAATACAAACACATTCATATATAACTTTGTTCAAAAAGCCATAGTTGCGACTCAGCTTCAACTTAAAGCTGTTTCACTGAAAGACATATTATGAGGACACCACAAAAACATGAAGGAAGCTAATGACCTCACAAGAGTGTCAAGCCACTGTAAATAAAAAGGCTGACAAGTTGTTTCATTGCGCAAAGTTTCACAAAAAGTTTACTTGTGGAAATATCCAGCAGGATATTAGGAAAAATGTGCAAAGCACTTTCCCTTTTTTTAGATGGAAAAGATTTTTTGGAGATCATGTTTGTCAGAATTGGAATAGATATAGTTGTTTTTAGTTGCAACAGTGCTGATAACCTTTTTTTCTCATCATTGCTGCATCAATCTCAAATCCCTATTTTGCGTGGATAAAATCGAAAACGAAAGCTTCTTAATCTTTTCCAAGAAGCCGACACCGAGCACGTGCTTGTGGTTATCTCCGTCATAACAAAAAGCAAAGGATCTTTTTCTGTCTTCATTTCTCTAATGCTTTCCATTTTGCGATGAATTTTCCGCAATATTCCATTTGTAATTCTTTGTTCCATACCATATTTCGCAGGTCTTTTCCACTTGATTTAACATGATTTCGTTCCAAGCGGATCTTGCTACCTTTTCCAACCTGGTGGGTGTGTTACACCGGTAACTTTTCTTTCCCTAACGAGAAACGAAGAGCGTGTTCCTTGCGCCCAACGACGATCGATATGGCGTATTGTCATTTATTAGTTGCATCCGCGTGAGGTTTCTGGAGTAAGTTAACCTAACTGCACCCATCTCTTCTCCAGACCAAATATAATCCAAAGCATATGCAGGACGTATTATGACAGAAGCATTAATTCACCTTAATGGCGCAATATCAATCGGAAGTAAAACAATCACAAACTTCAGACTCGTAAACGTCTTTGACAGCCTAATATAAGGATGCACAACCCGCGGCCGCAGGTAGTAAGTAGCACGGCCTTTCACATGCACATTAAAGCATCAGTGATTGAGAAAGTGCATTGATTATTGAGAAAGACCTGAAAAATTTGATGATGATCTTTTAAAGTGATCTAACAGAAATTATCGATTTTACAAGAACGGTACACGGTATCAGGCACTATCGGGTGCATTTCCATTTGTACATTATTCAGCCTAATAGTAAGTGGTATAAAGCTAAATACCCCAGTAATTACTCCTAAGAGTATTCTTTTTATCATAAGAACGGTGAGTAATAAACCAATGTATAGGTCTTACACTTTAAACAAAGTGCTAGAATCGATTATTGCGTATAAGCCACGGTCTATATTTATTTGATCACATTCAGAATTGTAATAAACGTATAGCAAAACAATAACGGCTTGTTTCTGCTTACGTTGGTTAAACGCACGAAAGTAAATTTTTACCGTTTTTTTTTTAATAAAACGGTGAACAAACAAAATGACAAACAAAATGGTGAACAAACAAAATGACTGGCGCAATGCCGTAGTGGTTAGCGCGTTCGCTTTGCAGTCGGTAGACCTGGAGTTTATTTCCCAAGTCGAGTCATACCAAAAAACTTTTAAAAAATGGTATTCACAGCTTCCCTGCTTGGCGCTCAGCACAATAGGGATAGTGTGGAAAACAAGTCGGTAAGCTTGCTTGTTGTGTCCTTGGGCAAGGCACTGAACGAGATGCTTCCATCTTCATGTGGCAGACAGGTGGTAGGGCCAAGCAGTCTGCCCGTCGGGGTGGCCCAGTCAAACTGAACACTCGCAAACCGAGCCTAAGCGCACACGCAGTGTATGTACATCTTGCTGCATAATGCTCGGAACGAATAGCTCAAACGTCGAAGAAGAAGAAGAAACAAAATCAAAAGGGTATAAAACAAAAACTCGTAAAATAATGAAAAGAGTAAATATCAAAAAGATTTGAATGGATGCAACACAGCGAAACAAAAACCCGAATCAGATTATTTGGAAACTGATTTTACGCCAAGGGTAGGAAGAAAAAGATTTCTGAGCAAAAAACGAAAATTTTAGCGAGATAGAGCTTTACGTATTACAAAGATTAATGGATTTCCCCTCCTCAAATGCGTCCTCTTTTGTAGATAAGGGGTGTGCGTCGTTTGATATGAACGCGGCAAGTATATCCAACTCAGTGATTCCCAAACTTTTCAAGCAGCGACCTCACTTTGAAAAAAAATCAGGTCTGCGAGTACAGGCGACCCGGAATAATACTTACAACTTCAAACTTAATACGCTGACCCCAGTTTGACTGGTATTCTCAACGTGTTAGTCACAAAGGTTGATCCAAACTTTCAAAATAATTGAAATCGCAGAAGAAAAAGCTATCTAAACACATTAAAAAAATACGTGTTTCAACAGCTTTGTATTCACGTTAGCGTGACGAATATGCTTGCTCTGTGTCCACAAGTTTTTGAAATCGTGGCGTAATTTTGCTTAAACATGATCGCACGTCATGTTTCACATCTAATCGGTTTCGATGTTTTTTAAGACACTCATTGCGCTAAATCCTTCTTCGCAAAGCCACGTGATCGCAAATGGAATCAACCGTTTAATTGCAAACTCTGACACGGAGAGATGAGTCAAATACATTGAAACCCAAAAGAAAATATTCGCTGATACTTCCAGGTGTTTTTCTTTAAGCGAGTTGAAAGCAATTTGATTTTCAGGTTTAACTGTCATTTCCGTATATTCTTCTGCAACTCGAAGAAGTAGTTCAGGTAAATTAGAAGCAACAAAAGGATTGATTGTCCAGCCTTGTTTATTGGTTGGCTCCAGGGCATCACCAGAAAAATCCTATATGTTTTTGCCAGCTCCTCAAGGCGCCCAGTTATGGTGTCTTTGATATACACTTTCTTCCCGGCAGCATATTTTTCAATTCAGGAGACATGTTACAATAGTCTCACTTCATGCAAGTTTGCCATAGAATAAGTTTTTTGTGGGAAGCGGTAATTTTGGCACCGCGATCAATCGCTGTAATCCCAGGTCCCAAGCATAGATTAAAATTTTCCTGACTAATGTCTTTCTGCTAAGGACACACATATCTGTTTGTTAAGGATAGTAACTATTTCTTCGCGCAGTTCAAAAATTCGCTTGAGAACCCAGTCACGTGACAAACAACGCCCTTCTGTATGCAACTACAATCCAGTATAATCGGCATCCATCTCACTGGTCAAGCGACTTTGCTTTTACATAGTTTACATATTTTGTGACCGCATTCGGTTTATCATGCAGTTCCTCAAACAAGTTTTTGCCACGAGAGATTGTCAGCGGAGAAACCAATGCGTCCATTTCACGTTCGGTGTTTTATCTTTGACTCGTTTTATTACTCCTAAATGGATGCCAGTGCATGTTGCTGCGCCGTCGGTTCAAATCCCGGCACATCTATCCTAAGATAAAATTTAATGTTGAAGAAATCCATCAAGACGTTCAAAAATGTCTTCACCCCAAATATGCAGCTGAAGGGTTTTGCAGAACAAAAGCTCCTCTAACACTAACGCGCTGTTGATATACGAAGTGAAAACAGAAAACTGCCGTAGGTATGTATGCAATATCAGTACATTCGTCCAGTTACGTTGCAACAAATGAAGAAGCTTTCGCTTGACTCACAATTTGTTCAAGAACGTCATTAGACATATCTAATCCCCCGTTTCACTGTAGAGGCTGATAATGAGATTGAGTCTAATTTTCCCTTTCCCTTTTTCCATCCAATTTTTGTTCAACGTCCTTCACTTACTGGCATTAACAACTTTTTGCCAATCGTGCAATGTTATTTTTTCTCCGCATTGTGTTAGGATGCCACATATGACGAATGGACAGTAGATTTATTTACTCCTGTAAATGCTGTCGTAATACCTTTCTGTGATTTAATTGAATGTAACTTTCGTTCGTAAAACTCAATCGGTTTATTGGCGCAGCCTGCATGATTTTTTTATTAATGACGATAACAAGGGATGTTATTAAATGTTGTTGTCTACTTTCTTTCATCGATTCTTCTGAGATTATTTTCAAACAGACAACACCAGTGGTCATTTTAATCGCAATGCATTTTGAAACTGTAGACATATGGCGACTTCAAAAGCGTTCAGGCAACCCCACTTTGGGTCGCGACCCACAGTTTGAAGAACACTGATCTAACTAAATTACATCACAGGACAAAGCCCAAGGGCACAATTCGATAAATGATAAAAATGAGCTTGATCTTTTAAGAAATGTTTTTATATTTTTAGCGATAATCTCTAATCGAAGTTATGAAAGTTTAATCCAGGTTTTTTAACTTATGTTTGAATCCTTAAGTGTCATGAAATTGCCTTCATTGCAAATCAATCATGATTTTATACAACCGCAATGTACATGTGAATTAAATAATTTCACTCTTTTGAACAAACACGCCAAAGGCACGAATGATTTTCGCTGTTGCCTGTGAATAGCTTAATAGCTGAAACGGGTCTGAGAAATTCAGAAGAAGTTGCGGCTCATTTCTCCCCCCTCCCCCCAAATTTTACTATTCCTGCGTGCTTCACTCGGATTTTTCATCAAATATTTAATAGCAAAACCTACATTGATTTTAAAACTTAAGCCCTTCAAGAATTTTGAAAGCATAGGGTGGACCTGTCAAGAGACGATAAACTCAAGAAGACCATCTAATAGCAATTTTTGTAAAAATTAAAGAACTGATTTTACTGCAAATCAATTGTTTTAAAATCAGTTTGATGAAAGATTTCAGGCTAACTTAAAGCTATTTATCGCTGAATTTGTGGCACTAATCTCATTTTATCAAAAAACCACAGCATTCTACGGGCCACAAAACTTTGATCTGCGGTCGCAGGTTGCCAACTTCTACTTCAGACAAGAAATAAACTTTGCGTTAATTATAGACTTGCCCTTAATTCTATAGTCATGGTTGTACAATTTCTCTTCAAACAACAGTAAATCCGCGTTGGGTAGAGCAAAGGAATTTGTGTTGTCGCTTTAAAATTGACCCGCACATCTGAAAATTGCTCAAAAACGACCAAAGCAATCTTGCTGTGATAGTATTGCCGGAAGCCGAGGGCGCAAATGCATTATCACTTTTTGCTCCAGGCTTACACAAATTCATTCTTTGAAATCAAAATTCGAAACGTTAATCATGAATAGCGTCAGCTTTCTATTTCCTGTCGAAATAGTTAGAACCTTTGGAAACCAAAAACACAGGCAAAAATGATCAAGCATTTGATCAAGCTGCAATTAAAGAGTTCGCATGACCACTAAATAAAAAATGTAGTTGTGTCTCGAACCCTTTTGGCCCAAGTGGAAGCACTAAAACAGAAGCAACGCACAGTGTTTACTTAACATAGAGCAATCGGAACGAGATTTTTGGTTTAATATAGTTAAAAATACAAATAATGTTGAACATTTATCCATTGGCCAAATATCCGGTATCCAGTACCATTTGGCTCTTCTGGATATCTGGCATCCGACAATTGAATTTTTTCCAGGTATTTGGCATCAAGGTAGCCGGAAAATTTGCTATCCGGTGTATAGTAAAAATCCTAAAGTCGAACAAAAGTGTTGCTCAAAATAAAAAAAATTCACATTTAAAACGTTGATCTTTAAAAAAAAGTCTTTGCCTCGACATAAACCGTAAAAATTACCTCTCTGAAATATGTATTCCATGAAAAATAACTTGGTTTTCCTGGTGATGGCAAGTGAAAGGAAGTTTGTAATGCGAGCTGCAATAGAAAAAAGGCTTTGCATTCCTCCCCTTGTAGAAACAAAAGGTGAGTTACAGTTACCTGCTTGCCGTGAAATTTAATCAAATATCTTGCGAAATTAAAGTAAAAATTAGATCACCGAAAACAAAAGCTACGAAGAACAAAAGACAGAAAGATATTGCCACACCAGTTTCCACTAACCAGTAGCAAACGTCAACTAATTGAAATATCTTTGATCTTTGTTTAAGTAAGACGTTTTTGAAGCAAAACTAAACCACAAATATCTGAGGTACAACCGCCATGAAGAAAGTGAAAAAAATCCGTAAAAACCAATTAATTACATCAAATGAAAAATTAGATTCCTCAGAGCTTTGTGTTATCCATCTTAAGGAAAGTTCTTACAATCTGGACCCTTACAAATAGTGTCAATGTTAATTGCCTTTGATTTACACTCTTGAGCATTACCTACTTCAGTGATGGCGAACTTTTTCTTTGAATGGGTCACAAATGAGATTTTGACGTGGAAAAAAGAAAAGTGGGTCATAGACTCAACAATTTTTGGTTGATACCCTGAAAATAAGGTCTTAACTTCTAACTACGCCCAATTTTCCCAACTGTTGCTGCTCAATCTGTAAACAAAAAGGTCTTTACTTGTATCTCGGCTAAATTTACGGTTTAAGCTCTAAGAAAGGTCCTTACAGAGAAAATTTCAAGAAACTGATACCGTGATAACAAATCTACCAGTGGGTCACTGAAATGCTAGTGGCGGGTAACGTTGTGACCCGCGGGTCAGTGGTTCGCCATCCCGCACCTATCTAAACCACATTAAAAATAAAAAGATCAAAAAAGCACAAAAAACCACCCAGGAGAATACGATGATCTTTTAAGTTAAGTAAAAAGCAAAAACTCAAATGACATTGTCACTTCACTGATGTATTTAGAGGGGTAATGAAGGTTGATGACCCCCAACCAATATGACAGTAGCAAAAAATATGAAAAGAAAAAGATTTTTGTAACTATTTTCAATCAAAATGAGCGAAATTCTTGCTTTAAAAATGTTGATCTTCGAAAAAAGTTCTTACCTCTCTTAGGAAACCAAGTCAGGCGAAATTTTTGATTTCAAAAGATTATTTTCCAAAACAAAAAGTCTACAACTTTGCAAAATGTTCTGCCTTCACTTTTAAAAAATCGTTTCTAAATACGCGAGTGGATCACGTGACGGAGCTTGTAGACTTGCAAAAATTACTTTGAAGAGAATGTTGAAGGAAGAGGACAGCCTAGTAAGAGATCGGCTGACAATGTAAATAAACTGATCGGGATGACTTTTGCTGATTACAGCAGGCAGGAACAATGAAGGAAAATGGTAGACCTTTGTTCGAAAGGGTATCCCTGTGAAAGGATTAAAAAAGAAGAGTGACTTGGCGTTCCGTAAATTGTTACCGAAACGCTAATAGCAATCAACTTAATGGAACGACGTTACCTTGTCGAATGTCGCAAAATACTCTCATTTTCGCTTCAAGTGCTATTAGATAGGTTACTCTAGCTTTCCTCTCCACCGCTGCATGCATGTTAACATGCAAATCTACTCAAACATTTGAGGCTAGTAATGTGATAATAATTTCTAAAGATCTCAGATCTCCATTATATTTAATTCAAGTTCGATACGGCAGATATTATTTATTTAGCAGCCAATTCAATATGAAGGCAGCTGAAGGCCTAACAGATGCGTCTTTAAGCAAAATAATGTAATCTACTAATACCTTTGAAAGGTAGAAACCAATAATAGTGCATTGAAGAGCATTAAAATGATACGAAATGAAGAAAAGAGGGTATCAAATGGTTATTTAATTTAATTCTAATTCATTTTGATGCATTTAAATAAGCTTAAATTTGTAAAAAAATGAATATTTTATGCTAGAATTAACCATTTTATTATTGTTTGATTAAAGTAAGGTCTCGTAAGCCATCTTTGACAGCATATATTTAATGAAATGTAATAGTAGCGATCACGTAACATAGTTATTTATTGCAAGCTTAGCACCTCCTTCAGATGAATGAGCTAGTTTACAATTTTTAATTAAGCCAATAGTGGTGTTTATTTTTTTGGTCCACAAAATCCATTTCATAACGAACTGTTAATTATACAGGCCTAGTCATCTCCTTTCAATCAAGTTGTCAGCTTAGGCAAAAGCAATGTCGCGAGAAGTGTTGCGGCAAATACTTCTAATTAGTTTAGAATAGTAATCGATCTCTTGAAATATGCTTAAAAAATTACTCTTTTTGTGTTGTTTGCTTAACTGAAATGCAAAATGAAAAGGAAATTTGTGTTTTTTAAAATTTTGAAACAGGCAAATCTTTATTTTAAAATTCTAGTAGGCAAATATTACCAGAACCTGAGCTGAACCCGAAAATTTATTTGAAGTGCTAATTAGGCACGAAAGTTAAACTTACCGACTGAATCATATCGTCAGACCGTTTTAAAGATCTATGAAACGTGTGGATGTAGGCAACAAGTTAAAGACGATTAGATTAACTATGATAACTGTTTGGTGTTGGTCTGCCAAGAACAGCACACTTCCTCGTCGGCTCTCTTCCTCTACGCAACGAGCTACGCTGGCAAGAGATGCGAGTACTATTATCCCGACGCTCTGATTAGGCTACAGTCACATCTTGCTCTCTGTAAGGAGTTGGAGTAGAGAAAATGAGATTACGACGCACATATGGCAGACGGTTGTGGTGAATTCAGGTCCAAATTTTTAGGAAACCCAAACCCGATCCCGGCCTAAATGTAACCCGAAAAACCGGGCCCCACTGAAATCTCAGATTTTATAACGCACTAGCTGGTTTTGCCAGCGTCGCCCGGTAAGGCCCCCATCAGTAATGTCGAGATTAACAATATCGGTTCCTTCACCCAATGAATAGTTGTGAAAACAGTAATAAAAAGTTTAAATAAGTAGTCACCGACAAACAATCAGGAAGCACCAAACCGGTTTCGCCATTACTGGGGCTCTTCAGTGATGTGCAAATGAAGAGTCTGTTTTTCACATAGCCAAATCTCTTTCCGATATAAAACTATCGTTTTTGAAACGCAATTGATAAAAAAACAGTTGCGTGGGGTTGCACATAGCCACTACAAGTCTCCAAATTTCTGGAACCCCTGGCAACGTCTTACTTGCGCTGTTTTTACAATAAGTGTGCTTAAACCAAACAAATTTTTTTTTGTTAAAATGAGCAAGTGCTTCAATTAAATGTAGATCAAAATTTTGGAAGGGTGATAAAGTAATTGACATGTATTTTCGGGTTTAAGCTATCAAATATTTGGCCCACTACTTACAACTTTATAATGGCTGTTTGAGTATTTGTATGAGCTAACGCCTCTGGCTGGGTGCATGTTGCGTGGTCCTGGCACAAACGCAGCCAGGTAAAAAGCAAGTTAACCCGAAATCAAACACTCGCAGTTAAGTTGTGAAAATAGCAGCGCCATCATTAGTATTATCGAGTTTAAGAATATCTGTACCGCAGGCTTCACAAAATTGATATTTATGAAAACAGTAATAAAAAGTTAATGTGCTGTTGACGCAGCCAATTGTCGTTCCAAAATCAAAAGTACCGTTTTTTAAAGGAAATCGATTAAGTCTGAAAATACATTACGGTGGTTTCGCATAGGCGCCATTGCCTTCCAAAAGTTTTTGGAATTCCTGGCTACATTTTACTTGGCTTGCGTTCTACGTAGGAACTGAACTTGCTCGCAATTGGAACAGCCAGCGATTCCAAAAAGTTTTATTTGTTCAATTTTATGAAGTGCATCGAAGCAAAACTTTAAAGCTATGGGAAGGAGAGGCGCCAAATTAATTTGACCGAAGTATTTTCAGGAATAGCCTATTGAACATTAGGCCAGTTTTAACGACTTATTCGTAGCTGAATGTCTATTTGTGCGACCTAAAGCCTCTGGCTGCGCGCATGTTGCTTGGTCTCTGCATATACGCACGCAGCTGGAAAGAACAAAGTCACCCAAAGTGATGCACCTACAGTTAAGTTATTGCAATCGTAGCCGTTAGCAATGATGAGGTTAAGAATATCAAAGCAGACAGTTGCGTCGGCCTCATCCAATCGCAAAGGAAATGGCTTCAACATTTAGATGATGTGTAGCTCGAAACTAATATTTTGTTGCAAAAGATAAAACAGGGCCATCTTTACTTTCATGTTTTTGTAGGGGGTGATTTTGTTTATTTTGAGTAGGCGGCTAGATTTTAAAATGTATAGAAACCTTATTTTTAGATAAAACTTTTAGAATATGTAGATACCCAATGCCAAAGAATCATGCTTTTGAGAAAGAGTAGTGAAAATGTACCAAAGAACTAACTTTTTCTAGAAATTGCAATTTTGTCAAGTGCAGGCACCAAAATTCTAAGTGCTTTTAGCTGGTAGGCTATACCAAAAAATTTTTTAAATCTTCATTTTTTCATGAATCATTTTGCAAATTCAAATAGATGATGCCAAAGAATCATGCTTACTAGGAAAAAGTAGTCAAAAATGTACCAAAGAACTAACTTTTTTTAAAAATTGCAGATTTCGTATGCCTAGTAGGAAAATTGCTCTACTTACAATGAAACATGAGGTATGGCAATCAATTTTGATTAGCCATTATAAAGTAATCCTTAGACTTAACTTATTAGAATAACATATTACCGGAAAACAAATTTCTTCAGCTTTCAAACGACACTGAGTTAGTACCTTATCGTAACGTTTAAACTTAAAACTAAACTGTTTTTACTCAGCTTACAACATTTTCGCGAAAACAAAGTTACACTGCAGGTCTTAAAGTTCAGCTTTTTAGTATAAAAACTAATGGTATATGTACATGTCTTACATTATCGAAATCGCCCTGAAATATTCAAAAGTTTTGTGTGAAAATTGGTTGAGAATAAGATCACAAATTAGTTTTTAACTATACTGATTTTGTAAAAGTGTTGCAATTTTTGAAAAAATCATGAAATGATGATTTCTGGTAGCAAAAGACTGTGTTAATCCTGTCTGGCAGCATTATACTAATAATATCATGGAGCGAGTTGAAAGGTGCAGAAAAAATGCAAGAAGCATGCTTAGAAAGCTTAAAATGCCTAAATAATGAATCTGCTGTTGCATTGCTAATTCACCATTAGTTGTTGTAGGATTTCTTTTATCGAAGGCGCCTTGCTAAGATCTCCCAAAAAAGCTTTTAATCGCGTTTCTGCGATCAGTATTTTTTGAGGGAATTGAGAAAAAATTTTACAATTAGTTGTTAATTATGACGTCATGTGACATCGTAAAGAAGTAAAATTTGTTATAGTCGGTAAGTCGGATACTGGTTTTCGTTTAAGCCAAAAACCACTTTCCTCGGTCCAAAATAGCGATTTAAAAATAATTATCTTTGATTATGACGTCATTATGACGTCACCAACTCCCTTATGACACTCGCCCCGAGGAGGTGATCAATTGTCCCAAGTTTGATGTTAGTACGTTTGGCAATTTCGGAGGAATTAAGACAGAAACAAAGACAGAATTGCGCACCGGCGCGATGGTGCAGTGGTGAGAACGTCCGCATCGCAGTCGGTAGGCCTGGGGTTCATTCCCTAAGTCGAGTCATACCAAAAGACTTTGAAAACTGGGATTCACAGCTTCCCTGCTTGGCGCTCAGCATTAAAAAGGGATAGTGTGGAGAACAAGCCGGCAAGCTTGCTTGTTGTGTCCTTGGGCAAGGCACTTAACGGGACGCCTCCACCTTTATGTGGCAGACAGGCCCACCCGTACTTCACCGGATTATAATTGTGAAGTTGCTAACCCAGCATGTCGTAAAAGACGGCTCTTGGTACCCACTAGTGGCAGTCCGCCTTGTTGGTGGTGGGGCTACCAGTCACTCAAGACTGGTTCGAAATGGGCTGCCATCTTTCCCCTAGCCAAATTTCAATTAAGTTGACGGCATGCCGTACCTCCATCCCGAGGAAAAGGAGGAGTAACCACAAACAAACAAACAACAGAATTGCGCTTTATATGTTAGAATAAGTTCTCTGAAAACTTGGAGTGGTTTTGAAAAAGAGCCGATTTTCAAATAACTTATCCTTGTTTTTGCTCGTGCACAGCAGGTTGTTTTTCTAAATAACACTAAAAATAGCGTTTAGCTAACTTAGTGTTAAAACTCCCTTCCAACAAAACATAGGATTAGAAAGATAATTCCTCTCCCCCTAGACTAGAAATCCTCACTAGAAATCGCCGTTAATTTCTCTCTACCTATATTCTACCTTAAATTCTGTATTTATTACATGATAGCTAAAACAATTGTATTTCAAAGGTTCTTTCCCCTCTGCTGTAACTGTAATGCGAGGGATGTGGCATTCGGTGTGGCTACTACGATCAATTTATCTTCCGAAATGTCATTAAATTGTGTTTCCATATTCGGTCTATGGGGCAGTTCCATATTTACATATGGTTTCACTTTCTACCTACATTGCATGATGTACCTGTATGTGTTTTTATTCAGCTATAGACCTAGCCTTGTTCAGGTAATTTTCGGAAACTCATTACTTTAAAAGCTTTGATGACGTTTTGTATTTTTCTAGAGATTTCTTGTTTAAAAAAACAAGTAATTTGTGCTCTAACATTTGTTATAAAAGGTAACCTGATAGTCCAAGTACATTTTAAGATTAGTTTGTCAAAATCATCTTATTCATTTTTTACTTCATAGGGCAAACTAAGATCTATCAATGCATGAAATCAGTAGTTTTAAGCTGGTTTACATTAAAATTTAATGACGAGCGACATTTTTCTTTACTAAAACAAAAATTTAGTCTTAAAATGAGTGATTAAATTTTAACTCATCAAAATGAATAACGTTTTTGTGCCAAAGAAAATAGCAATTTGCTACAGATAAATATAGGTTAAAAACAAAGCGCAAGAAGATAAAAGCCTGTGAAGGTAGTTAAAAAAGCAATTAGGCGTTTTTGTCTAATTTTCCTCCATCAAGCAAATGAAATTTCCATTTTTTTCCTTTTCTTGTTTTGTCTCTGTTCTTTTCTTGTTCTGAAGAGAAAAGCAAGTTCCTAATATGGAGTTTTAAATGGCTCAAAGGCAGCTAGTATAGGCGTAAAACTTTGTATCTTATTGGACGGGGCAATGGAAACAAGTTCTTCAGATACTTCTAAATTTTTTTAACTCTTTCTATAGCTCCCCTCTTGTAAATGGGTCTTGGGTAAGAATACGTTTGGAAAATCTTTCGCTATAATCTAATTGTAATACTCGTATCTTTGCATTTACAATATCGGTACCAAACCAACATAAACAAAAAATTGTTTTAATCAACACATATATATGAGATTGATATTTTCGGTTCCAAGCAAACTTTGGTAATGCAAAAGTTTTCCGAAAAATCTCCCCACTTTAGATATGTTACATCTATGGTTATAAGTTTAGGTCTTTTTATCTTTAAAATTGTTGCGTGAGATAGAAGCTGGTGCAGTACTTTTTATTCTGCCTTTTAAGAATTAAGCAAATAAATAAAGGAAAGTTTTAGAAGAGAAAGTGGTCGGAATCGCGCAACTTTTTACAAGTTTTACTTCTATCGTAGGAGGCGGGAACCCTTTTTTGATCTGGGGTAAGCCTAGCATGATGGTGCTGCAACCGGTGTTGCTGGCCTCACGCGACATCAAGCGGTTAAAAGCTATCGCAGTAAAAGTTTAGATAGTCTGTAAAAGAATAAACAAATATCAGATACATATTTTCGGACAGTTAATTTTGGACAAGGTAATCTCTCTTAAGCTCATTACAAGTAAACTTTTCTATGATCATGAATTTCTCATTACGACGTAATCTTTATAGAGTAATATCTTTCATTAAACTTGCTTAATTACTTAGTTGACAAGGAAGAATTTCTCAAAAACATTTGCTTTCTTGTTCAATTCGTGAGAAAAATTCTTGATTCTTAAAACATAGTTTCTCCAAATTAAATCTTTAATCTTGTTAGTTGGATTGTGTTAAGAAGTTCAATTTCATGCGAATAAGTTGTTTTTCCATTTCACTTCGCCATAAACACCATTTGGCTTTTTCAGCAATAAAACCGAAATCGCTTCTACTTCTGTGCTTTGCCTTAACAGCTTACCAATCAATGCGTCATGTCGTGCGAGGCGACTTTGGGTAATCCACCAGCGGCCTCGTTGGTAATTAGAATGCAAGCCTGCAATTTGTAGGCCTGTTCATGACTTGCTCGAAACAGACAGCCGCACTTCACGGGTTTAATCTAAAGAACTAAATTTGCGGCATAAACGTGAATATTTGTTTCATGTCTTGCCTCCATCAAAAGCGTCGGCAGGGGGAAAAGAGAGGGAGCACAACTCCCAAAGGAATTAAGAAAAATCAAAATAGCTTATGTTAAAATCGCTTGAATGGAGAGCAACTTAACAAAACGGAAAGCAAATTACAGCAGCCTATAATCGTTTTGCCCCTTCACCAATAAAAAGTTTCTGCTGATGCTCTTGGTGTCCAACCCGAAAAAGAAGAGGGTGAAGCACAACACACCAAATCATAGTTCTAAGATTAAAATATATGACCCACGCCGATTTTTTTATCTTTAGCAGCACCAACGTGTTTTACGTGATCCTACCTCCAGGTTTTCAGCAGGAGTCAAACATCGATTTTCATGGTCTCGTTTGGACAAGTCATTGGTCAACAAAGGAGTTGAACCTGTGTCCACTAACTAATCGAAACGAACGCACTGGAACGACTCAACAACCGGTGATTATGATTTTTTGGCTGATTTGTCTGCTGTCAACAACAGCATAAATGATTGGAGGAAAGGAAGATAGAGCGGTACGCCCATTTTTTTTGGCAAAAAAATCAGGCTTTTGACGCTTCACAAAGCCGCATTAACGAATTGACTAAAAAAAATGATGTAATCTTTTTTTATAGCTCTCCATCATTCTCTTCTCGCTCTTTACAAGAAGGTTACTGCCATATTGCCTAATATCATTTTTTAGCTGAAACCTCAAAAAGAACAAAAATGGCTGGAACACATAGCACGGGCTGCGAGAATATAAAGAAATATGGGGCAGTATTTTATTCCTGTGTTATTGTCGGTGAATATCGGAAAAAGTGAGCGTAGGCCAACTTTGCAATTATATGAAATCAGATTCCTAGGACTTGTCATACATTTATTTTGCTTTATCAATTGGTAACCCAAGACGATTTCTTTGTCATTTTGAAGCCAAAAAATAATAAACTAAAGTAATTTTCGATAATAGGAAAGGTAATTGGCTCACTTCTTTCGCCTAAGCTAAATTAACGTGATAGGAAAATTGCTTAGTCTAAAAAAATAAACGCTTCAAGTGAGTCTGTTTGGCAGAAACATGTTTTAAAATCATCAGTTAGCAAATTAGATCTCTAACGGCAAATGGGATTCGAAAAGCTATTCTCATTACGTCATACCAAAATGGCCGCACGATGGTTCAGTAGAATGTAGTTTAGCTTCGAACATCAAAGGTGTAAAGCACTTGCTAACTACAATTATTGCCACAAAAACAAACAAAAAAATAAAATGGGTAATTAAATAGCTCACTCATGACACTTATTGATGCAACAAACCAGCACGCAATAATACCGTGTAGGTTAGGCGTGTGCTACCAAATTTTTCAGCCTGAGAAATGCTGTGGTTTTAAATAAAAGCGTAGAATGCGGCCCAAATCACAAATTCACATGGTTGAATAATTTCACGCTAGCTTCAAATCTCTTCTTAAAGACTTTAAAAACCTTTTTCCGATTTATTTTGTCACTTTCTAATTTTTGACCTCTGGGGGGAATTAAGTGGTTCCTCACTTTGCTTTCCAAAATTAGGCATAACTTAGAGAAGAGAAGTTTAGATTGAATACATCAAAAAACAAAAGAAGTAGACAGTTATTAATTACCTTTGTACTTGTTAAATATTATTTTTGAAGGAGACAAAACCCTATTTGGAAGGGTTGATGCAATTGTTTTTAAAACTTCCATCGAAACGTTATTTTGTAAATAACAAACCATTGAAAAACTTGTTTTAATGAGAAGAGTGGCACTTGTACCTTTTCCAAATGTCTTTGCAGACAAATATTTTTGTTTACCAGAAACAGCGATGATTCTACTTGTGAGATTACCACATGCTGAAGTTATCTAGCAACATTTGTCATTGGAATACTATTATGTGTCGGTGCTTCTATATAGTGAACTGTTAAAAAGTAACAATTAAGTCAAAATTGAAACCTATGCGGTCGACAATAGGTTAAAAGCAATTTAATCTCATAAGTAATTTGAAATAAGTAGGTTTAGCGATTTATATTATAATTATAAAGTCTTATCAGTGCTCTTTCAAAATCTGAGATGTATACACAGATTTAACAATGAGTGATTCAGTATAAAATTTTTTTAAAGATTTTGTTTAAGCCGAACCAAACTAATAATATCAGGCATAAGACCACATACAATAAGATCATCCGGTTTCAAAATTATAAAAGTTCTATATCAAGTCGTATTTAGGATTTCGTTTTTTGGGGAGAAAAAGAGGTAGAACTCTGATTGTCTCACCTCCCCAAAAGTCTATCACGTACGACTACCAGAACGGTAGCCTATCAACCGCTTGACTTGGAGTATTTGCAACATCGTTAAATGCCATTGCGATTAACCAGATAGCTTCTGCTGAAAAAAAGAGCATTTTATTTGACGGAGTTTATGTCAAGAAGTTATAAAACCGTGGTTTGGCTAAAACCACGATAAAAGGTTGTGATTATGTAAAACAAATAAAAGATTAAAGCGAAAAAAATAGTCATTTTTACATTGCTTTAAAGTGCTATGATCAATCCGTTAATTTAAGCCTAACGTTCTTTTATTTTGAAAAAAACAAGACAGTAATATTCGCTATTAGCCTATAAACTGAAATTGATTTTATCATGATACAAAACTAAGTTTTCTTAATCATAATTGAAAAGGGTGCTATGGGCTTCAATGGTTTGATCGCGTAGGCACTGTTGGCATTACAAGAACAAATCTTTTTAGCCTACCGAGTCCCTGAATAAAAAAAATTGTCTTTCAAAACTAATCTCGCTGCCTCATGGTCTCCCACCATAACTTTTCCCAAGAAATGGGGTCGAGGAACAACTACAACACCACTAGCAAGCTATATATGTGCTTCGGGGTCACGGCAGTAAAGCCGCCGGCTTCGAATGCAGGAAAATGTTGGTTTTGTCAAGCAGCAAATGGCGATCAGCCATGTTGGTCGACCTACCAGCCCAAAAATTAGATTTATGATAAGTGAAAAATGACCTGCCGATTTTCCCTAATTTGATCTTGTCTGGGTTATTATTGAAAATTTGGATATCCGTTTCACAATGACTGCCTCCGTAACTGGAGATCTATATTGTGGAAAGAGGACATTCCCCCATAATTTTTGGATAAAATTTAGATACCAGCACAAATATCTTACAAAAAATTTGAAAATAGGGGACATTGTTTTATTTCACATCAAAATTTTCATGCTTCTGTTGAACTAGTCAATTATTATTTTACTGTGACCAGGAAACAAAATTGGAATTGGAATCTGTGATTGCCAATAATATGCATGTCACACAACGTTTGTCCACAGTAAAATTTTTGTAGCAAACTAGGTCCCTGCTCCGTATTAAAGAATAACCATCAACAAAAATCGAGTTTAAAAAATTCTTTGTAATTGCAACTACCAAATAAAATGTTAAAAAAATAGTAATTACACAGAATAGTACTTGATTCAAGCAAACAAATGCAAACAACATATAACCGTTCAAGCCTAGGTAAATAGAGCTATCGTAAAAGTGCCATTCATTCGGGTGTGTAAAACCATTTGGCGAGAATACATAACGGCATGCTGACGAAAACCACAGAAAGGCGAAGCAATGGTAATAAATATCAAGAAATTGCTTGTTTTGGAAACTGTTTTCGTCACTACTAATCTGTCAGGTTCCTTTGTACGTTTCTTCGACATGGTTGGATTCTTATCCTAAGGGCAGTTATTGCTCTTGACTGCTGTTCTGAGGTCAGGCACCAATACAAATGCAAAGTGAAACATCAGCAACCGTTAGTATTGGTTACACGTGGCACAGAACTTTGAAAAAATCTTGAAAGTTTTTATGCGGTATTGCTGTCTGTAGGTGCATCACCTACAGCTCGTTCGGCCTAAAACCAACAGATGCAACCTGAAGCAGCAATGCAAACAAATCTACTCAGGAGGGACAAAAAGCATGAACTTTTTCCTTTGTTTTCTGCTAGTTTTATCGTGTTGCATACATTATATATGACGTGTTAAGCCAAAGAAAAAATGCGCCGCAGCCTCCAAAAAGCTTTTTAGTAAATCAGGTTTTCGAACGGCTATTTTGAAATTGATTTATTTGATTAAAAAAGCAAGGCCGGTATCATGTGTATCATACGAAGTGTTTCAACTATGAAAGTTAGCGTTTCAATAACAATAACATAAGCTGTCAAGTAGCCATGTTGTTTGCCAGCTTCATATTGGTTAATGATAAGCTGCCAAAGCCGCTGGCAACCATGTAATAACTACAACAACACTGCTTGAAGAAGGATCGGCAACAACAAAGAGTAAGCATATTATATTTGAAAGGTTTTTTCCACTTCTACACTATGCATATTGGGCGACAACCAGAGGGTCTATGGAACCTCAAATTTTCCCCAGACACCCATCACTTTTGCTACCAAAAGAGCATTCTAGTTTTGTTTACCCCTACTCTCTTGCAAAACTTGTGATTGTACAATCCGTACCTAGCCGCGTGATATGTTAGAGCAGTGTGTTTGCTTCGTTGAGGACACGCTTATCGTTACACTTGCAATTGTGTGAAATACTGTAACTGTAAAATCTGTCCAGAGTATGCCTTCAGACTACTGTAAATAAAAATAAATCAAACAGGCCATCATTCAAAACCACTTTCAATGTCATATTTAAAAGGGGAGGGGCGAAAGGCCACAGGTCCAACAGAACGATTTGGCCGAAGCAAAAAGGTGAAGAAGATTGACTGGGAAGATTGACTTTCAAAAAATAGGTCTTCAAGTAAAAAAAAGATAAGAACGCAATTTTAGTACACCAACTACAGAAAACTTTCTGGCTGTTGGTTTCACATTTTTACAGATCCCGCACTGAGTTAAGCTCCGCACCCTTTTCTCCCCCCCAAAAAAGCGTTTCTTAACATACCACAGGTGACTGTTATCTTCGTGAAAGCTTGTAACGAAGGTTGTGTTTCTAGAATAACGCAAAGCTTGTTTTTGATGGCATATTAGCAAATGTTTACTCTACATTAAATCTTACAAGCGTCGCTTTTTTCAAAGTATTAGCTTAAAACATTTCGCAAAGTGACTCCCTGCTTATGCTCCTATTGTACACCAGGGCAAGGAACTACGTCTGTTAATATTTTTATGCAAAATTAAACATAAATAAAAGCAAGTGCAGCTTTAAAAGAATCACCAAGAGCCTCCTTTCTTAGAAATATCCATGTGTGTTTGGCTGGAACGCTCAAAATATAACCATGAAAGAAAGATTCACTTGTAGACATCAAAGTCCTTAATAGCCAGTATCACGTTGACATGTATCTTGAATCGGTCCGGTCCATGGTGCTTGATATCCAGTCTATATATTGACTGATATTTGTATAAACGCCGGGCATTTTTTCAACTCCACAGCCTACCCCCCAGCTGACAGCACCAACCAAATAAGAGCGTTCATCTTCAGTATTTTGACAAGCCAAGGGACCTCCGGAGTCTCCCTAAAATGTCAAATCAATGCTGAGGTAAAAACGTTGAAATTATGTCATGAAATTTTCCAAAAAATATTTCAAGAGGTTTTTCACAAACAATATGATTTTTATCTGAATTGTAACCTCCCCCCTATGTGACGCATTGTCACGTGTTTGTAAACATCTCCTCTTCATGTAAACTATAATTATTTGAATTCGCTACAAAAACCAGTTTAATCAAAAGATAAAAAACTTTAATTCTTTTTAACATAAAATCAAGTTTGTCATATAACGATATCTACCTCTCCTTCCCCCATATAACACGAAAATGACGGTTTTGCTTCTCCATTTTTCCCCTGCAAGCATCATATGATATTTAAGCAACCCCTAATAGAGCCTTAGGCTCAGTGATCACTGCCATGATCCCATCCTGAAGTAAGGGTTGGTGAGAGGCTGAAACGTCCAACCTTAAAGACATCGATTTCTAAAATGGTCAGAAAATGCAACAAAGAATAGAAAAAAAGCATCATATCGTCTTGCTCTGTTAAATATGAGGATGTGGTCTCGAGAATGTTTCCAAGATTCACATGTACTTGTTGCCGATAGGGAAAAATAACCTGCGCTAAAGCGTAGGAGTTTGAGCTTTGATTACGCATTTGGTAGACCTGGGTTCAATTCTCTTGTCAAGTCATTCCGAAAACTTCAAAACATTCACAGCTTCTCCGCTTGGCGCTCAGGACAAAAGGGATAGCGAGAAGAAAAGCTCGGCAAGTTTGCTGGATGTGTTGTGGGTAAGCTTAATCTTTATACGGCAGATTGATGTCAGCAGTAAGCAATCTACTCGATGTGATTTTCCGATTCAATTCTAGATCAGAACACAAGCATGAGCTCATACAGATGAGCCCACAAAAAACTAGCTCAAACAAAGAGGACGAGGCCTGTATTGTAGCTTTAAAAAGAGCTGCTATGTCAAAAGCTTTTCGTTTTGTTTTTATAGGTCCTTATGTCTTACAACGGAAAGATGTTCGCATCAAAAGTTTTCCCATATGATGACACGATAATCTATCTCGCAAAACAGTTTTTTTTCAAAGCTATATTGAAGCCCTTATATTCCATGCATCTAACATTTTTGACAAAAGAAATCGCATTCGCTAAATTTTAATGTGATAGTACGCCATGCTCGAAGCCTATAAGAGTAATGTACCGATACTACTTTCACCTGCGCTTTTGCGCACGCGCAGCAAGTTTGGTCAAAAGGTCAAGTTGGCTTTTATCGAATCAGAAGGAACCAAAAATACGAGTGTTAATCAGTTGTACATTAACTTTATCATGAGAAAAGTTTTGTTATTTACAAGATCTACCATCAAGAATGAATTACACTGAAATCAACAAACTACGTTCTGTACCACATCAAACGACGTTTTGCATGTACATCAGATCAATTTGTTAAACTTGATTATTAATCTCATTGATTACTCTAGAGTGTAATGGTTCATCCTGTTTTGTTTAACAAAAGAAACTTCGTACGTACCTGGCACGCATCTCTACTGCCATCTGCCGCCCCAGCGCAAAACATATTACTTAACACCAAGTCGGATAACCATTCATCACTATTGCATAGTTCACTGTCAATTATATCAACTTCTGTCTTTTGTAGGAATCGGGCAGTTGGACCGTCCTCTTCTTTAGCTCCCCAACCGGAAATCACACACCTTATCATACACAAAAATAGCAGCACGTTTTATCAAACTTACACGGCAACAGAACACCATAAACTGAGTAGTTTATTTTAATTAAGAGCCTGATTTCTTTTTTTCCCGCTATTGTAGATTTAAAGATCCTGGTTCAATGCATCTCCATTTCCACCCTGCGCCCACCAACTTTCAAACTAGGCTTCTACCGGAGCAGCATAGCAATTTAATTTAAGAATGCCCTTGCTAATTAATATCATTGATGTTTCATGAAGTTTCGAAATGCGTTACTATTGTTGCGAAGTCAGGAAAATTGCCACCACTTCACCTCGGCAAGTAGGTTCATACATTTGTTTATGCTTTCAAAGAGTTCAAAGAGCTGTGGTGCACACCGATTGTCGCGTTATAGCTCCCTTGGACTTGATTAGACAGAAAGGCGAAGGTGCTCACCAATTAAGCTTGTTGTTACAAAGTGTATTAGGTGCTCGGAAACGGCAGGCTACTTTGTTGATGGTGAGTTTACCAGCCTGTATTCTTCACTGGTTCAAAATTGATGCACTATTCCCTCCCAATCCTTCAGAATATTCCTACTTGCTTGATTGAATTTTCGGTGCGAAGCCTAACTATATCATCTATTTCATACCCCACCTTCATCCCAATACAGTACCTGGTCAATTACAGCCTCCTGCAACCAACCTCATTAAAGCTAATACATATAGATTTCCTGCTAATTCCAAATTTCAACTAAAAAATCAAACGCAGCACAAAAGTAGGAACAATCGAATGAAACTTTTTAAAACATCTCTTGCACTTTTTCGTTCATTCATTCACAACACCAACGTATATTACGTGTTTGAAAGACAAAGGTTTGTTGATGCACTCTTTTATGCGACAATAATTGCAAGGTGAAAGCACTACTAAAATATACAGGGTGAGGCAGAAAAACCTCCCACATTTATAAGTCTTATCATGGCAAAGCTCTGGCAGTTAGCCACATATCTAAAGTGAATTTGTGTAGTTAATGAACTGCCGTTTTGTTTTTTTAGAGTGAGAGATCAGAACAATTAGTGATTTAAGTTTTTTTGAAAAGTTTTCAAGGCTAGATACGGCCTGGACAGGTACGCACCGTACATTTATAGTGTAAAGTTTTCTCACTAACGGAGAATCTGTAACTGCAACCTTAAGAAATTTCAGAAATCATTTCCAACCGAGCAGGCAGGATCCTGTTTCTGATCGAAAAACTATACTGCTCTGGGTCAAAAACTTCAGAGCTACAGGATCAGCTCTTAAGCGGAAACACCCTGGAAGACCAAGAAGTTTCAAGAATATCTTTACAGCAGGCTACACAAGTTTCATGGTCTCGTTCCAGAAATTCTAAACCAACCATCCGTTTATATGGATGAAACTTTAAATTACTTTGTCCAATTCGTCCTACACTGCAAATAGAAAAACTCAATGCAGCAGAATGCTTACGAGCTGAACGCTTTGGATATCGTAACACGGGTTCTTTAGCAATTTTGATGTTCTCTGGAGTTAGAAAGCTTCTTGGTCTTCCAGGGTGTTTCCGCTTAAGAGCTGATCCTGTAGCTCTGAAGTTTTTGACCCAGAGCAGTATAGTTTTTCGATCAGAAACAGGATCCTGCCTGCTCGGTTGGAAATGATTTCTGAAATTTCTTAAGGTTGCAGTTACAGATTCTCCGTTAGTGAGAAAACTTTACACTATAAATGTACGGTGCGTACCTGTCCAGGCCGTGTCTAGACTGGAAAACTTTTCCAAAAAGATTATTTAATCACTAATTGTTCTGATCTCTCATTCTAGGAAACAAAACCGCAGTTCATTAACTACATAAATTCACTTTAGATATGAGGCTAACTGCAACAGCACGGCCATAGTGAAACTTTAAAATGTGGGAGATTTTTATGCCCCATTATGAAATGAAGTTGGCGAAATATAGTGTTTATCTTAATCTTTGTTTCTGGGACCTCCCTTTGGTCATACATCGAAGTTTTTGGAGTTCCTGTTCATACCGGCTTCAAAAACGCCATTACTTTCTACAGGCTACTAAACGATTCTACGACAACACATCAGCTGCGCTTGTTTAAAAGCATCTTTTACAAAAAAACATTCACGTAAATCATTGCGAGCTTAAACTGGCAGCTTTTTAATTCAGAAAACAGAGGCTGATCGAAAGCTCCTTGTTTCTTCTCCAAGCTACCCCTGGTTGGAAGAGAAAGGCATGCTACCCACTAATCTTTCTAACCAATGGTTGTCGCCTTGCCTGTGTTGGGGATACCAGTCTACTAGTTATATTTATGACTAGTTCCAATTGCATTGCCGCTTTTCCCTGACCAGGCCTTAATTCAGTTCCCCTTGTAAAGCTAATGTGCGGTTAAACATCACACCTCCATTCCAAGGAAGAGAAGGAGTAAACAGCAACTTAGTCGTCAACTTAGCTTACTCACATATCGTTTGGTTCCAGTGCATGATCGGCTGTTGGTAGACAAATGGTTTTAACTTTATCGTTCATCTTTAAAGGTGATTTTAACCGCATCATAGCAATATCATTTTCATATGTATCCTCGTCGTAACTTTCATGCATAATCACGTCAGTGACAAATGACGCTTGACCATTGACAGGCATTAAGTCTTGATCAGTTTCGCCAGCATATACTGTCCACTCTGATGCTTCAGAATTTCTAAAAAGAAAGGGAATTATCAAAAATACAGCACGTAAATTTGTCCGCCTAAAAGCTGGGCGCCGTTTTTGCAAACATGCGTTTAACTGAGCAACAGCTGGGTTGCTATTGCTTTGTAGCGCAAAGTATTTTAACATAATTTTCCCTGAACAACTGCATGAAACAACTATATTATTTACATGCAAACCTTATAAGCTGATAACTGTTTTCAGTTTATCATCGAGTAGCCCGTTGAAACAATTTAAACGCTACACGATTGCTTCAATGGTGCAGTCATAGCCTATCTAACATGCTAGATCGAAGAAAAACTTATAGCACGTACGGAGCTATACAGTGAGCAGCTGACACTATCCACGTAGAAGAAATGATGCTTCCCCCACATGCATGAGTTGTTGTCCACAATGAGGCCTGAAATCATCACAAAAACATAATATTGTAGCTGTGCACGCAAAATTTCGTGCAGCAGCGCGAATGCAAGCAATGTGGTGTAATATAATGTGTGCCTAACATGCAGTTTGCAGTTGGATGTCGATGGTCTGAGCGCTCAAAGCTCTGCTTGTATGCGACATGGCTGAGCCAATTGGAAAGCCATTCATCCAGTGCATGCAATTGTAATTTTTGGGAGTGACTTCATTTATGAAATTGAAATATATGTATTTTTTAAATTTACAAATCGATTTGATTTAGTCATAAACAAAGTGTCACTCAACCGTATCACTTTTCAAAGGTGACCGCATGCCTTATAAACCGACTTGACTGTTGGAACCACATCGCAACACGTTTGCGATTGATTCATTGTGACTAATTTGAATTGGGAGACAAAAGAGTCGCAAAAAAATTTACAGCCAGTTTACTTTGTAGCAAATTGAATTACAGTCAAACCTCGGTTTTCGAACGTCTCGGAGTTCGAACAATTCGGTTTTCGAACGGAAAATTTGAGATGAAAATGACTCGGTCCTCGCACAAAAATTCGGTTCTCGAACAACTCAAAAGAAAGATTTACCCGAACCAAAGTGACAGAAAATAGAAGAAACGCCTTAGATTCCAGGTTCGAGTCCTGGCGTGCTCGCCAGTGTTACGTTTCTTTCCTATAGCCTTGATTCTTCCTGACACAACCTTCAACCAGACTAAAAACGGATAAAAACGTATATTATTTTAAAGTTAGTGACAGGACGCCAGCGCCTACTCTTCACACATGTACCAACTTAACTGTCTCTCCCGTACTTCTCAAAGGCGTGCAATGCATGCCTTATCAGCATAATTAGAACACCGCACAGAGAACCCGCCCGAAGGCGAACTGCGTTATCAAAGCAACCCGCGTTCAAAACCAACGTGTAACTCCCTCTAGTTACCAGGAGATTTTATTATAGGAGATTCCCTCTCCAACAAATTACTCATCCCTTTCTTCCCATCACTTCGCATCAAAAAAGGTGTACATATGTACAATACAGTACTGTATTATTTAAATTTACATTAAAATCATTTGTAATGTTTTTCGTTTTATTTACACTTTTGTGTTTTATTTACTCTTTGAATAAATGGTTTTATACTATTATATACAGAGTATAGTGTAAGCAGGCAAATAAGTTATTCTTTTGGTACATGGAACGAATTAATCTCTTTAACATTATTTGTAATGGGAAAATATGATTCGGTTTTCGAACAACTCGGTTTTTGAACAGCCTTCCAGAACGAATCGTGTTCAAAAACCGAGGTTTGACTGTACTGTAGTTCCTTACTGAATAACGGAGTCTACCTATACTGTTAGACACTGTGCTTCAATTTCTTCTAATATCGTTTACGGCTAGCATCTCTACTGCAAATATATGACAACTTAGCTTTAAATATAGATCCATTCGGTTTATCTGTTAATAAATGTTACCTTTTAGATCAAGAAAATAGTATTGTAGGAAACATTCTGCCAATAGTATTTTGAGTGAATACACTAACTTATCGCATCCTAAACGTCAAATCCTTCACATGTAGGCCTACCACAATTTTCTGAGAGAGACCGTCAGACTAAATTTATAAATTAACAGTGTAAACCGGTGTCAGCTACAGCCAAATGTATCATTTTTACTTTTACCAGATATCCTAGTAATAGAGCTCAGCGCCATGCTGCTTCAAGCTAAATTCGTCCCAGTAAACTGTTTCAGAATTTTTACCGGCGCATTCGCTGTTCAATTCAATCTGAATCAACTGCAAACGTGTCACGTGATGGTTCAAACAGACAAAAAAACGTTTTTTTATAGGACCGTGGCATATGCATTTGTGATTTAATCACATCGATTTGTTGCAAAAAACAAAATTCGATTTCATGCAGTCACAAATGTTGACCCAAAACATGCGTAACAGGCAGTGAGCAAATGGCGCCCCATAGTTTGTTTGCATTCAAGGTAGAGCTTTACGCGCCGACCACAAGGACATAATATAAGCGACAGCTGACAAGGAAACGTGAGGTTATTTTATAATTTCCCAAATTTTGCTTTCCTCTTCAGTTAAGGATTTGAATAAGTTCTCCTCATTTTTCGGAGAAATAACTCTGTTTATGTTGTCTACTTCGGTTGGTAACAACCAAATATCAATAAGTAGAAATTATCTTTTCCTTTCCACAAAAGTTTATTTTTAAGACATGCTGCTTTTGCTTACACAGAATTTTTGAAAAGAGAATGTCATAAAACTCTTGTGGAAAACGATTTTTTTAATTTGCAGGACTCTTTCGTTTCTAACCAAATTTTAACAACGAGGGGCATTAGTTTCAAAACAATCGACCCGTATTTTCTTTGATAACCGTTAACTTGCACGACCGCTACACACAGTGAAAGCACAGTATCGACCAAACAAATATTTCCACTGCGATGACTGAACCCTGTTTCCAAATGAATAGACGTTCTGTAATGCAAGAGAGCATAAAATCGTCCTTCACTAGGATTTCAGTGAGCTTCTTCATAGCCATAAACCTACTCGGATTTGTGATTCCCATTGTACTCAACAACTCTGTCATTTTTATAAATCAAATAGGTCGAATTTCATCTCCTAAGTGCATGAGCTCCCAAAGCCAGCAGTTTGCTTTGCAAAACAGGCCAAAACGTTATCCTGTTGGAAAATTAATGAACGGATGGCTATTCATTACTCATAATATCCTCATTTTTGTTGTTGTTGTCACTCCATTCCTCCGCACCCGTTCCCACATTTGTTCCCGTTACTACAGTAGCCAGGAAATCACAGGCTGTTTGCGATCTGCTTCCAGCCACAAAGAGGCACGAGACAAACCTAAACGGGTGTCTATCAGAAACTCGATGATGTAGTGATTAAGGCACTCGCCTCTCATGCGTAAGACCTGAGATCGAATTCTGGCAGTGTTGGAATTTTAAAAAACAGCTCGCTACTTGTACTTGTAAAGGTGCAATAAGACGAGTAGACATTTGTGTCTGAAGTAGTCTAGAAAAAGAAATTGGTACCCTTATTCTCATTAGCCCATGTGCTCAGGAAAATGTATGCCTTAACCTTCCCATTTCCAAAGCCCGGAATCCAGCCTGGGACTATTTTTTCTCCTTTACTTAGAAAACATTAATAGTCCTGTATTAGCACAACATCTTTTGTACACAGTGTTGGCATTTTTCACCTGCCAAGGGTGTTTGATGATGTTCGAATTTGATCCTCCCACGATCCTTCCTACTCTAACTTTGGAAGTATTTGAACTCGATGTAGAGAGCATCCCACAGATGTCGTCATTTACTAGAATATATAACATGATGTTAATGCTATTATGTGGAAATCACATTTCTGGCTGATCCAGTTGACTTCCTGTCAGTCAAAAAAATGCAAAAGAATTGACAAATGCAGCACTGTACTAACAGTAACACAACAAGACATGTTGCGGTTTAAAGTAAAAGCATGAAACTCTGCAAAAGCCACCGACAAAAATTTTCGCACTTTTTGTTATAACAATCAATTTTGAAAAGAAGCACAAAAGAGCAGGCTGGCATAATTCAGCATAACTGATTCAAAAAATGGTAAACTCATCACCCTTATTACAACTAACTGTGGAAGGGGGAAAATTGAACGCGATCGAAAAAGAGGAATTCATCCAACTTGCAGTTTATTAAGACCATTTTATAAATTTTTGCGAGCATTTGATTTGAATTTTGAAAAATCACTTTAAATATTTCGCATTTTATTGACTACGTCACAAAGCCTATCGCTAACTAGTTAAAGTAGAAAAGAAGTTGAAACAAAATGGCTAGAATCTGCAAACAGAGGTAGGCAAATTTCCACCAGATAAATAAACTAATTATGATTTTGTGTAAAAGTTCTCAAAACATTATAAAGGAAACTACCGGCATGAAAAAAATGTAAGGAAAACGTCCCGAGCTATTTAGATAGAAAGAGGGGAGGCAAAATCGCCCATTTAAACGATTGGGTTAAACCCATGCATGCTCTTGAAAAACATTTTGTTGCTTTACTCCTGTAGTTGGCCGAAGCTTTCAATTTCTGGAGTTTATCAAAAATCATCTCCTATATTTAATCTTGACTTGTGCAACGTGCATTTTCGAATTATGCTAAAACGTACGAAACTACCCAAATCTAACCTGATACAAGACTAACTGTGGTTTCTTGCCGTGTTGCTGTGAAAGTCGTATTTTCCATTGTTGTTTGCCGTGATTCTGTACCGGTTACAGCAGAGTTGTCAAAAGAACTTCCTATAGCACCTTCTTCTCGTTCACCAATATTACCATTTGCAACAGTAGTTGGCGCTGTTTCTTTTGTGGCTGCAGAAAATATCCCATATGCAATAGCGGTGCCAATCAAAATACCTATTACTACACACAAAAAAATAAAAGTGGATGTTTTGCAAGCGTGATTTCTAGGAGAAGATACATTTGCGACAGTCGCAACTTCTTCAGTTTCTACCTCATCAGGACGATCTCGCTGAGGTAGCGGCTCGGTAGCTGTGCTTCTAATCTGACGTGATAAAAGCTGCTGGACTCGCACCGGAAAAGGAAAACTCTGTGATTGCCTTTGGACTCTGTTAGGTGATGACGTTTCAGCACTGTTTGTTTCTGCCTTGCTATTTTCTGGTTCAACAGATGCAGGAAAAATTTGATTCCAGGCTTTCATAGCTCAAGTCAGGTAAGTACGGTAACACTAAATATCAATACATACAGAAGCACTTTAACCACGTTACTTCAAAATACTAGTAGCCAGTCGTCGATCAAAACTTGTAAGCAAGCCAAATCGCCGCAACTTTGATATTACGTTCTCGACAAATTCCACATTTGCTCAAAATCACAGATTTGGTATGATCTACCGATACTAAGCGAAACATTATAATTGTAATTTACACCTAAAGTTGGTCTGCCACGTTTTGCTTTCCGTTGAAAATCTAAAAACAATGTATTAAACGTAATGTCTTAAAGCTCAGAATAATCAGTACCAAAGTCATTCGTCCTCTTCTGTTTTCTACACTCCGCAATCACAAATTTCGTTCCGAAAATGGCTTTCCTAAAGGACATACACTGCTTTTCCTGTAATCACCGCTCTTCTCTAAAGGCAAATCGAGCATTAAAGATGCGCAGAATTGGTTTTGCATTCATTCTAAATTGATCTCAGAGCTTAAAAAGTTGAAAAGGCTACTAGTTAAAAAAGTGATAAAATCAACTATAATCCATCACGTTCAATCGATTCGTGGTGAAAGGCAGTGCGTTTTCAAACAATTGTGTATACCGTTAGAGGTTGCACGTAGTAGTTTCCTTCCTTTTACAAACCATACGTGACAGAGTCAGTCGTAAAGCATTTTTTTTGCCTCTGAATTCAATGATATCCTTTTCCTTTCAACACTATCCCAATTATAATGCAGGTATTAAAATCTGTCGCGTATTACTTATTGACAATTTGTTTAATATCGATTTCGTCTCAATCAGATAGCATCAGTTGTTTATAAGTTGTCTACACATAAAAAACAAAGAAAATATATGAAATATATATAAATTATATATAGCATAAAACACTTTAAAAAACAGAGCTGAAACTAATAAAATTAATACTTTTAATTAATTGATATTAAGGCATATAGGCTAACTGCAATCAGTTGAATAAAACATACCACTTCCACGACCGGTTTCGTTCCTATTAGAACTCGTCAGGTGGACTCAGGTATTGAACCGACAATCACATGAATTACTTCATGCTGTTTATGCCACTCCGCCATCGATCCTTTCAACGGCACTGGCTTGGCACTGGCTTGGCTGGGAATTAAAAGCATATATCGCATCTAGCTCACTGTAGTGAGCGTGCACCATATGTAAGCTTAAAATTAACAGCATCAATTGAAAGGACCGATGACGGAGTGGCATAAACCGCATGAAGCAATTCATGTGATCGTCGGTTCAATACCTGAGTCCACCTGACGAGTTTTAATAGGAACGAAACCGGTCGTGGAAGTGGTATGTTTTATTCAACTGATTGCAGTTAGCCTATATGCCTTAATATCAATTAATTAAAAGTAATATCTTAAACAGGCTAACACCAGCTCCTATAATTCGTATAATAAAATTAAGATTGCCGAACGTCACAGTGAAGGTCTTAGTACGATATAATAACATCACAGGCAATACTGTTACGAAACATAAGACACCTGACCTGGAAAAAGAATAAAAAGTCATTATAAAGCAAAAGTTCGAGGGAGAAACAATTAGTTAAAAAGTAAGGTAGAAAAGAAAACGAAACACAGCAGAAAAAGAATAAAGCGGATAAAAGAGAGAAGAAAAGGGTGAGTGGTAATCATAAAGCAGTAAAGTAAACAGGAACAAAAAGATTCAAAACTAAGCAAAAGCTGGACTACACTTATATCCTCAAGCACCCCTAAGACTAAAAAAGATAAAACGCAACAAATTGAAAACTGAATTTCAAACGCTTAAACACACAGGCAAAACGCAAGACGCACTACTTTTTAATCTTGGAAAACATAAGTTGATTGATGTTCATAGAAGCATTAATACTGTGAAACGATTTGTCTTCACTCCAGTCAAAAATCTTTTTGCCAGCTCTTCAACAAATATGACGTGAAAACAAAACGAAAAATCAGGCTTAGCATTAATAACATCAGCATGGTGATCGGCATAGTGTCTCAGTAAAGCAGTTTGATCATTTTTACTTCTGAACGTATTTGAAGAATTTCAAATATGGAACATGGATTTTTGGTTTGGCCAATCAATCGCTTATTACATAAATTACACAGCACAACATACAAATAACGAAATTTCTGCAGTTTGAATTTTGACGGAACTTAATGACTTGACCTTTATTGGTGTGGAAATGATTGGTAGTTTTAACCATATTTTTATGTTTTCCATGGTTGCCACAAGGAAATGAGCCAGAGTTTTCCAATTCATTGTTTAAATTGTAGGATATTAGCCGTCTCTGCCGGCGTCCCCGCTGGGCCACTCATAAGTAACATCAAGTTTAACAATTCCGGTTTAGCTGGCCCAGCCGGCTTCACCCAATGGATAGTTTTTACCCAAAGATTGCAATCAGTAGAATCAGTAATCTTCTCAATGATTACAGCTTTCTTAGAAATTTTATTGCAATTTATCGGCATAGAATAGTGCCAACAACCGATAGCAGAATATTGCACAGATAGCATCAACTATTTTATTACATTAAGTCAATGGAAAGCATCATATTCAATCCATACGAAAGATCAAGCTCTGCACATTAGCATCTTTGATGTGAAATCACTCCATCCTAATACAGAAAGAAAATTAAGGAAAGATTCCTTACACCACGTTTTGAAAGTAGATATAGATTTAAACAAAGTGCTCAACTTATCTCAATTCAATTAGCATAGTTTTGTTTGAACGACGTCATAATCAAATATGGAAAAAAATTTTGTAAATCGAAAAGCATTGTAACTGGTGATAACCACTCGATGTCACCAACGACTATTGCCATGCTCTATATAATTTTACCAATCAAATCAGCAATAATGGGAGAGAACAGCGAAGCTATTCACCCGGCATGTCGCAAAAGGCGACTTTTGGGCACCCAGGAATAACAGCCCGTCTTGTTGGTGGTGGGGTCTGCAATTTGCATTCATGACTGTGCAAAATGGGCGGTTGCTTTTCCCTTAGCCTAATTTTATGAGGTTTGCGACAATTATTTTATGCCTTGCCTCCGTCCAATCGTTTCATGCTTGCCTACGTCCAATCGTTTCATGCTTTGTTTCCATTCTAAGGAAGAAGAGGGATAACTACTACAGCAACAATCAGGCTCAAAGTTTTAATAGGTTATGTTGTGGCCCCTGCTTAAAATATAAAGACTTTGATTGATTTTATACTTGGCAACACTTTTGTCATGTAAACTGTACAGGCTAAAGCTTAATAATGTGATTTTGTAAAAAGCTGATAAGTTGCAAGCCTATTATAAAGTTTTGCTGTTACATAATGTTAATTACTATTATTGTGTTTTGCTTTCTATTCTATTTGAATAAGTAAACTGATAAAGATAAATTTGTGTAATCTTTTTGAGTTAAATTAAGTTATAAATGCAACAAAGATCAACTGGCGACGAGGATGAGCAACAAAGAACTAATCGAATTGCTGAAAGCACAGATGGAACAACAAAGGGTCCAAATAGAACAACAACAAGCTCAAATGGAACAGCAAAAGTTTCAGCTTGAGCAACAAAATGAACAAGGTAGGCAACAAATGCAAGTTTTTTTGGAAGCACTTCGAAATATTGGTAATTGTCAGGTACCAGCATCAAATCAAGAAGCAGCCTCTCCAAATGCATTTGCTGTGCCAAGTTTTAGTCCATTTGATCCAACTTCCGAGTTGTGGACTGATTACCATTCAAGGTTCTTAACTTTTATTGGGGCACATTCTGTTCCAGAAAACAAGGTTGCCCAAGTTTTTCTCACAAACCAGTCGAATGTTGTGTACAAGTTGTTGCAAAATCTGGCAGCACAACAACAGCCACCTGTGGAAATTAATACACTTCCAATGGGAACTATTGTTACCTTTATGTCAGAACAGTACGACCCCAAACGATTTGTTGTACGTGAGAGGTATAAGTTTTGGAGTGACATGCAACGTAAACCAGGTGAATCAATTCAAGAACTAGCAGCTAGAATTCGCCAGGATGCTATCACCTGTGATTTTTCGACTATAAAAGACCCTCAAGATGAAGCAATGTGCACTCGATTCATCTGTTCGGTAAATAATGAAGCAGTTCTAAAAGCTGTTTTCAAAGAACAAAGTCAGGAGCTGACATTTGCAAAAGCAATTCAAATTGCTATTCAGACTGAAGATGCTGCTAAAGTAGCAAAAGAGACAGCCTACAATGCCAAGTCAAACTTGTTTAACACTGTCAATGCTGTCAAACCTCTCAAGTTTGAACAATCACGTAGAAATGCCAGCATGGGTCAATCAAAAACTAGCTCCAGACCCAATAATGCTCAAAGTTTTAGCTCAAATGCCATTGGTCCTCCTTGTGGACGATGTGGAAAGAAAGGACACACTGGCAAAGATTGTTATTTCAAAGAAGCAATTTGCCATTACTGTAATAAAAAAGGTCATACCCAAACTGTATGTTTCAAAAGGAAAAGAGACACTTCAGTAAAAAGTATTTCTGTACCCAAGACCTTACAGACTATTAAAAGTACTGTCAGCATTCCTCGATTGGAATGCAAAGTAAAAGTTGAAAATAAGCACTTCACATTTGAAGTTGACACTGGGGCAAGTGATAATTTTATGAGTGAAAGTTACTGGTTGTCCTTAGGAAGGCCTGACCTTCAACCAGTTAGTGAAAGTTTTCTGTCTGCATCTGGACATGATCTCCCAGTGCTTGGAATCTACACAGCCATTTCAGTGAAGCTGCTGGGACAAAGAAAATTGGTTGACAAAGGTGAGCAATTACAATTTATTGTGACTACAATTCCCCAACTTAATTTGTTAGGCAGAGACAGTATTGCTACATTGGGGATTTCTGTTGATTCTATGATGAACAAAAGCTTATGTAACGATATGAAAGAAATGGTTCATCAAGTATCTAATTATGTTAAGCATGACATGACATTGCAATCAGCTTGTGAACAAATGTGTCAGAACTTTCCAGATGTCTTTAAGCCAGAACTCGGTTGTCTTAAAGATTTTGAGCTTGATATCCGATTTAAAAATGACACCAAGCCCATTTTTTGTAAGCCACGACCAGTACCTTTTGCATTGCAAAACGAGCTGGCACAAGCTTATGAAGCTGGTATTAAGAAAGGAGTGTGGAAGATGACACAGTTTAATGACTACGGGACTCCAGTAGTGCCTGTTCGAAAAAATAAACTACCAGGTCAAGAAAGTGCTGGTATTCGTGTCTGCGGGGACTACTCAGTCACCGTTAACCCACAGCTGGAGACTCACCGAAAACCACTTCCTTTACCTGAAGAACTGATGTACAAATTAGGTGGAGGTTACGGTTTTACCAAAATCGACCTTGCAGATGCGTACAATCAAATACCCTTGAGTAAAGAAAGTCAAAAGAAACTGGCTTTAAGTACACATAAAGGTGTTCTTTTACAAATGAGACTTCCGTTCGGTATTAGTTCAGCCCCTGGCTATTTTCAGGAAATCATGTTCCAATTGACAAACGATTTAAAAGGTGTTGCTGTGTATTTGGACGATATTCTTGTGAGTGGAGCCACGGCAGAAGATCACCTACAAAATCTTCGGGCACTGTTACAACGATTGCAAGACAAGGGCTTACGTTGCCGCCTAGAAAAATGTATTTTTGCCCAACCCAGTGTTGAGTATCTCGGGCATCAATTGTCTCAATCCGGCATTTCTAAAAGCACAAAAGTGGATGCAGTACTTGAAATGCCACCACCTAAAGACGTTCCCAGTCTTCGCTCTTTTCTGGGTTCTGTCCAGTTTTACAGTAAATTCCTACCTAATTTATCAACAATCACTGAACCACTTCACAAGTTAACGAGGAAAGGAGTTAATTGGGGATGGAATCATGAACAGAAGGCTAGTTTTAACACTTTAAAAGAGATGCTTTCTAGTAATTCTGTTTTAGCCCACTTTGATCCATCTCTTCCTTTGGGCATTTCATGCGACGCTTCAAATGTTGGTATTGGCGCAGTATTATTTCATCGCTTTCCAGATGGTAGTGAACGCCCTGTGGCCAATGCGTCAAAAACTTTAACAGATGCTCAAAGAAAATATAGTCAAATCCAAAAAGAAGCACTCTCAATTGTTTTTGCTCTGCAGAAATTTCACTAGTATTTGTATGGACGTCGATTTATTTTGGTTACGAACCATAAACCGTTACTGGCCCTTTTTGGACCTCATAAAGCCACGCCGGCTTTAGCTGCAAATCGTTTGGCTCGATGGGCTCTCATGTTGAGTCAATACGAGTATACAATTGAATACAGAAAAACCGCAGCGCACGGAAACGCAGATGCCTTAAGTCGACTTCCCGTGCGGCCAGATGATGAATTTGACAAAGAAGAGGAGGAAGACAATACACATGTGGTAAATGCAATCAACACAGTTAGCTTACAGATAAAAGCTACTGACCCTGAGCTGTTGGCGAAAGAATCCGCCAAAGATCCAGTTATTTCTACGGTAATGAGATATGTTCAAGACGGCTGGATTGACAAGAAGGATACCTCCGCAAACGAACATTACTCAATTGATGACTTCAAAAAAATTGCAACTTCCCTGTCAACATCATGCGGATGTTTGCTCTATGGAGCACGGCTAGTTATACCTCATAGCCTTCAACAACAAGTATTAAAGTTGTTACATTTGGGACATTTTGGTATTCAGCGCATGAAGCAGTTGGCACGCACTGCAGTGTATTGGCCCAGAATTGATTACGACATAGTCGACACCTGTCACAAATGTTATTCCTGTGCCCAGCACCAAAATGATCCTCCAAAGCAGCTAAATCATCCGTGGATACTACCGGAACGTCCATGGAGCAGGGTTCACATTGACCATGCTATTAATTTTATGGGGAGGAACTGGTTGCTGTTAACGGATGCTTTTTCAAAATATCCATGCATTCACCCAACAGCGTCCCTGAGCACCAAAGTGACAATTGATATTCTGGAAATGGAATTTGCTCATTTTGGTTACCCGCACACCGTGGTATCAGACAATGCAGCAACCTTTAAGTCTGATGAATTTCAGAACTGGTGCAGGGAAAGAGGAATCATTCACCTGACCGGAGCACCATACCATCCAGCAACAAATGGTGCTGTTGAAAGACTCGTGCAAACTTTTAAGAAAGCTTTAAAAAAGTCTGAATTACCCCCACTAAAAGCCTTGCAAGAGTTTCTGATGCTATATCGGCGAACACCGTTACCTTGTGGATATTCGCCAAGTGAATTATTGATGGGGCGTCAAATTCGTGCTAAAATTGACACGTTTATGCCTTCACCGGCACACATCTTGCAAAGACGTCAACGTGTAAAACAACAAGAGACTCACAAGCCTGAGACAATGGAGTTTAAAATTGGTACACCATGCTATGCAAGGAAATATTCTCAAAACACGGAAGAAGAAAAATGGGTACCTGGAGTTATCGTAAAAGTTTATGGAAGCCGCAGTTTTAATGTCAAAATCATTTCAAATGGTAAAGTTTGGAGAAGACATCTCGAGCAACTGCGACCTCTCTATACAGCAGACTCACCTCAAGAAGAAAACACTTCTGATTCTGATGAGTTATTAAGCGATCTGACAAACAAACCAAATAACAATTCCGAAGCAGATTTAGATTCTGATGCCATTGTTCAAACGCCTAGGCGCTCGAATCGACGACGCCAACCACGAACTGTATATGACTATTGACTATATTGAATAATTTAGAAATTAAAGGGGGAGGTGTTGTGGCCCCTGCTTAAAATATAAAGACTTTGATTGATTTTATACTTGGCAACACTTTTGTCATGTAAACTGTACAGGCTAAAGCTTAATAATGTGATTTTGTAAAAAGCTGATAAGTTGCAAGCCTATTATAAAGTTTTGCTGTTACATAATGCTAATTACTATTATTGTGTCTTGCTTTCTATTCTATTTGAATAAGTAAACTGATAAAGATAAATTTGTGTAATCTTTTTGAGTTAAATTAAGTTATAAATGCAACAGGTTATCGATGACATCACTTGGCTTTCAATTGGATAGAACTTTACAGATTGCAGAAAACTTGGGCTCCAACTTTAATTTAAATAGCATGATCTAGAACTAACGTTTTATAGTTTATCAAACACTACTAACGCTGGCATAAAGCAAGAGTTTTTGGATGTGCTGCATGCTATCACCACTGATGACAATAGAAATTATTCCAAGGAAATAGCGTTGCCAAGACGATTGTTAAATGGCCATTCTCATCATTCTTTTTCGGTATATGAATCAATTGTTTTTGGTGAGGCGATACAATTAGGTAGATAAAATGAACTAAATACCGACTATCAAGATGCTTTAGAAAAACTGAAACTGAAGTGCGTCTGTTCCAATTTTTACAAGAATCTAACGTAAATAATTCTCAGCAATGCAAAAGCCTGGAAAGATCGATTCCAGCCTAAATCAGAAAATCAAACTACAAAACATCGAATATTATGGGCTATGCCATTAAATTATATATTGATACTAACGAATATAGAACGTGAACTAAAACTTGACGTTTGTGAAATTTACAAAAATCCTCCAAACATTGGTAACAAAGTGACATATTACAAGTTTTTCTAATATATAAAGCACAATTCTGTCTGTGTGTTTGTTTTAATTCCACCGAAACAGCTGGGTAAACAAACATCAAACCTGGCACGATTAATCACAACTCCGAGTTGAGTGTCATAGGTTAATGACGTCATTATGGCGTCATAATCAAAGATAAATCTTTAAAAATCGTATTTTTTGATTAAGGATAATGGTTCTTAGCTCAAACAAAAACCAGTTCCGGACTTTACTACTTCAACAAATTTCACTTCTATGCGATTTCACATGACGTTACAATTAACGATCACTTGTAAAATGTATTTTCTTTATTTTTTCAAAAAATAATGATCGTAGAAACGCAATTAAAAGCTTTTAAGGAAGATAATAACAAGATGATTTTCCTAAAAACAACTATAGCCTACAACAATTTAAGCTCAATTGAAGATGCAACAACAGATTTTTATTTAAGTAATAAGATTCTTTAAGCATAATTCTTCTTTTTTCCTGCACGCTTGAAACTAGCTCTACAATGTCATAACGCTAACCAGTACAATTAACACAGTCTCACGCTATCAGATATTATCATATTATGATTATTTCAAAAATTGCAACACTTTTTAAAAAAATTCATCAAGAAATGAAGTCTCTACAAAATTTGAAAGGTAACCTACCGGTCAAAAATGTTTAAAATTTTTGTGCCTGAGATTTACAAAATCACAAATTCCAAAAAAACTAAGTCTTTTGGTACATTTTGTTCATTCTTCCTCAAAAGCATGAATCTTTGGTATTATCTACCAACATTTTCAAAAAGATTCATCTAAAAATCTACTCTCTAAACATTTCAAACTAGCCTACTGCAAGCAAAAACTGGTGATGCCCCTATAAAAAGTGGGGGGTAAAGATGGTTCTGTTTTATCATTCGCAAGAAAATATTAGTGTCGATATCACCTGAGACTCTAAGGGCTTCATTTCGAGTTGGTTTGCTTTTTGCATGGCTGCGTTTATGCCACAACCAAACAACATGTGCGTAGCCCACAGGCTTTTGTCGTTAAAATAGGCATAAAATTACAAGAAAGTCGCAACAGTTGTCCTAATTTTTAATAGGTTATCCATGAAAGTACATATCAATCACTTTGGCATCCCGCCTCCGTGCCCAACAACTTCTAAATTATGCTTTCATACACTTCATAAAACGAAAAAACAAAGCTTTTTGAAATTTTTGGCTGTTTCAGTTGAGAGGAAGTCCAATTTCCAAGTACGTATAGGCTGACGACAGGGCAAGCAACACTAAGCCAGATATTCCACAACTTTAACATATGACTTTGTGTTATTGGCCATGCCCTGGTTTCCCTATAACTACAAAACGTTTTTTACTTACAAGAGCATGGTGCCTCTAATCAGAAGCGTATTTAGAAACATATTTATTTTTGAGAAAGGGGAAGGAGTAGGGGAAATAGGCGAAGCTTCGAGTAAATTCAATCATGTTATCATGCAATCTAATAACATAAGTGAGCGCTATCTTATTTGGGAGAGGGGAGGGCAGGGCATCAAGGGAGATAAACTTTTACAAAAATGAAAGTCTTGCCAATTTTGATCCCCAAACAAGCATAAACCCCTTTTTTGAGAAGTCAATGTTTTGAACAAAAGAATTTTGCCCATATTCGTGTCGAAACATACATGATCACAATTTTGATTGGAGATAACGGTTTTGATCATTCTTTGATACCATTTGAAGGCATCAACCTTGGTATCTTTCTTCCACCGTCTTAATGCATTGATGGAACCTCTCTCCATGATGGAACCTCTTTCTCGCAAACATCACCAAGATTCTCTGAGAAATAGTCTAGATGGCTAAATAGATAGTGAAGTTTGATGCTCATCCTTGCACCAAGAGCTTGAAAGCTTTAGAGCATCACATCCACAAGGTTCCGGTAGTTGCTAGCTTTCGTGTTACCTAGAAACTCTCGTATCACTGAAACAAATGAGCACCAGGCAGCCCTCTCAGCCACTGTTATACGAGCAGTGAAGGTTTGATTTTGCACCAGTTTGTGAATTTGAAGTACATCAAAAATACCTGCTTTAAGTTTTTCCATGCTTAGACCAGGAAAGGTTTTGGCGATATAATTGAAACAATCACGATCTTTATTAAGAGCCTTTACAAATTGTTTCATCAGACCCACTGTATAAGAAGCGGAGGCAGAATAATGCGATTCCGATTAACCAGTGGCTCATTTATGATATTTTTATTACCTACTGCAAGATCTTCTCGTGCCGGCCAATCCTCCTTTACCCAGTGCTGATCAGTAGCGCGACTGTCTCAGTAACAGATAAAACAAGAATGCTTGGTGTACCTACCTTGCTGTCCCATCAAAAAATTGACCATTTTAAAGTCTACGCATATGGCCCAGTTGTACTCACTGTAGCGCAGTTTCTGCAAAACCATCTTCACATGCAGATAGTGTTCTTTAACAACCACGGAATGTCCGATTGGAACACATGCAAATTTGCTACCATTATGACGTAACACACATTTCAGACTCCTTTTAGAGCTGTCTATAAACAATCTCCATTCATCTGGATTGTACTCTGGAAGAGCCATTTCTGAAAGGAGACCTTGGATGTTGTTGCAATAAACTAAGTCATCTTCCATTGTGAAAAAAACAAATCAGCAAATCATCCCTATCACGATAGAATGTAATTTTAGTTCCCGAATCCAGTATGCCATGTTTACCAAGACGAGATGCCAAAATCTCAGACGATTTCTTGGATAGCCCGAGATCACGAGCTAGGCCATTCAGTTGGCTTTGACTAAAGGGTTTTGGTTTTGCACTGAGCAAAGATGCTACAGCATCCATGCTGGAAGAGCTACTGATACTATTGTCGCTGCTATCAGTATGATCCATCGCTTCCAGTAGCATTTCATCTGCAGTAAAATCAGGTAAGGAAGTGAAAACTGGAACTGGAACTTCAGCACAATGTTGTATGGGTTGTCGAACAGACTCAATATCAGGATAATACCAATCTTTTTCTGATTCCATCCAGACATATCCACCAAGAAAAAATAACAATCATTATGGTGATTTTTGGGTTCACGCCATACCATAAAAACCCCAAACCGCATCAAACTGACTTTACCTTGGGTCCAAAAGCGCAGCGTTTCTGTACAATTTTTGCACGCCTTGTAGGGTGTCCAAGACTTGTCTTGGTCCCCTAACTTCATGCCAAAGTAGGCTTCATAAACTCTCTTGGTAAGTCTCTCACATTAAATCGGTACTTTGCCATCATATATTTACCACAAATGTAGCAAAACACGTCTGGATTGTTTCGGCATTGCCTTCGTTTAGAGCTCATCTCTACTACTTTCTCATATACAGCTTTTTTCAAAACAATGTAACCATATTTTCCTGCAAATAAATATATGGTACCCATTAACAAGTTTGCCAAAAAGCAGCAATTCATCCTTCATTATATCGTTAAATCCACAAAATCTAGCACTTTAGTTTACTGAATGATATATGCTTTCCACACTATGCTGCCTTTAGGCCTTATCATAGTTATTTTAACGCACAGGAGAAAACAAATAAACTAAAACTGATAACTCTTTCCTAAAAAGGAATATAAACGTAATAAAGAGAAACTTTTGATAGGAGCAAGCCGTAAATTTTATGGTTATTAGCGGATAGCAATGCTCTAAACTGCATCAAACTTTTATGAATCATCAACATTATGACAACACTATGACACCGACGCGATATCGTAGTGGTCAGAGCGTCCGCTTCGCAGTCGGTAGACCTGGAGTTCATTTCCCAAATCGAGTCATACCAAAGAATTTGGTATTCGCAGCTTCCCTGCTTGGCGCTCAGCACAATAGGGATAGTGCGGAGAACAAGCAGGCAAGCTTGCTTGTTGCGTCCTTGGGCAAGGCACTTAACGGCATGCCTCCATCTTCCTGTGGCAGACAGGTGGTGGGGTAAAGCAGTCTACACGTCGTGGTGGCCCAGTCAAACTGAAGACATGCAAACCGAGCCTAAGCGCACACGCAGTGTATGCTGTATATATCTTCCTGCTTAATGCTCAGAACGAATAGCTCAAACGATGAAGAAGAATATTATGACTTTTTGTACAAATCCATATACATATAGGTTGAGTGGAGTAAACGGGCACGAAACTTTGAATGGGAAACCAAATTACATTAAAGAAGCTTCGCATGCATGAAAATGCACCCTGCTCAAGCAAAATTATAAAAATAAAAGTAAAAATATCTCCAAAACTACAGCAATTCGGCAAGACTAAGTGCATTTTCAGACTGAGCGCCCCCGATTTAACTCCACAACGGTATAACATCCTTTGCGTTTTAACAAAAAAGTTTTTGTTGGCCAGTGTAATTTGTAAGCGCAATTCTGTCTGTCTATCTGTCTGTCTTTCTGTGTGTCTGTCTGTCTGCTGTCTGCGTGTTTTAACTCCTCTGAAACTGCTAGCTGTACAATCATCAAACTTGTCACGATTGATCACCACGCCGTGGTGAGTGTAATCGGGGTATTCATGACATCATCGTGACGTCATAATAAAACATTTTTTTAATTTGCATTATTTGATAGAGAACAACCGCTTTTTGCTCAAACAAAAACCAGCTGCCGACTTACCATATTACAAAAACTTTCATTTGTTTGGGGCCTAAAATGACGTCACTATCAACGATTCATTGCACAATTTGTTTTTTTCTTTTTTCTCAAAAAGTATTGATCACAGAAACGCTATTAAACGTTCTCTCAAAAGATATTTATAAGGTGCTTTCGATAAAAACAATTTTACCACAAGAATTGCTTATTTGACAATGCTACGAGCGATTCTTTATTTAAGCACTTTTTGCCCTCTATGGATTTTTCTTCTTTTTTTTGCGTGTACGCTAAAAGCCTGGCTATATGATGTCATAATATGTATCGTACGATTAACACAAATTTTTTGCTACCGCAGATCATAATATGATGATGTTTTCAAAAATTGCAACCTTTTTGCAAAATCAGTTTACTTAAAAACTGATTTGTGATCTCATTTCTCAACCAATTTTCAAACTTTTTTCAACAAATTTAAAGATTATTTCAAGGTAATTCTGATAGTGTATATTTACATTTAATATTAGGTTTTATAGTGAAAAAACTGAAATTTGATACCTCTGGTGTAACTTTTTACCCCTCGCAAAAAGTGATAAGCTCGGTAAAAACAGGTAATTTTAATACAAAAAAGTTATAGTAAAGTACTAACAATTACTGTTCTTTGAAAGCTTAGGAAATATCCTTTCCAGCAATATGTGACTCCAATTACTTGATGCAAAGGATTAGTTTATAATGGCAGATCAAAAATTGGTTACCATATATCATGTTTCATTATTAGTTGAACAATTATCCTATTTGACCAAAAAAACTTGCAATTGTTAAACAAAGTTAGTTCTCTGGTACATTTTGATTACTTTTCCTCACAAGTATGGTTATTTTGCATTATCTGTCTACGTTTTCAAAAAGATCTATCAAAAACTGAAGTCTCTAAATGTTTATGAAATGTAGCCTACCGGTTAAAAACAGGTAAAGTTTAAATGCCTGCATTTCACAAAATTGCAATTTCTAGAAAAACTAAGTTCTTTGGTTCATTTTGGCAATTCTTTCTTAATAGCATGGATCTTTGGTATTATCCATCAAAATATTCAAAAAGATTCATCGAAAAATGGAGTTTACAAATTTTAATATGTAGCCTACTTCAAGCAAAACACTTGGTTATCACCCAAGAAAAAGACGAGGAGTAAAAATGGTCCTTTCTCATGGTTTGCAACAAAATGTAAGTGTCGAGCTACATATGATCTAAATGTTGAAGCAATTTCCTTTGCAATTGGGCGAAGTTGCGCTGCCACCTGATATGTTATTCTTAATCTCGACATTATTAATGGGGCCACCCGCTAGTGCTATAACTTAACTGTGAGTGCTTCATTTTGAGTTGGTTTGCTCTTTGCATGGCGGTGTTTATACCAGGGCCAAGGAACATGCACATTAATTCAGAGCCGTTTGTTAATGTTAATTAGCCTACGGTAACGAAAAAGTAGTGAGTAGCGATCCTAATATTTATTGACCTAAAACATTCTGTTAGGTCATATCTTAAATCAGGGGTGTCAAACTTGTGGGCTTCTGCGATCCACATTGCACATGTGACCAATCGTGTCGAGGGCCGCATGAAGTTTTTGAATTGGAAGTCGCCACTTCTCTGGACAACGATCTCAATAATTTTGCCCGAAGTAAGAGCGATCTAAAAAAAAAGGTCATCACCTCTCTAGCATCTCCGCACCATCGCCAATAGGGCGACAAATCGAGTTTTGTGGTTGCACCTAGTAAAGTTAGCTCCGAATGAAAAAAAATCTGCATCTCACAAGTGTGGCCTGTGGTGAGGGGTTCAAACGTTTGTTCGACAATGAACCATTACAATACTGCCAAAATTCATCAGGAATTTTCGAATCGTTCCTGTCACGAATAAGGAAATTTGCCTTGAAGAGTAGTTTTTATAGATGTGTAAAGTGCTGTATCATTGTTTCCTCGGCTACTGATTGAAAAAAAAGATCTTTTTTCCTCGCAATTGGATTTGCTGTAAGTACGCCTTTATTACGCCACAATTGTTATTACGATATAGTAAAATTCCAGATTGATCTGGTGCAGGGGTGGCCAACCGTGGCGCATTGCGCCAAATTTGGCGCATTGCATGTTTAGAGGTGGCGCATTCCAGGTTTAAGATTTTTCGGGCAATTTGGGTAAGTGTCCTTTCATCTGGCCGAAAAATTTGTCGCTCCAATAACATCTCCAAAAAAAAAAAAACAGTCCGCACTCGGTTGGCCTCACGTTTGGTGGCATATTTGAGCCAAAAGTGATGGAAAAGGTGCAGCGAAACAGGGGATGACTTTTTTTTTTTTTGGAGATCACCGCTGAATATGGCCTTGTTTTGACTTCAAAGTATAAATATATTACTACACGTTTGAGAGCAATGAAAAGCTATGAATGTTTGTGTGGCGCATCTTCAAATGAATGCTTGTGTGGCGAAAAATTTTGGCGCATGGACTGAAAAGGTTGGCCACCCCTGCCCTACATTTATGGCGCATCCGACACGGGTTGGTAGAAGAGTTGGCGCTTTGCATAAAAAGCTTGGCCACCCCTGATCTAGTGATTTTAGCTTCTTCGAAAAATTTCGTGACCAATTACATAACTAATAGGGCTTTTTGTCTTTTTTCACGTGTTTTTGTTCTAGCGTTTTCTGGATTGTTTTTTTTCGATTTATAAATAAGGCGACGGGATTTTTTTGTAATAGAGAGTGTAGAGAAACGTTGTAGCGGGGAGAGATAGAGATTGATTGACGGAGAAAAGAAGGGCTATTTTTTTTTATGATAATTTATTGTGGATTCTGTTGACGTGGCGAATATTAACAGTTATTGGTTGAATTAGTTTTGGCGGTTTCCTGATTGTGTAGTAAAGTGATTAATTCTGAGATCGTTGCGCAAAGAAGCTTAAAGTCGTGAAGTACAGTAGGCGCCGCTTATTATGACCACGGATAATATGACCAGCCACTTATTATGACCAGTTTGATACGGTCCGGAATTTTTTCATTTAAAATTCTCCGTTTAATATGACCAAATTTCGGATAATATAACCAACATTTTCTCCATCTCTCTTATTACAGTACAGTATTTTTGCACCTAAAACTAACTAACGCACGTGCATAACATTTTGAATTTGTTTTGCGGTGCTTTGATATGTTACTTTGATTAAACGTTACTTGAACTGTTATTTACTTTGTTATGATGTACCACCGCTCGTACATATTGTTACATACTGTACTTAGTTTTACCGTCACTTGTACTGTTACAGTACTGTATTTTGTTTTTCTGCCAACGTCACACTGTTACCTCGGTAAAACGATGAATTTGACGGTATTTGGACTTCTTGTGGCTTACGGCGTCGATTCAGGCGCGGTTATGGCGACTTCGGTTTTTATGACCATTCGGATATTATGACCAAAATGGTCTGGTCCCAAGTTGGTTATATTAAGCGGCGCCTACTGTATTATTTCTGTGAATACATTTTTCTCTTCTGAACGTGGTTTAAGGTGTTTTTAGTGGAAGCCAATCTTTTCCAAGTTTTATTAAGTTACAGTCAGACCTAATTATCCGAGCGATTATCATACGTCGCCTCAATTTTAAAAGAAATTTAAGATTGAGATAGAACGGAAATTTCTCTATTATATTTAAAACGCGACAGTCCCATGGGCCGCATCGAAAGGCTCCGAGGGCTGCATGCAGCCCGTGGGCTGCGAGTTTGACACCCCTGTCTTAAATGACATCTCAATGTTTGCCACTATATAGTGAGAACAGCAGCAGGCAGCAAAATTATCCACTATCATCTTGATAGCGAACAAAAATGGTAAAGCTCTTTATTGATATGTGTAATTGCAAGGACATCGGTACAAAACACTAATCTTCATTTAACAGTAGGGAGGTCTGGATTAGGGGCAAAGTTAAATGTAATAAAATCCCAAGATTGAGAAAAGATCAAAATTAAACTATAATAGCATCAATTTGTGACACTGGATTAAGAGGGAGTGTTTTTGTTTAAAAAGAAATTAATAGGCGTCTATTGGAATAAGTTATATATCTTAAGGGAAGGCATGGCACCTTTCACGCTATGGGCGAATTAAAGCAAAACAGCGCAGGTAAAAATCTTTATGTCACAAATTTAAATACGAAAGCAAGCCCACTGAGTGTCAAATAGGCCTACCACTAAATAGTTCATCTCTTTAATTGTCAAAACGACCACCATTTGGGCGACACCATTAATTTTGATTATGTTTTACCCCCCTTACACTTTTAAATATTACAAATAGTAGTTTGTGATATCATTCTTTTGTTTTGAATACTTCCAGTCTTGATTAATAAATAACATGATCACCATTACATGTACAGCAACTATGGCCCATATTTACTGAAACATTTCGTTGTTGCTCTCACAAATGTTTGTACGATAAAACTGGCGTAGCTGCATTAATTGTTACGTTTTAAATCAACACGGGTGATGGTATGTCCTGCCGGGGTAAAATCGCAGCATACTTAGGAGAAACATGTTTTATATGTTGCTTTATAATAGCTTTATAGCGCTAACGGGATGAAACCTGAAAATTTGATAGAGACAAGGACTCGTTTAACTTCTATAAGCATGCCAAAGCAAGGAAAAATGAATATGAATCATAATAGATAGCCACCAGGACTTGAGAAAGTTTGAGGGAAAATCAAAATTAACAACGTTACTGTGTAAAATCGCACCACATGAAATATATCATTAGTATTTTGTTTTATAGTAGCTTTGTAGAGCTACCGAGATCAAACCAAACATTTGGGGAAAAGTAAGGTTTCTTTTAACTTCCCAGGGCACGTCAAGCAGGGATATAAGTGTTCCGCCAACCACCATGTAGTTTTTCACAGCGATTTGACTTCACACTGCGTAGTCTCTTGAGAAAGTGACACAAAGACTTCGTACGCAATTTCTCACAAAATTGATTGATATTGTGATAAATTAATTGATCTCGTGCTGTTTTTTAGATGTTTAAGTAAATAGAGTTTCAAATTAGACCCCCACAGCGAACCGAACAATTAGCCCCTACTGAGAAGTAGTAGACGTTATAACCGGGCTTCCTACGGACTACTTCTAAAAAGCCTTCCTTTGTTGTATTGTCTTTTTTTGGTCTTTGCCCTGTGGTTAAATAAGGCCACATGTTTGACTCATATACTGTATATAACAGGTGCATCTGCTCGTATATATGTAGTGACCATGTGTATTTTCGCTATTCTTGTCAAAACGTCAACGTGGAGAAACGAGTAGTAAATTTTCGTTTCGATCTAATCATGCTTCGGATTTCTGTTTGGGCCTGAGTGTTGGTCCCCTGCTTGATTGTTATTAAGGCTGTGTGGTAGCCTTTATCGCCGTGAATTTTCGTTCTGGCGCACGCTGGGAAAAGCTGCGCATAATTGCAAATAAAACACTGCAAGAAAGCTTCAACCGTTTCCTGTTTTTTTTGTTTGACGACGCAGAAAGGATCCGTAGAGCTAATATTATTAGCTCTACAAAACAACTCTACTGGTTCAGTGCTAATCAACGACAGTACGCTTGGCGAGGGAATCAAAGAGTTAAAACCTGGTGCTGCCGCACCAATAAGAACATGCTACATAATGCATAGCCAGCGAGAACTTGAAAAAGTTTAAGGGGAAATCAAAAGAAAACAGTGTCACTGTGTGAAATCGCACCATACAAAAGACATTTTTACTGCTTTGATTGCAAATAGCTTAATATCAATTCAAACTACGGGAAACACAAGGCTCCCTTGAGTTCTTGTCAGCAATAAACAAAGCACCTATGCCTAAGGCATAGCCAGGATCTTGAAATGAGATATTCTATTAGGAAAAGAAGCACAAAAAGTCGTGAAAATCTTATGTGCAGAAAACACATAAACTTTTGGTAACTCTTCACACAAAGCCTGATTGGTGAAGCCTGCTTGGCCGACCTAACCAACACTCTCAATCCCGACGTTGCTGATGGGGCTCTTCGGGTGACGCCTTCGTATATACTACAACGAAAGGATTTTTTATGCTGATATGCTGCCTGTTAAGGTATTTATGTCTATACTCTACAGCAGAGCTACTCAACTAATTTTAACGAAGGTCCAGTTAGAGAAGCTTAGTATCTCCAGAGGTCCAGTAGAATTTTTGATTTGCGATGATAAAAATGAAACTATCATTACCAGTAAATACAGAAAAATACTTGGATTTTCTCATAGTCTACATTAATTATCGAAATCAAAAATAAAAAAGCCTATTGTGCTCTATCCTGCTAATTTTGTGAAAAAAGCACATTTCTTCATTTTCGCCAGTTCTTTAAAACTTGGTCCATAGAAGTAACACAAAATTAAAGGCGATGGTGGGGCGTTTGGCACTGGTACCACACAGTAGGCAATCTTGTGCGGCAGTAAAATTTGTCAACACAATGCCTGGTTTATTTTCTTCAAAGCGGTGCTTAACGTCATTGGTTAGTTTAAACACTTGATCGGTTATGCATTGACCAAACCTAAAGCCAGCTTTTTGGGTGAAAAACAGGTTCTAGACTCCTCAAGAGTAACCGCTCGAAAAGCTTGTAAGAAACGCTCAGCAGTGATATGGGCTGGAAGCTCTTTCAGTCATCAGCTGCCAGGTTTTGACAGGTTTTAGTACCAAGATAACAGTGGCCAGTCGCTTAATTGCGGGAATTGTTTGGTAGGTCACGCAGACTGTGTAGAATTGTGGAAGCCATGTAAGACATTTGGGACCGCAGTGCTTGAGAATATATGTGGCGGGATATTGTCTGGGTTTTTAGCTTTACCACACTTGATCAATTAAAACGCAGAGGCACATTTGGAGGACAAGGCAGGCATGAATAACAGACCTTTAGCGCTGGGAAATAGGTTTTCTCCTGTTTTTCAAGCTGATCATGTTGTTTGTTATTCCTTTTAAAAGAGTTGTTAGTCAACGCTAAGAATGTTCAGTTGCGCCGAAGGCTCGAAAAATTTTTCATATTTTGTTTGAAAATAATTTGGTATTGAGAATAAGTTTGGTAAAATGGGCATAAGCTTTTTCGCAATTCGTGGCTGCACTTACTGCTACTCATCCTGGGATTTGAGGTCCAGTTTCAACACTTGGAAGGTCCAGATTCGGACCGCGGTCCACCAATTGAGTAGCCCTGCTCTACAGTATTGTAACAAAATTCTAAATTAAAAAAAAATTAACACAAAACCATAACCATAACAATTTGTAAAACTGAATATAGAGAGAACAATAGCCACTTTTGTCGCTATGAGGAAACAAGACCAATAGTTCAGCCAAATTAGGAACTTATACCAAAAAATATATAGAGAAAAGGGGTAGCACGACATCGAAAAATAGGCTTAACATTAAATAGTTTCTTTCTGTAATTGTAAAAGCATCCACCATTTCGCCGCTACAATCAGCTTCGATTATGTTTCAATTCTTGCTCCCTCACAAGTATTAACAATAATTTGTGGCCAAATTTTTTGTGAGCATTGCCAGTCATGATTAAGAGGATATGATAATCACACTAACGTGAACAGGAATTGTGAAAGTGCATAAAGTTCATTAACTTTTCGCTACTGCTCACACAAGAGTTCGATGGGCAAAGCTTGATGCACCGAAAAACTAAGCCCCAACATTATTGATGGAGAGCCCTGCCGGGCAACGCCGGCAGAGACGGCTAATATCCTACAATTTAAACAATGAATTGGAAAACTCTGGCTCATTTCCTTGTGGCAACCATGGCAAACATAAAAATATGGTTAAAACTACCAATCATTTCCACACCAATAAAGGTCAAGTCATTAAGTTCCGTCAAAATTCAAACTGCAGAAATTTCGTTATTTATGTTGTGCTGTGTAATTTATGTAATAAGCGATTGATTGGCCAAACCAAAAATCCATGTTCCATATTTGAAATTCTTCAAATACGTTCAGAAGTAAAAATGATCAAACTGCTTTACTGAGACACTATGCCGATCACCATGCTGATGTTATTAATGCTAAGCCTGATTTTTCGTTTTGTTTTCACGTCATATTTGTTGAAGAGCTGGCAAAAAGATTTTTGACTGGAGTGAAGACAAATCGTTTCACAGTATTAATGCTTCTATGAACATCAATCAACTTATGTTTTCCAAGATTAAGTAGGGCGTCTCGCGTTTTGCCTGTGTGTTTAAGCGTTTGAAATTCAGTTTTCAATTTGTTGCGTTTTATCTTTTTAGTCTTAGGGGTGCTTGAGGATATAAGTGTAGTCCAGCTTTTGCTTAGTTTTGAATCTTTTTGCTCCTGTTTACTTTACTGCTTTATGATTACCACTCACCCTTTTCTTCTCTCTTTTATCCGCTTTATTCTTTTTCTGCTGTGTTTCGTTTTCTTTTCTACCTTACTTTTTAACTAATTGTTTCTCCCTCGAACTTTTGCTTTATAATGACTTTTTATTCTTTTTCCAGGTCAGGTGTCTTATGTTTCGTAACAGTATTGCCTGTGATGTTATTATATCGTACTAAGACCTTCACTGTGACGTTCGGCAATCTTAATTTTATTAGTTTCAGCTCTGTTTTTTAAAGTGTTTTATGCTATATATAATTTATATATATTTCATATATTTTCTTTGTTTTTTATGTGTAGACTACTTATAAACAATTGATGTTATCTGATTGAGACGAAATCGATATTAAACAAATTGTCAATAAGTAATACGCAACAGATTTTAATACCTGTATTTATAGTTTTGTAACTTAGTAATTTATCAACATTTTCGCAAATTTGTTGGATGAGGGTTAGTTTCCCAAACATAGTGTATATCATTCTTTGAGCACTAGTAATAATATCTTAGGATTCGATACCTATCTTGGAAGACTTTGTTTCAGAAATTAGTAAAGCCAACGAACTACAATTTACTCTTTTCGTAAGCTGGGCTTTATTTAAACAACCCAATCTTTGCATTTGAAAGATTTGAATACATTTTTAAGGCAGCACAGTATTTGAAATGAGTTTGTTTGTTAGTGTTTACCCCTCCTCTTCCTTGGAATGGAGGTACGGCATGAACGGTAATTCAGGTTCATGCCGTCAACCAAATTGATATTAGGCTAGGGGAAAGATGACAGCCCATTTCGAACCAGTCTTCAGTGACTGGTAGCCCCACCACCAACAAGGCGGACTGCCACTGGTGGTTACCCAAGAGTCGTCTGACATGCTGGGTTAGCAACTTGAAACATAGGCGTAGCCAGGGGGGCCAAAGGGGCCATTCCCCCCGCCTGAATGTTAAGTCAAATTTCAAAACAGTATCAAAAAAATAAAAGCATAAATTTTTTTGCGCCTCTGCAGGTACATTAGAGTTTATTGTTGACTTTTAGCAAGGGGGTGGGTCGGGCGTGGCTTTTTAAGTTTTTAAACTTTTAAATGTTATCAAACAAGATGTGTACGTTTTACAAACTAAATATCGCCAAAGTTTTTCTTCTATATCGCAGTTGAGTGATGAATTGATAATCCAAGTTATGGTAATTGCAAGAAATAAGGGTCTCGCTGAGCGCTTTCTTGTTTTATTGCGATGTGGACTACTACAAAAACGTTGCTTCTTTTATCAGAACGTTCAACCTACCAGTGGGTGTAGTTTCCTTGAAATTCCTTGAATAGTGCGTTATACGTCACAAATAAAGTTGAACTATTAAAGCCGTTTTTGATAAAACTACATTAGATCAGTGAAATCGCATTCGCAATTTCTCAGTTTTGTACAGCAATTTTTATAATAGCGACGAGCGTAGTTCACGAAAGGAAAAATGCCATTATAAGTAAATGACGTCACATTAAAAGTTGCAAAATTTGCAAAATTTTTTTCTGGCTACGCCCTTGACTTGAAATGAGTTTTACTGCAGCAGTTTAATCAGCTGACTGGCACCAGTACCCAACGCAAGTCAACTGGCAGGTTTCTGTCATTTGATAATCTTATTCACTGTTTCGACCACGCACTTAAAAAAGTATAACTCTCAACATAATGTTGCTGAAACAATGTAGGCAATAGCAATTTAAGAACACACTAAGCAAGTTTCAGTACGATGAAAACAGTTTTAATTGGCACACTGAAACAGAAGCTAAATAGACTGTTCTGACTTTTAGACTTTCTAATTATGTCTAAGGGGAGCGCTTGAAATTTTACCGCTCCGATAAAACATAACAAGGAAGTATACTGTATTAACAAATCAAACCAAATTCCAAAACGGCAAAAAAAATAACTGAAAATTACCCAAATCTACTTCAAAACTCGAAAACAGAAAAACATGAGTCCATATTTGAACCAACATAAATCTGAATATGTTGCCTTCCAATTTTTCCAATTCTAAATACTGTAGAGCTTGGAGCACTGCAAACAATCAACAGAGGCGCAGACTGCTGATTGCTTTCAATGCAACTAAGCAGACGACAAAAGGTTAAATCGGTAGAAAACGTGAAGCAGTGTAACAGTACAAGAGCTACGATTTTAATGCGAAGGTTCGAAACGAATGTTGTCCAGCCAACAAACAGAGGCGGTGAAGTAACAGAGACGAATGATGAAAGCCTTGGTGTGTAGTGTGGTAATGCATAAACTAGAAAAACAGAGTTTAGAGAAAGTAGATGCTGCTAGACCGTAAGCAATTGAAATGTGATTTGGGGAAGGATGGAGAAAGCAAAGTGGACGGCCAGGTTTCTAAATGCGAAAGTTCTGGATTTTGCGAATAAAATATCATAACTAATAACCAAGATTGGGAGAAGAAAAAAAAATGGATTGAACACATTGTGAGATAAAAATGTTTGTAAAGAATAGAGTTGGAGGAAACGAAAGAAAGGAAGACGTGCAAGAGCAAGAAAGAGTATAAAAAATGGATGATATCAAAAGCGGAAGAAGTTAAGAAAGGATGAAGAGTATAGTAGAAGATCAAGAAGAGTGGCGGAATGATTTCATTACAAATTTGCCTTGTGGTAGACCATCTTTGATGATGATAAATTCTAAATTTGATTAGTTTTTTGGAATCTCTAGAAAGGTCAACATTGCAATTTTACCCCTAAAACACCCACTTTGGGCAAAAATTTGGGTAATCTCATTGTTTCAGCATTCACTTTGATAAAAACAAAAAAGAAAAACTATTCTTTTTCCATTACTAAACCGATATCTTGTTTCTGTTGCACGTTTTTTTTGTGTTCTTCTTTGGTAGCTGAAAGGAGCAGAGCAAATCTTTTGCGCATGCCTAAAACCAGACAAGGTTTGTGAGCATGTGGATGGCCTCTCGCTCTAGAAAATGCAAATAATTTGTCTCAAACGTTCTTTTGAGACAAATTATCGTTTTTGTTTTTCTGTGGCTGCATGATCTCCGGAAATGTTTGGTACCTCGTATATCTGCATCTTATGAAGAAAACCTTATGAAAGATTTTGTTTTTTTCCACCCTTAATTTACTGGTGATTTATGTAATTACTGTTTTTGGATTTGTGTTCGTTTGATCTTAGTTTTCAGACGATAAATAGTTTTACTTTTTTTGTTGTAGTGGAAGAAAGAGGTAAGACCTTGGGATTTCTTTTGGGCTCAAATAAGATAGGTTTTCATTTTGAAGGTTCTGTAAAAGTCGTAGTTCCGACCTCAAAAACTTGGTACCGGGCACTCTCTCAACCCCCCCTGGCTTTACTTTACTAAGCTTATTGGTTAGTTTATCCCGACTAAATCTTACTGATGTAGGTCAGTAAGCGAATCGTATGTTGTATGTCATTTGTGATGTCATAATTGTGAATATTTTTTGCAGGAGTACATTTCTTAGATTTGCACCTTCACTTTCATTCTTATTGGAAAAATTACCCAGAAAAATGAGAGTGAAGTCTCCGGCTTTAAGTTGCCTTCACTTAGATCGTTCTTTCAGTTTGCTTACTGTAAAGAACACCTGTTTGCTGTTGGAGTATTTCAAATTGCTAGATGTGCATGATGAAGGAAAAATAAATGACGTTCAATTTTATCAATTCATGAAACACTCAACAAACCTTACAAAAAGACAAATATTCTTGGTTTTAGACATGCTAGATCAACAAGCTACTGGTTACATCAGTTTTGATCAATTTTATATGCTAGCTTGTATTTTAATTGCTCTGAAGGACAAAGTTGAAAAAGAATTTATATTTCGCCATTCGAAGTTGGTTTTCGAAATGCTGGATGAAGACGGAGGCGGGTCAATATCCGCCCATGAATTCGGAAAATACGGATTCCTATTTAATCTCAAAGAGCATTCCGTACGAGATATCTTTTTTGAGTTTGATGTTTCAGGCGACGAAGAATTGGATTACAAAGAATTTAAATTTTTTGCAATGGCTTGCATTGATAAACAAAGGGAATTAGACAAAATAAGAGCAGAGAAACAAGCCAAGAAGAACAAAGCTGAAAATTTACCATCAAAGATTTATTTTGATTTAGATTTGGATTAAACAACCTTTGGTGTGGTATAAACTGCTTGTTATTACAAATAACTAAATTGATCCAGCACTATGGGACCAACCGATTACAATGATATTAATTGTCAACGCTATGCTTACTTGCTCCCAAAACTTCTCAAGTAAAAGTAGAAAGTAATAACAAACGCATTCGCTTAAGTAAAAGTAATCGAAAACTAAACTATTTAAGCAGCAAAAATAGAAAGTCGTTTCATTTTTTGGATATTTTTTGTGTATTTGTCCGAAATGATACATTACAGTAATATTACAGGCAGATAGGCTTAGTTGGAGTAGAGGAACATTAGAGTGGCCAGAAACAAAATTAGATCAAAGCAGATATTACACTCCTTAGGCTTTTTGTTCCTTAAATAATCTTTTGTTTAGAGATGGTCGTTTTGTCGCGCACATTTTCTCCTTTTTTCAAGAAAAATGATCTTTCATTGGGGCATCAAGGTATATATATTGTAGTCACTTAAAAAATATCTTTTTACCTTAATTGTACTCAAGAAATTTGGTCAGCGAGGTCGCTTTGACTCCCTAGCTACGCTTACAAATTTTCTTTGGCAGATCAACTTATTGAAAGCAAGTTTTTTCAAAAACCTTTGTTTGGGGATCACATTTATAATTATGCATTAGGTACTTTTTCTGTAGGGAGGGGTCACAACAGCATACCCCACATATTCTTCAAAAGATGTCAATCCCGGTTACTTTGCCACGCCCTAAAGTTCAATCTCTATCCACGTCACTAAGCTGCATGATCTAAGGTCCCTAATAACTCAGCTAAAAATGTAGATTGTGTAAGTTTTTCGTGATGGCAACTGCCACTTTGCTCCCTCACCCTTCAAAAGCTGACCAATACTTTTGGAAAAGTAAACAAAAAAAAGGAACATACAACAAAAAATTAAACACTATAGAACATTCAAACTTATTTCTGGAACCAACCGCTTTTTGAAATCAAAAGACTTTATGGCAACACAGTTATGGATAAAAAGAAATCTCTTGTTCTGTTTACACAACTTACTTCAGCAGACATTTTAATAAAAAATATCTTTTTTAGCTAAAAAACCTGAAGCAACTTGCAATACAAAAAAATCTTACATGCTAAAAAATTACTTTTGTCAGCAGTAGCCACTTTGTTTATATTACTCTCTTGTTTTAGCCACTGATGCTGTCTTATCTTTCTAATATTATTTAAACCAACGCAGTTGTTCTCAAATTTTTATGATCCGTGGTCCCCTTTCAAAGACTCTCAGCACTTGTGGCCCCCAGCTCTTAAATAAAAATACCTAGTTTTGCTTTCCATTAATTATTTTATTCGCCATGTTTAATAATAAAAAAAGCCAAAAATCAAAAGTAAAAGAATAAATGCATTATAGTCAAAGAATTAAACAAATTGCAGTCAATTTACGTTAAACTAACGCAGTCAGTGCAAAGCGTGTTCTTGTACTCGCCTAAGGAGACTGTTGATGTTCGGCTCCGTTTTGGATTCAGCAAGGCGAATGTCACTGCATACATTGAGGTGGTTCCTGGATTTTGTTTTTATGGACGCCAGACCAGAAAATCTAGCTTCGCAAAGGCAGGTAGTTGCGAATTGGACAACAATTACGGAAGCCTTTTTGCTGAAAAGTGTATATGAATCATGAAGAGACAACCGGAGTCGTCAGTTTTGTTGTTAAATGCCAGCTTCATCGCATTCGGCACTATAAACTCTGGTAACTTCTCTGCTTCTTTGCTGTAAATCCCAATAGAGGTAGCATCTCTTCCAGGTCGTATCGTACTCTTTTGGCAGAAAGAACTCGATGTCATCTCCTTCCTTCTGGGTAAGGCTTTTATCGCGATGGTTTTTAGCTTTTATGATGATGACGCATTTGAAATTACCATCAAGCAGTAAAGACACTACGCACAATCACGATCGTTGCGAGTAACTTTTGTGAAGCCAAATAAGATGTAGCTCTCTCTCCACTTGCAAATTTTCGACATTTGATAACACAAAAATCTCGTTTAAGCTAAATATATGCAAAAACTTAAGGTCTGGAGTCGAAACAAAATACAAACGAAGAAGCAGTTAAATTTCTATTTACACAACAGTCATAATTACTCCATTTTCATAATTCACCAACTTTATGTTTTTTAGGGCAGGACGCACCAAACTCCTTCCACTACTTACAACCACTATCTTTGTAATAACAACAAATCACAACCATAGGGCGCGAATATTCTGTCTCTATCCACAACTAATCCTCATCTTGAATTAACTCTAATCATCAGTACGGACGTTCTGTTCATCCCCACAACATGTTTTAACTCTAATCCTTCTTAATAGTGAAGTGCGAACTTTCGGTCGTAATTAAACACACATGAATGGTGTTTAAGTTAACGCATGAATAGTGACGGCAAAGCAGCCTCCAAGGGTGAAAGGCCTTCCACAGCAACATAACTACAGTGGAATTCGGTTAATAAATCCACCTCGGGACAGCCGGTTTTGGATTTAATACGCGGCGGCTTTAATAAACGGCGCTTTCTAAAATGCACAAAAAGCATCCTCTACTAATTCCGAGTCGATCAGCTGCTTCACGCTGACTCATGAAGGTAAACGTTTTGTAGCGATTGAGCAACTCTAGCTTTTCTGCTGCTGTTTTATCATGTCTTCTTGATCTATTCATTCTGCAATGGATCCAGAAAACTCTTCTTTAAGTTAAATCTCATAAAACCGCTTCAGTTGCAACAATAACCGCACAACTCCTACGACTGGTGTTCAATTAGTCTGCTTGATTAGGCCTACCAGTACACAAGGACATGTACGTACTTGTCCATACGAAACTGATAATCCAATATTGTACTTATTAGTACATAATGAAGAAAAATTTGACTGCATAAAGCACGTAAACTGGATGTATTAAGCGGCGCTTGGATTTATTAACCGAAGTTTTTATAACGGGAAAGGATTGGGACGATTCCGTTCCAAGCAAATTGGATGTAATAAGCGGCTGGATTTATTAACCGTGGATTTATTAACCGAATTCCACTGTACTACCTAATTTTTTTTTATTCCATTGTTGCAACAACATGACACAAATATTTCTTTCTTGCCAAACAATTGCCTTTGCTAGGAATATTTTTACTTACTATAATGCTATTTTGCTAACGGTAATTTACTAATTTATTTCACGTCTGCAGCTTTCTTTTTCACGACTGAGGTATGCGTCCGATCAACAAATAAAAATACAGTAAAGCCTAAAACTGTGCACAATTCCATTGCGTTTAAGATGCTTGTCGCATTACAACAGAATTTTCGATCCTATCTCAACTTTAATTTACCCCTTAAAATTGAGGCCACGTATAGTATCGCTCGAATGATTAAGTCTGGTTGCAACTTAATAGCTAGGAAAAGATTGGCTTCCTCTAAGATACTTTAACCCAGGCACTTATCGATCAAGAACAGAACAAATAAATTCACAAACCACTTTTGAACTTTGAATGCCTTTGCTTGTCAAATACAGAAACTAAAGCATTTTAATATATATATAAATATCAAAGACAAACCACAACTAAAACCACCAAAAATAATTGCTTGATTCCTGTCACAACAATCACCACAGAACAACGCCTTTTTACCACACTCTACTTTATCTATAGAACTACCCTCTCTGAATGAGTGAAAAATCTCGCCGCCTTTTGCATACGACTGAAAAATAATCTACCAAGTGCCAGAACAATATCACGTGACATGGAAAAAAAGCACCGCTAATAAATTACATGATTGACAATTAGGGTTGCCAACCGTCCTTTATTTCAAAGGACAGTCCTTTATTTGAACTGCCCGTCCTTGTCCTTAATTAAAGTTAGAATTGTCCTTTATTTCCAAAGGTGAAAGAAATTTACTGTGAGAGCGGAAAAAATTTGCAAAAGTACAGCCCAACCCATGGAAAACCAGGTGTTGACCTTTTTTTTTTTTCTTTTTTGGAGGCCAACATGGAAAAATACTGCTTGTGGACATGGTGGCCTCCAAAAAAAAAGGTCAACACCTGGTTTTCCATGGTTTGGACTGTACCTTTGCAAATTTTTTCCAATATCCAATCCAATTTTTTTCCATTTTCCAACTTTTCGCAATTGCAAATTGAGAATTGCCCTTTAAAATAAAGGACGGTTGGCAACTCTAGTCACAGTGTCCTTTATTGGAACTTGTCAAAGTTGGCAACCCTATTGGCAATCAAAATATATAAACCTTCGAGAAGAAACAAGAATCACTAGAATACACTGGAACGTGCTCAAGTAGTCTACCATTGTGACGTCAGAAGAGGTTGTGAGTTACAAATCTATTAATAAATGCGAAAGAAAAAAAGGTCTTTTTTTGAAAACAGTTTAGCAAGTTTAAGGCTTCAGACGATTCATATTTGCAATTAAAATAATCGCGGCAAAATAAAACAACAGATTACAATAACTATACATATAGAAAAACTATTCTTTTAACGCAGATTTACTTATTCGTGATAATGCTGTTAGGCCTTTTATGTGAAACTTGCAAAGCTGATGTCTTGCAAAGTTCGTGCAAGCTTATAGTGCCCAAGCAACAAGAAAGCTTTTTTTCGTGGAAGCAAGTAAGCCTTTTTTGAATTTTTAACCTTTTTATCCTCCATACTCACAAGAGAGCCACGGTATGGCTAGGCAAAGCACTATTGTCCAAATCTGCTTCAGGATTTCCAAGTTTTAACATTCTGTGTGATTGCTTTGTGCTGTTTTCAATAAATTTACTGCTCGTTGAAATCCCCCGAACAGATGAATTCATAATTATTGCTTTTATTTGTCGTAAACTTTTTAATCATTGTAATTCCCTTTTGTTCGTCATTTTTTTTCATTGTAATATCGTCGGCATAAAATGGCGCTTTAACCCAGTCTTTCTCAACATGGGCCCTCAGGCCCACTTGTGGGCTTGAGGATTTTTGAAATGGGCCTGAAGTTTTCATTGGGCCTACATCAGGTCCCAAGAAAAATGCATGGCTGAAATTTACAATCTATCTGCTAAAGTAAATTTATGATATTATGAACTTAGGCTCTAGTGAGTACAACCCAATTATACAACATAATTAGTTTTTTTGCAAATGTGTTTTTATAAATATAAATTTTATAATTTCTTATGTTATTAGGTTAAAGCAGGGGTGGCCAAGCTTTTTATGCAAAGCGCCAACTCTTCTACCAACCCGTGTCGGATGCGCCATAAATGTAGGGCAGGGGTGGCCAACCTTTTCAGTCCATGCGCCAAAATTTTTCGCCACACAAGCATTCATTTGAAGATGCGCCACACAAACATTCATAGCTTTTCATTGCTCTCAAACGTGTAGTAATATATTTATACTTTGAAGTCAAAACAAGGCCATATTCAGCGGTGATCTCCAAAAAAAAAAGGTCATCCCCTGTTTCGCTGCACCTTTTCCATCACTTTTGGCTTAAATATGCCACCAAACGTGAGACCAACCAAGTGCGGACTTTTTTTTTTTTTTTTGGAGATGTTATTGGAGTGACAAATTTTTCGGCCAGATGAAAGGACACTTACCCAAATTGCCCGAAAAATCTTAAACCTGGAATGCGCCACCTCTAAACATGCAATGCGCCAAATTTGGCGCAATGCGCCACGGTTGGCCACCCCTGGGTTAAAGTGTCTTAATTTTTAATATCTTTTAACTATGACGCTCATATTACTTTCATGATGTCATAGACGCTGGTTTTTCCGCGATTGGTAGTTACACGTGGCTAGAGAGTAGAGTAGAGTAGATTAGATGGGTTGACAGCAAGCGAGTGCCAAAAAGCAACCGTTTTTTTTGAAGAATTTAAATGATCTATAACGGAAGCAGATTTATTGTAGTTAAACAAGCAATTAAATTGTTTTTTAAAGTAGAGAAGACGTGAGCTAAGTATACGACGAAGAGAAGGAAGAAGAAACAACCGCGAGCTAAGTTTACTAACTTGTATCATTGTTAGCGTCACTGACTCTTGGCGCTTAAATCTCAGCGATTTAGGGTTGTAGTATAGTTTTATTATTAAAATATTGTTTGATTATTGATTATAACAGTATAAAATAATAGGTTTAATTTTTTTTATTGGTGAAAACATTTATTTTAGGTTTATTCTAATAATATCTAACGTTTCTTTTAACCCCCTGACTTTCCATAATGGCATCTTCAAGTTCGACTGTCCGCAATTATTACAAAGATTTTTTATTACTAGGCTTTTATCCATCAACTACTGATTCTGAGAAGCCTGAATGTGTGGAGTGTGGTCTAATAATGACCAATGATTCCATGAAAAAGTCAAACTTATTAGCTCATCAACAGGTGAATCATCCTAGTTCTGTAGGGAAAGAGCTCAGCTATTTCGAAAAAAAAGTGGAGTTACGCCAGAAGCACGTTCCAAAGCCTTTAGATTTCCTTTGGAAAAAGGCAAGGGATAATAATTAATAGAAAGGCACTTGAAGTCAGCTATATTGTAAGTAAAATGATTGCTAAGGTGGGAAAGCCTCACACGATTGTAGAACATCTAGTGAAACCAGCACTGTTGATTTGTGCCCACGAATTGCTAGGAGAACAAGCTGCTAATATTTTTTTAAAAATCCCCTTGTCCAATGACACAGTAAAAAGAAGGCAAGATGAAATGGCAGAAAATCTTGAGGAACAGCTAATGGAAAAATTAAAAGTTTCAAAGTTTTCACTGCAAATTGAGGAAACTTCAATAAATAATTCTGTTTTATCACTTGCCTATGTTCGATATATTGATGCAACGGTGATACATGAAGAAATGTTATTTATAAACAAGCTGATTGACACACGAAGTGAAACTATTTATGCAGCTGTTTGTGACTTCCTGCACAATAATGGGATTCCTCTGTTAAATCTATTGCAGATTGCCACAGACGGTGCCAGTGCTATGACCCGAAAGCACAATGGTTTTGTTGCAAAATTTAAAGAATTTGCCCCCCATATAATGACAATCCATTGCATTATTCATCGGCAACATCTTGCTGCTAAATCTCTCGATAATGACATGGAAGAAGCATTGAAAGTTGTAATTTCAGCAATAAATTTTGTCAAAGCCAATGCTTTGCATGACCGCTTGTTTCAAAAACTATTTGAGGATGAAGACCACCAGACACTTCTCTTACACACTGAAGTAAGGTGGCTTTCCAAGGGCATTCCCTTGTTCGTCTTGCAGAATTGTGGGACATGGTTCTTATTTTTGTTCATCACATGGAAACTAGCGCTCATAGCAAGAAAAAAAAAGATAAAGCTGAGACTTTGTTTTTGGCATTAAATAAAAGTAATACAGTGGAATTCGGTTAATAAATCCACGGTTAATAAATCCAGCCGCTTATTACATCCAATTTGCTTGGAACGGAATCGTCCCAATCCTTTCCCGTTATAAAAACTTCGGTTAATAAATCCAAGCGCCGCTTAATACATCCAGTTTACGTGCTTTATGCAGTCAAATTTTTCTTCATTATGTACTAATAAGTACAATATTGCAAAGTGACGAAACAATATTGGATTATCAGTTTCGTATGGACAAGTACGTACAAGTTTCTACGACAACTCGACCGCGGCTCGTCTTTACTTCCACACGTATTGATTTCCCAGGAATTCCAAAAGAATTGATACTCCTCCGAATCCAAGTTGCATCAATCAAATTTATCAAAAGTTACAAAAACCTTATTCAAATAGAATTAGCATAAAAAATAAAAAACAATGGTTAATAGACGCACATAAAAACAGCACAATACGATTCCTAGGTTTGCCATTAAATAATAAACACACACAAGAACAGTAGAGTACAGTTCCTAAGTTTGCCATTAACCATCGCGCTCGATGGCTCGGTAGAATTTAGACTGAAATTTAAATTACTAATCATTATTTTTGTTTTTCAAACTCTATTTGATAAAAAATTTTATATGACAACAATAATAGTGAGGGGGGTAGCGCAGGCAGTTACATTAGTGACCTACGCTACTTCTCAACTACTATGGCAAAAACTTTAAGTTGAAAATAATGCGATTATACATGATGATCAGTGAAAAAAGCATTGAATAAGCGTGATAAAAAACACTGAAAAGTATTGACCATGCACAACACTGACATTGGCAGATATACAATACATTGGACAATATGGATGCAGTTTTACGTCGTACCCAGGACGCATCTATCCATTAAATCATAAATTTGAAAACATACAGAATGCTTGGATACAGTTTTACGTCATGTCCAGGACGTTATACATTTACAAATTTGAATACATAATAATTATTAGCATATTCTCATTCGAGAAACATTTCAATATGTTGGGCAAAGAGTGCCACTCGTGCAGAGAAGGTTTTAAGCTCCTCCTTTGTTGGAGTATTAACATAGGGATGATTAAGTTCCTCCGTTAAAAGTTTGGAATGGAGATTCAGCAGCCTTTGTTTTTGTCGTGAATGAAGCTGTCTGAACGTTTCAATTAAATGTTCATAAATTGCATCCAACTCCATTATTAATTTAATAGAGGGGTCACATGCTGCCTCACTTTTCACTATTGCATCTCGAATGTCATAATGGAGGGTAAGCAGCTCCTGAAAATTCTCCATGTCATTAAGTAAGGTTTTTTGCGTTGTTCGTAGATGAATAATTCTATCGTTCAGTCGATACAACAATGTTCCAGATATAATGTGCGGTTCATTACTCATTTTCTATTACGTATGACCATTCGCAATTGTGTTAAAATAATATTCAGCTTTAAACATAACATCAAATATCATTCATTTCATAATTATTATTTACAGAGGCAGGATTTTTACAGACAGTTGTGTTATATGTCCCCCCGAAATGTCTATGGGGGTAATTTTCGTTCTTCTATCGTATTTTTTACGGTATGGTCGCAAAGAAGGGATTATGTCATTTTTCCAATTCAGATTGCGTTCCTCAATGTCCCACATTTTTAGTGTTATCGTGTTCATGACCTCTACTGTGACCGTACTCTCTTTCGCCAATTCCATTTTTAGGTTGTGTAAGACACACCATTCCATGACATCCCAGGTTGGCATGGGAGGTATTTCTATCGTGATTTTTTGTCCTATACTCATTATTAATTAAGAATCTCTTTTGAGCAACTGTGAAGAATATTTACAGTTTGTTTATCAACAGGACATTACGATAAGATAATTTCAAAAGAAAACGTATTACATGTCTGGACATTTGGATGTAGTTTTATGTCATACCCAGGACGTAAATTACTTTTGACAAAGGTATTGAATTTCAAAAAATTATTATCAATTTGATTAGCAATTATTTGGATATATGAAATTCACAATTTATTCCATAACCACATTATTTGTTATGGAAATAAGGCTTTAGCATGGGGAGTATGCGAGTCTGCCAATCGGGATTACAGTTCTCTATCCTCTGCATCTTTGCGGTCAGCATATTTATAAGTTCGATCGAAGGAATAGGGTCCTTCAAAGCATCGTCTCTCATATTATACAGGGTACACCATTTCAAAAGAGCTTGACTCGAAGTAGGAGGGACATCCATTTTAATTATCAAGGCTTTTTATTTTTTATCGTAATTGGTTATAAACGTTTCTCTTAACAAATAATAACCTTTAAACATACAGTGACAACATTCGTAGGTCATTTAACAATTCGGTTAATTCATGATGGTATTTCCTTAATTCATGGTTCAAAGCGGGCATATTAGCAGAGCTGGAGAGTGCGTTCAAACAGTCTATAATTTGTCTATTTAAAGTCATCTCCATTTGTCTACAAATGACCTGAATCCATCTACGAGTGGGTTCATCAGGGTCTTGATTATGAATTTCCATTCCCATACTATAGAGTCGACGAAAAATGGCATAATAGTTGTCATAAGTGTCGTCGATCAAATCTCGGACAATTTCTTCAAAGAGGGCCATTATCAAAAAATATTTTGTTTATTTATCAAAAAAGTTATCTATCATGTATTAATGGATTAATGATTATCATATGGTTTCATTAAGGCGCAACACAACGGTGGGGTATTCATTTTATAAGAGTATTAATGATTTGTAACAAGGGGACAAGTTTTTAATGATTAAATTTTGAATGCGCGATGTCAAGGGATGTTTTAATTATTTCTTTTATTATTTATTTTTGCCTTTAAGAATAAATGAATTGCTCTCCAAAGGAGAGACCTTTGTATCAAGCGTGAGCAATGTGCATTAGTCCAGGCGAACATCAGCTCTGGTACACATGTCCTTCTTAAAATACAAAGTATTCACCATTCTTTTCTGTCTAAAGCTGTCTTTTAATTTATTTTAAAGTTGACTGTCCCTCAACATTTCACATTCTATTTTTCAAACTTTCACACATCCTTGCTCAACATTTCACTCTCTGCATCTGAAGCACACCAGACATTGATTTCCCATATGTATCTTGCTTGCTATCTTTTTTTATCAGAATGGGAGGTTCAAGTGTCTCCTTTTTTGGAAATCAGGAAATCACAAGCTTTGTGCAAGTTGATAAGGTGTGGGAGTGCAATGTCTGGTGTTTTTCCACAGCAAAGTGCAATCAAGTGCAATCAAAGCAATTAAAGCATTCAATCCCATCCTTGCAAGTCTGCTGCAGTTTGCAATGAATTTCCTGTGAAGCAAATAGCAAGGATAAGGTTGCACTGAACATTTTCAAATCAAACTTTACACTTTATAATTCAGTTCATAGTTCTTTTGATTGCAGCCAAGTTAGATAGCAAAAGACAAAAATATGGCAATACATAGCGCATAAAAACAAAGTCTATTACTTTTTATCAGTTCATTGTCTCAAATTGGTAGGGTTCATCATTCTTTGCAGAGATTCATTGTTAAAGGTTTCTGGCGGGCTTCTTTTCTTGCACTTTGGGTGGTATTTGCAGATGCATATTCCTCCAAGTATCAAGAAAAAGACTGCTAGTGCTGGGAGTAGATATGGCAAAAGAGGTTTTAAAATGTCTTTTCCAACAGTAGTAATGACATCTCCCATGGTGTCAACAACAGTCTTTGGTATCACTCCAAGTCCCTTTTTTAGGCTATTTATGAATTCAGAAGGGGTAACGTCGTCAATTGAGAAATTTACGGATATGTTCGCTGGATGCCATTTTTTAAGGGTAATATTAATGTAGGCAGGAATGCTATCATTTGCAATTTTTATTAATTTTTTTATAGATTCTGTTTGATTTCGCCAACTTCTAGTTTTGTTCATTTGTTCTTGAAATTTCTTATCATCTAATGTTATTTGTTCGCCTAATTCAGTTGTCTCATTAGCGATTTGCTGTGCCAATACCTTTAAGTATAAGTTTCCTTGCGATATTTTCGTTAAGTAAATTTTGGAGGGGTCAAATAGATTGACTCCTTTAGTGCTCTGTATTTGTTTTAATATTAGGCGGTCAAGTTCTGCTTCAGCTGTGGAAATCTCGCGAAAGGTTTGTATAGATTTAAGATAGGCACCTAGATTATTTAGCAAGAGTCTTCGATTTGCGTCAATTTCCGACTGCAAGAAATCGTCAGTTGTTGACTGCAAAGTCTGCAACGTGAGAGTTTGTGTGAGTGATCTTATGATAGCTTGATTTTGCACCGTGTTTACAGCTTCCAAAGAATTTATGTGGTCAGAGAGATCTCGTATATTTTGTTCGTCTTGTTCAAATCTATCATTAATTCGAGATTCTAATTCCATTAATTTATCATTAATTTCCTCTTGTAAAGTTAATCCCGTTGTTAATCCAGTAATGGCGTTACTGATGAGACTAGTGAGGAATACAAATAGGACTACTCCTCCCGTTATCTGCCTCTTATGTATTCTCTTTTTTATATGTTCAGGCGGATTTCCCATTTGTCCATTAGAACCGAAGATTTTTAGGGGGAGTCCTGGAAATTTAGTTAAATTATGCGCTGGGTCGTATTTAACTTGCTGGTAAAAAGCTAATTTAGGATAGATACCTCCAATTAGAACATGACATTTTGGCTTACTCTTAACCCTTTGGTTACATTTGACATCGTTTGTTATCATGCTAGGGAAGGTTTCATAGTAATATTTTTGGACCTTGGACAAGAGAGGGGATCCGTCTCTATAAGCTTTGGCTTTGTCATTTGTTGTGGGGAGGAGTAACTTTATTCGTTCTGGGAGTGGTATCATCTTTCTTTGGTCGTTATTCATTTTTTGAAGATGTTTTTGTATAAGGTTCATGGCAGTGGAATTATCATATTGCTCTTGGATCACGATATCAGTGAGGATAGGTTCGAAAGGAAATTCTTTTCCTTTTATGTTACACGTTATTTTTTGTTTATACCAAAGGGTCTGTGCGTCCCAATTGTAACATTTCTCTCCATTCCGACAGCAAGGGGACCAATATGCCGATCGATATTCCCGCGATTCCTTCCCATATGAAAGGGCATAGGAAATGTCACAGCATTGGAGATTTTTATCTGTAGGGTTTACTTCAACACATTTATTATCATCTGATTCACACACTGATATCCATCGATGATTGGTGGTTAAGGTACAATTTTTTGAAAACCAATAGTGTTGCCAGAAAATTCCAGTTAAAAACGCGTGACCTTTTACATTGATCAAAGGTTCATCTTCATTTGGGTCGTATGTTATGTCTCCACGGCAATCATAATTATAAATGCCACACGTTGCTTGTTTTGTCTCTGTTTTACAATTTGCTTGTACTACGGCGTATTGATCCAACAAGGATATCACTCGCTGTTTGTACATTGCCAATAAGGCAAAGGTTCTTTCGTCGGGAAGGATAAAATCCCATATTTCCGGCACAAACACGTCTGGTTGTTTATTCATTTGTATCTTCCAACGGTGTCGAGCAAGATGACCCGTTTGACGCGTGATTGGGATGTTTACTGCTAAAGCGTCTTTGGTTAGATGAGGAACAATGTCCCTTATTTCTCGTGCACAAAGACAGGTTCGTTCCATATTATCTATTTTGTCCCAATATTTGGATTTGGGGTAATACTTTTGTGTGAAGGTGTTTCCCTCAGCTACAGCGTATCCAAAGATTTTAGAATACATCGGTATTGGGTTCTTCCACGCATAATCTTCCTGGGTTTGTTCCCAGAGTCGATCAAAGGATATATGTTCCCAAGTCGCGTTTGGTGTCTGTTGCATGTTGTCTGGAATGGGAGTGGATGGATGGAGGAAAGTTCCCTCGGTTATTGGGGCGAGGGCAGCCTCTGCACCCGTTCCGCAATATCCGAGTGTGATTAAAGATATTTGTGATAAACTTTTACGAAGAGTAGATGATTTGGAGTGTTTCATCGACGAGTTGGTAGACGAGGGCGATTTCCCCCCGCTTTTTGAAGGAAAGCAGTGAGAAAAGAGGCATGGATAAAGTGCTACTGCGAAAGTAGCAATGAGGAAGACGAGGGCAATACTTTGAAAAAGTGCTTCAGAAGATCGGTATTGTAAAAAAGGAAAGAGAGCACCATGGTTATCTTCCCACTGAGTATGTTTCCACAGTTCCAAAAGTAAATTTTCAGGAGGGGGTATGGGCTTTGCGTAAGCCGGTAAGGTTAATGCAAGCATTATGATATGCTGCATAGTGTGTGCATATTTTCCTGGTTGATAACGTGGTGGTTCGTGGGTAGAAGTTTTAAGTTGATCTTTATCAGAAATAAGATAAAAGTGATATAATCGTCGTGAAAGACAACAAGTAAGGAAGGCGAAGAAAACAGAAAAGAGAATAGATATGCCAGCTAAAGAGAGCATAACGTGTTCATAGTAAGGAAAGGGAGGGGTGTACGCTGTAGGGTTATAATTTCTGGCTGCATAAGATGCATTAGCAACGTTTTTTATATGGGTATTGAGTTGATAGGAAAACTCTTCCAATCTATCATTAAGTTGAGATTGGACATATTCAAGTTGATTTGCTGTAAGCAAATTGCCAGCTGTGATAGTATCTAATTGATTGAATACTTTCGAAAAGGAGGTGGTATTGGGGGACAATACCAAGGAGATTTGTTTTTCAAGGTTAGAAAGCGATGCCAATTGTCCATACACGGTGTTTGGGGAGGGATGTTCCCGATAAACAATTTGAAATCCTTGTTCGACTTCTGGACTGTGCGCGGTGAAGCGCAAATAAACTATTGGGCAAAAAAGAGGAAGTATAATGGGAGGGATATGGTTAGTGCCGTTAAAAATTAGTGGGTTTTGATTTCCACTTTCTATTACCAAATTATCCTGAGCTTTAGTACGGAATTTTACGATTGTTGCATGTATGCAGTAGTTGCGTCGTGCTGCTATCGTCCAAATACATGCTACATTATTGGGGTACGGGTAAGGAGCGAGTGGAGAGTAGAGATTTTGGTCTTGGGAGGTGGCCATTTGTTGGTAGCCACAGCGTCCCAAGGGATAATATGGTATCTCTGAAGTCCGCTCGAAGGTCAACTGGAATCCGCGGAAGTTATGTTCCGAATTTGTACGAAAGATTAATAACAAGCGCGAGGAAGTGAAATAGAAGGGTGTTCTGAAGGACATGATACCGCAGAAAGTATATATCAGGCGATTAAATTCAATAATTTGGAGATAGTCATCACATGTTGGGTCAAGATGAAGATTTTCAATTATCATTTTAAGGGCAGTATTCACAGGTGTATCTGTACTGATTTTATATTGTCTATTTAAATTTGAAGGGTAGTTATGGGTAGGGAAACCAGGGGAGGTAAGATTAATAGGCTGGTTTCCGACCTTGACATGTATTATAATTGGGTCAGATATTTGAGCGTGTACAGAATATCCAAAAGTCAGAAGAAGCAAGATCCACATCCTGTAAACAAAGACATACTTCAGTCGATGGGAGTAAACAGATGATATGGAATAGTAGTCGATACAAGATATATATTCATAGATAGTGTCTGAAAAATGTTAATATTATGTTCAAGCAAAAGACGCGTACTGATTGATAATACTTTGGGGATTCCTTTACGGAGTGCTCGTTGGTAAATATGCGTATCATAGAGCTGTGGGGGAGCAATGGAGGTAAAATGAATGTACCAACGTGTCATGGGAGACAAACCTCGTAATTTGATAGAGGGCAATGCTTCAAGTGTAGTGACGTGATAAAGAGTGAGGGGAGGACCATCGTAAAGGTCCGGAGGGAGAGGGTCTCCACCATGACTGTGGCCATATTTAGCCATTATCCATTGTCCAGAGAAATTCAATCGTGGTTCATTTTGCAATTCTCGAAGAAGAAGCTGAAATTGCGGATTGCTTAAGCCAGCACACAGGGGACGCAAGCATTTATCAACAGGGTGTTTGCCTTGCTTGCTGTATTTACATTTGGAATGGCGCAAATGGCGCGTGATTTGACGAGAAATTGCCTCCATCAAAGAGGGGGCAATGAATAACGTAGGCCATGCAATAGGATCATTGGAAGAAATGGCCAACTGTTGCCATGCCATTCGTGATAACGCGTCCGAAGTAAACACTTGTCGTGAGGGTTTGTGCATTATTCCCAAAATGGGATGAAGACAAATTGATTGTAAGTACCTGACCAAAATGAGGTCAGTGGGGGGCTTTCCTTGTGCGAAATTTTGCACTAAATGGAAAACACCCATATTATCCGTTATTATCATGAAGGGGAAGATGCGCAAGAGATAGTGATATTTAAGAATCACTCGTTTCAAAGCATCAAGTTCTTTTCGACAAGGGTGTGCTGCTCGTTCAGACGTAGTTTTCCATGCCTGTGAAGAATAGGCCAAGGGAAAAACTTGAGCTGTTTCCAAGGGTTCCTTGTCTATTTGGAAAAGAACTGCACCATAACCGGTATTAGATGCATCCGTCTCCAAATATAAAGGTCGCATGGGCACAAAATGTGAGAGCACGGAGGGGTTTTGCAAAATTTGTTTTACAGCATCGAATGTTTGCAGCAGCGCAGGCGTCCATTTGATATATACACGGGGAGCCTGGGAGGCTGAAACACCTCCAGTATGAGCATCGAACGGATGCAGAAGTTCATTTAATCGTGGGATGTGCTCGGAAACATAGCGTAAGGCTCCTAGAAAGGAGCGAACCTGGAAGACTGTTTGTGGAGGAGCGAGAAGCGTTAGCGCTCGTAGTCTCTCAGGTTGAATGAGGCGTTGGTGGGGTGAAATTACTTCTCCCAACAAGAAAACAGATCGTTTGCCGATAAAGCTTTTGCCGATTGAAAGAGTCAAAGAGTATTTGGTAAGATGCTCAAAGAGGATACGGAGAAGGCACAAATGTTGCTCCACCGTCCTCGTCGCGATGAAAATATCATCCATATAAATGGCTAAATGAGAGGATGATTTTTCATCAGGGTATTGTTTGTAGAAAAGTTGCTGTACAGGTTCCCAAATAGCCGCGTTCATATTTTTTTGCCAGATAGAGGGGGAGTTGATAAATCCCATTGGCATGCATCGCATGCGAATCTCTTTAGTCGGATGCGATATGCCAAAGAATTGTCGATCGTCCTCAGCAACTTTGCAGTGAAAGAACGCCTTACTTAAATCTAGTAGAGAAAAAATTTCTTTCTCAGAGGCGATCTGGAAAACGTCGGCAATCAATGGTAGGGTGTTTTCGATTTTTTGTACTTTCGTGTTCAAGGGAATGAAGTCTTGGACAACTCGCCATTGCTGTGAAGGATGATAAGTGGGTAATTGTCGCTGTTCCTTATTAACCTTTTGAGGGACAACGAAAAGTGAAGTTTTCCATGAAGATGGGCCGTATTCGATAATTCCCATATCAAGATACTTAGCAATGTTATCCTCCAACGCTTTTTTCTGTTCAGGATGACGCATAGGATATGCGGGACAAGTAAATGGAGGGGTTTTAGGATCCACGAGGTTGACTGTACAAAGATAAGGAAGGGTCTGCGGCCCGCGCAGATGGCCTTTCAAATCAGTAAGTTGAGAGTGAAAAGGTTCGTAAACAGCATACCACTGTTCACGGGGGATGATTGTGTTAGTTGGGGAGTGTAAATCTATTTTAGAGGGTTCTTGATTCGACAAAATCTCGACGTTTTTCTTTCGTGAGATCAAGTCTTGCAATAGGGTATCAGCTTGAGATGCTGGGAGTTTTTCATCAGTTACAAAGAAATATCGTTCATCACATTCATCACACTTTTTCCTACCCCCCTGCTCGCACCGGGTGACCTCTTTGTCCCCTCTGGAGTTTTGTGCGTCCTGGACGCAGGATGGACTGACTACAACAATTCCATCCTCTTCGGAGTGGATATACTCCGGAAATTGCGTGCGTACTGGCACGTCTTCCACCGCATATTTTTGTTCATCACACACTGTCCTACCCCCCTGCTCGCACCGGGTGACCTCTTTGTCCCCTCTGGAGTTTTGTGCGTCTTGGACGCAGGATGGACTGACTACAACAATTCCATCCTCTTCGGAGAGGATATACTCCGGGAATTGCGTGCGTACGTTACAAACTAGCACGTCTTTTGCCCCATCGGTAGGTTGTCCGGCTCCCACCGGGTCCTCCGTAATGTGCACATCTTCAGGAAGCGGCGTGTTCCTGGTAATAAATTTCCCTGGTTCACAACATTCACACATCACATTCATACAATTAGAAAAAGAGGGAGGAGTGATCAGGTCCATCCCATGTAGTACAGTCAAGGCCGTGGAAACCTCAGAAGGTCGTTGGTAGGAAACAACAAAATTAGGCAAATTAGCAATTACTGGAATCCAATCGATTCCAATGATATTGAAGGGGACATCTTCACTTACGCAAAATGGTACAACTACGTCACAAAATGATATATAAACAAATGATGACAAGGTTTTTTTGCCACCTACCCCCTGTATAGGGAGAGAGATGGTAGTTTTGTTAGCAAAAGCGCGAAGCCAGAACTTCTTAAGGGTTTTTAATTTAATAAGGTTGGGAACGCTGCCGGTATCAGCAAGAAATGTTACTCCAGTCGGCGTATGCGTAAAATAGCAAAGTTTTCCTGAAAAAGCATCATAAAAGAGATGTCGTGTGACTTTATTTACATATGTGGAGACTAGAGTATGTGTAGGGGTGAGGAATTGGGTTACCGGGTTATCCAATTCCTCTTCTAGTTTTCCGGAGAAACTTCTGGAGAAGGATTGGAGTTCGTGGTGTGCCTCGGGAAAGAGTATGGGTAATCAGGCACTTGGTGAAAGATCGGGGCAGAGGTTCCTGTCGAATTTGAAGACAGAGAGGTGTTAGAGATTTGGGGGGTCAATGAGTGAGCATCATCAGAGTGACTTGCCACTTGGGCATTGCGATTTTGGCCAGGAACGACCCATGCATGATCTCTAACTTTTTGTTTTGTTCTCTGCCACGAGTTGTTACTAGGGCGTTGGTAAGGTTGGCGTTTTTCGCGATAAGATTTTTCATTATATTGTCTCATTAAAGCATCCAAATCTCTCAAAGACATGATTCTCTTTTTTAAAGCATTTTGTCCCCTCAGAAAAGGGAGCCATTCGTTGTCATGCCTTAACTTGTAAGTCGTGGTCATGGGAAGCCGATCAATGATGGTCACGTAACCTGTATTAGGGTCGACTTCTAGTCTTTTTCCGCATTGGTCAAGAACAGCCTTTACCAAGCATTCCGAACTCTTATGTCCAGGTCTACCACAGGCATAGCATTGGTATATCTGCCCTGTAGGCAACTGCAACGCTTTTTCCATTGCAGTTTCATTGTTCTGGAGGGTAGATTGAAAAGAGGGGGATTGCGAAGAAGTGTTGTTTAATCGGAACATAGACGTAGACGATGTTCTCTGTTGTCGCGAGTGGTTATATCCTACGTTTTGGCCGTATCTATTAGGTGGCTGGACGTTTCGCGTGCTCTTTCTTGGTTGGGGTTGAACAGGAAAAGAAATAGATGGGGGATTTGGATCTTGGAGATAGCGTTGTTTATCACCGCGTATCATGTTCTGGTATTTCTGGAGCCTGTTGAAAAAACCGTTCCAGGAGCCTTGTTCTGCTCCTAAAAGATTTACCTGTATCGCTTCAGGCAATCGTCGGCGTATTCGTGACAGGTAATCAAGGCCGTGGTCTGTTTTTGAAATCATTTTGTCTTTCATGGGGATGCCTGCTTCCATGAAGACAGGTGTAAAGTGAAGAGTGGCGTTATCCTTTTCCCAGTCGAACTTGTGTATGCAAGAGATGATCTGGTCGGACAATTCAACTATCCCGCTAGGGAAAGATTGTGAAATCATTTCAAGGACATTTTGCCATGAGGGGCTATCCGTTTGTAAGAGGGTAGCCAGAGCCTCGGCCACTTCTTTTCCTTTAGGCAAACCCGATTTTTTTAAAAGCTGAATCATTTTATTGCATAACAGTCGGTCATGGGGAGTGCTTCCATCACCGTGTGGAACCATTTGCAAAATGCGGTTGATCCATTTTGTGACAGTAGTGCCTTTTGAGAAAGGAGGGAGGGCAGCTAAGTATTCAGAGTATTCTCGTAGAGGAATAGGTTTCTGGTTTGGTTCTCTAGGTGGTATTTCTGTCATTAGGGAGTCTGAGAGAGAACTTAGGTCGTCTACTTCCTCTGGAATAGAATCCTCAAATATTCCCAATCGTGGTTTTGCACTCGGTGGCGTTTTTTCTGGTGGGTGTGGGTTATATGAATAGGGTGATGAGGTAAGAGGGCCTGACGATCTGGCGCCCGATGCACTTGGGTGTGATAAGGCAAGAGGGGCCGACAATCTGGCACCCGATGCACTTGGTATGTTTCCCAATGTGGTGGAAAGTTCGTGTACTTTCTTTGCCAGATTGTCAAGGGCGTTTTGCCTTTTTGAGCGGGTATGGGCGGCGGGCCCAAGACTTTTAGGTCGCATTTCTTCCTCATCGTCATTTTCGATGACATAGGAAGGGACAGGTGCGATCTCCTCCTGTCCTATCCCGTCCATTATTACAAAGGAGGGGGTGGGTTGTAAGAGAGAAGGATAAAGAGATGTTGCTTTTTCATAAGGGGGTAAAGAAGATGTGTCATCAACATTTGAGGGTGCAGTTGGCTCGGTATCGTGGTATGCCTGGTGTATTTCTTGTAACTCAGGAGGCGTTACTTTAGTGGTTAGTTTATCAAAGGTCTTTTCTAGTGCCTTTTGGTCTTTCTCAAGTTGTTTCGAGCCCTTTTCTAAAATTTTGAGATCAGTTTGCAATTTAGGTTTTAATTTTTGAATCACGTCTTCATCATGTCGCATTTGTTCTATTTGATTTTTTAAGGTATTTCGCAACTCGGTATGTTCCTTAAGGCTATTAGTTAGCTCGCGATTATCATCTAAAATTTTTGTAATTAGACTGGCACGTTTTGCCTTTTCTTTATTAGTATTTTTCTTTTTAAATAGTGGCATATTAACGATCTGACCTGTATTGGTGGTTGATTTTATTTGGTAGATTTTGTTTCGAACTCGGAGAAAGCTTGTTCAGATGGATATCCGTTGTCAACAGGAGATCCCGGGTCTGGGCACCAGTTTGGAAATTGTGTAGCAGGGTGAAAGTTTCTACGACAACTCGACCGCGGCTCGTCTTTACTTCCACACGTATTGATTTCCCAGGAATTCCAAAAGAATTGATTCTCCTCCGAATTCAATTTTCATCAATCAAATTTATCAAAAGTTACAAAAACCTTATTCAAATAGAATATAAAAAACAAAAACAGCGATTAGAAAACACACAATAAGACTTGTCAAATACAATTCCTAAGGGCGCTTCTAAAACACTATTTACTCGATAGTTTAGTGGGAGTTCGAATAGATTTACCATTAATTAATTAGACTGAATTTTTACATTATTTTTTGCATTCTACTTGATAAAATTTTATATGACAACAATAATAGTGAGGGGGGGGTAGCGCAGGCAGTTACATTAGTGACCTACGCTACTTCTCAACTACTATGGCAAAGGACTTTAAGTTGAAAAATGATGCGATTATAGATGACGACAAGTGAAAAGCGTTAACCATGGATTATATGACATATAAGCAAACAAGCGTGAAAAGCGTGTAACACTGACATTGGTTCATAATACACATGATACGCTTAACAATATGGATGCAGTTTTACGTCATACCCAGGACGATCTATCCATTAAATCATAAATTTTGAAAATATACAGAATGCTTGGATACAGTTTTACGTCATGTCCAGGACGTAATTATACATGATACAAGACAGTTTTTATTCGAGTAACAGTTCCATTTGTTGGATAATTTGTTCTGTACGGGAAATATAAATGTCACGTTTCATTTTTTCTGATGTGTCAACCTCCCTTTCCTCCCTCCATTCTGATTTGAAATATGCCAATCTTTTTTTGTGCTGGTTCCGCATTTGTATTATGTTTATCACTACATATCCTTCTATATTTTTCAACTCTTTTCTTATTTTGGAGGGATGAGATGCTTTAGCATATCGGATATCCTGGAGGGTATCGCGTAATTTTTGAAAATTTTTTATGTCATTTGCTAACGTGCTTGTTTGTCCTTGTAAGCACGCTATGATATCATTCAATTGAAACAGATAATGTTGTGAAATAAAAGCTAGGTTACAATTTACATCTATGCCGTAATTCATTTTTCTTTATTCTGTGATAATTCTAACACAACAAATATCATTTATTTCAAATATTTTCTAAAATCTTGTTATGGAACTATAAAGGTTCACAATCTGTTTTTACAAAGAGACAACACACCATGACAAAAGTTAAATGTACAACTCGAAAAGGATATTAATTCAAAAGCACATTTGAGAATATGGATGTAGTTTTACGTCATACCCAGGACGTATCTATGCAAATTTTGTCTTCAAGAGGCGACATGTAAATTAATTTTATACAAGCAACACCACTGAATAGAAAGTGGTCATATGAGAACTCAAATTGTTACTTTTAGGCGCGTTATCTGGCCAAAAGTATCCATAGGGGTGATTTTCGCCTCTTTGCCCCATTTTTTTAGATAGGGCAATAGTGAAGGCCTTATCTCGTTGTTCCAATTGGGATTCCGGTCTTCAATACTCCACATTTTTAGTACCAAAGTGTTCAGTACTTCTGTCGTGGTAGTGGGTTCCTTTATCAAGTCTTTTTTTAGATTGTGCAAAGTGCACCATTCCATGATATCCCAGATTGGTGTGGGAGGTATTTCTATTATGATTTTTTGAGGTTTTTTACTCATTATTGGTTAAAAAAATCTCTTTTAGCAACTGTGAAAAAATTTTATAATAAAGGAGACAAAGCGTCACAACAAGACACTACAACAAGACAGTTTCCCATACACAAGTATATTACGTGCCTAGACATATGGATGTAGTTTTACGTCATACCCAGGACGTGACTGGAATATAGGGATTCGTATTATACAAACAATGTTTCTATGCGCTGAATAAACAACGTTATGCGGGCAAAGTAGGTTTTTAGCTTTAGTTTTTGTGGGGTCTCGATCCGAGGGTGTTTCAACTCCTCTGTCATCTGTTTTTGATAGACATTTTGCAATAGCCTTTTCTGTCTATCATGCATTTGCTTAAGGATGATCATCAGATATGCATAGATAACCCTTAGTTCCTTTTTTATTTTGTTAGAGGGGTTCATAGATGATTTATTTGATGCTATGGCGTATTTAGTGTCATGGTATAAATCGCATAATTTTTGAAAATTCGCACTTTCCTTGTCCAACGTCTGTTCCTGTGTTTGTATGCATACGATAATATTGTTAAGACAAACTAGCAATTGATTAGATACAATGTCCAGTTCACTATTCATTCTTTTATGCACACAGATTCTATGCGTCAGCAAATTATTTCTAAACATATAACGACAACATTCGTAGGTCATTTAACAATTCGGTTAATTCATGATGGTATTTTCTTAATTCATGGTTCAAAGCGGGCATATTAGCAGAGCTGGAAAGTGCGTTCAAACAGTCTATGATTTGTCTATTTAAGGTCATCTCCATTTGTCTGCAAATGGTTTGAATCCATCTACGAGTAGGTTCATCAGGGTCTCGATTATGAATTTCCATTCCCATACTATAGAGTCGACGAAAAATGGCATAATAGTTGTCATAAGTATCGTCGATTAAGTCTCGGACAATCTCCTCAAAGAGGGTCATGGGTTTGGTTTTCAAAAAGATGTTCACCAATCACAAGGATATTTCCCAAAGTTATAAATAAGACAGCAAAAATATACAAATTGTAAGGGATTAGTAAACTTATTATGAATATTTTGTAATGATTGATTCTAAAAAAGCAACGTCGACGGGTCTAAACACGATTACTTCATTTTGTGAAAACTCATAGTCAATCATGATTCGAGATTTCGATAAATTGAAGGGGGGTAAACCTTCAAATAGGATATTTTCAATTCTTTCTTTTTCATATTTCGAAAATTTACTACAGTTCAAGCGGTATATTTTAAAATATTTGACAAACTCTTTTATTTTTATCATCATTTTTGATTTTAACTCTCCGAATTTTATAATAAATTCCAAAACAAAGTCTATCTTGTCAACCTGTTCATCATCATTTTTTAACATATTACAACATTCAATTGCGAGATTTATGTATTCGTTGTCAATATTAGTTACAATTGCTTCATCGTGAGCTTGCAAGGTTATGGATGATGGGAATAAGTCTTCTATTTTCATCTTTTTCAACTGGTCGCATAATAATTGCATTATCTCCTTGCTGAGAATTCTTAGAACTTGTTCATCATATTCTCCTATTTCAAATTGTTCAAGCATTTTGTTTTTCAACTCATTAATCGACATTTTCATTTGTTTTTCAGAAAGTTATCTTATGCTTCTTAATAAATCGGTGGTTATCCTACAGCATATTCATTATGACTTATGAAGTATTGACTTTATAAGAATATTTATAGTTAGCTTTATAAGGGGACAAGTTTCCACAAAATGATTAGATCTTGAATGTGCGATGTCAAGGGATGTTTTAATTATTTCTTTTGTTACTTGTTGTTGCCTTTAAGAATAAATGAATTGTTCTCCAAAGGAGAGACCTTTGTATCAAGCGTGAACAATGTGCATAAATCCAGGCGAACATCAGCTCTGGTACACATGTCCTTCTTAAAATACAAAGTATTCACCATTCTTTTCTGTCTAAAGCTGTCTTTTAATTTATTTTAAAGTTGACTATCCCTCAACATTTCACATTGTATCTCTTAACCCTTCGCACATCTTTACTCAACATATGACTCTCTACATTTGAAGCACACCAGACATTGACTTCCCATATGTATCTTGTTTGCAATCTTTTTTTATCAGAATGAGAGGTTCAAGTGTCTCCTTTTTTGGAAATCAGGAAATCATAAGCTTTTACAAGTCTGTTATTGATAAGAAGTGGGAGTGCAATGTCTGGTGTTTTTCCACTGCTGAGTGCAATCAAGTGCAATTAGCGCAATCAAAGCATTCAATCTTATCCTTGCAAGTCTGCTGCAGTTTGCAATGAATTTTCTGCGAGACAAATAGCAAGGACAAGGTTGCAATGAACATTTTCAATTCAAACTTTACACTTTACAATTCTTAGTTCATAGTTCTTTTGATTGCAGCAAAGTTAGATAGCAAAAGACAAAAGTATAGCAATACATAGCGCACAAAAGCAAAGTCCATTACTTTTTATCAGTTCATTGTCTCAAATTGGTGGGGTTCATCATTCTTTGCAGGGATTCATTGTTAAAGGTTTCTGGCGGGCTTCTTTTCTTGCATTTTGGGTGGTGTTTGTAGATACATGTTCCTCCAAATATCAAAATGAGAACAGCTAGAGCCGGTAATAGGTATGGCAAAAGGGGTTTTAAAATGTCTTTTCCAACGGTAGTGACAACATCTCCCACAGTATCAACAATAGTTTTTGGTATTATTCCAAGCCCTTTTTTTAGGTTGTTTATAAATTCTGTAGGGGTAACGTCGTCAATTGAGAAATTTACGGATATGTTCGCTGGATGCCATTTTTTAAGGGTAATATTGATGTAGGCAGGGATGCTATCATTCGCGATTTTTACTAGCTTTTTTATAGATTCTGTTTGATTTCGCCAACTTCTCGTTTTATTCATTTGTTCTTTGAATTTTTTATCATCTAATGTTATTTGTTCGCCTAAGTCGGTTGTTTCATTAGCGACTTGCTGTGCCAATACTTTTAAATATAGGTTTCCTTGCGATATTTTTGTTAAGTAAATTTTGGAGGGGTCAAATAGATTGACTCCTTTGGCGCTTTGTATTTGTTTTAATATTAGGCGGTCAAGTTCTGCTTCTGCAGTAGAAATTTCGCGAAAGGTTTGTATGGATTTAAGATAGGCACCTAGATTATTTAGCAAAAGTCTTCGATTTGCGTCGATTTCCGACTGCAAGAAATCGTCAGTTGTAGATTGTAAAGTCTGCAGCGTTAAAGTTTGAGTGAGTGATCTTATGATGGCTTGATTTTGCACCGTGTTTACAGCTTCCAAAGAATTTATATGGTCAGAGAGTTCTCGTATATTTCGTTCGTCTTGTTCAAATCTATCATTGACTCGTGATTCTAATTCCATTAATTTATCATTGATTTCGTCTTGTAGTGTTAGTCCCGTTGTTAATCCAGTAATAGCGTTACTAATGAGACTAGTAAGAAATACAAATAGGACCACTCCTCCTGTTATCTGTCTCTTATGTATTCTCTTTTTTGTGTCCTCAGGCGGGGTTCCCATTTGTCCATCAGAACCGAAAATTTTTAGGGGGAGTCCTGGAAATTTAGTTAAATTATGCGCTGGGTCGTATTTAACTTGTTGGTAGAAAGCTAATTTAGGGTAGATACCTCCAACAAGGACGTGGCATTTTGTTTTACTCCTAATTCTTTGATTACATTTGACGTCGTTTGTCACCATGCTAGGGAAGGTTTCGTAGTAATATTTTTGGACCTTGGACAAGAGAGGGGGTCCATCTCTATAAGCTTTGGCTTTATCAGTTGTTGTGGGGAGGAGTAACTTTACTCGTTCTGGGAGTGGCATCTGCATTTTCTGGTCATTGTTTATTTTTTGAAGATGTTTTTGTATAAGGTTCATAGCTGTGGAATTATCATATTCCTCTTGGATCACGATATCAGTGAGAATAGGTTCAAATGGGAATTCCTTTCCTTTAATATTACATGTTATTTTACGTTTATACCAAAGAGTCTGTACGTCCCAGTTGTGACATTTTTCTCCATTTCGACAACAGGGGGACCAGTATGCTGCCCGATATTCCCATGATTCCTTACCATACGAAAGGGCATAGGAAATGTCACAGCATTGGAAATATTTATATATAGGGTTTACTTCGACACATTCTTTATCATCCGATGGACATACTAGTATCCATCGGTGAGTAGGAGTTAATGTGCAGTTTTTCGAGAACCAATATTGTTGCCAAAAGATTCCGTTTCCCGCTATATATTGGTTGGTATTAATCAAAGGTTCATCTTTATTTGGGTCGTAGGTGATGTCTCCAAGACAGTCGTAGCCCTCAATGCCGCATGTGGCTTGTTTTGTTTCTGTTTTACAATTTGCTTGTACTACAGCGTATTGATCCAACAAGGATATCACTCGTTGTTTGTACACTGCCAACAAGGCAAAGGTTCTTTCGTCGGGAAGGATAAAATCCCAATTTTCCGGCACAAACACGTCTGGTTGTCTATTCATTTGTATCTTCCAACGGTGTCGAGCAAGATGACCCGTTTGACGCGTGATTGGGATGCTTACTGTTAAAGCGTCTTTGGTTAGATGAGGAACAATGTCCCTTATTTCTCGTGCACAAAGACAGGTTCGTTCCATATCATCTATTTTGTCCCAATATTTGGATTTAGGGTAATATTTTTGTGTGAAGGTGTTTCCCTCAGCTACAGCATATCCAAAGATTTTAGAATACATCGGTATTGGGTTCTTCCACGCATAATCTTCCTGGGTTTGTTCCCAGAGTCGATCAAAGGATATATGTTCCCAAGTCGCGTTTGGTGTCTGTTGCATGTTGTCTGGAATGGGAGTGGATGGATGGAGGAAAGTTCCCTCGGTTATTGGGGCGAGGGCAGCCTCTGCACCCGTTCCGCAATATCCGAGTGTGATTAAAGATATTTGTGATAAACTTTTACGAAGAGTAGATGATTTGGAGTGTTTCATCGACGAGTTGGTAGACGAGGGCGATTTCCCCCCGCTTTTTGAAGGAAAGCAGTGAGAAAAGAGGCATGGATAAAGTGCTACTGCGAAAGTAGCAATGAGGAAGACGAGGGCAATACTTTGAAAAAGTGCTTCAGAAGATCGGTATTGTAAAAAAGGAAAGAGAGCACCATGGTTATCTTCCCACTGAGTATGTTTCCACAGTTCCAAAAGTAAATTTTCAGGAGGGGGTATGGGCTTTGCGTAAGCCGGTAAGGTTAATGCAAGCATTATGATATGCTGCATAGTGTGTGCATATTTTCCTGGTTGATAACGTGGTGGTTCGTGGGTAGAAGTTTTAAGTTGATCTTTATCAGAAATAAGATAAAAGTGATATAATCGTCGTGAAAGACAACAAGTAAGGAAGGCGAAGAAAACAGAAAAGAGAATAGATATGCCAGCTAAAGAGAGCATAACGTGTTCATAGTAAGGAAAGGGAGGGGTGTACGCTGTAGGGTTATAATTTCTGGCTGCATAAGATGCATTAGCAACGTTTTTTATATGGGTATTGAGTTGATAGGAAAACTCTTCCAATCTATCATTAAGTTGAGATTGGACATATTCAAGTTGATTTGCTGTAAGCAAATTGCCAGCTGTGATAGTATCTAATTGATTGAATACTTTCGAAAAGGAGGTGGTATTGGGGGACAATACCAAGGAGATTTGTTTTTCAAGGTTAGAAAGCGATGCCAATTGTCCATACACGGTGTTTGGGGAGGGATGTTCCCGATAAACAATTTGAAATCCTTGTTCGACTTCTGGACTGTGCGCGGTGAAGCGCAAATAAACTATTGGGCAAAAAAGAGGAAGTATAATGGGAGGGATATGGTTAGTGCCGTTAAAAATTAGTGGGTTTTGATTTCCACTTTCTATTACCAAATTATCCTGAGCTTTAGTACGGAATTTTACGATTGTTGCATGTATGCAGTAGTTGCGTCGTGCTGCTATCGTCCAAATACATGCTACATTATTGGGGTACGGGTAAGGAGCGAGTGGAGAGTAGAGATTTTGGTCTTGGGAGGTGGCCATTTGTTGGTAGCCACAGCGTCCCAAGGGATAATATGGTATCTCTGAAGTCCGCTCGAAGGTCAACTGGAATCCGCGGAAGTTATGTTCCGAATTTGTACGAAAGATTAATAACAAGCGCGAGGAAGTGAAATAGAAGGGTGTTCTGAAGGACATGATACCGCAGAAAGTATATATCAGGCGATTAAATTCAATAATTTGGAGATAGTCATCACATGTTGGGTCAAGATGAAGATTTTCAATTATCATTTTAAGGGCAGTATTCACAGGTGTATCTGTACTGATTTTATATTGTCTATTTAAATTTGAAGGGTAGTTATGGGTAGGGAAACCAGGGGAGGTAAGATTAATAGGCTGGTTTCCGACCTTGACATGTATTATAATTGGGTCAGATATTTGAGCGTGTACAGAATATCCAAAAGTCAGAAGAAGCAAGATCCACATCCTGTAAACAAAGACATACTTCAGTCGATGGGAGTAAACAGATGATATGGAATAGTAGTCGATACAAGATATATATTCATAGATAGTGTCTGAAAAATGTTAATATTATGTTCAAGCAAAAGACGCGTACTGATTGATAATACTTTGGGGATTCCTTTACGGAGTGCTCGTTGGTAAATATGCGTATCATAGAGCTGTGGGGGAGCAATGGAGGTAAAATGAATGTACCAACGTGTCATGGGAGACAAACCTCGTAATTTGATAGAGGGCAATGCTTCAAGTGTAGTGACGTGATAAAGAGTGAGGGGAGGACCATCGTAAAGGTCCGGAGGGAGAGGGTCTCCACCATGACTGTGGCCATATTTAGCCATTATCCATTGTCCAGAGAAATTCAATCGTGGTTCATTTTGCAATTCTCGAAGAAGAAGCTGAAATTGCGGATTGCTTAAGCCAGCACACAGGGGACGCAAGCATTTATCAACAGGGTGTTTGCCTTGCTTGCTGTATTTACATTTGGAATGGCGCAAATGGCGCGTGATTTGACGAGAAATTGCCTCCATCAAAGAGGGGGCAATGAATAACGTAGGCCATGCAATAGGATCTTTGGAAGAAATGGCCAACTGTTGCCATGCCATTCGTGATAACGCGTCTGAAGTAAACACCTGTCGTGAGGGTTTGTGCATTATTCCCAAAATGGGATGCAGGCAAATAGATTGTAGGTATCTGACCAAGATGAGGTCAGTGGGGGGCTTTCCCTGTGCAAAATTTTGCACTAAGTGGAAGACGCCCATGTTATCCGTTATAATCATGAAAGGATAAATGCGCAAAAGATAGTGATATTTAAGAATCACTCGTTTCAAAGCATCAAGTTCTTTTCGACAAGGGTGTGCGGCGCGTTCGGATGTGGTTTTCCATGCCTGTGAAGAATAGGCCAAGGGAAAAACTTGAGCTGTTTCCAAGGGTTCCTTGTCTATTTGGAAAAGAACTGCACCATAACCGGTATTAGATGCATCCGTCTCCAAATATAAAGGTCGCATGGGCACAAAATGTGAGAGCACGGAGGGGTTTTGCAAAATTTGTTTTACAGCATCGAATGTTTGCAGCAGCGCAGGCGTCCATTTGATATATACACGGGGAGCCTGGGAGGCTGAAACACCTCCAGTATGAGCATCGAACGGATGCAGAAGTTCATTTAATCGTGGGATGTGCTCGGAAACATAGCGTAAGGCTCCTAGAAAGGAGCGAACCTGGAAGACTGTTTGTGGAGGAGCGAGAAGCGTTAGCGCTCGTAGTCTCTCAGGTTGAATGAGGCGTTGGTGGGGTGAAATTACTTCTCCCAACAAGAAAACAGATCGTTTGCCGATAAAGCTTTTGCCGATTGAAAGAGTCAAAGAGTATTTGGTAAGATGCTCAAAGAGGATACGGAGAAGGCACAAATGTTGCTCCACCGTCCTCGTCGCGATGAAAATATCATCCATATAAATGGCTAAATGAGAGGATGATTTTTCATCAGGGTATTGTTTGTAGAAAAGTTGCTGTACAGGTTCCCAAATAGCCGCGTTCATATTTTTTTGCCAGATAGAGGGGGAGTTGATAAATCCCATTGGCATGCATCGCATGCGAATCTCTTTAGTCGGATGCGATATGCCAAAGAATTGTCGATCGTCCTCAGCAACTTTGCAGTGAAAGAACGCCTTACTTAAATCTAGTAGAGAAAAAATTTCTTTCTCAGAGGCGATCTGGAAAACGTCGGCAATCAATGGTAGGGTGTTTTCGATTTTTTGTACTTTCGTGTTCAAGGGAATGAAGTCTTGGACAACTCGCCATTGCTGTGAAGGATGATAAGTGGGTAATTGTCGCTGTTCCTTATTAACCTTTTGAGGGACAACGAAAAGTGAAGTTTTCCATGAAGATGGGCCGTATTCGATAATTCCCATATCAAGATACTTAGCAATGTTATCTTCCAACGCCTTTTTTTGTTCAGGATGACGCATGGGATATGCGGGACAAGTAAATGGAGGGGTTTTAGGATCCACGAGGTTGACTGTACAAAGATAAGGAAGGGTCTGCGACCCGCGCAGATGGCCTTTCAAATCAGTAAGTTGAGAGTGAAAAGGTTCGTAAACAGCATACCACTGTTCACGGGGGATAATTGTGTTAGTCGGGGAGTGTAAATCTATTTTAGAGGGTTCTTGGCTCGACAAAATCTCAACGTTTTTCTTTCGTGAGATCAAGTCTTGCAATAGGGTATCAGCTTGAGATGCTGGAAGTTTTTCATCAGTTACAAAGAAATATCGTTCATCACATTCATCACACTTTATCCTACCCCCCTGCTCGCACCGGGTGACCTCTTTGTCCCCTCTGGAGTTTTGTGCGTCCTGGACGCAGGATGGACTGACTACAACAATTCCATCCTCTTCGGAGTGGATATACTCCGGAAATTGCGTGCGTACTGGCACGTCTTCCACCGCATATTTTTGTTCATCACACACTGTCCTACCCCCCTGCTCGCACCGGGTGACCTCTTTGTCCCCTCTGGAGTTTTGTGCGTCTTGGACGCAGGATGGACTGACTACAACAATTCCATCCTCTTCGGAGAGGATATACTCCGGGAATTGCGTGCGTACGTTACAAACTAGCACGTCTTTTGCCCCATCGGTAGGTTGTCCGGCTCCCACCGGGTCCTCCGTAATGTGCACATCTTCAGGAAGCGGCGTGTTCCTGGTAATAAATTTCCCTGGTTCACAACATTCACACATCACATTCATACAATTAGAAAAAGAGGGAGGAGTGATCAGGTCCATCCCATGTAGTACAGTCAAGGCCGTGGAAACCTCAGAAGGTCGTTGGTAGGAAACAACAAAATTAGGCAAATTAGCAATTACTGGAATCCAATCGATTCCAATGATATTGAAGGGGACATCTTCACTTACGCAAAATGGTACAACTACGTCACAAAATGATATATAAACAAATGATGACAAGGTTTTTTTGCCACCTACCCCCTGTATAGGGAGAGAGATGGTAGTTTTGTTAGCAAAAGCGCGAAGCCAGAACTTCTTAAGGGTTTTTAATTTAATAAGGTTGGGAACGCTGCCGGTATCAGCAAGAAATGTTACTCCAGTCGGCGTATGCGTAAAATAGCAAAGTTTTCCTGAAAAAGCATCATAAAAGAGATGTCGTGTGACTTTATTTACATATGTGGAGACTAGAGTATGTGTAGGGGTGAGGAATTGGGTTACCGGGTTATCCAATTCCTCTTCTAGTTTTCCGGAGAAACTTCTGGAGAAGGATTGGAGTTCGTGGTGTGCCTCGGAAATGAGTATGGATATTCGGGTACTTGGTGAAAGATCGGGGCAGAGGTTCCTGTCGAATTTGAAGACAGAGAGGTGTTAGAGGTTTGGGGGGTCAATGAGTGAGCATCATCAGAGTGACTTGCCACTTGGGCATTGCGATTTTGGCCAGGAACGACCCATGCATGATCTCTAACTTTTTGTTTTGTTCTCTGCCACGAGTTGTTACTAGGGCGTTGGTAAGGTTGGCGTTTTTCGCGATAAGATTTTTCATTATATTGTCTCATTAAAGCATCCAAATCTCTCAAAGACATGATTCTCTTTTTTAAAGCATTTTGTCCCCTCAGAAAAGGGAGCCATTCGTTGTCATGCCTTAACTTGTAAGTCGTGGTCATGGGAAGCCGATCAATGATGGTCACGTAACCTGTATTAGGGTCGACCTCTAGTCTTTTTCCGCATTGGTCAAGAACAGCCTTTACCAAGCATTCCGAACTCTTATGTCCAGGTCTACCACAGGCATAGCATTGGTATATCTGCCCTGTGGGCAGCTGCAACGCTTTTTCCATTGCAGTTTCATTGTTCTGGAGGGTAGATTGAAAAGAGGGGGATTGCGAAGAAGTGTTGTTTAATCGGAACATAGACGTAGACGATGTTCTCTGTTGTCGCGAGTGGTTATATCCTACGTTTTGGCCGTATCTATTAGGTGGCTGGACGTTTCGCGTGCTCTTTCTTGGTTGGGGTTGAACAGGAAAAGAAATAGATGGGGGATTTGGATCTTGGAGATAGCGTTGTTTATCACCGCGTATCATGTTCTGGTATTTCTGGAGCCTGTTGAAAAAACCGTTCCAGGAGCCTTGTTCTGCTCCCAAAAGATTTACCTGTATTGCTTCAGGCAATCGTCGGCGTATTCGTGACAGGTAATCAAGGCCGTGGTCTGTTTTTGAAATCATTTTGTCTTTCATGGGGATGCCTGCTTCCATGAAGACAGGTGTAAAGTGAAGAGTGGCGTTATCCTTTTCCCAGTCGAACTTGTGTATGCAAGAGATGATCTGGTCGGACAATTCAACTATCCCGCTAGGGAAAGATTGTGAAATCATTTCAAGGACATTTTGCCATGAGGGGCTATCCGTTTGTAAGAGGGTAGCCAGAGCCTCGGCCACTTCTTTTCCTTTAGGCAAACCCGATTTTTTTAAAAGCTGAATCATTTTATTGCATAACAGTCGGTCATGGGGAGTGCTTCCATCACCGTGTGGAACCATTTGCAAAATGCGGTTGATCCATTTTGTGACAGTAGTGCCTTTTGAGAAAGGAGGGAGGGCAGCTAAGTATTCAGAGTATTCTCGTAGAGGAATAGGTTTCTGGTTTGGTTCTCTAGGTGGTATTTCTGTCATTAGGGAGTCTGAGAGAGAACTTAGGTCGTCTACTTCCTCTGGAATAGAATCCTCAAATATTCCCAATCGTGGTTTTGCACTCGGTGGCGTTTTTTCTGGTGGGTGTGGGTTATATGAATAGGGTGATGAGGTAAGAGGGCCTGACGATCTGGCGCCCGATGCACTTGGGTGTGATAAGGCAAGAGGGGCCGACAATCTGGCACCCGATGCACTTGGTATGTTTCCCAATGTGGTGGAAAGTTCGTGTACTTTCTTTGCCAGATTGTCAAGGGCGTTTTGCCTTTTTGAGCGGGTATGGGCGGCGGGCCCAAGACTTTTAGGTCGCATTTCTTCCTCATCGTCATTTTCGATGACATAGGAAGGGACAGGTGCGATCTCCTCCTGTCCTATCCCGTCCATTATTACAAAGGAGGGGGTGGGTTGTAAGAGAGAAGGATAAAGAGATGTTGCTTTTTCATAAGGGGGTAAAGAAGATGTGTCATCAACATTTGAGGGTGCAGTTGGCTCGGTATCGTGGTATGCCTGGTGTATTTCTTGTAACTCAGGAGGCGTTACTTTAGTGGTTAGTTTATCAAAGGTCTTTTCTAGTGCCTTTTGGTCTTTCTCAAGTTGTTTCGAGCCCTTTTCTAAAATTTTGAGATCAGTTTGCAATTTAGGTTTTAATTTTTGAATCACGTCTTCATCATGTCGCATTTGTTCTATTTGATTTTTTAAGGTATTTCGCAACTCGGTATGTTCCTTAAGGCTATTAGTTAGCTCGCGATTATCATCTAAAATTTTTGTAATTAGACTGGCACGTTTTGCCTTTTCTTTATTAGTATTTTTCTTTTTAAATAGTGGCATATTAACGATCTGACCTGTATTGGTGGTTGATTTTATTTGGTAGATTTTGTTTCGAACTCGGAGAAAGCTTGTTCAGATGGATATCCGTTGTCAACAGGAGATCCCGGGTCTGGGCACCAGTTTGGAAATTGTGTAGCAGGGTGAAAGTTTCTACGACAACTCGACCGCGGCTCGTCTTTACTTCCACACGTATTGATTTCCCAGGAATTCCAAAAGAATTGATACTCCTCCGAATCCAAGTTGCATCAATCAAATTTATCAAAAGTTACAAAAACCTTATTCAAATAGAATTAGCATAAAAAATAAAAAACAATGGTTAATAGACGCACATAAAAACAGCACAATACGATTCCTAGGTTTGCCATTAAATAATAAACACACACAAGAACAGTAGAGTACAGTTCCTAAGTTTGCCATTAACCATCGCGCTCGATGGCTCGGTAGAATTTAGACTGAAATTTAAATTACTAATCATTATTTTTGTTTTTCAAACTCTATTTGATAAAAAATTTTATATGACAACAATAATAGTGAGGGGGGTAGCGCAGGCAGTTACATTAGTGACCTACGCTACTTCTCAACTACTATGGCAAAAACTTTAAGTTGAAAATAATGCGATTATACATGATGATCAGTGAAAAAAGCATTGAATAAGCGTGATAAAAAACACTGAAAAGTATTGACCATGCACAACACTGACATTGGCAGATATACAATACATTGGACAATATGGATGCAGTTTTACGTCGTACCCAGGACGCATCTATCCATTAAATCATAAATTTGAAAACATACAGAATGCTTGGATACAGTTTTACGTCATGTCCAGGACGTTATACATTTACAAATTTGAATACATAATAATTATTAGCATATTCTCATTCGAGAAACATTTCAATATGTTGGGCAAAGAGTGCCACTCGTGCAGAGAAGGTTTTAAGCTCCTCCTTTGTTGGAGTATTAACATAGGGATGATTAAGTTCCTCCGTTAAAAGTTTGGAATGGAGATTCAGCAGCCTTTGTTTTTGTCGTGAATGAAGCTGTCTGAACGTTTCAATTAAATGTTCATAAATTGCATCCAACTCCATTATTAATTTAATAGAGGGGTCACATGCTGCCTCACTTTTCACTATTGCATCTCGAATGTCATAATGGAGGGTAAGCAGCTCCTGAAAATTCTCCATGTCATTAAGTAAGGTTTTTTGCGTTGTTCGTAGATGAATAATTCTATCGTTCAGTCGATACAACAATGTTCCAGATATAATGTGCGGTTCATTACTCATTTTCTATTACGTATGACCATTCGCAATTGTGTTAAAATAATATTCAGCTTTAAACATAACATCAAATATCATTCATTTCATAATTATTATTTACAGAGGCAGGATTTTTACAGACAGTTGTGTTATATGTCCCCCCGAAATGTCTATGGGGGTAATTTTCGTTCTTCTATCGTATTTTTTACGGTATGGTCGCAAAGAAGGGATTATGTCATTTTTCCAATTCAGATTGCGTTCCTCAATGTCCCACATTTTTAGTGTTATCGTGTTCATGACCTCTACTGTGACCGTACTCTCTTTCGCCAATTCCATTTTTAGGTTGTGTAAGACACACCATTCCATGACATCCCAGGTTGGCATGGGAGGTATTTCTATCGTGATTTTTTGTCCTATACTCATTATTAATTAAGAATCTCTTTTGAGCAACTGTGAAGAATATTTACAGTTTGTTTATCAACAGGACATTACGATAAGATAATTTCAAAAGAAAACGTATTACATGTCTGGACATTTGGATGTAGTTTTATGTCATACCCAGGACGTAAATTACTTTTGACAAAGGTATTGAATTTCAAAAAATTATTATCAATTTGATTAGCAATTATTTGGATATATGAAATTCACAATTTATTCCATAACCACATTATTTGTTATGGAAATAAGGCTTTAGCATGGGGAGTATGCGAGTCTGCCAATCGGGATTACAGTTCTCTATCCTCTGCATCTTTGCGGTCAGCATATTTATAAGTTCGATCGAAGGAATAGGGTCCTTCAAAGCATCGTCTCTCATATTATACAGGGTACACCATTTCAAAAGAGCTTGACTCGAAGTAGGAGGGACATCCATTTTAATTATCAAGGCTTTTTATTTTTTATCGTAATTGGTTATAAACGTTTCTCTTAACAAATAATAACCTTTAAACATACAGTGACAACATTCGTAGGTCATTTAACAATTCGGTTAATTCATGATGGTATTTCCTTAATTCATGGTTCAAAGCGGGCATATTAGCAGAGCTGGAGAGTGCGTTCAAACAGTCTATAATTTGTCTATTTAAAGTCATCTCCATTTGTCTACAAATGACCTGAATCCATCTACGAGTGGGTTCATCAGGGTCTTGATTATGAATTTCCATTCCCATACTATAGAGTCGACGAAAAATGGCATAATAGTTGTCATAAGTGTCGTCGATCAAATCTCGGACAATTTCTTCAAAGAGGGCCATTATCAAAAAATATTTTGTTTATTTATCAAAAAAGTTATCTATCATGTATTAATGGATTAATGATTATCATATGGTTTCATTAAGGCGCAACACAACGGTGGGGTATTCATTTTATAAGAGTATTAATGATTTGTAACAAGGGGACAAGTTTTTAATGATTAAATTTTGAATGCGCGATGTCAAGGGATGTTTTAATTATTTCTTTTATTATTTATTTTTGCCTTTAAGAATAAATGAATTGCTCTCCAAAGGAGAGACCTTTGTATCAAGCGTGAGCAATGTGCATTAGTCCAGGCGAACATCAGCTCTGGTACACATGTCCTTCTTAAAATACAAAGTATTCACCATTCTTTTCTGTCTAAAGCTGTCTTTTAATTTATTTTAAAGTTGACTGTCCCTCAACATTTCACATTCTATTTTTCAAACTTTCACACATCCTTGCTCAACATTTCACTCTCTGCATCTGAAGCACACCAGACATTGATTTCCCATATGTATCTTGCTTGCTATCTTTTTTTATCAGAATGGGAGGTTCAAGTGTCTCCTTTTTTGGAAATCAGGAAATCACAAGCTTTGTGCAAGTTGATAAGGTGTGGGAGTGCAATGTCTGGTGTTTTTCCACAGCAAAGTGCAATCAAGTGCAATCAAAGCAATTAAAGCATTCAATCCCATCCTTGCAAGTCTGCTGCAGTTTGCAATGAATTTCCTGTGAAGCAAATAGCAAGGATAAGGTTGCACTGAACATTTTCAAATCAAACTTTACACTTTATAATTCAGTTCATAGTTCTTTTGATTGCAGCCAAGTTAGATAGCAAAAGACAAAAATATGGCAATACATAGCGCATAAAAACAAAGTCTATTACTTTTTATCAGTTCATTGTCTCAAATTGGTAGGGTTCATCATTCTTTGCAGAGATTCATTGTTAAAGGTTTCTGGCGGGCTTCTTTTCTTGCACTTTGGGTGGTATTTGCAGATGCATATTCCTCCAAGTATCAAGAAAAAGACTGCTAGTGCTGGGAGTAGATATGGCAAAAGAGGTTTTAAAATGTCTTTTCCAACAGTAGTAATGACATCTCCCACGGTGTCAACAACAGTCTTTGGTATCACTCCAAGTCCCTTTTTTAGGCTATTTATGAATTCAGAAGGGGTAACGTCGTCAATTGAGAAATTTACGGATATGTTCGCTGGATGCCATTTTTTAAGGGTAATATTAATGTAGGCAGGAATGCTATCATTTGCAATTTTTATTAATTTTTTTATAGATTCTGTTTGATTTCGCCAACTTCTAGTTTTGTTCATTTGTTCTTGAAATTTCTTATCATCTAATGTTATTTGTTCGCCTAATTCAGTTGTCTCATTAGCGATTTGCTGTGCCAATACCTTTAAGTATAAGTTTCCTTGCGATATTTTCGTTAAGTAAATTTTGGAGGGGTCAAATAGATTGACTCCTTTAGTGCTCTGTATTTGTTTTAATATTAGGCGGTCAAGTTCTGCTTCAGCTGTGGAAATCTCGCGAAAGGTTTGTATAGATTTAAGATAGGCACCTAGATTATTTAGCAAGAGTCTTCGATTTGCGTCAATTTCCGACTGCAAGAAATCGTCAGTTGTTGACTGCAAAGTCTGCAACGTGAGAGTTTGTGTGAGTGATCTTATGATAGCTTGATTTTGCACCGTGTTTACAGCTTCCAAAGAATTTATATGGTCAGAGAGTTCTCGTATATTTCGTTCGTCTTGTTCAAATCTATCATTGACTCGTGATTCTAATTCCATTAATTTATCATTGATTTCGTCTTGTAGTGTTAGTCCCGTTGTTAATCCAGTAATAGCGTTACTAATGAGACTAGTAAGAAATACAAATAGGACTACTCCTCCCGTTATCTGCCTCTTATGTATTCTCTTTTTTATATGTTCAGGCGGATTTCCCATTTGTCCATTAGAACCGAAGATTTTTAGGGGGAGTCCTGGAAATTTAGTTAAATTATGCGCTGGGTCGTATTTAACTTGCTGGTAAAAAGCTAATTTAGGATAGATACCTCCAATTAGAACATGACATTTTGGCTTACTCTTAACCCTTTGGTTACATTTGACATCGTTTGTTATCATGCTAGGGAAGGTTTCATAGTAATATTTTTGGACCTTGGACAAGAGAGGGGATCCGTCTCTATAAGCTTTGGCTTTGTCATTTGTTGTGGGGAGGAGTAACTTTATTCGTTCTGGGAGTGGTATCATCTTTCTTTGGTCGTTATTCATTTTTTGAAGATGTTTTTGTATAAGGTTCATGGCAGTGGAATTATCATATTGCTCTTGGATCACGATATCAGTGAGGATAGGTTCGAAAGGAAATTCTTTTCCTTTTATGTTACACGTTATTTTTTGTTTATACCAAAGGGTCTGTGCGTCCCAATTGTAACATTTCTCTCCATTCCGACAGCAAGGGGACCAATATGCCGATCGATATTCCCGCGATTCCTTCCCATATGAAAGGGCATAGGAAATGTCACAGCATTGGAGATTTTTATCTGTAGGGTTTACTTCAACACATTTATTATCATCTGATTCACACACTGATATCCATCGATGATTGGTGGTTAAGGTACAATTTTTTGAAAACCAATAGTGTTGCCAGAAAATTCCAGTTAAAAACGCGTGACCTTTTACATTGATCAAAGGTTCATCTTCATTTGGGTCGTATGTTATGTCTCCACGGCAATCATAATTATAAATGCCACACGTTGCTTGTTTTGTCTCTGTTTTACAATTTGCTTGTACTACGGCGTATTGATCCAACAAGGATATCACTCGCTGTTTGTACATTGCCAATAAGGCAAAGGTTCTTTCGTCGGGAAGGATAAAATCCCATATTTCCGGCACAAACACGTCTGGTTGTTTATTCATTTGTATCTTCCAACGGTGTCGAGCAAGATGACCCGTTTGACGCGTGATTGGGATGTTTACTGCTAAAGCGTCTTTGGTTAGATGAGGAACAATGTCCCTTATTTCTCGTGCACAAAGACAGGTTCGTTCCATATTATCTATTTTGTCCCAATATTTGGATTTGGGGTAATACTTTTGTGTGAAGGTGTTTCCCTCAGCTACAGCGTATCCAAAGATTTTAGAATACATCGGTATTGGATTTTTCCACGCATAATCCTCCTGGGTTTGTTCCCAGAGTCGATCAAAGGATATATGTTCCCAAGTCGCGTTTGGTGTCTGTTGCATGTTTTCTGGAATGGGAGTGGATGGATGCAGAAAAGTGCCCTGTGTTATTGGGGCGAGGGCAGCCTCTGCGCCCGTTCCACAGTATCCGAGTGTGATCAAAGATATTTGTGATAAACTTTTACGAAGAGTAGATGATTTGGAACGTTTCATCGACGAGCGGTTAGACGAGGGCGATTTCCCCCGCTTTTTGAAGGAAAGCAATAGGAATAGAGGCATGGATAGAGTGCTACTGCGAAAGTAGCAATGAGGAAAACGAGGGCAATACTTTGAAAAAGTGCCTCAGAAGATCGGTATGGTAGAAAAGAAAAAAGAGCACCATGGTTATCTTCCCACTGAGTATGTTTCCACAGTTCCAAAAGTAAATTTTCGGGAGGGGGTATGGGCTTTGCGTAAGCCGGTAAGGTTAATGCAAGCATTATAATATGCTGCATAGTGCGTGCATATTTTCCTGGTTGATAACGTGGTGGTTCGTGGGTAGAAGTTTTAAGTTGATCTTTATCAGAAATAAGATAAAAGTGATATAATCGTCGTGAAAGACAACAAGTAAGGAAGGCGAAGAAAACAGAAAAGAGAATAGATATGCCAGCTAAAGAGAGCATAACGTGTTCATAGTAAGGAAAGGGAGGGGTGTACGCTGTAGGGTTATAATTTCTGGCTGCATAAGATGCATTAGCAACGTTTTTTATATGGGTATTGAGTTGATAGGAAAACTCTTCCAATCTATCATTAAGTTGAGATTGGACATATTCAAGTTGATTTGCTGTAAGCAAATTGCCAGCTGTGATAGTATCTAATTGATTGAATACTTTCGAAAAGGAGGTGGTATTGGGGGACAATACCAAGGAGATTTGTTTTTCAAGGTTAGAAAGCGATGCCAATTGTCCATACACGGTGTTTGGGGAGGGATGTTCCCGATAAACAATTTGAAATCCTTGTTCGACTTCTGGACTGTGCGCGGTGAAGCGCAAATAAACTATTGGGCAAAAAAGAGGAAGTATAATGGGAGGGATATGGTTAGTGCCGTTAAAAATTAGTGGGTTTTGATCTCCACTTTCTATTACCAAATTATCCTGAGCTTTAGTACGGAATTTTACGATTGTTGCATGTATGCAGTAGTTGCGTCGTGCTGCTATTGTCCAAATACATGCTACATTATTGGGGTATGGGTAAGGAGCGAGTGGAGAATAGAGATTTTGGTCTTGGGAGGTGGCCATTTGTTGGTAGCCACAGCGTCCTAAGGGATAATATGGTATTTCCGAAGTCCGCTCGAAGGTTAATTGGAATCCGCGGAAGTTATGTTCCGAATTTGTACGAAAGATTAATAGTAAGCGCGAGGAAGTGAAATAAAAGGGTGTTCTGAAGGACATGATACCGCAGAAAGTATATATCAGGCGATTAAATTCAATAATTTGGAGATAGTCATCACATGTTGGGTCAAGATGAAGATTTTCAATTACCATTTTAAGGGCAGTATTAACAGGTGTATCTGTACTGATTTTATATTGTCTATTTAAATTTGAAGGGTAGTTATGGGTAGGGAAACCAGGGGAGGTAAGATTAATAGGCTGGTTTCCGACCTTGACATGTATTATAATTGGGTCAGATATTTGAGCGTGTACAGAATATCCAAAAGTCAGAAGAAGCAAGATCCACATCCTGTAAACAAAGACATACTTCAGTCGATGGGAGTAAACAGATGATATGGAATAGTAGTCGATACAAGATATATATTCATAGATAGTGTCTGAAAAATGTTAATATTATGTTCAAGCAAAAGACGCGTACTGATTGATAACACTTTGGGGATTCCTTTACGGAGTGCTCGTTGGTAAATATGCGTATCATAGAGCTGTGGGAGAGCTGGTGAAAGTTTCTACGACAACTCGACCGCGGCTCGTCTTTACTTCCACACGTATTGATTTCCCAGGAATTCCAAAAGAATTGATACTCCTCCGAATCCAAGTTGCATCAATCAAATTTATCAAAAGTTACAAAAACCTTATTCAAATAGAATTAGCATAAAAAATAAAAAACAATGGTTAATAGACGCACATAAAAACAGCACAATACGATTCCTAGGTTTGCCATTAAATAATAAACACACACAAGAACAGTAGAGTACAGTTCCTAAGTTTGCCATTAACCATCGCGCTCGATGGCTCGGTAGAATTTAGACTGAAATTTAAATTACTAATCATTATTTTTGTTTTTCAAACTCTATTTGATAAAAAATTTTATATGACAACAATAATAGTGAGGGGGGTAGCGCAGGCAGTTACATTAGTGACCTACGCTACTTCTCAACTACTATGGCAAAAACTTTAAGTTGAAAATAATGCGATTATACATGATGATCAGTGAAAAAAGCATTGAATAAGCGTGATAAAAAACACTGAAAAGTATTGACCATGCACAACACTGACATTGGCAGATATACAATACATTGGACAATATGGATGCAGTTTTACGTCGTACCCAGGACGCATCTATCCATTAAATCATAAATTTGAAAACATACAGAATGCTTGGATACAGTTTTACGTCATGTCCAGGACGTTATACATTTACAAATTTGAATACATAATAATTATTAGCATATTCTCATTCGAGAAACATTTCAATATGTTGGGCAAAGAGTGCCACTCGTGCAGAGAAGGTTTTAAGCTCCTCCTTTGTTGGAGTATTAACATAGGGATGATTAAGTTCCTCCGTTAAAAGTTTGGAATGGAGATTCAGCAGCCTTTGTTTTTGTCGTGAATGAAGCTGTCTGAACGTTTCAATTAAATGTTCATAAATTGCATCCAACTCCATTATTAATTTAATAGAGGGGTCACATGCTGCCTCACTTTTCACTATTGCATCTCGAATGTCATAATGGAGGGTAAGCAGCTCCTGAAAATTCTCCATGTCATTAAGTAAGGTTTTTTGCGTTGTTCGTAGATGAATAATTCTATCGTTCAGTCGATACAACAATGTTCCAGATATAATGTGCGGTTCATTACTCATTTTCTATTACGTATGACCATTCGCAATTGTGTTAAAATAATATTCAGCTTTAAACATAACATCAAATATCATTCATTTCATAATTATTATTTACAGAGGCAGGATTTTTACAGACAGTTGTGTTATATGTCCCCCCGAAATGTCTATGGGGGTAATTTTCGTTCTTCTATCGTATTTTTTACGGTATGGTCGCAAAGAAGGGATTATGTCATTTTTCCAATTCAGATTGCGTTCCTCAATGTCCCACATTTTTAGTGTTATCGTGTTCATGACCTCTACTGTGACCGTACTCTCTTTCGCCAATTCCATTTTTAGGTTGTGTAAGACACACCATTCCATGACATCCCAGGTTGGCATGGGAGGTATTTCTATCGTGATTTTTTGTCCTATACTCATTATTAATTAAGAATCTCTTTTGAGCAACTGTGAAGAATATTTACAGTTTGTTTATCAACAGGACATTACGATAAGATAATTTCAAAAGAAAACGTATTACATGTCTGGACATTTGGATGTAGTTTTATGTCATACCCAGGACGTAAATTACTTTTGACAAAGGTATTGAATTTCAAAAAATTATTATCAATTTGATTAGCAATTATTTGGATATATGAAATTCACAATTTATTCCATAACCACATTATTTGTTATGGAAATAAGGCTTTAGCATGGGGAGTATGCGAGTCTGCCAATCGGGATTACAGTTCTCTATCCTCTGCATCTTTGCGGTCAGCATATTTATAAGTTCGATCGAAGGAATAGGGTCCTTCAAAGCATCGTCTCTCATATTATACAGGGTACACCATTTCAAAAGAGCTTGACTCGAAGTAGGAGGGACATCCATTTTAATTATCAAGGCTTTTTATTTTTTATCGTAATTGGTTATAAACGTTTCTCTTAACAAATAATAACCTTTAAACATACAGTGACAACATTCGTAGGTCATTTAACAATTCGGTTAATTCATGATGGTATTTCCTTAATTCATGGTTCAAAGCGGGCATATTAGCAGAGCTGGAGAGTGCGTTCAAACAGTCTATAATTTGTCTATTTAAAGTCATCTCCATTTGTCTACAAATGACCTGAATCCATCTACGAGTGGGTTCATCAGGGTCTTGATTATGAATTTCCATTCCCATACTATAGAGTCGACGAAAAATGGCATAATAGTTGTCATAAGTGTCGTCGATCAAATCTCGGACAATTTCTTCAAAGAGGGCCATTATCAAAAAATATTTTGTTTATTTATCAAAAAAGTTATCTATCATGTATTAATGGATTAATGATTATCATATGGTTTCATTAAGGCGCAACACAACGGTGGGGTATTCATTTTATAAGAGTATTAATGATTTGTAACAAGGGGACAAGTTTTTAATGATTAAATTTTGAATGCGCGATGTCAAGGGATGTTTTAATTATTTCTTTTATTATTTATTTTTGCCTTTAAGAATAAATGAATTGCTCTCCAAAGGAGAGACCTTTGTATCAAGCGTGAGCAATGTGCATTAGTCCAGGCGAACATCAGCTCTGGTACACATGTCCTTCTTAAAATACAAAGTATTCACCATTCTTTTCTGTCTAAAGCTGTCTTTTAATTTATTTTAAAGTTGACTGTCCCTCAACATTTCACATTCTATTTTTCAAACTTTCACACATCCTTGCTCAACATTTCACTCTCTGCATCTGAAGCACACCAGACATTGATTTCCCATATGTATCTTGCTTGCTATCTTTTTTTATCAGAATGGGAGGTTCAAGTGTCTCCTTTTTTGGAAATCAGGAAATCACAAGCTTTGTGCAAGTTGATAAGGTGTGGGAGTGCAATGTCTGGTGTTTTTCCACAGCAAAGTGCAATCAAGTGCAATCAAAGCAATTAAAGCATTCAATCCCATCCTTGCAAGTCTGCTGCAGTTTGCAATGAATTTCCTGTGAAGCAAATAGCAAGGATAAGGTTGCACTGAACATTTTCAAATCAAACTTTACACTTTATAATTCAGTTCATAGTTCTTTTGATTGCAGCCAAGTTAGATAGCAAAAGACAAAAATATGGCAATACATAGCGCATAAAAACAAAGTCTATTACTTTTTATCAGTTCATTGTCTCAAATTGGTAGGGTTCATCATTCTTTGCAGAGATTCATTGTTAAAGGTTTCTGGCGGGCTTCTTTTCTTGCACTTTGGGTGGTATTTGCAGATGCATATTCCTCCAAGTATCAAGAAAAAGACTGCTAGTGCTGGGAGTAGATATGGCAAAAGAGGTTTTAAAATGTCTTTTCCAACAGTAGTAATGACATCTCCCACGGTGTCAACAACAGTCTTTGGTATCACTCCAAGTCCCTTTTTTAGGCTATTTATGAATTCAGAAGGGGTAACGTCGTCAATTGAGAAATTTACGGATATGTTCGCTGGATGCCATTTTTTAAGGGTAATATTAATGTAGGCAGGAATGCTATCATTTGCAATTTTTATTAATTTTTTTATAGATTCTGTTTGATTTCGCCAACTTCTAGTTTTGTTCATTTGTTCTTGAAATTTCTTATCATCTAATGTTATTTGTTCGCCTAATTCAGTTGTCTCATTAGCGATTTGCTGTGCCAATACCTTTAAGTATAAGTTTCCTTGCGATATTTTCGTTAAGTAAATTTTGGAGGGGTCAAATAGATTGACTCCTTTAGTGCTCTGTATTTGTTTTAATATTAGGCGGTCAAGTTCTGCTTCAGCTGTGGAAATCTCGCGAAAGGTTTGTATAGATTTAAGATAGGCACCTAGATTATTTAGCAAGAGTCTTCGATTTGCGTCAATTTCCGACTGCAAGAAATCGTCAGTTGTTGACTGCAAAGTCTGCAACGTGAGAGTTTGTGTGAGTGATCTTATGATAGCTTGATTTTGCACCGTGTTTACAGCTTCCAAAGAATTTATGTGGTCAGAGAGATCTCGTATATTTTGTTCGTCTTGTTCAAATCTATCATTAATTCGAGATTCTAATTCCATTAATTTATCATTAATTTCCTCTTGTAAAGTTAATCCCGTTGTTAATCCAGTAATGGCGTTACTGATGAGACTAGTGAGGAATACAAATAGGACTACTCCTCCCGTTATCTGCCTCTTATGTATTCTCTTTTTTATATGTTCAGGCGGATTTCCCATTTGTCCATTAGAACCGAAGATTTTTAGGGGGAGTCCTGGAAATTTAGTTAAATTATGCGCTGGGTCGTATTTAACTTGCTGGTAAAAAGCTAATTTAGGATAGATACCTCCAATTAGAACATGACATTTTGGCTTACTCTTAACCCTTTGGTTACATTTGACATCGTTTGTTATCATGCTAGGGAAGGTTTCATAGTAATATTTTTGGACCTTGGACAAGAGAGGGGATCCGTCTCTATAAGCTTTGGCTTTGTCATTTGTTGTGGGGAGGAGTAACTTTATTCGTTCTGGGAGTGGTATCATCTTTCTTTGGTCGTTATTCATTTTTTGAAGATGTTTTTGTATAAGGTTCATGGCAGTGGAATTATCATATTGCTCTTGGATCACGATATCAGTGAGGATAGGTTCGAAAGGAAATTCTTTTCCTTTTATGTTACACGTTATTTTTTGTTTATACCAAAGGGTCTGTGCGTCCCAATTGTAACATTTCTCTCCATTCCGACAGCAAGGGGACCAATATGCCGATCGATATTCCCGCGATTCCTTCCCATATGAAAGGGCATAGGAAATGTCACAGCATTGGAGATTTTTATCTGTAGGGTTTACTTCAACACATTTATTATCATCTGATTCACACACTGATATCCATCGATGATTGGTGGTTAAGGTACAATTTTTTGAAAACCAATAGTGTTGCCAGAAAATTCCAGTTAAAAACGCGTGACCTTTTACATTGATCAAAGGTTCATCTTCATTTGGGTCGTATGTTATGTCTCCACGGCAATCATAATTATAAATGCCACACGTTGCTTGTTTTGTCTCTGTTTTACAATTTGCTTGTACTACGGCGTATTGATCCAACAAGGATATCACTCGCTGTTTGTACATTGCCAATAAGGCAAAGGTTCTTTCGTCGGGAAGGATAAAATCCCATATTTCCGGCACAAACACGTCTGGTTGTTTATTCATTTGTATCTTCCAACGGTGTCGAGCAAGATGACCCGTTTGACGCGTGATTGGGATGTTTACTGCTAAAGCGTCTTTGGTTAGATGAGGAACAATGTCCCTTATTTCTCGTGCACAAAGACAGGTTCGTTCCATATTATCTATTTTGTCCCAATATTTGGATTTGGGGTAATACTTTTGTGTGAAGGTGTTTCCCTCAGCTACAGCGTATCCAAAGATTTTAGAATACATCGGTATTGGGTTCTTCCACGCATAATCTTCCTGGGTTTGTTCCCAGAGTCGATCAAAGGATATATGTTCCCAAGTCGCGTTTGGTGTCTGTTGCATGTTGTCTGGAATGGGAGTGGATGGATGGAGGAAAGTTCCCTCGGTTATTGGGGCGAGGGCAGCCTCTGCACCCGTTCCGCAATATCCGAGTGTGATTAAAGATATTTGTGATAAACTTTTACGAAGAGTAGATGATTTGGAGTGTTTCATCGACGAGTTGGTAGACGAGGGCGATTTCCCCCCGCTTTTTGAAGGAAAGCAGTGAGAAAAGAGGCATGGATAAAGTGCTACTGCGAAAGTAGCAATGAGGAAGACGAGGGCAATACTTTGAAAAAGTGCTTCAGAAGATCGGTATTGTAAAAAAGGAAAGAGAGCACCATGGTTATCTTCCCACTGAGTATGTTTCCACAGTTCCAAAAGTAAATTTTCAGGAGGGGGTATGGGCTTTGCGTAAGCCGGTAAGGTTAATGCAAGCATTATGATATGCTGCATAGTGTGTGCATATTTTCCTGGTTGATAACGTGGTGGTTCGTGGGTAGAAGTTTTAAGTTGATCTTTATCAGAAATAAGATAAAAGTGATATAATCGTCGTGAAAGACAACAAGTAAGGAAGGCGAAGAAAACAGAAAAGAGAATAGATATGCCAGCTAAAGAGAGCATAACGTGTTCATAGTAAGGAAAGGGAGGGGTGTACGCTGTAGGGTTATAATTTCTGGCTGCATAAGATGCATTAGCAACGTTTTTTATATGGGTATTGAGTTGATAGGAAAACTCTTCCAATCTATCATTAAGTTGAGATTGGACATATTCAAGTTGATTTGCTGTAAGCAAATTGCCAGCTGTGATAGTATCTAATTGATTGAATACTTTCGAAAAGGAGGTGGTATTGGGGGACAATACCAAGGAGATTTGTTTTTCAAGGTTAGAAAGCGATGCCAATTGTCCATACACGGTGTTTGGGGAGGGATGTTCCCGATAAACAATTTGAAATCCTTGTTCGACTTCTGGACTGTGCGCGGTGAAGCGCAAATAAACTATTGGGCAAAAAAGAGGAAGTATAATGGGAGGGATATGGTTAGTGCCGTTAAAAATTAGTGGGTTTTGATTTCCACTTTCTATTACCAAATTATCCTGAGCTTTAGTACGGAATTTTACGATTGTTGCATGTATGCAGTAGTTGCGTCGTGCTGCTATCGTCCAAATACATGCTACATTATTGGGGTACGGGTAAGGAGCGAGTGGAGAGTAGAGATTTTGGTCTTGGGAGGTGGCCATTTGTTGGTAGCCACAGCGTCCCAAGGGATAATATGGTATCTCTGAAGTCCGCTCGAAGGTCAACTGGAATCCGCGGAAGTTATGTTCCGAATTTGTACGAAAGATTAATAACAAGCGCGAGGAAGTGAAATAGAAGGGTGTTCTGAAGGACATGATACCGCAGAAAGTATATATCAGGCGATTAAATTCAATAATTTGGAGATAGTCATCACATGTTGGGTCAAGATGAAGATTTTCAATTATCATTTTAAGGGCAGTATTCACAGGTGTATCTGTACTGATTTTATATTGTCTATTTAAATTTGAAGGGTAGTTATGGGTAGGGAAACCAGGGGAGGTAAGATTAATAGGCTGGTTTCCGACCTTGACATGTATTATAATTGGGTCAGATATTTGAGCGTGTACAGAATATCCAAAAGTCAGAAGAAGCAAGATCCACATCCTGTAAACAAAGACATACTTCAGTCGATGGGAGTAAACAGATGATATGGAATAGTAGTCGATACAAGATATATATTCATAGATAGTGTCTGAAAAATGTTAATATTATGTTCAAGCAAAAGACGCGTACTGATTGATAATACTTTGGGGATTCCTTTACGGAGTGCTCGTTGGTAAATATGCGTATCATAGAGCTGTGGGGGAGCAATGGAGGTAAAATGAATGTACCAACGTGTCATGGGAGACAAACCTCGTAATTTGATAGAGGGCAATGCTTCAAGTGTAGTGACGTGATAAAGAGTGAGGGGAGGACCATCGTAAAGGTCCGGAGGGAGAGGGTCTCCACCATGACTGTGGCCATATTTAGCCATTATCCATTGTCCAGAGAAATTCAATCGTGGTTCATTTTGCAATTCTCGAAGAAGAAGCTGAAATTGCGGATTGCTTAAGCCAGCACACAGGGGACGCAAGCATTTATCAACAGGGTGTTTGCCTTGCTTGCTGTATTTACATTTGGAATGGCGCAAATGGCGCGTGATTTGACGAGAAATTGCCTCCATCAAAGAGGGGGCAATGAATAACGTAGGCCATGCAATAGGATCATTGGAAGAAATGGCCAACTGTTGCCATGCCATTCGTGATAACGCGTCCGAAGTAAACACTTGTCGTGAGGGTTTGTGCATTATTCCCAAAATGGGATGAAGACAAATTGATTGTAAGTACCTGACCAAAATGAGGTCAGTGGGGGGCTTTCCTTGTGCGAAATTTTGCACTAAATGGAAAACACCCATATTATCCGTTATTATCATGAAGGGGAAGATGCGCAAGAGATAGTGATATTTAAGAATCACTCGTTTCAAAGCATCAAGTTCTTTTCGACAAGGGTGTGCTGCTCGTTCAGACGTAGTTTTCCATGCCTGTGAAGAATAGGCCAAGGGAAAAACTTGAGCTGTTTCCAAGGGTTCCTTGTCTATTTGGAAAAGAACTGCACCATAACCGGTATTAGATGCATCCGTCTCCAAATATAAAGGTCGCATGGGCACAAAATGTGAGAGCACGGAGGGGTTTTGCAAAATTTGTTTTACAGCATCGAATGTTTGCAGCAGCGCAGGCGTCCATTTGATATATACACGGGGAGCCTGGGAGGCTGAAACACCTCCAGTATGAGCATCGAACGGATGCAGAAGTTCATTTAATCGTGGGATGTGCTCGGAAACATAGCGTAAGGCTCCTAGAAAGGAGCGAACCTGGAAGACTGTTTGTGGAGGAGCGAGAAGCGTTAGCGCTCGTAGTCTCTCAGGTTGAATGAGGCGTTGGTGGGGTGAAATTACTTCTCCCAACAAGAAAACAGATCGTTTGCCGATAAAGCTTTTGCCGATTGAAAGAGTCAAAGAGTATTTGGTAAGATGCTCAAAGAGGATACGGAGAAGGCACAAATGTTGCTCCACCGTCCTCGTCGCGATGAAAATATCATCCATATAAATGGCTAAATGAGAGGATGATTTTTCATCAGGGTATTGTTTGTAGAAAAGTTGCTGTACAGGTTCCCAAATAGCCGCGTTCATATTTTTTTGCCAGATAGAGGGGGAGTTGATAAATCCCATTGGCATGCATCGCATGCGAATCTCTTTAGTCGGATGCGATATGCCAAAGAATTGTCGATCGTCCTCAGCAACTTTGCAGTGAAAGAACGCCTTACTTAAATCTAGTAGAGAAAAAATTTCTTTCTCAGAGGCGATCTGGAAAACGTCGGCAATCAATGGTAGGGTGTTTTCGATTTTTTGTACTTTCGTGTTCAAGGGAATGAAGTCTTGGACAACTCGCCATTGCTGTGAAGGATGATAAGTGGGTAATTGTCGCTGTTCCTTATTAACCTTTTGAGGGACAACGAAAAGTGAAGTTTTCCATGAAGATGGGCCGTATTCGATAATTCCCATATCAAGATACTTAGCAATGTTATCCTCCAACGCTTTTTTCTGTTCAGGATGACGCATAGGATATGCGGGACAAGTAAATGGAGGGGTTTTAGGATCCACGAGGTTGACTGTACAAAGATAAGGAAGGGTCTGCGGCCCGCGCAGATGGCCTTTCAAATCAGTAAGTTGAGAGTGAAAAGGTTCGTAAACAGCATACCACTGTTCACGGGGGATGATTGTGTTAGTTGGGGAGTGTAAATCTATTTTAGAGGGTTCTTGATTCGACAAAATCTCGACGTTTTTCTTTCGTGAGATCAAGTCTTGCAATAGGGTATCAGCTTGAGATGCTGGGAGTTTTTCATCAGTTACAAAGAAATATCGTTCATCACATTCATCACACTTTTTCCTACCCCCCTGCTCGCACCGGGTGACCTCTTTGTCCCCTCTGGAGTTTTGTGCGTCCTGGACGCAGGATGGACTGACTACAACAATTCCATCCTCTTCGGAGTGGATATACTCCGGAAATTGCGTGCGTACTGGCACGTCTTCCACCGCATATTTTTGTTCATCACACACTGTCCTACCCCCCTGCTCGCACCGGGTGACCTCTTTGTCCCCTCTGGAGTTTTGTGCGTCTTGGACGCAGGATGGACTGACTACAACAATTCCATCCTCTTCGGAGAGGATATACTCCGGGAATTGCGTGCGTACGTTACAAACTAGCACGTCTTTTGCCCCATCGGTAGGTTGTCCGGCTCCCACCGGGTCCTCCGTAATGTGCACATCTTCAGGAAGCGGCGTGTTCCTGGTAATAAATTTCCCTGGTTCACAACATTCACACATCACATTCATACAATTAGAAAAAGAGGGAGGAGTGATCAGGTCCATCCCATGTAGTACAGTCAAGGCCGTGGAAACCTCAGAAGGTCGTTGGTAGGAAACAACAAAATTAGGCAAATTAGCAATTACTGGAATCCAATCGATTCCAATGATATTGAAGGGGACATCTTCACTTACGCAAAATGGTACAACTACGTCACAAAATGATATATAAACAAATGATGACAAGGTTTTTTTGCCACCTACCCCCTGTATAGGGAGAGAGATGGTAGTTTTGTTAGCAAAAGCGCGAAGCCAGAACTTCTTAAGGGTTTTTAATTTAATAAGGTTGGGAACGCTGCCGGTATCAGCAAGAAATGTTACTCCAGTCGGCGTATGCGTAAAATAGCAAAGTTTTCCTGAAAAAGCATCATAAAAGAGATGTCGTGTGACTTTATTTACATATGTGGAGACTAGAGTATGTGTAGGGGTGAGGAATTGGGTTACCGGGTTATCCAATTCCTCTTCTAGTTTTCCGGAGGAACTTCTGGAGAAGGATTGGAGTTCGTGGTATGCCTCGGAAATGAGTATGGATATTCGGGTACTTGGTGAAAGATCGGGGCAGAGGTTCCTGTCGAATTTGAAGACAGAGAGGTGTTAGAGGTTTGGGGGGTCAATGAGTGAGCATCATCAGAGTGACTTGCCACTTGGGCATTGCGATTTTGGCCAGGAACGACCCATGCATGATCTCTAACTTTTTGTTTTGTTCTCTGCCACGAGTTGTTACTAGGGCGTTGGTAAGGTTGGCGTTTTTCGCGATAAGATTTTTCATTATATTGTCTCATTAAAGCATCCAAATCTCTCAAAGACATGATTCTCTTTTTTAAAGCATTTTGTCCCCTCAGAAAAGGGAGCCATTCGTTGTCATGCCTTAACTTGTAAGTCGTGGTCATGGGAAGCCGATCAATGATGGTCACGTAACCTGTATTAGGGTCGACCTCTAGTCTTTTTCCGCATTGGTCAAGAACAGCCTTTACCAAGCATTCCGAACTCTTATGTCCAGGTCTACCACAGGCATAGCATTGGTATATCTGCCCTGTGGGCAGCTGCAACGCTTTTTCCATTGCAGTTTCATTGTTCTGGAGGGTAGATTGAAAAGAGGGGGATTGCGAAGAAGTGTTGTTTAATCGGAACATAGACGTAGACGATGTTCTCTGTTGTCGCGAGTGGTTATATCCTACGTTTTGGCCGTATCTATTAGGTGGCTGGACGTTTCGCGTGCTCTTTCTTGGTTGGGGTTGAACAGGAAAAGAAATAGATGGGGGATTTGGATCTTGGAGATAGCGTTGTTTATCACCGCGTATCATGTTCTGGTATTTCTGGAGCCTGTTGAAAAAACCGTTCCAGGAGCCTTGTTCTGCTCCTAAAAGATTTACCTGTATCGCTTCAGGCAGTCGTCGGCGTATTCGTGACAGGTAATCAAGGCCGTGGTCTGTTTTTGAAATCATTTTGTCCTTCATGGGGATGCCTGCCTCCATGAAGACAGGTGTAAAGTGAAGAGTGGCGTTATCCTTTTCCCAGTCGAACTTGTGTATGCAAGAGATGATCTGGTCGGACAATTCAACTATCCCGCTAGGGAAAGATTGTGAAATCATTTCAAGGACATTTTGCCATGAGGGGCTATCCGTTTGTAAGAGGGTAGCCAGAGCCTCGGCCACTTCTTTTCCTTTAGGCAAACCCGATTTTTTTAAAAGCTGAATCATTTTATTGCATAACAGTCGGTCATGGGGAGTGCTTCCATCACCGTGTGGAACCATTTGCAAAATGCGGTTGATCCATTTTGTGACAGTAGTGCCTTTTGAGAAAGGAGGGAGGGCAGCTAAGTATTCAGAGTATTCTCGTAGAGGAATAGGTTTCTGGTTTGGTTCTCTAGGTGGTATTTCTGTCATTAGGGAGTCTGAGAGAGAACTTAGGTCGTCTACTTCCTCTGGAATAGAATCCTCAAATATTCCCAATCGTGGTTTTGCACTCGGTGGCGTTTTTTCTGGTGGGTGTGGGTTATATGAATAGGGTGATGAGGTAAGAGGGCCTGACGATCTGGCGCCCGATGCACTTGGGTGTGATAAGGCAAGAGGGGCCGACAATCTGGCACCCGATGCACTTGGTATGTTTCCCAATGTGGTGGAAAGTTCGTGTACTTTCTTTGCCAGATTGTCAAGGGCGTTTTGCCTTTTTGAGCGGGTATGGGCGGCGGGCCCAAGACTTTTAGGTCGCATTTCTTCCTCATCGTCATTTTCGATGACATAGGAAGGGACAGGTGCGATCTCCTCCTGTCCTATCCCGTCCATTATTACAAAGGAGGGGGTGGGTTGTAAGAGAGAAGGATAAAGAGATGTTGCTTTTTCATAAGGGGGTAAAGAAGATGTGTCATCAACATTTGAGGGTGCAGTTGGCTCGGTATCGTGGTATGCCTGGTGTATTTCTTGTAACTCAGGAGGCGTTACTTTAGTGGTTAGTTTATCAAAGGTCTTTTCTAGTGCCTTTTGGTCTTTCTCAAGTTGTTTCGAGCCCTTTTCTAAAATTTTGAGATCAGTTTGCAATTTAGGTTTTAATTTTTGAATCACGTCTTCATCATGTCGCATTTGTTCTATTTGATTTTTTAAGGTATTTCGCAACTCGGTATGTTCCTTAAGGCTATTAGTTAGCTCGCGATTATCATCTAAAATTTTTGTAATTAGACTGGCACGTTTTGCCTTTTCTTTATTAGTATTTTTCTTTTTAAATAGTGGCATATTAACGATCTGACCTGTATTGGTGGTTGATTTTATTTGGTAGATTTTGTTTCGAACTCGGAGAAAGCTTGTTCAGATGGATATCCGTTGTCAACAGGAGATCCCGGGTCTGGGCACCAGTTTGGAAATTGTGTAGCAGGGTGAAAGTTTCTACGACAACTCGTTCTACGTTCTTCAGACACTGCGAGTGGGATGAAACGTAAAAGATCGGGGAAAGATGAGGATGTAGAAAAAGCTCTATTTGATTGGTTTAAGTTTACTTGCCAAAGAAATGCTCCAGTTAATGGTCCAATCCTAATGGAGAAAGCAAACAATATTGCTGATGCCGCTGGACATGCAAATTTCAAGGCCACAGATGGATGGTTCAATCGATGGAAGAAGCGATTCTCTGTGACATTTACCACCCTAAAAGGTTAGTTATCTCATTTTCTTTTTAGCTACGTCCTTGTTTTCCGAAAAAATTTTCATACCTTTTTACATTTTATAGGTGAAGCAGCTGAAGCAGACATCGCCGGGGCAGAGGAATTTCGTTCTACAACAATGAAACGTATTCTTGAATCATTCTCACCAGAAAATATTTACAACGCTGACGAAACCGCTATCTACTTCCGTGCTCTACCAGCAAGTACCTACGTAGAAGCAGAGAAAAAGAGAACGCAGCGAGGATTCAAAACAGCAAAAGACCGCGTAACCCTGCTAGTCACTTGCAACATGAACGGTGACAAAGAGAAATTGCTGTTGGTTGGAAAATTTAGGTCTCCTCGCTGCTTCAATAACGTTAGCTCTCTTCCCATTTTATACAACTTCTCCAAAAATGCATGGATGACAAGGAGCATCTTCGAAGACTGGCTTAAATCGTGGGATGAACGGCTGCAGAAGGAAGAAAGAAACATAATTCTATTGGTGGATAACTGCTCAGCTCACAAACCTGCCACCACTCTGAAGAACATTTCACTGTTTTTTCTTCCACCAAGCACAACCTCGATTTTGCAGCCCTGTGACATGGGCATCATCCGGTCAATGAAGGGTTATTTCAGACATGAAATGCGCCAGAAGCTGATTGATATCCTAGATGATTCTCCTGAGACGGGACTTGAAGCTCAGACTGTGGTGAAACGTATTAACTTGCTGGAGGCAATTCATATGATCAAAGGAGCATGGGGCAAAGTTAAAACCGAGACGATCAAGAACTGTTGGAAAAAGGGTGGCTTCACCAACGACGAATTGACAAATGTGATCATTCCTTTGCCACCATCTCCGGTTGGGCAAAGTGAGGAGGAGTTTAGAAACTGGGTGAGCATTGATGATGATGTTGAGACTGTGCAAAATCAGACTGAGGAAGAATTCACTGAGAATCTTGTTTCAATGATACAAAACCAGAATGGAGTTGTTGAAATTTCTGATGACGAAGATGATGATAATGATGGTTCAGAGCAAGAAACGCCATCAGCAGCAGAGATACGGAAATATTTTCGTCGCTTGGCCCTGGGGCTAGAGCGTACTGGGTTTAAGAAGATGGACATGCTTTGTGATATGAAAGAAGAAGTGGATGGCCATCTGAGGAAAACATTTCCACCAAAGCAAACTTCATTGCGCAGATTTTTCTGTGTCGAATAAATACTGAAAAAATACTACATTTTGTGCATTTTAGAAAGCGCCGTTTATTAAAGCCGCCGCGTATTAAATCCAAAACCGGCTGTCCCGAGGTGGATTTATTAACCGAATTCCACTGTACAAAGGCAAAGATTTTTATTTGGCCGACTTATTCAAGCATGTTAAGCAACTAAACAAAACACTGCAAAGGCAAAACACTAATCTAGTAGATTGTGCTGAGAAAGTGCGCTCTTTTTTTGAACAAATTTAGTCTCTGGAAAATGAATCTACAAAAGAATGAATTTGCTTTTTTTTGTAACTTGGCTAAAACTGCTCCAAGCCTAAAAGTAATCGCAAGCTGTACTAATCACCTGCAAAACTTAAGAGAAGATATGACGAGAAGATTTAAAGACATAATCGCAATGAGTCCACCTGGTTGGATTATAGATATGGCACATTTTGACGTCTTAAGTGAAGAAAACATTGATCCTATTATTGCTGGTGAACTTCTTGAGCTAAAGGAGAACAAAGCATTAATGGCAAATATTGAAAGAAATGGATTAATCGGATGGCTAAGCGTAGGATCATTCTATCCGTTGTTGTTTGAAAAAGTAATTCCATTTTTACTTGGTTTTCCTACTACTTGGTTAGTTGAAGCAGGATTTTCTGCAGTAAATGATTTATTGACAAAGAAACGTCATCAATTGCAAATCGAAAAGAGAGGAGATTTACGCTTGAGGTTAAACAACTTGAGACAGTGCAACTTGACAAGCTGATAAATAGACATAAGGATTAGTTTGATCATTGACAATTTTACTTTATTGTTTATATTAATAAAAAAACATTTTATGATACTCGAAATTTGTATTAAAGGTTTTGTGGGCCGAGTATTTTTTTGACACTGAAAATGGGCCTCAAAAGAAGAAAGGTTGAGAACCACTGCTTTAACCCACTCGACCGCGTTATCTGTGTCAATCCTAAGTTTTGATTCTTTTGAGAATCGGGAAGAAACTTGAAAATTGAAAATAGGGTCACTTCTAAATTTTATAGCGTAAAGCAAAAATAAACCAAAACGAAAATATTTTGGGGGGAAACTTTGAATTCAAAACTTTTAACAAGTTTTGCTGCTACAGAATCTTAATATTGTTCTGCCCGTTGGCACAAGCACACCAGTTTATGAAGTTTGGGCCAAAAATATATCAATTTTTAAAAAGCATACAAACCTTAATTTCGTAGAGAAGGTGCACTTTGAGCGAACTGTAGACAATGACACTATTTCGATCTATCGGTCTCATCAGCGCAATTGGTGACCGACGAGTTTTTTGATAAAGGGGCAAAATCTTGATGATAAAACTTTCAAAACGGGTCGAAAAACAAGCGTTCTATATATATTCAACTATACCTATTGTGCTAACTGTAATTTAACTTCTCAAGCAGTTGATACTTCACATGTTGAGAACTGTTGCACCGTTTTATCAGTAGCCTAATATACAGGGTGTTTCAAAAAATTTGACATCATTTTGCAATCTAGTAACTTTGGAAGTTCCTGTTTACATGACTTTAAATTTACACAGCATGTGTAGAAACAGGCCAAAATTTTGTGTTTAATATTTGATATGTTTATCTTTTCAGGTGTAAAAATGTTCAATTGATAAGTTACTCATACTGCATTTAAACTTGCTTAAAGGCAACTATCAGAGAAAAGGCGTTTTGTGTGTTGGAGTATGCTCGAACAAACTCAAACAAGATTGTGCAGCGTGCGTTTATGAGAAAGTTCTCTAAGAAGTTACCAACAGCAAAGCAGATTTGGAGCTGGAAAAAGAAATTCGAAGACGAAGGCTGCCTGTGCAGAGCAAAAGGATCTGGACGACCAGCAACAGCAGAAGAGAAGGTCGAGCGGATTCGTCAAACACTCTTGCGAACCCCCAAAAAGTCTATAAGAAGAACAAGTATAGAGACCCTGATACCTCTAACGACAGTTTGGTGGGTAGTAAGGAAACGTTTGGTAATGAAACCTTACAAACTGCAGATCGTTCAGGCCATAACTGTAGCTGACAAGCGAAAACGCAAACAATTTTGTGTTTATATGCAAGAGAAACTTGAAGAAGACGAGTTTAACGAACGTATTGTTTTCAGTAATGAAGCCACATTTCATACAAATGGCAAAGTCAATAGTAATAATGTTTGCATTTGGAGCGAAGAAAATCCCCATGCCGCTATTGACCATGAGAGAGACTCACCAAAAGTGAATGTGTTTTGTGCCATCTCAAAAAACCATGTTTATGGTCCATTTTTCTTTGAGAGAAATATGACTGGCGACGTTTATCTTCAGATGCTTCAAAACTGGTTAATGGATGAGCTTATTGCAAATGAACATGAAGATTTCATTTGTCAACAGAACGATGCTCCACCTCACTGGAAGCTCACTTTGCGAGCTTATCTCAATGGCAATCTGCCAAGGAGATGGATAACGGGCGTGATAGTGGTAAAGAAAATGTGATGTTGAAATGGCCTCCACGTTTACCTGACCTGACCTCCTGCGATTTTTTTCTCTGGGGACATGTGAAGACCTTGGTTTATGTCACTTTTCTTCCTGCAAATGTAAACAAGCTCAAACAAAGAATCACTATTGCACTGGAGACAGTTGCCCAAGACATGCTGCAACGTGTTTGGGAGGAGCTAGACTACAGACTTGACGTGTGCCGGGTAATAGGCGGTGCGCACATTGAACATTTTGAAATCTTTTATGGAATTCATGTGCCTTTAAATTTCTTATTCAAATTTACAGGAATAAATCTTGTTTTGGTCAACATAAAATCCTATTGAATTTTATTTGATTTGACTATTATATTTCTGTAATATTTACATGTCAAATGATGTCAAATTTTTTAAAACACCAGTATATGCTTGAGAAGTTAACTCTTTGTGATCCAAGTTTCACCCAGGGAGGAGATTTTTTGGGTCAAAATGGGTTACCTCAAGTCCAAATTTTTTTTTGCCTAAATCACTTGGATTTCACCTAAAAGTCTGGTAAATGCTATTTTTTTAAAAATAATTATTTTGTGTAAAACGCAAATACAAATTTTGCCTGTTTTCTGCATTTTTCATGCAATATTTGTTTGTTTCAACAATTACAATTACAATTTGTTATACAAAATGCAGTATTACAAAAAATCAAAAAGCATTATGCGACATTTTGTGAGTAACGAATGACTTACAAAAGCAGAAAAAGTCAAAATCAGACAATAGTTTCATTGTTTATTAGCAATGGCTGCTGGTTTCTTCACTTGTAATGCAATTTCGTGTGGTAGTCTTTGAAGCATTTTCCTGGATGTAATCCAGGTTTTCGAGAACAAGTTTCGCAGTGGTAAACTGTCATCTTGCGTACCTCTTTAGTGCTGCAAACCATGCAAAGCTTGGTGCGACTTCTGCCAGAATCAGCAATAAAATGAGGTATTTTTTGAAGCCTCTCTTGATCATCCTCAGAGTTTGGTCTTCCTTGCTTTTTGGAGTAGGCATTCGTGATGTTACCAATTAATTGCATGATAATCTTTTTCCTACTCTGAAGCTGCGTCATTGCAGATTGTTGCGTTTCTTGCTTGTACAAAATAAAAGAATTGACCACACTCGCCTCCAGCATCCAGTAAAACAGTTTCTTCCGCCATCTTAGTGTTTTCTGGAGAATGAATAAGAAGAACAGAAGTGACCTGCTTGATCTACAGGACCCATGCGTTCTGTATAATCGTTGATTACAACAGGTTTGTCAACTTCCTCATGTCTTCCTCCTCTAACAGTTCGTGTTATGGTTTCTGATTCGCCATTATGCCAAGTGCTCAACATAAATATCGGTCGCTTACCCTTTCAACAAAGAGTCATCCCATTATCTGGATGCCGGTAAAACTTCTTCTCGTCATCCTTCATTTTCAGCTTTTTGAAGGCTTTTGGCAAAGATTTTCGGTTTTTCTGCACAGTCCCAGTTAAGCATATCTGACGTTCCAGCAATTTTTCTGCTAAGGGCATACTGGTGTAATATCGATCGGTATGTAAATGATATCAGTGCCTTGTGCACGAGCAGTGACTTGATGAACTAAATGCAATACAATTCTTGATGTAAAGGGTTGGTCTGGCCAAGGTAGATTTTCTGTGGTTTGTTTTCCAAAATAAGGTTGAAAACCTAAAATGTATCCAGTTTTACATTCCGCCAAAACAAAAACACAAAGTCCCCATTTCGTAGGTTTTTGAGGATTGTAAGTTTTGAACAAAATTCTACCTTTGTATCCTACAGTACTTTCATCAACAGCAATCTTTTGGTCTGGCGTGTACAGTTCGAGGCATTTTTCTTGCAGGTAGATTGTAAAGATTTGAACTTTGCTTCCTCTGGTGACTCGAATAATGTTTGGTTGTGGAGCTTTTAAGTGTGTCATCCAATGAATTTGTAAAAACCTACGACGTAAAAAAATGCTCAAAATATGGTTGTGCTTAAAGCCATTCACGGCTGAAATAGTCTTGATATCTGATTTTTCGTTGATTGCCATTTTCAAAATGACCCCTAAATATGCTGTGAACTCGGGAAAAGTCACATCTTGCCACCTGTGCCAAATCAAGTTGTTAGAAAATGTCTTGCCATGTAATTTTATCGAAGCATAAGCATTAGTTGCAGTGACACATTCTTCCAATAATTCATCGGTAAGAAATCATTATAAGGCATCAAGCTCCCGATTTGGTGATTGTAGAAAATGAATTCCTGGATTTGGAACAGTAAAAGAAAACTTTAAAAGATCACTACCTCCTGACCTCCATGGACTCTACATGTCTCCATCATCATCATCATCATTATTATCATCTTCCATATTTGAATCAGAAAGCAAATCCTCTTCATCACATATATCTGTATCAAAAAGCAAATCCTCTTCATCACTTAAATCCGATAGATCTGACCCATCTTCAAATTCATTCATAGACTCCTTAGCAGTCATAAAATTAGCCATTGTCAATGTATACAGTTTACTAGCTTATTCCAATCTAAAAAAATTACGTTTAAACTGCACTTAGAAACTGCATAGCCTAAAATATCAATAAAATTTTTCTGGTAAACTATACTAAGTTAAAATTAAAGTTGAATATATGTAGAACGCTTGTTTTTCGACCCGTTTTGAAAGTTTTATCATCAAGATTTTGCCCCTTTATCAAAAAACTCGTCGGTCACCAATTGCGCTGATGAGACCGATAGATCGAAATAGTGTCATTGTCTACAGTTCGCTCAAAGTGCACCTTCTCTACGAAATTAAGGTTTGTATGCTTTTTAAAAATTGATATATTTTTGGCCCAAACTTCATAAACTGGTGTGCTTGTGCCAACGGGCAGAACAATATTAAGATTCTGTAGCAGCAAAACTTGTTAAAAGTTTTGAATTCAAAGTTTCCCCCCAAAATATTTTCGTTTTGGTTTATTTTTGCTTTACGCTATAAAATTTAGAAGTGACCCTATTTTCAATTTTCAAGTTTCTTCCCGATTCTCAAAAGAATCAAAACTTAGGATTGACACAGATAACGCGGTCGAGTGGGATAAAGCGCCATTTTATGTCGATGATATTACGATGAATAAAAATGATGAACGAAAAGGAAATTACAATAATTAAAAAGTTTACGAAAAATAAAAGCAATAACCATGAATTCATCTGTTCGGGGGATTCCAACGAGCAGTAAATTTATTTAAACAACACCAAGCAATCACACAGAATGTTAAGACTTGGAAATTCTGAAGCAGATTTGGACAATAGTGCTTTGCCTTGCCCAGTGATGGCAATCTTTTTGAGACCGCGTGCCACAATTACAACCCGAAATGACTTTATCTATCTCAACGTGCCGGCATTTTCATAAACATCAGTTACTTTTCAATTAACAAAAATGACTTTTAAATTAGTAGGCTATGTTTATCACTTGTATTAACAAAAGGTTGAAATAATAAAAATTTTAACGAAACAAAAAGTCATTTTTGAAAGCTTTTTTATTTAGAATGGCATTTTATTAAATCAATGCCATTTCTGTTGCAAAGTTTCAGATAACATGTTGATTGATGGCTCATATTTTGTGAATTTGTGTGCAACGCATGCAGCACTCAAGTCATTTGTAAGCCTATTTCTTCTGTCAGATTTGATAAAATTCCAACTTGAAGACAGCTGCTCTCAAGAATATGATGATCCAAACAAAGTAAGAAGAGCTATTCCAAGCGATTTCATTGACTTAAAATTGATCGGCAGAGAATTCCATACTTTAAGAATTTCATTTTCAGAACTATTTGTAGCGCTTTCAATCATCATTCCTTCACACTCTATTTTCTCAAGTCTTTCACGCAGGTCATAGAATTTATTATTCCAGAAATAATTTTCTTTGAATTCTAAAAGCTCCATTTCTAGATTTTGCAAATCCAACCAGTTTAAACAGGAAAGATCAAGATCATCAAATTTGATTTTATCTGGAAAGGTAAGGAAGGATAGAGTTTTTCCATCTTTCGAAATTGCAAAAATCGTTTACTGAAATTTTCTTTTGCTGTTGCTATAATGCTTGAAAATTCTTTGAACATTTCCTGTTTGTTTGAAGATCCATCTGAAAATATTGTCGATTTTCCTAATTGCTCCATTAGATTTAAAAAATATTTCAGTCCCCCACTTTCTATGTCTTTTTCAAACACTTGCAGTTTTCTCTCAAATGCTTTTATATCACAGAACCTCCTTTCTGCTGTTTTTTCTACTCCTTGCAGTTTTGTGTTCAGTGCATTGAAGTGCAGTTTAAGGTCTGTAAAAAACATAAGATTATTAAGCCAAACCGCATCATTGAGTTGTGGGAAGTTTTGTTCTTTCTCATCCATAAAAAGTCTAATTTCGTTTAGCAACTTACAAATCTTTCCAGAACAAGTCCCCTACTCAGCCATCGGACATTGTTATACGTAAGTAAGGTACTAAACTGTGCTTTGACCTCACCAGGAAGAGTTTGAAATTGACGAAACATAAGTACACGAGCCATATTGTAATTTACCATTTTTGTAACATCTTTGAGTACATCTTCTAATAATTTTTTACTACTTTTTTTTGCGCTAAGAGCTTCCTAGTGTATAATACAATGAAACAGGATGACTTAATGTTTTATTTCATTTACAAAAAATTTAATGAAACCAGACGTTGACCCAACCATACTTGGTGCCCCGTCAGTAGCGATCAAAACTATCTTTGCAGGTGTAACACTTTGTGGCAAACAGCACTCCAATGACAGCATTGTAGATAACTACTCCTTATGGTCTTCCGGGTAAAGAAATTAGTTTCAGCAATTCTTCTCTCATGGTATCACCAACAACATAACGCAAAATTACTGCTAACCTTGCATGATTATCGATATCTGAACTCTCATCCAAGCACATAGAGTAACAGGAAGCCTTTTGTAGATCAGTAGTGAATTGTAATATAACACCATTTGCCATTCGTAAGACTCGATCGTTCACAGTATTTCTGATCAGTGGTATCTCAGAGATTCGTTGCAAAATTTCATGTGTATTTGAAAAATCATAAAAAAGAGAATCACTTCCAGTTAGCATAGCTGTTTTTGCTATAGCTTTAAAATAAGCTGTTTGAGCAATAAGCTTTTCGTGACGCTCTCCTCAATAACGGTGGTATCGCGTCAAAAGGGAAGATCTTAAGTGAGTAAGTGTTTTATGTGATTAATTTGAACGTTTGGCAATCAAGACAAGCCAATGATGACGCATTGGCGCTAGTATTGTAAAGCGCGCCAAAGAAAGATTTCGCAATAGCGAAATGCTAAAGAAAGCGCATCTATACCTTTTTAATTTCAAAATGAGAATAGTAAACTTCAAAATGGAATAGTAAACTTCAAAACGGAATAGTAAACTTCAAAATGGAATAGTAAACTTCAAAATGAGAATAGTAAACTTCAAAATGGAATAGTAAACTTCAAAATGAGAATAACAAATTTCAAAACGAGAATAGAAAATTTTACTAAGTAATAACATTTTTTGTATATAAATTTTTTTCTATCAGTTTTATTCAGTAACTACTGTAACAGTAACAATGTAACAAGTGGAATGTAACAATTGACACAGTGACATCATAATAATGTTGTGAAAATAAAACCAAATCTAAACATTAAGTTTCGGTATAAAGGCAGAGATGGTCAGATTGTAGTAAAGTGTAAGTTGCGAAACACAAATAAGGCCGTTTGGGCATATGAAGCTAAGATAGTTATATATATAAGATTTTAAGATAGATTTAAAGTTAGTACCATAGGTAATTAGTACATTATAGGCCAGCTGTGTGTTTAGGTTTAGGCTGCTGTGTGTTTAGAGGGGACATGAAAATTGAGCGCTGAATATTCAGCACGAAGAGAATTCAGCGCCATAACAAGATTGTTCTTATTGAGTAAATAATCAAAAGAACTGGCACTGTAAGGTGGGGTTGCAGCTATTAACGCCAGTTTAAATTGTAACGATGGTATAATTGTTTAGGTCCATTGACTGCATGAGAGACACAATTGTTTTGCGGATTATTATGCGCATGATGAGCCTTATTTTTTTGTCGACAAGTTTTAAAATATAATTAAATATTTTAGATATAAAACAATATATTAAGTACAAAACATAATTTTAATTTTTTGAAATTTAATATATCCTAATATTTACCCATTGTATGGCTAGAAGGAGAGCACAGGAAAAGGCACAATGGGCTGCTAAAAAAACCCAAATTGTATCTTCATACAATACTGGGGGAGACTGGCGTACTCTAGCACGTGAATTGTCAGTTCCTGAGGGTACTGCTTACAGGTGGGTATCTCAAGGTGATTTACCTGATTCTCGTGGTGGACGCCGATTCAATAAGGTGAAAAGTGATCATGTTGAATTTATGGTCAATCTCAATGAAGAGAACAACAGAATTACCCTTCAAGAAATTGTTGATCAAATATGAGTTAGGTTTGAACTACAATTATCAAAACCTTCTGTTTGGAAGCATCTTGATATGGCTACCTACACTCTTAAAAAGGTCAGATTTGAAAGTGAAAAAGCCAACATCTTAGAAAATAAGTTAAAGAGAAAAAGATTCGTAGAAAAACTTCTACAATATCAAGCTGAAAACTTGCCCATTTGTTTTATGGATGAGAGTAATACTAACATCCATATTTCAAGGAGAGAATGTAGATCCTTAAGAAGAACTCGATGCACCACAATTGCAGCTGGTTCAAAAGGTGCAAATGTGCATATGATAGGGTGCATGAGCAATGCCGGTCTCCTTCATTATGAGATAAAGAGGGGAGCCTTCAAGTCGGACCAGGCCTGTGAGTGGATGAGGAGATGCCTCAGGATTACGAGATTTAAGTTTGATGGCCCAGTGGTAATGGTGATTGATAATGCACCATGCCATTCGGGTCTGGAAAATGTGTTTGAAGAGCCAGAGTTCTCTGACAATCATCTATTAAGGCTTGGACCTTACAGTCCCATGTTTAATCCCATGGAAAATGTTTGGTCTTCTGTGAAAGCAAAGATTAAAAGAGACTTGGCTACAAAGATCACAAGTATTTTGAGGATTGTTCCACAAGGATTATCGATAAAGGAGCATCGATTGAGAGCCTTAGAGGAGTTGATGAAGGAGGGTATGAGTGCCGTAACAAGTGGAATGTGCTCGAATTTCGCAGCACAAATATTCAATAATGTAGCAGATGCAATCAATATGATGGATGTTGAATTTTAATAAATATTTTGCATAACTTTTATTTGTGTTTTATACATGAATTGTTTTATTTGTAATTCTTTTTTTGAAATACACTATTCTCGTTTTAAAGTTTACTATTCCATTTTGAAGTTTACTATTCTCATTTTGAAGTTTACTATTCCATTTTGAAGTTTACTATTCCATTTTGAAGTTTACTATTCCATTTTGAAGTTTACTATTCTCATTTTGAAATTAAAAAGGTATAGAAGCCAAATAAGAACGCCGCGATTATTGAAAAAGTTTGAAAGTTTAAATAAACTCCTTCTGTCTGCATAACACCGGGCGCTGGGTCTTGATATAAGCAGCCTCTAAAAGATTAAGGTAGAAAAAGCTGCGTGCTGTGGCGAGGATTGAAAACCACTTGTTATTATAGTTTCATGCACATTGATCATTTTCTAAAAGATGCTGACTAATGACAGAGTCACAATCCGGTTTGGTGTCATTTCGTTTGCACGATCTGTGAGATTGAGATCGGCGTAGACGGGTCAATTGTTGTCTTAACCATTGCGGAACATGTTGCTTGATGCAATTCTGTAGTATTTGAGGTGTTCGCCCTAGGTACCGACTATCACAGTGGCACTTGTATTCATACATGACAAAGCTTTTCTGAGTGGTAGGTAGAACATCCTTGCTGGCCACAGGCAGCATGCACTTTGACGTAAAGATTAAGCGGGTGCTGACGGAACCATAGCAGCTTTCCACGGCGGTTTTGACTTCTTTTACCAAGTTTGTAGATTGCTTACCTATCCAAGGAACCCACAACTTGAGGAGCTGAGGAGAGCGTCACTAAAAGCTTATGGCTCAAACAGCTTTTTTCAAAGCTATGTCAAAATTCTATACCACCAACACGATTTTTGTATAGCTGTTTTTATAAAATCCCCATCAGAAAAAGATTTACCATGTTTAGCGATACATAGTGAAAATTGAAAGCTGGCATTTGTCAACGAATTAGGTTTAGAAGTAAAGTTTATAAAATTATGACACTGAGAATGATATTTCCTCAATTCGCTTGCAAGATACTCTTCTTTTTCCGTTTTACCCAGTTCAGCAATATTTTTGTGGTTGCTTTCATAAGGCCGTTTGACGCTTGAGGTACGACACACAACGCTATCACCATGTAGCAAAGGCTAGTTTGGATGACTAACAATTGCTAACTTACAAAACTATAAATTCTTGCGCCCGCTCTTTCCAGTTGATCAAAATATTTAGCCAACGAATCGATCCAATTTTTTATTAATGAACTGAGGAAAACAGAAACAAGTTGACCGGACTTTTGACTGACTTTAAAAATGAATTGAATTGACTTTAACTAAACTGCATTGCATTTTCACAAGCACTTAAAAACAAAGTCAAATGATTTTAAAACCATTCCAAGACATGCTTAAAACAAAACTAGAAACTTAAAATGTGCCCTAATTAACTAAACTGCGCAAACAAGGAAATTAACTAAAAGCGCTGAAAAGATAAGGTGATACAAGACAACTTAGTTCAAAAAACTCTGTAACATAAAAACCGGGTTCGAAACCGCTACAACCACACAGAATAAACTACACTTTTTCGTTGCGTTCAATGGCTCCAAATAATTTCGTCCAGACTTCTTGAAATAATCGTCCACTCTCCATTAGCTTTGTCTTTTTCGCATTCATTTCAGGGTATATCTTAATAGACAATAATATCCAATACACTTACAAATATATATAAAGTACTGTTTAACTGTTAAATAATTAACTGAGCGTCCAGCAATATACGTAGCACTTTGCCATCAGATCATTCTGAGCATTCCCAATTTAATAATTTAGCTCGACACGTAGCAATATACATAACATTTTGCTATCAGATCATTCTGACCATTCTGAATTCATTAAAGTTATCTAAACGCTTTGAAGTGACATTTTTATTCCGATTTTATTGAATTAACTGAGCGTCTAGCAAAATGCATAGCGTTTTGCAATAAAATCATTCCGACCTTTCTGAATTTATTAAATAAGCTCATCGGGTTACAATATGCGTAGTATTTTGCTTTCAGATCATTGCGACCATGCCGAATTCATTAAATTAACTAAGCTGTTAGCAATATGCGTAGCATTTTGCTACCAGATTATTACGACCATTTCCAGTTCATTAAACTAACTGAGCGTCTAGCAATATCCATAGCATTTTGCTATCAGATCATTCTGACCATTCCTAATTTCTTAATTCAGCTTGGCGCGTTGCAATATGCTTAGTATTGTGCTATCAGATCATTCCAACCATTCCCAATGTATTAAATTATCTGAGCGTTTTGAAGTGAGGTCATTCGGAATTCATTGAATTTAATGAGGGTCTAGCAAAATGCGTAGCGTTTTGCGATCAGATCATTCCGACCATTTCCATTTTATTTAATTGGCTTAGAGCGTAGCAATATGCGTAGCATTTTGGTATCAGATCATTGCGACCATTCCGAGTCCATTAAATTAACTAAGCGTTTTGAAGTCAGATCATTTCGAGTTCATTAATATATCTGAGCGTATAGCAATATGCCTAGTATTTTGCTACCAGATCATTCCGACCATTCCTAATTTATTAAATTAGCTCAGCGTCTAGCAATATGCGTTGTATCTTGTTAACAGATCATTCCGAGTTCACTAAAATTAACTGAGCGTTTAGCAATATGCATAGCATTTTGCTATTCGATCATTTTGACCATTCTCAATTTTAACTCAGCGCGTAGCAATATGGGTAGTATTTTGCTTTCAGATCTTTTCGATCATACCGAATTTATTGAATTAGCTCAACGTGTAGCAATATGCGTAGCATTTTGCAATCAGATTATTTCGAATTCATTAAATTAACTACGCGTTTTGAAGTGAGATCATTTTGAATTCATTAAATTACTGAGCGTCTAGCAATATTGCCTACGTAGCATTTTGCGATCAGATCATTCTAAATTTATTAGCTTAACTGAGCGTTTTACCATCAGATCACTCCGAACATTCCCATTATATTAAATTAACTAAGGGTTTTGAAGTCCGATCATTCCGAATTCGTTGAATTAACTGAGCATCTAGAAATATGCGCAGCATTTGCTATCGGATCATTCCCACCACTCCGAATTCAATAAATTAGATCAGCGAAAAAACTGAAAAGGTAACCAATTGTTCAAAGTACTTTCAAGATAGTACTAAGCAACAAAAATTGCTACTGATGCAGTGCATTAAACCAGGGGAGACACATTTGTGGTTGTGGTGCGGCAGCACCAGATTTCAACTCTTTGATTCCCTCGCCAAAGCGTACTGTCGTTGATTAGCACTGAACCAGTAGAGTTGCTTTGTAGAGCTAGTAATATTAGCTCTAAGGATCCTTTCTGCTTCGTCAAACAAAAAACAGGAAGCGGTTGAAGCTTTCTTGCAGTGTTATATTTACAAATATGCGCAGCTCCGCCCAGCGTGCGCAGAACGAAAATTCACGGCGATAAAGGCTTCCACACAGCCTTAATAACAATCAAGCAGGGGGACCAACACTCAGGCCCAAACAGAAATCCGAAGCATAAAACCGTGTAACACAATTTTTGTTCCCGGGTTCTAATTGATATTTCCTGATTGGTTTCACCCTAAAGCTACGAAATATCAACATGATTTGATCTAAACTTTGATTTTGTTATCAGAAGAGCGATTTATTCAAAATTGCTGTGATTACTATGTAATTGCTTGGCATGTTGCCTAACAGCTGACCTCACACTATAACAGATGAAATATTTGGTGCAATAGGCCGGTTATTTTTCAAACGAAATAACACACAAAGTACAAGATCTTAGCACATGTAAATAAAAGTAGCAGCACATTATGTGTAGATGGGGTGCGGAGAGGAGGGAGTCAAGGAATAGAAACCCAAACTGAGATTACACTTGTGCAATATCAAGAACTAGTAACTTAATATTAATAAAAACTAATTCCATGAAGCGTCATTAATGTCGAATCTAACATTTCAAGTTATGTTCTGGTGTTAAAAATAATGTTCTACATCAAAATATCCACGTAGCGCAACCATGGTTCTTGTGTGAAATACTGTACATAATTTAGTTAAAAAGTGTGTTGTTTTCCGGCTTTTTTGTCTATACTTCAAATCACTTTCCCGAATCAATCCCCAAATGCAATCTCCCATCATGTTTTCGTTATATTGTCCTTGATATCAGCTCTCAAAATCTTTAATGTCCTTATTACGGTGAGAGATCTATTATTTCTTGGCCTTTGTGATAATTAACCACGTTTTGTTTGTTACCGATTAGTCCTTGCCGCCATTGTGTGTTTTTCTCTTTGACGATAATCCTTCGAGACGTTTTATTTAGTTTTCGCTGTAACGATTAATCGTCGCGACATTGGTTTTCTCTTTTAATTGCGTACAGTATCTGGCGGGCCACCTTACTATTGCATGTTAATATTAATCTCAGTTTACTTGTTGCGGTGGCTGGAGTTAAGTTTATGTTAGTGGTTTTAATTGTTCGCTAGTTAGTCCTTGAATGCGCTCAACGAGTATGGTGTATTATTGCTGCCACCACCGCAAGTACAGTTAGCGCCCCGCAGTTTATATTAGTATTAGCGCATGTTTAGACCTGATCTATCTTGCTGGATTGGCTTAACCGGTCTAGCTTGTCAATGTTGTTTTATAGGTTACGCCCACATTGCCCTCAACGCCGTTAAGCTTTTGCTGGTCTTGTCGGCTGGCTATGTATAAAAATTAGTATCAATAGAATTTTCATTTAAGTCCTATCTGCTGCTGTGCTGTATTGATCCAGAGATCAGCGTAGTCCACTGTTGAGGCTAAGCCGTCTCCCTTATTCGGTAGAATCGCCGCTTGAGTTATTTTTGGACGTTACAGTCCTAATGAAACCGTTCACCATGTTCTTCAGAATATGCACCCAAGTTTTCTTTAAACTCATTTAAATGGGCATCGAGCATGTGGACTTTCATTGACATTCTACATCCCATGTTACCATATGAATTTACCAAGTTGGCAACAAGCTCGGCATAGTTGTCCTCTTTGTTATTTCCCAAGAACCCTTGGACAACAGCAGCAAAACATATCCTAGCATCCTTTTCAACAGAACTTAGTGCTTCGAGAAACTCATCAGACTTTAGAATCAATTTTACTTGGGGTCCAATAAATATCCCACCTTTGACTTTGGCCTCTGAAAGTTTGGGAAACAGGTTCTGGAGATACTTAAAAACAGCACCATTTTTGTCCAACGCTTTTACGAATTGTTTTATTAGACCACGTTTAATGTGAAGGAGCGGCAACAGAACTTTCTTTGGGTTAATTAATGGAATATTTTTGACATTTTTCTCTCCAACAACAAATTTCTCACGTTTTGGCCATACTTGCTTTTGATAGTGGGCTTTGGTATCTCTGCTATCCCAAAGACAAAGGTAGCAGGGATATTTTGTGAAACCCCCCTGCATTCCCATTAAAAAAGCTATTATTTTAAAATCACCAATAACTTCCCAGTTATACTGGTCATATTTCAATACGTTTCAACACAGTTTTTACATTTTCGTAAGTTTCTTTAAGATGGACTGAATGAACAAGAAGAAGAAATGGGTATTTGTTGCCATTATGGATTAGAACTGCCTTGAGACTCTTTGATGAACTGTCAATGAAAAGACGCCATTCACTAGGAATACAAGGAATTCCAATTGAGTAAAAAAGCCCACGAACATTGTTGCAAAAGCAAATTGCATTTTGCATGGTGAAAAAACTGGAAAAGCTTTGGTGCCGTTTACGTTGCTCAGTAATTTGAACAGAGTCATCAAGCAAATTCCACTGCTTAAGTCGTGACGTTAACAACTCTGCATTAGATTTGGTCAAACCGAGATCTCTGATCAAATCATCGAGATCTTTCTGATTGGAATAATAAGTTTTTTTCTCTTCTAAGTTGGAATTTAGGACATAGTCATCAATTTTTATATCATCCTCATCAGTAGCGGATTCATCAGCTGAGACAGGGTCTTGAGAACGAGTAGGAATGGGTACTGGCAGTTGATCAGAATGTGGCACAGGAGCAATTGAGGAAGGAATACTGGGATAAACAATTGCAGGAGCATTCTTTCCAGTTCGACGTTTAGGCGGATCAACCTTACAAAAGTAGCAATCATTTGTGTGGTTAGTTGGTTCACGCCATATTCTTGAAATGGCAAATTTCATTGCTCTTTTTTCTCCTCGATACGACACTGAAAAGAAATACTGTTGTCACTAGTTAAGTCTCGGCTTTTTATCATATACAGTGAACACACAACAGTTCAAATTCAATAGCAGAATATTAACAAGACTTACCTTCCAGAGTTTTTTTGCAGTAGTCACAAGCAAAACGTGGAGCCCAAGTCCTGTCTTGGTCTCCAACAGGCATACTAAAATAAGAATTATAAGCTTCACACATCTTTGCAGATGCTAGAACAGAGTGTTTCCTTGCTCTGGTCTTGATAAATTCTTCATATATGAAACAAAATGCATCGGGAGAATGCTTGCAGCTACCTCTCTTAGACATTTTCAACAACAAATATCAGGCAGATGATGACTATTTTCAAGAAATAAGCTTAATAATGAAAGTATGTAATGGTAAAAACTAACCTGCAAACAAACAACAATTAAAAACGTACGGTACAGTGCACAACTGTTGCTAAAAAGTGGATGCAACAACTTCCCATATGCTATTTAAATACTTTTGGGCTACTATATCTCAATGTAGCCTATATTGTGTGATTGCAAAATTTCGCTCTATTAACTACAAAAGCAAAGTTTAGATCACGTTGTATCTATTTGTGTTAGTTTCTAGGTGTAATTAATTGGGAAATATCAATTAGAACCTGGGAACAAACAAAAAAATTTTTTTGTTACGCAGTGAACAGATCGAAACGAAAATTTACTACTCGTTTCTCTACGTTGACGTTTTGACCAGAATAGCGAAAATACACGTGATCACTATATATATACGAGCAGATGTACCTGTTATATATATGAGTCAAACATGTGGCCTTATTTGACCACAGGGCAAAGACCAAAAAAAGACAATACAACAAAGGAAGGCTTTTTAGAAGTAGTTCGTAGGAAGCCCGGTTATAACGTCTACTACTTCTCAGTAGGGGCTAATTGTTTGGTTCGCTGTAGGGGTCTAATTTGAAACTCTATTTACTTAAACTCCTAACAAAACAACACGAGATCAATTAATTTACCACAATATCAATCAATTTTGTGGAAAATTGCGTATGAAGTCTTTGCGTCACATTCTCAAGAGACTATACTGTATGAAGTCAAATCGCTGTAAAAAAACTACATGGCGATTGGCGGAACAGGTTGACCAGTACATCTGTCTCAGCAAGTGTTTGTTTGTTTGACAGTTTTTCGAGCCACTTGGCGATCTTTCTCTTCTTTGACTTTCTTGTAGCAAGAACAGCAATGTCGTCTCATTGGTTTTCCAGCAGCGTTGACTCGTGTTATGAGGTAATGTGTTGCACTCAGTCTCATAGAAGGAGATTTCAGCTGCTCGCTGTTGTTACTACGTAGCTTCAACAAAGAATCAGCCAACTCTTTTTTGAAGCTGCGAATTTTTATTTTTTTTAAGATGCTTTCCCATATAAAGTCCAAGCGTTTACTACAGCGACTCCTAAAAGAAGTTCAATGGCAAGCTTGTGATACCATTTTACTCCTTTTCTCAGAGACGTTGCATATAATGCCATTTGGTCAGACTTGTCTATACCGGATTTGCCTTTGTTGTAGGCCAAAGTCGCTATGGGCTTTTCTGTTGCTCTTCGACGTCTTTGTTGCTTAGCACCTAAAGTATTGTCAGCTGGTGATGTTTGCATGCTGTGACTTGAAAATGGTTGTGTAGATGCAGATGGCTGTATGGTTTGCTGTGCAGATGTAGATGGCTGTGCAGTTGAAGATGGCTGTTGGGCATAATCCTATGAAGATGTAGACGGTTGTGGTGATGTGAATAGTTGTGTGGGTGTAGATTGATGTGAGTGTATTGAACGTACTGGTGTCATAATGGGTGCATGCTTGGTTGAAAGAATTCGAACATCTCGTGTATTTCTCCATTTCAGTACAACAACACCATCTTGATCTTCTTCGACAATCATCTCGCTGCACCTAAGCTTACCCTTAAGAACCTCTTTAGGGACATCCTTTTTGTTTCCTCTCAGGGTTCCGACAACGTGTATTTCTTTCTGCAAAAAAGATTTTGCAAGTTCATAGCTTGTATAAAAATTGTCAACACATAAAGTTGTACCCTCATTTAGGAGATCTTCAGCCAGCTCCCAACAAACTTTTTTGTGAGCCCGATTTCTCGCTGTCCAGTGGCAGATTTGTCTGCCTAAATTCGAAAACCCCAAGTATAACCATCAACCGAACACAGTTTGAGTGTTTTAATGCCATGGGCGATGGGCTTTGTTTGGTATGTATTGCCTGAAGATTAATCTTCCCCTCAAAGGAATCAAGGTCTCGTCGATAACAATATCTTTTTCAGGGGAAAACATATTTTTGAAATTGCTCTCCAAAATGCAGAGCTGGGCACCGCAAATTTAAACTCAATTCCGCAACCGCAAATTCCGCAAAACTGCAAGAGGAGTTCCGCAACCGCAAATCCGCAAGTTTGCGATAGGTTTGCGATGACTTTTCGCACTTCCGCAACCGCAAATGCACATAGCACTTCCGCAAACTTAGACCGCAATATTTACTGTTATTTTGTCTTCGTGATGACCTTTTTTATTTTTTAAGGTCAAATTTTGCCATCGATCAGACGTTGACCTCAAAAAAAAAAGGTCATCAACTCCCGGTCGTCAACCTCCAACCCAGAAAGAAAGAGCGTCCACTTTTTCCGAGCGGTTTTACCGCGGATCAGGCAACACTGCCTATTGGTTTGCGGATTTGCGGTAAATTTCAATTTTTCACCGCAAATCCGCAAATATTTGCGGTAGGAAATTAGCTTCGCAAATCTGCAAATAGAAACTTGAGTCCGCAATTTGCGGATTTGCGGACCGACTTGCGGAAGTGCCCACCTCTGCCAAAATATCTATCAAAGGTTGGATTTTAGCAAGGCGGTCACTATCTTGAGTAGTTGCATTGTCGCTAAAATGAATCATGCTGAGTAACAACTGAAATCTATTTCTTGACAACACTGAAGTAGGAATTGCTTGCAGATAAATTCTTTTTTTTGACCAGTAGTTTTCAAGACATCCAAGTCTCACCAAACCCATCCAAAGAAACAAGCCTAAAAATTGTTTTATCTCCTCAGAATTTGTTAGACTCCACTTCTTCAAGCGAGAATATGGTTTAGATATCATTTTAGCAATTTCTTGATCAGCATATTCATTTGTTTCACAAACAATGATCAATCACTTTGTCAGCAATCAATAAGCGAAAAACATCTTCTGGAAAACAATCTGGAGGAATGAAGGTTTTTATACTTCCTTGGCCACTAAATAAAAATGGCTTATGCCTTCCAACATAATCTGTCCAACCTCTGTTATTGGTTGCATCATTATCGCCATCACTAACTCTATCTTCGTCATCAGAATCCTCTCCATCTTCTTCCAGCGCAAGATCATGTAGAGCATCTGTCAATGACTCTTCATCGTTTTGTTCTTCATCATCACTCTATTCCTCATCAGAAGTTAAATACTACTCAAAACTCACGCAAGACCCAGCAAATGCCTTTAAAAGAGACCTCAAAATGCTTGTTCAGTCATTTATTGAAGTTGATCAAGATCAGATATTGAAGTTAATTCCAGAAGATCCACAACCAGGAAAATTTTATCTCCTACCTAAAATACACAAGCCCAACAATCCAGGACGCCCAATTGTTTCTAACAAACTGACTCTCACTGAAAAAATTTCACATTACGTCGAATTCCATTTAAAACCATATGCCCAAAAGGCGAATAGCTTTATTCAAGACATCACCGCTTTTTTGAACAAACTTTAAAATGTCTCAAACCTTCCCAACAACACTATGTTGGTCACTTTAGATGTCTGTTCTCTATACACCAACATCTCATATTCTAATGGCCTATCGGCATTAAAGAACAAATTACCCAATAACCAAACAACCTCAATAATTCTACAACTCACCCAATTCATTCTAGAACACAACCACTTCAAATTCCAAGACGAACATTATCTACAGACAAAAGGCACAGCAATGGGCACACCCATGGCTCCTCAATATGCAAATAATTTCATGGCTCACCAGGAAGAAAGGATTCTGAAAAAAATCAACTCAAAAACCAATTCTGTATCTACGTTATATTGATGATATTTTTATGCTTTGGACCCATGGCGAAAAAGCACTTAATATTTTCTGTTCACAATTCAATTTAACTGACCCCAATATCCAACTTACAATAAATTTTGCTTTGGATGAAATCAATTTTCTAGATACCATCATCAAGATCAAAGACAACAAGCTGGTCACCACACTCTACCAAAAACCCACCCAAAAATACAACTGCGTACACCCCAAAAGCTCCCACCTACCTCATATCTTCAAATCGATAATTTTCAGTCAAGCATTGCGATACAACCGCATTTGTTCGGACAATAAAGATCGCGATTCTAATTACATTCAACTTAAATATAATTTTCAGAAATTAGGTTACGATACTGAATCCATAAATAAACAGATCAACAGAGCCCGATCCATTGCCAGAGATTTGCTACTTCAATACAAACCTAAGTCCCCAAAAAAACGAACCCCTCTAGTCTTAACCTATCACCCACAGATTAGAATTGTAGCTTATATTGCCAAAAGACTACAACCTATTCTCAAGAGCGACCCCCATTGCAACATCTTTTTCCTGTTCCTCTCTTAATCGCTTACCGACAACCACCCAACTTCAAACGGATACTCACCTCCAATAAAAACCCTCAACCTCACCCGGGCAATTCTCCTTGTAATACTCCCAGATGCCAACTTTGCGTACATATCAGGACTGATAACGTTGTTACTGGACCCAACAATTACAAATTCACCATTCGGCAAAGATTTACGTGCATTTCGTCCAATGTTGTCTACCTACTCTCTTGTTTACTCTGTCCCAAAGCTATATATATTGGAGAAACTGGAAATACCATCAGAAAGCGAATAAACGGACACAAAAGTGATATCCGAAAAAAAATAAATAAACCCGTTGCCAAGAATTTTAATCTTCCTGAACATTCAGTCAGCCATCTTCAAGTATCAATACTAAAACGAACTATCACGAACCCGAGACAACGACAAATCGAAGAACAAAAGCTCATGTCCAAATTCAATTGTATCCAAGAAGGACTAAACAAGGACTCAGGTTTTCTATCACATTACTTAAAAAACTATAATTGGCCTCTTACTATTTCTACCTTACTTAATCTTTTCTTCACTTACTTTCTCCTCTATTCCCTATTTATCTACTTTCTTGCTTATGTTCTTAACCTATGTTTCTCCTTTTTCCGCTTTTTCTTTTTCATTCTCCTATTTTTTTATTAACTCCGGTCCTTACCTAACTGGTTTGTGATGTCACAGTGTAGATATTTTATGTTTAATTTGTTGCCATAGTTATTTGTATTAATTTCAATTCATTCATTAGTCTTAATTTATTTTGCCTGAAGAAGTGAGCATTCGCTCACGAAAGCTTGCAATAATAAAGATTTTAGTCGACTACAAGTGTCATTTGTGAATTTTTGTATTCTGATTTATGAGTCAACACGGCTATACTTCCTTCGATTTTACGAACGTTACGTTATTTAAATTAGGGGAATACCGCATTCTACTTCGCCAAAAATTATGGTGTTTTAGACTCTACCGCGAAAGTCGCTGTATATGCGGGAAACAGTGTTTCCAGTTTTATTGGTTCTGAAATATTAAAACTTTTGTTAGGGGGGGCACCACACTACGTTAGCTTTTATTACCAGTAGGCCGACTACTTGATCAAATCCAAATTTTACTGTAACTAAATCAGCTACTATGACATAAACTACTGAAGCATGCCTGGTTTACACCAAACTAAGACGAAAACAATAGGATAAATTCTTGTCTTTGCTCAGGTATGTGTGAGAGCCTTTTCCCTTGGAATTTTGTGACTTCAAGGAAAAAGAAGGAAAGCGTTTAACCAGAAATCAGTGTACTGAATCAACGACAATAAATGATGCTAGTTTCTAAATTGATTAACCGTATAATGACTTTATAAGGCGGTATAGTGCATTGTGATCAACGCATGGTGCCATGTCAGTCATAAATGACTGACGTAAAATTTTGTTTGTGGCCACGTCGGTCATATTTAACTGACAATAAAAAATTAAAATAATTAACTAAAAATGTCTCCAAATAAACGCTAGTTGCGCTAAAACGTGATTTTGAGGTGATACTAGCCTCAACTACCACTTTTTGACATTTGGCACTGGGAGTATTTTTCTAAACTATGGTGGCAGTCAATGTGTTAACACTGTTCCAGCAGCAGCGGCTAGCAATAACTCTTATTATGAAATCTTGTGCGTTTGTCTGGAGTGCCTAAAGTTTTCACTGCTTAGACCAGATTCCACTTAATTCAAGTCTTGACTGACTGTTTTTTTGGAGATGGCTTTTTCTAAAGCAGTTGCTTTTGTCATATTCAGTGTTGCTAAGTTATGCTTCATTGAATGCACCTGAGTTGTAAGTTAAATTTATCCCAAAGGAGTAACTTTACAGCTGGTTGAGAACCCCTGCCTTAGGATGACTGCTGACTTAGAAATTTTGCGGTTTTCAACATTTATTTATTGAGTTAAAGTAGCTGTTTGGTACTTGGTATCAAATATTCAGTGATAACAGAAATTTCCCGATTCACACATTACATAATCACAACAAAAATTGTTATTATATATACCGGTAACTATCTTATACATTTAAGGACAAGTATTTAATAAGTATTGTGTGAGATAGTTTTGTATAAAGTAGTGGTGTACAATCTGTGGTCGGCAACACAACTTTCGTGACTCTTAGAATGTTGTAATTTTAAGATAAGGGGAGACTTGTACCATGAGCTCAGTGATGAAAAGTTTTAAGCCAGCATAAAACCTTTCACAAAAGGACTTTCATTGAAATCAATTTTTGTTAAATAGTTTGATTTGCCCTGAAACAAGTTTGCTCTTTATGGCAATCAGAAATAGATGATTGATAAAAAATGCAAACCTGGCATATAGACATAACAAAGATGAGGGGAAGGTAAAATGAGTCGCATTCCTCCCATATTTCTTTGATTCAATCGCAGTATTAAGCTATTGACAATAATGCAAAAATTATGGGCAACATTTGTGCAATTGTTCAAAAGGATGTGGTTATATGCAATTGTCCAGAGGAGAGAGGTGAAACTCAGCACTGAATGTTTAAAAATTATTACTGGCTATGTTCTGCACTCATTTTCTATCTCAAGCAATAAAAGTCATTTACAATTTCCATATTTCAAAAACAATCTTGCAAAAAAGTTATTTGAAATACTTTTAGCCACTTCAGTAATTTTGAATAAAATATTAGCCATAGATTGATATTTCAAAGGAGAAATTTAATCAATGATAGGTTTTGTACTTCAGTGTATTTGTCTGTCTTTGCATTTCACAGTAAATGCTTTATGAAACTTTCTAATGTGTTAGTTTGGTTGACCAGGCTTTCAATCTTTTAAATGTTTGACATAGTTTACACTGCATGCAAGATATATATACCCTCAGCTTTTTGGTCAATCAGCTTGTAATCGTAATGCACTCTTCTAAAACTATTCCAGAATATAATAAAATGTTTAACATATGTTATTGAATAACATTTTCACAGGTGATCTGTTCAATCATAAACATTTTTCCTTTTGCACGCGCTTTGATCTTTCAAGTTTTTGTGATGTTGGCACCAACATAATTGCTTGTGTCCCTGTTGTGTTTACCCAAACAATTGTTTTTGGTATAATTCCTGTCAATTAACAAAACACAGGGCCCAAATGGCTTAGCAAAGCAGCTTGTGCATCTTCAAGCTGGGTTCAAAGTTCGTACTCACAATTAACCACAAAATATAAGCATTTTATTGTGCTCCATCTTGAGGTTATAAGTAGTAAGCCCCATTGAAATCAAATTAACAGTCACTTTGTGCAACCCCCACGCATTGATGAGTTGGACTCACCATTAGTATTTTTTGATTTTGTTTTTAATACAGTAGGAGTATGTACAAATCACTTCTTAAAAATTTATATACTTTTAACAGGTCAATTGTTCGAGTGTCACGTATGCCATCACACAAGCAATTGTTACATAGTGCTATATTCTCTTTTATTGATTGAAAATCATTAACCAAATTAAAAGCTACTTTTACATTTGGGGAGGTTTTGTAGCAATGTCAGAAAAATAAATACATCTTTAGAAACTTTTTAAATGCCAATTGAAGGAGAAATAATCTGTTTCCACATGTTGCAGGGGACCTAAACCTGAAGATGCATGCATGTGTACCTCCTATCATTAAAACAATTCATGATTTTGATTTCGTGATAGGTATACCAAAGGCAAATTTGTTTTAATGGACAATTTTTGAGTAATATTTTGACTTTGTTAAGCTATATTTTGATCTTGGTGAACTTATACCACTCTTGTATAATAGAATAAATGAAAGAAAAGAATGTACTAGGTGAGCCTGGTGGGCTAGATTAGCCAAAAGTGTTGCATTTGCCGTGGCAACTGGATTTAAAATGTGGTATCGAAAGAAAGGAGATGTTGAAAGGCCAGAGGTTAATCCAGTTTTCAAGTACACATTGTTTTTCTTTAGTGTCTTGTACTGGGTAAGTATTTCAAACCACAAAATAAGTTTTAAATATATCATCCCATGAGCCAAGCATTTATTGCAATGCTAATACTAGTACTGGATCGAAACTAGAGGCAGTAACTGCTGATTCTTTGTATAGTTCTGTTGCATATGTATTTTTTTGACTTGTAGGACAAGACGCCTGTGCTATTCATAGGGATGGGCAATTCTGAATAATATACTATTCTAGAATAGTTTTAGTGAATCCAAATCCTTGTTTTTGCAATTTGCACAATCAACATGAAAGCATTTATTACAAGTTTACAACAAAAGAAGCACAATGGAGAACAAGTTTATTGCAGTGCAATACCTTTAAGCTTTCTACACTTTTGCCTGTCTATGTGCGAGTTAGTTTTTGAATCATTGCAGGCAAATGATGAAATGATACTTCTACAAAAAGACTGTGACCAAGCAACATGATAAAGCTTGTAAGCAGGATATAAACTAAATCCTATTATTTGGTTTGAATTGGCATTTTGGATTCAAATAGTTTGGGATTCGGTATTCTGAATTGCCCATCCCTAGCTATTCATAAGACAATTGCCTTGATCTGCTTAAGAATTTTTAAAATTCATCATTCTTCCTAAATTGTTTTGTGTAGGTTTAAATAAATACATATACTACTTATCAGAATCTATGGAGAGCAGCAAATCATTGTGGGTGACCTTCTTGGGGGCATAGCAACAGACATCATTATTCTTGGATGCACGGCGACTATTGTAGTTGCAAGATCTTTATCCCACTTGGCCACCTTGCCGACACAGACATGTGTTGATATCATGATTGTACATATAGCAAAAGTGATCGTGTGCTTGAATAATTCATGTTGCAAAAAATTCAAGATAGATGGTTTTATCAACCGAAAAGCATTCATAACTGTGCTGTGCTCCTTAGCTATTTTGTCTTAACATTATTATTTTGCATGCAGCTTTTTGGTCTTGCATTAATTTTGGTTGGAGTTTATGCTTGTTTTGAAAAGCAATTGGTTGTTTCGGATTTTGCAAATTTAGTCACTGATCCAGCCGTTATAATACTCACACTTGGCTGTGGCCTATTTTTTCTTACGTTTTTTGCTTGTGTGGGAGCACTACGGCAAAATATCTGCATGCTGAAATTTGTAAGTAGTAGGTACCTGTAAAAGCGTTACAGATGTTGACTGTTGTTATTGATCTCATGATTTGTTAGCACTAAAAAGAATAACTGTTTTACAACTATTTATTTTGAGGACTAAGTGTTTCACATTTTAAGTTGCTTTTTTTGTTTGCATAGCCATATTTCAAAGTAACTTTTTTAGTTTATGCACTGTATGGCAGCATGGCTTGACGCTCAACGTCAGCTTTGCCATCAAAACATTGCAAGCCAGATGCTAGAGCGTTGTTCTGCATGACGCTTGGCTGAGCATTGCTATAAATTCTATGTTTCAGGTCTAAATTGCTGCTCGCACCCAAAGCAATGACTTGTTTAGGTGCCTGTTAGTGCAAAGGTAACGGGATTATTTTGCAGTTTCAATCTTCCAATTCTCAAGTATTTGATGGGTTGCATAAGTTCTTTTTGCTTTTTTGCGTATTGGCCTGTTGTTACCACTATAATTTAATATTTCTTTGACAGTAGTGTTGCTGAAGTTGTCTTATTATATTTAAAACTCTTGCTGTATTATTAGGAATAAAGTTGTAGTTGAGGTAGATGCCAGTAATATGGGTTTTTGTTATGTAATTTGATATCTAAATGAGTGCAAAAGTTTTGTATGAAACAGCAATATCAGTGACAGTTTTTATGTTGCATTATGCTAATGCCATATAGTGGTTCATTGTGCTTATTTTTTTGTAGTTTTCTGCTGTACTGGCGGTTTCCTTAATTCTTCAATTTGTTGCTGGTTTTGTTGCCATCGTTTTATCGAATAAAGCAGAAGATTTTGTTCGTGGTTACTTTAATCTGATGATAGAAAAATATCGGGATGACATTGATAGACAAAATATTATCGATTGGGGTCAGGAAGAAGTAAGAAAGAGTTTGTGAATTTCAGTCAACAAGCATTCATCTGTCCGAATTCTTGAATCTTTAGTAAGAAACAAAACCTTTATGTTTTCATTAATTTGCATGCTGCAACAGAACAATTGCTGCTTGTGATGTTCTATTGTTTACACTACACCATACCATTCTACTAATTGTTTCTGACTTCGGAACAAAAGGATTAATGCTTAAAACTCTATATTACAACGTCATTGATATTAATTTGCAAGGGCATCTGGAATTTAAAGTGCTGTGTTCTGCAGTAAAAAGTCCGGCACAAAAACGAGTGAAAAGTCGCAGACACTCGTTGAACTAGCATGTCTAACCGCAAAAGCGGGAAAAGTGGAGGTAAAGTGTAGTTTTAGCTTTAATTCACAATGTCTGAACCATTGTTTAGTGGTACAGTATTTCAAAATAGCTTCAAATAAAACTTTAGAGGATGGATTTATTGCAATCTTCATTAATTGTAGTGCATTGATGAATTTTTTTTGCCGTCATAACACGGTTTTTGATAAAAGTCTAAATGAAAAAACGATCTAGTGGTTGTCAATCCAGGTGATTGACTGTCACTATGGGCTGTGGCATTAGTGCTCAGGGTTCTGTCGACCTGCTCTTAACCTAGACAACCACAAGACCTGAACAACATCAAAACTACTCTTAGCAGAAATGGAAACAGTGTTCTTCAGGTAAGTACCGTATTTGCCGGACTATAAACCGCACCAGATTATAAGCCGCACCTCACCAATTTTTCCCAGATAAAAACAGTAACGTATAAGCCGCACCGGACTATAAGCCGCATTTTTAAAGCTAGAGAAATATTCAAGCATTTTATAACTTGTTATGAACATTATGACGAAACAAGACTATCTATTAGCAAATGGAAACTTAAAACATCAATTGAATGGACTGGTGTTCCTAGCCATTACTAGATTCAGGTTTTTTTTAATTTTCTGGTTTTAAAAAATTTCAAGATTTTAAACGTTAACTTATAAGCAGCACCTGACTACAAGCCGCACCCCTTAAATTAAAACACATTTTAAGTTTTTAAGTGCGGCTTATAGTCCGGCAAATACGGTATGTTTAAGGTTGTCGTCAAATTCTGTACCCACAAGAAAAAAGGTCCCAAAAACCCCAATCTTTCTAAAAGTTTCGTGGATCTATAGCTCTTCTTTTAAATTTCAGAAGCAAATCAAAATACGGTAAGTATTGTTACAGAGCAACTGAACCTCGGATGATATTTTGTAGCAAATTTATGCTACCTGCTATCCACAAAATTATCGTGCTTTTCCTGCAGGCGAAACGCGACGTTTTTTGTGGTCTCCTCTACTACAGACAGCAATGCTTTCTCTTCATTCTGCGATAACTTTCGATAAGAGCAAGACGAAAATGTTCTAATTTTCACTCATTGCTCTTAACGAGCGCCATGAATCCGTCCTCTAAAACTTCGTTTAAAACTTTTAAAATGCTTAATGTGCTCAAATTTGATTTTGTATCTTGCTTAAAGTTTGTATTTATTATTCTATAAGCAAAATTAAGCTTGTTGCGCCGCAGATATTAATTAATTACTGTACATTTTTGGTGATTACCATGAAAGCATTGTCTGTTTGTTTTTTAGTTTCAGTGCTGTGGAGCTGACCAATACAGAGATTGGGAAAGAAATGTTTATTTCACGTGCAACAACACCAATCCTGGTTTAGAAAGATGTTCAGTTCCGTGGTCATGTTGTAAAGTCACCGATCCCACCGTAAGTTGAGATCGTGGTTTGCTCATTTATTGTGATCGGCGTTTACCAAACCAATGGACCAACGCTGGCCAAACTGTGGCTCTTTTGACTCGTGTTGTTTTTGTGTACAGTGATGTAGTGTAGGGGTGTGTAACCTGCTGTGCGACTCATTTAGTTTTGTGGCCGGTGGAAGGGTGCGAATGCGTAATTTTGGGCTTTTAAAATAATGGTCTCTATAAAAAATGTTATCACCCTCTATTTGGACGGAAAACGCGTCAATTCAAACTTAGAATTGCTTACAGGTTCTTGATGACTTCTATCATTTTTGGCTCTTTGGCTCTGCAGTGCAGCAAGTGTGGCAACCTCTGCAATAAACCATAAACGGTTTTAGTTTTGGCTTAAGGATTGAAGTTAAATACATGAAAAATAAATTTTCAATAAAGCCAGTGGGTACCGGTCAACTGCGGTTCATATGATGGTACAGAGTATGCCTAATTTGATTTTGCTGCCCAATATAATGCAGTTTTTTTCTTTGATGTTGCTAGTACAGTACATGGATTTTCCCCAGTTCTTGCGTGCAAGTTTCTGCTTGCTTACCAAAATTGGACGCATCCAAATGCCTGGTGTCGACCTGCGCATTGCGCTACGGTAGTGACTAGAATTGGAAAGCTTCAGCCCGCATACTTACGTGAACACTTACATATGCTGTTTGTAACTTACTTTTTCCTGCAAATCAAATCAAAGCGACAAGTTTTTGACTCGCAGTTTAGAGTTCGCGTCCCACTTTGTTGCGAAGTAGTTAAAAAAAGCAATTTATGGCAGTTTTCCTGCTTGGTTCCAGTGCTGATGGAAATGGGTTGCGCCAGCAGTAGTGGTAATTTTAAAGTTGGTTGAAACAAAAAAGTTACGTGTGGCGATGAATACTTTCACGTGACCTGAGAGTATCATACTTTGCGTGTTTTCAATTCAATTAAAGTTGTTCCTATTTCAGGCCGTTAGAAATACATTGTGTGGAATTGGAGTTTTGGAATTATCCGTAAGTGAGCAAAATAAATGTATGAGAACATGACTTAATTAGGATTTTGAAGCGGGTTTAAAAGAATTAAATTTGTCCCATTTCCAGAGCAATTTGATGCCAACTATTCCTTACTTGAAATTGATGCATATCTACACTATTATGGATCTTTAGCTTTTACATGCCCAAGTTTTAGATGGAGCACAACTAACTTAGTCAATAAGTTTAGAATACCCAGGAGTAGAGACTACTGCTTTTATTTTGTTGAGGTTTGCCATTGAATTTTATGATACTAAAACCAAGCAATATTTGTAGCATCTCGACAAAAAAATTGCAGCTGGAGTAGTCTTATTATTAAGTTGCTCCAGCTTAAATATTTTCAGTAGAACTTCTCCATGCTGAAAATTGAAAAGCCATGGAGGTATAATGCAAGCTTGCGAAATCGAGATCTTTCCATGAGTTTATTTTTGTCAAGCGTTTACACATCACACACATTACCAATAATAGGTTCACAAAAATCTCGTTTTGATTCAGTTACCAGACGGAAGGCAAAGCAAAAATTGTGTCCATGGTTTAGCAATAATTTTTTTTGACTCTGAAATAAAGACCCGTAAAAATTCATTGGATTATTAATGATATTTGTCATATTTTAGTGAACCAAAGATGATGAGCAAAACTATATTGAACATCATGAAGGTTAGGAAAACATGTAAAAAGTAACAAAAGATACCTAGGCTTTTGGTCGCCTTTCGGGGACTTCGTCTGGCAGCAGTACTTGATCCTAGATCTGAAAATTATTTTCAGATCAGTGCTTAAGTATTTTGCCCTGACGGAACCTTCGTTGTTTTTTTCATTAATTTTGTTGCATTTTGTTTGCTTTCATTATGTTCAGTAAAGTGTTACTCATCATCTTCGTTAGGTTAACCAAAATATGGAAAAGAAAGAGAGATTCAATTTTTTAAATCCGGTTTTGGCTGCGTTGACGCAGGTGGCCGAATTCAACTCATGTTTCTTGAAAGTTTTTGAACACCATTACGCCACTTTGTTCTGTCAATGGTATCTTCCTTTTTCAGTCCAGTCTGATCGATATGTTCTTCCATTTGTTTTTTCCACGTCATGGGGAAAAGTTTCATTTTGTTTTGGCATACATTTGCCAAGCCTTAACTACAAGGTTGACTTTTAAACATGAGTGAGTTTAGTTTGCAAACGAGCATCTCCAAAACACGTGCTGACTTGGTTCAGCCTTGCGCTGAATAAGTTTGTACTTCGCACGTGCCGTGCAAAAGGTGCTGCTGGTTTTTTTTGCCAGTTCTTTTTGTGAATTTGATCTTAAACCACTGCGACGCCTTATCCTAACCAATGCACGCCAATAAAAAATCTTTTAATCCGTGTAGTTTTAGCCGTAAGAAGAGCTTACATTTTTGTTAGAGCCGTAATTCGAAAAAAAATTGTTATGTTTCCCGTTTCAGACCACTGCGTTGAATTAATGTTTGGACTGAACATGATATCAACATTCCACCAAGAACTATCATAAATAGTGGAGAAACTGATCTAGTGGGATTGGGCTCTTGCGCGCTCAAAAAAGAGAGATCCAATGATTTAAATCCGGTTTTATCTCGGTTAATGAAGGTGGCCGGATTTACCTCATGTTCCTGGAAAGCTGCTTCTTCCTGTTTAGTCCAATCTCTAACCACCGACTTTTCCACGTCAGCATCGCCAACGCTCTATTCTTCCAACCACTTCAAAATCTAACGCTCGTAACACGTAATCTACTGGTACAATTTCTCCACTTGAGCCATCCTCTGCTAAGTTGTGAAAAATATTTTGAAGAAGTTAAAACACAACATGCCAGCATTTTTGTGTTTTCTAATTCCTTCACTAAACCCGCGCTCAGCTAAATCTCAAAAAATATTACAGGAAAGGTAATTGCGTTAAATAGCGTTTATGGGTATAGGCACTCGTTAATATTAGTGCAAGAAGTGTTGTAAATAGTAGAACAGTGGTCTCGGTGAGGATGGATTTTGCTTATTTTGCCGGTGTCATTTCTATACTATTTTGCCATAACTACGTTTCTTCACTGTTTGCGAAGGAGCTACCTTCTGCTAAATTTTGAATGACATGTTGAGAAAGAAAATTTCGTTAAGCCCACATATAAAAACATGGTGTCAACATACCTCAGTAGAAGTATTGTAAATAGGCATATGTCAGCAGTAGCGTATTGAGAAATATATTTTTTTGGGGGGATCGACCCTCTTGTACAGGTAAAAACCTTTTTTTTGGAGATCAACTTGTTGAAACCAAGAATTTTGTCCAGTTTGCTCTCCAAACGTGAAGACTTTTCTTTAGATCACCTTTCTCAGAGCGAGAATGTCGCTCTATTGGTCTCCAAGCTGGCTTGAACTTTTTTGCTTTACATTTTTTTGTTACTGTCATACCGTTTGGGGTTGCATCGCCTTTTATTCCCATTCTAAATACGCCGCTGTAATATCAGATTTGTTTTTTGTCAGTGAGCTCCATACTTAGTCTATAATAAAGCGATATTGTTCAGTAACAACTAGCAGAAGTTCGCTTTAAGAAACCGAGTGCGAACTCTTCTAAAGAGACACCAGTGGACGTACTTTGTTTCATGTGTTTCCCAACAAGAATTGTGGTGTTAATTTTAGTTGCAAACGGTCTTTTTTTTTAAAGTACATTGCTCAAGCGAGGTGTTTTTGAGCATACCGTTACCAAATGTAGAGTAAAGCTACTTTGGCCTACTTGCAGCAACTGTGCTGCGATAAAAATTCATCAAAATTAAGTATGATGATTTTTAGCAGTTAAAACAAATTAAGGACGCTCTTACGAACGCTGGAAGAGTGGGTTAACTGATTTTGCCTTGTTAAATGTACAGATCGGCAAAGCAAATGCTGCAGTGTATACTAATGGCTGCATACCGACCATTATTCTTTGGATACATGATCATATCTTTGTGCTAGCTTGCTTGGCCGTTGGTTTGGCAATTCCACAAATCATTGGAGTGTGCATTTCCCGCATATTGCTCCTTCAGATCAAAGATGAAAAGCTTTACTTGAAGGTGAGCCAAGACAACTATGAAATGACATGATCAGTTGCACTAGTTCTTAATTTTTGTATTTTATATCCGCAAGGTGTCGTGGTGGAGCACTTTGCCCCACGTTTAGCTTTGAGGTACACAGTTTTTACCTAGGGATATATTATTTATGTGTTTTATTTGATGTTGTAAAGGCACCACACCGGTTACAATGTTTGGAAAATGTCTGGTGATAAAGAGTACAGTCTTGGCTATCTTGTAATTACTTACACGTATTATACCTAGTTACCAAAGTATCTCATGCAAAGTTTTTACGCATTTCACAGTCGATTTGATGCGTTCTCTGTTTTGAACTTGCTTACACTATTTGCCCAGTGTTTTACGTGCGTGCTTCAATTTATGAAATAATCTCAAAATAGTTGAGTTAGTGTATAAAATGCAAACCATAGAAATCGCTAAATGGTTTGCTATTCGTGATAGTCGAAAACGAACAAGAGTCGACGCTTTTTCAATTTTGTAGCAAGTGCCTTTTAAGTGATAGCCTATGCAGAAAGTGGACCAGTGTAAGCTACATGTAACATTTGTTTCTGGCTCTACGCGCATAAAGGCTATAGCAGGCATGTAGTGCAAAATGTGGCATTCGAAAGATTTAACTGGTCTTTGGTCCGATTTGATAAAATATAATTCACAAGTAAGCGATTGCTTTCGTGTATTCGACTCTTTTCCGCACGTTCTATCTATAAAACAGCACTATAGTCGCCAGAAAAGTCTACCGCTAGATGTGATATTTAGGATCCCTTTAGGCAGAGGTTCCCAAAGTTTTCAAACTCACGACGCACTTCCTTCTTGTAATACAGATCGCGACGCATGAGAAAGAAAATTTGACTTTATTAATATGAAGTCATGAATTTAAAACAAGAAAAAGTTTTATAACACATGCACATTTAATCAATGCGATACGTGAGCTTGTTTCCGTGCACATAAACGATCATAACGCGGCTGAATGTCCGATATCGCCAGACGCAGTTCTCTTTCAACGTTAATTTTAGATCGATATTTGGTCTTTATTACTGCAACGGCGGAAAATCCAGCCTCACACAAGTAGGATGTGGCAAAGGGAATTAAAATTCTCAGAGCAGACTTAGCTATACACGGGTATAGAGCATTTGCTTCCATCCAAAATTCAATCATTGGTCGCGTCATGTGACACTTCAAATTATTGTCACAAGACAGGTCAATAAATTCTTCTTTCTGTGCACCGTTAAATATTGACGGAGGATTTTCATTCAGGAATGGATTTCTTACCCATGCATGGCAAGAAAGATCCTCAGTAAAGTACTTTTGAAAGTGGGATTCTAAGTTGTTCAAATGCCCGGTTATTATTTCAGAAACAGTGGGTGGTAGATCGGTTAGGTTCAGGTTAGATAGCATTCGAGTGATACAGGAAAAATATTCAGACCCAGAATGACTTGAAATATCATTTTTCCAAAAAATAATTTTCTTCACAAAGGCATCAATTTTATCCGACATCTCCAAAATATTCCCGCCTCTTCCTTGCATGCTGGTATTGAGGTTGTTGAGCTTCTCAAATATATCACACAAATAGCTGAATTGGAGTAAAAAGCACTCATTTTTGAAATTTTCGGCGCTTGCATGCGATTCAGTTTCCAGAAATTGAAGTATTACTTCAAGTAAAATGTACACCCGAGCCAGCGAATTTCCTAACGTCAACCAACGACTAGTCGCATGAAAGAGAAGGGTGTTGTACGTAGCATTAGAATCATCACATAATTGTCGGAAAAATCTTGCTTTCATCGGACGCGTTTTCACATAATTTATAACTTTCACAACCTCGTCTACCACAGAACTCAAATCTTTGGACAAATTGTTAGCTGCCAACGACTCCCGATGTATCATGCAGTGAGTCCACTTTGCATGAGGTGCATGATCTCGTACCAAGCTTTGAAGCCCGTTATATTTGCCAGACATTGAACGCGCACCATCCGTACATATCCCTACAAGATTTTCCCAAACCAGATCATTCTCTTTAAAAAAAGTGTCCAAAATTTCGAACATATCAATTCCTCGACAACGAGATGTTATTGGCTTGCAGAATAAAAGATCCTCAATGATGCATTTGTTGGTTAAACACACAAATCTCACGTAACAAATTAAATGAGCATCCATACTGCTATCGGTAGCCTCGTCTAACTGAATAGCAAATTCGCAGCCCCTCAACTTGGAAACTAATTGTTCGTTAATATCAACTGCCATGTCTTCAATTCGGCGGCACAATGTATTGTTCGACAAAGGTACCATTTTAATTTTCTGTGCAGCCTTTTCACCTAGCATGCAAGTTACCATGTCAATAGCCGAGGGTAGAATTAATTCTTCCGCAATCGTGTGTGGCTTTTTGCATTTTGCTACTCGATATGCAACTTTATACGACGACAATAGTGCATTTTGTGGAGTCTGGTTACGGGAGAACGTATCAAGAGCAGCTTTCTGCCCTTGTAATTCCGACAATTTACGAACAAAAAATTCCTTTGGTTTATTGACTAAAGTTGCGTGAGATGTAGAGAGGTGCCGCTTTAACTTGTTAGGAAGCATACTTTCATTTGCCAATATTTTACCACATATCACACACTGTGGGGAGTCTTCACCATTTCGAAACTCACATGTAAATCCAAATGAGATGTAATCAGGGTCGTATTTGCGTAACTTCTTCTTTGGGTCTTTTTCAGTTACCTTTCTTTTTACGGGAGCTTGTTTTAAAAACATTGCGTTGATTTCGTTAATGGTAGCACATTATTTAGTCATTGCCTTATTTAGTCTTATTGCCTTATTGTTATGTAACAATGGCAAACTAGTCAGGCAAGTAAAAACAATGTAGCATTGTTGCAGATTTGATAATCATATGTCAAGTTGTAGGCCCACACGCCGGCAGAGCAGATAGGAACTGAATTTTTTTAGGAAATAGATAGATATTTTGCGACGCACCTGAAATTATCACGCGACGCACCAGTGCGTCGCGACGCACAGTTTGGGAACCTCTGCCTTTAGGAATCACTGATTTGAACCAACAAATAACTGAGCTTTGCCTTCTTCGTTAAAAAACATTTTTGCGGCTCGGCTAGTTATAAGAGTAGAGGAATGCGACTTGCGTCTTGAAAATGTTCTTGCTGCAGACTTACCTACATTTTCATTGTAACACGTTCTCGCGTATTATGGGGCCGTATACCAACGATGTAATTCCACAATTGGGTGTTGATACACCCGTGTGTCAACTGGTGATTTTTGCAGCGATCAACAAAAACGTCTGTATCGGATTAACTTTTGACAAAATTTTAGAATGAAAGAAGTTCAAATATGTTTAAAGGTTGATGATTTAGTATAGTTGGTTATAGACGTCGACAGGTCAATAATTAGCATAGGAAAACAAAAAAAATTTGACTGTCGTTATCGAGAATTTCTTATTGTTTTCCCTTAGGGGTTAGCACAAACTTATTTTTTTGTAAATAGTTCTTATATTTTAGAAATTAGAGGGGCCCATATTATCTCAGGGTCTTTATTACTCATCTTTTTGCTCTGACTGGTGATCAGAGTGCAGGTTTCCCCTCCTACCCCCAAAAATGCTATAGATTTGCGTCAGTAATTAATGACGTCATGTGACGAACGAATTTAGCTCCTAAAGACCTGTTATCGTATTTCAAACGAGCTTTTGATTTTCCTGCCTGGCTTTTTGAAACCTGTGTCGCATCAGATTTAGTACGCAAAATATCTGCAACAGTGTATTTGATTGTAGCGAAAAGGTGCGTTCAGAATTTGTGGCATTATCAAAATAATGGAATTTATTAACTGGTGCTAGACATCCTTCATATACGAAGTTACTAATTATACGTGTTATGTTGCGATGTACGTTGTGGTGCATTAGCGCAGTGGAATCGTAATTGTTAGTTCAGTAGTAGTGTTTTTGTTTTGCACTGAAAGCACTTTGCAATAGTGATACGTATTGTTTGATCTAACGACAAGATGCTCTGTATTTTTATTGAAGTAAAATAGTGATTTTAGCTTGCTTGTATCTTACTGTTGTTTTAGAATTGCTTTTACGGGCTGGTCTGCCCTTAATTTTATTCTCTGGTCACCTTAGCGGATATATCCTGTAGCTATAAGAATAAGGGCAGAAGCGAGCACAGCAAGAAAAAGTGCAGTACGGCTGGCCAACTACGCAATCCACATCACAATCAGTTGGGCCACAGTAATCGTGTTACAATACGACATCACTACCGGCTATTAACCTCTCAAAACGAGTAGTAGACGACACGCACGTTACTAATTGTAAGCGAGATAAATATCAGCAACTGGTTAGTAGTCAATCCTAACAGCTTATTTAGGAAAAAAAATTACCTTTCTGCCCTTTAAGCTCTAGCTTTAATTCTACTTATGTCAGAAATCAACCACTAACGGCGCCAAACAGAAAAATAGAAAGGGATCAGTCGTTTTCACTCGATCACTGGAAAATTGTTGTGACTCGCTTTAGTGAAGTGGCACTGAGCGTTTTTACGCAGTGCAAACAAGCAGGGAAATGTGTAAACAACGCAGAAATTAAGAACTTATTGAATAGCTCAATCAGGCGGCCCGAGATACCGTGAGCGTTGGAGATCGCAATTCAATATTTAACCTTAGGTTTTCGATTGATCAGCCCTCCATACATATTTGGGCAGTAGGGGCTAAGCATGGCTTGAAGAAAAAGCGTGAGTTTAAAAACTAACGGGCTTTTTGTTGGCCGCGCAACAGCAAATCGCACAATTCTCAGCCTTTCAGTGGCAAGAGTGACGCTCCGTCCATCGCACAACCTATCTCAGCTCATCATCGCCGGAACAAAACAACTCATGGCGCCTGAGCCGCCCTTGCCATTTCGACAGTTTGTTTCAATTTTTCTGCTAAAGTATGCAAGCTTTCTTCTGCTTTCGGCCGCGCCAACAAGTCTGAAATTCTCTTCTCTCGGACTTCCGCTCTGCTCTGCTGGGCTTTGTTTATTTAGCATTTCTTCCTCATCGTCTTGGCAGGAACAAGGTCCTGGTCACCTATTTCTTTAAGCAACGACGTGGCAGATGAACGAGACGAAACGGCTCACTGCTTCAGCCATCTGCAGGCCCTTGCACCCTTTCTGTTTTCTCTCATAATCACTCTTGTTTAGCTAAAGACGAACTGTCGTCTCAAATACTTCCAAGCATAACTCCTCTCAATCAATGCTACAAACCTGTGCTTCCCCGCTGTTACGAATTCACCTCTCGACGGAGTTGAGTTCTTCACTTGTAGCTATCATTTATTGTAGCGGACGGCCAGGACGTTGCCCGCTCAACTGCCTAATTTTACCGAAAGAAGATTATATTGTCGGCAAAATGTGTATATACGTGATTTGGATAGCACGGAAAACTTAAATCACCTTATCATCTACATATAATTTTACAGCAAAAACGTAAACAGCTAATTAAGCAACCGGTAGTGCAATTTATTTTCTTTACAAACAACCTCATAAACCTTCAAGCAACGTGTTGTTCACGCGTTGGTCACGCTTGTCTTACGTAAGACGAGGCAGGTAATTACTGATAGTTAAGTGCAGTGCAGTTATTCAAACGCCTAACAAACTCTGGCTTGCGGGACAACAGTTCCACTTCCAGTGAAATCGGTTAAAATAGATGTTTAACAGGGCGTTGGTACAATAGCAGTCTCCACATTCGCTGTGTCCTCCATAAACTTTGTTAGAGCGAACCCAACTTCTTTGAACGCTTCTCAGAATTGAGAATCTTTCGTGCATCGCCTGCTTTTATGCAACTCTTGATACCTCTCTTCTTACTCGTTTCATTTCCCCCCCGATTTCTGCCAGTAGTTATAAGATTTAAATGTAACAAATGATATGGCAACTCAACAACCTTTGAGGGTAAATAGCCAAAAACATTCTTGTGTTTTCTCTCTTGCACTAACCCAAAGTAAATTTTGGTTACTAATACTTTTCGAAATCGTACTTATGCTTATCAGGCAGATTCTTAGCAATTGCATTTACAATTAGAATGGCCCCTTTTTAACATGGATCTGCGGGACCAGTGATACCGCGTAAATCAGAGGTGCCGAAGTGCGACTCGCAGGTCAAATGCCGCCCTCAAGTTTTTGTGGCCAGCGATTAGTCTAGTGAATATTGTCTGAAATGAAATGTGGTCAACGTTGATTTCCTACAAAAAAGGTTTTCATCTGGTCGAACGGCCACATATGCTTTGAAAACAATTGCCTTCGAAAAAAAGAATAGGTCATCATCCTGTCAACGGTCAATATAGACATCAACTCTGATCACTTAAACGCTGAAAAAATAGCCTTTGTACTTGTCAAGACCTCAAATTAGAGAAATATGGCCCAAAGCGTGAAAACGTTTGGACAGCTCGGGTCCTGCCAGACGGGATTAGTTTCAGAAAATGTATAAAACACCTTGAACTCTATTGCAGACACTACGCTAGGCTGTTGTTACAACTTCAATAAATTCCATTTTTGCTGGTTAGTGCTCAGTTTCACTTTTCTCACGCAAAGAGCAAAATCCTTGTTTGTTTTATTTGGAATACTAACTGATCCTGACGATCAATTCAGATATAAATGCTACAAAATCTTTGTTACACTGATGCGGCATTGCTTTCTCGTGGTCAAAGAAGCAGAATGACAGCTGTATTCGCCTTTTATATGCTTGTAGAACTGCCAATTGTTACATAGAAACTCGTCGTATTGAAAGTGTAGGCGTTCTAAACGAAGTCCCGAGCCAAAATTAGTTATAATTTGTAAAAAAATTTTAAGTGCGAAATTCACCTTTGGTCGGAAACTTTCCCCCGGTTGTAAACCCCTGCTTTAGTGTTTCCCAAAATCAAGTAAAATTCCATTTAGAACCTTAGCGTATATAAACGGCATCCGTCCTTTCACCAAGACTAAAAACGCGTATATATACGTCATCCATCCGCAAGTGGTTCAATGTAAATGGCCAAGCTTTAGTTGAACAAAATTTATTTTATCGGTTCAGTTTAGATTTAATGCTTTTTAAAATTGTGGTTTTATATATTGTTATGTGACGGTTTTCGGTTAAAAAAATATAGATAAGACCATCGACCAAAGAGGTGAGTCGCTGGGGAGGAAATTAAGTGAAAGCTCTGGAAGTAGTGTTGTTGTTTAGGGCATTCTTCATTGATGATAAGAGCGTTTTGTAATTCGAGAGCGTTTTGGAGGTAGAAAAGCTAATATGTCAAAACCGATAAATATGTTGATGTTGCTTGATCCAATTAGTATTAACTTTTTCGCTCGAAATTTGATCTCGATCAGATTGAGCTCTATTTTTGAAGCAGGGAGAACAACAGAAAAAAGCGCATTAGTTACGTCAACTTTGCCACCAATGCTTAAGCCGATGCAGCTTTCCTACAATTTTGAATTTTGCTTTTGTAGTAACGTTTTTATTTTGCTTTAGCATCAGCAGCAGCGTATTCGCAAACAAATTGTTTGTGGGGGCAAAACATTTAATAGCCTTATCTTGATGTTTCGATCAAGAAATTCTTTAAAATCAGCATGTTCAGCTTTTTGTGGGGTTGGGGGCAAGAAGCGCAACATCAAAAAATAGAAAGCAAGACTTTTTCCAAATCCAACTTCAAACACACACCTTCATTTGTAGAAAATCAACATTTTGAAAGTGAAATAATGCAGATCGGACTTTAACACAACACTGAACATTTTTTGGCAATCAACTTTTTTAAACAAATAATGTGATTTTTGAATACATTTTTCTTTAACGTTTTTTACTTCTGTTAAACCGTTTGGAATGGGGTCATAGCCCTTTATCCCAGTCCCCTTAAATACATCACTAAACGTAAGCCTATAGTTTCTTAGATTAAATATTAAACTCAAATAAAACTTCAGTCAAATGAATCAAATACAAAACTGTAGAATTATAGAATTAGTACACCTGGAGGTAGCAAAAAATTATGTCATACAATCGGGGGTGCAGCCGTGCGGGGTCGCCGTTATGTAGCTTAGCTTTCCGGTTTCCACCATCAAGAGTTCGTCAGAGCCGCACAATCACCCATTGTGACAAACAGGACCTACTGAAGTAAAAAGGCTTGTATTTTAAGTGTGGTGTGATAGTACTCTATAAAAAAATAATACTTAAAAATTTTTGATTGGCATACAACTTGAAAACGTTGCTTGCAAAGCAAAATTTTAAATAAAAGTGCGTCGGAAAATAAAATTCAGCAAAAATCTTCGACTCGGTGTTAAAAAGTTCGATTATTGGAGATTCGTTGCAGCAAAGGCGCAGCTGCTCTTGAACTCTGCTCGGTCCGATTGACATGTTTTCTTTGCGGCGTCACCAGTTGTACCTATCGTAAGGTCAAAAGGATAAAAGCTTTCAATCATGTAATGGAACAAGTTTTTGTGGCGAATTCGAATACAGTTTCACCTCGTTAACTCGGACAGCTGGGGGGGAAGGGTGTCCGTGTTAGCCGATTGTCCGACTTAACCGACTGCCTATAGGCCATAGCTTATAAACATGCCTAAGGTTACGAAGTTAAGTTAAAAATGCCGTAATTATATAGGCTATTTTGTTTTACTACATTCCCCTTCATAACGTAAGAAAGCAGATTTATTTATTTATACATTCATTTATTTTTGTTTATTCAAGTAAATCACCTGACGAAGGCTACGTTGGGCTAGCCAAGCGTAGCAAACAAACCTGTACCGATATTGACTGTTATTATCGGCTATTACCAAGGTTATTTTCTTTTACCTTACCTTCATAGCATGTAAATGATTAATGTACAATACGCCTGTACATTAATTTTCAAACATTTTTTTTCTCAATCTTGGAATGTTTTCCATTTTTTTCCTCGGTCATGGTCCGAGTTAACCGATATCCGGCTTAACAGGGTCCGTGTCAACGAGGTGAAGCTGTACTTAAACTTTGCTTGAATACTATTTTTTATATGACGCGTCACATGAGGGGAAAGGGGGCTAACAAAAACGTCAAATCGGATGAAAAACCGTCAGATAATTTGTGAGCAGTTACTTGGTTACCGAGCGATCGTGCATGAGTTGGATGTTTGAGCGGCTAATGCTGCTCCTCGTGGACAACGCAACGAACAAAAGATGAATACGCGCAATAACAAATTGAACCGAACAGAACAAAATAAACTGATTTAAACTGAAAAGATTTAAAACAAAGTCGATCGATTCAACCTATGCGCAAAAAGCTTAATGCAAAATCAGAAACAAAATGTGCACTTACTGAATGAACAGCACAAACTGAAGAAATCAAATTCGGTTACGCAACAAGCGTACGCTATTGGATTAAGTGATTAAGGTAACCAAAAGCCAAAAACACTGCAACGTAAAAAGCTGGTTCGAAACCGCTACAACTGTACGCAAGTGAATAAGTCTTATCTAAACTTAGGAAAAGAATTTAAAAACACAGAAGCCTGATCAAAACCAAGGCTTAACGTCAAATAGCTTAGATCTAGCCTACTGTCAAAAATGTTTCTTTTGCAAAACATTGCAGTTTTTTTAACATATATGTTTCATTTAATTTGCAACGAGGCAAAGTCTGTTAAAAAAGAGCCAGTTTTGTACTTCAAGCATCCGCGTGAAAGATGTACACTTTTGAGAGAGATAATCGCGATAGTCATCCACACCCTAAGTGCTGCGCGAGCATTTAGATCTCAGCTTTACTTTAAGCAATCGGTTGCTGCATTTGGGTCCGGCGTTTTTTTAATGTCATATAATTAACGTAATTTTCCGAGATACGTCGGTGTAATAAGACTACGTGTTTCATGGACTAAAACTGAAAGCAAGACGTGGAGACTTCCAAGAAGCTTTGAGAGTCTTTTCCCAATTAAATTATCATTAGCTGTTTCCTTTGCTGTTTTTCAAACTATTAAAATTCTGATAAAAAAAAGGTCGTTCTTTGGAAAGAGAAATGTGCCTCTTCACAGAAATGCTAGCCAGCCGTGACAAATTAAAACAAAATCTCCTATTAACTTTTAAAAGTTTTCGGCTACCGGGAAAGCCAGCAAAACACCAAATAAGGAATTGTCTTTGTTCATCGATTGAAAATATAATTTGAATATGAATTACAATTTAAGCACCTGTCCTTACCTAATTACCTACTTGTGACCCACCGATCACATAAAAACATTTTGGGTTATAAGTAATACGTCCGGAATTCCTCAAACATGTCTGAAAGTTCGGTATTAAAACTCGTGTGTCTGGTAATAATTTTTATAAGTGCTCCAATCAACGGAAATTTATTATCTATTTACAAAAAGTCAGGAATTTTTCTCCAAGTGGATCTTCAAAAAGAAAAAAGATTTTTTTGCCTTTATGTTGAGAACAAAATGGTGAAACAAAAAAGGTCTTTATTCGATATCAAAATGGGGTAACAACCTTTTTGAAAACGTTGATCTTGAATAGAAAAAGGAATCCCTGTTTGAAATAGAAAAAGGTCTTTATGTTTATGAAAATGAGCTTTCTTTACTAATCTGAGTAGCAATATGATTGCCAGTAAACTAGTGAACATTTCATTTCAAAACGTTTCGCTTTATACTGAAAGCATCATCAGTTGTAATTAAAATGTTACCTATTAGGCTAAGTTAATTTTTTTTTCATAGTTTAGTAGGTAAACTTAACCTAGCAGGTAACACTTTAATTACAACTGATGATACTTTCGGTACAAAGCGAAACGTTTTGAAGTCAAATGTTCACTAGTTTACTAGCTATCATTTTTCTACTCAGGTCTTTACGTTTGTTTCAACACCAAAATGGCGTATGACAAATGACTTGTTAGAGCTTAAAAGTGTAAACGTCACCGCCAAAAATTTAGCTTATGTGAGTTTGAACAGAGATCGGCAATCCATCCAACTCCGACACAACCGAGCGATTCCTTTGCTATTTCCAAAAACTCAGTAAAATACAATCGGCTAAATCATCTCAATTTGTATTAAAACTTTAAAATACAATAAACAAATGCAGTTCGTTGTGAATGTGACAAGAGTTGTGCTTCTTCAGATAAGTTGACCTAAACGTTGAGCAACTGCTTCCGGAGCAGCTAAAACCTCTTGTTGGTTGTCACCGACACTGTGCGGCCTTACAACAATTGGAGTAAGCTGCTAAAATGAAGCAGAGCACCTTTTCACAAAGCAATTCACAGAGGCGTTTAATTGCTTTGCAAACTACAGCACCATCATTTTGTTGATACAGCAAGTCTTTGTGAAATTTCATTTAAAAATTACAGCGTACCACCACATTGCATGTTAAAACGCCAAAGTCATTCTGCAATTTTTCATCCACTTTTCCTACACGCAGCGGAGGATACCCAAACAGTTGAAAAACGATTTTTGCGCCTTTGATGGCACTACAAAAAGAAAGTTTGTTTATAACCTGAAATGAAACAATAACACCCCGTTGTCTCTGCACTCACTTCATTAATAAAGTACAATTTCATTAAGTAGATGCTACGAGGAATTCTGATCGTAGTTGTCAGTCTTCAGAATATATCCTGAGGTCTTGGTAATTTCTGCGGCTTCATTGGATATTTTCGTTCGAGAAACTTGGTGAAAAGCTTGGTAGTGATGTAGCAAGCCGCGATTTCATCAGATTTAAGGGGAAATTATAGCACAGTAAGAAATCAAACCACAACTTTGCAGAATCTAGGGATTTTTTATCAAAAAATGTCATTTATGTGATCCGACCTTGGGATTTTTGCTCATTTCCACCCGGCAACTATAATTCCGGTTGATGTGACTGGTTTATCGCTATTTGCCGCATACGATTAGTAATGTTGTGTCCATCTTTCCTCCTTTTGGAATAAAAGCGCGGGATGAAGCGGTGAGTCCGTTTACGCTACAAACCCAATAGTTACCTCTAGTGGCATACATAGTTTTGCTGTGACGCCAACAGCGGCCTCGAGGCCCATTGCACTCTTTTTTTTATCATAACTTGGTGAACTCAATGTTATACTTCATTTCTACACTACTCTTAGTGCTTAGCGCCAAACGGGAGATTTTTAAATACTGCTTTTACAGTCTTGGTAAAAATACAATCCGGCTTTATGCACTGGAAAGCTGACGCTCTGACCGCCAAACTGTACCACGGGTCCGGTTAACAAGCTGGGTGAGTAGCTTCATCATTATCGTTCGGTGAAGAGCGAGAAAATGCAGCCTTTGCAGCAATTTTCTGTTCGAAAATTTTCGTACGCAATGGGTGATGCTGAGAACCATTTAAGCTCACTGAACTCTGGAATGCTCGGGCGATTGCAAAACGATCCAGTAATCTGCAAGTGCAGACCATACATGTTGCCAGGGTCGATGCACAGTTTGAACCCGAAGCGCGAGCTCTAACGATCGTTAAGCAGCATGCGGACCATTGAAGTTGTACGCTTTCGGCCTGTAGTGCTTTTTCCAAAGTGAAGCGGCCTGGAGCAAGAAGTAAAAAAACGGGAGGGTGTGGGAGAACTTTTTGAGATTTATCAAAAACCTAAGCACGATTAATAAACTTTTCGTAATTAAGATTATTAAATTTTCGACAGTTTTAACAAATAATCTCAAAGCTAAATATGATTTTGAAGTAGAAGAGTTGAAATCTAAGGATACATTTGTTTTTTGTAATCAATTACACTATTTTTCAAAAACATGCTTCAACTTACTTATCAAAATGGACAAAAGAGTCAGCCTCATGCCATATTTGCATTAAATTCTACACTGAAATTAGAACACAAAAGCAATCAAGAAGGTTAATGATCAAATGTTGAATACTATGGCATGCTACAATTGTTTGGTCTGTTTACGCGCATTACAAACGATTAGATTCTTGGCCCAGCTTCGGTGACGTATCAAGAGGAGAATATCAATAGTAATTGCCCCCTTTCAAAATAATATAATTATATTTATTGCCCCTAAATATAATAGTAATTGCCCCCTTTCGAACGGGTACGATATCAGCAAGAATGTGAAGAGAAAAATGTCTTCATTCTTGTTTGATAAACGAAACGGGCGAACTTCTCACTTCGAAAGAGTTGATTTCCAAAAAAATTTTTGCATCGGTTTGTGGGCCAATTTGGGTGAAATCTTCGATGTCAAAAAGTTTACTTCTACAGAAAAGACTGCTTTTTCAAAATACTCCTACCCTTAAAACATTTGCATTAAATAAGCCAGTGAGTTCGATTTTTTTATCTGCCACGTAAAGGTGAATGAATTCCATTTAAGTGTCTTTCTCCAAGGCATAACCAAGCTAACTTGTCAGATTTTCCTTCACACTATCCCAAACCAAGTGTTGAGCAACCAACAGGGAAGGCGTAAAATACCATTTTGTATCCAGTCTTTTGGTATGACTTAGTCGCGGCTTGAATATACAATTTACTACATTTCCTGCAGTCGCTAATCTCTACACTAGTGATAGAGTGGCGAATCACATTTTCAAGCGATGTTGTAAAGTACTATGAGTGCGAACTCCATTTTTCTTTTGCTTGAGCAGAGCAAAACCTTGAAGAATGAGTGTGACACATCTGTCACATTGATGCTAATTATTATGACAATATTTCATAATAAATACTTTCCTGACATCCATTATATTTCCGTTGTTACCTAACAATCATGGAATTGTTTCAAATGTTTTGAATCACAATCTTATGAATCGCATGGATCCTCAAGGGCTTTCAAGGAAAAACTTTTTGAAATTGAGAATTTTTTCCATTTCCGTGACCAAATCAGCATGAAAAACATATTTTTGGAGATCAAAATTTTTAAAGAAAAAATTTTGCCAAATTTGGTCATCAAAACAACATAATGACCTCTTCTTTGGAGTTGGACTTTAAAAACCGTGATTTTCATCTTCAAAAACGCTTTTCTTGACATTTTTTGCTTCTTTCATACCGTTTCGGGAAGCCAACGCCTATAATTAAATATGCCAATACTGGTAGCAAGACTGTTAGGTCTAACTACCGAAAGTTTGGCTCTTGGCTTAAAATCAGACCAGGCAAGAACAATGGTCTGACAAAAATTAAAAATGAAACATTACATAGTTACCTACGAGAAACATTGTAAACAAAATTCCGGAAACTAATTTTAATTGGCCTATTCGGTTGTCATTTGGTTGCAGAGTTGTAAAAACTGAGATTTTAACGAGTCCAAGTGGGAGTTATTTGGTGACAATCCCATTCTGAATTAGAGTTCATTGAAATCAAAAGTTATGAGTCCGAGTCCCTCTCCTTGAGCTGTAGTCTAAGAACTAAAGAACAAAAAGCTTATTTGCTCGCACAAACAACTACATTGTTTTCTGATCGGCTGACAATCGTTTATTGTGTGCAACAAAGACCATATGATCAGTCCAAAGCTTGTTATATTTACAATGACCGAAATGAGATCATACTCACTACGTGTCACCATTTTCTATAAAGCTTGTAGCATAAATAATTCTTTTGGATCAAATAAGCTTTCAACGGAGGCACTGCCTTGCAGCTGGGACGACCAACCTGCCTCAGGCATCATATTTATTTGTGAAGATGTTTTCTTAACAGTAAATATTTGAGTTTGAACTTGAAAGAATTTGCTGATTTACATTTTCAAATACAAATACCTCAATCTAAAGAACTTCATTTTAGAGGTCCCTAATATTTAATTGATCTCTGCAGTTTTGTTGTCTTTATTTATGGCACGAAGTAATTTCCTTGGATAGTTTTTCAAAAAGACCTTTTATAGATATTACTAATTTGATTACAGGAGTGGCCAAGTTGTTCAGGAATGACCTTCGATTTGAACTTAAGCCAAGCAATGTCTTCTCTAATTTTTTAAGATCTACCAATTTGAGAATGTGAAGCTTTGAACAAAATGGAGTACCTTGATCGTAACATTTTTCCTTCATCGGAATATAACGCCGCAGTTGCGGAAAGTGGCCAATCAATCAAATTCACTCACGAAAAACACAAAACTGCAAGAAAAAATGTTCGCCAGCTTAAAGCTCTCAAATAAAATGGCCATTTAAAAAGTAACCGATTCTACGGCAGGAACTAACACACGACTAAGTAGTTAGAAGTGTGAGTCAGAGTCCTGACTAAATGCACAAGTCCAAGTCATGAGACGCGAGTCAGGTCGGAGCTCTCAAAAAGTGGACTTGACTCAATACTCGAATTACAGTCTTTCCAAGTTGATGGTTTGAGCGGTTAATATGTAACCATTTTTTCTAGTTGACATTTCGACACGAGCCAGATAACGAAACAAGAGAAGGAAATTTTGGAACCATTCTCTACGTCACATAATTTAAGAAGTTTGGAGCATGTTTTTGGGGGGACTCGACACACTTCCTAAGCTTGAAATATAGAAAAATAATTACTGTGTTAGACTTCAAACCTATGGTCCATAGAGTCCTGATGACAATAACTTTAGTCTTGATATCAAGCTTACACTTAATTAAAGTGTCTATAATAAAAAGGAATCCTTAACATTGGGATTCAAAGCTTTTTAGGAAAAATGCTACAAACCAACCAAACTTCGGAAAACTGCACGTCAGTAATTTCTCAACTTACTGTAGGTATGAAGTGAGGCTTTCCTGTTGTCATAGTTCATCAAAATTTTCATTATTTCAACTTAATTCAAAGGTCAGCATTTTTTAATAAAGAAAAATTAAAGTCGACTGTAAATTTGAGTCTTGTAAAGGCTTTCAAAGTTCGATACAACGTACCAACAAGCTTTTCTGTTAACTAAAAAGTCAAATGACCTAGTTGGAGCCTTCTTTTCTGGTACCGACAGCAACATTCAATTTGGTTAAAACAATACTTTCAGTAAATAAGTCATTTCATGATACTTGATAAAGACTTTGGCCTGTTTTTTAAGGGTCAAAAACGATTGTTTGGTTGGGTACAATACGATTCGGGAAAAATTTTGGAGCACACTTATAGGGGTGTTTTGATGAGTTGTACCCCGGATTTCCTTCAGGCTTAATGAGGTCAGCTCTGCAATAGGGCGTCACGTTAATGAGCGTGGGTTTACGGGTCGGTGGTCAAATTTAATTTACTTTGTTGTTAACGACCGTTCTGATTTTATCTTGTCAAGACTTAATTGAAGACAAAGGTTTGCTGGATGCACTGCACGTGGCTTAATTAGGTCTAGTATTTACATTTTAATCCATCGTCAAACAATTGGCGTCAAGAAGTTATTGTAGTAGACTATCGGTGGTGGTGAATTTGCGTCAGAGACTACATGTGACGACCGCTTTCATTTTGCTCTATCTTACAACTTCTTAGCTTTTACTATTTTTAATAGGACGAAATTTAAATATATTTCAACCGATCTACACATCGCACAACCTTTGTATCTACTACATTTTCAAGAGGCAAAACGTGTTTTATTAGTAAGTTTAAAAGCATAATTAAGCATAGAATTAAAATCGTAACAAATAAAAATGTGAAAAACGAATAAATGACGAACTATTCGGACAACATGAGGCTTAACACGAGTGGAGACGCAAACTTACACAATCCGATGATCACAGGGGCGTTACGACGCAAAACTAGAAGTCAACAAGATTCAATCGATTACTTAGTACAGACCATTATTCTCACCCCCCTCTTGAAATAATAGTTTAATGAGAAAATTATCACACGTCAAAATGTCAATCTTTCTTCAAACTCTGCTTGTTGCACGTTGCATATACGAAACCACCGAAGATGAAAAGTTACGTAACTGTCAGTGACAAGAAATTGTTCTCTGAACATATCAAAGACTTAATAAAACACCTTCATTACAATATATTTCGACATGCTTGTTCCATACCTCATTAAAAAATTGTACTTTTATTTTTGGGGTTGGGTTGGGTCAATGAAACATTGCTCTACAATTGGTCTTGGGGTTCCTGCTAAGTGCGTTTTTTAAATGAGCGTGAGTAAACTGCGGCCCGCGAGGTAAAAACGCGCGGCTCACTTGCTATGTGACTTACAAGATTGATCTTGATAACAGGATCTTCAGGTCAGTTTAAAGTCTGCCCTTTTGAGGGGTTAGCCTCAGAAAAAAAAGTCTTGGTAAGGGTCTGCGCCTGGCTACGGTATTGTCCGGTGGAGTGAAGTTGTATTGCCTGCGAAAAAGTTTGCGCAACCCCGGTTTAAACAAAGTAAAAAGTTGATGCCTCCAACCCTCCGGACTTGACTACTGATTAGCCTGAAACATCGTTAGAACTTTTTGCACCGATGCAATCAACGTGAAACAATCAAGCACGTCACAGTACCATTATCAAAATAACATTTGAAGAAATAAAACGTGTGGATTCGAAAAATAAAAAAAAATTACAATAAGGTGCTTTGGAGACAACGGTACTGAATGCCTCACAAATAAATTGAATTTAACAGTTGCACTAAAAAATTCGACATTGCATACCCACTACAAGATTTCTTCAGCCTTCAAGCCATTTTTAAGAACAATTGTCCTTCAAACAACACTAATATGAAATAGAATAATTCGTATCGTGAAATAAATAAGTAGCGCGTTTACCACCAATTGGCTTCAATTTGGGATCATTCAAACATTGGAAAACTTTCAAAAAATTTATTTCAAACTCTTCAAATCGATGGCAATCGTTCAATTTTAAGATTAATTTTGCGATGAAAGTCCCAACGAAACGATTGTCACTGACTGTGAAGAGTCAACAAACAGGCTCTCGGTTTTCAAAATTAATTAAAATGTAAAGCGATTGATTTTGATTATTGCAATCAATCGCTTTAAATTAAATTTTATCTGCCTGTCGTGTAAAGTTCAAAAACGGTGATACTGCTGCAGGTGCCAGCAGCACGAACATGTTTAGCATTTTCGATAAGAAGTAAAATAATTTCCGGCCAACTGAACTCGAACTACTGGTAACGTCACGAGACGTTTCGATTTTCAACCACATCCATAATCGATCAGTCCCTCCCTTCACGTTACGTGCAGGGCTGATTCGACTTTCTTTCAAATGATTCAATCTTCATAAAATGTTTTTTGTCAAAATGTTGAAAATGACGCATGCATAGCGAGCGGTTGCAAAGGTACGCAAATTAAACACGACTTAATTAATCCGCTATCAATTAAAGCAAGAACAAGTTTGCTTGAACGCTTCACCAATTATTTTACGGACAGGCAACAGCCACAGCATAACTAATCTCAATACACAAATATCTAAATATTAGACAAACATTGTTTCTTTATAAAAGAGTACCTAGGAAAAAGAAGAGCTCTGAGCCAAACCTCATTAAGCTTTAACATCAATAAATCCCAAAAAAAGATAACAATAAGCCCTTTAAGTTGCTATCGTTGTCATTCCATCTGCAACAGTTTTTGAAGGTCAAAACTGGATTGTGAACTCATAAACAAAAAGACGTGGAGGCTGAAGCGGACTGGCAGCAATTTTAAACATGTTTTGCCAACTGCAGCACGCAATAGCTTACTTAAAATCACATTTCGCCGAGAAGCTTTTAAGCTCTTCTCAGTATTCTCACAATCGAGATAGCAAAGGGAAAGACATAATGGGACATTCAAGTAGTGCATACAATTTGATGTTGAAACAAAAATGTCGAAAGCCATTCTTTCAGCCAAATGCCTTGGCACCAGTACAAGTAGAAAAGATTTCTGTAAATGGTGCCAAAAATGTGGAAAATAAACAACCTGGGAAAGCCATTTCGTGGTAAAGTGACTAACGAAACATTAATAAAGAAACCGTGCAAGTGAATAAGGAAGTACAATTACTAACTGTCATGCAAAGGACATTGCTTAAAAATCCTATAAATTATTGAATATTGACATGGCGTTACTCAAAATGACAAAAGGTTTACCAGCGGTATGAAATCAACAGAAAAAATTGATACCGGCTATTAAGCTTTAGTACATTGTTTGTGAAGTGCAAGAAGACGGCGGTTATACCTAGCAGGTTTCAAAAGCGCCGATTGAAGCAGCATTTTATTAAAATTACGCTGGCCGAAGCCCTAGTCCGGTACTCGCTTATATAGAATGCAAACAAGAACTAGTCTTTTCAATCAATACAATCACTTGGCATATTGCAGGATGAAGAACACTGAACTTATTATAGTCATGGATTTAAATACTACTGATACCGATATATTGCTATTGCGGTACTAGAAACCACGATGATGGAACTGGGCAAACGTGACAATATCGATCAAAGAAGGTCCTATCAAATCAAAAGGATCGTCGAGATAAATGTAAAAAAAGAACCAATCACACTATGCAAAGCATTGTCAGCAAGGTTTGTAAGTAAAGTCAATCAGCCTAATATAACTCTGGAAATTTCGCTTATGCCTGTTTTTCGATCTTGACCTCTATGGTCAATCAAACATCAGAAAGCTTTGTAAGCGCTCGACACCAGGGTTGCCAGACTACAAAATGCAAATAGGCCCAGAAAACTTTTTTGAAAGATCCAAAATAATTGTGGTGTGAAAATTTATAGCTGCAGCACAAACTAGAAGATTTTCAGGAAGCAAATACCATGCAATTACACCATATGCACTCAGTTTCAACCGAAGCCTTGATAGATGGCGGCGCTTTTTTTGAAATGTTAAATAAATTCCTTATTATTGCAGCAGCTTGGTATATCACGTCCTTGGCAAGATATTTCCTGCTTTTACAATGGAATAGCTCAATGTAATTTAGTTAAAAGGCTTTAATAAAATCGCAGATTTGGGAAATTTAGGTAAAAAACATCTGGCAACACTGCCCCTGGTTTCGGAAAGCACGTGCAAGTAATCGGATATCAGCCGGCGCTACGAACGTGCCACGGCGAATTCAGAAAAGAAATAGATGAGTAATAGATTTCACTTGCATTGTTTAGCAGTCTATTACGTGGAAATACGTGATGGTATCTTGATCTATAGGTAATCTCTAAAAAGACCCTCGTCCTTGATTATGAAAGCTCTAGAAATTTGGGGAGCATATTTCGTTCTTCCTCTTTGTTCTGCCCACATGGGAAAAGATAAAAGGTTTAGCGTGAGAATTAAAAAGCAAATCTGATCAAATTTGATTGATTTCTTGACTGCCACTGTTTAATGGTCAAGTGGCACTTGTGTGGTTTTATGTAACATCATCACCACTTAATCGAATACGCGCAAGTCATTAGTAGTGACGTCACAAACGATTCTTCCGGTAAAAGCACGCAATCACTGCTTTGATCAATTGTTTTGTAAATAAAGTGCAAGAGCCGTTTGGTTCGAAGGTAGCTCGAACAAAAAAATGAGGCACAGTTTGAACCAAGAGTAAAAACACTGATCAAAGAATTACATTAACAATCAAACAAACTGAAAAATTTGACTGAAAAACAAAAAAACAGTATAGGTAAAATATAGCAAACATGTTCGTTTATCGAGTGTATACATAAAGGCCTCATCACCAGATCTAGACGTTCATTCGACAAACACATTTTCGTTTCGCTCTCTCGAGTAGACCGGAATAATCATCAGAATACGGTAGAATTACGCCGCAAAAATATATCCGACGAATGAGCGTTTGGATTTGTTGATGAAACAACGTTCAATCGCTATCGCTGCCGTCGCTTTCAACACGTAAGGACGTTATTTCCTGAGCAGCATGATTGTACTTTACTGTCGTAGTTTTGGGCCGCCTGCTTTCGTTCTGGTTCGCAGTGGTTCCCTGAATTGCCACTCTCAGTTCTTTCAACGAGACGACGCCGACCAGACGGCCCACGCTGGTCACGTACGCATGACCAAGTCCTAGTAAAGAGAACAGTGAATGGACTTTGTGCAAAGAAGTCCGTTCGACCAATTGGAACGGTGCAGGATCAACCTGACAGTTGTCAAAGTCAACTTTGTCCAGAAGCACATTCCTAGAAAGCGTGTGATGGCTGTCATAGATTTCTGGACTACTGTTGCTTGATGCAATACTCCTCAAATCAGCGTCAACAGAATGGCCTTCCTTAGCAGGCGATTGCGTTTCGAATTTCACTTTCTTTCGTCCGTCTACGACATCGCAATTGCCATTGTGCTGGTGAGCAAGAGAACTGTCGGGTAATTTCGGTTTAGTTTTGCTGTTTTTTATTCCTTCCTCGATTAATTTCGATTCCAAAAGATGCTCGAGGGTATGGCGTTGAATAGAGCCAAGTAATATCATAGAGTCAGGAGCGTCAACGATTGGAAAGCTTTTCAGTCGTCTTGACTTGGCTAATAACGTCTGAACTTCTTTGTAAGTAGAAGTATAGGAAATGTACTTGACGTCTCGCACCATAAAGTCCTGCACAAAGACGCTGTACAGCTTTCTTTTGCTAGCAGAAACATCTGGTAAGTATGGAAGACCTTTGATAAGAATGATGCTGTCGTATATTGACGGCTGCAACCACTGTGCTATGGCATTTGATATCAAAACAGCAATCATGACAGGAAGGATGTGGGATATTTGCCCTGTAAGCTCAAAAACGATGACCGAAGTTGATATGGTGTGAGTAACAGCACCCGACAAGCTAGCAGCGCCAACAACCGCATAGCCACCAGGCACAATACGATAGTTGTTTGAACCTTCGTGAAAGCCGTCAGGAAACAACGCAGCCATACTCTCACCAACTAAACGACCAAAAGCGGCTCCTATCAAGAACACAGGGATAAAACAGCCAGAGGGCACAGGCAAGGTAATGGCAATGGCTGTCATGAAGAAATGCGTGACAATAAAAATAACAAGCGTTACGAAAATATTAACAAGTGGGTGTTTCCATCCTTCTTGTACTTCAATAGCGACATCACTTTCGTCGATATATCCAAGTTTCGCCCAAGTTTTATTGTCGAACAAAGTGTCCAATGCTTCTTTTGTGGTCAATTCTCCGGCCATGAATTGACCAAAACCACGGGGATATGTAAGAGAACTAATCAGCAGTGAAACCATGACAGGATAAACAAAACGATGGCGTTGGAGAAAAGCAGATACTTTCTTGTGATTTCGGTTAAACTCTACTATTTGTCTGTGCATGTACACAAACAAAGCTCCGGCAAACCCACACGCAACACCAATGCCAACAAAAGCAAGCAGTTCCTGCAGATCGTAGGGAAACTCGAGCGGAAAATTGGTTTTAAAAAGAGAAGTTATAGTCGCTTCGTCTTTATTCCACACTGCAAGAAGGCGAAAGACCAAGGCGCCACACACGGCCCCGAAAAATCCTCTCCAGTAATTTCGAACGGCAAAATAGGTTGCTGTTACCTCGATACTGAAAAGTACCCCGCCGATTGGGGCAGCAAAGTTGCAGGCAACGCCGACTGCACAGGCTGCTGCCAGCATTTCATACGTCCGTGACTCATTGTCGAAGGGATTTGCGAAATTAATCAAAAACTTATTCAACAATGTGGCGACAACGCTGGCAATATGAACAAAGGGACCTTCTTTGCCAAGAGGAAGTCTACTGCCAAGCGATGCGGTAAGGCCAATCATTTTTGCAATCAGCACTCGAAATGTAAGATATTCATGAAGGACAATACCCCTCATAATAGTTTTCATTTCGGGAATACCAGAGCCTATTGCTTGCGGCGACACAATGTGCACAAAACCAACTGAAAACACAACAAACGAAAGAGGAAAAAATACCCAAGCTAGATACTGAAGAGCTATGTAGTCGTCTAGTTCTGTGTACAGCCAATAATGAGCTTTTTGGCATTTCTGTATAGCATAGTCCATCGCAAAACTGAGCAACGCCATGATGATGCCGAGCAATAATAGAAATACCCATTCAGCCCCAATGTGTTGGTATAACCTCACTTTGAGACCATGCGCTCTATGGTAGCTACGCCCCCAGAAGGTTTTGCTATAAAGCTCGGGTGGCTTTCCTCTTTCGAAAATTTCTTTTTCAAGTTTGATTCTTTGAGTTTCCGCTCTGGCACACTCGGCCAAGTCTCTGCTGTACTTCCCATACATTACGGTTGCTTCATAGTCCATGTGGGTAGTGTCCGCAAGCTGGCCAGACGAGCTTGATAAAGTTGGCATTTTTTTAGACATTTAGTTTAATGCTTTTAAAATGCAACTAGTCAATTATAAAGCAAAGTATTCAATCATTCGTTATACCTAAACATAAAAGTAGCGTAACATTTCTTGCTCAGACTCTTCACAGTAAACGGCCTTCATTAAATTTTACAAAATTTTCCCGCCATCAGCACAACACGGCGAATCTTCTTTCTCACTTTCTCTTGTTTCTACATCTACAGGACTATGGGTATCAAAAAGTAAAAATACCAAGCAAAGCAATTCTAATCCACTTTCATTCCATTTATAGAAGTATGTGTAGATCCGACCGTCTTGATCGCTAAAAATATTTGCAAAACTTGAGTAAAGCACAATTAAAAGAGCAGCTCTGGTCAACAAGCTGATGTGACAGCCTTACTCAGCTTCACTTGGGAATGAAACTTGATATGAATACATGCAAAACGACTGCTTTGCATTTATAAGTACCCTGCAAGGAGCTATGACAGTAAATTAATGAATAAAAGCGCCAACAAAACAATTTATAATGGCAATACACTCAGCAAAAACAACCCACTACCGCAATTGAAATCATTTACTCCATTTAATCATTAACTACAAATAAAATTGGTATTTTGGCATCGAAAAGACATTCTACGAAAATGGTAACCTCACTGTAGAATTACGGAGCAAAAATGACCTTAGCTTTATGTGATAGATTATGCATTTAAAATAATATTGGTACAAGTTCGCATTAGCTGTTTCCATTAGCATATTTTTTGTAAAGTTCATTTTCATGAGAAGCTAACGTTTTGTTTATTGGGTCCAAATTGATCGATGGTATTGTTTATGATACTCTTAACGGTATGAAGCAAATGATTGACAATCACAAGACATTATCGTAAGCACTCCAGGTGTTTGAAACACCTCTCCACGTCAGGGCATATAACGCTTTATTTATCCAAAATTATAGGAAGAAAAGCTGTGTTCTCTTTAAGCGAAAAAATTTGCAAATTTACGAAAACATGTTCAGCGAAATCGCAGTTAAAATTCAACGGTGGGAAAAAAAGTCCAGTGGTTTTTGGTAACTTTTTATCGTGTGCCAACTGTAAAGTACGTGGTAAAGTATAATTTTGTAGAGTTTAAAACAAATCATACAGCATCGAAAACGTTTTTCCTTTTCAAAGACAAATATAAAGCAACGTAACAATTTTTTCTTTCCAAAGACAAATCATACAGCAACAAAAACAGTTTTCCTTTTCAAAAAATCATACAGCTACAAAGCAATTTTTCCTTTTCGAAGACAAATTACACAGTAACGAAGCATTTTTTTTCCTTTCCTAAGACAAATCATACAGCAACGAAACATTATTTCCTTTTCAAAGACATATCACTTTACAGACTGCACTACACCATGTTTTCGCTTCCGCATGATTTGTCTTTGGAAAGGAAAAACGTTTTCGTTGCTGTATGATTAGTCTTTGAAAAGGAAAAATTGTTTCGTTGCGGTGTGATTTGTCTATGGAAACAAAAAATGCTTTCATTTCTGTGTGATTTGTTTTTGGAAAGAAAAAATTGCTTCGTTGCTTTATATTTGCCTTTGGAAGGGAAAAATTGTTTCGTTACTGTAAGATTTGTCTTCAGAAAGGAAAACTGTTTTCCTTGCTGCATGATTTATCTTGGGAAAGGAAATATTGCTTCGTTGCTGTATGATTTGTCTTTGGAAAGGAAAAACGATTTCGTTGCTGTATCTATTATCCTAAACTCTGCAAAATTGTACTTTACAGTTGGCACCCCATAACTTTTCCAAATTTGTCAAAGTTTTTGGCAAAACTTTCAACCAGCTGTTTAATGTGTGGGAGAAAGTATGATTTGTGCGCCTTAGTTGTGGTAACCTAGCTAACATCCCACTATTTTATAATAGTCGTATCATTCGCGCTCTAAATGGCATAGGCTTAAATCTTATTAAAGCGCACTGTTAACCTGATATTGTGAAACGCTTACGAATGACTCTCACAAACGTCGAAGAGTTTGATGGATTACATTTAACTTAATTTACCAAACTGAAATAGCCAAGTCTGGTGTCGCTTCCGATTTGTAAATGGTAGGCTGTTCGTATGTGAACTTCACAGCTGTAATGATCAAGTAAATTATTACGTCATCAAAGCGCAACGTCCGTTTCACCCCCCACAAAATTTTGAAAGCTCGGGGGCTACACCCTTATGATTGTTGTTTAAGACTTCTTTTTGGAAATCTTTAACGCGCAGTCAACTACAGTGCCTGCTGCGAAAGACGTAGCAAAGTAAACAAGAAACAACTCGTAGCCAGAGTATTATCGGAATAAAAAAATAATGATCATTCGCGACTAAGATGATGGCTCAGAACAGTGATCTTCAACCAGTTGGCCATCGTCTAATACTGGGCCAGTATTTAGCCTACACCCGTGTGAAATTTCAAAAAGTTTTGTAGACGATTCGATTTATTATTGTATTTGATCTCGCTCCTAATATTTGGTAAATTTATCTTGTTGGTGGTACAGCATTTTAACATAGCTTTGAAAAAAATTGTTTGAGCCATGAGCTTTTCGTGACGCTCTCATCAGTGGCAATATCGCGTCAAAAGGAAAGATCTAGAGTGAGTAAGTGTTTTATGTGGTTAATTTGAACATTTGGCAATCAAGACAAGCCCATAATAGCGCTAGTATTGTAAAGCGCGCCAAAGAAAGATTTCGCAATAACGAAATGCTAAAGAAAGCGCAGCAGTAGACCAAATGCCGGAATTATCGAAAGAGTTTGAGAGTGTAAACAAACTTTTTCTGTCTGCATAAGACCGGGCGCCGGGTCTTGATATAAGCAGCCTCTAAAAAATAAAGATGGAAAGAGCTGCGTGCTGCGGCGAGGATGGAAAACCTTTTGTTATCGTAGTTCAATGCACATTGATCATTTTCTAAAAGATGTTGACCAAGATGCTGTTCAGCATCTTTTAGTTAATGACCAAGATACATCCCTGATTTTGAGAAAAATTTATAACCAGGCCACAGGTTTCTATTTAGTTTGAAAATGAGCCACATGTCAAAAACGGTTAAGAAACACTGACCTAAACAAAGAGTAACATTACAAACGGAAAAAATATGGCTGAGGCCAACTAAAAGTTGCTGTTACACACGAATCGATGTTATAGGCAAACTTAAATGCTTACAAAAAAGTAGGAATTCTACAAGAACTGAGGGAAAAGCCAAGTTATTTTAGGCACATTGATGCTATAAATGAAGTTGTTTATAGAGATGAATTCTACAAAAAAGCGTGAAAACGGCAAATGCATATCTGTCGATCGCTGTTGCGTCACCGTCTCGTGATGTTTACATGAGACGTTCAACGGCCCTGAGGAAAACTTTGAAGAACACGTAAACTGAATCTGAATAAATGACATTAAATCTTCTATTAGCAAAGCCTGCACACTGAATAAATGCCAGTGCCGGTATTTAAAACATCCATTTTTACATCTTCAAAACAAACTACTTAGATCGGTGTAACGACTCGCTCATCAATATTAGCAAAGTTTTGTCTGGCCGGTTTTCTAGATTTGCTGAAAATTTGGCGCTTACGTCGGCGTTTACGCAATTAATAAAATCTCAAGAGGGAACACTGACGAAATGTAGATACAAATTTACCTGCAGACAATGTTAGGACCTGGGCAAGTTTTTTTAGAGTTTTAAGGAGTTTTTCAGACATTCAAAATCTACATGGCAAGCTGTTTTTAAATGTTTGCATGAATTTTACGAAGCAATTTTTTTTAATGCACGGTTTTGCTGCAACTTTTGCCTAACGCTGCTCAAAAGGAAAAGTTTGATAAAAACAAAATTGGCACGACTGCTTTAGGGGTCTATTCAACGTGTTTAGCGTGAACTAGTGCAGTTTTCTATGCTACATACTGTTACCAAGCAACCTTATTCCTTACGAGAAAATTAAGAGAAAGAGAAACTCCAGCGAGTAACATAAACAGTTGAAAAAAATCGTCATCTTTTGCCACATGATATATTGAAAAATTTGGCACTGCTTGTGAATGAATCACATGCGACTGAAGCAGTGTGGTTTAAAACGTTTCTGAATGCGTGTTCTTTTGTTACAACTTTCTTCGTGATTCTCAGCAACAAAAAGTTGCCCAAGTAATGATATAATCTGCAACAAACCGAGCAAGACAATATGATTAGTATAAAAAGAGGTATTATCTTCAAGCACGAAAAAAATTCAAATTTCCAAAAAATCGTCCAGCAGATTGGCAGTTTAAGTCAATAGTAGGAAATCAAAACCGAAATGGTTTTCGGAAAACAGCGTTTTCTTAGTTTCTACAGAATTTTAACTTGGCGTTGTCATAATGCATGAAAATTAAATAATAGAAATATGCTCAAATGAGAAATAGAGAAGAAATTAAATTTAAAGAGAATCTCAACCACTGTATATGCGCTGTAGATTTGACGAAAGGAACAAACTTATATCCAAATGCTGTCAAAGAAAAGCCAGAATATGACGGTGTCACGTCAAATTACTACTTATTTCAAATAACTCCTGTGGAAAAAAATCATGTGGGATATTTTTCTATATCAGGGGTCAGAGTTGAAAACCTACAGACAAATTTTATAAATAAATATTTAAATTCTAATAATTTTTGCTGACACCACAACTTAAAATAAGAATCAAAGACTCAGGGTTTTGCAGATTTAAATGAGAATTTTGTGTTAAATTTGTAAACCAAGCCAAATATATCAAATAAATATTTCTCAAACTGGGAAAGAAGAAAAGTTTTTTAGTTTTGATTTAAAGTTTTAAGACGTCTGAGAACTCTTCCTGGACTCGTTAACTAAATGAGGATAAATGACATTACGTCATTTATTATATTAGCCTATATAACAAATAAATGACGGTATCAGAAATTATTTTATTTTCAACTTAATAAAATTTTTTTAAAGCTAGTGTGACGCTTTGTGGAGAAAATTTCACGAAATTTTATGTAGCATTTCACCTTTTGGACAGCAGCTTTTGTAAATCACTAAATTATAAACATCGAGATTTACAAAACTATGGAAATTGATACCAAAATATTAAATAACTGGATCAGGAGTAAAAAGAAATTTATCATTAAATAATGTAGAATCAATTTATGAAAATTTAAAAACTATGCACTGAAGTAGTACAAAAATCGCAGCAGTAAAAAATTTATTGCAGTCAATAAACAACAAAAATGCATCCATCCAGTTGAATAATATTCAATAAAATTGAGTTAGGCTTCCTCAATATGTAATAACCAAGTTGGATTTAAAATTAGTCATTCGATTTCCGCAAATTTCCCTACTTCAGTGATTTGCGTAATTCACTTCATTTTACATTTGTATTTCCATAAAACCGCATTCTGTATTCTACAGTTACCCACTATGAATCATAAAAAAAAATCGATTTTTTACGTAGTTAAGTGCATTTTCAGTGATGGTCACAAGATTATGCTAAAGTAACTATTTCATGGATTTACAGCAGTGTTGAAATGGACTGTTAGCAAACTTCGTCGGCACTCTAATCTTGGAACACACCTTTGACTAAATGCATTCTTGTTTAGAAAGCTCACAACAGAACTGTTTAAAAATAATAGTAAAAGCTCTGATTGATCAGAAGGTGCATGATATGATGCTAAGATATAATTGCACTGGAAGAATCTTGCACACACGAGAGAGAAGGAGAGAGCAAAAAGTGATGGCTACCACATATCGCATCACCTGCTGATCAACAGAATCAGCACTACTGCCACACCGTCAAAACGTATATTGCTCTACTACCAGCCTCTTTTACCAGCAGATGCTGTATATATATGTATAAATACAGGGTGTCCCAAAAAAATGTATACACAGTATATCCACCTGTCACAAAAATTTATAATGCACCAGCAAGAATAGTTTTGAGATGTCGAGTTTTACTTTTAGAAAGATGGTGCACCTCCCCCTTTCATCGAGATGTGAGAACTTATCTGCATAAAAATATGAAAACACATGGTTTGAAAGAAGAGGTACAGTTAGATATATTCACCTAGTTCACCAGATTTGACACCCGTAAATTTCTTTGTGTGAGGGTTTCTATAAGAAAGTTTGCCGCAGGGAACCTGAAACGATTGCTAAAATGAGAGTGGCAATTGAAAAAGAATGTGCTCAAATGCCACAAAAAATGCTGCTGGATGTTTTTAGGTCCATTTCTTCAAGACATAAAAAACGTATTGAACAATACAGTAACCAGTTTGAGGACTTATGTAAACTTGTCAATTTTTGAACATTCTGAAATTTCCCCAAGTGTTTTTCATATTAAAAGTTGATTTGAAATGCTTTTGTATATTTTTTCTCACTAATTCTTTAAATGTGTATTCTTTCTCTTGTATCAATCTATTTACAAGTCAAAATCAATAACTTGTTTAAGTTATAACGATTCAAAGAGTGTATACATTTTTTTGGGACACCCTGTATATATATATATGTATATATATGCTGTTGGCTAAACAAACTTACTAATGTAAGAAAAAATAAAAACACCATTGAATAAAAGCTACAAAAAAACAATTATAAAATAGAAGTAGAAGTGGCTCTTATTCCAAATAAATAATGTACAAAATATTTGCAAAATGAAGGAGTTATTTTATATTGTTTTGTATTTGGACAAACGTGCATGTTGGCAACAGTTTGGTGGCTGAAGCACATATGCTGTCTTGGAGATACAAAAACTGCAAAACCTCTTGTATTTACTTTTCTGATCTGAAAAAGTGGTCAATACCCTATAACCATATCCACTGTAACACCATAAAGCACTCTTCACTGAATTCTAAAAGTCTAAAAGATGCAAGTAGCACTAATTTTGCTACCTATGGCGATGAAACACAAACAATTTACATCTAGGCATGATGATAACAATGATTTAAAAATGTAACAATAAATCAACCAGCACAGTATGATTAGTAATGCTAAAGTTTTGATTCAATTAAAAGCCAACAGTTGTGGCAAATATTATCACTCATTACTCAGAAAACAAATATATGCTTTCCATAAAAAAATCAGACGATTTCATAGCACTAAATACTGGTAATGTATGTTTAATATTTCTTAAAATAATACCATCAGTGCAAGCTCTGCAGTAACTGCTTAATCAACTACCTTGATATTACTGCTGCTACGTACTTGACTGTAGCCCAAAGCACAATCAGGAGGAAACTAATATAAGGAACTGCAGATTTACAGAAATTAATACTAAAGTATGGAATCAAAAAATCACAAAAATTCATACTAAAATATAGAATAACAGAGTTGCAAAAATACAGATTTCATAATACAATTTGAATTAGTGAATTATGGAATCCCAGAAATATGGAAAAATATAGTATTTAATAACTGAGATGATATTTAGACTAGTGATTTAATTTTTGTATATCAGTGTTTTTTTGAGATTTCTGTGATTTAGTTGGCGTTTTTTGTATTTCTGTATATCTTCATTTTTACATTGTAGTGTTGCCTTAACCAAGTAATTAAGTTTGACTTACACAAGGCATTTTTAAAAATTAGCTAGACACCAAAGTTGGTTCACTCAAAATTAGGTTCATAGCTAAACTCTATAACTTTCATGTGCCCATCAAATTGTCATCCTACAAAGAAAATTTCTGAATCTGTGAATAGTAAAGACAACCATTATACTCTAAACAGAGCCAGTCTTTCTCCTCTATCTGCTAGAGATTACCTAGTAACACTGATATGACTTAATGGTATACAGGCACGCAAGTAGAAAATAGCACTGAACTGATATTTCATATTGGTTCATGTCAGTTCTAACTCTATTTTATGACCTCACAATACACGGAAGTTTGAAAATCCTCAGAAAGTGCCCAACAGAAGTGAATACAATTAAAATGTAGAAATTTTACGAAATTGCAAATAAGCATTACAGTTTCAAGTGGGTCAGTCTGTGGAATTTCCACATTTTAGTAGTATCCAACAACTTAATATAGCAGGCTAGGAAGGGAGTCTTTTAATCAGACAATCAGTTTATTTTGTCAAATGAACTTGAAAACAGTCTTCCTAAAAGTAGCCATTTAATTTTTTCTCACAAGCCTGACACCAATTCAAGCAGTGTATCATAGCAAAAACAAGCAATGGGTCTTGATTTACGGCAAAAATTATTCCAATGCATAAGAGCATTACCTTTTCTTAAAATCTAGGCAGTGGCTATTTCGCCGTCGACGGCAATTTGCCCTTGGAATCTATTTTGCCGTGATCATTCACGTGTGTTTATATAGCCAAATTTGCTATAATAACACTAGTGACACTGTGGTGTAGTGGATAGAGCGCTGGTCTTGAGATACCATGGTTGCGGGTTCGAATCTCAGCTGGCCAGGGCTTTAAAAGAAAGGCAGTGTACACTGAAGGGGCAGTGTACACTGGAAGGGAATGTACAGGGTGGGGGATAGAGACCTGGGGGTGCAAAATTTTTTTTTTGGTTTTTAAAATTGACCAATCAGAGACGACCAAAAGTCACATGTTTAGTACGTCATTAAGATTGACCAATCACAAATAACTCACGGCAAAATAGTCTCTGAGGGCAAATTACCGTCGACGGCAAAATAGCCACTGCCTAAAATCTACCATAAAAATATTCATACAAACTAAAAACAACACTAAATGTAAGTGCTAACCATGCAATTGAGCAATATTAATTATCTGGGTTAATTTAAGCTAATTATTTCCATATTTCTAAAATTTTCATTAGTAAGTGGCATTTTCTCCATTTTTCCATAATGACATAATTTTCTACACTTTAGTGATGTCCTTATGAGTAAGTGACATGACCAATTGAACATGTTGCATTACACTTTTTGATACGGTACTCAGTATGGTACACATGTACCTGTCAATACCTCTGTACCAAAACATATGACAAGGCCCAAAGTTGTGTGGCTTAGTTAGCTGATATTGGATTGCAATGGAACATAAAAAAATGCCTCCACTAACCCAACATTACTCTGCCCAGTACAGTTGGTCTTTCTAAAGTTAATAAGACAAGAAAAAGCAATGGAACATAAAAAAAAAATGCCTCCACTAACCCAACATTACTCTGCCCAGTACAGTTGGTCTTTCTAAAGTTAATAAGACAAGAAAAAGCATCATACGTTTCTAACATTTATAATCATATCTTGACACTACCGAACACTGCGCTGAGCGGTCTAATCAATTGCTATTAGAATGTTCACTTATTTAATCAACTCAAAAATTGTCACACACTTGAACTCAGACTCGCTAATTGCTTTCCCCTATGGCATGACATACGAAACAACCCGACTAAACTGTTAGTGCAGCGATTGCGACGTAATTTGATGGTGATTCAGGAGTCGCAGCTGCAAAAAAAAGAGAAAAAGTCTTGTCTTTTTCCACTTCACTAAAGCAAGCGCCATTAAAAAAAGCGACAACCAGGAAGCAAGACTTTCGCTTTAAAGAAATTTTCTTTTTTTTTTTTGTATTTGTTCATATTTATCCTCCATTCACGAGAAAGCGAATTGTATCGCTATTTTTGGACTAGACGTCCGCACTCGCTTGGGAGTTGCCATTGTTGAGGTGTCTGGGCCACCTGTCTTCCACATAAAGGCGGAGGCGTCCCGTTAAGTTCCTTGCCCAAGAACACAACAAGCGAACTTGCCGGCTTGTTCTCTACAACCTCCCATAAATGCCGAGCGCCAAGCAGGGAAGCTGTGGATACCATTTTTTAAAGTCTTTTGGTATGACTCAACAAGGGGAATGAACCCCTAGTCTACCGACTGCGAAGCGGACGCTCTAACCACTGCACCACCGCGCCGGTAAAATTTTCCTGGAATATGACCCTAGAATCAATGAAAGAGAAAATTTTGGAGGAGATGATCAAAATGAGGAAATTAAGAGAAAATAAAAAACAGGCCACAAAATATATATACAAAATTAGATTACCGGTAGTTCAAAAAATAAAAATTATTTCACGTGACGCTCAAACACAGGAATTATGGAAAGTAAAAGCTCTTTATATTTAAATATTCTTACAATTTTCAAAAAGAATGAGCTTTACTGGTTTACCAAAAATTTTAGCTCATTTTTCATGTCTAGCAAGATAGCGTTGAACTAGTTTGTTATTTTGAGAACTTGGCGTTATTTATTGATTTAGACTGAGCCAAGTCTACTGAAAAGTGCATAGGCTATGCAGGTTGGGCACCTTACCTTAACTGCTTAACAACGAATGTTGTCAGCGCATAATGGCTGCAGAAATCTTTGGCTAAAATAGCTGTACATTTCAAATATGCATACCACGCAGCGTGCTTGAATTCTTGTTTACTTTCTAAATATTTCATTTTTAACTTTTACACTGCGCTAAGTTGCTTTACTTTTTTCTCATGGCAGTGCTTTCGTGAGTTTAGTTGTGAATGCTACCAGTATATATTGTAGATACCTTTTGTAGCATAAATACCCTGCAAGTTTTTGTTTTAAAATTGCCACAAATAACCCACATTTTTATGGCTTTTTTGGCGACAAGTGTGAAAGGAAATTGGGAAGAAACTTGTTTTTAAAATGAAGAAATATTTTTCTGGCGTACCGGTAAAGAAAATAGGAACATTTTTTGTGAAAGCACTGATTGAAAAAATTACAAATGACATCAGGCATTTGGCGTGAAAGAAACTGGCTGACCAAAACTGTAACCTGTGCTGAAAACGTATGGCGCGAATATCAACTTTTGTGGCTATTTTGAAGATTTATATAAAATTGGTTAAATGTTGAAGTAAATTAATGCTGTTTTGTCACTCGGCAGTGTTGCCAGATTTTCTTTAAGTTTGTAGCCCAAATGGTATGTTTAACTAGCCCAAAAGTAGCCCAAAGCTCACTTGTTGAAAAAAAGCTCAAAATTTGCCCAGTTTCGCAAAGTTGGTCTACCCAGGGCCGTTGAGAAGACAGTCCAAGCCCGGTATGAACACAGTGATTGGATTTCCATCAATATGCTTACCCAAGTTAGCCAGTGCTTTTGTTTGATTTCCAAAGAGCAGAGGTCATCGCTGCTACTGTGGTTGTACTGCCCCACGGTTTAGGTAACTTTGCCATTTGCTTGACGTTGAACTCAAAGAAAAGGTCATCACCTCCCGATCGGTGTCGATTTTATCTGGCGGTTCAGGTAACTTCAACCACTTACTAAGGATTTCATGTCAACTAAAGAAATTCTCGGACTGTGTTGCGAAAGTGCTTCAGCGACAATAGGAACCTCCATATAAGGCACTTTTGTATCTTTATACTTTTTTATACTTTCAATCTTATTGTCACTTCATAAACTAGCCCAAAATAGCACAACTGCATGGCATAAACCAGCCCGAAAATCCGCAAGCCAAGTGCTAAATTTTTTCCGCAACCCTAATCCAAATTAACCCAATTCCGCGGGAAACCGTGAAACTAGCAACACTGTTATTCGGAAACAAAAATATTTAATAAAAAGCGATTTGGTTGAGATCAGGCATTTCAGTTGGCTAGTCCAAACCTAGCACTCTATAGCAATTTGCCGAAAAAATTGGCTTTAGGAATAGTGTAATCTAAATTTCCTTTATTCGTCTATAAAAATGACACCATACTATTTAGATACCAGTAGGTGATTTAGCAAAATTGAACACTACCTAATCGTTGCGACTGGTACCTTACCACTCATATCTTTTTTTATTAAGCTACACTTTGCATGGTCCAGAAGCCTAGGCAACAGCCCTAAAGAAATTGTTTGAGGAATGACTAAGGTCATAAAATTACATCTGATATATTAATGCAACTGGCCTACAAGCATTTTTGTTGAAACATTTTAAAGGACTATTAATTTTGCTCATCAATATCAAATGCAGCACATGATAAATTGTAGAGTAGTCTGCTTTGCCTTCTAGGCTGCAGTGAAATATAGGTTTACAATTTTTCAATAAAATTTTACTATTTAATATGTTGTAGAAGCCGAACATCACAATTAATGTAAACTCGAAAAGTGGAAGCTGTTAAATAGAGCCACCTAGAAATCAGCCACACTGGCTCTAATAGCAGCTGGCTCAATGACCTGGCAGACTTCCATAAAGCCATAAAATGTCCCACTTTGCACTGTTTTAGGACTGTCCAAAACGCGTCTTTTACATGTAGGGGAAGATGGGGCACATTGGGACAGTGGGCAAAGTGAGGCAAACCGTTTTATAGAAAAAGTAGGCAACTCTGAAAGGTCACCGTTTGCTGATTGTTTAGTCTGCAAACAGCCGATACACTTTTGCATTCATTTTGCTTTTTGAAGCACATGGCTGCTAGTTGTGGGAGAAAAGAAGTTTTTAGAGGTAAAAAGCTTATTTTTTGTGATGCATGTTGAATACATTTTTGTAGAGATTAAAGTAGCGTTTGTATCTGAAAGATATACTACAGTTAGCCAAAACATTCAAATTTTTTATGTACATTCAATATACAGGGTGGGCCGTAAATAACGCACCAAAGATTTAAAATAAATTGTGATGTGAAATAATGTAAATATCTTTTCCTTGGGTATCTGTTAAATTTAATTTCAATATCAGTTACTATAACTGTTAAATTTAATTTCAATCAAAGTTTTTTAGTTATGATTTGCCTTTTAAAAAATTTATATCATTTTTAGGGTATGCACTTAACATACCCGTTAATGTCTGGTGGCGATGGCGCCACTAATCGATCTGTTGCTAAGAAGTTTAATCGGATTTATCTTGCTAAGAAGTTTTGTTTTAATAAAAACGTTTGTTATTATTATCTGAAATGTTTTATATGCTTTGGTGCGTTATTTATGGCCCAAAACGTTTGTTATTATTATCTGAATTGTTTTATATGCTTTGGTGCGTTATTTATGGCCCACCCTGTATTTTGCCGCATTGCAGTTGGATGCCGGGTTTGACGCTACTGCAAAACCCAAAAGAATGATGGCAAGTTCAGGAAAGGGAACAGTGGGACAAAAATTTTGGGGCTCAGTGGGACATAGTTGTTGTAGGCCTATTATTATCATCTACGGTGGTTGTTATCTCACTAACATTTCAACGGCCAGTTAGGGAAAATAAATACTAGCGTGCTGAGCTTTTTAAGTGGTATTTATACCAACTGTTAGTTAAAGATTTGGCTTCAGTAAAACATTGTGATATAAAAGTCATCTTACCCGTGCCCAATCAATGCGGATCAACTATAAGACAAAGATCATCATTAACTTTGCTTACGACTTTTTGTTGCCTAATATCGGCTAAACTAAAACAATTCCAGAAGCTTCTCCTACTCTGCCCCAATAATTGTCCCACAGTACCACCACCTGGGGTACAGTGAGACAAAAAATTTACACTTTTTTAGTTCGTTTTATTCACAACCAAGTATCAATTGCCAAACTATCACCAAGCTGCATGTATACACTACGTATTCTTCAACCTAGTTATATTCTTCACCATTGAGTGTGTTTTTGCACATCAAGTGTTTATTGTTCGTTGACTTTAAATAAAAACGCAATCACCAAAAATAACTTTTTTGTCCTAACGTGCCCCACCTTCGCCTTCTGTATGTATTGCATTATAATATGTTGCATCACCAAATGTGCAGTAGCCTGTTGCATAAAAATACATCTATTGTGCGTTTGATGGGGTAAATACTGGTAATCTTTGATTGTTTTACTTCGATCTTTGTGGCAATGTCGACAGCGCGATGTAGTTGCGATTGAACTGCCCATTGGTCAATATTTCTCAAAGTGAAATCAATTTTTCCAAAAAATTCTAATTAAAGTACGAATAAAGCCGGCTGAACGACATGATTTTTTGTAACTTTTTTCTCCAAATTAACCTGCAATTGACTCTAATAAGCGGATTGGAGGCTCTAATGAGTGGCCAGCTTAAACATAAAAGCAATGCGATTGAAACCATTCTGGGCAAAATGGCAGTAGTTTGGGGCTGGCTCTATTAATCGTGGCTCTATTGAGTGGCTTCCAATGTATTTCCAATTATGGCAATTATTCAAATATATGAACCCCAACCAGAAGATGCCTTCAACTAAACTTACATGTTAAGCCATAAAACTAGACTACCAACCTGCAACAAGTCAGTCCTAACACTTTTTATCCTTACTTTGACTTCAGATTCATTCTACAACATCAGCAAAAAAAGCATATTGAGCGTTCATTTAAAAGCTGTCTATTTTATTTGCACTAAACGATATCACCTCTAAGCAGTTCAATGCAAAAGTCATGAAAGTGGTCAGCCACTTTTTTTAAAAGTAAATTTCAATGATATTTGATTGCGTAAATGAAAGCTTTCAAATAGATCTAGCTAATTTACCAATTAAAGGTCATTACTGCTACTATTGCTAAAGTCCAAAATTTTAGTGCCTTTGATACATAATGCCACAATTCATACTTTGGAAAATTGTTTCAAAAACACACCTGCTGTGGTTTTATTATAAGTATGTATTGCCTTGACACCTTGTATATTTGACGTATGCACGAACTCGTTGCTAGAAAATAGGTCCAAAGGAACGTAAAACTGGTTTTTGATTCTGCTGTCATTTACTTGTTTGTCATAAGCAAAAGTGGTCAGTAACAAAGCAGTTCTATTTAAGTACGCTTTTCGGTAACGAGCTACAGTCATTTGCGAAAGTATCGAACCACGAGCAATTTTTTAGAAAACACCATTTTATGAAAGCCGAACATCAATTTAATGTTTTCAAGTTGTACCAAATCATTCAAAAATATATAAAGGACATCACAAACTATACAAAACAGTCACAGAAAAAGAATTTTAGTATTTTGTGTGACCTCCGGCCATGCACTTATATGCAGTGGTGGGCACGGTACAAAATAAAAATACCGCGGTACCGGTACTGGCTCTAAAAAGTAACGCGGTACCGGTACTCAGTACCTTTTTTAAAAGTGCCACGGCACCAGTGCGGTACTCGGCGCGGTACTTTTAAGAAAGTTGTAGAATCAATATCCAACACTTACATAATTCCGATTGTCTTTTGAATCACCACATAAATAGTTGAAAAAATTTTGTAGTTTTTATCTACATACTAAAAAAGAAATAATAACACAGCCACCGTGATTCTAAATGTTTGCTTTTAAATAAAGGGGAATTTTAAAATGGATATCACTTAACCCCATTCTTTTGAGCTTTAGAATGTCTTTTCCAATCGAAACACTTTTTCAACTGCAGCACTTGAGGGTACGGCAGTGTTCATTTTTACAAAAACTCGTTTTAATGCTTCATGTGTAAAGCAAGAAGCATTGACATGTCTCTGAAGACTAGCGTCAAGAAATCCTTTCACAAATTTAGCTGCGCTCAGTTTTCCGTCTTTTGATTGTTTAAACAAAAAAATTTTCTTGCTTCGCTGCCTCTTCTGTTTTGTGGTTCCTGCTGGTAGAACGTATACCTTCCTCATTTAGTAAAGATTCAACCAAGCCGATCATCTTGGTCTTTATTTTTTTGCGAGTGGATTCAGAAGTAAACTGATAAAATTAGTTATCTACATCCGACATTAACGAGCATCGTAAAGGCGGGTGCAATACCATTGCCACTTTATATTCAGCATTAATCAATATCTTATCAAATCTTTCTTGCACAGATTCAATCCAAACCGTTCCTAACGGCAAGCAAACCGCAACATCATTGTTTGTTTGAAGTTCACGCATTTTTTTTACAGTTATGAAGAATGTGGGCCAAAGAATTCCCGTGTACGCATATTCTTCACTTTGCAGCTTATCCAAAGCTGTGCAGATAGCGCGAATTACCCGGTGATAGTCTTTGAAAAATGCTATATTATTGTCAGTGAAGAGCGGCAAAGTCAAAATAGTACAAGTTCGGTTAAAAGCTTTTAAATTATCTCGATTATCGAAAATAGCGATCAATCGTCATACTGCTTCATAAACAAAATTCTATTGGGTTACAGTTGGAACTTGAAGCAGAAAACCAATGTTATCCTTTGTGACATCCGACGCCTTGCTGCTCCTGGACTGTTTATTCCACATCTTTTGGGCCTTTACAGACGCCGAACGATAATACTTTTTGTAAGTAGCACATTTGTTCAGAGTCTTGCCAGCATCAGTAGTCGTCTCAAGATTAAGAGTGTGTGATGCACAACGCATATGTTTTGGCAAAAATACTCCAACACCTTACTCATCATTATCTCCTTCAAGAATAGGTGGCAGTCGTACTGGTCGTATCGTGTCTTCGTCAACATTACCGCCAGAACAACCCGATCTCTCTTCATCAGAGCTTTCTTCTTCAACAGTTTCAGCCGTCTCGCCATAAACATTAAATGCCGTAGCAAAATTGGAGCCATTATCAGTTGTTGCGTGTACAATTTTGTTTTCAATTCCAAAATCCCAATTTATTGCTTCAAGCTCTTTGGCCAACACTTCATAAGTATGTGTTTCTTTTAAACGTTTGCAACTTAACATGCCCTTTTTTGTTTCAGTTGAATCTTCATCGATATCTAATGATAAGCAATGCCGCCATTTTTTCCCAAATCGACACGCTATGACGTCACTTGCATTTTGCGAGTGACTTTGAGCGTTGTGAAAAAGACCGCAAGAAGGCATTCATCAACGATTCAAGGCAATATAAAACGGATTTAATCTTAAGCAGATGCGGAGTGGAGAGATCAAATTGCTAAAAAAGTACCGGGTAAAATGCAGTAAAAAGTACTGTGGTACAGGAAAACGGTACAAATTTTAAAAAGTACTGCGGTACCAGTATTCAAAAAGTACGCGGTACAATTGTACTCGGTACTGCCCACCTCTGCTTTTATGACGGCTTGTAGTCGACGAGGCATATACTAGCTATTAGTGACATGCAATATTGAGTCGAGATTTTCTTCAACCCTACTTCTTTGATTGTATTGATTAGTGTTTTTCCATTTAATGGCTGTTTCTCTAATACTAAATTTTTCATTTTCGCTAACAAATTTTCAATGGGATGTAAACTTGGACTATTGCCAGTCCAATCCAGCGTCATCACGTGATTCACCTCAAAGAATTTCTTAACAATTTTGTATCGGTGGCAGGGTGCACCGTCATGCATAAAAACAGTGGTGTTGTGTACTGCCATATGCAATAAGAGCTTATTTTTCACGCATTTAGGTCCATTCATGGCGGTACCAGGTGTCAAAAAATGCAATCCCTCTGTTCCATTTTTGCTTATGGCACCCCATACTATCTTGCTGGGAGGGTGTTTTATGGTCGCAGTGATGTATTTTTGATCAAATCTCTTTTCTACAAGTCCGTGAACATGCTTATGCCAGGCAACAAATTATTGGAAGGTGGATTCATCAATGAACAAGACCTTGTCCCAGTCATTACCAGTCCAGTAGAGATACTTTCTGGCAAATTCCATTCCCTTCTTTTTCATTGTGGGTGTTAACTCTGGTTTTTTTGCAAGCTTGGTAGATTTTAATCCAAATTCTTTGCTTAGTTGGCGACAAATGGTGCTAACACTAATATCAGTCCTTTTTCTAAGAAGATTTGCACGCACTTTTTTCATAGGAGCTTGTGGGAGAACGGGCTACAATCCTCTTCATGGTATTACATCTCGGGAAGTTGTTTTGCGTGACTTACCACTTCTTTTTTATTTTCCAGAATTAAGGTAACCCCTTTCGAGAGTCTTCTTAAAATAATGTGAGCTCCTGGCAATGTATTTGGGGGAGAGTTCTCTTTTTCAACCATACCGCAGCGGTTTTGATCTTTGTTTTGATGTTCTAGATTAAGTATGTTAAGTTTTTTAGTGTTAAGTATTGTAATGACTTCATACAATAGCGCACGTTTATTTGTGTACCTGATTTGATTTCTTTGGTTTGCGCGCTGAGCACGTAATTGAGCGCACTGATTTTGCTTTAAGCATTTTGCGCATTAGTTTAATTACAGTCAACTTCGGATATAAGAGACACGCCGGGACCAGCTTAATCAAAAGCAACATGCCTACGATACGATTTATCGCATTTGCTTCGAAAAAAGTTTACCTTCTATTAGTGTTTAGGGCCAGAGTAAATGATGACCAAAAACATGCGCCAACTTTTGAAATTCTTCGGTAGTATGACAGAAAGAAAAACACTTGGCGTTAGTTTTCATACTTTGCAAATTATTTGCGATTTAGTAGGGGATTAATGTATCTTCTGTCATTTTTGAGAAAAGTAGCAAGTCCATGTGTGCAATAAGAACTATCTATTTAAATGTTAACTCATGGCAACATTAGACTGCGAGATGCATTACTGAATTGTTTTTTCCGTAATTTATTTCTCTGTTATCTGGTTGTTATTCAGCTATTTCCATGAAAATATTTGGCAGCATTAACAAAAAACTAGATTTGAGATCTTAAAGTCTCCAGTGGATTATTTTAGATACTTTATTGATCAACAAATTTTGGAAGTAATTGTGCAGCAATTAAATCTCTATGTTGTACAAAGCAATCTCCATAAGCCACTGCTGCTTAATGTGATGGAATTAGAACAGTTTTTGGAAACAGTGCTATACATGGCATGCGCTTCTTTGCCAAACAGCAAATTTCACTGAAGTAAAGTTTACCAAAATATCAATGTGGCTGATATTATGTCCCGTGACAGATGGAAGTTAATCAAAAGAAACATTTACTTCAACGACAATTCACTTCGGCCAATCAGAGATGATGAAAATTTTGACAGAAGGTTTAAAATTAGACTCCTTGTTGAGCATTAGCAAAAAAAGACGCAGCGTGCCCGCAAAAGTGAATATCTTTGTGTGGATAAGCACATTGCTCCATACAAAGGCAACCTCATTTGCAAGCAACACATTTAAAAAAAAAAACAAAAAGCGGGGTGCAAAATCTTCGTTCTCACTGACGATAAAGGAATTGTTTGCAAGTATTGCGGCAAAATCCGTCCTGTTAAAGGATTTTCAGATATTGGTGCAAGTGGCATCATTGTACTGAAATTGGCCAACATTGTGCCTCCAATGAAAACTAGCAAATATTTTTTTGGATAACTGCTTTACCAGAGTTGGTTTAATGTGGGAGTTGCAAAAGGTTGGAATACAATCCTTAGGAAGAGTGCTCCCAAACAAAATTCCTCACATCAGCTTGCTTTCTGAAGGACAAATTAAAAAGAAAGGGTTGTGTTAGAGAGCACTCAACTTTGATATTTAAACAGAGAGAGGGGGTTGTCAAGCATTTGGCAAACGTTGCGTGATGTTCCTCACAATTTGCGCTTCCGTTTTGCCTTAAGTAAAGAAGCAACAATATGACAGCAAGGAAAGAAAAAAAGATTCCCATCCAAGTCCCAGCAATTGTCGACTAGTATAACTCACACATGAGAGATGTAGAGAAACTAGATCACATAGTTTCCCTTTAGTAAAGTTGAAAGACAGATGTTGCTTTCAGTTAACAACTCTCAATTCACCCACGAAACGGTGTAAACACCTATAGACATAACTAATTCATAAAAACACTATACTCAAAATCGAAATACCGCCAAAAAAATTTTTTAGCTGCTAAATTCATAATTAAGTCATTCAAGGATTGAGATGCAAAGAAAGTGGACTCTAAAAGAACGTGCCCGGGTAGCATCATGTAACGAAGTTTGGAAATCTGTTATTCAAGTGCAAAGGTAGTGGAGGACTATTAACGGAATACATGCTCAGATCGATCCAAAAACAATCATGAACTGTCACACGAAACTGATGACAAGAGGTTCTGTAATGGATGTTCAAAGAAGCGGTTGCCCCTCCAATTCCAGTGATCGGCAGATAGTGAGAACAGTTCAAGAAATGTTCACTCAGAGCCCAAAGAAGTCCATTCGATAAGCAGCAAGGAAAAGTGGCCGCTCTTTTCACTATGTGCGAACTGTAGGCTACTCAAGAAGGAGGCTAAATGGCATCACTGTCAAGCGCTCACTGCCGAAGACTGTGACATTCGTATGGAGTTTGCAGAAATGATATTAGCTGGGTATAAAGATTGGTCAACTCTTTTTAAAAATATTCTTTGGATTGATAAAGCGGCATTTCATATCGGTGGATTTGTAAACCGTCACAACTGTCATTACGGGGCCGAAGAAGATCCTCGTATTATCGCAGAAAAATTTCAAAATCGACCTATGATAATGGTATGGTGTAGAATGACTTCAGATAAAATTGAATCTTTTATCTCTGAAGACACAATAAATGCTGATAGGTATCTCACTATACTATACTGCAAGAAAATATTTGAGCATGAGTCAACACCTGGGATAACATTGAAGACTTTATTTTTATGCAAGATGGTGCTCCTCCACATTTTGCTACTGTTGTCCGTGAATGGCTACATGCACATTTTTCGTGGAGATAGTTAGGTAGAGATGGCCCGCATGAGTGGCCGGCTATAAGCCATGATTTAACACAATGTGACTTTTTTCTTTGGGGTCGATTGAAGAAACAAGTTTACGAAGCCAATGACTTTAAAAGAACTTGAAGGACAACTACGAGAAGTCATTTCTACCATTTCACAAGAAATTCAAATATCAATTCATGCGATTCCCGGGCCGCTTGAGAATATAAAGGCGAGTGGTGTTGGACATATCGAATTTTAAATAAAATATCATATTATGTGTGTTGTTCTCACATTTATTCTTTGTAAAAAAATATAATTCATAAATAAATTTTAAGATTTTTATAATATGAAGTGACTTTTCAATTACCCTATGCTGTACCGGTAGTCTACTCTAGATTATGCAAATAAAATAACCGTCCTAAACAATGTAAGACTACCGCAATAAAAAGCGAATCATCTCTAAGTAAGTAGCTTGTAACCGAAAAACCCATCTGAGTGGTTTAATTATTAGTGGAATTACTTCGTAACTATCTCCGCCTACTACCTACTCTTTAAGAAAAATAGATTTTTTAGATCCGAATTAAGGGAACATCATTAAGTCGTATATGACGCGTGGATAGGTTATTTCAAAGCATTTGAATTCAGTCTAATGGCATTGCAAGAAGAGATACTACCGTACCCCTAACTTTTAAAAAGGAGGGAGCACCACTACTAATCCATTTAATACTTTTTTCAGATGTCATCGAGAATTTGTCGAACACGAAAGTGACTCGGAGAAAATTCAGGTGAACAAGCTACCTTTATTTTCTTCAAATGTCAATTCCTAAGAAAACACAAATTAAGCTGACATTTCTGGTTTTTTTCAAGGTTGCTTTGTTATCATATAACGGCTTATTTTGCGGTTTTATGAGATTATTTTAGCGAAATAACGGTGCTATACAAGGAGAAGGTCTGCAAATAACGCTACACGAACGCCATGCGAGGAGAAGGGCTGGCAATTTGCCAAAAACGTCATACGAGGCTATATTGAAACTTCCCTACATATAGAGCTCAACAACTTGCTTTAGGACGTCAATTTCTGTATTATACAATGGCGAAATGGAAAAAATGTTGGAAATGGGACAAGAACACGTTAGATTGGTGTCATCACCAAATCGTTTTGCTTTGCTGAATGTTTCCAAAGGGCACGAAAAACTTTTTTGTTTGATTTGAAATACCGCCAGTGAACAGTACACCTCGAGATATTTTCCATTTGTTTGAGATTTCCAAAAAATCACATTCATTTCAACCTTAAAAACCAATGAATTTCAAGTCAACCTCCAACAAAGCTCTGCTTGGCAAAAAGCATTGCGCTTCAAAATTTGGTGCCGGCCTCGGGTGATGCCCTCAACGGTTCTGAGAACTTCAAGATTCTAACTTTTCTTTTAACTCCGCGGGACATAGCTGACCATCCAGCATAACGTAAGTGGTGACTGACCGTTACCCACCAATGGCAGTCCGCATGGTAGGTGGTGGGGCTACCAGTCAGTAATATGAGTTTACGACTGGTTCGAAATGGGCTGCCGCTTTTCGTCTAGCCTAATTTCATTAGGTTTGCGGCATGAATCTGGAAAATCGTTTCATGCCGTGCCTCCATCTCAAGAGTGGTAACTGCAACATTATCACGTATTGAGAGCATAGACAAGAACGAACCTCAGCGCAGCCATTCGCTTGGCTATTGAACACGTGCTGGTCTGGTTTGGAAGACAAAGAAATTACTTAACGGCATTTGTCTTTAGTTCACCTATAATCTCACACCGAAAAAACTGTCATTAATAGCTGAACGTAGCCAAGATTTTGATTCGAGAACGAGCAAATGATCTCAAAATTTTTCTCGATTTCAAGAATCTTAACAGAAAAATTTTCAAGTGCAACATCTTCCAGTTTAATTTCTTTTTTATATTTTGCATTATCAAACACTAAAATTGGGGGGCATGTCCTCCTTGCTTCCCAACTTTGCTACGCCCAGGCCATTACGATGCTAACTCGAAAAAATTGAAGCAAACGGAAACGAGTGCTGTATATATATATTGTACTGAATCACAAAAGCACCCATGCGTTGCTTCGATCTGATAACGAAAACGGGATTTAAAGCATCCTCTAGTGATGGATCAATAATTGTAAAACACAATACAACTGGGATATCGAGCAACCATTAAGTAGGAACGCAGGTGAACTACCGATTCCAATCTATTTGGAAGCTTCATTTTAATGCAAATGCTTTTGACTGCATCACCAAAGCCAAATGCGTTAGGCTGTAATCATAGAGCCAAATGCATTTCCGAAACGCAAGCCTAGAGTTTGGGGCCTGAGCTAGATAAAGTATGCTGCCCCTCAAAAAGTACGAATTTCAAGAGTTATCTCCATTCTTGGTGAAAATAAACAAGTACAATAGGCGAACTACATTACAAATATACGGAAATCGATTAAACCAGATCGCTTAATTCGCATCCCTACACCAAAAAATATGCCCTGCTTATTGTATTAAAATCACGAATATAACTTGCAAAAATGAAATTACAAAGCTAGTCATATATTGGATAAGTTGTACTTCATTTACAAAACTACAATCACCATAAAATAATATATTCTTACTATAATAACCAACAATTTTGCAAGGACATACAAATACAGTGGTAAAAGCAGTAAAAATCATTTTATTAATTCTGGCCGATTATTACTGAAGTGAATCTGGCTTTTTCGTTACACTGACATCCGCAAAAATGCCGGAGTAGAAAGCAAAATACCAGATTGTTATATCCCGCTACAATGTTTTCGCTTTTAACATAGCATTTGTCTCCTATCCTTAAATGAATAGCTGCGTCACGGTCAGAAATACAGAAAGTTCGCAATCAATTCACTTTCAAAATAGTTTTAATCACAAGCAAGCCTAATAGTAATTAGACCTGGACGATAGTCTGATGTTGGTTATCAAAGATAAGTACGATATATGGAGCGAAAACAGAAAAAAACTTTAAGGAAACCAAACAATATAATCCGCATTCACACAGTGCTACCAATTACGAAACAGCGACGTCACATCACTGTTACGTCAAAATTGATAAGAATTTCATGCTGACTTTCAAGCACAAGAGAGAAAACATTGAAATTGTGATTAAAAACAATGAAATTTGTATTACTACCAGGATTACAGTTTACCGTCTTGGTCTAACCGCACCGCCTCGTCGATGCTCTGAGCAAAGTAATCCATGTTACCCGTGGTCAGACCACACATACTAATCCTCCCGGAAGACAGCATGTAGATGTGCTTCTTCTTCACCATGTATTCGCATTGTTTAGCTGAAAAAAAAACGATTGTACAAAACTCCAGAATTCAAAAGACAATTTAGTGCGACACGATGTTGTAAATAGGGTTCACAGTTGAACGCCAGGTTCGATTCCACGCTTGCAATAGGCCAGTTCGCTTCTCGGCAATCCCCCTGCTTGGCTGCAGCGTTTGACACACCGTGCCAACAATATTGACAATTTAAGGCTGGTTTCCATTGAGCGTAGATTGCAGGCGTAGCGTAAAAAATTCTTTGTTTCACGCTACGCCTGAAATCTACCCTTAGTGGAAACCAGCCTTTCAATCTGAGCACAAGTTGTTCCGGGATAACTTTAAGGTTTTTGGAAATAAGCAGCTGATCTATACTCGCAAGCACTCACGATTGAGACCGGTATAGCTGAACATTCCAATTTGGTTGATGATGTGATCCCAGTTGCCTGGGGTCCCCAGAGAACGCAACTTCGAATGCAGAAGATGTCGCATCGCCTTAATTCTTCCCGCCATTACCTTGATATTTTCCAACCTGCAAAAAACTGCAACTTCACAATGCGCCAGAACCATGCGCCAAAAAACCTGATATAAATTACTGCAAGAAAAGCAGCTGAGCAACAGTATAGCGGAGTGCTTTGCCACCTTTAAAAAGACGTCTATTCTTTTGTTGCACGATGATCTAATCCGCGTAACCAACCGGCGATTCTGCAGAATAGCTGCACTTGAAAACAGTTTATCAGAATAGCAGTAAAAAGTTGGTTTTATTAAAACAGTAGCGGGCTCTCCGAGTGAGCCGGCTTCACCCAGTGGGTTGTCGTGAGAGCGGTAACAAAAACTTGATGTTTTTTGGGCACATCCAATTCTTATTTCTAAACGAAGTCTAGTTAAAAAGATAATCGAGTCAAAACCATAATGGACAGGATAAGCGGAACCCTTATTTTCATGATCCCGATCTCTCCATTCCTTAAAATGAGTAGCCAAGAGAGATAATCGAAGCTGAACAAAAAAGATGGCGGCGCCTTAGCAGCGATTGTTTTCAAAAATGCAAAAATTGGATATTAAGTAGTTGGCGTATTTCACGACTTGGTACGGTTCTTTTTGTAATTAAATTACGGAGTTCAATGTCCTAGCAACGGTTTAGCTTATGCGTAGCCAAGGAATCAAAGGAAGCGTTGCGTTTTCCTTACTTTGGAAGTACGGAAGATATTTCTGCTATTAAGTTATTTTCAATGAAAACAGCAAAATTAAGTCTTCCACACGATATAATTTCACACGGATGGGTAGCTTTTATATTTCTTCTTTAACTTTCTTAAGTCATCGGTGGCCATGCCTTATGTTCCCTCTTACCTGCTTAGGCGTTCCAAGAGAAGTCAAAAAGGGACCTTGCCTTTCCGACAGACTTTTACTTTGATTCCATTAGGTTTATGAAGCTATTTTCAAGCCAAATAGCAAACACGTTTCCCCCAAATAGGTTGCGATTTTGCGCCAGCGTGGCTAGCCATCAGATGTGAAGAGTGGAAAAACGTCAGTTCAGGTAGCCGCGCTAGCTACACCAGTTGAGAGAGCAGTAACGAATAGTTGCAGGATATGGAGGGTATAATTCCTGTACCCGCGATGGTGATCATTTTTCCCTATCCATCAAGACTGGTAACACTCAAAAAGTGTGATTTCTTAAATCATTATTCCCTTCTTTCTCAAAAAATAGAGGGTGAAAGCTAGATCAAAAATAATGGTAGCGCCAAAGTAGTGGTCGTTTTTACGATTGCAAAAATAACTATTTAGTGGTTATTTGCACGACTTGGTGCGCCCAATTTCGCATTGGTACTGGCGTCACTAGGTTCTTTAGCTGCGCTATTTGCCCCGGCTCCGACATAGCGAGAAAAAGGAGGTATGCCTTCGCCCAAAGTCATGCACGCTATCTTATTAAACATATAAAAGGTATTTTCTATTCACTTATTGATAGGCCTATGATTTATTTATTTTTTTTTTTTATTAAACTTGGGATTTTACTACGTTTAACTCTGCCCCCAATTCTGACCTTCCTACTTTTAAATCACGATTCGTCATACGCACAAAAAGCCTATCAATCACAAACGTTCATCCATTCCTTTTACCAAGCGCAGGGAGGGAAATTCATCAAAAATTGTGTGTGTGTGTGAGTCAGAAGGCCCCAAACGCCGACCACTGTACTCACAAACTTGAAGTAGCGTTATTCACCACAAGTGTATTGCTTAACAGATAACCAGCTCCAAAGACGACTGATCAATGAACTTCAATTATACGTAACCAAAATGTTTTTTTTTGCAACTGAATAGATCACAAAAAACACTTAAAAACTTGTAACGGGATTTTTTTATAACTGTGGCTGCTACGAAACTGAAATTGGATAAAAAAAAACGGTATCCAAACAGGAAATTTAATTTTATACAAACTTTTTCAGAAAAATTGGAAGCGAAAATATTGCGTTGGTTTATTGGTCCGTGTGGCTCACTGCAGAAGCTCACATCACAACTTTACAATTGTTTTATTTTGCTACATGTGATCAAAAGAGTTCAGATTACAAAAGCATTGCGACTTGAAGTCTCCTGCAGATCAGTCACTGTAATTTTTGTATTTACCATCGCCTTATTAAAAAAGCAGACTGATACCGGTGTGATAGTGCAGTAATATATTATTCTACTTCAAAGGACGTCTCTGTAGTTTACATTTGCTTTCATAATGAAAGTCGACTACAACTACAGCTGCTGTTTTCACTAAAACCCAAGCAAACAGCATTATGACATCAGTGAGGTATTTCGAAGCGTTCAAGAAAACATGAGGAATGCTTAAAATTAGAAAAGCCTTAAAAACGAATTGCTCTTTTCTTTGTGAAAAAAGCCCAAACTGATGCAAATTGCTTTTGGAAGAAGCAGCTTGTTAAGATCTCCCGAAAAAGCTTTTAACCGCGTTTTCACGGATATCGTTTTCTGAGAAAATAAAAAAAGTGAGGTGAGGTCATCAAGAGTTGTGAGGTCATCTTCGCTCCTAAAGGATAAAATTTTTGCAAGTTAGGGGCTGGCTTTCGTTTGAGCAAAAAAACATTTTCCAAGAAATGCAAATCTTTAAAAAATGATCTATAGTTATGAGGTCATCATTGTGCACTAATCACCTTATCGCAGGCACCCTGGGGCAGCGATCAATCGTGGAGAGTTTAATGTTCGCACAACCAATAGTTTCGCAGGAGTTAAAGCGAAAGCGCACCCAAAGAGAGAGCTCTGCTGTAGCGTATACAATAATCAGTAAGCCTATCCATCGAAAGAGTCCAAATGAATCGCAAATTTTCTTCGCTCACTTGTGCTAGTCCACGCAATCCACATCAACATACTGAAACGTACAATCATAGAAACCCATTGCAATGCGCACTTATGAACCGTTCGCAAAAAGAAGTTTTTAGCCATTGATAGAGTTCTACATAATGCGTTTAGATGTCTGGGAAGCAAGCACCACAGGCAGTTCATTTGGGTCATTTTATCTACTTAAGGGATGTTTGGTCAACCAAAAGGGTTTGGTACGTAACGAAACGATTGCATGCAAGTGCCTATCTACATCACTGCTAACTGCATCAACTAGATATAAAAAAGCATCTTCAGCATGGCACATACCATTCTTGACGAAACGCTGGATTTTTCAATGTAGTAGCAACGATTCGAGCTCCATGATTCGGAGGATTTGAATACATAGTTCGGATCACAAGCTCAATTTGAGATCGCGCTTTCGACAAGGTCACCGAGTCGCGTAGTACCAGAGTCAGATTGCCGGCTCTTTCATCTGCAAGCACAATTTACATGCTATTCCCAAACCACGCTGGGGAGTGGTTCTTTTTTGTCCTCGGGTCAAAGTTCGTGGACGAACAAGAACCACTCGCCAGCGGTCAAAATATCAATTTTACTCGAAAGGTCTAAGTGTACATCAGAAGACAGCCGAAGATCTTACAAACACTTTCGCGGGCGTCCTGACATCGTGACGCAGATCTGTAGGTCGGAAATCGCAGGCGTAAGTCCACTGCGCAAGAACGATGAAGCTGATCAGCCAACATGTCGTACCAGACGACTACTGGGTGTCCACTAATAGCAGTCCGCTTTGTTAGTGGTGGTGCCACCAGTCTGCAATCAGTATTCACGCCAAGTTTGAAATAAACTGTCGCCGTATCTTTAGCTTGAACCTGATTGAGTTTGCGGGGCAAATCTGATGAAGATCGGTTTTATGCCGTGCATCAATTCAGAGAAAAAAAAGGTAAATAACAAACTATAAGCCGTTAAGTTTTAACATACGACCCAAGACTAAACCGTTTTAGTGGCGCTAGTAAAAACACAAATTGATACCAAAAATACTGTTATATAATCCTAACAGCAGGCCAAGTAGCATTAAATGAACAAATGGTTCGCAAATCCAGAAGCCCCCAGTTTGTTCATTGTAAATATCAAAAAAGCAATATGAGGTTCTCTTCTCTTTAACTTTAAAATCGACCTTATCATATTGCATCTCACTCTGAAACCATTCAAAACACCAGAGGACTACTACACAAAAAATAAATTACAACCGCACTTACTGTATAATCCGAAGTTCTTTGCAAAGGATTGACATACTAGCATTTCGAATCCGCATTTAACGAAATGTCGAACAGCCCAAGCATCTACTTCCGTGTCGCCAGTAGCAAAACCCTGGTAGGCGCAATCAAACACTGGGAACAAATGGTTCTCCTGGCAAACCTAAAATGTATTTTCAGTGCGTTAATAAAACAAAACTCTTGAAGCGTGCATCAAGAGACAGCCCTTTTACAGCTATAGATCTACATAAATAGGATTACCAAGTAACCTAGACAACTTCTTACTCCATTGCACATACTGTGTAAAAGTGCATATATTTGCTACATACCTGTATTTATTGACGTTAAAATCCTAAAATTTTATGACCAAAATCCAATTAATTTTTAATCAACGCCTAAGTACAAGAAATGTTAGTTATAACAATTTGTGCGATCTTCAATATATCCAAATAATTTTATTAGTGTCACTGGCCGTCAGTTTTGAGAGCACTAGCTACCCCACTTACTGTGTCCAGTTTTGTTCTACGACCATTGTAACAATAAGAGATATTTTTGACGATTCATCTACCCTGCGTTTTTGAGTTTTTTTAGCTTAGCTTACAAATATTATTGATCTGATTCTATCGACCGCCGTCTCAGTTTCCCGGTGCTTATTCATACGCCTTAAAAAATCGCCTCGAAAGTACCGCTCAAGGCAATTTCAAATAAAACGCGATAAAAAACTAACAAAAAGCAAAGGGAAGTTAAGCTAGTATTTTAAAAGGCAAAGAAATAGCATTCTGCATCGCCGGAAAACACGTCCTTCGGAAACATATCTCATCTACGTGCCAGCAAGCATATGTCGGTCAAAAAAATATCATACATCATGCAGACTGCAGTGATTTATTACAGTTGTTGGAAGCAATAGGAGTATTTCAAAGGACTGCGCAATGCAGCCAATAACTTGAGCACAATGGCAAAAACGTTTTGTAAGGGCAGAATATCAGCAAGTTTCAGAGCATTTAGCCAGAGGCTTACTCCTATCCAATGCAATTCAGCATTCCTTCAGAATTCAATTGCTCTTTGCTTTAATGTATATGCCAAAGCCATTGGTTAAAGGCAACCGTAGCTAACTTTGCCTTTAATGAACGGCATTAAAGTTATACCTTCTGTAACGTAGAAAAGTTTGTCGTATATGTTTTTTTCGGTTATAGGTCGTAGGAAAATTCCATCAGAATAGGATTAGTGACCGGTACTGCTGCCACAGTAGTACAGGGTGTTTCTACCAAAACCAATGCAGGGAAGCAAGGGAAATTGCCAAAATTTCCTTTGACAAGTCCACAACAACGTAACTACCGCGAGGTTCGACCGCAAAATCACCGTCACCACAAACGGTGATCCAACCCACTCAATACGTTGCTCACTGCATGTAGAAAAACTGATATTTGCTTGCAAAGCATGAATAATAAAAGCAATAAAAATACAAAATGAATGAAAAAAGCAATGTAGTTGCTTGATGCACTTTACCTGAGCAATCATTTTCCACTGTTCTGGAGTTGGATCAATCCCAGTTGGGTTATGAGCACAAGCGTGGAAGAGAACAACGGAATAAGGAGGCGCATTTTTCAAGTCGTTTAACATGCCTGAAACCGACAAAAAAATGAGGAAAAGATGCCGTATATTTTCTTTCATCTCTTGCTTCATTTTACCTACTGTGGTTGCTAATATATTTACTTCAACAAAACTTTTAACAACACGAAGAGAAAAAAATCGCAGAGGCATTTAAAAATTTCAAGATATCCTAAAGGCATTCATTACGCACCTTACCTTCTAAGTTAATGCATCTTCCCTCATTATTCCAGTAATTGTACTTGCGTAAGTCGGTAAACCCAGCATTACGAAACACTCCTAGTTGGTTTGCTGTAATCAAACAAACAACTGAATAACGTGTACTACATACTAAACTACAACGTATTCTCAAACATATAAGCAAATTACATTACAAAAAAATCAAATTTAAACACGTTCTTACTCCATGTTGGGTCAGAGAAGTAAACCGCTGTCGATGCTTCTCTCTTGTTGTAAAACCGAAATAAGAATTCAGCTGCCAATCTCAATGCACCCGTGCCACTCAATGATTGAACACCTCCAGCCTTCAAACAAAAAGCATATTAGACCAGGCCAAAAGACAAAATGAAGGTCTTGTTATCGTTTACTCCTCCTCTTCTCTGGAATGGAGACAAGGCATAGTATGGCTATGTTGGAAACCTGATAGAGAAGAGACAAGAGAAAAAAGACAGTTCACGTCAAACCAGTAACAAATAAAAATTGTACACTGGTAGTCTGTCACTATCACAGCATACTGCATTATCAACTTAAAGCGGTAAACCAATATGCCTATGTGATGGCCTTGTTGAACTTGTGTTTACCTTTCGTCATTTTTGAAACAAGCACACAACGTGATGAGGCGACTCAGGTTGAGATCATAAACCTAACAAGATTAGGGTAGTGCTGCAACCATCAACACAAACTGCATTATCAGTTTAGTGCGATAAACCAAGATGCCAGGGTGATGACCTGATTGTAGTAGTATTTACCTCTCCTCATTGGGACAAAGATACATACTTCACACAAGTTACAAATGCATATTATTGCAAACTGTAGCCCTACTCGGACCACTAACAACAAGATGGACCACCAATAGACACCTCTTACGATAAGTACCTTCACATTTTAATGTAGGAGGAGCACCGGTAAGCGCTGGCCTGCAATTAAGTGGTTGTAAGTTCAAGTTATGCATTGTTACGTTCGTGGTAATGGAACTTCAGAAGGCATTTTAGTTTTGTGCTCGAGGGAGTAACGCAATGCATGACCAACACTGAAAACAATCTAAAAGCAAGTGGCTTCAAGTATCATCATTAGCATTTTTCTGCAATGACAAGAAAAATCCAACAATAAATGAACAACGGTCAACTCAATTTTTTAAATCTCACCCTGTTTTCAACAATAGCAGGCGAGTCGGTTCCTAAGCAAAGTTCTGTTGCAGCTTCACAAAAGTCAGGCATGCCAAGAATTGGTAGGTATTCATGGTTCAACACTGGATCAATTGCCATTTGAGCTTCCACTGACTTTACAACTGGAAGAACCCAAGGCTGGCCCTCCTCTGTGCGATATGCTAAAAAAGTAAAATGTTAGTTTCTTTTTGAACATATTCTTTCTTCTAGATTAGCGGGACAGTAATAGTGGAGCTAATCATCAAACAATTGTCCAAACCAGTTGCCAAAATCGCCAACCTTCAATATTTCATCACATACATGATGTAACGTCTGTTCAAAAAGCATTGGACTTTTTTGTATAAAACACAAAAACAGAAAGAATGTCATAAAGATAAAATTGAAACTCGGAAAATATCCAGAAATCACACAATGCCAAGTCTAAAGAGGAAGAAGCCTGTCAAGCACGTGTCATAACGTTTTTGACCAGAAAAGCTTGGATCACACAAGCAGAATAAGCAAGCGCACCGTCAAGGTGAAGTAGAAAATTCTTGGTTGCACACGTTTGGCTGCTTTCTTCACTCATCCTTACAAAGGCAATGTAAAACCTACTACTAGTACTCTTTGTTGATTGTCTGACTTTCTGATGCGTACTACTGACACAATTTGCCACAGGAATCAAAAAACAAACGACCACCACATTGCTGCAAACCTCTTACACTTCTCAGGCCTTGGTAATTTCAGATACTTCTATTGTGAGAATTCAAACTTGGGTTTCTGGGTTGTAACCATAAACCCGGGTATCATAACCAGTTATGATAGTCTTTATAAATTATGGGTCGTTTAAAAAAATCCAGCATGTCCTAGGAAATTTCCTCGAGAGTTCCTCCTCTAACTGCACCAGGAACTTTGGAATAAATTGCATCAACACTCTCTGCAGGTACAAATTCTTAGTTGAGAAGGAATGAACCGAAACTGTGGTGATTCCCACAACTGAGACATATCTCTTACTGTAATCAATGATCTTCCACCACTTTTAGACAAGTCTATCAGCCACCTCCTCCTTCTGGCTTGTGGATATCCTCCTTGAGCATGGTTCACTTCCCACTGACATTTGGCCACGATTATAGCTATTAAACCACTTTTCTATCTAAGTTGGGATAAAGCCTCCTCTCCAAAAGCATGCTGAACCTTTTAAAATGTTAGCTGTACTCTTACCAAGCCTTAGAGAAAACTCGATAAAATATCTCTGTTTAAAGCACTCTGTCATGGAAATACAATTTTACTTGAAAACAAAACATAGACGAGCACATACTATATGTCTGCACTGACTGCTTAGCAGAGAATGCTGTCCAATTAGCTTAAAATGATTCACACGGGCACAGTAAAAGTGACATCACAATGCATCAAAACAACTTGGTTCATGTGGTATTGCCTTTGGCAGAAGAAAAGAAGACCTGATACCTTTGAATAGGCCTTGTATTTGCAATAAATTTGTTTTCTGTTTGACTAAGCCAAGCAAAAGAAAGTATTGCAAAGTGACTTTCCTTAAAGCAATACAATCCAATACAGTCACCATGAGATTTGAATGCAAATTCAATTAATCATTATTACAATAAAATGATGCTTTAACTCACTCCATCATGCTGCCAACATCGCAGATGATGTACAGCTCATTAAACATACCTCCAACTCCAAGATTAATCTTTTTATCAAAGGTATCTTTTCTGAAATCAGCTGAAAGTTTGAAGACTGCTACTGGCTGAGCAAGCTCAACATCAGCAAATAGTGAAGGAGCAGAAGTGTCTGTCATTGTTTAAAAACACAGAGCTAATGAGAAACCTACAAAGCAATGAACCTTTAACAGATTAAAAGTGCTAATAACCTAAAACAAACAAACGCATGAACCATTACAAGTTGTTTGTAAATTAAAAATTGAATTACAATTAATCATTAAAGCTTTGTCAAAAGCATGTAATTAAGGCACGGTAAGTATTTAAGTTCAGAAGGTCTACAATTTGACCAGTAACTACAGTATAAGCAAGAAAAACAGTAATAACTGGACTAACCAGCTAACTGACAAAAAGATTGTGATGAATGTACCATGCAGCTCACTGAAAATATCAAGGCAAAAAGGCTGACTGCTCATAACTCGTACATATATACTGTAGGTCAATTTTTTCTGGCCAAGATTGATTGTAACATATTGCCAGATCACACTTCAGCTCCATAAAATCCTGACTTGCTGTTTCAAGCAGGTTTACCATACCTAAAGAAGCTGACAGATTTGTGGCAATTGCATTTACACTTGTAAACACTAATGGGTCAGTTGCTTATTTTGGTCAAAAAGTAAAGAAATAAGCCTCTTTTCTCTTTAAGATTAACTTTTTTTCAAAAGGTTGTTTTTTCTATTTTAGTCTTGCAACAAATTGAAAACCCTTTTTATAACTTTTTTTGAGATCATCTTTTTCAAAAAGATCATTTTGATAATTTTGGTTCTGCAACAAACCTTTTTTGAAAATTTAATTAATTTGGGAAGAAATCTCTGACTTTTGTTAAGCACTGTAAATGCTAAAATGCTTAACATTAAAGCATTGTTTACAATCATTCCAGAAAACCTAAATTACAGAATTCCAGACATGTTTAAAAAGTTCTAAACACATGGCAAACCTGGTTTAAAAGTCAAGACTGCATTGTGACTAGCACAAGAAAGTACCCGTATATACTGGTAATGATATAGCTGAACTACCTTACAGAAGGAATAAAAGTGGTATGTAACTAGGCATGTTATGGCCAATACCACAGCCTGTCGTTACGCCCATAACTCTTATGAAGTCTTAGTTTTCTAGCTTGCTACCCACAACGTGAATAAGCTATAACCTTAGACCTTACAAAGCTGTAATACATAAGCTAGCCCATCCAAGGTAAATATGGTAAGACGAAAAACAAACATTAGTATATTACTGTTTAATCGCTCAACCAAGATATCACGTTTTCTATTTGTTAATTTTCGAAATGGTCCAAACCAACAGAAAACAGACGAACGTGACACTCAGCATTCTGCAACATATCACAAACTCGCCTGCTAACTCATGTTTCTCAAACTTCGATTCTCAAGGTGATTTTCGGCTTGGACCAGTGTTGCCACATTCTTGCTAGTTCATTTCCCCAACAAAGTTTCAAAATTTCCCCGATTTACATCAAATTTCTTTGGGTCGTATTCACCAACCCCGCTCAAACCTCGCTCAGCTCAAATCGCCACTCAAACGGCGATCAAAGAGTAATGTGGTATTCACCAAACAAAATCGCCGCTCAAACCCGTTTCAAATAGCTGAATTTGAGCAACGATTTGAGCGGCCGATATAAACATACATGCACAAAATATCTAATCGATGAAGTAAAAGATCCGTCGTAGTAGTGATTAACGGGCGATGACCTTTTTACATTTTTTTTTGGAGATCACCCTCGAGAAATTCCGAAAGTTGGTATGCACAGCGCAGACAAACTTTCTCTACAGTCAAAATACCTGTGTTTGACGACTTTTGGAGACGTTGCAGCAGTGGGTGTTGGACCTTTTTTGTTGCATCCAAAGTATTTGCAGATAAGATTTGTTTGGGAGAGCAAAAAGCCCACCCGTGGCTACGTGTCGAATTGAAAATGCAAACATGACACACAAAAATAATTATACAGTACAAATGTAAAATACATTAAAAATTTTACCTACAGTTGGATAGGATTTAGTTTAAGATTTTAGATTTGTAGCAATAAACCAATTTTGTCTGTACTACGTGTCTACTTCAAGATTCATGATTACTTAATTTCGAATCCTATCACCCGATTAAAAATGAAAATCTAGATTAGAATCGAAGGAGATTGGAATCTCCAGAATTCGAAATTCAAAAATGTGCATCAGTAATATTGGCTATTTTAATTTCATGATTTAATATAAATTTTTTATCTAGTGTATATGTATTCGATACTACAACCCTGCGAAAACAGTTTTCTACATATAACTGCGGTAACAAATTTTTTTTATGAGTTGATGTTGAAAAGGCAGAATTAGTTTAGACCAGCTCTGTCCAACCGAAATGCCATAATGGGCCAAAAATTGTACCATTATTTTAATGAGGGCCGCACTTTGAATAACCTATAATTAATCAGTATGAAGTTCAACTCAATTTTTATGTGATAAAAAGAGTCAACGGCAAACTCTCAAGCAATAATATACAGACAAAAAATAATAAACAAGAATCACCAATTTATTTCCTCAATTAATGTGAAACTTGTTTTTGAATGTTATTGCTCATCTTTCTAATATCAACGGGCAATTTTGATACTGCACAGCGTAACTGGTTTGTCATGTTTTCATTCGTCAGCTTATTTCGATTCTTCGATTTGACAATCTTCAATTTTGAGAAGAAAGATTCGCACAAATATGTTGTTCCTATTGCCGCTGCAATACGCTTGCCATTTGCTTCAGGATGGGGAACTTATCTTCATGGATATACTCATTATAAAATTTAAGTTTTTCACTTCTTTGAAACAAGTGTTTCAACTCCGTACTTGATTGAAGATCAATCAATTCAAGTTGCAGATACTCTGGAGCCTTTTCTACCTGAATGTCAAATGGGCACATAAAAATTTTGAACAAATTGTCAAATTTTTGTAGGCAAGCGAATCTCTCTTAAAATGCTTTCAACAATTTTGTGATTTCGTTGGCATATTTACAAAAATCTTTGCTATCACTCTTGAAGCTATTTAATAGTGGAAAGTGAAATGCATTTTGCGATTTAAGTTGACTTTCGTAAAGTTTAAGTTTTGTGACAAATGCTTGTATATCTTCATAACAGTCTGTAATCAGTTTGCCCTCACCTTGAAGTTTCTGATTGAGTTCATTTAATTTTTTCGTGATGTCAGTAAGAAAACATAAATCTAGAAGCCATTGGTCATCATCGAGTTCAGAAACATCGTAAACCTTTTCTTTCATGAAATTTTTAATTTCCTGCTTTAAATTCCAGAATCTTTCTAAGCATTTCCCACGACTCAGCCACCGAATCTTCGCGTAGAAAAGCACATCACTGTACTCTGACTCCAGTTCGTTAAGATACTCTTGAAACTGACGATGTTTCAGCGAGTTGTTTTTTATCGAGTTGACAGCTTTAACTACAACTGTCATAACATGGGACATATTTAGTACTTGGGCACACAAGTTTTCCAGGTGTAAAAAGCAATGACAAAGAAACCTTTCTTTTCCAGAGCTAGAGCATCCTTCCAAAGCTTCTATATGTCTGAGAATCAAAGTAACTGCTCCAACATTTTTTCCAATCATTGAGGGTGCTCCATCTGTTGCGATGCCAATAAAATTTTTCAAATCTAGTTAATGATCTTCCATACATTTAAATCACAGCATCTTTAATGTCTCTACCCGTAGTCGTGTTTTTTAAGCTTACAACATCAAGGAATTCTTCTGTCACTTTCATTTGACTGTCAATTCCTCTGATAAACACAGCAAGTTGACATGTATCAACGATATCCGTTGTTTCGTCGAAAGCCAGTGAGAAATAGATAAACGTTTTTAAAGTTGTTTCTAGCGTCTCACAAATTTCATTTGATATGACATGAATTCTTCGTGACACAGTTTGACGTGAGAGACTGATTTGACTGAAATCTTTGACTTTTTTGGTGCAATTTCTTCAGCTGCAGCAAGAAGGCATTCTTTTATATACTCACCATCTGTAAAAGGTTTCATTTTCCTTGCAATAATATGAGATATGCGCATACTAGCATTTACAACTGCAGTTGCTTCACCTGTAGGCCTTTGAAACACATTTTGCTGAGCGTTTAACCCGGCTTTGAGTAACTGCAGCTTGGCCTTTCGTTCACCAACACTAAGTTTGTTAATTTTATCATGTTTTTGCTCGTAGTGTTGTTTCAGATTATAAGATTTTATGCTTGAAATATATTTACGGCGTATTAAGCATATAGCTTTGTCCTTAACTTGAATAAAAAAGTGCAAGTCTTCCCACTCTTTCTGAAACTGTCGATTTTCATCTTCAAGCTTTCTCTTCAACTTTAGAGACATACAGTTAATGTGTTTCTATACTTTATTCTCAGTAAACTCTTTAGCTTAAGGTAGCTCACATATAGGAAGGTTGCACGCACGTGATCAAACGCCATCAAAATGCGCTTTCGAAAAAAGTGGATGACCAAAGTCAATGTTTTTGCATTGAATTGAATAGGAGTGACATCGTTTTTTTGCAAAGCAAATGAAGAAACGTGACAGTTGTTGAATGCACGTTAAATATGTTGTTTTAATGATGTTAAGGAATGAATCTAAGGTCAAAGTAAGATAAGAGGTGCTAAGATTTGCTTGTTATTGCTAATAGTTGGGCTAATTTTATGGGCTAAACATGCAGGCTTATTTGTAGCCAGCTTCTGTGAGGGTTTCATATTCGATTGATCAGCGTGTTTGGGAATGATGAGTTTAAGTTAATTGTAATGTGTAACTTATGCAGTATATTTAGTGGCATAAGCATTCTGAAAAGTTGAAAACTTAAGTTATACTGTAGCCTAAATGACAGGGTAGACTTCAGTACCGTTTGACATATGCTGGATTAGATATTGTTGGATAAAATCAGTAATTTTTTGAAATTTGTTGTCAATAGTAATTGCAGGCCAGTCATATTGATATGTCAGATGTAATTGTGTGACCTTAACCACTCTTTAAACAATTGTTTGGGCTATTACCTAGGCTGCTGGACCAAGGGTAATACAAAAATTACGGTACCGCTTTATTGATTCATGCGTAGAGCTCATGCTCTGTTTGCATGTCTTTTGTCACACTGGATCACCGCGACGGGTAGACTGCTGGGCCCCACCACCTGTTTGCCACATAAAGATGGAGGCATACCGTTAAATGCCTTGCTCATGGAGACAGCAAGTAAGCTTACCGGCAAGCTTACCGTACCGGCAGTAATGATCAAATAATGGTTGTTTTTGCTAATGTACCGACTGGTATCTAATTGGTCTTGTTTATTTTTAAGTGAGGAGCAAATGGTAGTTAGATGACACTTCTCTTAGGGGCATTTTTTTAAAAATTAGCCCACTATGCTTGGCTTATACTAGCCAACTGAAAGACCAAATCTCAACCAAATTGCTTTTGGTCAAATTTATTTGTTTCCGAGAATCCAACTAGCCATAATTCATTCCAAATTTTAATTAATTTTTCATTAGTTTTCAAAATAACCCCAAAAGTTGGTGTTCGCCCTATACCTTTCCAGCATAAATTAGAGCTTTTGGTCATCCACTTTTTTTGGCGCGAAATGTGTGACGTCACATGCAACCTTCCTATGCAAAACGTGAAAAAACTAAAAAAAAAAAATTTTTCGATTTAGGGGATTGTCGAAAGTTCAGTCCTAGTAGAACAAGTGTGCAAAGTTTCTGGTAGGAATATTCAGATCTTCAGGGTGAAACGGCTTTTCAAAGAGAGGCACCCATGTCAGATTTCCTTAGCAATGCCCATAGAAACCACGTAAAACTGTTCTATTAAGTCTTTTAGGGTATATTTACTGAAAATTATGTGTGAATTAGTGTTTTGAGTTATGCTAGGCCTGTCTTCAGGTAATATTTTTTTCTGATCAGAGTTTTGGAAATTGATTTACATGCTAATTAGTTCTAATAAGTCTGTGCACTGTTAGTGATTTTTAAGTATGGGAAGTAAAAGAAACAAGAAAAGATCAAAAAAGTTTCAGGTTCGTGGCATTGCTAAACAAAGGAAAGTAGGTCTATCTGGAGATCAGTCAAAGCAGGTTAAGCCTAATGAAGATATTATGGATACCAGCAGTCCAACAACGAGTCAACATCTTGAGCAATCTTTCACTAGCAATGAAGCTAAACAGTCTACTTCGTATGCTAAAATAATGCAGTCTTCCTTGAAGTATCCAGAGTGTCAGCCTAATGATAAATGTGGGAGCTTTGTCTTATTAGACTCTTCCATCTTGTGCACTTTTCTTGAATCTGTATTGAAGTGTAAAGATTGTTGCCAGCCGCTGAAAGTAAGCTTGTGTGTAGAAACTGGGAAGGGATTCTGTTTTGATTTTAGTGGCTTCTGTGATGTGTGCCAGAAAGACACCTTTTTATTTAGATCCTCCAAAAACTGCAACAAAAAGGGTGTATTTAAAGAATATAAAAGGCAGCCTCCATTTGAAATAAATGCTAGAATGGTCTCATTTGCAAGAGAGATTGGGTTAGGATTGTCAGCACTAAACACATTTTCAAAGTGCTTGAATTCTCCTCCACCAATGGGTCAGGTCTCCTATGATAACTTATTTGATAAATTGCTTGAAGCCACAAAACATCTTTCTGAGGAAAGCATGCTGCAAGCTGCAGCCAAAGTAATTGAAGAACAGGAAGGCAGTAGGGACACAATGGTTTCGGTGGATGGATCATGGCAGCGTCGTCCGGCATTCTAGTCATAATGGTGTTGTAACCATTGTAAGTGTCCCTACTGGGAAAGCTCTGGATATAGAAGTGCTCACTAATTACTGCAAAGGTTGTGCACAATGGAAAACAGACCAACAATCGACTTCCCAGTACCGATCATGGAAGGAATCACATGTCTGTGACTTGAATCATGATGGCAGTGCCGGAGCAATGGAGCCTGAAGGAGCTGTACGAGCATTTCACAGGTCAAACAGTACCCGCAATTTGAGGTATCTTGAATATCTTGGAGATGGTGATAGTGCCTCATTTTTAAAAGTCAAGGCAAGCAAACCCTACGGAGAAGACCTCATCACAAAGAGCGAGTGTATCGGACACATACAAAAGCGGGTCGGAGCAAGATTAAGAAGACTGTGCAATGGGTATAAAGGGAAAAAACTATCTGATGGAAAGCCACTCAAAGGAAAAAACAGATTAACTCTTAAAATAATTGACACACTTAAAAACTACTATGGCATGGCAATCAGACAAAACACTCACTCTTTAGCAGACATGGTGAATGCTGTGCTTGCGACGCTTTATCATGTTGCAAGCACAGATGAAAATCCAAATCATGGACTCTGTCCATCAAGTGCAGATACTTGGTGTAAGTGGCAGAAAGATCCAGCCACTTACAAGCACAAGCATGGTATTCCTGAGGCTATTGTTGAATTACTTGAGCCTATATATGAAGATCTGAGCAAGCCAGAATTGCTTACAAAGTGCCTGCATGGCAAGACTCAAAATCCAAATGAATGTTTAAACAAATTGATTTGGACAAGATGTCCTAAAGAAGTTTGGGTTGGGGTAAATACTTTGAAACAGGCTACTTTAGCAGCTGTGGCTCATTTTAATGATGGTTACATTTCTTATGTAAAGATCATGCAACAGATGGGCATAAACCTTGGTCACTTTAGTAACAGTATTTGCCAAAAACTGGACAATGCGCGTCTTTACAACTCACAAAGAAAAAGCATGGACAGTGCAAAGCAACAAAGAAAAACTCTCAGAGAAATCAAGAAGGGCTACCAAGACAAGAAACAAGAAGAAGATGGCACATTATATGCCAAAGGGAGTTTTTAACAACTTTCAGATACAATTTACATGGGATTTCATGACTGTTTTTCTAAAAATGCCTTTTTCTCAAAATATAAAAAATTGACATTCGGATTGCTTCAAACATGAATTTCTCTGTTAGTTTTGGTCATATCTTTATGAAATTTTCACTTTGTGTTTCTGTCATGTATATGGAGGGATCCAAGTCAGGATTTTTTGATATATGCAATAGATTTTAAGATACTGTATGTAAGTTTAATCATTCTGCTTAAAAAAATCTTGCTAAAAGGGAAAAACAAGGCTAACTTTACTTGGTGTCATTCTTTTTAAAAACTGTGACTCAGATCTCTAGCCCTACAAGTTGTGAACATGTAGTGAAAATTTCATTCAATTCTGTTGTGTGGTTGTAGAGATATTTATGTTTAAAAAATTGTCATGGCGCTACCTAGTGTTGAAAATATTTTTTAAAATAAGCTTTCTGAAAAAAAAAATTTGTGATTTTTATTCAACTCGGCTAGTAAATCATTTTGATACCAAACAAGTGATAATATGTGATAAAATAAGCATTTTAGATTTTGCATATGTGAGCTACCTTAAACTATTGAAAGCGTTTGATCCATAATCAAAATGATAACAACCATTTGGCACCTCTATTCACTTCCTAACTATGATGTCATAGGCAAGCTATGAGTCAATGGAATGCGGCAGCAGGGCTCTACAAAAGTGCTTTAGCAAAACAAGAATTTGGCAAACCAAGTCAGTACGTCGTTCTTGGATAAAATCGGTCTGTTTTATTCAATTTCCATCGGCCAGAGTTTTCCTGAAAATGTTTGCTGGTTATCAAAATTAAGTACTAATTGTCATTATACTGTACATAAGTTTTTTACATAAAAACAAAAACGTTCAACTGGGCCGCACAAAATCTTCAACTGTACCGCATGCGGCCCGGGGGCCGCGGGTTGGACATAGCTGGTTTAGACTAAAATAAAACAATATTTTAGCAGGAGCTTGAAACACTTTCAAATTTCCCCAGTTTTCAAAAAAATTGGGGATAAATATCCCCATTTGGCAACACTGGGTTGGACAGTGTTTCGGAGCAAAGCGACTCAATCGCAACATCTTACGGTCAAATAGCTTTCTTTCAATGATGGCCAGGATGAGGCTTTCAGCAGTCGGATCGAAAGTCATTGATACCATTTGTTGCATATAGGTAATTAGCTTATAAGAATCACTAATGCTGCAAATAGGCAAGTCATAAGGTTATTTTGCACGTGAGAAAGTCCTTCATTATAACGTTATGTTGCACATAGGGAAATCCGTCTTTGTAGTAATATGTTACATATCTAGCATATCGGTAAGTCATACAGGTATAAGTAATTTTGCAAATAGGTAACCCTAATCCCAATTCTAACGTTGCGTTACTTCCTTGTATGCAATATTTACATCCCAGTATGTCACCATAGATAGCTTAGTGAATAAAACCCTTTGTGTCAATGCGACAGACAAGTCACCTTCAATTCACTTGGGCTCCTCACCATAAATTTGCACAGAAATCAAGGGGAAAATATGCTGAAAATTGGGGTTAAGTGAGTTTACAGCTCATGGGCAAGATTATAGTGCAAACGTAGGCTGAAGGAAGATTAGAACTTTATTAAGTATTTTCGTAAGCAAGTATTGTCATTTACCATAACGCGTAGTCTACTGCTTTTCGTGTTAAAGAATATGTAGGCCTTCATTTGTAAACACAAAGGCAGGATAGTGATTGTTCTAATAAAACAAAAATCAATTCAAGCCAGGCAAATCAAGCAAACAAAACAATAAATATCAACCTTGATAATTGATACCTTACTGCTATCGATCAAGATACATTTCTGAATGCTAGCCTTCTCTTCATTTCGCGTAACAGTAACTATTTAGTATTCGTAACGTTTCATTTTGCAATTTGCTAAGCAGTAATTGGAAGGGTGAAAGCCAACAGCTTGCCTACAAATCACTGGATAAATCGGCATGTTTTTGCTTGCCAGTGTAGCGACCTCAACAACTTCAACTACAAACCACAAGCAGAAAGTTACCAACAACACTTGGCTTGTATATGGAACACCATCTACGTTCAGCAGCTATCATGATAGAAGTGACTAGTCGCTACATGGAGCGCACCCGTTTTAACTTGGACTACAGTCAGATGCCTGCTGTTGCGCCACACCAGCATCACGTAGGCAAATTTTTCATCAAAACAGCTCCAAAATTATTTCAATTTTAGAAATCGCTTTCTCCCAAACAGATACTAAGTTTTAGCCACAGTATCTTTCCTCTTTATTTTTAACATAAAAATAGCTGCTAATTTTCAAGCATGCCTCATTGCCAACATTAATAAGATTGATTTCAAACTGGTTGTCCTACATTAGTTTGCAATTTTTTTAGATTTGTTAATTGTTAACAGGTGGAAACAGTGGCGTGCAAAGATCTGGTGATACCCGGGGCCAACATCTTGACTGTATGCCCCCTCCCAAACAGTCAAGTACTCAAGAATGTGGCAAAGACAGACACTTGAAATACATAAAAGCTAGTGTTGAGAAAAAAATTTCGAAAATTAAATTAAAATATCTCGAAGAGTATATTTTGTTTTATTGTGTTAATTAAAAGCTAAGGCATGCATTCATAAGAAAAATTCATCTGGTGAAGGGTATGCATAGAGGAACAAGACATTGCGTTTATGCATTTAAATAATTATCAAATAGGCCCACCAAAATGATCTGTATATATTATAGATATATATATATTTCTATTTGCGCAACTACAGAATAGACATTGAAAACCACAACAGTCTGTTTCCCCAAGTGGCTCGTCAGGTGGTGCGTCTGCAAAATACATATAAAAACGCTATAAAAACCGGCATAAAAATGTAAAAGTTAACCAATAAGTGCAATACATTTGGAAATGCAGCAACTAATGCAACACGTCTCAGAAGTTAGGACAGATATCAATTAATCAGCCGGTGGTGCTGGGAGATAAGACTTTTGGCGAAGGTAGATTGCCAAACTCAAAGCTCTAGAGAAGGACGGGATCGAAAACAGTGTAGGTGCTACGAAAAATTTTTTAATTTAAACTTGTTGGTGTGGCAGCATTTTCCCATCAGTTCGGTTCTCTTATTCAATGACGTAGGGGGATATGCTTGCAGAATAGCGCACTTTTCTGTGAGACACAGCATGCAAGCCCTTGCCCCTGGTTGGTAAGGAGTGGTTTGTGTGACAATTTCCCAAGTGATTTCGGAGCTTTTCCCATTAGATTTGTCAAGCCAGAATGCCTTTGAAAGCTCGGTGACGTTGCTTTTTCGTTGGTATTTGAAGCTTTGGCTGTGGTTGTAAAAACGGGCTTTGAACTCCGTTTCACAGCTATCGAGGTAGTGCATGGTGCTGTCATCAGATGTTAATGTAGCTTTATATATGATGCACTTTTCGCGGCACTTTCCTTTCAGAGGACAGGTGGCTTTGACTCTGCAGTTGCACGGTGGTGTGGTGTTGTTGGATTTGGCTTTTCTTTTTAGCACGGTTTTATTATGCTTAGAAATGAAATTTGCCATGTTGGGCATGCAGCTGTAGCTGAGTTTTACGTTGTTGTTGTTGCAGATCTTGTGCAATCGATGGGTGGGTGGAAAGTTCTTGGTTAGGAGTCGGCGGAATTCTCTACCGATGTTAGTGTAAACGTGTTCACTATATGGTGGGTTAAACCATATAATTTTTCGTTTTCTAGATCTTCTTTTGTTTGGGTGGGAATTCGTTTCATATTTTATTTCGCTCTTGTGTCCGCTCTTGCGCATGGCTTCTTCATACTCTCGGATGGCTTTTGCAAATTCTTCGTGGTTACCTGAGAGATTGGAAAGGCGTTTCGCTAGCATGATCGGCAATTGTTTTTAATTATGAGCGGGTGGTTGGATTGATTGTGCACGTACAATGGAGAGTTATTGGGTTTACGGAATGGCCAGTATTTACCTGACTTTAGATTTAGGGTTACGTCCAAGAAGTTTGTTTCTACTAAATTGGTGTCTGCTGTAATTTTCAAACCATGTTCCTGAAAAAACATTGTTTTCGATCCCGTCCTTCTCTAGAGCTTTGAGTTTGGCAATCTACCTTCGCCAAAAGTCTTATCTCCCAGCACCACCGGCTGATTAATTGATATCTGTCCTAACTTCTGAGACGTGTTGCATTAGTTGCTGCATTTCCAAATGTATTGCACTTATTGGTTAACTTTTACATTTTTATAGCGTTTTTATATGTATTTTGCAGACGCACCACTTGGGGAAACAGACTGTTGTGGTTTTCAATGTCTATTCTGTAGCTGTGCGAATAGAAATATATATATTACGACTCCGGCAAGCTTGCTGTCGAGCATTGTAAAGCTAAGTGACTATTTTATATATACAGTATATATATGTACATAACTTCGTGAGGCCTAACAGGAGATAGAGTTGTCTATTTTTTTCTATCACAAATAGTATCTGAAATTGTACAAGTGCAACCATGTAGTTTGATGCAGTGCTAGCTGACATGCTGCTCTTAATATTTTTGTGAGCTATACAATAAAAATGCTTAAAGGACATTGTTTGGTGGTAGCAGACGAAGAAGTAATACGTTTTATTAAACTAGAACATGTGATCATGTCAACAAATCAATTAGACACTTACACTTTACGATTTCTTTTTCCCATATGAGCTCTTCTATCGGAAAATATTTGAACTACCTCATTTTTCACATTTGCTGAAAGAAATTCTCTTTCGATGCTGATTAAAGCCAAACTTGTCAGGTGTTCGTGGAGCATAAATAATCTTATACATGTTTTTATCAATTTCAACTTTGAAAATGACCTCTCGCAGCTTGCAATTGAAAATCCGATGGTGAGCAGTAGCCTATATGCAATACATAAAGTTGGGAAGACATCCCTCTCAAACCGCACTAAACATTCGAGAGCAAGCTTGGGATTAGAGGGAACTGCATTTCCTTTAGCTCGAAAGGGCATAACAAAGTCAGAGGTGATTATATGTTTGGCTTTTGTACAGTACATGGGAAACTAATTGAGATCTTGTAAATAATTTTAGTACAAAAGCTGACACTGCAGAACATTTTCTACGAAACATAATCACACCATGCTCCCCAAGCAAAATCCTATCAGATCCATGCAGCATGTGTTAGTAGACTAGCGATACGAAAAAGCAGATATTTTTAACAATTTAATAAAATGAAATTTTTGTAATTTTGCTCTTGATGCCCCCCTACTTTAGATAGAGTTGATAGATACCCAGGGCCGTCGCCCCTTTTGCCCCCCCCCTCTGCACGCCACTGGGTGGAAACCATTTCATGCATAGATCTTGTCTAGCCAGAGTTAAGGTTGTCTGCTTTTCTCTTGTTTCTTCAACTTTATGCTTCATGCAAATTTTACCGATTTGTTCAGAATTTTCTCAGGTCAATAATTTCAAGCCGCTTGATTCAATAGTGTTTCAGATTGGATGGAGCTAAGTTACATCCAGTAGTTCTTTGACGTGTACGTGCACAAGTAGCTTTTTGTTCGTTATAAACATCTCATCATATAATTTTGAAAAACAATTTTTCCATTGCTTTTGACTTTTAATTGACGCACTCTAGAACATAGAGTAGGGTAAGTAGAACTTCAGTTTAAAATTTTTGATTTTAGCGTAACTGGAATACTGTTGGAAATATTTTCTTATTCTTTTCCACTCCTGCATTGCCTAATTCGATTTGGTATTGCTGAAAACTTGCTCATCACTGCTTTGACATAAATTTATGACCGATACAAACAAAATTCTGAAACCGATTGTACTTACTTGCCACATGGCTAAGCAATAAATTTTCTTTTAGGTCGATTATTCCGATTACGTTCCATGCAATCAAATTCGATTACGATTATTTGGTCTTGTAATCGTCTTGATTACGATTAGATTGTTCTACAAAAATTTAAAATAACGTTACGCATGCCATTTGTTTGGTAAATGGAAAGCAATACAGTCACACCTCGGTTTTCGAACGTCTCGGAGTTCGAACAATTCGGTTTTCGAACGAAAAATTCGAAACGAAAATGACTCGGTCCTCGAACCAAAATCGGTTCTCGAACAAAAAAAAGAACAGTAGCGACACGTGACTGCCAAGACGAAACGCATACATTTTCCAGTCGATCATAGTTAGGCTTGCCATACTTTTGTGATTGAAAACGGGACTCTTGATGACACCACAACTAACTACGGTTGACGGGGCAAGGTTCGGACATACTTTGCATCTCAAATACAGGTGACGACCTTTTTTTTATTTTTGGAGATCACCTGCATTCCGGGTGCATTTAGCCTCGGTTCCACCCAAAGTGGGGGTGTTCTCCAAAAAATAAAAATAAAAAAAGGTCAGCTCCTGATTGGCTGCACCTTTTGTGTCATTTTCGGCCGATATCGTCATTGAGCTGGGGTTCGTTGTCATAATGCCTTTGCTTATCGGGACAAACGTTTAAATACCGTAGTTCGAGCTATGCTGGCTGACTGAATGAAAAACCGGGACTTTCGATGATTTCACCGGGACAAGGCCTGGAAAAGAGGGACTGTCCAGCCTAAAACGGTACGTATGGTAAGCCTAGATATGCAGGGTATAGTGTAAGCAGGTAAATAATTCTTCTTTTAGTGCATGGAACAAATTAATCTATTTTATATTATTTGTAATGGGAAAATATGATTCGGTTTTCGAACAAATCGGTTTTCGAACAGCCTTCCAGAACGAATTGTGTTCGACAATGGAGGTTTGATTGTATTTAAATCTCAGTCAAGTCTTATGGCGACCTTACGGGATACAAACTGTGGATCATTGATGTTTTGCTGAAATTATGTGGGTGACTCATAAACGTTCTCGTTCTGTTCGTGCGCTCGTTGTTGTACTGTAATCGTTATTATAAATCATCCGTTGGCCTACAAACAGGTCATAAAAGAATAACCATAGTTGCATATCATGATGTAACAATACTGGGTGACTAAGCGGTATGGCCAGGCGTGGTTCCGTCTGACGTGCGGCGGAGTGACCTAGTAAACAAGTATATAAAAAGAAGCATTGCTATTTTCGTTCAGAGGTTTTTCGATTAAAAATTCAAATTCAAAGTTCATTGGCAAAAATTCCATTCGATTCGATTCAAGCAAAATTCGTGCATTCAACATTGTGCTGTGATTAAATAAATTTGTTCCTTGGAGTCAGACGTGCTGTGGACACACGATTCCCATAGTCTCCCCAATGTGCATTAGCACAGTGTAAATCGCATTTCTCCTGGTTAATTACGACTACATACCATGTAATCGCATTTGATTACGAATACACAAAAATGCAGTAATCGATTAAAAATTACCGATTACGATTACAATTGTACCCATCTCTGATACTGAAAGATTTGAGGGCATTTCTAATAAAAGAAGTTTGATCAAACGCTTCAACGTCTATCATAGAAGCCTCAAGTAGAGCTCTGTTTGTCCGTGTATGTGCGTTGTATTGTTATTCTGCTTCATCACAACATCAACCACTTTAAATTATGTGGCTGCATTACTACGCTACAGGTTGTGCAAATACCCCTTTCCAAATCTTGCGAATCTCTCAAAGCTGTGTTATTAGTAACACAAAATTATGACAAAAATAAAGTTCACAACTCCTCTGCTACCGCTCAATTTCAAATGCAGTGTTCTTTACAAAAATTCGGCCATATTGCACTGCATCAAAAACGTGGAAAATATTCAAGTTAATGTAAACCATGATGGTAATAACTACTGCTATTAATACAGCAAACCATAACGGTATTCTGTCATTGGCAGTGATATAAACATGGATAAAGTCACATATTTTTAGCGAGATGATACAATTAAAGGCTACCCGTTCATAAACTCAGATTTACAGTGCTTTAAGTGTTTGGTGCGCACAATTACTCGCGAAAATCGGTTAACGCAAACAATCAGGAATGCAATTGATAAGTTTGTGCGTGATGGTAAGAGAGTTTTACTTCCTCCACGTCCTTTAAGCTTACTGAAACTCCTTCGTTTCAACCAGCAAGGTTTGCCAATTTTTTGCAGGGTGGCATAGATTGCTACTTCTCGTCACAATTAAACGATTATGTCGTGCAATGATCAAAGTCAGACGAAATTAAGTGCGACTGTATTGCAATCAAATAGTTGCGGCAATTAGGAGGTGCAACACTGTAGGCCTACATTTGTTTGATAAAAACGTTTCCCCTATAGCGAAGAGGCATCAACAATTCTAGTTTAAACTATCTTTTCATTATTTAGGATGAATCAAGAAGGGTGAAACGCTTGTTTATGCGGGTGCAGTGTGCAAGTTTACAAACAGACGGTATTTCATTATTCTCCAGTGGAATCAACTGTCAAAAGGGTGACGTGACGTATTTAAATAGATTTTGCTTTAGTTCGTGTTTCAGGTTTTTAAATGGTGCCAAAAATTATAGCTACCAAAACATCTAAAATTCAACCGGTAGGCTACTTCAAGACTTCATAGAAAAATTTATGAAAAATCATAACAAAGAATTATTTAGCTCTTTGTGGAGCTGTACGTTTTCTTGCAACAAACGCTTTCTTGTTGAAAGTCATCGAAATACGTCCAAACACGAAAAAGCGTTAGGCAGCAGATCTGAACTACTAATCCCACACACACTTCGCCAACGTTTTGAGAAGTGACACCGATTTTGTGAAGGTAACCAAGGTATTTTTGTTTGCTGATATTTCTTTGTAAAAGCTGAACAATAAGCATACCAAAAACCTATTTCATGACATTGGCCACAAGAGCTGTTCAAAAATACACTTTTTTTAAAACTTTAAGCTCACACCCTAAATTGGTTCCAATTCATGACAAAAGACCGCACAAAAAAATTTGAGCTTTTTCGGTTAAGCATTGACCGTGTGAATCCACTTTGAAGGTTTGGGGGCAATGCTAGGGGGTCAAAACACAAAATCGATCATAACTCCCGAACCAGAAGACCATCTGATCACTTAGAATCTGCAGAATACCAATGCACATTACACTGCAGAATAAAAAATGCATATTATTTGTAGCAAAAAAAACTTAAACAAATTAAGAAATGAAATTTTTTTAGATTTGACATAACTTTTAACAAATTTTAAAGATGAATTGTTGAAAAAAAATAAATTTTCGAAGTGTTTGGAACATTTTTTATAGCAAAGAAACAAACTAGCATAAATAATAAATTTTATAAACGGGTTTTGGTATAGCATATAAAACGATTTACCTTACGTTAAACAGTGCAGGTGGTGAATGGCACTTGCAGCAAGTTAATACGAAGTGTTACAAATCATTTGAATATTGTTTGAATTTTTATTTTAATGAAAGAGCCAGCTAGGGTGGCCAGCAAGAGTCAGGTCAATCACGTCTACTTTTCTCTTAGGAGTGTTGTATCATTTGTCTTTGTTTCGAATTTTTTGTTCAAATGTTTTCGTAATCTATAAGAATCTTGATACCTCTTTAATTCTTCTAAGTCGTTCGTCCCCTGCTGCGTTGAAACAGTTTTTAAATTTTCGAAAACTTTTGAAGTTGTTCCATTTGGTGCATGAATACTGTAGAAATTGAACGTCTTCAACTGCAAAATTGAAACGAAAATGATAACTGACCTTTTACCAAGTTTTTAATTTTTGTATCTTCTGATATTGATTGAAATACCAGTTTCTGTGGAGACATGTCTGTTTTTGAAAACTTTTGCTGAACACGAAATAACTTAGAAGCCAGATTTTGTTTAGTGTGCTCCAGCAGTTGATGAAAACACAGAGCAAATGGGAGCAGCTCTTTGCTCATGTACCAAAGATGTCTTTTTAAGGCTGAGAGAGCAGCATCAGATATGTCTGTAAATACTGGTATTCGTTGATGAGCCAGCAGTAGCTTGTACAACTGTTAATCATTATAGCAGCTTCAGCGCCTGCAAACCAGTGCTTTGTATAAATGAAAGCAACAAAATAATCAAACAGTTCCGAACCCTTGAGAATTTTTGCATCCACATCAAGTTGAGTTTGGAGCAGCAATATCTAAAGTGCATATATCGCTGAAGACACCTAGCGTGATCGATGTTGGGCACCAGAACGCCGAAACCGATAAGTGTCGAAGGAATTTTTATTCAAATAATAAGAACAAGATCCAACAGTTCTGAATGTTGATAAGTAACACTTTTTACCATTTATAACTAGTTTAACTGCTCTACCACTAAAACCAACCACTATCACTATTTAAGATATAACAGTCCAACATATGTTTCTGAAATTATTTTTGGGATAATTTGTTTCTTTGCTATAAAAAATGTTCTAAATACTTCAAAAATTTATTTTTATCAACAATTTGTCTTTGAAATTTGTTGAAAGTTATGTCAAATCTAAAAAAATTTTATTTTTTTTAATTTTGAAGTTTTTATTTTTCCTACGAATAATATACATTTTTTTATACATTAGTGTAATGTGTATTGGTATTCTGCAAATTTTAAGTGGTTATATGGTTTGGGCGTTATGATCGATTTTGTGTTTTCGCTCCCCCCAAAATTTTAGTGATTTCATACGGTCAATGCTTAATCGAGAATACTCAAATTTTTTGTGCGGTCTTTTGTCATAAATTGGAGACAATTCTAGGGTGTGACCTTAAAGTTTTGAAAAAAGTGTAATTTTGAACAGCCCTAGTGAACACAGTTGCCATCTAAAACTAAGAATTACAGCGGATAAGAAATGGTGCACATGACAAATAAATTTTTCTGGTTGTTGATGTGAGCACTCTCTTACCAGGCATACAATATTTAAACATTCTTGTTGGAAGCCTAGATGCACCTTAAGTTAGTTATTTCTACGACTGTCAACCGCTACGATGTGCGGCGAATAGCAACAGCATTGCTCGAGCAGTTGACGATGCTGCTGGATCTCTTGGAATCAACAGAAACTTTTCCTGTCTTTTTAGTCTGACGCCGGAAAATGCATGGTGATTGCGGCTGCAATACTAGAAACTCTGTGTTCTAAGCTGTTTTTTAGGACATGTGTAGCAAACTCATTGCACAATTGTGCTATGAAAGTCAAATCTCACTTCATGATGTTGATCAGCTTAGAATTGAAAAAGTCAAGTCAGCAACAGTTAAAACGCGTTTCTTGCGGTTGTCACACAGATTGAATTTTCTAGCGACGCCACTGCTGATAAGCAACGCACCTTGTATTTTTTATGAACTTCTCGACCTCCGCCTACAACCGATAACTCGGTTGGTTCAATTTTAAAAGCCAAGTCGCTAGTTGAAGAGCTCATCAACCTACTTCTGCAGCGGCCAGACGGTCTTTTTCGAAAGAATATGACAAAAAGAATTTGGCCGACAATTACTTCTTGGGGCACTTTTAATGGCCTAACCGAGCGAGTTCTATTTCATTACTATAAATGCTACCTAATTTTGTGACTTTTGCCCCAGCAAAACTGTATAGCATGTCCGAACAAGTTTTCCAATATTTTTCATAAAATTTTCTTACAACAGAATAAAACATGCAATTCTTAATTCGATGCGTACTATGGCAAGCCAGAAAATCACAGTCAGTCAAATGAGGCAGCGAAGCAGGATCAATTTTTTTTGCTGAAAGCAGTCTAGCATGTTGTCCCTGAAATCCATTTCAGAGCAATGCCATAAAAGTAAGCTGCTTCACAGAACGGTTTCTGACTTTGCAGACGCAGTAATTGGTTCCTTAGTCCGTAGATGGGCTTTATATAAAATGTCTATTTCTTCTTCGGTGAGCATTTTGCTGGTCGTTATGGAAACAGTTTCATCATACGGGGAATCTCCGCGTTCGTACATGTCGTTGCAGTAACCGAAAGCGGAAGGACCGCAACCGAGCCCAACACTGAGGGAATTCGATTGTTTTCGAGTCGCGGGTAACGTCGAATACAAGCTCCATTTCCGTTTTCCTTGACAGCTTTTACGAGGCAAAGTAGCAGCAGGCTGCATCGGGTAGTCAGCGTACGTGCTTGCCAGAGCCTCTATATTCTGTGCAGTAACAGCAAGGTCCAAATGACGCATGTCTTCGCAACTGAATGAAGTTTTCGTTTTGCCTAGCAAAAAGAAACCCGTCTGAATGGCATCATCATAAGATTTTCTTCGTGTAGCTATAGCCATTTACGAAGAAAGGGGACTGGATATTCGTACGTCTTTGAAATATCGTAGTTTGTAATATTAGGCCGGAATATTAGTTTATAATATCAGACGTACTAATGTTCCTACTTTCGGCTGTCCAAATTTGAAAACAATTGCTACACGCAGTGCGTACTTATTTCAACTTCATTTGATGGCTTTCCGAAAAGCGGACAGAACTTTTTTGGTTACCTTGTATTTTGCCCCACTTGGACGCCAAGATCTTTTTATTTTTAATTTCTCTTCTTAAAGATCTTTTTTCTAAAGATGAACGTATCCAACCCTAGCGAAACATGCTTTGGGGATATATCTAATTACAATAGATAAAAGTAAAATGTCAAAAACATACACATGCAATCTGCCATTATTTAGCAAAACCTTACTGCTATTTTCAGTTCATTGAGAAAACCAACTTTTTGTTTGGTCGTGTTTTTGTGACGCATATAATCGTAATTAAAATTGTTGGGTATATAATAATCAAAACAAATACGAAATCAGGGTTATTGTTACATCGAGCGTTTACAGTAGAGTTACTGGGTTTTGGTTAATCATTTTCGTAAAATTAAAAAAACGTTAGACCTGTTTTGAATTAAAAAAAGCTAAGCCTGTTTGTCCAACGTAAACCAAAGTAAGTTCCCAAAACCCCTGCTGAAAAGCACTGATTTAAAGGGAATCCATATGAGGTTAACCTTTTAGGGTTCCTGGCGACCTTTTTTTAAAGCGATATCTGAATGCGATCTTAGGACTATGGCGTAGACCTACTGCAGCGGCTACTACATGGAATTATGAAGTACTGTAGATTGAAAATAATTGTAACACACATGCAAACATCCGAATATCCGAGAACATGAGTGTACATCAATTTATTAATCGGACTTTGATCCTCAAGATTCGCAGGACAAGGACAGTGGAGCTAAACACAGAACAATTGTTCAGGCCCGCTTCGGAGTTACCAAGTTTTAGCATTTCATTTCAATTGCTTGGTACAACAATATTCTGCTGCTTGTTGGGAACCAAGCAGATGAAATTAACGTCAAGTGACTACAAGCAATGAAAAGCAATCATCGCTAGGTTTGAACGAATGAACATTCACTCACTGTCGTTGTCACTCATCTTTAATTTACTCGACCACGCAGCCGACCGAATCGTAACGAGACAAAAGTGATGGTTGACTGCTCATACTCGAAGAGGCCAGGCCAGGAATGGTCCCCCTCAAATACCCAAATTTGCACTTTTCGGAGTTTCACTTTTTTATTTTGGTTTCAAAGGACAGTTATTTGGATGATAGTGCTAAGGGTCAAATCTCGTTTACCAAACCCATTCCTACATACGACTTTGACAGCAGCAGCACAGCAATGCAGCTCACGCGTACTAAAAGTCATTCACAAAAAGGCGAAGTAGTTTTCAAGTTCTATAGATCTGATAGGAACCTTGAACTGAACAATATTGCTGCAAAGACCGACGCGAACCTTTCGTCGCTAGCTGTAACTTAAAGCTAGGTTCTGATTTCTTGTTCTACATAATTAATTGGAACAAAAGTTCGTTTGGCAGTTGAAGATTTGGGTCGACTTAAGGCGTTGAGCCATACCAGCAACTTTAAACAACACATTCACAAATGTCCTGCTAGACGCTCAGGTGTGGAACATAAAATTATGCAACCATAGAAAAATTAATCTCAGATAAATGTAAACGACATGACGATAAAAAAAATGTACATTTCAATGACATATTATCAACCGACCGTGGCTGCTAGCTGGTGGATTTTCGATAGTAACTTCTGAATCACGTAAAGCTTTGTCGGTCATACTACGATCTGTAGACACAGTTAACAACATCAGTGGCTGGAGTGTGAGTGTGAAAATCACACGCATTTGATGCAACACACAATTTAAACACCGACTGCTGACGCACTGTTGACGCAATCAATCATCTCTTTTCCAAGTCGGCGAAAAATTGATCGTCTTAGTTTAAGGCGCTGGCTTGTCGTGGTGAGGTTGCGAGTTCAATGCCGGCATGAGCTCTGCGTTGTTGTGCACTTAAGAAAAAGCATTTTAAAGCAAATTCTCTGATTAGCTGCAGTGCTTTGTAGTAGATATATATATTTTTTAGTAGATATATAGAGTATATATATATATATATATATATACAATTCTGAAGTGCAACCGACCACCAGCTGTTCTCTGCAAAACGGTAAAGGTTGCAATTCTGAGGTCAGAAAATATGAACAGACCTAAAGCTGTCGCCTCCACAAAACAACATATTTGAATACGAGAAGTTAGCTGAAAAGTAAAATGCAAATTACAGTAGGCCTAATAACGAAACAAAGCTTGTGCAATTGTACTACTGTAAAGTAAGTAGTCCGAGGTGCGGTATATTCAACATAACCATTGAGAGCTGTATCATTACTAAATCAAACAATAAAATCAATGTTTCATACTTGCAAATTGAACACCTAGACATTTATTTAGCTGCTCTCTCTTCCGTGCTTTCTTAGTATTAAAAGCATCGTCACGTCGCACTTGTTTTAACATTTGCTTTTTGTCCAATCTGTTAATAAAAAAGCTGAATGATATATGTTGTTCATCATAATTTGCTTACAATGAGAGCTGTGAAACGATTATTATCTATATTTTTGAGGAAGACAGTGATGCCATGCATAGAAGTATCATTCTGACACGTAACAGCATAATGTTGGTGGTCTTTCACGTTTCCTTTAATTACTTGCGCTAAACTAATTGCTTTTTCGAATTGGGTCAAAAAACCCAGGTTTCCAAATGTCTACGTTTGGTCTTACTAACGCTTTCGGTACAAATCTCGAATATACATCTATGTACCGGACAAAAGATATTTTTCCGTGTTCTGTTTTGCAAAATAACTAGAGATTGAGATGCTCGGGGTACACTGCATTTCAACCATAGGCGCCGAGTTTGTGATTTTACTGGGTATGCGCAAACTTTATGACGTCAAAATTAAAACATTACCGTTTGATTACCTATGACAGGGGTGTCAAACATACGGCCGGCGGGCCAAATGTGGCCTGTGTAAGGATTTCGTGCCACAGTGCGAATGCCTGGTCAACGAAGTTGGTCAGCGAAAGTTATGTGAAAATGGTTGTGAAGTAATGGCCGACAATCTTCAGAAGTTGCAGCTGGCATAACAGGTTGCGGTGAGAGAGGTGATGACCTGTCTTTTTTTTTGGAGATCAGCACCATTTCGGGATACATCCCATAACTTTCGGAGATCGTTTGATCAAAGTTTGCCACTACCACTGATGTACAGTCTTGCCTGCTTATGTTGTTTTTCAACGGACTCTGGCCTGCATGTGTTGAGTGCAGTCAAATGTGCGGGCATGCCACGCACGCCCGCATGCCCGTAGTCAGCGCCCCTGATTTCAACCACTAGCACTGGAACAACTCATACAAAGCAGAAACAACTGTCAAAAACGGGGATGTGCAACCAGTTTTGCAGTCGGGCCATTTCACAGTGGAGGATTCCGTGGGCAAGACGGAGTTTCAAAGTGAACATCGGCATAAGACTGCGCAATGTGTATTGTATGTGGGCCTGACAGACAGTAGGCCCTTCTTTTTTTGAAAATAAACGTTTTGAAAGAGACTCTTGCAAATATCAGCCAAGAAACAAACTTGAAGACCTATTTTTTGTTTGATCAAAATCAACTTTAGAGGCAACCTCAAAAGGACTGAATTTCACAAATATTGGCCTAAAAATTCAATATGTGAACGCGAGCCACAAGTTACATTCTGTATCCTTCCGGGACCACAAAATTTCACATTGCGAATAACAGGTTGCACACACCTCGCCTAAACCGTAATTTTCAAAAGCACAACAACACAGGAATCGCACACGCACTGAACCCATAACTTCACGACTGCGAGAGATCGTCGTTTGATGCTAAGCTACTCAGCTGAATCACATCACGTCACTCACTTTTGCTGTTTGTTGTTGTATATCACGATGGCGACGCAAAGAGCATAGAAAATACAAAATAAAAATGGCCAAAAGTATCCGTGAATCAAGGAAGTAAAATCTATGGAAAGTTCTCGAACAACTTCGCTGTGGTTGTGTGGGTTAAAATAACATGAATACGTGTGGCTGTAATTCCCGTATCTGCAAAAAAATAAGAAACAAAACCTTGTTACGTCACTTTGACATTAAAACTAGTCTTAGAGTTCAAGTTAAAAAAGCCCGATTACCAGCAACAGGATACACAAAATAATTTGGCGATAAGATACGAAAATAATATACGTTTTTTAATTTTAAGTTGTTTCATCCACGGGACTGGAGAGAACTTTTATAGATATCTAAGCAAACAACTACTTAACGCAAGTGTTCTAACTCACTTTGAAGTTGTCCGTATCACCAGCATCGAAATAGTATATCTTCAATACCATTGCAACCAAGCAGTGAACATTGCTGTAAAACGATTTTTTAAAGCGCAACAATTCAGAAATCACGCAACAGGTGATGTCATGCACGAACTGACGATTGCAAATCATCAACTTCTAACCCTGACGCAAAGACTATTTTACAAGCAAGTATACATGAGACGCAGAAGAAAAGGTCAAGAGAACTCCGAGTAAAAGTCCAAGGGAGGGTGTAGCAGCATAGAGTGCCCAAAACTATGTTGCCAACTCCACATCAAATACCTTTTTAAATATGCCTGAATGCATTTTTGGGGGTCAAAATTCTCCTTCCAAGATTCACAGTTTTCCAGATTAGAATTAACCAAACCATGTCTTCCAAAAGTATATGAGCACTAAAACAAAATAAGTAAAATGTTTAAGTATTGCACTAAAATGAACGGAAATGAAGAAAAATGCGCAATAAAAATAGGCTTTACCAAAAAACTGGTTTACACCCCAGAGCAGCTGGTACAAATTATTGATTTTAATCCCACTTGAAATTAGTTTTTACTTAAGATGTCGTCAGCAAAACTCGTTTGCTCTTGCATTATGCCTACAACTAAGACGGTACTCTGAATTGAGTCGAATTTCGACAAGCAATTTCTTACAAATTCAAAAAAATACAAGGAACACACGACTACATTCTTCGCAATAAACAAAACAACCAATTGGAATTAAACTCAACTTATATATCCCAGAGGTTCCCAGCCTTTTTATTCCAGTAAAGCGCTAAAAATCAAACTGTTTAAAAACAGGCAACTTGAGAGAAACAATTAGTTGGCTGCAAAAAAGCTTACAAGGTGATTTAAAATGTTTCACCTTGCTTTTATTTTTTGTTAATTACTGATGCTAAATTCATTTTGTTAAGGCAAAGACCTTGTTATTGGGTCGTACACATGGAAATGACTTTTTCTTGTGGTCCGGCATGAATATGACCACGAAGTGGCACCAGGATGAAATCGAAAACCACCGATCTTCCCAATCTAGTATTTTTTATGCGTTATTTTTTTTATTTGTGATTCTCACAAATTTATTTCCCACCTTATAAATATATTTGTGAGATTAGTTGATACAGGTTGGTTTAGGAAAGTGTCCTCAAGCTTTGTGCTCAGCTGGTCAAGACCGGTTGCATTTTGCAACAAAACTACAAACACATACAACATAAACACACCTCTGTTCACACTTCCTTTTGACACTAAGGGCCAATGTTCTTTTTAAACCAGTGGTTCTTAAAGTATGGGTCGCGAAAACTTAAAAAATAAATTGCGTCAAGGTGATTCAAATCCGTCAAAACGATTTTTTGCAAGATAAGAATTTTCAAAATCTGCAGAATTTTTTTTCTTTCCGTTTATTAAGTCTTTCAAAATTATTGCATCATACACATTTAGTTGGCTTCATCTCAATAAAATAAAATCATTGCATCATAAGTAGTTTTCTAAAAGTTTTGGTGGCAGACCAGCTGCTGCAAAACTAGCCGAAATTACTTAGCCTACTAGTAGCTAGGTCTAAGTTATGTTATGTTGATTGGGGAAGTATGTTGGAGCTGAATAATTCAGTAAATAGTTCAGTGGAGTACAAGGGTTGGTAGTAAGATTTGAAAATATGAAAGTTTAGCTTTTTATAGTAGTGGAGTACTTTGAAACAATTTCCTAAAGTAGCACATTAAATTGCAGGTATTATTGCTAAAAATTAGCATTATACTGTAATTAGCGTTTAAGAATGAGTAAGTATTCCTACAAGCAAGAATTTTTGGACTTGGAATTCACTTCTATCAAAGATTATGGTGCTGAAAAGCTGCAATGTGTACTGTGTTATAAAGCGCTATCAAATGAATCTCTGAAGAAAAATAAATTGAAGAGACATTTGGAAACGAAGCACCCGCAACATGTGAAAAAGAATCGCATCTTTTTTCAGTACCGAGAAACGGAACTGATACGAAGCAGAATTTGCTCAGAAACGAATCCAGCGCTTTTAGCCTCCAAGCAAGCCACGCTGGCATCGTATGTTGTCTCGCTACGCATAGGTAGAGAAATGAAACCGCATACGATTGGAAAAAGGCTCGTAAAGCCTGCAGCCATTGACACGGCCAGACTCATGTGCGGCGACAACGTGGCCTCGAAACTGCAGTCTGTCTCGCTATCGAACGACACAGTCAAAAGTCGCATTGCAGACCTTTCATCGAACATAATAAACCAAGTGGTTGCTCGAATAAAGAAGGCGGGAAAGAGGAGTTATCAACTTAATGAGTCAACCGACACTGGAAAAAACGTGCAACTAATGGTTTATGTGAGGTACGAGGGTGACATGGACCTCGAAGAAGAATTTCTGTTTTGTACACCGCTAACAACAACGGCAACTGGCGCCGAAATCTTTAACGTTGTGGACAACTTCCAACAAGAAGGCAATAATTGGCAAAACTGTGTCGTCTTATGCACTGATGGCGCTCCCGCAATGCTTAGTGCTCGACACGGGTTTACTGCACAAGTCAGGCAAATCAATGCCAGTGTCCAAGTCGTCCACTGTCTTCTACACCGTGAAAACCTTGCTGCGCAACATTTGTCTCTGGATCTTTCTGCAGTGATGAAGGTTGTAGGTGTAGTCAACTTTATCAAAGCCACTGCTGTTAATTCTCGTCTTTTCGAGCAGTTGTGTGCTGACCACGGGTCTCAATTCCAACATCTATTTTACTATAATGTTAAATGGCTTTCTCGTGGTAAGCCCTTGCACCGTCTCATAGATCTACGAACAGAAGTGCAGGCCTTTCTCAATGAAAAAAATCATCGACATGCCATTCGGTTTCAAGATAAAGAGTGGATGCTCAAAGTATGTTACCTAAACGACATCTTCACCACACTGAACGAGCTTAACACATCAATGCAAGGCAGAAATCAAAGCATCATCACTCTCACCGAGAAACCGTCTGCCTTCAAAGAAAAGCAGCAACTCTGGAAGAATAAACTGGAGCATGGACAAACAGCAACGTTTCCATCCATGAACGAGTATCTGGAGGAATGGAATCAGACTGACAGTAGCAGATTTGATGTCATCAAACCCATTCTAGTGGAGCATATGGAAAACCTAATCACGGAGTTCGATCGCTACCTTCCGGACATAAATTTGGAAGCTCACCTGTGGGTCAGAAATCCGTTTCTGGCAAAGGTTGACAACTTATCAAAAGGTGTTGCAGGGCTGCTGGAAGAGCTTATCGACTTGCATCATGACCAGTTCCATCGACAACTTTTATCCACGGCGTCCCTTGGACAATTCTGGACCTCAGTTAAAAAGGAAAAGCCAATAATTGGTAACGAAGCAATGACTTTTCTACTCCCATTTTCGACCACGTATCTCTGCAAACAAGGATTTTCGGCACTAACAGTTGTTAAAACCAAGGCTCGCAATCGCCTCAGTCCTGATAACGACTTGCACGTTGCGCTCAGTAAAATAGAGCCATGCATTGAAGAAATTATGAAAGGGGAAATATCAGTTGCATCAATCACACTGAACCAATGATCTGTACTTAATTCATTGTTGTGTCAAAATACTGTGTACTATAACTGGTTGCCTGTGTCTTATCTGAATAAATAGCAGAGTGCTAACAACAAAAAAACATTTTTTCTACGTTTAAGCTCTAAAGTTTGGGTCGCGAGATAATCATAAAACTCAGATTTGGGTCGCGCTCAAAAAAGTTTAAGAACCACTGCTTTAAATGCAAAAAAGTGCAAAATTGCGAAAATATGTCCGGCGGATTCGCAGATAAAATTCGAAAAAAATCCGGCGGTTTTTGGTAATTTTTTTTTCAGTAAGTTGAGTTTTACTATTTTGCCAGAGAAATTTTCAACCAACTGTTTAACTTTTTCGCTCCCGCGATCATCAACTGATGATCTTGTGTTTTCAGTGTTTACCGCAAATTTTTTTAAATTGAGTTACAAAATTAGTTTACTAAAAAATCGATTTGTGACTTTATTTTTCATCCGATTTTCATAAAATTTTCAAAAGATCACGCTTATTTACTCACGCATCGGAAGATGTATAATTTGTGCCCTAATTTTTGGATTTTTATACCCAAAAACGGTTAAAAAGACCAACAACCCAGTTGCAGACGACAAAATCGGCCAAATTCTCAGCACGTGCCAACTACACTAAAATCAAATTGAGATTACACCTTTACCACAAAACCAAACCCTTTATCATTAACACAGTCTGAAAACTACTCTTTTGGGGCATCATTTGACAAAATTTCAAGCGATAATGATAAATTTTACTTTTTTGAATTTCCAAACTTTTTAGGGGTCTCAAAACCCCCCCAAACAAATTTGAATGGTAAGTAGATAAAAGTAAATTTAGTGCTTAAAGTATATGATATGTTGCTAAATACCGGTTACATTTGAAAGCTTAGGAAATTTGCTTTCCAGCAATATATAACTTTAAATAGTTTAGACTAAGTGCTATATGATATTTACTGATCAAAAATGAGTACTGTACATCATGTCAGTTCAAAACCCCCAAAATTGTTTGACTTACCTTGACTAAATTTGAATTTTTAGAAAAACTACACCCTTTAAAAAGATAAAATAAATTGCAAATATTTCATTACTAAAGTTGTCATTTTGCATCAAGTTTCCAAGAAGACAAGAAGCGAAATACAAGTTTAAAAGCTAGCAGAAGTTTGGCTTCTCTAAATCAAAGTTTGCTCTATCCCCCTTGTTTCTCAAGAAATGGGAAGGGTGTAAACAAGCTGCTGTTTCATTGCCAGTGACCGCATATTCTATTTAAACTTGATATTTTCTGAATCTTGAAGAAATTTCCTGTTCAAAAATACATAATGTTACATGGTTTAGGCTAACCTCTAGCAGATAATGACTGATCATATGTTAGGTACTAAATTTGACTACCAAAATTTGGTACCGGTCGGTACTGGTCAAAAAAAGGTGATGTGCCTCAGAAAATTGCAAATTGTAGAAAACCTAGGCTTTTAGGTAAGTTTTGAGTGATGTACCTTGAAAGCTTATTTCCTTAGCATAATCTTGCGACCATTTCTAAATAAATTGGTAGAAAATAAAATCTGTAGATATCTTTGAGGTGAGGGTACCTCTTTAATTTTGAAGACAACCCCCCCACCCAGTTGGGGGGGGTTAATTTGCATAAAATTTGCATATTCAAAAAAAAAAAATTTTTTCTATTTGAAATCCTCAAGAAATGTAGATTTCAACGATATATAACACTTAATGTAGAAGTAAACAGCTGAGTAATGATTTACAAACAAACTTGAGGTACATAATTATGATTGATTATGACAGTTTTTCGCACTGCCACCTTACGGACATTTTTTTTCGCGATTTTTCGCGGAAGCGAAAGAGTAAATGCGTGGGAAGACAGCAAAGAGGAATCAAAGTCTAACCAAGGTTTGTTTCGACGTCTAACGTAAGCATTGTGTGGCCGCAACGTCACGGCGAGTGACGATCACTTAAACATCGCGTTTGCTGTCAGCACGATTTTTTTGTATCACTAATTATCTCTCAAGCGAACAGCAAAGTCTCCCAAAAGCAAATGTTGAATGACGCATATACTCATGCTCATTTTGGGCGTCGGCTAAGAATTAATATTTACATGCACTGTTTACCTGATATTATGAAACATTTAAGAATTGCTCATGCAAATGTCGTAGATTTTGATTGATCATTTTTAACTTATGAAACAAAAATCGCTAGATCTTTCGCCGCCGCAGTTTAGTAACCGGGAGGATATTTGTTAGTAAACTTTTCTAGAGCTGACGTATTCTCGGAAATTATTACGTTACCAAAGTGCAACGTCAGCTTTACCTCCCCACGACAAAAATTTCTTAAAACTCGGCTCCATTGGACATGTCTTTTGGGTCATCTTCAGAGGTGTTTGAAGTGTAGTTAACTCTAGTCCCCGTAGAGAAAGACGTAGCTAAGTAAACAAGAAACAACTCGGAAAAAGGCGTCTTAATTGGTTTACAAAATAATGATTATTTGCGATGGCCTAGACCGGCGCGATGGTGCAGTGGTTAGAGCGTCCACATTGTAGTCGGTAGACCTGGGGTTCATTCCCTAAGTCGAGTCATACCAAAAGACTTTAAAAAATGGTATTCACAGCTTCCCTGCTTGGCGCTCAGCATAAAAAAAGGGATAGTGTGGAGAACAAGCCGGCAAGCTTGCTTGTTGTGTCCTTGGGCAAGGCACTTAACGGGACGCCTCCACCTTTATGTGGCAGACAGGTGGCCCCACCCATACTTCACCGGATTATAATTGTGAAGTTGCTAACCCAGCAGGTCAGACGACTCTTGGGTACCAACCAGTGGCAGTCCGCCTTGTTGGTGGTGGGGCTACCAGTCACTCAAGACTGGTTCGAAATGGGCTGCCATCTTCCCCTAGCCTAATATCAATTAGGTTGACGGCATGAACCTGAATTACCGTTCATGCCGTACCTCCATCCCAAGGAAGAGGAGGGGTAAACACACACACACACACACACACACACACACACACACACACACATGGCCTAGACCAGAAATCAAGAAAAATATTTTTTCAGTTTTTACAAAAAGTCACAGCTGAAAAGCACTCAATTAGACAAAGACAGCCGTCATAAGTTAACAAAATAAGTTGCAAGGACAATTAAAGGCTGCCGTCATATGGAAATCAACGTTGCAGATAAAGTTAAAAAATTGAAATTGTTCAAGGTCTGAGGAAAACTAAGTTATTGATGTCATAAAAGAAGTTCTTCGACTAAATGCATTGTAAAAAAAAGTGTTAAAACAATTCGTGCTTAGCTGTGAATCGCTGTTGTGTTACCGTCACGTAATGTTTATAGAAAACGTTTAGTGGCCCTAAAAAAATTTTCGGATGAAGAACATCTGAATCGGGAGACACGACATTGAATCTTTATACGTTTGATGAACAGCAGGTGGCCACTAAAAATATCAAAAAAAAGCATGTAAAATCTTTTATAAATTCAAAATAAGGAGCTAAAGATGGTGTAACTCTTTGTTTAACAAAATTTTGTACGGCAGATTTTGTGCCTTTGCTAGCAATTCACACATGCGCCTGCTGTTACACACTTACAACAATCTTAAGAGGGAACACTGCTATGCACCAGGCATAGAAGCTGTAAACACCAATTCTATTCAGTCATTGATTTGACTCTACTCATAGTCGAACTCATGGCTTACATGAGCCCGCCATAAGGAGGGCAGGAGCTTTATCCAACTGGCCATTATGGCAGTATTTACCCACTTGACCATCACAATGCTATTTATGTTTTTTGTTAAAACAGATTGAAGCAAAGTCATACTTTTGTATTTACTTGATATCAAACTGCCTCTCTTTCCAAAGATCATCGTCTATCGACCTAGTATTAACTTGCCATGTTGGGTTTGTCGTGTTGGGCCTGGATGCTTCACACTGATTCAGGGAACCAAAATGGCCATTTCATTGCCACTCAAATTTTGATTACCTGATCACAATTGAGCAACGCTTGTTCATTTTCCATGATCACAGCATTCTGCATATCATCACCTCCACCAGTGGAATATGTAACACGTATCTAAGACAGTAAAACAAAAAACAACCTGTATAATATACATATTTTATGGGTAATTTGCCATCAAAGATCATGCATTGAACAATTCATAACTATTAATACTCATCCACCTCAACATCAGCTTAGAATTAGGTATCACTCATTGCAATAAAAATATTAGGCAACGTCGTCAAGAAGGTTGTTGGAGAGATTGAAGTGAATAGAAAATTAGTTTTCCTTCTTTTTCTACATTGCTTACCAGCGGCAAAATGTACTCTGATAGCAGTTGGTCTAATTAGTGTATGTACAAGATGTCAAGATGTATGTACAAGATATGAAATGATCTTAACCCAAGGGTGACAAAAGTCTCCTTAGTTTTAGCCATAATTTACGTATCTGAAATCTTGACAAACCACATTATGACTCATTTTTTGAAGATTTACTGGTCTAACTCAATGTTTATTGGCCGTTGCCAAGGTGATGACCTTTTCTTTTATTTTATTGTGAAGGCAATTATTCTGAAAGCATATGCTACCAAAATGAAGACTTTTTTATTGAAAATTATTCTAAACTTGAATTTTGGTGCTGAAAATTTTTACAATAGTCACACGTTGCAAAGACTTTTTGCATGGGCTGCATTTGGAAGCACTTTGAAGACATTTTCCCAAACTTTTTATCATGCACATCTCGGACATGCACTAATTAGATCGATCATTGTTATAGCAGTGCATACAATTTGGAAACAGTTTTGAGCACAAGTGCCTATGGCTTTGTACAACCAAAAAAATCTTCGGTGACCAAAAAATTAAAAGTGTATGCTACTAACCTTTAGGCAAGAACTAAATGGATCAGTTCCACCATTGCAGCTTGCAATAGAGATACTTTCTTGAATATCTATCACTTTACATGTGGTTTTAGTAAAATAATTAGAATTAATGTAAGGTCGTAAAATATAGAGAGTGACCACAACCAAAAACAGCAGGGCATAAAGAAACAATGGAGCAGCAAACAGTACAACATAGTGCAGATATGATGCCATTATTTTCACATTTCTGAAATAAATATAAGCTGATTATACATATATGAAGTAAGCAACCTAACTTCAGTCCACTTAAGTGCAACAAGCCAAAGCATCTTGCAGGCCAATAAGCATTCTTTTTCTAAAATATTGTAGGCTATTGATAACCTAAACCTATTACCGTTAATGGTCTCTGGTATTGATCACACTGTGTTTGCTTTGGCAGTTAACCTAGGAGGCAATTGTGTCATAAAACACATAAGATTAGTTACTTGATCACGATTTGTGGCTTACAGTTTTTGCGTAATTGAGTGGATTAGCAGAGTAAATCAAGTGATTAGCTTCTAACGCAAAAACTTCATCACTCAAAAGTGAAAACAATATTTAGTTGGAGCTTGGAGCTATATCTAGACCTTCAAGTAAAAAATGAAAATCAGCAGAGGTTGTCTAGATCATGCACTGGTAACATTTGCATCATTTATCCTAAAACCTATGCTTGCCTCCAGCTCCAACCAATTTCTAGCAGCTAGGAAAAAGTCCAAGGGTCTAGTAACATAAGAGTTAGGCTAATCATTTGACATTTTCCCTTTTTTATTTTGAGTAGGCTAATGAAGTTATAACAACAAGAAATGAGGGTCCAACAAAATAGTATATGTTTGTCATGTCTTGCAATGTCTACTAACTCCAACCCTAATTCTAACCCAAAACCTAACCCTTACCCAAGCCTGAAGCTTGTATAGAGCAGGTATTGCAGGACATCGCAGACATGTATCCTACTAACTACAACTACCAACAAACAGTAGTGATGATCAAGCAATGTCCAAATAAACCCCCAAAAAGTTTAAGGCAAAATAGCAAACAGGGTTAAAATGCTGTTGATAGCAAAAAAGCTACCATACATTTTAACAAAAAAAACATTCTCAGACCTTGGCACTCCCATTTCTAATGTTTACAATGAAAGAGATAACACCAAAACACAAAAATCCAGATTTATAAAAATTTACAAAAATATGGCAAAACATCAACTAAATTACAAAAATTGCAGAAACACAAAAATTGATATTACGCACGAAATTACAAAAATAACAAAATTTATTCTAAAAAATGAATTATTGACTTATGGAAAAAGGCCTACTACCAACCAAAAGAGTAAAGAAATTGAAAAAAAAACAGAAATTTATGAAAGCTGAAAGTATAACCACCTAATTCAGTAAAATTAAATCATTGAATAGAGATAAACTAAGCATTTTCCAAAATTTCCGTTTTTGTGCAACTTCCACAATTTAGTTGAAGTTTTTTTCATATTTTTACAAATTTCTGTAATTAGTACTTTAGTGTTGCCCAGTGTTACATGTGTTAGTCAGTTAGTACGGTAGCTAGCAGGTATAAATAAAGTATGAATAAAAATATAAGAACTTACTCATTAAAAGTGTCGTCTTTTTTCTTTTGCTGCAAAATTTGGGGATGTGAATTCATTTTATATTCACCTATGTATTAGTCAGCTGGTAAGGCCTACATGAATATCAATTAATTTCAGTAATCCTGTACTTTAGCGCGGTAAATTAAAAATGCCAGACTTTGTTTGAGCTTCGTGACAAGCGTGAGTGGATGTTATTTTGTGCTCGAATGGGACTTATTCGAAATAACTTCTATTGCAATCAATGTAACAATGAAATGGCATTTGTCAACTATGCTCCATCTATTGTTTATGTACGGAATTTATTTAAGCTGAAAGGGCAGTGTACACTGTAGGGCCAAGCCCGTATGTAAATGTACGGGGTAATGTAAACTGGAAGGGAGTGTAATTTTGCACCCCCAGTGTATACTCCCCCACTCTGTACACTCGCTTCCAGTGTACACTGCCCCGTACATTTACATACCAGGTCTGGCCCTACAGTGTACACTGCTCTTTCAGCTTAAATAATTTACTGCGCTAAAGTACAGGATTACCTTAATTTCTTCAAAAATAAATACTCACTGTAACAAAACCTTAACCAGTTAACAGGATACACAAAAAAACTTTACTACACTGAGTACAAACCAGCCGGTTTGACTTATTTCTAGCGGCATGCCAGAGAAAAATCATAAGCCTAGGCCTAGTTTTGTCTACTGTTTTATTTCGTACCGATAATATGTGCTTAATGACAATTGAGTGGTGTCGTTTCTGCAGTGTATATAGCTTTGCCAACGCTTACCCAGCACACTCACCACACTGAAGCCCCATACTTCTCCGACTAAAAGCTAACAACCAGCAGCTGCATCAAACCTCGGTCATCAGTAACCCATCACAGATGTTGTTTAATGCTGTACGTGACTGAATTTTTGTTTGCACGATGTTAGTAGTTTCAGTGTTTCCCATGATTTCAATTGGAATTGATTTAAAAGCGAAATTATTTTCAAGGTATTCAGGGCGTCCAAAAAATTTTCGCTACAGTTTTAAAATGTTAACAAAAAAATTTTTACGATATATTTTTCTTTGATTTGTTTTATATTAAACGAAAAACTTCAAATTCTTTCTCTATTGAAAGGTAGTTTTTGAAATAATTTGTGGCAAAATTGTAATTTATTTAGTTGGAATAATCTGTTGCAAAATCATAATTTATTTATTGATTTCGCAGAATCTTTTGAATTTAGCAGTAAAACTAGAGTTTATGAAAATGAATGTTCTGCAGGAAAAAGACCTGTGAGTTTCTTGATTTATAGAGACGAAGTCAAACATCCGAGCCCAACGAAACTTTAGACGCGAATATGAAAGAAAGTCAGCTGCGAGATCTATCGTTTTATCAAGACCTAAATATTAATAGTATATGGAGGCTGATAGCGTGCTACAAATAAGGTAGATGGCCACGCATTATGGTTTGACTGCTTCTGAACAAAGCATTTTAAAATTGGTGATTTGGACATGATGGTCCCATCCGTAAGCTAACACTAGACCTTTGTATTTTTTGTGTGGAGTTTGTAAAATATATAGTCTACCGCATCAAAGTACAAAACATTATTGAGTAGAAGCACCAAATAACTGAAGCAACTACTTAGTCACTGTAAATATAATAATAATAATTTTTCATTTTCGTCTGAAACAACACAATAGAAAACTAAAATTAAACACAATACCGACGAAAAATAGAACAAAGCACTTACAAAACAAAACACAAAAGAAACGTGCACTAACACATGGATACAAAACAACGCATATTTGGTAAAAGAGTAGGTAGGCTATCAACACAAAAGTGTCACGTAAACATTGAAAAGAATGGGCTGCCTGTTCTGACAAATTTGTAACTCTGATGGGGGAGGCTGTCAGGTGCTACACCTTACCCACGGGTAATCTGGTAAGAACTACAGTTAAGAGATAGCTTCTCATGTCTCAAGGCAAAAAACCCTGTCGCCTGCTTCAATTTTTAGTCGTACACGAAGGACCTGTCTTTACCATCATTGAAGCCAGCACCAGACCAACACAAGTACAAAACATGCTTTAGTTTACGCAGGTTACTTCTTGTTTCATTTATCTTTGAATATTAAATTTTTGCTTCATTGTTTTGACTTCTTAGATACTAACTGAAGACAAAAAGCATAAAAAACAAAGCAAAATCTGTTTTATAAAAGCATTATTTTGATTGACCTGGCAATTAAAGAACAATGAGAAACTGTTTGAGTTATTTTACAAAAGATTATACAGATTTGTTTAGTTTAAATGCGGCAGGAATTGTGTTTCATTGGACAAAACCCTTATGTTTGAGGGGTTGCTGGGTCATTTTCAATCTGCAAAATTATGAAAACAAAGGTACTGCGCTTTTGATCGTGATCTGCCAAGGTTGCTACAAGCGTATTTCAGAGATTTTGTCAAAAAAATCAGTGAATGCCGTTTGGAGCTTATTATAAAAGTACTTATGTATGAATTTAGATATTTCTAGTTGAGTTGTTTGTTTTATGGTAAAAATATAATATCCTTTTAAAACTTGTAATATCTTTTTCATTTTTTGAGTTGAACGCTGAGTGAATTATGTTATTGGTTGTGATATGATCATATGATGTTTTGTTATTGAAACACCATGATGAAATACTACAGGGTGTATCACAAAGATATTCACCCCCCCTAGAGCTCAATCCAAAAGGACTAGGAAAAAAACAAAAATATTGTTATAAATTATATTAAAATAGAAATTTATTCCGTACATTAAATCAATCCTAATTAGTAATCAGTATGACCACCATGGTTTTTTCTAACAGCATCTAATCTTGCAGGATACGATTTAAGAAGATTAGCAAAGATTTCAGGTTCCTCTTTTATTTTAATTAGTTCTTCTGAAATAATAGTCTTTAGGGTTTCCACTGAATTTCTTTCCATGCTAGGAATCTTTAAAATTCTATCTTCAACATGTTTTTTCAGAATAGCTCCCAAGTTTTCAGTTGCATTTAAATCTGGTGATGAACCTGGCCACTGACTGTTGTCGAAGAAATCAATGTTGTTGCTTTTCAAAAGTTGTTGAGTGGCGATTGCTTTAAAACACGGAGCTTTGTCATGAAGAAATGTAACTTCATCAACACTTAGAACATTATTTTCATTTTTTAAAAAGGGTATAACATGCTTTACTAGAATTTGTTCTCGAAAATAAGTTCCATCCCAGCTTTGACCTTTTTCTTCTGTTACTCACATCATTGTTTTGGCTGTGAAGCAAATGAAAACACCGATACAAACAGAGTGCTTAGACTTTTCCCTAAAGCGTATTTCTTCTTCAATATCATCGAGTGACAATACCCAAATACGATCATTTTGGTAATTTGGACGACGATTGGCATAAATAAAAAATTCATCACTGGGAGCTAAATGCATGAAATCATTTGCATCCCAATCACGCAGAAGCTCACAAAATGATAGTCGATCTTCTCTATTAAGTTCACTCAATCTTGGCTTAGGAATTTCGTGATAAGGTTTAGCTCCAATACTTCTTAAATGCCTCATAATAGTCATATGATTTCTGGGTTTATCTCGAACACTTTCTAATTCACTTGCCATCTGGCGAAGACTTTTCTTTTCTTTACCAATCATTTCCTTCAAAATTTCTTTTGACTCTTGAGAAAGGACTCCAGCCTTTCCAATGTGTTCTTTTTTCATCTCTACTTCATAAGGATTCTTTTTCCATGTTGCAGATACCCATCTTTCAGATCTTTTCAAAAAATTTGCGATCCAAGGCCTTGTAACAGTACCTGGTTTTTGCTCACTAGCGATTCTGAGACCAATACTTAAAATTCTATCAACATACCTAATTTTTTCATTATCAGCAAAAGCCATAATTATTAAGTATCTGGAAAAAAATGAAAATGTACATTAATTTCTAACAACATAAGCTTCACAATGTGCTATATAGTTTGGTCATACCTATTACCAGTTTGGCTGTAGGGGGGGTGAATATCTTTGTGATACACCCAGTACATTGAAAGTGACTTTGAACCATACTGTAGTAAGGCATTGGGAGTGATTTAAGATAAAGATAGGATTCAACTTTTTTTATTATGCCGTGGCTTATCTTAAGTTGATTTAACAGCAACTCTGTTTGTGGTTTCCAAGTTAAATATTCGAGAATAATGATTTCCAAAAATCTAATTGACGTTTCTCTGTCTATGATAAAGTTTTTTGTTAATTTTGAGTTTAGATGGGGGTGGCTTACTATTGGGAGGTTTAAATGTTACGTATTTAGTTTTTTTATTGTTCAAGGCTAATCTATTTGCAGTGAGCCAAGAATCATCGTTTTTGTAACTGTTCTTTCACCTCTTCAGACAGTTTCTGTACGAATCGTCATTAAAAATAAGTTTGTACTCATCCTCAAACATTATTATAGCTTTGGCCCGTATCATGCAATTTGCAAGGTCAAAATACCAAAAATAGCTACGGGCCTAAATTCGAGTCTTGAGGAACATCCAAATTAATTAGCAATGGAGATGAAAGTTTTTTATATTCTTCTGTTTGCATTGAACGATTACTTCAGTGGCCGCTAAACCAACAGTAATATAATCCTCTGATTCCATGATGATGTATTTCAAAGAGTAAGATGCTGTAATGAATGGCATCAAAAGCTTTAGAGAGATAAAAAAATATGCCCATTGTATGTTTGTAAACACTCATGTAATGTATTCAATCATAATAGTAAGAGCGTTGTTGATGGAACGATTTTTCTTAATCCAAATTAGTGTTGGCAGAAAAAGCTTGCTTGATTTAAAAAGACTATAATCTTTATACACACAATTTTCTCCAAAGTCTTAGACATCCCAGGAAGCGGATAGGCTGGTAGTTATTTATATCGATTTTGATTCCTTTTTTGTGTACCGGTATTAATTTTGCTTTTTGAAACGCGTTAATAAATTTGCCTTGGACCTAGTAAAGATTAAAATTGTGACTTAATACATGCAAAATATTTTTTGGTGTCATCTTATCTTTTTCTCGCATTAACTTTTGTAAATCTTCATCAAACCATCTATTGTTGTTTTTATGTGGTTTTTGAGTTTACAAGGGGAAATATTTAATTGAAAACATTAGTACATTTGTCAATAAACAGCTTAAAGGTTACATTTGGGTTAGTTTCTTGCAAAATAAAATTGATATCAATTTTTTCTAACTTGTGATAAAATCTTTAAGTGTTCGATTGATAAAAGGTTCTGGTTTTAGTTTTTTGTTTTAGATTTGTCTTTTTTGTGTAAAAGCGCATAAGCACTGGTAAATAATCAGAAATAGGATAAAGAAGCACTCTAGCTTTAATATCACTAGAAAGCAAATTCGTCCAAATATCGTCTGAAAGAGTGGCACTGGTCTGCCAATCCGTTATTCGAGTTGGTTCATTTACTAATGAATAAAAACAGTTATTAAATATAGATCCAGAAAATCAATTAGGCTACAGTGCATAGTTGTGAGAACAATAATAACAAGTAAAGCTATTTTGACACTGCCAATTCTCATTTCAAAATTAAAAGTAGCCTACCGTGTTTTACATAGGAATTGGATAGATGGGGGGGGGGGGGTTGCGCATAGGAGCTATATTTGTTCCTAAGTTTTTAAAGTCCCTTGCAAGGTTGTATTTGCCTTGTTTATAGCTTATACTTAGGGACTGGACTTGCTCACTATTGAAGGAGCCAATAACTTCACTACCTTATTCGTTGCTTCTTCACTTGCATGTAAGCATAAATGTAAAGCTGTGGGAGAGAGATGTGCCAGAGTAACTGTTGTGTAAATTCCGAAAAGGGCTATTAAATATGAGTTTTTGTAATTGCATGTCATTTCGCATGACCGAAAATCTTTGGATGCGCGCATATTGCTGGATTCTGGCATAATTTCTGGTAAAGCAAGAGCAAACCAACCAAAAGTCAAGCACTTGTAGTTAAGTTATTGCAATAGGTTAGGTTATGGTTCAAGAATTCATTGGCTCAATTCATTAACCAGGTTTTTGAGCTAGTAATACTGATAATTTTTGTGATTCAGATTTCATTTTATGATTTTGTGATTAAGATTTCACAGAAAAAGTTGTCAATTTGTTCAACTTTGCTGCATTTCATCTAAATGTGTTAGAGGTTAAGATTGGTTAGGCGTACGACTCGACTGCACAAAAGTACTGTAACTTGTCATTGCATTACTAAAAAATTAGGTTTTTTTGACCAACCGTTATGCTGATACGGAAATGTGACATTCTTTGTTAATAGTCTGCATGTAAGTTGTTTGCTTTTCAAATAACAATGAATCAAAACTATACGCGCAGCTTGCTGCCTGCTCATTTTTTCATCAAAAAGTTATCAAGTGCTTCGCTCAGCAGTTGTGTAGTTCAATGCGATGGCACGAAGTGGCAGCGCAAGAGCCCGCGACACCACGGGCGAATTTGAAAAGCGTCATCCTACAACTTTCAATATTTAAAAGTAGGTTGTCACTCAAAAATTCTATAATAGCAACCTCTAGCTTAGTCAAAGCAGAAAATCTTTTGGTAGAAGCTATTTTTACTGCAGCACCCTGTTGATATTACCAACTTCTTATTTTTTATCATTTTTTTGCTTCTGTGACGGAAAAACCTGTTATAGGTTATGCTAGAAAATTGTTGTATTCAATCTGACTTGTAGTATTAGCACATCGGTACAGTGCATTTCTCCTTCAAGAAGTTGCATGAAGCAAGTAAAAATGCCTTGAACGTCTGTTTTAAGTGCGCAAAACGTAGTTTGAAGGCTTGATCCTTGTCACCATCAACATCGCTCCAACCCACTTAGCCACGTTGTACACACCACTGTACAAATGTCGTAAAGCAAATGTGGGCAATCGAAGAATTATTAAAGGACCTAGCATGAGAACCGATCTCACATTTTTTAATTGAGCGAACGCTCTGGCTATCACTATTATTCTTGTTCACATTTCCCAACTACGAAAAAGTTCAAAAAGCGTGCTTTTTTAATTTTTAATGCCAGTCAAAAACGCGCTTTTTACATCAGCAGGTGCTATTTATTTCATTGTCGTTGTAGAAATTGCTTTGAAAACTCGATCAAGGCAATAGTAAGCTTAGAAAACGAACTGGTCAGGATTTGCCTTGAGCGAAGTGAAACGATAAAGACAAGATATTGGAAAAATAGTTTGTAAGCTTATATCCATGAGATTTGCAATTACAGTGTTAAAACCAGGGGTGTCAAACTGAAGGTCCGCGGTCCAAATGTGGCCTGGGTAAGAATTTTGTGGCACAGTGCGAATGCCTAGCCTCCTAATAGGGTCTTCGAAAAATTGTTCTCTAAGAGAAAAAAAATCTTTTAAGTAGAAATTACGTGAAAATAACCATTATCGCCGTGAGAATATCTATTTTCAAAAAAAGTTCAAGTAGCTATTGAGTGAAAAATGCCAGAAAATCCCTATTGAAAACATAAGTCTTCAAAAAAGAAATATATATTGCAATGTTTCTCAAACTGTGTTCCGCGGAAGATTAGCAGGTGTGCCGCGAGTCTTTTTAACGTGCGTTATACTAATACAAATTTTCTGCAAAAATTGAGAAAATGCTGCCATGAAGTAATGATCGACCTCTGCTATAAGTCGCGATTGGCATTACAGGTAACGGCAAGAGAGGTAATGACCTTTTTTATTTCTTTTTGGATATCAGCACCATTTCGGGGTACATCGCACGATTTCCATGGATCGTTGCCCGGAGAAGTGGTGATCTCCAAATAATGCCATTCGCCCTCGATGGAAATAGATTTGCTGGCTGGTGTGCCGCGAAATTTCATCAACTGGTTTCCCGTGCCGGCAGACAAAACAGTTTGAGGACGATAGATATAAGGTTTTGCCTGCGTAAATTTTTGTTCAGTATGGTCTGGCCCGAATATAATCCAGGAATGTAAATGTGGCCCGCAGCACTGAATAAGTTTGACACCCCTGGTTTAAGCCGTAAAAGTAATTACTTAGTGCGACAAAGCATGGGTAAAATATTTCATATACGCTATGTTTTTATTTAGACCTTTCTTGTCAGCATCCATAGGCGCCACTAAGCAGCAGAATGAGGCTTGTTTCCCTTGTCGAGCCATGCCAAAAGACTAAAAATGGTTTTCACAGTTTCCTGCCTATCGCTTAGTAATAGAGTAAAGTGTTGTGGAAAATGAAGTATAATCCCGTATAAAATTTGCCTAGTCAAGATTAACATGTCTTGGCGATAAAAAAAAAACCGCTGCTGTTTACCAGCGTCAAAATGTAGCAAAATATTTCATCTGAAACCCTAGGACAAGTTCCTCTTCGGTTGACTTCATTTAGGTGGTGACAATTTGAGGTAAGTGCTCCCAAAACTTGAAGAAAAAATGATAGTTGAAACCAAGTTTTTCAATTTTCTCTGGATTTTTGTGTGACTTTTTTAATGCGGTCCTACAATTTTGCATGGGCGAAGTCTAAGTGATAATACCACTACTTCCATTTATGTGCGTATTTAGTACCTGGTTTAAATTGTAGATTTGATTTTATCGAAGTCACCTTATTAATATCTCCTGAAAAAATATTTAATTGCGTTTCTACGACCAGTAATTTTTGAGAAAATACAGCTAACAAATTGTTCAATCAAGCGTTGATTGTGACATCATCTTAGACCACAAAAAATGAATTTTTTTTTGAAGTGACAGGTTGGATACTAGCTTTTGTTTGAGCACAAAAAGGTTTTGCTCTGTCAAGAAATGTAAATTTTTTAAAAATTTATCTTGGACTATGACGTCACCACCCTTATGACACTCACCTTTAAGGTGGTGATCAATCATGCCAAGTTTGATGTTAGTACGTCCACTAGTTTCGGAGGGGCTAAAGCGTACTTACGTACACACGTACAGACAGAATCGCGGTTTATATATGGAGTGTACCAAAGAAAGTGAATCGCCTTGTTTAAAGAATTTTCTCGACGATAACAAAACCGAATTTTTTAAATTTTGCACACCGTCACCTTAGGAATTACCAACACTTTTACTAAGTATCTAAAAGATCAGTTGCAAATTATGTGAGTACAGTAGATTCCGCTTAATTGGGCCGCCGGTTAATCGGGTCAGCCATTTAATTGGGCCAAATTGTTAAGAACAAAATCCAATCAAAAATAATGCACTACGTTAAATCCGCATAATCGGGCCACTATTCCAATTAATCGGGCCACAACTGTAGTCAGACATACACTGTTTAATTGCAAAACCGCCTTTGTAATGTAATAGAACTCAATATCACAAAGTCAACTATATCATGTAACAATTGAAAAGTACAGGCGCAAATTATTTTGTCATTTCATGCCCTTGGACATGGTAATTGTTGTGTTTTGTTGCAAATTTTGTGAAGTTCCAAGCATAGATGCCACAAAAAGAATTAACAATTGCTGAAAGAGTTGTTGTCCTAAGAAAAATTAGAGAGCAACCTCCAAACATTAGTCATCGCCAGCTAGCTGAGATAACTGGTGTACCAAGGACAACCCTGGCACAGATACTGCAAGACTTCGGATAATCGGGCCAGCCGCTTAATCGGGCCAAATGGTGCTTATCCCGATGTGACCCGATTAAGCGGAATCTACTGCATTGTCAAATTTAAAACAACGTCTCGAAAAATGCAATATCAGAGTAAAATTTTGCGAATAATTCTTGAATAAGTTTTGTGTCGTCATAAGACTTTATAGAAACAATTACGTGTTTCAGCAAGATAGGGCTCTTTTCCACACAACTAGGCTAACCCAGGCTCATCTGGAGGAGAATACACCAGAATTCATCAAGAAGGATGAATGGCCTCCGCGAAGTCCTGATTGCAACCCGTTGGATTATGCCATAGGGGTTTCTTTAAAGGAGAAAGTTTGCCGAGAAGTGCAAGGCAAATTGACCGAGCAGACGTTAATGAACAGGAAAATAATGTGGGAGGAGATATCGATAGAAGAAACACGCAAAAGCATTTCTGCATAGAAGAAACGGCTTTGTTTGGTTGTGGAGGAGAATGGAGGTCACATTGAGCATAGACTGAAATAGATAAATTTTACTCTCAGGTTGCATTTTCTGAGACATTATTTTGAATTTGACAATACTCACATCATTTGCAACTGATCTTTAGATACTTTATAGAAGTGTTTACAAAGTATTACGATATTATCCATACATTGATAATATCATATTTTAAGATTACTATGTGTAAAATTTCAATGAATTCGGTTTTATTATGGCCGAGAAAATCTTGAACAAAAAAGAGGTTCACTTTTTCTGGTACACCCCATATATGGATTGGATGTTTTACATTGAACATTTACCCTCTCAAGTGCTCAAAATGTCACCTTCAATCTTGCAACAATCATATCTGTACAATGAAGCAACTACAACCCTACTTTTGAATAGATAATGAAGTAATAGTAACCCTACCTATCGCACAAGGTCTAGCTTACGGCAACGCTCAATGATGGAAATCACAGGTTCATACCCCTTCCTAAAACAAGAAAATCGGCAAAAAGTCAGAAAGCGCATATTGTGGCGATTAGTTAACTAAAGATGGTTGTACTGTATTTCAACCAATGTGTGGACAAAAAAATAGATTCAAGTAGAAAAATAAAAAGTAGACTTGGAGGTAGTTCATGAAATCAGTTAATATTTTTAAGTGTTGTTTTATTTTGCGTCATTAAAAAGCGCGCAGCGTTTTAGAGACTGGACCCTAGACATGGTTGAAACCCCCGCAGGAGGGTATGAAGGGTGGTTAAGTCATTGAAATGTATCCCGTAACCAATCCAGAGATGTCGCTTTAGAGAGCATTCTGCTGTTGATTTTAACGTCTTCTGGGAGGCAACTCGTGAATTCGGAGCTGCTTGTAAAGATCACTGAACTGGTTTGTTAGAAACAAATGGATGAAAATGATTGTGCTAGGTATGTTGATGAGGTTAGCAACTGCCAGGATAAAAATGAACTTCAAGTTTTTGCGTCTTTAAAAAGCGTCGCGTTCGAAGAATTTGGTCAAAAGGAAGAAAACGAAGTCTTTTCTTCGGATAACCCAGAATCTTGCTTTCAAAGTTACAGAAGTGAAGACATGAGATCGGAAGACGACGTCTTACAAAGTGTTAGAAATGAGCAATTAAAATTAGGTTCTACTACCGATTCAGAAGGTAAGGATGTTAATATTGGACTTCACCACGTTTTCATAACTGAAACGTTGTTGCTGTGTTTGCCCTTCCCCTTCCTTGAGGAGAAGGCTGCCACAAAACGATTAACCAGGCTGACTCTGCAAAACTCATCTAAGGAAAAGCTTCACTTGATTTTAAATCGGTTATGAATACAAGCCGCAAACTGGTAGCCCCACCGTCAAGGCGAGCGGCCATAGGTGGGTACCCAAAAGTCGCCTAATACATGCCGGGCAAACGGCTTCATTGATGTGACCAGGTTGCAGTTATAGATCTAACTGATTCCGGAGTCCCGACAATTCCAAGTCGCAAATTTGAAGTCGACAATTTACTATTTTCAGCGCCGGCCATTTTTACTTTCAAAAAATCCTCGCGAACCAAAATTTAGTGAAGCGCCATAGTTATATACACGTTATATTTAATTGACTTTGAATTTCCGATTTTGAATTGTCGCAGAACCCCTGATCCCCTAGTTGTCATTTTTCCCAAAGATAATCAAAGATTCTTTAAGTAAGTGGTTTTTGGTTACCCATGACAAAGTGCTTCAGCAATCGGCCTGCCAGCCCGTAATCGATCCGATGATAAAGAAAGTGTTATATTTTTTGTGCAATATTTTACTAAACCGATATCTTCACTGAACTTTCTTGGACCCGAAGCGTAAGTTTGACCGCCAGCTGCGATTTCATTTTCAAAGCAGCTTGCAATGTACTCGTGGCGTTGAACTTGCTCTTTTTTTTTACAAAGATCTATGTACCTACGGCAGTCTAAATAAAAACGACCATGTGTTTTGGGGGTTTAGAATTTGCCTTCCACTAGGATATTTTTGGCTCCAGAACATACAGCGTATTTAATTAAAGACCGAGTCAATTTTGTATCAGGATTTATTTTAATTATTATCGCATATCTTACCATCAAGCTGAAAATTTGTGAACATTGAGGGATCAAAGATAAGGGAGTGTGTGTCCCCCAGACATTTAGTCAAAATTATTGTAAATTGCACCAACGTTTTTTAAAAGACGCTCTGAATACGGATAAATGATCTTTTTCCTCAAAATCGGAACCTCGCTTTACAAATGCAGGAGACTTCTCAACACTGCATCAGGTACCGTTTGTGAATGCCATTTTTAAAGCTTTTGATATGACTCAAATAGATAGCTATCGTAACAAGCTAACATCTACGCCTTGTACGAATAGAAATGGTAATCGATCTTGCAATGAATGAGACATTTGAAGAAGAACGCAGCAAGAGTGCACTAATACCAGACAATATTACCGGTAAGAATTGAATCAAATTTATAGTCTTCCTATCTTGTAAATAGTGGTCATGGTTATTGATAGAGCAGCTTGTGTTTACATTTGCTTTGAAGACATCAATAGCACAGCCAGTTTTATCTCAGGCAATGCAACCATGCAGTGGATTTGCTTTTTCTACTGCTCAACAACGCAAAGTAATACGAGCATTTGACTAAGGGACATTCCCAGACTTGCATAGAGTAGCACAAGTACTACATTCTAGTTCTACTGACCTCTACTTCATACTTTCTATCTCCGTTGAAGCTGCAGTTGAGATCTTTATTTGATTTGTAACAACTTTTTTTTAAATCGGACATTTTTTGGCTTATAAGCTTGAAAGTTTTTATCACAACGTGTTCAATTAAAGTCGAATATTGACCTGAGGGGGGTCCTAAGTCGGCTAGGCTCCCTATCGCATTTAAGATCCAGCCTGCCAGACACCGGATCCCTTTCGTGACAAAGAGCAGTGATTTATAAAGTATGTTGGTGTAAACCCTGGTGAATAACTTGCAAATAGGCGGAAACGCTTAAGACCTAAGTGGACTGCACTCCCTTTAAATTGTAAGCTTTTACATGCAATTTCGCTCAAATAGTGATTCCAAATAAAATTTCTTCAAGGTCATTCCTTTTTAAATCAAAATTCTGGATCCACATCTGCAACTCTCCCCTCAAATTTAAGGTTACCCCCGCTTATAACGTTGTAGCGAAGAATTCGCAGCCTCTCATATGTCCGTGGTAATGTATGGTCTCAATCCAGCCTTCAGCCATTTACACTTATGACGTTGTTGCAAAAGAGACGTTTGAAAGCATTTTTAATGTGTTTTGTGGTGGTGTATCCAGCAAGGTCATGGTTAGACCTCAGCTTCTTTCCATCAAAAGTATGCGGTCTCCCAGTAACTTCTCTTATTAAACCGACCCATGTTTTTCATAGAGACAACGCACGTTAATTCGACATGTACTGGAGAAAGCAGGAAGTTATCTTCAGAAAATTTAATTTTGCCAAGCGAAGTATCTTCACCGGTAAAATCGGAGCCGGATGCCACCAGGGTGTATCTTTATTAAAAAGAACCCATTAAGGGAGTACCGAGAAAGCAATCATATTCTTCCATATGTGATGATAATGAGTTGTTTTGGCAGTCGTGGTAGCATGGGCATCCACAGATCACAATCAGTCTCTCTTGAAAGACAGTTCCATCTGAAGCAGCCGAGGGTTTTATTCTTTTGCCAACTGCTTCAGTCGGAACCCTCCAGCTGCAAATCTCGACGAAGCACCATCTGTCTGCCACATAGAGGTGGAAGTATTCCGTTAAGTGCCTTACCCAAGGACACAACTAGCGAACTTGCCGGCTTTTTTTCACTTTATACCTTTGTGCTGAGTGTCAACCAGGAAAGCTGTTAATGCCATTTTGAAAATTTTTTGAGATGACTTGACAAGGAATTAAATCCAAGTCTATCGACTACGAAGCAGACGCTTTAACCACTACCCCATCGCTCGCCGTTCTCACCTTAAAAGGGTTTATCAAACTTTTGTGTTCACTGAATTCCTGAATTGTTTTAGAAAACTGGTTTGATATAAAGTTTAACAGAAGAAAACAATGCTTTATGTTGCTTAATGCCACCGATTTTTTCTAAAATCCAATGTAATCTCTGAAAATGGGTCAGCACATAAAGTTTGCTAATCCTCTCTCCCCCCTGAAATATTTGGCCGGTTACGCCCTTACAATTATTTTAAGAGTATGATTTCCTTTATTTCTAATTGGTGAGATAATGTTTTTAAAAAAATGTCTCTACCTCGTTTTCAAAAGTCCTTATTTTGCATAGGTTTTGGCCCCTGGTACGAATACACTTTTGCACCCTTTGTTTTTAATTCAGCGCTGGGTAAATAACAACTGCAAACTGTTAAAAAACTTGCTCTCTTTTTAAAATATTTCATCTAAGGTGCATGTGCCAAAATTGTAATTTTTCACTGAGTTGTTGCTTAATTCTTGACATCAATACGTCGAAGGTTAAATGCAAATGAAACAATCAAAAGTGAAGTTAAATTTTAACATGTTTTCAACAAATTTTCTTAAATAAGTGGGCGCTTACACTTTATCAGCTTTCCTTAAAACATTGGATATACCCTGACTTGCCTGTACTTAGAGGTCATAATGCTTCACTTTTTTTTTGGTACTTTGCATCAATCCCACGAAAACATCTCAGAAAATTAATCTTGCAGGCCATTATGTGAGTTCTCTTTTCTCCATAATCAGCATAACGGACTTTTTTTTAGTGAGTACAATTTATCTGTGCATTCAAGTAGTTTACAATACATAACAGCCATTAAAGAAGGCTTTTGCTCACTTAAGTAAACGGGCCAATTACATTTAAGCGTATGACACCACTAAGCAGCATTGAACCCTTTCCAAGACTTTGAAAATTTTCCAAGATTTTGAAAATCGACTTCAAATAGGGCAAAGTTTTTAATGTGAAGACCATTTTTTTCGGAGATTAATCTCAATATGGCAAAATTTTAAAGGAAAAGGCCTTTACTTTTTTTGGAAATCGACCAGACGAAGGACGAATTTTTTAAACTGTATAAAGAACGTTTTTCATCGTGGGAATTAATCTGTGGAAACAGGCCGTAGTTAGCACAGCCCTTCAGAATAAACGTCGAGTCGGCAATTATATAACCGATAGAAAACACGATGTAGCAATATCTATTTCAGTTTGACACCTGATTTAAGGTGCACGATATGTACATTTTGAAATGAGAAGTGACTCTCCAGTAGATTTTGGACTCTTATTTGAATACATTTTTTACGCTTGTTTTTCTTTTGCTGTAGATTTCCATGAACCTAAATCGAAACGAACAGTTGGTAGAATCGGAAAGTTTTCGGAGATCCTGCCTGGAGCAGTTGTTTAACATTCCAAATTTTGAGGAGGAGCCCAACCTTAACACAAGCGAAGACGTTTTATCCAAACAACCGGAGTCTTTGATTGGATCCCACATTTTTCCTGCCCTTAGGAACTCTTTCCTTCAACAGTCATTGAGTTCATTCTCAACAAGGAAAGTGTTTTACCACGGTGACGAGCCCTGGGTGGCGTGTGATACAAACCTATCTGGCAGAGACAATCAACCTAGCCAGACTCTGCTGGTGCCATTCCGCTCCAATCCGGATTTTCATTTTTGGAATCCGCCGGAACAAGTTTATTCACCTAAGTTATCCGCTTTGCCTTCTTCAACTAATGTGACGACAGATACGACAAATCTTAACACTAGAAAAGAAATGAATAGTAACAAAAATCCATGTGTCCAGATCCAATATGGATCCTATTCCATAACCGGAAAGTTTTCAAATCGCGTTGTTCACCCTAATCAGTGTGAAAACATGCATCCAGCCGGGATTTCTAACGTTCAGTATTCAGGTTCCGCATCATGCTACCATTCCTTTAATCCACGTTCTTCAAGTTCACATACACAAGTAAATGAAATGCTACCTCCATTGGAATCGAACCACCAAGGGTCGTGGTGCTATCAGGCCTCAGCTTGTAATTTGTTTGCATCGCAAGTTCCTCAATTAGGCGCAAATGAAACTTCAGGTAACAGCTTATTTTGCAATTTAAGTCGATCGCCAAACCGTTACACAGAGCAAGACAATCATTTTTTTGCAGCTCGTTATAGCACGTTGCGTGTAACTGACAAAAAGACAGTTCTTCAACCAAATGGGCTGCTTTGCCAAATGACACGAGGTTCAGCCTTTTCAGGAACAACCTTGCTCGATAACTTACTTTGTCTTGCTTTGGAATTGCTTCTCCCGTACCTTCTCCATTAATACTGCCTTTATCTGGTTATCAATAAAAGGGACAAATAATCAAATACAAGTAGTTTGATTATTTGTCCCTCAGCGCGTCGGTTCGTTGTCGAAGGTGTGAATGTCCTCAATAAATCGGCATGACAAACTAGGGTCTGCCGCAATGAACAGATTTTTTCGACACAATTTAATAATCTAGTGTAATGCAGCTGAAAAGCAGCTAGTAATTTTAATAGACTTAGAATATACTTAAGGCAAGAATTGACACGTGATATCGATCTGGCAATCCACACGTATAAAGACTTGGAAACTAAGAGCCATTATACATTTCGCTTGAAAGATCGAAGCCAGAAATATGGGTCCGATTGTAACAAATCTTGTAGGTTCAAAGCTCACCCAAATCGATTGTTGCTGATTAACAAAGTTAAAGATGGATCACGTTTCTTCGATAAAATTGTATTACGCCGCTTTCCTATATCAATTCGGATCGATTTTAATCGTTCAATGTACTCTCAAGGCTCCATGCTGACGAGCGAGTCTCCAACTGATCAAATGTGGACGTATAACAATCACATGAACACCTTCAATCCGGATTTTCGTCAACATACCTTCTGTCGAGTGCCTGGTAGAATGGGGTAAGCTTGAAGTGATGTTAGAAATAGTGAAAATGATTTTGAATAATTTTCAGATAAGGCTCAATTAAGATTTACCTAAAAGAGAAAGGAGCAAGTATAATGCGATGGGCTGGGAGCCACTTCCCATCCTAGAAAAGTCTATTTTTTACCGGCGTGGTGTTGCTGTGATCAGTGCGCCCGCTTTGTAGTCGGTAGACCTGGGTTCAATTCTCTTGTCCGTTCATACCAAAAATCTGTAAAATGGTATTCGTAGGTAAAATAGAAAATATTACTCAAAAATGATCACCAAACAACAGCAATCTATGCCATACCGTACAGCAATCCGTCTGTGGATTGCTGTACGGTATCGTATGATGTTGGTGATCATTTTTGAGCAAAATTTTCTATTTTACCTCTGAGTGATGCTAGAGGCAGATCCCTCTTAATAGGAGATCGCCTTGAAAATTACTAATTAGCTACTAGCAACCTATATATTTTTTGAAATGGTAATCACAAATCTCTTGCGAGATAGTCAGCAAAGGGAGTAATGTTGAAGATAAAATATAAAACTACTTTTATTTCGTGATGGTTACTAAGAGAGCAATTGACCTCAAATTGCTTGAAAACGTAACTGCAAAACATCCACAACCTGCTCTTTCATTGAAGTTTTGCCAGATTTTTCCGCTTTACCACGCACAATCAAATCCCGATTACCAGTTTCCGCAGAGGTTCACATTTTTGGCTTCCCCGCAGCATTGCTGTAAAAGCACAGAACATTGTTGTGTTCAGACTAACGTCTGTGCCACTGCCCGGCAACCTCCGTATGTGATTTTCCAAAAAGTGCAACGGAGCAGAATCTATAAGAAAATTGAACCCCGAACCCCACAATTACGAGCCCGCAGCTTCTAATGCTAAGCGACATTGCCAACATCTGTAGATGCAGTTTCAGATTACGCGTTGCAAAATTAATAATTATTCGACGTAACGAGCAGCTAGTATCCGATAGTGCTACTCGGCGAAATCGAATCCCAACATTTATGACGTTATTTTAGGTCTCCCAATTTTTGACATTTCAGTTGTCAAGGTTTGCAAGCTAATCATGAGCCATAGTTTATTGTTGTTTGCCCAATACACTCAATAGACGTCAACATAGAACAGTAGTAAGATAAAATAGTACATTCGTGCAATGGGACAGGAGACACTGAAATAACCCAGTGCATGAAAATATGGCGCAGTAGGTTGTTTTCCCCAATCAGACTAATTTACAAGTGGAGTGGCATATTTCCAATACAGTCAAACCTCTGTTTTCGAGCACAATTTGTTCTGGAAGGCTGTTCGAAAACCGATTTGTTCGAAAGCCGAATCATATTTTCCCATTACAAATAATAAGAAAGGGATTAATTTGTTCTATGCACCAAAAAAATAACTTATTTACCTGGTTATACTATACCAGGGGTGGACAATTGTTTTGGCCTGCGGGCCGCATCGCGGTCATGGAAGCTAGTTGAGGGCCGCACTTATTAAGAAAGGCATTGCGAGGGCCGCACTGAGGATTGAAGAGTCGGACGAGGGCCGCATTCACCAAGTACAAGTGGCCGAGGATCAGTGCTCAGGATCTTGCAGTAGCCTGCGTCAGCTTCATGTTGTACGAGACCTCCTTACATTGACGTTATACCGCGCGTGGACATGGTGGTCACCAAAAAAAAAGGTCATCATCGTCTAAATGGACGGAAAATGCGTCTGTACAAACTATCAAAGGCTCTTTTCAACCTGGCATGTAATATCTTTTTCTTGCGTTTGTAATACGTCGATTGTTTCTCCACTTATCATCGTAAATCAGCTTTACTAAAGTTTCAAAAGTGTTCGCGGCCCGCACAAAATGCTCTCGGGAGCCGCACTTGGTTCAGGTAAATCTTTCTCTTCAGTTGTTTGAGAACCGAATTTTTGTTCGAGGACCGAGTGATTTTTATCTCGAATTTTCCGTTCGAAAACCGAATTGTTCGAACTCCGAGACGTTCGAAAACCGAGGTTTGACTGTACACAATATTGTTTTGTAGAAATAGTGCAATCATATAGTGCAGTACATTTACAGTATCGCTCTCGTTCAATATTACTTAATAAGCAGCCAATTACGAATAATGAAAAACTAGGAGGTGCAGGTGTAGTATGCAATTTACATGCAAATGTATCTACTGCAATAAATAAAGTTTATGATCCTAACACTAAATCTAACCCTAACGTTATCCCATCCCTTCCCCAATACTAAATTTAATTCCTACCTTAATTCTTAACCCTAATTTTTGGCTGTGCTCAACCCTGTTTCAAATTTCTCAATTTTTTTTGGCAGAGTTCTTCAAGAAAGAAAAAAGTATGTAGTTACGGTAGGGGAGATATTTAGGCGGGTCAAAGCCCCAGAAAGTCTAAATATTTCCCTTCTTGCTCCCATCTTGAGAAAGGCAAAAGCGAAAAACGGAAGCCAATATCTAAGACAAAAGCTACAGATGATAGGAGTAGAGCTTCAACATGGACGACGAAAAACAGCTCAATGCACACTGTTCACTTCTTTGACAGAAGGTAGATCAGAGTTGAGTAGAATTCTGTATTCGTTTCGACGGTTTGGGCTTGACAGAAATCGATTTCTGTCAAAGAGTCCGAGCTCGCACGAAGGTGGCAATAGCGTTAAGCGTAGAATAATTCGGAATTTATTTACTGCTTGGTAAAATCAACTATGCAGAGGAAGTCATGGTAAAGCGCTTGGTCTTTTCCAAGGCAACAACAGTTATTGTGGTTGATGTCGGATAAAGCTATTGGATTGACTGAAGTTTAAGATGTGACCATGTTACACTGGGCAAAAATAGTCAAGCTGCTTACTTGTGCATATCGTAAAAGGCGATTTATAAGCAACCACCATTACTAATCCGCCTTTTGGTTGTGGAGCTATAAGTTTGTATGCATATCTGTTTTAAAATAATTGCCATTTTTTTGCGAACCAAGTGATCCTACTGGCTTGATTAGGTTTGTAGTCTGAGGCTTAGTATTTTTTGTTCACCTCTTGTCGTCACCTAAAAAAAAAGGAAAAATTGCATCAACTTCAGGTTAAGCTACCTAAGAATTGCTTTCAAGAATTTAAAACAGGAAGATCTTTGAAAAAATCACTTTAGAAAATAGTACAAGCTTTAGCATTGTAATAGATTTTTCTGCAGCTCTTCGCTTATGAGATAGTAATGTTAGAGCTTCAAACTGTCATTAAATGCAACATGACAAAACGGCAATGTTGTTTGCTTTAAAACATACTCTCAAAATTCAAATTTACCTTTCGTAGACTCTGTTAGTTGCATGAGACCTAAGTTTTCCGCATGTAATGCCACTACGATGACGTCAGTAATTAACTTTGGTAGAATGTGTTCTTCTAGGAGAAGCAATGCGACTAGCCGAAGACTTCAAGATCCTCTTTAATAGTCATTTTCCCTCTCGGTTGGTTGCAGTTGAAGCGATGAGACGATGTCAGTCGGAGGAAGAACTGAGCGCAACGTTGTTTCAATCTCTTCCAAACGCAATGTAAGCTTTTGATATAGCTCATTACTTTAAAACATTGCAATACTTACTCAAAGCTGTGCTAAGAGATGAGGAGCAGAATTTGAAGTCCAAACAAAGCTTAAGAGCTGTTTGTTTTTCCAGATTTTTTGTTTCTCTGCCCATTGGAGTCTTTTTACACTATATTTTGTTATGTTTTTTAGAAAGCTCCTCGATTTTTTTATTCAAGTTACTGAAGGGTGTTCTTCTACCGGATTTGAATCAGCCGATGGACTAGGAGAACAACTGTACAACTTCGATGCCCTGACACACTGTTTTGGATTGAAAACATTGCACAATTCCCTTCATGTATTTCGCTGCTACCTTGATAATCTTGTAGAGATGTGTAAAAGTGATTGTTAAAAACTGGACTATTTGTTTCAAAATTAAATCTTTCTTCAAACGTAGGCTGCTTGGGTTCAAATCTGCTTCGGAGTTGCGAGTACTGCTGGCAGAGACCATTTATACCTCAGGCAGTGTAACCAAGCTTAGAGCATGCTGTTCAATAACGTGAAAAGGCCAACAAGTCAAATATCACTCAGGAATCAAACTCTCAATTTTTGCCCAGCAAGTCGACGCTTCTAATTGCGATGTTTGAACTACATATTGTGGAAAGATAAGGTTAGAAGAACGAAATTCTTAGCATCACTCTTAAAGATTAAAACTAGCTGTCTCGTTGAATATAAATTTGTTGCTGTTCTGGCGCCAACCCTGGCTACGTGTCATCAATTGGGAACTAATTTACTCCGTAACCATGACCGAGTAAACTACCATTTTTAAAGTCTTTGGTAGGCCTATACTCCAGAAGGAAATTCAATTAAGAATCTCTGGAGACTTCACAGAGGAATTTGCTTCCAACCACCAAGCCAGCCAAAGCCTCTGGTCTTGACATTTGCTTGAAGCTCATACTCCACGCGGCAATTGCTTGGAAGTCCTGGCTACACCAACTACAAATCTCAAAAATTGCAAAAGATCCCTAGTTGTCGCGATTCCCAATTCAAATAAGCCTACTGTGAATGTGAAGAGCTATCGCCACCTTTTGCCCTGCACCCTCTTCAAAATCCTCGTGCGCTTTATGCACACCCGTGTAGAATCGGCAATCTCTCCATTTCTGCAGCCATCCAATCCGCTGAACTGCCGCAATGCTGCCACAGCACCTCTTGCAGACAGGGCAATCGCGGATTTTAAAATCTGCTCCATAAAGAACTTGCTTTTCCATTGGAACCTCCTCGACTCCTAAAGTCCAGACACCCATTTGAACTAGCCGCTCGATATCTCCTTTAACAATGCAAGGAGGAAACAGCGCGGCGAAGTGGACGAATCAACAATAAAACACGGAGCTAGAAAAAATCCTACCCGATTCCGCGACTTCATCTTGGCCGCTGAGCGGCCTGTGGGCCTCCCTACCAAGGAAAGCCTGGGTCAGGCACGACCAGCTACGAAGCGGCGTCAAGCGTTTCCGTTCAACGATGCATAGATTAAGTCTGCATGCTAATGCATTGTGAGAGTGTGGTGCAGAGGATCAAACCGCAGACCACATTCTAATGTCCTGCTGCAGACTACATCTATACCTACATCCTAATGGGAAAGGCGGACTGACCGTACTACATGATAAAATGTTGACATGGCTGCTGGTGTCCTGCCCCGATATCTAGCCAGAGAGAGCGCCCACCAGACCCAAGGTGGTAAAAGGATAGACCCTCGGCCCTGGTTTCTGGAAGAAGAAGCATCTTGCCAAATGAACAAGATACAAACCAAGTCTACCTAGAGCGAAACGGACGCCCTTAACCACCTCACAGATTCGCCAGTCGAATGTAGGCCAATACTTACTTTAGCTAGCTAATTATAGAAGCAGCTGTAAGAAACAACGTCATTTCAAACATATCTAATAATGGTCCCAAAGGGTAGTGACGTCATAGAATTGTGTTTTTCGTTTTAGGTTTGTTTAGCAGACTAGTACCTCAGCAAATAACATCACACGTCTTCTTGCTAGGAAAAAGATGGTATTGATAAAGGAAGGTGAGTTAGCACAGTAGTTGGAGATACTGTAAATTCGAGCAAACATGCAAATGTTAAATAACACTTATCGCAAATCTTGAGATTTCTAGCAGTTTTTATTTTTATTCTAAAAAAGCTGGCGAAATAGACTGACCACAACATAAAAACACGTTGAGTACACCGTTTTTACAAAGCTAGAGATTTTGAGGCTAAAAAAACCTTTGCCCTCAGCTTGGCCAATAAACCCTTCTAATTTAGTTAAAACAATGTAATTTCAGATGTGGCTTGGCAAAGTGTGCGAACAAGTTTTTGCAGTCAGCCAAAAGTTTCAGAAAAGCAAGATAAACGTTTGTTTTCAAAAACGCAAAACTACTTTCGACCAAAATTTGCTATCAGTTATAAATTATGATAAGTTAATATGCTAAACACTTATTCAAAGACAATAGAATTCGCTTTTATAACGACTTCAACTATACTTACAGTTTGCTAATGACGTCATGGTTTGTTAATCTCAATGGAATTGATTTTTTGTATTGCAGAATGTGATAAATTCTCGGAAGTTCATTTGTAACAATAATGTAGGTTACTAAAGATGATTCGTATTGCCTTTTCTTTGGATGACTGGAAACATTTAGTGTTTGCTGCCGCTACACTTGTTGAATCCAAAGTTCATATTTAATGTTGCAATTCTAATTGTTGTAATCAGGGCGTATTTTTATTTTCAGTTTATTTACTTTTCTTTCTTCTTGTGGTCGTCATCTTTTTCACTTCCGCACAGCTAAATTCCCACGAAGAACGGCTAGGAAGAGACATTTTCAAAAATTACAAAAAAGAGGTTTGAAAGCACTAGCGTTTTTAAAAGAAGCTGCCATTATGATACGCCCTCCTCTAATCTTTGGCTTCGACAACAAAGCAAAAAATTTGATTTATTTGCGTTTGTAAGTGGCTTTTGAAAAAAACAAAATTTTTTCCATAAGTGAACGTACTGTACAAGTAAATGACAAAACCTTTGTGATAGAACACCGAAATCCCCTCCTTTAGCTTGATGGTCTCGTTGGTTGGTCTGCCAAATTAGTACTTAATTCTTGAAGCAAAATGCATTGATAACCCCTACTTCAAATAAAAATGCATTTTTAAATGTTAAGCATATATAAAATGATGGTCCAGGGCACAAAGTTGTAAATTAGCACACAATAGCCTACGTCTGCAGTTTTGAAAATGATCAGACTAGTCTAAAGTTATCGCTATTTGGTGCCCCACCTTGGCTCTCTGCCCCCTGCTTTATTGGTTCTGGGCACGGCACTGCACTATAGATCGAAACAGTGGGCAATGCTTGCAATTACGATCAAAAGTGCAAAAACTTTAACTTTCGCAATTGCAAGAGTGCTCCCCCCAGAAAAAAGATTTTCAGCACTAATTTTAGTTCTAATTTCCAACACTTGAATATGATAAACGCCGAAGCAAAAAAAAATTTTTGGACTGAATTCCCAAGTGCCTTTTGGAAAAAGGTCAATAACTAATCATTACTACATCAAATACTCTTTCAAATTGCTTGAAATTTATGATTTTTATGAATATGATAATGGGCGTGGTGATGTAATGACTAGCGTGTTGGCTTCGTAGTCGTTAAAAATCGATTCAATTCTCTTGTATAGTCATATCAAGAAACTTTTAACATTATTTACAGTTTACTTGCTTGGTTCTCAATGCAAAATGAATGGCGTCGAGAAAGAGAAAACAAGTTCACTTTTTGTATTCTTGAAAGAAGTAGTAAACCGGATTTTTCCTCCTTTATGTGGCAAACAGGTGGAGCCGAGCAGGCTATTCGTCGTGGTGGCCCAGTCAGACAGAATATTTGCAAACGAAGCATGAGCTCATGCGCATGAATGAATAAACGAGTCAAAATATTGTAAGACCTCTAAGCCTGTAACCCAAAAATTTGCTCCCCTTCTAACACTTTTGGCTCACGGCGCCTCTGAACTGCGAGGAATGCGTTGCATTCTCCAAGCGCTGACACAAATACTTTATTGCTTCAGGTCCGACCACTTCCCAGTAAAGGTAATAAGACCGAAGTCTGGTGGGGAATGAATTTGATTCAGATAATGAGAGTGGTAAGTCAACCAGTTTGTATCTGCATCCTACGCAACGATCTGCCGTGATATTGCAAAACGTAGCAACTACATTTGAAATACAGATCAAACGTGGTTATCCGAAATGCAATTATCCGCAATTTAGATTATCCGTAAGAAAATCTTGTCCCCGAATTTTTTGCAATTTTTTTGTAAAATTTCGTTTGAAACAAGAAACGTTTCCTGCATGTATTGCAACAAAGTTAGTCATACCACAAAAATGACCTTTACATTGCATTGAACTATGTCGAGCCCTCGTGGGTCTGTAAATTGATTTTTCATTTTATTTGAAAGCAATCCTAGTATTTGAAACTTAATTTTTATTACCATTAAAAACTGATGAAACTATTAATTTATAGGTATGTGGCGGTTCAGCCAAATAAGACCCCAGCAAAAGCGTTTTCACATAATAATACTGGCATTAAATTTTGGCAGCATGCTTTGGTTACCAATGATTCTAGCACCATACCACTGACAACAAAAATCGATCATCCAAAAACTCACTTATCCGAACGAATTCCGTGTCCCCGAGCATTACGGATAATCGGGTTTGACCTGTATCACAAACAAACTCGATTCTTTCTCGAGTAGGTGAAGCTACCGATCAGCAAACGCGAAGGAACCGCTGTTGTTTGTACTGCTAATAAGTTCAAGGCAAAGCTGAAAAAAGTTGGTTTCGTTGTTCCTTTGTTGAACAATAATGAATGCAGTTGGCCTATGCTTAGCGCAACTGTCGTTGTCCTGTAGAATCAATTGTCATAAATAAATAAAATTATTTGAACCTCAAAATTTCTTTGATTGGTTGGGGGTCATGTCTTTGAATGCAAGCCCAGCTTTGCTATCGCTTTTGTCTCTGTTGTATAGAATGAAAAAGACGAGGCTCTGACAACAACACTATATTTGGAATTACTTTGGGAGGATTCTCGATTAAAATGGAACAGGAGCGCATACGGAGGCATTGAAATGATCCGTCTTCCAGTAACATCCATTTGGGTTCCGAATGTTATGCTAGAAAATAGGTGTGATACGTTATTTCAAATTTGATGGTAGCATCGTGATGTAGCTGGCTATCACTGTTAGTCATAAGAATAGTTCCACAAAACTGGCTACTTCTGTGTTTAGGGGTACCGGTAGTGCTAAAAATGAGTACGCGTGTTGGTGTCAGGGATGCCTTGCAATCAATACCAACCACTATAAATAAACTTGCACTGACCTCAAATATTAAAGCAGTGGGAGAAAAGCATGTTGAGAAAGTAGTTTCCGGAAAAGGAAAAGGGGAGTGCAGTAAATCATTCTCGAAAAGAAAGCAAAGAGGCATAAGATGTTGTAATGATACACCTGTAAATCCTCAAAAAAGTGTATGATTTTTATGATTGCGGAGGAGGGGGTAGGGGGTAGCTGATTATTCGTTTCCGTCCCCGTTGGCAATTTTCTGATGGTATTTTGTTTAGTATTGATGGTAAAATGGAAGTCGGCGCTTTGAATGTCCATGCAATAATTCGTTACAACGGTTCAGTGAAATGGTTGCCACCATCAATACATAGAACAACTTGTCCGATTAATGTGAGTTGTTTCAAGCTCAGGTATTCGAAGCCTCAACTCTCTCATCAATGAGCCACAGTTCTGCCTAAAAAATCGAATGCAAATCTATTTTAGAAAACGAAAAAGGTTTTTGATGGCTTGCTTCTATCAGACATATTTTCACTCTCAGCTTCGTATCAGTTTCTTTTGTTTGCACTGCGACCTATACACTTAGTTGTATACAAAACAGCTTGTATCCACAACAGTCAATGAGATGCCAGAAGGTCTACTGCTGGCGAGGGCGCCTTTTTACCACAAACAGTCGTTGTTGTGGTGCCAGCAATGGCAACGAGCTCAGGGCATTAAGGTACACTGCACTTTTGTTATCATGACAGAGCAAACACAGTTTAAACAGTTGCGATGGTGCAATGGTTAGAGCGTCCACTTCGCAGTCGGTAGATTATTGTTCAATTTCCACGTCGAGTCATGTTAAAAACTTTAAAAATAGTAATCACAGCCTTCCTGCTTGATGCTCAGCTGGCACAAAATAGATAGCGAGGACAAAAAGCCGGCAAATTCGCCTCGTGTGCCCCTGAGAAAGGCACTTAACAGGATGCCTCCAAATTTTTAAGAGACGGACAGATGATGAGACCAAAGAGGCTACCCCACGTAGTGGCCCAGTCTCACTAAAGACATGCAAATAGAGTAAAAGCTCATGCGTGTTAGTGAATAAAAACCCAGTTTCTTTTTCTGCTTTTCACAATATTTCCATTGCTGACAGCCAAGTGCAAGACCTGTGAATACTATTTTTTAAAGTCTTAGGCACGACTCGACAAGGAATTGAACCTAGGTCTATTGACTGCGCAGGGGAAGCCCCAACTTATGGCCGACACCACAGCATCGATTATTGCAAACAACAAAGAAAACTTTCTGTAAAGTGAATCTTCCTACAACGTGGCAACGCAGGAACCATACAAACACCGACATCACAGGTTTTCAACTCAGAGTCTTAGCATGCTGAACGATGATTGTAAAAACTTTCTGTCTTCCAGGTGTCCTTATTCCCTTTTGATTGGCAAAATTGCTCAATCGTTTACCGATCAGCATCTATTGATCAGTCGCAAATGGTTTTTAAGTTTCATTGGAATTACGGTGATAGAATAGCGGTGGATAAAAACGGTGAGTTTGAATCGTCATCGTGACCCAGGTGCGATGAACCGTTGAGTTTCAATCACGAGACTGCGAGTTCAATGCCCGCTTGATTCTGCATTGTTTCATTTTCTTGGAAAATACGCTTTACGTCTGTTTCCACTGCATGGTGGCAGTACGGTGACAACTTCAAAGCATTTTTGAGCGCAAGTTTCATCATGATTAAAAGACAAAAGCATCACATATGCAAAGGAAGTACCATAGTGCCTAAAATGATGCTGAGCAATCGGCCCACTTCTTTCTTAGTTGACACTCTACCTCAACGAAGACAAAGAGCTCTTCTTTGAGAAACATTCTACAGCTTCGCCTCAAAATTTGTTGTAGTTTTGGTAAAACCCCTGTCTTTTGAAAAAAACTGATTTCAGCCAACCCTATTAATTCAAGCTACCAACCTCTAGAACAAAACATTAACACGCTATGAAAAAACGATGTTTTTGCCTTAATGTAAAATTTTTATTTGTAATTCTTTTGCCAAAATTTAAGATTTTTATTTCAAAGGTGAGAAGAAACTTTTTGTTTTGTTGGTCTACATTTTGAGAGCATAAATCAGTGTTTCTCGAAGTGGAGTGAAGCAAAATTTTGGTGTGGCGTCAAAGTTTATGACAGCAAACCAATTTCTCGGCAAAACTAACTGTTATTACAGCATTTTATTTGAAATTAAGAGGAAACATAAAATGCAAGTGCACTTGTTCACAATCGAATTTATTAGTAAAAGTATTAAGCCAGTTCACTTGTTTTAGTGCTGATCTGGATTCGCTACATGCTAAGGGAAATCAATTAGAAATCACCAAACGTGGTATTTTGAAACCTAAACTAAACCGAAATTTCGAATCAAAGAACTGTGTATCCAGCATCCAGCTCTGAGCTTTCATTATCAGTAATTTTAAATATAGCGATAAGTTTCGACGAACTTAACTCGTTTATAATTCATATTACATAGCAAGCATCGCAGTGATTTAGTGAAAACAAAGGCTTACGATATGTTGTGGTTTTGGTGGAGACTGAAGTTTTTCCTGAAGAAAAAAGAAGACTCGGGTGAAAAAAAGTTGAGAGCTGCTGGTCTAAATTCATTGTGAAGACTTTTTATTTTGGTGGTCCACATTTTGATCAATAAAATCCTAACACAAAACTAATTTGTGAGACTTGCTAAGCACACCAACCAAAAACGAGCATGTTTCTCACAAATAAACACATTTTTATTTTCTAAGATAATGTTGTTAAAAGTAAGCGAAAATCTTAAAAATAGTCACAAAATGGAAACCTTGCACAAAATTTAATTTGACCTGTTACTCATTGTTATTTGAACTGACCAAGTCCTTACACTCCAAACAATTCAAGAATAATAACAAGATCATTTGGAAAAAAAATTTGACGAGAGGTGTCGGCAGAAAAAATTATTTAAAAAATTAATATGCAAATTGTTAAAAGGAGATAGTTAAAGGTTTCATTTTTTTCTTAGGGGGTGGCTAAGGTCGACCTCCCTTTCTGTTGCTCAACCAAATAGGCAATGATTAGAAACAGAATTGGATTAGCTCAGATGGCAAGAGGCTCTATTTTCAAACAGCATCAATAATTTTGTGCAAAATTATGATAATTTTTCTAAAACCGGATCCTTTCTTTACCTATCTGTGATATTTTACGCGCACCCTCGCTCCTCTCCCTCTACTTTTAATCCACCACTGATAACAAAACAGAAGTTATTTTAAGCGTTCGTTCCCAATGGTGAATGGGAATTAATTCAAGTTCCTGTTGTGATTTTCGACCAGCTGGCAGATGACAAGTCCCAGAAAATATATTTTAATTTGATATTGAAGCGAAAAGCACAGTTTTACATCCTTAACATGCTGCTGCCTTGTTTGGTGTTGACCGTACTCTCCTGCTTCACGTTTTATCTTCCTGTAATAGCAGGTGAGCTTGTTTTACAAATTGGATGGCATCTAAATAGCTTTTGGGTGATTGTGCCCATGAGAAAGGCATCATGCGCAATAATTTTGATTTTTTGATTGATTCTAACAAACAGTAGTCTCGTTTCATCAGAAGTAATAGCAAACAGTTTTAGCACAAAAAAAATTGAATTTCAAAGTTTGGACAACTTGTCCTGTGCTTAGGGTCACTGCTGCATTTTCTTAAATTAGGATAACAAAAACGCAGTACAAAATTTACTACATAAGAACTTATTCAACTCATCGAACGTAAGAGGAGCAGCTGACTTGGGAGACTGGGAAGTGACTTCACTGTCTTTGAGTCATCTGTCATTCATAAACATCTTTGAAATCAATGCAAAGCGTTGTTTCAACCCGAAACGTAACCATGGATGCTAAGGTTCCATTTGGAAATGCCGCAGGAGCATAAAGCTCTAATTGTTTATATCCGCGCAGTTTCAATTTCCAACCTAGTTAGCCACTCAACAAACTGTAGTCGATGCAACTTCCATTCCGAAGTTTTTCAGGATGATATCGTTTCCTAAAAGTTATTAGTAATTAGCTTTATTAAAAGCTAAACTTTCTGAACGTACATGATTCTGCGCATTGCACTTAAAATTTTGAGCCAAATAACAATTCCTAGTTGTTTAAAAAGGGTTGGCCGCTTGCCCCTGTACATGCGTTGATGCCCTTCATCCCCACCTCATGATTTACAGTAGGTCTTTTACATAAGTATTGGGTGACGCTTTGTAGTTTCTTGGATAGTTTTTAATAACAATTTGCTTTAGGAGAAAAAATTTCTTTGTCTATATCACTGCTGTTGGGGGAGACAATTTTTGCTTTTCTTTTCGCTCAAAAACTTCCTTCAACGTCGAACTCAATTTCTTTTGCAGCTTCCTATCTTCTCTTCTCAATCGTGCTTCTAACGTTGTGTATAACATGCTGGTGAGAACCAAAATATATTAGTAATCATAGGATTATTCATCGCTTATGGTATTCTTTTTCTGACAGGGAATATCTTAGATTTTGATTTAGATGGGGTATTGCAAAGAATTAGCAAACTTTTCCATTTTTAGAGCTGTTTTCCAAAAAAGATCTTAAAGCGCTAAACTTGTTACTGTTTCCAAGAATTTGAATTATAGCTCACGCTGAAGTATAAGAAATAGGGGATTTGTTTTTCTTTTTTGTCTCTCTTTTTCCTTTCCTCCAACATATGGTAAGTTACTAAGAATGTCTGCATTGATTAATAAAAAGAAAACAGGATTTCCTTGTTAAGTTTTGTTTTTTGCACTCCAATTGTACAGAAACCTTTACAGTCATACATAGCTTGTATTCAAACAAGCTTCAATGATGCCAGTGCTCTATTGGCGACGTTGCGCAAAAACTGTCTACTTCAGGGGTTCTTAGACTGAGAAGCGCGTTCCCTTGGGTTTATGCGTGATGTTTATAGGGGGGCCTGGGGTCATGGTGCCGTGGCTCCTTCTTTGATCTCAGTTGCTAATATCTTATTTGTTAATATCAGCGCTTTGAAGATGTTGATCTCAAAAAAACAAAAACTGGCGAAATGACCACATTATCCTCACAAAAAGGCTTTCAGTATAAAGAGGGGCACGGAAAGTTGTTGGCATTATCAGGGGAGGCAGGTCTAAAAATGTTTAGGAACTCTTGGTTTACTGTAGAGGGGGGCGCGTCTCAAAAAGTGAAAAAACTCCTAGTCTGCTAAATTATTCTTCTCGAGAACACAACAAACTAGGCTGTCGTTAGGTCAGCAGCATCTCAACCAAAACTAATGCCTCATCACGTAATCTATCGTCAATTTCATGCGGTTCTAATAATTATGATCTCATGAACTACATTCGTTTCTTGTGCTTCAAAGATTTTTTGTCGTTTCAGCGTATTTGTCTGCAATCTTCATTATCGAAGTCCTTCTACTCACAAGCTGCCCAAATGGTTGAAATTTCTGTTCCTGGAGCGGTTAGGGCCTATGCTAGGAATAAATCAACCAAATCAAAAGTGGCCGCATTCGCTCAAAACTCACAAAAGCAAAGGTGACCAGCATTTGGTTGACCGGATGAGGCTACCGTAGTTGAAAAAGCTTATGTTTTGCTTTTTATTGTTCAGGCATGCAGCTTTGGCACTGTGAGAAGGACGAGTTGTCCAGTCCTGCTTCTGAGTTTGAAATTTTTTATCATACGCTTCAATGATTTTGAGAAATGCTTCAATGATTTTGAGAAACGCTTCAATATTTTACGATTTTGAGATTGCTTCTCAGCAATATACTACTTGTGAGATTCTAACAAGCAATAAAAATGATAAGGTAGCATTGTTTAAAAACACAGCAACAACCGAGCAGTTTTAAAAAGATGAGATTTTGACACCCAACTTTAAATTAAATATATCGTTGTTTTAAGCAATAAAATAGGATCAAGGTTATGTTTGGGACAAATATAAAAATGTTTGCTTCTTCCAAAAACATTTTTGAATGCATCACTGAATCAAAGCAGTGGTTAAAACGTGAACCCCTCTTTTCAGATCCTATTATATGTAACTGCAGATCCTTTTATTGAAAACGGTTAAAGGGGTCTCGAGAGCTATTGGTAGATTTCCTAAGTTTGCCTCATCTTTTTTCGGGTCGGGTTTTAGAGAGGAGGATCATACTCCTCTAAATTAGGTAACTTTTTTCATTATTACGATACCTTCGAGTGATGAACTCTGGAGCTTGTTTTAACTTTGAGATCCTGAGTTGTGCCTATTCAAATTCTTAACAAAATTTAACTGCTGAAACAAAAGCAGTTACACAGCCTGATGTTGATTAAATTTGCGTTGCAAGACGCAATATATTTATTTTTGATTTTGCCCAATCTTCAATCCACGAAGCAGGCGCAAAACAACCACACAACAAGCAAAATGCATATTTGATTTCTAATTGTATGCAGACCGCGTCGTTGAACTTTTGAATTCAACCTCTAGAAACCGCTTTCAATCTTTTACCTAGAAGAGCCGACTCCGGATGATAAATATAGTGGTGTAAAGCAAGGGCATAGCCAGAAAAAAATTGAGAGGGGGCCAAATTTTGCAACTTTTAATGTGACGTCATTTACTTATAACGGCTTTTTGCCTTTTGTGAACTACGCTCGTCGCCACTCTAAAAATTGCTGTACAAAACTGCGAAAGTGCGAATGCGATTTCACTAATGTAGTTTTATCAAAAACGGCTTTAATAGTTCAACTTCAATTGTGAGGTATAACGCACTATTTAAGAAATTTCAAGGAAACCACTCCCACTGGTAGGTTGAAAATTCTGATAAAAGAAGCGACGTCTTTGAAGTAGTCCGCATCTCAATAAAACAAGAAAGCGCTCAGCGAGACGCTTATTTCTTGCAATTACCATAACTTGGAATATCAATTCATCACTTGAATGCGACATAGAAGAAAAATTTCGGCCATATTTAATGTGTAAAACGTACACATCTTGTTTGATAACATTTGAAAATTAAAAAACTTAAAAAGTCATGCCCGACCCACCCCCTCGCTAAAAGTCAACAATAAGCTCTAATATACCCGCAGAGGCGAAAAAAAATTTATGTTTTTGTTTTTTGTTACTGTTTTGTAATTCGATTTAAAATTCAGGGGGGCCATGGCCCTTTTGGCCCCCCTGGCTACGCCTATGATGTAAAGCATCGAGAGTAGCTCACGGAGTCTTTCTTTCTTAGAAACTGTGCCCGATGAAATATCTTTAAAAACAAGCTCAGTAATCAATCAACAATCAACAAAAATGGCACCTAGTTTGTTGTTATTTACAAATCAAGTAAGTTAGAAACTTATTTGTTACCCTACCACCATTCAGAAATTTATAATTAGTTTTAGCTCTGATTGTCACTGAACACTGCATCCTCGCCAGTGTTCGTAGTTTTACGGCACGGGTTACCAATTTTCTTTCTTTTTAAGGATTTTCGTCACACAATATTTTCATAACTGCAGGACCCGACAGAAGACTTTCATAGAATAAGACACAGCCAATTTGATTTCTCTCGCAAACCACAAAAATTATTTTGGACTCTCATCAGGAAATTCTCCGACGCCAATTTTAACTTTAGGTTTTCAATTGCTGCTTGACGACAACTAGGCAAAAACATTTTCGTGCTGTACGAAAGCTTAATTTAAAAAATATCGTTTCCAACTGTATTCATTCATAAACTTGAAAAATTATTTAATTTGAGTGCAACGATTCTTAAGTTCACCAACATTTCTTTTGTAGTGTAGATGTTTGTTAATTTTTTTAGGCCGGTCAGTTTGGATTGCGACAGAACAAGACTGATGAAGTGCGAGATCCCTCGGAGCTTCCGACTCCAGTCAAAAGTGTTCCGCAATATTTAAAGCAGTGTTTGACCGACACAAAGTTTGTCACCGACCATGTCCGGAAAGAACAAATTGAAGAAATGGTGAGGATGGATTTTAGGCTATATTAGGCTACGACCAGTTGAACCCAACAGAAGTAAATATCATTGTCACGAAACTTTAGGCATACCCTCTCAAAGGTTTTTAGCCCTGTCTGGTTTCTGTGAACAACAGTTTCGTGACAAATGATTTGCAGCAACATCATTGCATAAGTTTTTGTCTGGAAAAAAGAACAAAACAGTTGAAAATGAGGACAAGCAAAATTAGTAAAAACTTATTCAACTCCATACAGAAGAGTACCATGGAGGCTTGTGACTCTTTAGTGTTTTCGCCATCTCGATGAGCAACCGCATAAAAAACAATTTCACTTTGTGTATTCTTGCTACTTATTGTGCCCGTTATGTTGTGCAGCACTCGATAACATTAAAAAATCTGAACTGAACTGTTCGAGACATTGTAAATTACAGTATCCATTTATGCATCCTGTTGCAAGTCTCAGTGTGAACCTGAGAAATGATCTTGAAAGCGAACGTTGCTTCCTCACGGCAATATGCCGCATCCAAAGTAACGCTTTTAGCACTCGGCTACAAGCTTTAAACAACAAGTTCGACTCTTGCTTCATTATTAGAAATATAATTTGGTTCTTCCTGCTGCTATATAACAAAACCAGACCAAAAGATATGTATCAAGAATTTAGCTAAGAAAATGATTTTCGTTTAGATTCTAGACGATTGGACATGCTTGGCAATGGTTCTGGATCGGTTGTTGATGTGGATTTATGTGCTTGGCTTTATCTTTGGAACTGTTGGATACTATGCGAAGATCCAGAATTATTCTTATCCAGCAATCGATCCAAGTTTATTGTAAATCTTTATTTTCTTTTCCTACCTTCGCCCGCGTCAACAAACCGGTTTAGTGCGCTCAAGCGCCATCTTGCAATCAAAAAATTCCCAGCCCTAATTCCAACATGAGTTGATGTCTAACTTATCGTCACGTTAGTAAAATAGTTGCGCGTGTTATTTTTTGAGTTATGTGAAAATCGAAATTATATCCTCAAATTTTAAAAAACAATGTTTAATGTTTCAAAGTAGGGGAGAGCTGACTAACATGGACCTCTGCGTAAAATAGCCTACACCCCTGATTGAGTTAACAAACTCAACACTTTGATTAAGAACAGATTGAAATAAAAAATTAAAGCACACGTGTCTAATCTTTTTGATTGAAGGGCCACATGCGGTCTGCGAATGATTTCGCAGGCCACTTGATAGGGATTCTGTTCAAGTTTTGATTGCAGCACTGACTGCAACTTGGTGCAAAACCTGTTGCCCGAAATGCCTGTCGTAGAAATGTGTGTTATCCGTTATTTCAGCTAGTTGTAATATTGTTTCGGAGGTCGGAATAAAAGTCCTGAAAGAAACTATAAAAATACTAGTATTTATCAGGAAGAGCATCCGCAATTTAAACTGCTGTCTTGCTGCGACGGAAAGTTTGCTTGGAAAGCAAGTGTGTAGCGGTGGCCATTTAATTTGCTGAAAAAGAATTAAAAATCCGTTGAGAAATGCGGTCGCAAATTAATTTTTCAGTAAAGTGATTTTGCAAAAAGAGTGCAATATTTGAAAACATCTTTATTTTATGATCTGCGGTAGAGAAAGATTTGTGTTAGTTGTACCAGATATATGATAACATAGGGCGAATTTTAAGCATGCAAGCGAAAAAGAGAAGACGAATGCTTTCAAGGTTTAGAGTGCTTAAACAAAGAGTTGCTGTAGGCATTGTCAAATAAGCTTATTTGTTGTAAAGTTGTTTTTGCGGAAGCGAGTGCCTTATGACGTATATTACGTCAAATGCACACAGTTATCGTCTCAGTGCCAGTGGACAGAGGTGCCGGAACGGGGGGGGCAGGGGGGCAGTACTATCTTTTGCGTTCCAGTGCGATAGTAACGAAGCAACGAAGCAAAACGCCTGCTCTGTAACCTGTAATTGTGTATATATCTCTGTATACCTGTATCACAGAATACCGAAAGTATCAGTAGTTACTCTTCGATTGTAACCATTATCCGTAGTTACTCAAGCATGAAATCTCACAGCTGGCCTATCCAATGCAGAAAAAATTTAATTGTCAATGAAAAGTAGACCTAACAAGTAATATATAGTTTATGAACAATATACGTCGCCTTGCAATATTATTGCTGTGTCCCATTAACATCTGCAACGCCAGAGCGCAGTTTCAGCACCATGCGAAGAGTGAAAAACTATTTGCGCTCCACCTCAGAATCAGATCATTTAAACAATGCAATGTATGCTTCAATTCACCCAAAGCTAATGGATCAAATGGATTTAAAAGCAATCACAAACGGATTTGCCAAATTTAATGAAGCGAGAATGTAGTATTTTGGACTTCCTTAAAACAGGGACTGTGATTGATTTTAAAAAGAATTGAAAGCTGATTCTTTACTGTAACATATCGCTCGTTGTAACTTTTGCTATTTATTTTTCTAAATGAATAAAATGTAGTTTTTTTATTGGTAAAAAATGCATATATGTCCTTTCATATTTGGCAGAACTGGCAATTTACCTTGTTGTTTTAACCATGAAGGAAGCTTTGTTTGCCGCTGATAGCAGTGCCTTATTGTGATAAAACGTACTGTTACGGTCATGGACGTAGCCAGACCAAAATTTTGGTAGGGATAAACATTTGAAAAATATCAAAATTTTCAGCAAAGTCAAAAACATGTTTGAAATTCGTTCTTTTTTGGCCTAATTTGGCTATATTACACGTATTGATTCTAAAAAATAGGGATGTGGGGCCAAGCCCAGCCGCTGGTAAGAAAATTTTGCATTTTTAGGGAAAAATTGCTGTTTTTCAGACCTTTCGGGGTGCAATTGCCTCTTTTGCTCCCCCTGGCTACGCCCTTGATTATGGTAATACTGCTATACGTAGAACCGCCAACATTTAGCTGAAAAAAGCACTATGGTCAGAATCATATAAATAATGATTTTTATACGTAAATATTGCATGTTTTGGTTTTGTTGTAAAAGTGTTAAAAAGTAAAGCTATACCTTATACCTCAAAATCTTTTTCGTAATATCTCAACAGCAACATTGTATGTGGCTTCTTATATCACATTGGTCATATTTTTTTCACCATTTTTACGAAGTTTAAAGTTCGGGTACTGCATTTTTGAACCTGCCCTTACTTAATTGATAATTTGTTTGTTGTTATTTTTTAGTGTTTATGCGACGTACTTAGTACTCTGGCTTTGTTGAAGTGTTTAATTGTTTGACAGTATTAGAGAGCAATGTAATGTTTGGTGGTACAGTATTGAAAATGCCTTTTGAAAAAGCTCCCCCGCTCCCTTGCCCTTCCGCAGTTCCGGCACCCCTGCCAATGGACGATATTTTTGTTATTTTTGTGTGAGCATTCGTCATGCTTCGTTGCTCAGCGATGTCCACGTGTGTTAGTACGCATGTGCGCACGTTTCTTTCAGTTCCAATGGACGAGTTTTTGGCATTTTCGTCTGAACAGTTGTCATGCCTTGATTCTTAGCTATGTCTGCGTATGTTAGTACGCATGTGTGGGCGTATCCAGTTGTCGTAGCTTCTTGCATGGAATGTATTATAATTTTACGAGCTACTGCTCGAGAAAGAGATGGCAAGGTATCGCCTTGACAGAGCTGCAGATTCGATCCTACAATCTGATTCCGATGAAAGCTTATTGGGCTATGAGAGTTGCTCTGACAGTACTTCGACGGGAGAAAATGCTCGCACCAGCCAGTACGCGTGCGTGAAATGCCTTTGGCACTTAAAATGTTAATATCTCCTAGAACAGCATTTAATTGCGTTTCTGCGATCAGTAATTTTTGAGAAAGAAGAACAAAAAACAGATTGTGCAATGGAGGATGTCATGTTAGATCTCAAACAAATGGAAGTTTTTGTAATGTGATAAGTCGGAAGCTGGTTTTCGTTTGAGCAAAAAGCGGTTGTCCTCTGTCAAGTAATGCATATTTTATTAAAATATTTTTGATTATGACCTCATGGCGATGTCACCAACACTCTTATGGCACTTACCATGGGATGGTAATCAATTGTGCCAAGTTTGATGCTTGTACCTCTAGCAGTTTCAGAAGAGCTAAAACAGACACACAGACAGACAGAATGGCGCTTTATATGTATATTAGATTATGAGCATCTTAATTTTTCGATAGCTAACAACTGATGTCGCCTATGCATACCATGAAGCAGTGCAAAAGACTAAAGACAATTCCGGTGGCTTTGAACTCTTAGTTTTTTCAGTAAACTTCAATGTTTTCGTATCTACACTTGCTAAAACACAAAATCAGTACAGTTGACGGTATCTTAAATCAAGTTTTTTATTTATTCAAGTGCATTTGCAAAGGTGATGCAGTTACACAAAGCACTTCATGCCAATATTAAACTTCATGTGTATAGCGATATCAACATTTCGTTTCATATTGAGAAATGCAGTACTTATAGAAAGCAGTACTCGTATATATGACTCACTTGCCAATGCTGGTGAGGCATCACCATATTTAGAAAAATGTAAAGAGTATTATAATTTTTACTTAGCCTGTTTTGCACTGTATAGCCAATAAAAGTCTTTTTGCCTTCGCTTAATTTTGTTTGCTTAACATCATTTAAAATTGATACCTAGAGATACTGTAGTTGGTTGAGCATGGCGATCAGACTTCTGACCGAAAACTACATGACCAGTTACCTGAACCGTATTTTTCTATTTAACTCTGCTCTTCTTGTTCTTTCGGATTTTTCCCGATTAGGGGTTGCCACAGCAGATAATCTGCATTTTTATAACATGGCATTTTTGTTTTTACAGTCAGACGCCTTTCCTGCCAGCAATTTGCTCTTCGGAGGAAAAATATTGGGCCACCCGTCTTCCACATAAAGGTGGGGGCGTCCCGTTAAGTGCCTTGACACAACAAGCGAACTTACCAGCTTGTTCTTTACAACCTCCCCTAAATGCCGAGCGCCAAGTAGGGAAGCTATGAATACCATTTTTTAAAGTCTTTTGATATGACTCGACAAGGGGAATGAACCCCAGGTCTACTGACTGCGAAGCGGACGCTCTAACCACTACACCAGGGCTACTCAACTAATTTTAATGAAGGTCCAGTCGGAGAAGTTTAGTATTTCCTGAGGTCCAGTAGAATTTTTGATTTGCAATAATAAAAATGAAACTATCATCACCAGTACATACAGAAAAATACTTGGATATTCTCATAGTCTACACTAATTATCAGCCAAACAGGTGATGATCTTTTTTTTTCTTTTTTTGGAGATCACCCCCACCGTAGGCGGGACTGCGCCTAATTGCAGCCGATGTGAAGCTGATCCTGTCGCCTTGAAAAATTTTTGATATTTAGTTTGAAAATAACTTATTGAAAATTAAGTCCACAAAGTTTGGTGAAAAAGGCAAGGGCTTTTTCGCGATCTGTGGCTGCTCTTACTCTTACTCATCCTGAAGCTTGAGGTCCAGCTTTAACACTTGAAAGGTCCGAATTTGGACGGCGGTCCGCCAGTTGAGTAGCCCTGCACTATAGCATCGCGTCGGTTTTCTTTTTAACTTTGCAAGAATTCGAAACAATTGTCATTTAAATCACCCAGCACATGAGTTTTATTGTGAACTAGCCGGCGTCGCCCGGCAGGGCTACCAGTCAGTTATGTCTTTTTAATAATGTCGGTTCAGCTGGCTTCGCCGACGAAATTATGTTTTTAAAACCATAAGCACCAAATTGGTACTAATGGGATAATTGCCCCCAAGACCCCTAATGCCAATCGTAGGACAATTGCTTTCAATGAAGAGAGGTCATAGAAACTCTCTATTATTTCACAAATTCTGTTCCTTCATTCAATTAAGTGTAAAAGAACAAACACTCAGTTGGGAATAGGCGCCATAACGGCTTTTGTTTTTACGAAACACAAATCAGTTATGTGATGGTAGGTGTACTCGACGACTTAGTGAAACTGTCCTCGTGAAAATAATAAACAGTAAAGAAACAAAGAAATCGATATCATAAATTATGTCCCTGGTCCTGATCTTCCTGTCGCTTCTTATGCGACACCCTTCTGAGGGAATTGCAAATGCCTATTTGTACGACCAAAAGCCATGGCTGGGGTGCATGTTGATTGGTCCTGGCATAAACGCAGCCATGCAAAGAGCAAAATAAAGCAAAGTGAATGTCCAGAATGTCGGTGTCGAAATTCTTGATCTCCAAAAAATAGGTCTGCACCCTAATTAGGAATAAAGATAAGCAATTTTAGCCCTTCAAAGAAGTGGTGATCTCCAGATAAAAATCTGCATTGAGAACTTGGGCAGTTAGGGAGCCTCTTATAAATTCTTACCTCAGGCCCCTAAAATCTTTAATCCACCACTGTTACTGTTAGTAGGAATTGTGCGAGCAAGTGAGATGGCACTGCGTACAGTTGTGCTGAAGTTGAAAGGAAACTGGAGTCAGGAGTGTAATTTCACGACTACATTGGGTTGGCCTGTTGTGGCAATTTTAGAAAAAACAAAAAAATCGGAAAGCTAATACTGACTGACGCCACAAATACAATCAGGGATGGCTTTCAAGCCCTAAAGTTTGAATGGAGCAAATGCTCCAGGATTACCCTAAAATTTACTACAAAAACCTTCCGTTAAAACAAAATGAGCCTCAAAATTTATTTCTTTTATGTCATCATTATCTGACTCATGCCAAAGCATCAATCGGCTAAAATGGTTTCGAAAGCCTTAAATCAATGACTGAACAGCATGGCAAAATTATGAAGCTTGCACTATGTTTTAATAATACGCTTCAAGATGAACTCTTCGCAAAGTTCCGTTATTAACTAGATAATCTACCAGTTAATGGATTTGCCAGCAATAATTTGTCTGTAAACAACCTTGCCATGTTTTTTGTGGTAACTACATGATTTCGTTTTTCGATTCATCATCATAATCGCTTTTCCCAATCACCGTCGGATCGCAGCTGTGCAAAAAGATGGCATCAAGCCGAATTATATCTGTGCAGTTGTAAACTTTAGTTTATTGCATTTATTTGATTATTTTAAGTGATTTGGAAAAATGCTCAAAATTCAGAATCTTCCTGTACGCCCCTGATTACAGTTAGGGCTGCTTGATAACTAGTTGACACATCAGTTAACTGTCACTCTGTAGTCAGTTTAGTTGCGTTGCGATCAAAGAGTAAAGGGGGAAATTTCGGCAAGTGCTCCCTTTGTTCTTCAGCAGCCGATGCTCATGTTTGTCAAGTTATTACAGTTTATAACAACAAAAACATAACCGAAACGTTAATTACGTCAATATAAGTACTTTGTTGTTGTCTAAGAGGAAGTTTTGATACTTTTTTCTGCCAAAGCTTTGCACTAATGCATTTTATGATGTCGCAGTCGGTAGATTTGGGTTAATTTCCCTTGTTAGGTCATACCAGAGGAATTAAAAGCCGTGTTCACAAATCTCCTGCCTGATGCTCAGCAACGTGGTTATTGTGGAGAATGAAATAAAAAACGGAAAAAAATTACTTAGTCATAGCTGATTAAAATATGTCCTGACTCTAAAAAACCGTGGCAAATGAAAAGAACCAAAAGAGAACATCATGTTTCATTTCATGAATGCGGTGAAAACCGTCAGCTCACAATAAAATCTAACTTAATGCAGCGTTTCTATTTTTTGAGAACATAAGCCTTGAAGTTTGAAAATGTGATTGGTTTATCACAGGGGTCGGCAACCTTTTGGACGCGGCGTGCCAGTTTTCGAATAATATCAAAATGTGAGCAACTTCGCGTGCCAAACTTTTTATGTGTTTGGTTTGCACAGTCAACTACCTGATTTGAATAGATAACGAATAAGACACAAATTTATTTAATTCACTTTAGTGGATAAAGTCAAATAGAGTCAAAAGAGTAGCTTTAAAAGAGGATTCTTGTTCTTGCTCAGGTCTACAACATTGGGGCTAAATTTGAACACTTTCAGTTAAACACATATGCTTCCGTATAATCTTTAGTAAGTTGGCTGCGATGGGGACTGAGAATAAACTTTATGTGTGAAAGTATTTGTTCACGCAAGCAAGTGGATCCAAATGCACACAGCAAAGCTATTGCCATCTTCTTCAGGTAGCTAAATTTCTCCGGCAAAGATTCCCAACTGTTGAAATGCTGTTTGCTTGTTTTTAATCGTTTCCAGCGATTTCCGCTAATCAACAAATTTCGATGTCAACAAAATAGATGCTTTAAAATCGATCAGCAGCATCTGGAAGTCTTCAATATCGATCCATTCAAATTCAGATAATTTCAGGTCTTTGCTGCTCTCGGGCTTGATGAGAAAAGAAAACAATGAATCAAAATGCTGAAAATCTTGAAATCTATTGCAAAATTGAGAAGTTTGATCCTTAATGTACATGTCAATTACAACTGTATTAACATAATGATCCACTGAAAAAGCCTTCAGATATTAAAGATGCAAAAAGTTGCAGTTTAAATGTCCCATGTGTAGACATCTAGTTTAGATACAAATCCTTTCCATATCTCAAAAAACACACATCACTGTTTGTCCTGTAATCGAAGTTAAAGTTCGTTTGGATGCATGGTGGTATCCGCAAGAAACGTCAGTTTTACTAGCCACTTTTCATGCTCTAGTTCAGGGTCGACCTTTTTTTATCCTATTAAAAAGGCCCTTATCTCAACTAGACATTCGACAAACGTCAAACTCCCCTACGAGTCACCCTGACTCATTTTACTCTTTCATCTTATGAGCGGTCTCTTCGTCTTTCAACCTCCTTTCCCATTTCAGGTTTTGGCAAGACTTGGAGTGAAACCAAGACTCTGCAGATCTTTCTGGAGAGCCTTTGCGTCCACTCACCCGCTTACGCTTCCTTCTACTTCCCCTAGGGAGGCTTTTCTTGCTTGCACTGCCTTTCCTCCTTGGAACCCCCTTTTTTCACTGTGAAGTTCACCATCTCCTTTTTATACTCTCGCTCCGATCTCCCTCGTTCTCGCCAAGGTGCAGCTCTCACTTACCTTGGCTCTCTCCCCCCTCACGATCTGGTGCTTTGCACTGACGACTCTGTTCCTTTTCCTTTTGGCAAAGGCGGCTCCGACGTGCTTGCCGGCTGCTCTCTTTTTGTGGCACCGAGGCCGCTCTTTCCTTCTCAGCAGGCCCAGTATGCTCAAGCTTCTCTAATAAAACCTGCGCCATTGTGCAAGGTCTTTGCTGGTTTCGGCAGCACCAACAAGTCTACCACTTCCCTTCTCTTCTCCTCCTATCTCACTCTCGTTCTGTCTTCACCACCCTATCCTCTCCTCCATCTTTTCTTTTACCTCAATCTCTCTGGCAGTTCTGGAAGGAACCGACTTTTCTAGGAACTGTCTCTCCTCCTGTTCTATCAGGCTACAGTGGGTCCCGGGACGCTCATTTCTCCCGGGAACAACGCGGCCAGACGGGGAGCGCTGATTGCGCCCTCTGCAATCCCTTGTAGTCTCTTTCCTCTTATCTCTCGTATACACTTATCTCTCTTTTCTCAGACTGGAGTGCTCCCTCGTCACTCTCGCTGTGTTCCCCCTTGTCTACGCTGCAACCAACACAGCCTTCTGTTAAGTTTTTGTCTCTTCAGGATTAGCAGAAACGAGAATCTTTCCTGTAGCGCTTGCGGACATTCGTCCCAGGACACCTCTCATCTTATTCTGCACTGTCCAGCTACAGACTATTTGCCCCGCTCGCTCTTTGGCGACTCTCTCTCTCTCTTTACAATCTCCGGTCCAGGCCTTGGGGAGTTGCCCGGCTTCTGGGGCTCCATGGTCTTCCGCCATGCCCCCATCCCTCGGAATGGGTCGGATAACAACAACAACAAACGTCAAGAGAACCTTACCTCGACTTAACCACCCAACACTGCAGTGCAGAAGCACATTATGTTATGCACTTTCCATCTTTTCAAGCAAAGATCAAAACTGTGTGTGTAAGCAGAGTGTGCGACAAGGAAACTCTCTATTTTTGTTACAGTTGACATTACGTCATGAAGAGCAGAATTTTTAAATCTTTGCACAAATACTTTTTTGATGAATAATTCAGTGCAACTTCATAACAGGGTGCCCAATCTTTTGCTCAGCCATAGTAACAAATCCAAGGTGTTGCCCATCATAACAGGTCCGCCGTCTGTTGTAACTGAGAATATCTCGCTTGTATCAATCTCTCTTTCCTCAAAGTTCTTGGTGAAAAGTCAAGTATATCTTTTCCTTTAGTAGTGCCATACATAGGTTTCAAGCAACAAAGCTCTTCATGTACTTCGCCGTTACTGCAGTATCTAGCTACAACTGCTAAACGTGGATTATTGTTTATATCTATGCTTTTGTCAAGGAGCTACGCTGAAAACATTTGCTGCTTTTAACGCAGCAGTTTGTTGCTCAGTTACATCGGTAGCCATATCCGTGATACGTCTCTCTACTGTCCGAGGAGAAACAGGCATACCCTTGATCCTCGAAATTAGTGTGCATTTGTTTGGCGAATCATCAAACAACATTTCAGCACAACTGATAAAAGCCTCCTTCACAAACAATTCATCAACAAATGGTTTTCCATGTTTAGCAATGCCCTCTGCTATTTTGTAGCTACCTTTGATTGTTCGATTCGTGCTACAAATCACTTTCTTGAAAATGCCGCTTTGCTTTTCATAGTGTGATACTGCCTTTTTTAAAAATTCGATCTTCTCCGCATAGTCCTCGAAGGACTTCTTATGCTTCGTTTCAAAATGTCGTTTTATGCTAGATCTTTGGCAAACGACACTTTGACAAGAAAGAGCATACACAGCTTTGTCGTCTCGAGAAACAAATCTGAAATCTGTCTTGCAGAATTCTTGGAAAGGTCTCACATCTAAATTAAGATTCTTAGAATGCCTAAATCCGTAATTTTTTTAGGTAAAGAGGCTGTTTTTGAAATCAATTAAAAAAAGCAATAAGCAAGCAAATATTTTATTAAAAACTATTCAAATGCTATCGGTGAAACATTCAGCCCTCATCAGGAATATACGGTACATAACTAACACAACTGTTCAGCAACAAAAGTAGATATAACGAGCATTGCTTCAATTATTGTTGCAACACTGTATCAAAAAAATTATGGCGTGTCTACATCACAATTTTATTCATTCTTGCGCCGTCGCTCCGGCACATTTTTGTTCATTCTAATTTGTTTGTGTTCATGGGAGCTCACATGACTGGCATGTCTTGAGCCAATTTTTTGCGCTCTCACAAGGAGCTAGTTGTGAGTGTGACTGGCAGAGCCAGAACAGACATCTCCGACAAAGAAATTGTCTCGTGCATTGCATGCTTGACTAATTTGAAGACTGTTGATTTCGTGCAGTTTAGACAGCTTGAGCTTGTAATTACGCCGCGCAATCTTAAGTGTAGATTTCACATGCGCGTCAAATCACTTGGCGTGCCATGAAATATCCTCTCGCGTGCCACAAGTGGCACGCGTGCTAGGGGTTGCCGACCCCTGGTTTATCACATTCTAGTTTCACAATAAAACTGTTAATAAGAGAGACTAATAGGCGTACAACTGTTTACATTAATTTCAAGCATTTTTACATAAATTTTGTTAATTACTTTGTTGACTTGATGGGATTTTTTGGTAATATAGCCAAATCTGTTAAAAAAACTACGGTATTTACAGCTGACTTACAGTTGCGTTCAGATTCTTAATCAAAGAAGTAAACAACGTTGACTGTTTCTATCATAATCAAACCATGAATAGTAAATCATAGAATTTTGACTTCTGTAAACTGTTGCTATAGTCTATTCAACGTTGTAAACCAATATCTAATCGCAGCTGTTGCAGCAAGAAGTTTCTGGTCTCGTTTTGAAGTTTCCAACTGTAAGTAATTACGTAATCATTCACGTGTGTAGAATGGCATGCTTGTAAAAACGCTTTTTTATTAATATCAACAGTTCTTGTAGTCAGCTGCTCACTAGCTGGAACAGCTAAAGACATGCACCGACAGCAATATCATAATTGTATGAAGCATCGATGTAGCAACTAAAATTTAATTTGCAATTTAGATTCATTGGCGACAGTGAATTATTCCTTGACGGTACTGTCAAGCTACCTTCCAAAAATGTTTTTCCGCGGTCCGTATCCTGACAGCATTCAATACAGCATACTTAAGTCCAAAAATTGATTTGAATGATTGATTGCGAAGCGCTAAAAAAAAGCTGACATGTTGAAAGCTATTCATGAAATGGTGAGCGGAAATGCGTCAGGCATTTACTTGACAAGAAACGAGAATAGGACAACAAATCAGTTGCAGTAGCAGTATGTTGAACTGAAAGCAACATCATAAGGCGGAAGTAAATCGGCGTTTGAACTTACACTATAAAACTTTGATTATAAATACAAAAAAGGGATCTTTTGTAGAAAGCCCCCGCCACTTGCAATAGGCGTCTATTAAGTGTACACTGGAGGGGGAGGTCCGGTATGTGAATGTACAGTGGAGTGTACACTGGGGGTACAATTATCAGGAATTGCTTGCCTTACTGAAAAAACCCTCCAGTGTGCACATAATAGGCGCCTATTGCAAGTGGTGGGAGCTTTCTACAAAAGATCAAAAAAAAGTAATTGAAAACATATGGAGAGAAAGCCATTGATTCAAATAGTCGCAGTTAACTTTGTTGTTGATGTAATAGAGAGATATTGGAAAGATAGGACGTTCACAAGTAAAACAGCTTTTCTTCGAGGACCATAGAGTATTTAACAGCTTTGCAATCAAGTTTAAAGTGAATGTTTAATAAAATTTGAAGCCATTCAGTTGGCCTTGTTTCAAGTATTTTATTACGATGCTAAACAGCTCGTTGTTGTTGTTGTGATGACTCCTCCTCATCCTCGGGATGGAGGTACGGCACGAACCGCAATCCAGGTTCATGCCGACAACCTAATTGAAAATAGGCTTGGGGAAAGATGGCAGCCCATTTTGAAGCAGTTATGAGTGACTGGTGGCCCCACCACCAACAAGACGGACTGCCACTGGTGGGTACCCAAGAGCCGCCTCTTGCGACATGCTGGGTTAGCAGCTTCACAATTGTAGCCGGGTGAAGTATGGATAGACCGCCTGTCTGCCACATAAAAATGGAGGCATCCCGTTAAATGCCTTGCCCAAGGACACAAGCAAGCTTGCCGGCTTGTTTTCCACACTATCTTTTTTTTATGCTGAGCCCCAAGCAGGGAAGCTGTGAATACCATTTTTTAAAGTCTTTTGGTATGACTCGACTTGGGGAGTGCACTCCAGGTCTACCGACAGCAAAGCGGACTCTCTAACCACTACGCCATCGCAACGGTTTTTAGCTCGTTGTCGATCACATGAATGTCATTACTGGGGCACTGCGAGCCTACTGGTAAGCATTATTAATCTGCGCAATAGATAAATGCGTTTGTTTCAAGCGTTTTGTCACGGTGCATAGCAACTCGTCGTTGATCGCATGAGTGTCAACCACGGGGACACTGCTAGCTTACTGGTAAACATTGATTTGCTGTAAAATTGATTGAAGCGCTTGTTTGAAGCATTCTGTCACGATATTTGTTGATAGCAAGGGCACGGGAAGTGGGACATCCACGAGTTTATAATATAGGGCATTGCACTACGGCAATAAGCAAAAGTAATGATCTTGACATGCGAGGTCCTACCAGACCTTAATCTTTAAGTAAACATCGTAGTCTAAATCTTCAAGGGCGAAAGGACTCCCAACTCAAGTTGATCTCCAAAACAAAAAAGGTCATCGAGTCCAAAATGGGGACGGAAGAGCTACCGCCACCAGTTGAACGCTATATGAAAAAATGTGATCGGCCTTCCACCAAGCTGCAAATCAGACGTTGCTTTACTCCAACTTTTACAAATCTTCAGCATGCTACTGATCTGAAACCCTATACTGATAGGCATTAATCAACGGTGCGCATTAAAACCTGAGTCATGCTGAGCAAGATTGTTACTCGAGCTTTCCAGTTCAAACCTGCCATTCAAAAACAAATAGAAGCATGGAGAAAATTTATTACTCATTCAATTCAAATGTTGATCATTTAAAGTGGGTTTTGGATTCGGCCGTTTGATTAACTGAGCTAACTTGTTAGATTGACCACGTTTGATCAATGCAAAAGCATATCAAGAATGTAGGATGCAGACCATCGCCACTCTAAGTAATAGTAGATTTAACATAAACAACATATAATTCTAGGCATCAATATGAAAGCACATACATGACCTACTATGTGCGTCGATGTAGTGCAAATATGAGCTACATCATCGTAAGCCTACTTGCTACGAGAGCGCTGATAGGGGGCGTCGTACCAAAACAATTCAGGCTTCCCAGCCCTCAGAGATCTTTAACACGGCACTGGTCATACCAACTGAGTTCCAAAGCGATCCATTAAAAAGGTCTTTCTCACCAGTACCGTCCAATGCGCCAAAAAAAACTTCTTTCTAAGCTTACGAGAGATACTAAACACCAGAAAATCTCTTTATCTGTTGATCACCTCGAAAAAAAGTGAATATTTGCGATAACGCTTAAAAAAAACAGCATCTCTTCAAACTAAGTGGAATCTTTAAACAACTTGGTTCAGGATATTAAAGTTGGAGGAATGGTTCTATCTGCAAAAAGTGAAAAAGTAGAAATGACGGTAGCAGAGTATGTGGCGAAAAAATCCTTAAATGATGTTCTTGCAACGAATGCAAGACTATTTTTACCAAAGATTCAACAGCCGTCGTTTATTTCCAAACACTATTGTGAGCAAGTTTGAAATTGCTATCAGCTTAAACAATAGAACTTGAGGGCAAAGCATTTGCGCTGATTGACTATCAGCACAATGACATGTAAGAAATTCATCGATACGGCTGTATGGCTGCTGCTCACGTTTTGCAGCAACATTTGCGCAGATTTTAAAAGAGGCAAAAAGCTATCCAGTAATTCTTTCTAGCATCATTTCATTAACGGCCCATATCATTTTTTATTATAACTTCACAAAAACCTTTCTTGACCACATGAAATGTTACTGGTGGTAGTCTGACCAAAATTTATCTTGCAGTATTTGACATCTTTTCGTAACGAGTGTTTGTGCTTGTGATACTGCATTGGGTTTATCTGTCATCAAACGCAGTGGTGAACATTGTTTAATAGTGTTATTTATTTAGAAGGGTTGTATTGTTCTAGATTGTAATAATTGTCAGCAGTACTTACTGTAGCATTGCATTATCTAAAATTGTAGTGGTATCTGTAAATTAGAACGATTTGTATAGCAAAATATAAAGGCGGCTTTCTTAAAAAATGCGTTTCACTACTCCTTAGTCTATATGATTATTTCACTAAATTTTGTAGGATGCTTTTCATATTTTGCAAAATTTGTTGTTATGAAAACTGGAAGTATTTTGGTTAGCATAGTTACTTTCTTAGGAAATAGATGAATTTGAGTGTTGTGCCGTACAAAATTAACTACAAAGTGCTTATACGACATAGGTCTTTTTCAGACAGGAGACAAAATGTGACATATTAGGCGGTATCTAGAGCAGACCAAGGCACGTTTATTAAAATTAATATACAAACAAAATAAGCTTAAATAATACGCATGCAAGTTGCAATTGCTGTTCCGTCTAGCCAAATTAAATCCGGAGAAGCAGACTGAAATGCAATTCCGATGATAATGACGAGAAACAATCCGTACGAAGTGTTTTTCCGGTCAAAATAAACTGTAGCTTAAAATGGTGTTTCATTTTTACGAATCACATTAATTGTAGCTATTTCGTGATTTAATAAAACGGCTATATATTACTACGCTGTTTATTACATACTGCTTACGCCTGCGCAACTCAAACCAGTTAAAGGACAACATCTAACAAATATTATTTTCGCAAGCCGTATGCTTAAGATCTCAAACTTTTGGTCTAAAACCAAACATGAGAACCATTTTTTGATATCAGTTTTTCAAAAAGGCTATTTATTTTGCCCATTTTGATCTCAAAACAAAGATGAAGATTATTTTTTGTAGATGTGTTATTTTGCTCATTTTGGTCTCGAGACAAACATCAAGAGTGAAGAATTTTTTTTTCGGAGATACAGTCTTTCAAAGAGCTTTTTGTTCTTGTATCTGATTTGGCGACATTTACTTATTTGTTTTTGTAGAGGTCAACTTGAGCTGAGAGCCTGGTGGGTCGCTACTGAGGTTCTTGTGGGCAGTATGTTGTTTAGATCTGTCATAAACTATGATGCTACAATGATTTTTGAAAAAAAACAAGATTAACCTAAATCAGTGGTTTTCAACCTTTTTGTGGTGTACACCAGTAATTCTCAATCTTTAGGTTATAACTCATCTTTCCTGTTTTTGCCCATTTTACAACTGACGGTCACAGTCTTTATTTATTTTGCACCAATTTAAGTTAAAATTGTACAAATTAATTCTCAAGTAACAAGTCAAGAAATAATTACTTTAATGTATTGACAACAATTTTGTAAAAACACAATTGACTGAGCGCTTTAGAAGAAATATGTTGGAAATCTACGTTTATAGCTGTTTTGAAGGAATAAAAGTGATATATATTGGCGTAGAACCAAATTATAGCTCAATGCCCTAGGAAAATTAAAACGACGCACCAGTGCGTTGCGATGCACAGTTTGAGAATAACTGATGTACACCCTAAAGCAGGGGTGGCCAACCTTTCACCTACCATGCGTCAACTTTTTTTTTATACGGTTTCAGATGCGCCACAATCTCCATAAATCCTGGCGCAAGTATTTCCCTCCCATGTTGCGTTTGTTTACAAAAACAAAGATTTGTTCGCGGTTGTAAGCTGCGTGTTATTACCACAAGGTTACAATGTGCCACTTCTAATCATGCAATGCGCCACAGCTTGGCCACCCCTGCCCTAAAGTATATTTGAAAACAAAACATGTTCACCCTGCAAACATTTATTCCTAATTCAAAAAAATATTATCCAGCGGTGGACCTGTTTGCCAATGATGTGAAAACCAAGATCTTTTTTATTGCGGATAGTTTAATTAAGTTTGATTAGCGATATGAAATCTATCCAACTTCAACATTTTTGCTCGATTCTGTAGCTGTTTCCATAACCACAGTAAAGTGCGATTGGCCTAACTAACTCTGCTCCGAGTATTGAAACTTAAAATACAGTAATCGTATCTTCGGTGTTCTAACAGAATTAAAAATTATAAACAACCAAATGTAAGGAAACAGACATTTAGATATGCTGACTCTCTACACTCCATCACATACACCAATTACTACGTATTTACCCGCCACAACAATTCAAAGTTGATTTTATAGAATGACCCAAAAGACAGGAAACCGATATAACAAAAACATAGGTCGTTTCTAAACTAAACAAACATTGTAGTAAAACGCAATTGAATACAGTAAGCATAGGGTACAAGGTTATATACGCGGTAAAACCATTTTCTTAATATTTATTCTAGCCTTTGAGTATGTGCAACCATTTGGCTTCATACAAGTGTAAAGTATTCAAATTCTGGTTTTACAATAAAGATAACGAAAACACGCTGAGCTAGATCAGGCTTGCCACTAAAAATTGCTTTATGATGTTTGTCATGATGTCGTAGTTAGGCCGAATTATCGTTATTTCCAGAGCAACAAACTTTGTTTCATAGCGCTCTATGTTTAGTTCAAGTTGTTGTTGTTGTGATTACCCTTCCTCTTCCTCGGAATGGAGGTACGACACGAACCGCAATCCAGGTTCACAACGTCAACCTAATTAAATAAGGCTAGGGGAAAGATGGCAGCCCATTTCGAAGCAGTCCTAAATGACTGGTAGCCCCACCACCAACAAGACAGACTGCCACTGGTAAGTACCCAAGAGTCGCTTCTTACGACATGCTGGGTTAGCAACTTCACAATTGTAATTCGGTGAAGTATGGATAGGCCACCTGTCTGCCACATAAAAATGGAGGCATCCCGTTAAATGCCTTGCCCAAGGACATAAAAAGCAAGTTTGCCGGATTGTTCTCCACACTATCCCTTTTTTATACTGAGCGCCAAGCAGGGAAGCTGGGAATACCATTTTTTAAAGTTTTTTGGTATGACTCGACTTGGGGAGTGCACCCCAAGTCTACCGACTGCAAAGCGGACGCTCTAACCACAAAACCATTGGTCCGGTACATTTTTAATCCAACGTTGCATTGTTTCGATGTCATTGTTTGCCCAACATAGTATTTATCACAGTTTATACAAGATACCGCGTAAGTACCACAGTCCCATGCAGTCCAATTTCTGTTTCAATCGACATTCTCCATTAGGTGTATGGATATGTTTGATCAGTGAAACCATAGAATTATGTGAAGCATAATTACCACGCATTGCACACTTTTCACAGGGCCCAGACACGTCCCCATCCATACTCTCATGAAGACCGATTGTAAGCTTTCTATAGCATGTGACCAGATTGCCCAATATTCTTGGGCGCTTGTATGCAAGCTTTACATTGGATTGTAGACGTTCTTCCATTTCGCTTGATTGCATTAGTTTGGGGAACTAGGTAACGCATACCAGTAAATTCTGCTCACGTTTTTCATGATTTGTTTTATTTGACAGAATGAAATCTATCCACCCAAGACTTGGCCTGCTCAATAATGTTGAATGTAATGGTTCTAGGAAATTTGGGTTTAATACATTTATTTTGTAGATGTTTGAGACAAGTGTAATAATCAATGTTGTCTTTATATATTCGCCGCATACGCGTTGCTGCGGACATCACGATAGATTGAAATATTCATACGGGTGCTATGATGTTCCATTAATAAAAGTCCTATCAATAATAGTTGTTTTCACATAATTCCACCTGACGAATTTGAATGATGATTCCGAAGAGTGTTTGTGGAGAACATTCAAAAATTCAACTTGTTGATCTGTGAATTTGATATTGAACGATTTGGTGGTGATTTTAATTCTAACGTTTCCAAGGCTATTTTCTAGTGTTTTTAATTGTAAGCTTAGTTTGCGTTGAGTTTTCTCCGATTGCAATAAAAATGACGTCATCAATTAATCTTTTATACATAACAGGATTTTTAGAATAGAGAGCGCTGGAGTTGTAGCAAAATGCATGGCTATATTTGCTAGCAAGAATGAATGGTTATCATCTATAATTATGCCATTGAGTTGTTCATAAAATTCTCTAGGTGTTTCATAATAACAGCCGAGAAATCACACAAAGACGTCAGTGGTGGATAGGTTGCATATCGCTCATCCAACTCAATTAAATTGTAGGTGGAATATTTCTCCAAAGCCAAAAAAAGTTATTCCTATCTTAAACTACTCTGTCAAATTTAGAGAGTGCATTGCAGTAACTATCTATAAGGAAAAAACCGTGTTCTTAGAAGAATAAGTGAAACTGAATATTTTATTGACTTCCAACAAGAGAAAGGACATTGATTTTGACCTCTTGCTAAGTCAATAAGTAAAGCAAATCTGTAAGCCGATATATTCAGAATGAGCTGATATATTCAAAAACTATAAAAATACACAGAATAAAGAAAGCCTACCTATCACACTTCAAATTACGAAATTTTCTTGACCACCACTAGAATCACACAGTGAAGAGGTAGTAGGCTACACGAAACACGAAACCAAATTGCAAAAATTAGTTCCTAATGTCAAAGAACGTTATCTAAACGACAACTACCATTGATGACGTCTAAACCAAGCACTAAAATTTAAAAAAAGTTAATCTCTAAACAAAAACTTGCGCTCTTTGAAATAGACAAAGAAAGAAAAAATCCTTATTGTTAACCATTCTGAGTACCACAAAATTATGGAACAAAAACCAAACAAGTTTGACGTTCTAAAATTAACCTCACAGATTATGTGCAACCAATTTGAAATTAATAAACGCACCTCAAAGAGTCTCATAGATGCAGTGTTAGAAAAAAAACTCATATTCAAAGATTTGCTCTATTATAGCGCAGGATATAAAATAAAAGCAAACTGTTATCAAAAGGCAACTGGAGAGTGAATTAATACTTTGCTTGTTCTAGCCCAGAGCATGAGTATACCATTTACAAGACTCACAAGCTCCATCCTGATTACCTATTGAATGCTCACGTTACCGACTTTAAATTAGTAAAGCCGGCTGAATATATTCCCACATCAAGATGTACTGCAATTATTAAGTGCATTTTGAGTCCCAAAGCGGTGAAATATTGTCAGAATGGCATTAATTAGTATTTCAAACATAGCACACACTGTCTAGTCAAATTGGATCAATTGAAATCAATCAACCGGGATATTTAGAACAAGCTCAATATCGAAAATCTTTTCGTAGTGGCGGCAGATGTTGTTGCACTCTGTACCAACATCAACTGGAATATGCTTAGAATGCCTTTAAAGTAGCTTTGAGCTCGCAATTTAATTTTGCAAACTGGGTCAACGATGTTTTGTGGAAGTGATCATGCTTACTTTGGAATCTATTATTACACAACTCGAACAAAATTTTTGTGAACAACTCAATGGCATAATTATAGATGACAACCATTCATTCTTGCTAGCAAATATAGCTATGCATTTTGCTACAACTCCAGCGCTCTCTATTCTAAAAATCCTGTTATGTATAAAAGATTAATTGATGGCGTCATTTTTATTGCAATCGGAGAAAACTCAACGCAAACTAAGCTTACAATTAAAAACACTAGAAAATAGCCTTGGAAACGTTAGAATTAAAATCACCACCAAATCGTTCAATATCAAATTCACAGATCAACAAGTTGAATTTTTGAATGTTCTCCACAAACACTCTTCGGAATCATCATTCAAATTCGTCAGGTGGAATTATGTGAAAACAACTATTATTGATAGGACTTTTATTAATGGAACATCATAGCACCCGTATGAATATTTCAATCTATCGTGATGTCCGCAGCAACGCGTATGCGGCGAATATATAAAGACAACATTGATTATTACACTTGTCTCAAACATCTACAAAATAAATGTATTAAACCCAAATTTCCTAGAACCATTACATTCAACATTATTGAGCAGGCCAAGTCTTGGGTGGATAGATTTCATTCTGTCAAATAAAACAAATCATGAAAAACGTGAGCAGAATTTACTGGTATGCGTTACCTAGTTCCCCAAACTAATGCAATCAAGCGAAATGGAAGAACGTCTACAATCCAATGTAAAGCTTGCATACAAGCGCCCAAGAATATTGGGCAATCTGGTCACATGCTATAGAAAGCTTACAATCGGTCTTCATGAGAGTATGGATGGGGACGTGTCTGGGCCCTGTGAAAAGTGTGCAATGCGTGGTAATTATGCTTCACATAATTCTATGGTTTCACTGATCAAACATATCCATACACCTAATGGAGAATGTCGATTGAAACAGAAATTGGACTGCATGGGACTGTGGTACTTACGCGGTATCTTGTATAAACTGTGATAAATACTATGTTGCACAAACAATGACATCGAAACAATGCAACGTTGGACTAAACATAGAGCGACTTGGAACAAAGTTTGTTACAGTGGAAATAACGATAATTTGGCCCAACTGAGACATCATGACAATCATCATAAAGCAATTTTTTGTGGCAAGCCTGGTGTGTCAATAGATTATCCGGCAAAATAGCCTCAGTCTTTCTTTGGTGTCACCATAGCCTCAGTCTTTCTTTGGTGGGTAATTTATTCAACACAGTGGTGTGAGAGAGATAACTTGTCGGCAATTTCATTTGTTGTCTTAATGCAGGTCGTTCATTCAGAAGAAGCTTGTAGTTGATAGTTTGCCACCGACATTCCACTTGAATGACAACTCTTCTTTTAATGCTGATTAGGATAATGCTGGGTATCATATAAAGATTTTTAGCATAAATAGTAGTCCGTGGGCTAACTAGGCCCACCGTGCACCTTCCCACCAATAACAAAACTGGGTTTTTCTGGTAGTTTTTTTTTGTGCTTTTCGATATTAGATATGTTAACATTAAATAAACTTTTACGCACTACCGGTTTTGAGCAACTTTATTTGTTTTACCAACAAAAAATTTTTTCCGATTTTGGGGGTAATAAAAACATGAATGGCAATATTTTTGTATTGAAATATCACAAGCACACAAGTGACCACTCAAAATGTTAATAATAGAGAGCTCTACAGTGTAAGTTTTGATTTAAGCAAATTCGATAAAAAAGTATGTCAACAAGGGCCATTATATAATGACCAGTTTTAACCACCGCTTGAAAGTTTGGTAGATAGTTTCTGTTTATGACAGTTCAACAAACAATGGAGTGTGATTACATTAAAGCAATCTTTACTGTAATGCTTTGTGTTGACATTCACCAAGCTTCTTAACTTTCGTTTCTTTACTTTTTGCTTGGCAACACTTCCACGGGCTATTTTGTTTTTCTTTGTCTCGTGTTGATCAAAATGGTGTTTAGTCGACTAGTGCAATTGTAAACGGTTGCCAAACTGCTAGGTCACAGGTGCAGTTAAGTTTGTAGTGATTGAAAGTCGTTTCGAGTGATTTGTTGGATTTAGGACGACTAACTGAGTTTTTCTAGGTGAACAAGATTACAACGTAAAGACAATTCAACACCGTAATTATTTCTTCTAAATGTCCTAAACATTTACAACAAATTACTTAAGTTATATTTGAAGCATAGGAAGAATTTTGTGAGTTTAGTTTTTGAACAAAAGTTTACCTTTTCAAGCCTAACAACTGCAAACCCTCCCCCAAACAATTTGCAACTCTTCTTGCACATTCTCATTAATGGAAAAGCTGAGAGATCAGAATCAGAGAAAATAGAGCTTTTCGTTTCATCCATTGGTCAGGACCTGGGTCGGGCAGCAACTAAAGGCCAGTGGTCACTACCGAAACACATTCTGCTTTGCATGACATTAGGCTACCTCTCCCGGAATGTCAAACTGTGCGTGTTAATGAACAAACTGAGTCATTCAGAGAGTTACTCCTTTTCATTAAAACTTGAAACCGCACTTGCAGAGGCTCTTGAAGAAGCTCACACCATACTAACACCCAAAGTAATACAAAATCTTCATCACCTATCACAATTTTGCAGTGACTTTGATAATTTTGATCAACTTGTTAATGACATTTCTGGTACAGATCCGCATCACACCTACCACGGGATAATGTCACAAAATATTCCCTCTGAGCCTGCTGCTGATGAGAACATGACTCATAACCAGGCAAAAGCCTGATATCTCTGCCAAGGACAGGGTACGCTCTCTGAAATCCTTAACAAATGATACCCTACCTCCATGCAATAGAAATGAGAGGGATGACCAAAAAATGACAATTCTCACCAAACATTGGTGGAATATAAAATTCTCTGTCAAAGTTGATGTTGAAGTATTTCGTGTGGTGTATCTGGCGTTTGCATAGCAGCACTGTATCTCAGCATATACCTGGTGAACGGGCTTCATATCTGAAACTGGTCAAATTCCAAAGTGCTTTATCACAATAGATTATCACTCAATCATTAATCACTTTACAACAGACTACTCCGCTGTACAAGAGTGCCTTAAAGTAGGGATGTCAAACTCGCGGCCATCGGAGCCTTTTAATGCAGCCCGCGAGACGATTCTAAAATTCTTAATGAATTTCACTTCGTGCCACAGAACTCGATTTCTGATTAACGAAGTCTGAAGAAGGGCGATGGTGTGGAAATGCTGGGGAGGTAATGACCTTTTTTTTTTAAATTGACCTCGCAGCGGGCTACATTATAGGGACCGTTGCCCGGAGAAATGATGATCTCCAAATCGAAAAACATCATGCGGCCTGATTGCCAACATGCAATGTGGCCCCCAGAAGTCCACGAGTTTGTCACCCCTGCCTTAGAGTATTAAAAAATGCATCGCGAGAAGTAGGTCAGAAATACGCTGTCACAGCATTTGTCTTAGGCTTGTGCATGACGGCTTACCCTATTATTTGGAAGAGTCCAGGCTTCTATGATGACCACATTGTAATGAAAGGATCCTCTTATTTGATCTGTGCATACATAAAAATAATTGGTAAAAAAATGAATGAGTCCGGATTAGCTGATGTGCTGTTGGAAGCGGAGGTTATATCTGTTGGTTTCATCAATGGTGTGATATCCGGAAAAAACTACAGTCGTGCAATAAATTGCCACAAAGTTATGGCTAAAAGCCTGGAAAGGCTGCTTCTTGACAGATATTCGGAAACTAGATGTTTAAAAAGCTTGCCAGGTGATCTGCTACAAGCAATCGATCGTATTAATCATATTATTATTGAGAGAACTTCAGAAAACTTGCATGCTGCAATGCAAAACGAAGCACTTGCTAATTTTCTTGAAGAATATTCTTCGTTCAGGTAACAGGTCCGTGGCGGAAGCCAGGGTAAAACTGCCCAATTTGGGCTGGCGTACATAAATCATGTTTCGTTGGCCCTTTACTTGCTGTATGCTGTGAAAATCAATGATTACTATTTGTGTGGTGCTTGTTTAAGTAAGATAGTGGATCTATTTTTCAGCTTTGATGGTCAAAATTATGCCAGATATCTCTGCTACTTCTCGTTGTTCTTATTCAACATTGTGAAAACTCACCCGGAGTTACTGAAATTAGATGCAATAAGTGTGGCAAGGTCATTCATACCAGCGAACGGATGTAAAGTAGATATAACCATTAAAGAAACATTTTTGAAACATGCCAAATCTCAAGCTGGCTCGGGCCGGCGGGTTGCCGACATTTCAGGTCTCCTGATTAACTATCAAGCTTATTGTCGCTGGCCACGTACAGTCCACGAAAGATCGAGATATGTTGAAGTAATGCTCCAGATGGCAAATATATCCAATGATGGTAGTGGCAGAAAACACCGTGATACTCGGCCATCGCAAGCAAAAGAAAAGTGAAAAAGCAACATTTGGTAGGACAGTAAAAGCCATTCAGAATTTCGTGGACCCATGCCAAGTAGAGATGGATGATAAACTTTACCTCATTTTATCTGGTGCTGCAGTACCATTTACATAGAATCAGATACAGTATCATGAATGCTGAATTGTCAGGTACTGCATCAAAGGAAGCTTTCATGTCCAATAGGTTGCGAAATAAAGAGCAGTTCTTTGAGCCAATGAAAAATCTGAACTAAAAAACATTAGCGGTTATGGGGAAGGCATCAGTTGTAAAGACATTAAGCAATCGTGAAGCTCAGTACAAGCAGCAAGCAAATGTTGCATTTCAAGTGTTAGTGCTTTCACAAAAACAATCAAAAAAGATTGATATGAGAGAACTGATGAAATATCCACTAATGCCAATGCCCGATGGCTACCTTTTAAACACAGATAAGAGCAAAAGATTTACTTGTCTCACAAAAAAATTAGATGGCTTTACCATGCTGTCAAATGCCAAAACGTCGAATGTTAAAGATTGGAATGCAATTTTCTACTGCATGAAAGAAGTGCCAACAACATTTAAACAGATATGCCAAAAAATATACGATGTCAATATCATGGGAAAGACTGATCTCCTATTTAGCACTGACATGTTGGCTACAAGAAAAATTCTATCAAGAGCTTGGAAAGGACAAGCCACGGTAGTGGTCAAAAACGCATAATTAAAGGCGAAAGTACAAAACGACCTGAAAACTGAAAGTCATTTTTTAGCAATGACTCCAACAAATAGCGGCTTGTGAGATTGCATCTAAAGGTGTGAAGCAGTGATGATTTCGGGAGGAAGCTTCAAAACAAATAGGTAATATTTATCTGTGAAGAGAAAGCCTACCTACTTGAAGACAAGGAGAATCAGTGATGATGACAGAGATTCTCAAGTTCGAGTCTGATCAAGAGGAAATAGACACAAGGGTTGTTCTATATTGCTCCTATGCAGTCGATGAAGAATATAACTAGTTCCAGTCAGAAGCGCACATAGTGATATTTTTTTCATTCTTCTTTATTATGCATCAAAAATAAACATCACTCTCCTGTTTGACACAGGTTCCAGATGCAAGAGAAGGTTGTGAAATATTTCTCAACTCACACATGACTTCACGCCTCTTTACTAAAATGCTCTGCTGAGTCTGTATGTTTTTTCAAGATGTGACACGGACAGTGCTTTTAAAGACATTTGGAAAAGTGAAGCCGACAAAATTCCTTCAAAAGAAACCACTTTATCAGGTTATTTTTCTAGAGCCCTAAAAAGTCATGGGATGTGCCGGAAGATCTTTTTCTTTAACTGAAAGAATTCTCGTGTTCCATGTACAAGCCCAGAGGTAGCCATTTAACGGCTGATGATCTTCGCTATGAAACGGTTTTAAAGAAATGCTGTGACAAAGAAAATCAACTGAATCTAAAGAAGAGCACAGAATGGTCATCCCTTCCACCCCCTAAAGCCTGCTTAACAGAACACCTAAAAAGAGTGAACTACCAAGAGGCAATTTGGAAACGATTCCGTATTTCCAAACTAGTTATTCCATTACCAACTGGGAACAATGGATGGATTTTAGTAATCAAAGTCATTGAGCCAAAATAGTCTGATAGGGATATATTTCAAACTCATTTCGTTGACATTTCGGACAAAGCACTTGAGACTAAGAATGAGCATAGACTAGTTGATGGAAGCATAGACAAAATATCCACTGACAATGAAAGTGATGAAGAATCTGAATCTAAAACAGACTATGATAGCGACTGAAAATAAAATCAAAGCATACAAAAAATTTCTATAAAAAGAGGACCTATTAATGATTAATAGGCGTTTAATTGATATATTGCAGTTTCATAATTTGCATATTTCCTTGAATACATCAAAACTTACATCGTAGAGCTCTCTAATATTAACATTTTGAGTGGTCACTTGTGTGCTTGTGATATTTCAATACAAAAATATTGCCATTCATGTTTTTATTTTACCCCACAAAATCGGAAAAAATTTTTAACAAATAAAGTTGCTCAAAACCGGTAGTGCGTAAGAGTTTATTTAATGTTAACATATCTAATATCAAAAAGCACATAAAAAAACTACCAGAAAAACCCAGTTTTGTTTATTGGTGGGAAGGTGCACGGTGGGCCTAGTTAGCTCACGGACTATAGGTTTGAGACAGCCAGTTTGAGATGACAAGTGTTGTTCAGGAGTGGTCAGATAGGAGTAGATTGGCAAGATCTTTTCCATTTTTGGACTGGCACATTCGCTGAAGAGTAGCGCCAAGTGAGGGCATAGGCGTTGCAAGGGAATAGGTCACAGGAGCCATGGCTCCCCAAAATTTTTGAATCCGATTATGAAGTAAAGGCGTTTTGGGTCAAAAATAGGAAGATAATGTCGTTTAAACCTTGGATAAAAAGAAACAAAAGTTCTCGTCTTTATTTTTGGCCAAAGCTGGGAAAATAGACGTCTTTAGCAAATTGTTTCCCCACAAAATCAAGTCATCCAATTTGGCCTTCCCCAAAATTTGCTTCTGGCTGCGCCACCAAGCGAGGGCTGTTGATCTGAGTAGAAATGGCCAGGCGTACTACTTCATCGAAGTAAGTTTTCTCAAGATCTTATTCATTGTACTAACCTTTGCTTTGGTGTTGACAATATGCTGTTTAAAATATGAGCAGCAATTCAGTTAATATTGAAAGTATGTTGGATCAGGGTATATCGAATTGGAAAAGTACAAAGTAGCATAACTTGAAAAACAAAACATTTTGTGTTTTATAATTTGAAAAGAGAAATTTCAAAAATGTGCAAGGCAGGAATGCAGTAAAAAAGATTGTGGACATCTGCATTAATCATTAATTCTTTCTGGTAGCCTCCAGTTTCGGTGATATGTTAACATGATTGCCTCGCCTTCGTTTAAGTTTTTTCAGTATAGCCCAAAAGGGAGCAAACTACGACCTGCGGGCCTCATGCGGCCCTCTAGAGCATTTTGTGCGGCCCGCCAACACTTGTAAATCTTTTATAGATCTAATTTTATACGAGAGGAGTGGCCTCACTTGTCGCACTAAAGAGACAAAACCGATAGAAGCCATTATTGAAAATAGTTGCTACGCAATTCTTATTTTGAATCAGGGATGTGGAAGCGGTTATTTTTCAATCGCTTCCGCTTCCACCGCTTCTGCTTCCACTAACAAAAAACGACAAAACGACCGTTGACAATTTTTTTAACTTTTGTGGGTCTGTAGCCTGCCTTCTCCTACACTTCATCATTTTGAGAAGACAAAAACCTTCATTTATTGTTATTACTTTACCTGCTTCGCTTAAGCTTATTGTTCGGAACTACTCTGTGTTTCTTTTATTTAGATATTAAAACTCGTGTTGAATGTAGAACAGCGCTTTTCAACCTTTTTGTTATCGCGGAACCCCAAATGCACTTTCCCGTTTGTCACGGAACCCCTACTAACAAAAATTTAGAAATCACGAGTTGCTTGCAAAAAAATCAAATATTTCGTTACTACGCTTCAAAAAATAATTAAGCACTTCAACAAATAAACAGTTATTACAAATTCCTTCACTACTTGCAACCACTTTACAACAGTTAACTTAATGCTTCTCAGATCTAAACCGTATGACCACATATTACAGCTCTCGACAATAATCTGTCGTCACAACAACAAATTACATCTTATGGCGCGGATTTTCCCTCTCTATCTCCAACTAACTCTGACTTTGAGTTAACTTTAACTCAAATCATCATTACGGACTTTATGTCCGTCCCCAAAACACGTATTGACTCCGATCTTTTTGGATAGTGAAGCGTAAAATTTCTGTCGTATATATTCTCCAACTTTCGCAATTGCAAAATCTTTCTTTGGCGCGCTTTGCAATACTAGTGCTATCATTGGCTTGTCTTGATTGCATAACGTCCAAATTATTCACATATAACACTCTTATTCGCCCTAGATCTTTCCCTTTTGACGCGATACCGCCACTGATGAGAGCGTCACGAAAAGCTTATGGCTTAAACAGCTTTTTTCAAAGCTATATTAAAATTCTGTACCTCCAACAAGATTTTTGTATATATGCTTTATACATGTAAAGCGAGCAAAATTGAACTGCACCAATCAACAGCCGCCTCAACGTGGTGGTGCGGCTCCCAACCCCGTTTGGGTTAGGTAAAATGGTTGTTGGCCTTTCCGAGGGTTCCAGTTACCCCGGGCACTACCCTCACACAAACCGTTTTTTTGCCGTGCAGCCCTCTGGACGATCGCAGAAGGGTAGCACGCAGCCTCTTTAAAATCGGCCTGTCTTCTCTCTTTTCCCGTCTTTCTCTCGCCCGTCTTCTCATTCCTCTCCTTCTCCTGATAAGCAGCAACGTTCATTCCAACCCTTGTCCCGTTTTTCCCTGTTCAGTGTGCGCTGGAAATGTGATTTGGAGGGGTAGGTCAGTGCAATGCTGCACATGCTCTAAGTGGGTTCATTTAAAGTGCTCACTACATTCCTTTTCTAGATTCCAAACTCTTGGCAGTTCTCACTCCTGGAGCTGCCCTCCCTGCTGCGTCCCTGCTTTTTTTGTAGATTCTACACCTACCAGCACTGTGACTTCCTCCTCGGATTTCTCCAGCTGGTATACCTCCATTGGTCAATCTGGCCCATCTGGCTACCTTCTGCTAATGCATCACTCGCACCTCATCCTCGCCTTCAAACCTCTTATCTTTCTTACGCCTACTTTGTATCTTCTCCTTCTGCACCCTCACCACCACCTCATGCTCCTAGCTGTTTCTCTTTACCTCCTGCTTTCTCTTTCCCTCCCTAACTCCCTCAGGGTTCTTTATAGGAATGCTGGGGGTCTCCAAGCCAGGAGCACTGAACTTCTACATTTTATTTCGTCTCATCCTGTTGACCTCATTTGTATCCAGGAATCTAACCTTTAACTTATCTTCCTCCTTCCGGATTCCTTGATTCTCTGCTCTGCGATCCGATGGCACCCACTCCCGATCTAGTATTTTTTCTACTGATGCCACACACGCTAGCGGCGACGTCATCATTTTTGTCAGGCAGGGCTTATCCTTCTCTGAGCTTTCTACCTCTTCTCTTTTTTCGCTTGGCCCCTACTCTGATTATGTGGAAACCAACATTTCTCTAAACGACTCCTCCTCGCTCTCATTTCTTAATGTTTATGCTCCCCCTATTCGCTTTTCTCCGAAGGATAGCAGAACCGACTCCTTTTCTCCATCCATTCTTCCCTCCTATGTGGAAGCGGAAGCGGTAGAATTTTTGCGCTTCCACTTCCACAGAAAAAGTACCGCTTTCACCACTTCCGCTTCCACAACCCTGGTTTGAATTGACGCAATTTCGGTCAAAATATACGGTGACGACCTTTTTTTGAAGACCATCATTTTCAAAGTTCAAAATTAAGCATTTGCTCCCTTCCACTGGCCACAGTCATTGTATACAGCTATTGCAAGCTTTTAAGCACTGGCCCTCGGCCAACTCTTGAATGGTCAATGCGACCATCCAGCTAAAACGTTTGCCCACCCCTCATATAGACCATTATTTCGAGTACACTTTGGCCAAGTAATCAATGTAGATGTATTGCAGCATAGCCATTGTTCGAAAATAGACATGAATGCCAACATTTAAAACTAGTTGGTCGAAAACTAAGCTTTGGCGGACATCAATTTTCAAAAATTGGAGTCTGATGTTTTATCGGAGACAAATGATAAAGTAATACAATACAATACAATAACATACTACAGTACATGGTCTGTCTTGAACGTAACGCCGAGAGCGCTCAACAAACAGACTTTAACGACAACTTTTACCTTTAATTAATGGAGGGAATCTAAATGTGGTTAGCAAACTGTGATTTTTGATGATATTAGTTTTTTCAAGTAAAAATAAAAAGTTTGTTGTAAACACAACCCATTTGAAACTATTTGACTGGCAATGGAAATACTGCGGAAAAAACGTGGACGAATATTAAAAACGGCAGGCTCTGGTAAATAGAAAAGATATGTAATGAAGACATCAAACACGTAATTCATAATTATCCACAAACCATCATTATGTAAGACATCTTTCATATTGTCAATCTGTGTCTTACGCTTGAACTTGAAATCGTTTTGCATTAACAAAAACTGCAAAACTACCCCTGGCATTTAACAAATGCTTCACAAAGCTTGAGCTATAAATGAAATTTTTAAATAAATTTTGTTGAATGAAATGTATTTTACCACCTTAATCTGTTGATTTAAAGTTTGATTTAGTAATAAAACGTGTTTCTTGCTAGTAGCATAAAATGAAATGGAGTTGGTTAAATATGATGATTATACAAAACAAGAACAAAGTCTAGTTGAAGAACTGAAATCAAACTGTCAAGACAATGATGGTAAAGAGATCGACCTCAGTATTTCTGCTCGTATTTTCCACAAACTGGGTCAGCTTCATCATCGACGCAGTGTAAACACATATGCGATTGAAAGCATAGAAAGTATGGTTTGTTTGATCAAAAGCGCCGTCCTGCTGAATGCAGCTTTGATTAGAACTGACTCTGATAGCGATGATACAAAACTCATCAAACAAGATTTGGACCAACTTTTTCAACACTTGCTTCGAGCAGCGGGGGCAGAATGTACAAATGTTGATTTGTTTGCAAAATCTCAAAAACTTAAACGCTTGATTGAAAACATGAGGAGTAATGTTAACGGAAGACTGTCTGAAATACCGATAATTACAGAAAGCAAATCAAATAACGAAATCAATCAACAAGAACAAGAAAAAGTGAAGGCAATCGAAGAACTTCAAAACAAAATCACTAAAGACTACACAGGTATTATGGCAAGCATAGCTGAAGACTGCGAACAAATTATGGGTAAAGCTCCTTGCAATTTTGCTGTTGTAGGCATGGGATCATTGGCAAGAAAAGAAATTACACCATATTCCGATTTCGAACATATCATAGTGTTAGATACAAATGGTAACTATCAAAACAAAAACAACTTAAATTATTTTAGATGGTTTTCGGTCATTTTTCAAGTTATCATAATAAACTTGGGTGAAACCATTATACCCAGTGTATTAAATAAAACAAACTCAAAACTTGGAGAATGGTTTTATGATGACGTCACAACACGTGGTATTTGTTTTGATGCCATGTTGCCGTGGGCTTCCAAGTTTCCTTTAGGGAGACTGGAAACGAGAAAAAAATCGTGGACAACAGAGCTAATCAAAACTGTTCCAGATATGTTGAAATACTTAAACGAGGATGAGATCATTAAAAACGGCTATCACTTAGGTGATATTCTCACGAAAACCTGTTATGTATATGGAGATCAAAGCTTATACCAAGAATTTGAATCTGGAGCAACTGTTATTCTGAACAAACAAAATGAAAACATAAAAACTGAAGTTTTAAGTCAAATCAAAGACGATTTTGAAACTTTTTCAATACGATCGGTGCTTTCGAAAATTAGCGACTACGGCAAATGCAACGTGAAAAAAGATATATATCGCGTTACAACATTATTTGTTGCAGCATTAGGCAGACTAAACAAAATTTCAAAACGTTCGTGTTTTGATGTAATTCACGAACTTGGAAAACAACAAGCCATTAGCAAAAACGCAGAAAACAAGTTGTCATACGCAATTGCATTGGCATGCGAAATCAGATTAAGATGGTACATGATGCAAAATCGCCAAAATGATGAAATAATCGACACAAATGCTACTACAAGGCTTTTGAAAATTGTTGGAAAAACTAGTATAATCGATTATTTTCAAATTGCATATGCATTACAGTGCGACATTTCTAAAAAATTCGATTTGAAAAAAAGACATTTTTATTCCCATCCAGACTTACTCAACATCAGCATATATACAACTTTTCAAACGAAAAAACATACGGAGAGCTATGTTGAGTCGTTTGTTGCCAACCCTAATACACAAGAGCGCTTGCTCGATTTTGATATTGCTCTAAATAAGATACTAAAAAAAAAATCAAGGTCATTTATCAAAAGCTTACTAACCTTAACAGCAACTGATATCGAACGTAAAAGATCTTTGATGGAAAAATTATATCAAGCTGGTGAAATATTATACAAAAATCAAAAGTATAGCGATTCCAAAGATTGCTTCATAAAATCGTTAAACATTCAAAGAGATCTATCCCTCGATGCTGACAAGGATAAAAGCGTGGCTATTACTATGCATGAAATCGGTAGATGTTTACTTGATATGAATAAACATACTGAGGCAATGGAGTATTTAGAAAAAGCACTACGAATCAAGAAACAAATATCGCTTGATGTTGACAAGGATAAAAGTGTGGCTATTACAATGCATGAAATCGGTAGATGTTTACTTAATATCAATAAACATACTGAGGCAATGGAGTATTTAAAAAAAGCGCTACGAATCAAGAAACAAATATCGCTTGATGTTGACAAGGATAAAAGTGTGGCTATTACAATGCATGACATCGGTCGATCTTTACTTAGTATGAATAAACATACTGAGGCAATGGAGTATTTAAAAAAAGCGCTACGAATCAAGAAACAAATACCGCTTGATGTTGACAAGAATGAAAGTGTCGCTATTACAATGCATGGCATCGGTAGATGTTTACTTGATATGAATAAACATACTGAGGCAATGGAGTATTTAGAAAAAGCACTACGAATCGAGAAACAAATATCGCTTGATGTTGACAAGGATAAAAGTGTGGCTATTACAATGCATGAAATCGGTAGATGCTTACTTAATATGAATAAACATACTGAGGCAATGGAGTATTTAGAAAAAGCGCTACGAATCAAGAAACAAATATCTCTTGATGTTGACAAGGATGAAAGTGTGGCTATTACAATGCATGACATCGGTAGATGTTTACTTAATATGAATAAACATACTGAGGCAATGGAGTATTTAGAAAAAGCACTACGAATCATGAAACAAATATCGCTTGATGTTGACAAGGATGAAAGTGTGGCTATTACAATGCATGACATCGGTAGATGTTTACTTGATATGAATAAACATACTGAGGCAATGGAGTATTTAGAAAAAGCACTACGAATCAAGAAACAAATATCGCTTGATGTTGACAAAGATGGAAGTGTGGCTGTTACAATGCATGAAATCGGTAGATGTTTACTTAATATCAATAGACATACTGAGGCAATGGAGTATTTAGAAAAAGCGCTACGAATTGAGAAACAAATATCGCTTGATGTTGACATAGATAAAAATGTGGCTGTTACAATGCATGAAATCGGTAGATGTTTACTTGATATGAATAAACATACTGAGGCAATGGAGTATTTAGAAAAAGCACTACGAATCGATAAACAAATATCGCTTGATGTTGACAAGGATAAAAATGTGGCTATTACAATGCATGAAATCGGTAGATGTTTACTTAACATCAATAAACATACTGAGGCAATGGAGTATTTAGAAAAAGCGCTACGAATCAAGAAACAAATATCGCTTGATGTTGACAAGGATGGAAGTGTGGCTATTACAATGCATGACATCGGTAGATGTTTACTTAATATGAATAAACATACTGAGGCAATGGAGTATTTAGAAAAAGCACTACGAATCATGAAACAAATATCGCTTGATGTTGACAAGGATGAAAGTGTGGCTATTACAATGCATGACATCGGTAGATGTTTACTTGATATGAATAAACATACTGAGGCAATGGAGTATTTAGAAAAAGCACTACGAATCAAGAAACAAATATCGCTTGATGTTGACAAAGATGGAAGTGTGGCTGTTACAATGCATGAAATCGGTAGATGTTTACTTAATATCAATAGACATACTGAGGCAATGGAGTATTTAGAAAAAGCGCTACGAATTGAGAAACAAATATCGCTTGATGTTGACATAGATAAAAATGTGGCTGTTACAATGCATGAAATCGGTAGATGTTTACTTGATATGAATAAACATACTGAGGCAATGGAGTATTTAGAAAAAGCACTACGAATCGATAAACAAATATCGCTTGATGTTGACAAGGATAAAAATGTGGCTATTACAATGCATGAAATCGGTAGATGTTTACTTAACATCAATAAACATACTGAGGCAATGGAGTATTTAGAAAAAGCGCTACGAATCAAGAAACAAATATCGCTTGATGTTGACAAGGATGGAAGTGTGGCTATTACAATGCATGACATCGGTAGATGTTTACTTAATATGAATAAACATACTGAGGCAATGGAGTATTTAGAAAAAGCACTACGAATCGAGAAACAAATATCGCTTGATGTTGACAAGAATAAAAGTGTGGCTATTACAATGCAAGACATCGGTCGATGTTTACTTAATATCAATAAACATACTGAGGCAATGGAGTATTTAGAAAAAGCACTACAAATCAAGAAACAAATATCGCTTGATGTTGACAAGGATGGAAGTGTGGCTGTTACAATGCATGACATCGGTAGATGTTTATTTGATATGAATAAACATACTGAGGCAATGGAGTATTTAGAAAAAGCGCTACGAATCAAAAAACAAATATCGCTTGATGTTGACAAGGATGAAAGTGTGGCTATTACAATGCATGACATCGGTAGATGTTTACTTAATATCAATAAACATACTGAGGCAATGGAGTATTTAGAAAAAGCGCTACGAATCAAGAAACAAATATCGCTTAATATTGACAAGAATAAAAGTGTGGCTATTACAATGCATGAAATCGGTAGATGCTTACTTAGTATCAATAAACATACTGAGGCAATGGAGTATTTAGAAAAAGCGCTACGAATCAAGAAACAAATATCGCTTGATGTTGACAAGGATAAAAGTGTGGCTGTTACAATGCATGAAATCGGTAGATGTTTACCTAATATGAATAAACATACTGAGGCAATGGAGCATTTAGAAAAAGCGCTACGAATCGAGAAACAAATATCGCTTGATGTTGACAAGGATAAAAGTGTGGCTATTACAATGCATGAAATCGGTAGATGTTTACTTAATATCAATAGACATACTGAGGCAATGGAGTATTTAGAAAAAGCGCTACAAATTGAGAAACAAATATCGCTTGATGTTGACAAGGATGAAAGTGTGGCTGTTACTATGCACGACATCGGTGGATGTTTACTTGATATGAATAAACATACTGAGGCAATGGAGTATTTAGAAAAAGCACTACGAATCAAGAAACAAATATCGCTTGATGTTGACAAGGATAAAAGTGTGGCTATCACTATGCATGACATCGGTAGATGCTTACTTAATATGAATAAACATACTGAGGCAATGGAGTATTTAGAAAAAGCGCTACGAATCAAGAAACAAATATCGCTTGATGTTGACAAGGATGGAAGTGTGGCTATTACTATGCATGAAATCGGTAGATGTTTACTTAACATCAATAAACATACTGAGGCAATGGAGTATTTAGAAAAAGCGCTACGAATCAAGAAACAAATATCGCTTGATGTTGACAAGGATAAAAGGGTGGCGATTACAATGCATGAAATCGGTAGATGTTTACTTAATATCAATAAACATACTGAGGCAATGGAGTATTTAGAAAAAGCGCTATGAATCAAGAAACAAATATCGCTTGATGTTGACAAGGATGAAAGTGTGGCTGTTACAATGCATGAAATCGGTAGATGTTTACCTAATATCAATAAACATACTGAGGCAATGGAGTATTTAGAAAAAGCGCTACGAATCGAGAAACAAATATCGCTTGATGTTGACAAGGATGGAAGTGTGGCTGTTACAATGCATGAAATCGGTAGATGTTTACTTGATATGAATAAACATACTGAGGCAATGGAGTAGTTGGAAAAAGCACTACGAATCGAGAAACAAATATCGCTTGATGTTGACAAGGATAAACGTGTGGCTATTACAATGCATGAAATCGGTAGATGTTTACTTGATATGAATAAACATACTGAGGCAATGGAGCATTTAGAAAAAGCACTACGAATCAAGAAACAAATATCGCTTGATGTTGACAAGGATAAAAGTGTGGCTATCACTATGCATGACATCGGTAGATGCTTACTTAATATGAATAAACATACTGAGGCAATGGAGTATTTAGAAAAAGCGCTACGAATCAAGAAACAAATATCGCTTGATGTTGACAAGGATGGAAGTGTGGCTATTACTATGCATGAAATCGGTAGATGTTTACTTAACATCAATAAACATACTGAGGCAATGGAGTATTTAGAAAAAGCGCTACGAATCAAGAAACAAATATCGCTTGATGTTGACAAGGATGAAAGTGTGGCCATTACAATGCATGAAATCGGTAGATGTTTACTTAATATCAATAAACATACTGAGGCAATGGAGTATTTAGAAAAAGCGCTACGAATCGAGAAACAAATATCGCTTGATGTTGACAAGGATGGAAGTGTGGCTATTACAATGCATGAAATCGGTAGATGTTTACTTGATATGAATAAACATACTGAGGCAATGGAGTATTTAGAAAAAGCGCTACAAATTGAGAAACAAATATCGCTTGATGTTGACAAGGATGGAAGTGTGGCTATTACAATGCATGAAATCGGTAGATGTTTATTTGATATGAATAAACACACTGAGGCAATGGAGTATCTAGAAAAAGCACTACGAATCGAGAAACAAATATCGCTTGATGTTGAGAAGGATGAAAGTGTGGCTATTCCAATGCATGAAATCGGTAGATGTTTACTTGATATGAATAAACATACTGAGGCAATGGAGTATTTAGAAAAAGCACTACGAATTAAGAAACAAATGTCGCTTGATGTTGACAAAGATGAAAGTGTGGCTATTACAATGCATGAAATCGGTAGATGTTTACTTAATATGAATAAACATACTGAGGCAATGGAGTATTTAGAAAAAGCACTACGAATCAAGTAACAAATATCGCTTGATGTTGACAAGGATGGAAGTGTGGCTATTACAATGCATGAAATCGGTAGATGTTTACTTAATACCAATAAACATACTGAAGCAATGGAGTATTTAGAAAAAGCACTACGAATCATGAAACAAATATCGCTTGATGTTGACAATGATGAAAGTGTGGCTATTACTATGCATGAAATCGGTAGATGTTTACTTAATATCAATAAACATACTGAGGCAATGGAGTATTTAGAAAAAGCGCTACAAATTGAGAAACAAATATCGCTTGATGTTGAGAAGGATGGAAGTGTGGCTGTTACAATGCATGAAATCGGTAGATGTTTATGTGGTATGAATAAACATACTGAGGCAATGGAGTATTTAAAAAAAGCGCTACAAATTGAGAAACAAATATCGCTTGATGTTGACAAGGATGGAATTGTGGCTATTACAATGCATCGCACGGTAGATGCTTACTGAATATGAATAAACATACTGAGGCAATGGAGTATTTAGAAAAAGCGCTACGAATCAAGAAACAAATACCGCTTGATGTTGACAAGAATGAAAGTGTGGCTATTACAATGCATGAAATCGGTAGATGTTTACTTGATATGAATAAACATACTGAGGCAATGGAGTATTTAGAAAAAGCGCTACAAATTGATAAATAAATACCGCTTGATGTTGACAAGGATGAAAGTGTCGCTATTACAATGCATGAAATCGGTAGATGTTTACTTGATATGAATAAACATACTGAGGCAATGGAGCATTTAGAAAAAGCACTACGAATCAAGAAACAAATATCGCTTGATGTTGACAATGATGAAAGTGTGGCTATTACTATGCATGAAATCGGTAGATGTTTACTTGATATGAATAAACATACTGAGGCAATGGAGTATTTAGAAAAAGCGCTACGAATCATGAAACAAATATCGCTTGATGTTGACAAGGATGAAAGTGTGGCTGCTACTATGCATGAAATCGGTAGATGTTTACTTGATATGAATAAACATACTGAGGCAATGGAGTATTTAGAAAAAGCGCTACAAATTGAGAAACAAATATCGCTTGATGTTGACAAGGATGAAAGTGTGGCTATTACAATGCATGAAATCGGTAGATGTTTACTTGATATGAATAAACATACTGAGGCAATGGAGTATTTAGAAAAAGCGCTACAAATTGAGAAACAAATATCGCTTGATGTTGACAAGGATGAAAGTGTGGCTGTTACAATGCATGAAATCGGTAGATGTTTACTTGATATGAATAAACATACTGAGGCAATGGAGTATTTAAAAAAAGCACTACGAATCAAGTAACAAATATCGCTTGATGTTGACAAGGATGGAAGTGTGGCTATTACTATGCATGAAATCGGTAGATGTTTACTTGATATGAATAAACATACTGAGGCAATGGAGTATTTAGAAAAAGCACTACGAATCAAGAAACAAATATCGCTTGATGTTGACAAGGATAAAAGTGTGGCTATCACTATGCATGACATCGGTAGATGCTTACTTAATATGAATAAACATACTGAGGCAATGGAGTATTTAGAAAAAGCGCTACGAATCAAGAAACAAATATCGTTTGATGTTGACAAGGATGGAAGTGTGGCTATTACTATGCATGAAATCGGTAGATGTTTACTTAACACTTTCGCTGCCAAACCACGTATATTTACGTTTTAGTATTTTTACCATTGGGTGCCACATCACGTATATATACGGGTTCGCGGGACTTTCTAAGCCTTGGTTGCCAACTTCCAACCTTTACTGTTGTAAATCCGTATATATACGTACGCGCGCTTTACGCATGAAGGAAAAAAGGAAAAGCACTTCATGCTTGAATAGAGCCATTGCTGCTTTGAGTCTTTTATTCTTTACAAGGAAAAGAGCACAACAAAATCTTTTAAAACGCTATACAAATTTAGTATGGAACTAATAAGCCAGCTGTGCCTTCGGCCGAATGAACAAAGCTCTGATGATGATGATGCAGGTGCTCCACCCTCCAAGGCGCCCAGATGTGATCCCGAAGATAGGCTGCGAGGAGGTTTCAAGCGTCATGAAATTGCTTTGTTTCCAGCAACAGAAAAGAAAAAGTGTCCACAAAGAGGATGCAGGGTTTGTTTGAAGCATGGAAATCGCAAAGACACACGCTACTACTGTTTGCATTGTGGTGTCCCCCTGTGCATCATTCCCTGTTTCAAACTTTACCACTCAGTTGCTAATTACTGAAAAAAAGATGTTTCAATAAAAACTTTTCAAAGTATAGTAGTTGTGCTTCAGTTATAAAACGTTATAACAGACAAGCGAAAATAGGGGAAAAAAAGCGAAAAACGCCTGGCACCCAGCGTAATTTCCTTTAAAAACAGTCTGGCAGCGAAAGTGTTAACATCAATAAACATACTGAGGCAATGGAGTATTTAGAAAAAGCGCTAGGAATCAAGAAACAAATATCGCTTGATGTTGACAAGGATAAAAGTGTGGCGATTACAATGCATGAAATCGGTAGATGTTTACTTAATATCAATAAACATACTGAGGCAATGGAGTATTTAGAAAAAGCGCTACGAATCAAGAAACAAATATCGCTTGATGTTGACAAGGATGGAAGTGTGGCTGTTACAATGCATGAAATCGGTCGATGTTTACCTAATATCAATAAACATACTGAGGCAATGGAGTATTTAGAAAAAGCACTACGAATCGAGAAACAAATATCGTTTGATGTTGACAAGGATGGAAGTGTGGCTGTTACAATGCATGACATCGGTAGATGTTTATTTGATATGAATAAACATACTGAGGCAATGGAGTATTTAGAAAAAGCGCTACGAATCAAAAAACAAATATCGCTTGATGTTGACAAGGATGAAAGTGTGGCTATTACAATGCATGACATCGGTAGATGTTTACTTAATATCAATAAACATACTGAGGCAATGGAGTATTTAGAAAAAGCACTACAAATCAAGAAACAAATATCGCTTGATGTTGACAAGGATGGAAGTGTGGCTGTTACAATGCATGACATCGGTAGATGTTTATTTGATATGAATAAACATACTGAGGCAATGGAGTATTTAGAAAAAGCGCTACGAATCAAAAAACAAATATCGTTTGATGTTGACAAGGATGAAAGTGTGGCTGTTACAATGCATGACATCGGTAGATGTTTACTTAATATCAATAAACATACTGAGGCAATGGAGTATTTAGAAAAAGCGCTACGAATCAAGAAACAAATATCGCTTAATATTGACAAGAATAAAAGTGTGGCTATTACAATGCATGACATCGGTAGATGCTTACTTAATATCAATAAACATACTGAGGCAATGGAGTATTTAGAAAAAGCGCTACGAATCAAGAAACAAATATCGCTTGATGTTGACAAGGATAAAAGTGTGGCTGTTACAATGCATGAAATCGGTAGATGTTTACCTAATATGAATAAACATACTGAGGCAATGGAGTATTTAGAAAAAGCGCTAGGAATCGAGAAACAAATATCGCTTGATGTTGACAAGGATAAAAGTGTGGCTATTACAATGCATGAAATCGGTAGATGTTTACTTAATATCAATAGACATACTGAGGCAATGGAGTATTTAGAAAAAGCGCTACGAATCAAGAAACAAATATCGCTTGATGTTGACAAGGATGAAAGTGTGGCTGTTACTATGCACGACATCGGTGGATGTTTACTTGATATGAATAAACATACTGAGGCAATGGAGTATTTAGAAAAAGCACTACGAATCAAGAAACAAATATCGCTTGATGTTGACAAGGATAAAAGTGTGGCTATCACTATGCATGACATCGGTAGATGCTTACTTAATATGAATAAACATACTGAGGCAATGGAGTATTTAGAAAAAGCGCTACGAATCAAGAAACAAATATCGCTTGATGTTGACAAGGATGGAAGTGTGGCTATTACTATGCATGAAATCGGTAGATGTTTACTTAACATCAATAAACATACTGAGGCAATGGAGTATTTAGAAAAAGCGCTACGAATCAAGAAACAAATATCGCTTGATGTTGACAAGGATAAAAGTGTGGCGATTACAATGCATGACATCGGTAGATGTTTACTTAATATCAATAAACATACTGAGGCAATGGAGTATTTAGAAAAAGCGCTATGAATCAAGAAACAAATATCGCTTGATGTTGACAAGGATGGAAGTGTGGCTGTTACAATGCATGAAATCGGTAGATGTTTACCTAATATCAATAAACATACTGAGGCAATGGAGTATTTAGAAAAAGCGCTACGAATCGAGAAACAAATATCGCTTGATGTTGACAAGGATGGAAGTGTGGCTGTTACAATGCATGAAATCGGTAGATGTTTACTTGATATGAATAAACATACTGAGGCAATGGAGTAGTTGGAAAAAGCACTACGAATCGAGAAACAAATATCGCTTGATGTTGACAAGGATAAAAGTGTGGCTATTACAATGCATGAAATCGGTAGATGTTTACTTGATATGAATAAACATACTGAGGCAATGGAGCATTTAGAAAAAGCACTACGAATCAAGAAACAAATATCGCTTGATGTTGACAAGGATGAAAGTGTGGCCATTACAATGCATGAAATCGGTAGATGTTTACTTGATATGAATAAACATACTGAGGCAATGGAGTATTTAGAAAAAGCGCTACAAATTGAGAAACAAATATCGCTTGATGTTGACAAGGATAAAAGTGTGGCTATTACAATGCATGAAATCGGTAGATGTTTATTTGATATGAATAAACACACTGAGGCAATGGAGTATCTAGAAAAAGCACTACGAATCGAGAAACAAATATCGCTTGATGTTGAGAAGGATGAAAGTGTGGCTATTACAATGCATGAAATCGGTAGATGTTTACTTGATATGAATAAACATACTGAGGCAATGGAGTATTTAGAAAAAGCACTACGAATTAAGAAACAAATGTCGCTTGATGTTGACAAAGATGAAAGTGTGGCTATTACAATGCATGAAATCGGTAGATGTTTACTTAATATGAATAAACATACTGAGGCAATGGAGTATTTAGAAAAAGCACTACGAATCGAGAAACAAATATCGCTTGATGTTGACAAGGATGGAAGTGTGGCTATTACAATGCATGAAATCGGTAGATGTTTACTTAATACCAATAAACATACTGAAGCAATGGAGTATTTAGAAAAAGCACTACGAATCAAGAAACAAATATCGCTTGATGTTGACAATGATGAAAGTGTGGCTATTACTATGCATGAAATCGGTAGATGTTTACTTAATATCAATAAACATACTGAGGCAATGGAGTATTTAGAAAAAGCGCTACAAATTGAGAAACAAATATCGCTTGATGTTGACAAGGATGGAAGTGTGGCTGTTACTATGCATGAAATCGGTAGATGTTTATGTGGTATGAATAAACATACTGAGGCAATGGAGTATTTAGAAAAAGCGCTACAAATTGAGAAACAAATATCGCTTGATGTTGACAAGGATAAAAGTGTGGCTATTACAATGCATCGCACCGTAGATGCTTACTGAATATGAATAAACATACTGAGGCAATGGAGTATTTAGAAAAAGCGCTACGAATCAAGAAACAAATATCGCTTGATGTTGACAAGAATGAAAGTGTGGCTATTACAATGCATGAAATCGGTAGATGTTTACTTGATATGAATAAACATACTGAGGCAATGGAGTATTTAGAAAAAGCGCTACAAATTGATAAATAAATACCGCTTGATGTTGACAAGGATGAAAGTGTCGCTATTACAATGCATGACATCGGTAGATGTTTACTTGATATGAATAAACATACTGAGGCAATGGAGCATTTAGAAAAAGCACTACGAATCAAGAAACAAATATCGCTTGATGTTGACAATGATGAAAGTGTGGCTGCTACTATGCATGAAATCGGTAGATGTTTACTTGATATGAATAAACATACTGAGGCAATGGAGTATTTAGAAAAAGCGCTACGAATCGAGAAACAAATATCGCTTGATGTTGACAAGGATGAAAGTGTGGCTGCTACTATGCATGAAATCGGTAGATGTTTACTTGATATGAATAAACATACTGAGGCAATGGAGTATTTAGAAAAAGCGCTACAAATTGAGAAACAAATATCGCTTGATGTTGACAAGGATGAAAGTGTGGCTATTACAATGCATGAAATCGGTAGATGTTTACTTGATATGAATAAACATACTGAGGCAATGGAGTATTTAGAAAAAGCGCTACAAATTGAGAAACAAATATCGCTTGATGTTGACAAGGATGAAAGTGTGGCTGTTACAATGCATGAAATCGGTAGATGTTTACTTGATATGAATAAACATACTGAGGCAATGGAGTATTTAAAAAAAGCACTACGAATCAAGTAACAAATATCGCTTGATGTTGACAAGGATGGAAGTGTGGCTATTACTATGCATGAAATCGGTAGATGTTTACTTGATATGAATAAACATACTGAGGCAATGGAGTATTTAGAAAAAGCACTACGAATCAAGAAACAAATATCGCTTGATGTTGACAAGGATAAAAGTGTGGCTATCACTATGCATGACATCGGTAGATGCTTACTTAATATGAATAAACATACTGAGGCAATGGAGTATTTAGAAAAAGCACTACGAATCAAGAAACAAATATCGTTTGATGTTGACAAGGATGGAAGTGTGGCTATTACTATGCATGAAATCGGTAGATGTTTACTTAACACTTTCGCTGCCAAACCACGTATATATACGTTTTAGTATTTTTACCATTGGGTGCCACATCACGTATATATACGGGTTCGCGGGACTTTCTAAGCCTTGGTTGCCAACTTCCAACCTTTACTGTTGTAAATCCGTATATATACGTACGCGCGCTTTACGCATGAAGGAAAAAAGGAAAAGCACTTCATGCTTGAATAGAGCCATTGCTGCTTTGAGTCTTTTATTCTTTACAAGGAAAAGAGCACAACAAAATCTTTTAAAACGCTATACAAATTTAGTATGGAACTAATAAGCCAGCTGTGCCTTCGGCCGAATGAACAAAGCTCTGATGATGATGATGCAGGTGCTCCACCCTCCAAGGCGCCCAGATGTGATCCCGAAGATAGGCTGCGAGGAGGTTTCAAGCGTCATGAAATTGCTTTGTTTCCAGCAACAGAAAAGAAAAAGTGTCCACAAAGAGGATGCAGGGTTTGTTTGAAGCATGGAAATCGCAAAGACACACGCTACTACTGTTTGCATTGTGGTGTCCCCCTGTGCATCATTCCCTGTTTCAAACTTTACCACTCAGTTGCTAATTACTGAAAAAAAGATGTTTCAATAAAAACTTTTCAAAGTATAGTAGTTGTGCTTCAGTTATAAAACGTTATAACAGACAAGCGAAAATAGGGGAAAAAAAGCGAAAAACGCCTGGCACCCAGCGTAATTTCCTTTAAAAACAGTCTGGCAGCGAAAGTGTTAACATCAATAAACATACTGAGGCAATGGAGTATTTAGAAAAAGCGCTAGGAATCAAGAAACAAATATCGCTTGATGTTGACAAGGATGGAAGTGTGGCGATTACAATGCATGAAATCGGTAGATGTTTACTTAATATCAATAAACATACTGAGGCAATGGAGTATTTAGAAAAAGCGCTACGAATCAAGTAACAAATATCGCTTGATGTTGACAAGGATGGAAGTGTGGCTGTTACAATGCATGAAATCGGTAGATGTTTACCTAATATCAATAAACATACTGAGGCAATGGAGTATTTAGAAAAAGCACTACGAATCGAGAAACAAATATCGCTTGATGTTGACAAGGATGGAAGTGTGGCTGTTACAATGCATGAAATCGGTAGATGTTTACTTGATATGAATAAACATACTGAGGCAATGGAGTATTTGGAAAAAGCACTACGAATCGAGAAACAAATATCGCTTGATGTTGAGAAAGATAAACGTGTGGCTATTACAATGCATGAAATCGGTAGATGTTTACTTGATATGAATAAACATACTGAGGCAATGGAGCATTTAGAAAAAGCACTACGAATCAAGAAACAAATATCGCTTGATGTTGACAAGGATGAAAGTGTGGCCATTACAATGCATGAAATCGGTAGATGTTTACTTAATATGAATAAACATACTGAGGCAATGGAGTATTTGGAAAAAGCGCTAGGAATCGAGAAACAAATATCGCTTGATGTTGACAAGGATGGAAGTGTGGCTATTACAATGCATGAAATCGGTAGATGTTTACTTGATATGAATAAACATACTGAGGCAATGGAGTATTTAGAAAAAGCGCTACAAATTGAGAAACAAATATCGCTTGATGTTGACAAGAATAAAAGTGTGGCTATTACAATGCATGAAATCGGTAGATGTTTATTTGATATGAATAAACACACTGAGGCAATGGAGTATCTAGAAAAAGCACTACGAATCGAGAAACAAATATCGCTTGATGTTGAGAAGGATGAAAGTGTGGCAATTACAATGCATGAAATCGGTAGATGTTTACTTGATATGAATAAACATACTGAGGCAATGGAGTATTTAGAAAAAGCACTACGAATTAAGAAACAAATGTCGCTTGATGTTGACAAAGATGAAAGTGTGGCTATTACAATGCATGAAATCGGTAGATGTTTACTTAATATGAATAAACATACTGAGGCAATGGAGTATTTAGAAAAAGCACTACGAATCAAGTAACAAATATCGCTTGATGTTGACAAGGATGGAAGTGTGGCTATTACAATGCATGAAATCGGTAGATGTTTACTTAATACCAATAAACATACTGAGGCAATGGAGTATTTAGAAAAAGCACTACGAATCATGAAACAAATATCGCTTGATGTTGACAATGATGAAAGTGTGGCTATTACTATGCATGAAATCGGTAGATGTTTACTTAATATCAATAAACATACTGAGGCAATGGAGTATTTAGAAAAAGCGCTACAAATTGAGAAACAAATATCGCTTGATGTTGAGAAGGATGGAAGTGTGGCTGTTACTATGCATGAAATCGGTAGATGTTTATGTGGTATGAATAAACATACTGAGGCAATGGAGTATTTAGAAAAAGCGCTACAAATTGAGAAACAAATATCGCTTGATGTTGACAAGGATGGAAGTGTGGCTATTACAATGCATCGCACGGTAGATGCTTACTGAATATGAATAAACATACTGAGGCAATGGAGTATTTAGAAAAAGCGCTACGAATCAAGAAACAAATACCGCTTGATGTTGACAAGGATGGAAGTGTCGCTATTACAATGCATGAAATCGGTAGATGTTTACTTGATATGAATAAACATACTGAGGCAATGGAGTATTTAGAAAAAGCGCTACAAATTGATAAATAAATACCGCTTGATGTTGACAAGGATGAAAGTGTGGCGATTACAATGCATGACATCGGTAGATGTTTACTTGATATGAATAAACATACTGAGGCAATGGAGCATTTAGAAAAAGCACTACGAATCAAGAAACAAATATCGCTTGATGTTGACAATGATGAAAGTGTGGCTGCTACTATGCATGAAATCGGTAGATGTTTACTTGATATGAATAAACATACTGAGGCAATGGAGTATTTAGAAAAAGCGCTACGAATCAAGAAACAAATATCGCTTGATGTTGACAAGGATGAAAGTGTGGCTGCTACTATGCATGAAATCGGTAGATGTTTACTTGATATGAATAAACATACTGAGGCAATGGAGTATTTAGAAAAAGCGCTACAAATTGAGAAACAAATATCGCTTGATGTTGACAAGGATGGAAGTGTGGCTGTTACTATGGATGAAATCGGTAGATGTTTACTTGATATGAATAAACATACTGAGGCAATGGAGTATTTAGAAAAAGCGCTACAAATTGAGAAACAAATATCGCTTGATGTTGACAAGGATGAAAGTGTGGCTGTTACAATGCATGAAATCGGTAGATGTTTACTTGATATGAATAAACATACTGAGGCAATGGAGTATTTAAAAAAAGCATTACGAATCAAGTAACAAATATCGCTTGATGTTGACAAGGATGGAAGTGTGGCTATTACTATGCATGAAATCGGTAGATGTTTACTTGATATGAATAAACATACTGAGGCAATGGAGTATTTAGAAAAAGCGCTACAAATTGATAAATAAATACCGCTTGATGTTGACAAGGATGAAAGTGTGGCGATTACTATTCATGAAATCGGTAGATGTTTACGTGGTATGAATAAACATACTGAGGCAATGGAGTATTTAGAAAAAGTGCTACGAAACAAGAAACAAATATCGCTTGATGTTGACAAGGATGGAAGTGTGGCTATTACAATGCATTGCATGGTAGACTCTTACTGAATATGAATAAACATACTGAGGCAATGGAGTATTTAGAAAAAGCGCTACGAATCGAGTAACAAATATCGCTTGATGTTGACAAGGATGAAAGTGTGGCGATTACTATTCATGAAATCGGTAGATGTTTACTTGATATGAATAAACATACTGAGGCAATGGAGTATTTAGAAAAAGCGCTACAAATTGAGAAACAAATATCGCTTGATGTTGACAAGGATAAAAGTGTGGCTATTACAATGCATGAAATCGGTAGATGTTTACTTGATATGAATAAACATACTGAGGCAATGGAGTATTTAGAAAAAGCACTACGAATCAAGAAACAAATATCGCTTGATGTTGACAAGGATGGAAGTGTGGCTGTTACAATGCATGAAATCGGTAGATGCTTACTTGATATGAATAAACATACTGAGGCAATGGAGTATTTAGAAAAAGCGCTACAAATCAAGAAACAAATATCGCTTGATGTTGACAAGGATGGAAGTGTGGCTATTACAATGCATGAAATCGGTAGATGTTTACTTGATATCAATAGACATACTGAGGCAATGGAGTATTTAGAAAAGCGCTACAAATTGAGAAACAAATATCGCTTAATGTTGACAAGGATGAAAGTGTGGCTATTACTATGCATGAAATCGGTAGATGTTTACTTGATATGAATAAACATACTGAGGCAATGGAGTATTTAGAAAAAGTGCTACGAATCAAGAAACAAATATCGCTTGATGTTGACAAGGATAAAAGTGTGGCGATTACAATGCATGAAATCGGTGGATGTTTACTTAATATCAATAGACATACTGAGGCAATGGAGTATTTAGAAAAAGCACTACGAATCGAGAAACAAATATCGCTTGATGTTGACAAGGATGAAAGTGTGGCTATTACAATGCATGAAATCGGTAGATGTTTACTTAATATGAATAAACATACTGAGGCAATGGAGTATTTAGAAAAAGCGCTAGGAATCAAGAAACAAATATCGCTTGATGTTGACAAGGATAAAAGTGTGGCTATTACAATGCATGAAATCGGTAGATGTTTACTTAATACCAATAAACATACTGAGGCAATGGAGCATTTAGAAAAAGCACTACGAATCAAGAAACAAATATCGCTTGATGTTGACAAGGATAAAAGTGTGGCTGTTACAATGCATGAAATCGGTAGATGTTTACTTGATATGAATAAACATACTGAGGCAATGGAGTATTTAGAAAACGCGCCACAAATTGAGAAACAAATACCGCTTGATATTGAGAAGGATGGAAGTGTGGCTATTACAATGCATGAAATCGGTAGATGTTTATTTGATATGAATAAACATACTGAGGCAATGGAGTATTTAGAAAAAGCACTACGAATCGATAAACAAATATCGCTTGATGTTGACAAGGATAAAAGTGTGGCTATTACAATGAATGTAGTCGGCACATGTTTACTTAATATCAATAAACATACTGAGGCAATGGAGTATTTAGAAAAAGCGCTACAAATCAAAATACAAATATCGCTTGATGTTGACAAGGATAAAAGTGTGGCTGTTACAATGCATAAAATCGGTTGATGTTTATTTGATATGAATAAACATACTGAGGCAATGGAGTATTTAGAAAAAGCGCTACAATTCGATAAACAAATATCACTTGATGTTGACAAGGATAAAAGTGTGGCTATTACAATGAATGTAGTCGGCACATGTTTACTTAATATCAATAAACATACTGAGGCAATGGAGTATTTAGTAAAAGCGTTACAAATCAAAATACAAATATCGCTTGATGTTGACAAGGATAAAAGTGTGGCTATTACAATGCATGTAATTGGTGGATATTTGCTTAATATCAATAAACACATTATGGCTGAATGTAGAATAGTGCTTTTTAATCTATTTGCCATCGCGTAAGTGATGTAGCCTACTTTCCCGTTTGTTACGGAACCTCCACTAACAAAAATTTAGAAATGATGAGTTGCTCGCAAGAAAATCAAATATTTCGTTACTACACTTCAAAAATAATTAAACACTTCAACAAATATACAGTTATGACATATTCCTTTACTACCTACAACCACTTTTACAACAGTTAATCTAATGGTTCTTAGGTCTAGACTGTATGACCACATATTACAGCTCTCGACAATAGCCTGCTGTCACAACAACAAATTACAACAATATAGCTCGGATTTTCCTTCTATTCTCAACTAACTCTGACTTGCTGTTAACTGTGATCATCAATACTGACCTTTTGTCCGTTCCCAAAACAAGTATTGACTCTAGTTTTTGTGAATAGTGAAGTGCGAATTTTTTGTCGTATATCCAGTATACAAAGCATGCGAAATTGAACTGCATGAATTAACAGCCGTTTCAACGTGGTGATGCGGTCCCCGACCCCGTTTGGGTTGGGTCGAATGGCTATTGGTCTTCCCAAGAGTCCCAGTTACCCCGGGCACTCCCCTTACACAAATCATTTTTTTCGCCGTGCTGTCCCCTGAACGACCGCAGAAGGGCAGCACGCAGTACTCTGGCTTCTGGGAGATGCTTTAGGACTTGGGTTCTGATCGCCTAACAATTTTACAAATCGTCCCTCTTTTTCCGGTCTTTCGCCCCAACAAACGTCCCGTTCCTTCAATTTTCTAAAAGTTTGTTGGGATGACTTTGCATTTTACTTTGACTCTCACTGTTCTTCTGCCAAGGAATACTCGTTTCTTTCTCTTTCCTTTGCTGCTGCTTTCTCTACTTCTCTGACACTGAATGCCCTTTTTACGATCTGGTGCTCTGAACAGACGGCTCTGTTCCTTTCCCTTTTGGCAAAGATGGCTCTGACGTACTTGCCAACTGTTCTTTTTTTGGCACTGAGGCCACCCTATACTTTTCAGCAGGCACAGTATGTTCATGTTTTTCCGCTGAAGCCTACGCCATTCTGCAAGCTTTTTGCTGGTCGCGGAAGCACTTACAAGTCTGCCATTTCTCTTCCTTTCTCCTCCTATCTGACTCTTACTCTGTCCTCTCCTTCATCTTTTCTTTTACCTCAATCTCTCTGCCAGATCTAGCTGGAACTGTCTTCTCTCTCCTCCTGTTCTATCAGGGTACAATAGGTCGACGGATACTCGTTTCTCCCGGGGAACGACGCGACTGGTGAGCTGGTCAAACGGGGAGCGATGCTCGTTCCCTCGGTAACCTCTCGTAGTTTCTCTCCTCTTATCTCTTGTATCTACCCTCATCTTTTCTCAGACTGAAGGCGTACTGTCTCATCGAAATTCTTCGACACACAGGTTCCCACAATTTCCTCTGAGGAACTTGTGCTCCTTCATAACGCTCGCTATGTTTTCTCTCTTCACTGCAACGGACACAGCCTACTGTTAAGCCCTTATCGATTTAGAATTGGCAGAATCGAGAATCCCACCTGCAGCGCCGGCGGACACTCGTCCCAGCACATCTCTCATTTCATTATGAGCTGTCCAGCTACGGACTCTTTGCGTCGCTCGCTTTTTGGCGACTCTCTGACTCTCTACAATCTCTGGTCCTGGCCCTTGGAAGTTGCCCAGCATCTGGGGCTCCATGGTCTTCCGCCATGCCACCATCCCTCGCAAGGGGTCAGGTAACAACAACAGCGAAATTGAAATAACAGACACACTATTTCGTAACAAAGGTAGTTGGCAAATTCAGACGTTCTTAAAGTTGTAAACAGAATTACGCCACCGTCTGCAACTTGCTATAACAAGATTCCATTACTAACTATTTATATAAACAAAACACCACTACATATAAGAAATTAATATCCTGAAATACCATATAAATACCATTAATAAATGAAGAACCTTTGCGGACCCCTCACGGAACCCTTATAACTCACGAAACACAATTGCATGTATTGCGAAACCCCTGTTGAAGAGCACTTTTTTGGTTTAGAAGTAAAAGGGCATTGGCAACATCGAGTTGTTCCATATTGAACGACTTCTAACCGTTCACAAACTTTCTATCAAAAACATAAGACCAAAACAAAAAAATGTAATTAATTGAGACCGACAAGAAAAATTAAGGTACCCTTTCCTAATAAAGCTCACGCCCTGTTAGGAATCGCGCCAGCATAAATTATAAGCCAAACCAAGCAAAAAAATAGCGATTTTGATTTTGGTCGGCTAAAGAAAGGTTCCACCCACGTCACCAAATGGGATTGATTTAGTTTTTTGTGAATAAAATAGACAATAAACATTAAATAAGTTTTTTTTTATTGACGTTATGGAATGAATTTGAAGTCAAATTAAGACAAAAGCTGTTAAGTGTGACTTGCTACTGCTAGTAGTTAGTAGTTTTCTGGGCTTAATGTGTAGGCATATTTGTAGGGTTTCCTGTTCGAGTGTTTTGCGTATTTGGAATTAGAGTTTAATGTGTAATCTTCTTCTTCGTTGTTTGAGCTACTTGATGTGAGCATTATGCAGGAAGATGTATATTGCGTTAGCGCTCACGCTCGGTTTGCGAGTCTTCAGTTAGACTGGGTCCACCACAACGGGTAGACTGTTTGGCCTCACCACCTGTCTGTCCCATAAAGACAGAGGCATCCCGTTAATGCCTTGCCCAAGGACACAACAAGTAAGCTTGCCGGCTTGTTCTCCACACTATTCTTATTTTGCTGAGCGCCAAGCAGGGAAGCTGTGGACACCATTTTTTAGTCTTTTGGTATGACTCGACAAGGGGAATGAACACCATGTCTACCGACTGCGAAGCGGACGCTCTAACCACTACCCCATCGCGCCGGTTTTTAATGTGTAATGAGATATTAGTAACTACTAGCGTCGAATTAGCACATTCTTTATAATTAAATCCATCTATTCTGCCAATGTGAAGTTTGTTTTTGATAGATTACAGTTACGGAGACTCTTTTGATACCCACTGATTCAAAAAGTAACCGTGAGCCATATTTCTCTTGGCAGCGTCGCATGTAACGTGATAGTCTTGACAGTGATTAGATTGGACATCGGCTACGAGTTTGCATCCTACATTTCGGTAGCAAGGATTGCATGGTCCCCCGTTTAATATCTCACAGCAGCCGAGTTGTTAGAACACCTTCCCACGATTTCTCCTGCTTGTAGTGGTAGCGCCCTACATCAGCCACGTTGGTTTGTCCGAAACGACTCTGCACATGTTATTCTTTGAAATCGCACATTTTTCCCGCTTGAGGGATCTACAAAATCCGTTTCCTCTTCATTAACGAGTATGCTCCAGATTCACCCTGTTCCTCTCAATTGTAGAAACCGTGAAAGAAACATTTATTTCAACTGTTTAATCTTCAGAAATTAACACAGCTCTTTACTAATTAATTACAACGATGCAACTGATTTGGTTAGAAAAAGCAATTTGTTACGCTTGGGCAATTATGCATCACAATTACGTAAAATTCACAAACACCCATAAAGACACCCCTCCGTTAACACAGACAATTAACAGCATACTGGTAAAATGATTACACTATGTTGACTGCCTTCATCGTCCCATCCTCCTCCCTCAGAATTACCGCATTGCCAAAAGGACAGGATCGTTGATGGCCGAGGCAGCGACGTAGCCAGAAGCATACTTCGCTTTCTTTTCTTCGGAAAGGGGGAGGATTTAGGTAAAAATAAGAAGTTTGTTTGATAAATCTTTTTTGAAGTCAATATTTTGTCTTCAAAATTTGCATATTTGTAGGGTAGTTTTTGTTTGGAGATCAACATTTCGTAGCCGCAGTATCTGAATGCACTTTCTTGGTTTGAACAGATCCAAAAGTTTTAGGAAGACATGGCTCATGTGCTCCTCTCACCAACCTACGCTTATGGGCCGAAGTTTTGTTATTAAACTCTTACCATTGCTAGGGACAATGGGGCAAAGTGAAAGTACGACTCAGGATTACCCATGAAACCCACACAGGATCAGAGGCAGCTTGCAATTGTGAGGTAGCGAGTTCAATTCTTCAATAATTTCGGTGCCATGTACTTTAGAAAATGCACATTCCATCGAATTCCGCCTGCGTGGTTTGACAGCTCCTATTGCTCAATCCTAACAATACTTTTGTAGGCTACGGCAGTAGGTACTGGTTAAATCTGTGCAATGCAGGAAAAAAAGACGTAAATCCAAAGTTGGCAGCGTGGTCGAATGAATTGGAACGTCGTTTGATGATGACAATGACTACGTGTTCAAATCTCACGATAGCTAATTATGTTCTGGAAAAAAGCACTTTACGTTAAGTTTCTCTGCGTGGTAGCGCTGCTTTTATCGAAATGCTCTGTGCTAGCAGTACTGGCTACTTCATAGCAGAATGTTTAATGTTGTCTGACGTTTGATGTAAAAAGTAATATGGTACAAAAACAAAGTAAAAAATAACAGTATAGCACAACTTCAAAATACTGAAATTACAGAATTAAAAAACTTAACTTTACATGGTCAATGATATTTTTGCATATTGCGCTTTACATGGCGCCAAGTTACCGATGCGATGTATGTCCTCCACTATTCATCTGCTTTAGCTCCAGACTTTGACCAGCGTCACATTTCCTAACATATGCAATCGATATTAAAGTGCGTATGGCATAATTGGTTGAAAGCAAAACGACAAAGCTGAAGAAGGCAATTTACACACTTAATTACTACACAACACAACCAATTGCAACGTCAATAACTTGCTATCGTTAAATCAAATCAAAGTTACAACACATGATTGGTTATACAAAGATTGTGGTGAGTAATTATGAAAATACGTTAAAAATAGAATTGAGGGTGTATGGATAGTAGGATAAATGCTTGGTCATGCTTTTTGGAAAGGCATTTGCGATGACGTTGACGGTTTTGAGCGTCTGAATAAAAATGCAATGCAAAAACACTGAAAGATAAACCCTGGATCAAAAAAGTGAAAACGCCTACCTCTGACGTCATCTGATTGCAAAAGTAAATATATGTGAAAAAGGTATACACTCACAACGAAAACAATGAATTAACAAAATTCACTTAAAAATCTAGTACAGCGGGACCAAGCAATAACACGAAATTGTTATGTAAAAACTAAAATCATTCGGCCATAGATTCTAAAATGATATGCAACAGCTAAGATCTCATTATCTTACGACTTGCAATTGATTACGACTTAAGCAAGCAACAGAATGCCGCACAAGAACTAACGTACTTGGATTGCCGCTAAGCTTGGCAAGTCCTAGATCAAGGATGGCCAAACTACGTCTCGCGGGTAGCATCCAGACCACCAAGTACCTAGCACACGCGGAAAAATTTTGTTATTATTGTACTGCAATACATTTTAAGAACCTATTGTCGCATAGATGACGTAAATTGCTCTGCACCCAGCCTTCCAACGACGAGGCAGCTGCGAATTCGGCTTTTGGGTCACGAAGTTTGGCCACTCCTGCCCGGGGATATTGAAAGCTAATCGTAAACGAGTTTTCTACGCGGCAAAACAAGAAGATACATCTCTGTCAAACAACATAGAATCTATTTGATATTCAACACTACTGCATAGTATCTAGGTACAGCGTTTTCAACTTCACAGTATTGTTAATACATCAAGAGTAGGGAGCGTGCAACCTGCGGCCTCCGACGTGAAGTTTTGTGGCTGGCGAAGAAAATTGCAAATGGGGGGTGAAGACCTCTTACTTTTTTGGAGATCGATACCTTCAAAGCAACATTATATCAACTTTTTCTGGTTGTACGTGTGTTATAGAGATCGGTTGGAAATGTCATGTTGCTTTGAAAAAATTGATCTTCAACAAGAAAGTTCTCTATCACCACTTTGGGCGCACGCAAACTTTGACACGGCCGGTAATATTTAAGAAATCAGAAATAGCCCCGCCTGTTAAAAAGGCTTCACACCCCTGATCGAGAAAATAACAAATTTAATCCTTAGAACCTTAGATAGTACAATTATAAACCTGTTAAAAACAAGGTTGATGTGAAATTTGTACCCACGCCTACACTAACCAATTGCACAATGATCGTCAGCTATTCGTATGAGATACAACTACATTAGTTTTGAAAACCAATAAGAACTTATTCAACGCATCATCAAACACAAAAAAGAAGAGTTTGAAAAACCGCTACATGATCCTACATCCTAATTGCCAGCAAACATCCGTCCACGTCGTCATTTGAATTCGGAGCGTGAGCTTGCACACAAACGCCGGTTTCGTGCAAGCAATGTAACGCTTTAAGTCCCCGACTCACGGTCTTTTGATGACAAGTTGACGCGCAGTTGATAACACCAGGCTACCGGCAGTAAAATTGGAGATTGGTAGCTTTTATTATGTAATTGTGAGGAACGTATCCTTGTTTTCCTTTCGAATTGGCTACCAAACACCACTGAGGGGAGCCATCTCTATCATGAGGAACCAGTAAACATACAATTTCATCTTTCTTCACCGACAATTCCAGTTTTGAATTAGCGTTGAAGTCAAACGACACTTTGTAGTAATCCTTCTTCACTCTTGCTCCGACTGCTGGATACTCCGTATCGTCAAGCATTTCATCCTCTTCGTCTATCACTGTGTCCACCACTGCGCCCAAATCGCCGATTTCATCATATGGAGACTCGCCATCGTCAACGGAGCTGTATAGTCCTTCTCGGAAGGAGTAAGGAGACGGAGCTGGACGGGACTTCAACGACTGCGTACGCCCCATCGCCTGGGTCGAATCAGGCACGTACTGAGACTCATGTGGAGTAGAAAAGGCCCGCAATCGAGAAGGTACGGGAGAAGCCGAAGTTGGGGAAAGTACGTTGCTTGGCAGGAATCCTTTGGCAACTGCAAAAAATCTTGCTGTCATTGTTTGTCAAATGTGAAAAACAACGACTTCAACAGTAAACCTACGGTAATTTCTACGCAAACGCAAAATCAAATCAACGTAATGACGTAATTCTGCGCATAGCCAACAATGGTTGAGATTACAACAACCTAAGTGGAAGTTGAGGCTACATACAAGAATGATAGCATTATAGACATTCAATTATGCTCAACCATTCGAAAGTTGCAACCAAAATTTAGAATTTATGAAGTGTGTTCAATTGGGCAGTGCCAGGTAGAAGATTTTGCGGGATATCTGGCAACTGAGCAGTTTATTTTATTCTTTTTCTTTATTTAACATAGTTCATAATTAAAACAATAAAGGTGTGCTCAGTGCAAGTAATGGAAAGTTGTTCGAAATCCTTGGTAAAATACAAGTAGGCTTTTTCATACAGCTGAATATTTCGTTTGGACAAATCACAATTTAGTAAATCTGCAAACATTCTAAAGGCAGCGCATTTAACATACTGACTTGAACACCTTAACACCTACGTTATCCATCTACTGGTATCACACATTTTCGAAGCAAAAACTCCGTATAACTCGGTTTTGATCAAAGTAATGTAGAAATAGCTCGTAGATTTGACCCTGCATCTGTGATCGTGCACCTAGATCATAGTTTTAAACTTTGACAGTGCACCGAGACGAAGACTGCAAGGGAGTTCTTAGATCACCACCAAAAACTAAGGGTGGGGATCCAAACGATCATCATGTATTTATAAGTTTTCGAATAAATGTCGTATACTAAGTTGGACGAAACAGCTTTGATTGTAACTTTCAATACAAACTGATAAACAAAAATTAAATAAGAAGTCAGTAAAGCCAAAAGTTGAAGGAAAATCGTAAAAACGTTCTATTTTACACGCAATCCCACTGAAAAAACAAGAAGGTCATGTTGTTGCAACCCGACTCCTTCCGAGAGATATGGCGGAAAACCATGGAGCCCCAGAAACAGGGAAACTCCCCAGGGCCTGAACCACAGGTGTTAGAGAAATAGAGAGTCGCCAAAGAGCGCGCGATGCGGAGTCCGTAGCTGTACAGTGCAGAATGATATGAGAGGTGCTTTGAGACGGATGTCCGCAGGCGCTGCATAAAAGATTCTCGATTCTATCAATTCTAGAGAAATAAGAGCTTAACAGAAGGCTGTGTCCGTAGCAGCGGAGACGAGAAAAGGCACAATGAGCATGACGAGAGAGCACAAATTCCTCAGTAAAAATCAAGGGGATCTGCAGGTCTAAAAATATGGATGAGATAGTTTGCCTCCAGTCCGTGAAATAACAAGAGTAGATGCGACAGATAAGAGGAGAGAGACTACAAGGGATTGCAGAGGGCACGAGTAGCGTTCCCCGTCTGGCCAACTTATCAGCCGCGTCGTTACCCGGGAGAAACGAGTGTCCGGGGATTCATTGTAGCCTGACAGTGCAGGAGGAAAAAGAAGATAGTTCCTGCTAAATTTTCCAAAGAGCTTGAGGTAAAAGGAAAGACGAAGGATAGGAGGAATAGCATGGACTTTCCCCTGGCCTAATTCAGTTAGGTTGACAACGTGAACGTGGATTGCGGTTCGTGCCGTACCTTCATCCCGAGAAAGTGAAGGGTAACTGCAACAACAACAGCAGTAGCATGGACAAAGTGAGAGTCGGAGAGAAGAAGAGAAATGGCAGACTTGTTGGTGCTGCCGAGACCAGCGGAAAGCTTGCAGAATGGCGCAGGCTTCAGCGGAACAACTTCAACAACCTAGACCTGCCGAACAGGAAAGGGTGACTTATTGCCACAAAGTGAGCAGTTGGCAAGTACGCCAGAGCCGCCTTTGCCAAAAGGAAAAGGATCAGAGCCGTTTGTCCAGATCACCAGATTGTAAAGTGGGAGAGAGTCAAGGTGGAACGAGAGCCGCACCTTGGCGAGAAAGAGGGGGATCGGAGCGGGAGCATGGAGAGGAATGGGTGGACTCCACAATGAAGGAAGGCAGGTCCCAAGGAGGAGAGGGAGGGCAAGCAAAAAGAGCCTCCCTAGGGAAAGTAGAAGAAAGCGTGAACGGGTGAATGGATGCAAAAGCTCTCCAGGTGGATCTGCAGAGTCTTGGTTTCACTCCAAGTATGGCCAAATCTGGAATGAAAAAGGAGGTTGGGAAACGAAGAGCCCACTCATAAGATGACAAGGCGAAATGAGTCAAGGTAACTCGTATGGGAGATAGAGACGTTTAGGAAAAGAAAAGTGGGGTAGAGGAAGACGAGAGCAAGTCGTTGGTGGCGCGACTAGCCGCTTGGTGAAGGCCTTCCAATTTGGTAACGCTAAGAAAAAGAAACCATGCGGGTGAAGCATAAGAAAGAGCCAAAGAAAAGCTTTATACAGAAGAGAGAGGGACTCTTTGAAAAGGCTCCATGAGGATGCAGAGATACAGCATAAAACCTTGAGACGAGAAAATAACTTGGCCTTCAGCGAAGATACTTGTTTAGGAAAGGAAAGAGTGCGGTCGAAGGTGAACCCAAGGAAAGTTGGAGTGAGATTGAAACGGAGGGGGAAGTTCAACAAGAGGAGGTCAGGCTGGAGTTTAGCTTGGTGGGGATCGACTGAAAAGAAAGAGACCTCACATTTACGCGGATAGAGAACAAGACACCAATACTCAGGCCAGCGCTCCAGTTAAATCAGAGCTCCTTGTGTGGCCTCCACCGCATCACGGACCGAGGAGGAGGAGGAGGACCTGATGGCCAGGTCGTTAGCATAAAGAGAACAGCTGACGATAGAATGCAGAGAAGCCGGATAATCATTGATGGAAAGAGAGAAAAGTACATGGCCAAGTACGGATCCTTGCGGAACACCTCGACGGACTCGAAAGGCACGGCTTTTGTGATTTTGAAAAGCCACGCTAGCGCGCCTATCAAAAAAAAAATTGAGCCCGACGAGCAAAGCAAGGAGGGAGGCCAGCCGAAATAAGCTTGTGGAAAAGAACGGTATGCCAGACAGAATCGAAAGCTTTGAAGAAGCCGATAATTGTAAGAATCGTCCGAGAGCCCGGCTTGGCTTTGTTAAACCTATCCGAAATGGACTGAGAAAGAAACAGAATTTGATCTAGAGTAGACCGTCCAAGCGGGAAGAGAGAATGAAGTTGGACTCCAGAAAAAAGAGCAGACGCGATAGAATGATGCGTTCAAAAAGCTTCGAGACACGGCAGATGAGAGAGATAAACCGGAAGGAAGCAGGAGAGTCAAGTGGCATTCCCATCTTATTGATGGAAATAATAGAAGATGTCTTCCAGATGGAAGGAAAGGAATGCAAAGACCAGGAAATATTGAAAATGTGTAGCAGAAAATCCATGCCAGTGCAAGGAAGATGCTTTAACATGGCATAGGCAACTTTGTCTGGACCAGTGGCAGTGGACGAAGAGAGATTTGTGGCAGCCGCGAGAAATTCAGCAGGGAAGGGGAAGCAATGAGACTCTTCAAGGCACGTGCCTTTATGGAGCTCGGACAGGTAGTCTCTGGCTCTGCTACGCAAGGCCTTTGGCTGGAAAACAGAAAGACGGGGTCTCAGGAAGTCGGCGAAGACCCAAGCAAACTCCATTGGAGATGGACAGTCGTGGAAGTTATGGGAGGAGGAAGATGCGAAGAAAAACTAGCGACAGAACGAAGGAGAGCATACACAGATTTCGGTGAGAGAGATGAGCATCTTGTCTGCCATGCCTTAGCCTTGACTATGGTAATGATAGACGAGGCATAACGCGAAGCAGAGATAAAAGCCTGACAATCTTCATCACTTCTACGAGCGGCAGCAAAAACCCTAAATCTTTCACTAACCGCTCCTTCCGCTTCATAAGACCACCAGGCTTGAGGTTGACGTTTGACGCGGCCGAAAGGAATGGAAAATTTGGCCGCATTCAGTGCCACAGAAGTAGAGCAGCAGCAGAGTAAAGAGAAAAAGACGAGTATTCCTTTGACGAAGGACAGTGAAAGTCGAAGTAAAAAGCAAAGTCATCCCAACGAGCTTCCTGAAAATCGAAGGAAGGAGCTTGTTCGTTGGGGAAAAAGACCGGAGAGAAAGGAACAGTTAGTAGAATTAGTAGGCAATCAGAGCCTAAGTCTTTTACCTTCAAGGAGCAAGAGAGGAGGGGTCAGAGGAGACATCAGAAGAGGAGCGACTGCCACAAGAGATGACCCAATCAAATATTTTCTCCCGACAGGGGGTCAAAAGTACCATTTGAGTCCCAGAGGCACTGATGGCAGTTAAAGTCCCCCAGAATGAAGAAATTTCTGGAGAAGGAAAGAATGGAGAGGGAAAAGAAGTGAGTTCTGCTATCCGTTTGAAAAGAGCGAATAGGGTAAGCATAAACATTAAGGAAAGAGAGCGAGGAGGAGTTGTTTAGTGAGATGTTGACCCCTACATAATTAGAGCAGGGGTCAAGCGAAGAGAGAGAGAGAAGGTAGAAAGTTCAAAGAATGGGCCTTGCCTGTCGAAAATAATGACGCCGCCGCTAGCGTGCTGGTCATCAGGAGAAAGAATGCCAGACCGAGAGTGAGTGCGATTAGACAGTAGAGCAGAGAATTCAAGAATCTGGAAAGAGGAAGATGAGTTAAGGTTGGATTCCTGGATACAGACAAGAACCACATGATGAGACGAGATAAAGTGAAGTAATTCAGCGCTCCTGGCTAGAAGGCCTCCGGCATTCCATTAAAGAACCCTAAAGAGAGTCAGGGGGCGAAAAGAAAGGAGGAAGGAGGTACGAAGTAGGCAGAGAAAGGATTGGCGGCGAGAGCCAAACGAGGGGCCAGATGGACCATTGCCAAAAGGGGGAGCCAGATGGACCAGGTTGAAAAGTGGAGGTATACAAGCTGAAGAAGCCCGAAAAGGAAGACACAGTGTTGGTGGTGTGGGACCTTCAGAAGCAGGAACGCAGCAGGGAGGACAGCTCCAGGAGTGAAAGCTGCCTACAGTTTTGAATCTAGAGGAGAGTAGTAAGCACTTTAAATGGACCCATTGGGAGCAGATGCAGCATTGCACCGACCTACTCCTCCAGGTAACATTTCCAGCGCATACTACACAGGAAAAGACGGGGCCAGGGTTGGGATAGACGTTGTCGCTCATTAGAAAGAGAATGAGAAGACGAGAAACAGTCAACCGATTTCAGAGGCTGCGAGCTGCCCTTCTGCGGTCGTTCAGAAACAGCACGGCGAAAAACTGGTTTGTGTAAGGAGAGTGCCCGGGGTAACTGAGACTCTCGGGAAGGCCAACAGCCATTTTGACTCAACCCAAACAATGTCGGTTACCACACCACCACCTTGAGGCGGTTGTTGATTGGTGCAGGCAGAAATTTCATCGTCTGCAAAGATGGAAAAAAGCGCAATCAATTTGAAAAGGGTAGGTTATTGTAATTTCTTACCTGTAAGCCGTACACGATGAGTAGGTTGCCGCTTTTTAAATTACCTTACCACGCAAATATGCGACAAGAAACTTTGCATTCTCCTGTGTGCTCCTGTGTACACGATGAGTAGGTTGCCGCTTTTTTAATTACTTTACTACGCAGATACGCGACAAGAAACTTTACATTTTCCTGTATGGTTGCGCGTGTAAACTGCGTGGTGATTAGTACTTTTTTCGGCATCCCACAAAATTTTTCCTTCCTCCTACTTCTGCTCAGAGTCAAAGCTTTTCTCACGCGGACTTGGTTGCTAGTATATTGGCAGTTGGCAACCTACAAACATCCATGCGACGTTTATTTTCAGTTTTACTCTTTCATGCATTATTCAAAATCCCATCTCATTCTTTTCCGCAAGCTTATTTCAGCTGGCCTCCATCCTTGCTTTAAGCTCAATCTTTCCTTTCTGATAAGCGCGGTTGTGTGGTTTTTCAAAATCACAAAAGTGGATCCTCGAGTTTCCCGAGGTCTACTTGGCCCAGTACTTTTCTCTATTTTCATCAATGATCACCCTGCTTCCTTGACTTCTTTCGTCAGCTGTTCTCTTCATGCTGACAACCTGGCCATCAGGTCCTCCTCCCCTCGGTCTCAGCTGCTGCGTAGGCCACACAATGAGCCATAATTCGACTGGAGCTCCGATATCTTCTTCTCAATACGAGCAAATGTATAGCCTCTTTTTTCTGAGGCGATTCCCATTTAAGCTATCCTCAGCCCCACATCCTCAGCTAAACTCCCCTCTTCGCTTCAACCCTACTCCGATTTTTCTCACGATCAGTTTCGATTGCACTCTTTCCTTTTCCACATCGTCGCTGAAGGCCAAGTTCTACTCTCGTCTCAAGGCCATACGCTGTATTTCTGCATCCTCATGGGGCTCCTCCAAGTGGTCCTTTTCCCTTCTTTACAAAGCTTTTCTTCGGCCCCTTTTCACTTATGCTTCACCCGGATGGTTTTCTTTTTTCAGCCTTACCAACCTTACTAAGTTGGAAGACCTTCACCAAGCGGCTAGTCGAGCAATCACCGGCTGCCTCCCGTCCTTCACTATCCCTCTTCTCCTCTCAAAGACGTTCGTACCTCCCCTACGAGTCACTGACTCATTTTGCTCTGTTATCTAACGAAACAGTGCTTCGTTTCCCAATCTCCTTTCCCATATCAGGTTTGGCCAGACTTAGGGTGAAACCAAGACTTTCATGGTCCACCTGGAGAGCTTTTGCGTCCACTCACCCGTTCACGCTTTCTCCTTCTTCCCCTAAGGAGGCTCTCTCTGCTTGCCCTTCCTCTCCTTCTTGTAGCCAAACTTCCTTTAGCGCGTAGCTCACTATTTTTATGTTCTCGATCCGACCCTTTCTGCATTCTGCGAGCTCTTGGCTGGTCTCTGCAGCACCAACAAGCCTGCCACTTCTCTTCTCCTTTCGGACTCTCGCTCTGTTCTTGCAACGCTTTCCTCTCCTCGGTCCTTCCTTCTATCTCACACTCTCTGGCATAATTGGCAGGAACTATCTTCTCTTTCTTCTCCCCCTGTACTATCAGGTTGCAATGGGTCCCCGATCACTGATTTCTTCCGGGTAACGACACGGCCTATGAGTAGGCCAGACGAGGTGCGCTGCTCCAGCCATGTAGTCTCTCTCCCCTCACCTTTCGTGTCCATTCTTGTATTTTCTCGGATTGGAGGCGTGCTGCCTCATAAAAATTCTTCGACACACAGGTTCTCTCAGCATCTATTGAGGAATTTATGCTCCTTCGTCACGCTCTTTGCGTCCTCCATCGTCTTCGCTGCAATGGACAAAGCCTTGTCTCCCAAGAATTGGTAGAATCGAAAATCTTTCACGCAGCGCCTGCGGTCATCCGAACCAGGACACCTACCACCTCATTCTGCACTGTACAGCTACGCAATCTTTGCGCCGCTCGCTCTTTAGCGACTCCTTTTCTCTCTACGACGTGTGGCCCAGGTTTTAGGAAATCATCTGGTTTCTGAGGATCCATGGTCTCCAGCTACGCCCCCATCCCTCGGAGGGGGTCGGGCATCAATAACAATTACAAAATATTGAAGCAAGAAATTGAGATCAATTTATTTGTATACTTGTGGTACGACAGCACAAAATATAAAAAGCAAACCAAGAAAAATATGCTTGCTTGTTGGGACTACTACTTGGATGTTGAACATAAACTTAAGTGAGTGACTTTACCCTTCCTCTTCCTTTGAATAGAAATACTGCATGAAAGGCAATCCAGGTTCACAGCCCTAAACCTAATCAAAATTAAGATACGGTAAAAGTGGCAGTCCATTTCAAACAGGCCATGGTGACAAATTGCAGAATATTGATCTCACCACCAAGACGGACTGCCATCGGTGGGTATCCAAAAGTTGTCTCTAACGACATGCTGAGTGAATAGTTTCATGATCATGCTGTGCAATTAAGGTTTAGTTGGTATGCATAAATTGGATCACAGTCTGATTTTGGTTGAAACCATAAGGGTAGGGCTAGACTCTTCTCAAATAATTGCTGTTCCTCATTTTCTACCGCTTTTTTTCAGCTACAAGAAGAACGTGTGCGACATTTTACAACCATTGATCTCTTGGGTTTGCACCTCATACCTACTCCAATTACCCGCGCTTTACTAGATTAGAACAGTGAAGCTGCTCATCCAGCATGTCGCAAGAGGTGACTTTTAGTCATCCAACATATGGCAGCTCGCCTTGTTAATGGTGGATCTATCAGCCTACAACCTACACTCACGACTGGCTTGATACCGCCGCCTCTTTCCCCAAACCGATCAGCACGTTACAGATTGTTGCATTAAGTTTGCGATGTAAGGTCTGAATGTTAGATTTTATATCGTGCTTTCGCTTCAAGGAAAAAGATAGAGTGAATATTATCATTAAGTTCTTTACGTACCTCCATTATCGCAGTACCATCTCCTTTTATTGCCAGCTGGATCTCCTCGTTTTATAACACCAATCAGTTCCTTGGTGGTACACGTCAGATCGTTGCTATCAGTTGAAGAGTAGTCCGAGATGGCCAGAAACAAGTTGTTTTGATCGTAGTTCTGCTGTACGCTCTGACGTTGCAAAGGCGATTGCTGAAAAAGTTGTTGCTGTTCAGCTAAAACAAGGCTTCATGGCATAATGTAGTGGTAAAGGCAACCCGTTCGTAGCCAGAAAACACGGGTTTAATTTACTTTTCGAGTTATACCAACGACTTGAAAATTGCATTCTTAGATCTTCAACTTGAAAAATAAAATTTGACATCGTACAAATGTTTACTCAGTAATGATTCAAACGTGTCCAGGCGATAAAAACCGTTGCACTTGGGTTGGACCAAAACAGCATAATGTATCATTTATTCAAACGTGTCCAGGCGATAAAAACCGTTGCACTTGGGTTGGGCCAAAACAGCATAATGTATCATTTTTGTAGTACTCAATGAAACCGGCATGGTTGATATTTTGAAAGCTGCGCAAACCTGAAGGCGGCGTGGCTTAATGGCACTCACTCACGATTGTAAGGAAGTGTGCTCAACTCCCACACGGTTTGAGAATCATCGTGCTCGTAGTTCAAGGCACTTTTTTCTTGCTTTGTTTCCGTGTTTGTGATAGAGCTACACTGTGCCAACTGCCACTAACGCTGGTAACTTCGAAGCGGGTGAGAACGCAAGTTGTTCTACGTATAATCGCAAAGATTTTTTTTCATTATAGAACACAAACATAGATCTATTCCACAAATTTCTGAAAAAACAGTGGTTTTACGACCAAAAAAGGGAGTGAGTGAGTTTACCCATTCTCTTCCTTGGAATGGAGATACGGCATGATAGGCAATGCATGATCATATCACCAATCTAATTAAAATCAAGAGAGGGGATAGCGGGAGTACGTTCTAAACCAGTCATGAATGCAAATATGCAGGTAGCCTCACCACCAACAAGACGGAGAGTCATTGGTGGGTACCCAAAAGTCGCCTCTTGCGACATGCTGGTTGAACAGCATTACTATTCTAACCCGGTAAAGCACGGGTACCAGAAAAAGGTCTTTGCCTTTGTTAAAATACCTCTTTTAAGCGTCTAAGATCCTATCCCTTCTGGTATGGCCCTAATCACGTTAGTGTCCCAAAAAGTAAATGTTTTCTCAATACAGTCTAGCATTAGGTAGCATGTCTACCTTGATCCAGAGTTTCAGGCCAGCAGCCTTCCTTTGCTGTTCTGAATCATGGATGCCATGAGCCTGTTCTCAAGCTGCGTTTACGTTATACTGGCTTACCAAAAGCCTAGCCAAAAGATATGCGGCAGTGCCCATGTACACTTTATCCTTGTAAAGAACAGATAAGGACACAAAACAATCTTACCAAAGCAGGCACTTTACGAGTGTTCACATTGTATGCGTAAGCGTGGTCTAAAGACGGTTTATCAGTAAATTCAGATGGAATGATTGTATAAGCTCGCATGCCAAGAAGAACCTAAAAAATTACTGAGGTTAAATAAGTCGGTCATTTACCGTGCACAGGGAGGCGACTACTGGGAACACACCAACGGCATTTGCCTGCAAGTTATGAAACAACCTGTCCGAGTTCGAACTAGTTCGAAAACTAACGATTTCTGCACACCTGATCAACATATACCATTGATGGGATTTGTATCGTGAAGCCGAATGCCCAACAACGTGCATTCATCGCACACCAACGAAATGGCGCTTTTATCACCAGCAGCATAGTAAGTTTAGTGTGCAGCTCGTAAACATAACAACCCATGACCAAAGCCTGTTTGAAATAGGAGCTGCAGACATGATTGCAGTTGAAATGGTGAATGTCACACCTAAAAATTCATTGTGACAATAGGTTTCAAATCCATACCTGATCATGAGCTTCAGTGAATTGGTTTTCAATTGCTGATTTTTCCAACTCCACCAGAGAGACATTTCTTCCTTTATATTGCTCGAGAACAGGAAGCATAGTCTGAAATGAAATAAAGCTCACAGAAGTAAAATCTTTTTAGCAGGTCGGTTATGCTTCGGTGATCTGAAAACTGTCATGGTTTCGTATAAAAAACTTTTGTTCAGATGCGCTTTGAAGTCGCCAATGCAACTGATGCAAAGCAATTCTCTGACAAATAAGGCAGCTAAGCAGAGAAAACGCTGCAAAGTACCTTTCCCTAATGTACAGTAACGTAAAAATCGTGCCAACAATAAACCAAGGTAAAATAGATAATTTTGCTCAAAATGATCACCAACATCATACGGTACCATTTAGCAGTCTATTACATCATGTCAAAAACCAGTGACCGATTTCGACCTTATTGGGTTTCATCAGGCGGGTGTAAAAAAACATTCAATTATAAAAATGCTAAAAAAAATTTGCCAGTGGGTGCGAAAAAAAAGATGCAATACAAAACAATATGATACAGCAATACCTATATCATGAGGGACTCATTTAAGGACACACACACACATGACATGGACAACAAATTACATCGGTAAGCCCTAATAGGGGTGTAGAATGAACAATAAACCGCTAACGTTAAGGCCAACGTTTCTCCATCCCTTATTTTATTTGGGTTTGCAGTGTAAACCTTAATGGAGTTTCATATCGTCCTTCCGTCGCAAGGAAGGAGAGAAGTAAAGAAAAATGCAACAAGACAGCTATTAACTTTGCAAAATAAGCAATTTCTTTTGCATTTCTTACCTGAAGGACTTTATTTTCGAAGTCAATTTGCTGTTTTACGTACGCAGCGAGGCAAGAATGGATCAGTTCTTGAGAAAACTGGCAAAGTTTTTCCAAATCTTCAGTTAACTGTCGGTTTAGAGCTTCATATGTGTTCTTAGCAAGCTGCAAAAATAAGCAATTCTACGTCATTTCAATAACATAGCAAAATAGTGAACGACGAGTAAGACAAATTACGCGTTTCTACTTTCATCACCCAAAAATCTTTTGGGAGTAATAAAATAAAAGTCTGCAGTTATCTAATTCTTTGTGAGCTAGTTTTAATTACAATGATATTCGTAGTAATATTTAACTCAATTTCCCTTGCCGTGAAACCCAAAAAAAATTACAGCTTGCTTTAAGTAAAATTTTTTCTATCAGGTTTGTCCGGCTATTCTTAATGAATATAATCTGTTTCGCTGCATGAACAATAATAGTAGGGTGAAATCATTTCTCTTGTAATTATTTAAGGTAATTGTTTCAAGCAAATAGATCGCTTTCACTGTAATCAAGAAAAAAAAAACTTTTGTTAATCAATTACTTGTCATATAAAAAGAACTAATACAACGCGACTAAAGTGTAATGCAGGATCATCTGCGCAACGAGCCAAACTGCTGACTAAGCTATGACTAAGTTCAGGAAAACTTATGTAAGGACTTGCATAACGAATAAAAGACTGCAAAATAAATTTACAAGCCAATTGAATGTTATTAGTCGTCTTTTTTTATGCGTTCGAAAACGTTGAGCTATTTCCTTTTACTACTGTATACGCATTAAACCTCATTATAGCTAAATGGTACGATCAACGTAGCTCAGGCAATATGCCACTAGCTTATCGTTATATATTAGTTCAAAAACAGTTTTATGTTGTATGCGCTGCAGCACCACTGGAACAGATGCTTTTGGACAATTTCTGCTGTTTGGCTGCAATCCTTGTGGTAGATACGCTCTGTGCAAATACCAAAGAAAACTAGGAAGAAGGTCTAAAACAAGATTTTCTAAGACTTGGTAACAGAAATTTTCTCTTTTCAAAATGTGAAAAACAAGACACTCTTTCCAATAACCGGATGACTGAAAACACGTTCCATCCCAGCCAAACTATTTAGCAATAGCAGCTTGAACTGGTAAGCGAAAAGTCCAGTTTTAAGCACTTGGTCGACACGCAGTTTTGAAAGCAAATTTATCACTGCTAAAGGAGTACTGAAATTAAGTGAATCTCAAAAAATTAACGAACTAGTCCCGATTTGGTATCATGCCTTTCAAAGTCTTAAGAGTTTCAAAAATCAAAATAAGTGAGCGGTCACGTGACATTTGCTTTCGAAAAATAGGTTGTCAAGGTTGCTGCTGACACTCCTCCATCTCTACGCGTGCGCTTGTGCTCTGTTTGCATGTCTATTGCCAGATTGAGTCACCACGACCAATAGACGGCTTGACGCCACCATCTGTTTGTCACATAAAGATGGACGTATCTCCTGAAGTGCCGTATCCAAGAAGACAATAGGCAAACTAGCCAAACTAACTTCTCTCCACAGTTTCTCTTTCGTGTTGAGCGCCAAGCAGGGAAGCTGCAAATACCGTCTTTAAAGCCTTCGCTATGATCCGATACGAGAAATGAACCCCAGGTCTACCGGCTGCGAAGCGGATGCTCTAACCACTACACCAGCGCACCGCTACTGACACTAATTACTGTTGAAATTTCTTGGTTGAGCGACGTTTGGAAAGCCACCAAAAACAGAGCGCGATAATGGTGATGGAACAACAGGTTTTAGAATCGGTGGAAATGAACTGCCGCTTCACCTTAGCCTGATTGTCGCAGCTTGCTTTTTCGAACTTGGTTTTCAGCTTTCGGGGGTCATACCGAATGTACCGTTACAAAAGAAACAAACTTAACATAAATTTTTGATCAGTTATTTCCGAGTTGAGTGTGATTCGGTCAAAGGATTATACTTTTTTCATCGATATTCACCCTCTTAAAAATGTTTCATCTTTCATAGTTTCAGCCACTTTCTCACTCGGAAAACCTATCGTGACAATAGACTCTACTTTTTTTACTAATTTTATGACTTTTACACGTATCGGATATAACAACCTGTAGCTATGAATATTGGCCGAGTTCTCGATGCGTCAGTGCAAGCCAAAACCGCAAACATCTAATAGATAACTAGCCGACTCTGCCGGCGTCGCCTGCAGGGCCCCCATTAGTAACGTCGGTATTAAGAATATCGGTTCAGCCGGCCGTGCCAGCTTCACCTAATGGGTTTTTTGATATCGCCAACCATCGCTACAAAATCAAAACTGCCGTTTTTTGAAAGGGAACCGATTAAGCAAAGCATTATGGAAGGTTGAGCAGAGCTGCTGTGTTTTTACCAAAGTTTTTAGAATCCCTGGAAACGCCTTTCTTAAACTGTTCGCCGCATAGGTGTGATTTAAAACTACACTTTTTCACAATTGAAACAACCAAAAATTTCACAAGCGTTTACGTGTTCATCTAATGAAGTGCATGAAATATGCTTAAATTTACAGTTTTAGAAAGAAGCGACGGCGATTTATATTTATTTTCAGAAATAAGGCATCACATGTTACCTATTATTTACAACTTTTTCGGGGCCTTCATGCCTATTTGTACGACCTAAAGCTTGCGCTTGCGCGTATGTTGCTTGATCTCGGTATAAGCGAAAGCGATAAAACCCGAAGTCGAGCATTTACAATTAAGTTATTACAATAGCAGGGCGCTTATCAATAATGTCGAGGTTAGGAATATCGGTTCTGCTAGCTGTGCTGTCTTCACGCAATGGATAAGTGTGAGAACAGCAATGATAAGGTAATGTTTTTCGACATAGCCAATCCTCGCACCAAAATCAAAAGCATCGTTTTTCTTATAGGAATTAATTAGAAAAACATCATGGGTGGTTGCGGATAGCCGTTTTATTCCCCCTAAGTTTTTGAAGTCCCCAAAAACGTCTTATTTACCCTGTTTGCAGCGTATGCGCACGAAGAAATTGGACTTGTTGACAATTGAAACGGCCAATGATTTCACAAACTTTTGTCCGTTTATTTCACCACGAGCATGGACACATAAACTTGTGGTGAAAAGGAGCCAAAGCGATTGGTGGGTGTTTTAAAGAATAAGATATTAAATTTCACACATCCTACTGATGACGTTTTTGTGATAGCAGGCGTATTTGTATGACATTAAACCTTTGTCTACGTATATGTTGCTTGGTTCTGACGTAATCGCAGCTAAAGAAACAGAAAGTAACCCTTAGTCAAGCACTTGCAGCTGAGTAATTGCAAAAGATTGAGTTATGGTTTAAGAGTATAATGCATCAACCAGGATTTTGTGCTGAAAATGCAAATAATTGTTGTGATTCCTGCAAGACTTTCTATGAAAAATCGCCAACGTGATCAACTTTGCCAAAAAAAGTAGATTTTTAGGCTTACGGGTAAGGAAATAATGTTAGGTATCGTTCGTCTTTATCAGGCAGCTTATTAGTTGATTGGTTTCTAGATGAAAATGTATAACAACTTCAAGCCCAGCTCCTGCCAGCTGCATAGTTTTCACTTTAATCCTATCAAGAAACATCACATCATGGAGCGAGTTTGAACGATTCAAGAAAAAGAAAAAAAATAAACGAATCGCTTGTTGTTGTTGTTGGTTTACCCCTCCTCCTTCTTGGGATGGAGGTATGGCGTGAACAGCAATCCAGGTTCACGCCATCAACGTAATTGAATTAGGCCAGGGGAAAAGCGGCAGCCCATTTCGAACCAGTAGTGGATGCAAACTGCCGACTGGTAGCCCCACCACCAAGGCAAACTGCCATTGGTGGGTACCCAAAAGTCGCCTCTTACGACATGCTGGGTGAGCAGCTAAATCGTCAATTTAGTTTGTATTATTGTAGAATTTTTTTTATCGAAAGCACTTCGTTAATATCTCCCTAAAAAGCTTTTAATGGCGTTTCTACGGTTAGTACTTTTTGAAAAAATACAGAACTTGCGCAATCACGTGTTAACTATCACGTCATCCAACATCCTAAAAAGATGAAATTTTTGCAAGTTGGGGCAGGATTTCGTTTGAGAAAAAAAACAAACAGCATTGCACTTCATGATATATATTAGATACATTATTTTGGGTATTTATTAAAATGCCTCTATAAGCATATATACTCGAAAATGTCACGAGTAGTACCTAGAATTGCACTAATGTACCTCGGAAATTGTACTTATATTCATCTCTAAATGGTTCATACAAGCAGCACGTATTTGAACGGGTTAAAATAGATGAGCTGTTTTAAAGAGCCGGCTTTTAAGTACCTACTAATGGCAGTCTGCCTTGCTAACTGTAGGCTACTAGTCTGTAACTTGTACTTACGACTAGTATGAAATGAACTGCCGCTTTTCTCCCCCTGATATTAATTAGGTTTGTGTTGTGAGCCCAGATAACCGCATCAACCCGAGGAAGAACAGGGATAAACATGACAACAACTCTACATCGTGCAGCTCTCAACAAACGAAGCACAGCTGAGGGTGGGGTTTCAACCCACATTTATGCTAACCAACCGAACAATCGTCATTGATTCGTAAGTTGAGAGCGCGATGTAGCCATTAGTACTGCAACATCAAACTAGCGATTACAAAACTGATAAAAGTATAAGACCATAGCCACCTGCGTGTTTTCTTTTGTATCTTTTTTATTCAAACAACTTTCGTAATCTAGTAGCTTGTGTTCTCGCTTCGTTATAAGGTGCTGCGGCTCTCTCAGCCGTTGCTGTAGCGTAGTAAGTGGCGATAACACGCGCTGATTGATGTTGTCTTTCTGAAAATTATTAATATTTCACTTTGTCGATCGTAGTTACTATAACGTATAACACATTTCACGCATATACCATGACATAAAACAAACATTTGAAGCCACTTAAAACGGCAAGCGAATTACAGCAAGCACTGTAGAAAAGAATGTTTGTTTGCTTCAAGAGCGATAAAATTAGTAGCAAAAGTATAACGTTGAAATATTATAACGTTTTTTCATTGTTTATTGTCAAAACTGCTCTCCTAAATTACAGTATACAGCAGTTTGCATAATGCACGTGATTAGCTTATGATTTATTTACTTTTGTCGTATTTTCAACACATTAAAAAACAAAGCCAAACGGTGCTAACAATCAGTCCTGTTAAGTTCTGTATTGCAGGGCAGCAGTTATTTTGCTAAAGGTTGAAGCATTTCACTATTTTGGGGTAAATCCGGCCATCTCTGCTAAGGGGACAACACCGGATGGAAACTGAATCACTACTACTGACTCAGAATCGCTTCATTCTGTAAAAAATTAAATCACAAAACTACTCACAAATTGATCAAGCAAAAAGTTCACCACTTTGCTCATTGCTGTCATAAAAGGAGTTACTGTTGTACAATAATCCGATTGTATTACGTCATCGGCAGATTCAATTGCTACTTTTTGCTCTTTCAAACTTTGTGCGTATGCTTGAAGATAGCCTCGGATGTTTTGAATAAGACTCCCAATTCCTTTGTTCAATCTTTGGTGCCTAAAAATAGTCGCTACAATAACATCTACTGTAAATGTCAGCTGCTAGATCTACGGCCAATTCTCTTTCTACGCCAATTGCGCTAGTTGCTAGCTGTCAAATTTTAGGCCATCTCCTATTTAAGAGTGATCTGCTTTCAGCATCACACTAAGATGAACTGAAAAATTGCTTAAAAACAATCAACAACATCATACTGTACCATACAGCAATCTATTTAACATGTTGTAATAGATGATGTTATTGATTGTTTTTAGGCACTTTTTCATTTATCTTTCTAGGGCAAAATAGAAAAATTTGCTCAAAAATGATCACCAGCATCATACGGTACCATACAGCAATCTATTACATCATGTCAATAACCCGCGACCGGTTTCGACCTTATTGGGTCTCATTAGGCAGGTGTAAAAAACACTCAATAAACATGCTGAAATAAAACAAATTTGCTATTGGGTGCAAAAAAAATGCAATAAAAACAATATGATACAGCAATACCTATATCAGTTGTTTTTATTGCATTTTTTTTTTGCACCCAATAGAAAATTTGTTTTATTTCAGCATGTTTATTATTGAGTTTGAAAGATTGAAAGAGCAAATAGATTGCTGTATGGTACGGTATGATGTTGGTGATCATTTTTGAGCAAATTTTTCTATTTTACCTTAGTGTGATGCTGGAGGCGGATCCCTCTTAATAGGAGACTGCTTGAAAATGCTAATTAGCAACTAGCAGCTTCTATATTCTTTCTAGGGCATAAATGACATTAAATTGAATTCGAAAATCTCCTGGCTGATGCCAAAGGAAATTTGAATATAACCGTATTTACTCAACCATGAATGTTCTGGCACTAAAAATTGCTGCAGTAAAGAAGCACAAAAACGTGCATAACATCTGATTTGAATATCCAGGGATAGAAAAATCATGAACACTTTGAATAGGAATATAGGCTCGGCAAATCACCGTTCAATGAGAAATGAGCTACAGTGTGGCTAAACTTTTTTGTCTAAAATGGCTTCTTCACATTTTTTTGTCTTACAATAGATTTTTATTTTGTAAGTAATACGCCCTACAGGTCGTTATAGAGAAGCAAAGACTTTGTTTTAAGGATCCTTGATCAAAACTATTGTTGTACTTTAGATTATGAAACCAGATCAGCGTTTTAGACAGACAAATTGGCCTATTCCAGCCTTCACCCTGCTTGACGACTCATTAAATCAAAAATTGCACGCTAAGGAAAATTGAGTTACACATTTTCATACTCTGTTCACAGAAAAGCTTAAGGACAACCTGTACTTAAACCCGCTGAGGAGTCATCACTACTGTGCATTCGTATCGCAATCAAGCTGTTGTTGTCATGCGCTATCAATGATTCCAGGCTTAGATCATTAAGGTCAAATATGCTCTTTTCAATCATGACGAGTTATTTCAGTTTCATATCTCAGATGTTTCTAAAGTCTTTATATCACTCGAGAAGGGAAACGAACCGGATCTAACGATTGCGAAACGGACGCCTTCACCGCTACACCGGAGCCACGAGCAGTGCACTCAGCCGAGCAAAATCATCGACAAGCGTCCTTCTCGAAGCCAAAAACACGCATTGAACTCGCAGCCTCTTGATTGCAAGCCACTCTCTCATCGCGCTAAGCTGTTTCGCAGCCTTAACAGGTCATCTCGCCAAACAGCATCTTTTACCGAGCTCCACCCGGTTCAACAGCGACGTAGCCGAGTCTAATTTTTACAGTATATCTCATCGGGTCCCGACCACCTTACGTTAAATAAGTTAATATAGCTTGTCCACTTACAGGTCCAATGCAGCGTTAAAAGCTTCATCAACCATTTCCAATTTGTTGAATACCTTCAAGCGAGCAGATAAACGATTAGTTTTCTTTATAAGTCCATGAGCAAAGCTAGATGTTTTTTTCGAATCAGAACCATTGGGTTGGTACTTTTTTACTGCAAAAAATGGATAAAACTTCGATTCAGGTTACTCTTGTACGAATAACATAACAGGATTAAGATTTAGTAAATACTACACAATTATGGATGTTTTTCCTGCTGATATCAATGATGTGCTGTCCACAGTAGATTGCAAACCTGCGGCCACATAATATGCTTTTCGTTACAATGATAATTAACAACTTTTTCTATGATTTTGTTCGTAAAATGTGTGCAAAAGCTTACTAAGTGGGAATCTTGGTGCAAAAGTTTTGCTCCTTGCAAAAACATTTTTTTTTATTCGTATGATAATCGATCATGGTCGCTTTGCAAAGTTTATCTTTCATAATTCGCTCAGACAAGGACGTTGTGGGATATACATAATGTACGATCACGTGACTCAGAAAGCTACCAGAATCAGTAATATCGAAAAGTATTTGAAACAGCAAAAGAGATAAACCTATTGAAACATTTCCCATGCTAGAATAGAAGCATGTTGTAAGAGGCAACTTCTTGGTGTCCACCGATGGCAGTCTGCTTTGCTATAAGCGATTAGTTAGCAATTACCTTTTAGCTTGCGATTTGTATTCATGGTCGAGTCGAATTAGAGTGCTCCTTCCCCTAACCTAGCCTAGATTTGCGGCATGGACCAAAATATAAGTTTCGTGACGTGTTTTTATCCCAAAGAAAAAGCATGCAAACACAACAACACAACGTATTGAACTTTTAAGTTTTAAATTAAAAAAATCATATGTTATACTATACGTGCGCATTCTTTCATTGTTTGAGTTAACAAGGTTTAAACCAACATCCCAGCGAAAAACTACTGAAGATGTTTTCTGTGCTTCAACCCCAATTAAACGTAATACTTTTAACTTTATTGGCAACGTTATCACGACATGCACAATACTTGGCTTTTATTCTCCAACCGCCTACAAAACGGTAGTTGCAAACAGCCAGAGACGAAGGTCAAGAAACAGAGTTTGATTTAAATGCAAACGTAGTCATAACTCCAACTCGTGACTAATCATCGTTGGAGAACTTCTACTAACTTCAGCTCAGCTCGTAGCCAAAGAATAATATGTTTGTTTCGTGTGGCAAGACTGGAACGACATGCGCATCGCGGTGTTCCCATGGTCCTGGAGTCAGTAAATTTTTTAAAGTTAAGGGACCCTTACTTTTGCAATGAAGTCATCACAAACAATAGTTTATTAAATGGGGGGAAGGAGATTCTAAACTCGATCAAAAAGCAGCAAGCATTTCATCCTTTTGTATAAAAAATCCGCTTCTAAAAAGCGCGGTAGAGATCTTTTACAGATGTGAAATAGCTTACTCCGATCCAAAAAAACTCATGACTATGCATAACAATTTTTTTTTTAGTAGCAGTGCTCAATCGGCCTCTTCCACGTCTGAGTGTTTTGCACTGAATTTACAACGCTGGCGCTGTCGCAAAAAATTCAACAATGACAAAAATTTTGCTTCCGTTTGTAAAACTGCTTCTGCAAGGTAACGCCCTTGAGATGACATCGGTTCGAATGATTTAACTTTGCACTTTAGTAATCAGGCTTAGCAATTAGCCTAATTAGCTTTTATAGAATAAACATTGCAAGTTTGAGATAAATTAATGACATGATTATTAAAGTAATTAAGCTTTTCCTCTATCGCCGCCTTCGGCGGACGCAATTTCGTTCCCAAAAAATATATCACGGCACAAACACGAACTATGACTTTTTATGAAGTTTCAAAAATATGTTTTTTATGGGGCACACAATGTTTACGAACCATCAATTTTGAAATTTGACCAGCAAAAATTACTGATGTGCGATCAACGAGAAAATAGTAAAGAAAGGATTCCGAACATTTTTTCGCAAGATTGTTTATAAATGGCATCTGGTTTAATTGTTACCGAACAAAGATAATCCGACACAAACGGCTGACAAACAACCAATTTTCGTGTTTAAACGCAGAGCATGATATGTGAACCTTGAATCTTAACTACAGTATGTATATCTTCCTGAAAACTTGCATTGTACTTCTAAGAACATACAACGTTATTTTACTGCTCGAGTAAGAGCCCCGCAAAATAAATTTAACTTAACTTCCTTTTATCACCACGTTTCACAGGCTCAGACGTGTTGATTCAGTGCACGTCTACCACCGCACACTCGCTTTCGAAGCAAACTTTTCGCAGGCGCAACGTATCGCTTGTAATTCTGAATGCCCTTCCTGACAAATACCAATGGTGCTTGTATAAAATTTTGAAATCTTGTAATTGATAAATTTGCTTGCGAGTACAGGTAATAGCAATTACAATTAAAGTTTGAAATAGTGTAATCCAATATTGCAAACAACAAAATGCAACCGATGTGACACTAAACAAAACAGAATTAATATTTGCGATCTGATATTTTTCAGCACAGTTTATGAAAGTTTTAAAATGGGTCACTGTAGCTGATTAAATTTCGGCGCCACAAACAATTTCACCAAATTAATAAAAATTTTACGGTTTGCCATGCTTGACAGTGTTAGAATAGAAAAGCTGCTCCCCAGCATTTCGTGAAAGGCGACTTTTAGAGAACAGCTAGCAGTAGTCAGACTGATTGATGATGGAGCTATCTCTTTCCATACTAAAATTGAACGCAAATCTACTGACTGTAAAGCGAACGCAACAATAACTACACCGGCCGATAATTAATCGATCTGCAGTAGATATCACTTTCATACTGTTTCTCCGTCCTAAAAAAAGGGGGGCAAACGCAACAATAACAGCATTATACTTGAGCTCCACGTACTCACAACATCATACCGCAAAAGCAAATAAAAAGCAACAGTTACCCAATTCTTTACGCCTTGTAGCTTCGTTTGCAGCAGTTGTGACATTCTCAGCTGCTACATTTGCTAATAACAGCTCTTGGTAATGAACCTTAACGTCATAGGGATCATCATGACTCGGTGTGTCAGTTGCCCTTAACAGGTCTTTGAAAAGTAATGAGTACTTGGTAACGCGCTGAACAGGTTTTATCAATAACGAAGTTAAATCGATTGCACTGTATTCATCCCTGAGAAAACAAAAAACGTCATGTTGCAAACTGGTAGAAAGCTGACTTTATGGTGTCGACAACGCTTGCTTCATTTTGATGCTAGTTTTGCTCCCAGATAAAGAACTTAATAGCTATTACCTGCAAGATAAACATGCGCTATGCGGCAAAATTGGAAACTTTAAAGCGGGATTAAACGCGAATTTATATCCATCACAGGTCTACCGCGACGACAAGATATAAATGCATAATTAACTTATTTCAACAACATATAATTTCAAGGTTTTTCTGATGGTAAAACGCTGTTTAAACACACAACTGTTAAATACGTGCCATTTGAAACAACTCAGCTCAAATTGGCTCAGAGCAAAATAACCTCTGTTTTTCAGTTATTTTTGCCAGTTGAAAACAGAGCGACTGCAAAGCATGCTTAGTCCTAAAGATACAAAAAAAGGAACTTTTATTTCATACAAGCGCCACATCTAAGGATATTTTTGAGACGGCAATCAAACTTCTCTCCTCCTTGAATACGAGACCTAGACGCATAGGCATCGAAGTCAACAACTGGTAAAAAACAAGAGCAATGTAAACACAACATGTTTTGAATTGCTCACCTGATGTCGATGATGCACTGAGTGAGACACTGCTGAAATTGAGAAATGGCACTATATTTTTTCAGCAAAGCAATTGAATCATCATAATTTTTACAGTATGCTTCATAAACAATTTCCATTTCGGATTTATGCTCATTAAAAACTTTTGCAACATGAGCGTCCTGAAAACACGGGTAACATTATTACAAACCTTTCTATGAAAGCGCATGAATTTAGAGGAAGCAGGCATTAAAACAAAAAGATCACTGCAATGAAGAAAAGATGAGCCACTCAAAGGTACAGTGGAGAACTAGAAAAATTACTAGGAGAGGGGGGCAGTTGGGGACTGAAACTCTCGTTAACCCGGTCACTTGGCCTCATTGAGAGGCGAATACCTTGCTTTTAAGAACACACCACTACTACAGCTCTTTAGTCCCTTTTTTGATAAAACCCTGCTTGCCTACCTGGTGAGTACAGTTAGTGGAACAATAAGTTAGTAATGGAACAATAAGTTAGTAATACAACAGCAGGCATGAACTGGAAAAGCTTTATAAACAAGCTTTGACCCTATTTCTTACTCTATCGGGTTAAAATAGTGATGCTGCCTACCCAGCATCTCGGAAGATATGCCTAATCGGCATCACCCGTTAGTAACAATTCGTCTTGTTGGTAGTGCAGTCGCTAAGTTGCAGTTCGTTTTCACGAGTAGTTTGAAATGGAAAGTCGCTTTTTCCTAGCCTGATCTTCATTGGTTTGTAGTTCGGATAAGGATAACCATTTTAGGCCAAGTTTCTGACCCGAAAAAAAAAAGTAACCATTATCATTGCTACCGTTTAAAACAGTGACACTGCTTTCAAACTTACTGAACACAACCGCTTTTGAACATCCGTGAATGGTGATCTGCCTTGTATATGGCAGGGCTACCAGTCTGCAACTTATATTCACGATTGGTTCAAGATGAATTGCCACTTTTCCCAAAGCCGATTGGAGCTGGGTTTTCGCCATATTTTTTTGCATATCCTTTTCACACAGTTTTGTCCCAAAGCAAAACAAAGGAAAAGAGCGGCAAACAGCAATCACAACCCCATTATTCATTTTTGTCTTATGTGAAAATCGTCCCTCAGCCAAGTCCTTCGTCATATATTTTCCTCCCATGAAATCTTTTACAGATACACATAGAACAGCTTGCGTACACAGGGCAACGCGAAAATATGGAATTACAGAAATATCGAAAAGCACCAATTAAATTACAGAAATCGCAGAAATACGAAAATTTATAAAAATGCTAAGTTTAATTGAATTCAATTACCTAGTTTTGCCCAATCAGATGGTTATACTTTTAGTTTTTGTCGACTTCTGTAAATTTGCCTACTTTTTTGGTTGGTAGTATTTCCGTAAGTCCGTAAATACCCTTTATTGAATGGATTTCCTGATTTTATAATTTAGTGTTTAACATGAACTTCCGTATTTTTGCGATTTCCATAATTTAGTTGGTTTTCCATATTTCCATATATCTGGATTTCTATCTTAGTGTTATTCCGTCCACATTCGCTTCAAAGATGTCAGCAGTGCAACTTAGCACTGCAGGAAATAGCCGTAGATATCCAAGAACAGAACATTTGACAGCTTCATTTATTGAATTGGCAAATTCTCGGTAGCAAGAATCGTGCTGAGCTATTCGTCAATCAAAATACAGCAAAACGCCGATTATCCAAACTAATTGTACCGGTGTGGTTCGGATAATCGATTTTTTTTTTGGATAATTGATAATTTTTTTGGATAACCGATATTGCGACGCACTGTCAGAAAAGAACCGCTCACTCCATCTGCTAGTTGATATCTAGTCTCAACTTTCGTCTAAATCGTTACTACATTCCGTTTTCTTTTCGTGAAAGACATAATCACTGGATTAGTTTGAAACTTAAAAGCTTTTGCACTTTAACACAATCCGTTATATCAGCTCTTTTCGCTTTTGGCACGTCACGCCAGATAGCGATGGCACAAGGGAAAAATGTAGGTGCCTCTCTACGACGTTTGTCAACGAAGTGCTACAATAATCGGCCATCTACTGTACTATCAATTGTAGATCCCGTCCAAGCAAGAAGATACGACGTAAGATAACAAATACATTTTGAGGATGCAGTGGTGTGGTGATTACAGCTTACGCTTTGCAATCTATAGACCTTGGTTTAATGCTCTTGTTCATACTGAAGACTCTCAAAACGATATTCACAACGTTCCTGCTTAACGAAAAAAATAGTGGGAAGCAAAAGCCAGCATATGTAATTGTTCTGTATTTGAATGAAGTTACTTCGATCATTATAAGGTATATAGTTAAGGGAAGGAGTTGAGCAGAGTAATTGTAGCAGAGGCCTAGTCAAACTGCAGACTTGCAAACAAAACAACAGCTCGCATGCATGAGCCAAACGGCATGATCTACCTCAAACCAAGACTAGAGAATGAATCCATATTTACGGTAGCAAAAAATTTTAAGGCCAACAAAAAAGCTAATTACAAAACTTACAGCCACGGATGGACAATCAACTGCAGCCTGAAGAGCTGACAAAAACTTGGATGAAATTTGACGAACTTCTTTAATGTTCCCGAATATAGCCTCCACTTTGATATCTGCCAAGAACTTTAAAACCACAAATCAATTTCAAAAATGGGCTGGTCATATAATCACATTTAAGATTAAACTAAAAAGAAGTGGTGTAGTCAACACAGCTGTACCACTGTTAGTCTGAAGTGAATCAATCGATTTACGATAGTAGACTTAACCAAATATAAAAACAGCTTTTCAATAAAAAATTACCATAATTAATTCTTCACTCAACCAGATACAATCAAAAAATATCACCCAATAGTAATCAATACTAAAAATTGAAATCACTTACTTCCACCTTCGCTAATGGGTCCATTATTTTTTCAATTATTAAATCCAGCTGTTTTACATATTCTTTTTCTGTATGGACTACTTCCTCAATCACATGTTTTCTTTTGTTTTCTTTTTTCCTTTTGGACGCTAAACGCTGTTCTTCTGATTTGCTAAAATATATAACACATTTCATGTAAGGCTGCTCTGTCGTCTTCACAAATGATGAAAACTTATTCAAGCTATCAAACACGAGAGCAATTGAGTCTGGAAAATACCAAGGTATATGGTCTTGAAGATAGCTGTTTTTGTCCATATGCCTCCGTGCACTCTACACAAGCCATGATACAAACTCGATTGCTATTGCTGCAAGCAAACCACTTCATTGCTTTGATGCAGAAATGAAAGCGTAGCTACTTGGAATTGCATTAGTTTAATACACTTCAAAAGCATGAAAGAGTCGACATTCGCGCATAGGGCAATTAAACTGACACGATCAGCATATGTGAACAATAATAAAAAAAAATTTTGCGCGGCTTTTATTGCACTGACGGCAACGCACACTTTTTATTGAATACACAATGGCATTGGGTTGTTGGTAAAAGTGCTTTACATTAACTTCCTCAGCTTGGATGACTTTAATAAACACAAAATTTATTGTGGGTAATTTCAAGCAGTTCAAGCAAAACGTTGAAATATAAAGCCTTCGCAGCAGATCTGGACTGTTGTGCTTAAATCACTGCTGCTGCAATGAAAGTCTGGGAGATAAAACCGCAATAAGCAACCATGCATTACTTTTTATATAGCAGTTTTTTTTAAATCCTCACCGCAATTGTTCAGCAACATCATTAGCCACGACGTAAAGATCATCAAAGCTTTCATAAATGGATTCCTCATTGACTAATACGAACAAAAAATAATTACAACCACTATTTGATTTGATAACAACTCAGAGTACTGCTTGGCAGCAGAACGTCAGGTTCAAAGCCTAGTTGCGTGGATTATGAAAAAGCTCTTTTGGACAGATATTTTTTTACTGCAAATCGACAACATATCTGGACTTTATGCCAAAGCACACATTTTCAAATAAAAGATAAATTTAAAACTTTCCTAGTGCACTTGAAAACAAAAACACCAAAAGTTGTCTTTCAGCAAAGTTGACCTTTTGGAAAAAATTAGCTAATTTACAAACAAAAAATTGTTTCTTTAAAACTTTCATATCATGCTCAGTTGCTCACCATGCAGGTTAAGCACGTTAAATGTGCATGCAATGCAAAAAGAACACTGGTAGTAGTGCATTGCTGTTGAACTAATACATACAGCAAAACCTCAATTTGAAAACATCTAGATTAAGGCTACAAGTTTATCACAATCCAGAATCACGTCAACAAAGTGGCACAATGAAATAAGCACCCAACTTGCCACTGAGACAACTAATTGAGTGCTCAAGAGTAATACAATGCATGTGCCATGGTAAAAAAAAAACTAGCATTGCCATTAAAACTCACATTTTAGATTTAATCTGTGGCTTTCAATGATTCCAACATTTTTAGTTTCCCAAAATCTTGGTTTTTCTAGTGGTTAATCAGTTGAGTAAGTTCTCAACTCTTCATTGTACATGACGACTTTAATGTAGAAAAGTATTTAGGAAATATCAGTATGCCTATGTCAACAAATCAGTATGCCTATGTCAACAAAAACAATCAAGCAAGTTACTTACCATCAGCTCCTCCACACTCCACATACTGTCCTTCTTCAACATGAGCTGAATTATCTTTCTCTGGGTCAATATATGGTGCAACATCGTCATACTCATGACTCGTCTCACCTAAGTGATATGCATGGAAAAATAAGCGTCCTTCGTTTTTAAGTTTTCTGACGTTTCTAAGAACTTAAAATTTCCACTTTGTTAAAGTAGGCCCAACAGCCTTATAAGTGAAACATTTAGCTTGAGTTTACAGCAAGACTTTTGATCACCTTTCAAGTTTTTTGGTCTCTGTGAACTCTTTAGATGATTACTGACTAATCAATTAATTTGGTACTACCCCAAACTACTATTTGAAGAATGCACGTATGCAAGGCTGTAATACTATTAGAAGCATGTTAGTGTTCAGCACAAAAAGTTCATGATAAAGCAGAAAACGTTAATCATAAAGCATGCAACACAAGCAACAGAATAGATACAGCCCATACATAAAGAATTATGATAAACTAAGCATGGCTGCTACATCTAATCCAAAACTAGAATGATAAGCAATCAACAATTACAGGGAGCAAAACAAATATAACACAACTGCACTAATGAGGTAATATTGGTCAAAAGGCCAAAGCTGGCAACACTAAAATTTGGAAACAGGAGAAAAGTACAAACCAAGTTACACTAAAACAAAAATTTAAGAAAATGTGTTGCTTAACTCAATTCAATTGTTCGATATTACTCAACTGCATAATTATATTATTAGTTTTCATTGACTTCCATAAATATTTTGTACTTCTGTAATTTTTGTACTTCTTCAATTACTTGTTGTTCTGTGTTTTTGTTTACTCAGTAGTCCCTATTTTAGAAAGCAGTTTTGTAATTCCTTGTTCTATTATGAGTTTCCAAGCAGTAATTTCATATTTTAATACAAATTTCTTTATATTTAGATTTTAAAATTTTAGCATTGCCTGCCAGAGCCTGCATGACCAAGCAGCTTACTATTATTACCTGCTGTCCCATACTCTCCTACTTCAACATGACCAAAATTAGCATCATTCACCATTACTAAACCTGGTAAGCTATTACCATCAACAGGATTCTGCATTCCTGAATTACCAACTGTTTCTTCGGGTTGGCCATTTCTTTTTCTGCTCTCAACATTTAAATCCATATATATTTCATCTTCCACATCTGAATTTGATACATCAATTCCAGCACAATTAACTGTAGTCATTTTTAAATCCAGCAATTCAGGCCTACTTCGATCTACAAAGTTTGCCATTATAAACATTAATTATTTTTTACAAAGTAAAATAAAGGCAGTGGCTATTTCGCCGTCGACGGCAATTTGCCCTTGGAATTTATTTTGCCGTGATCATTCACGCGTGTTTATATAGCCAAATTTGCTATTATCGCACCAGTGACTCTGTGGTGTAGTGGATAGAGTGCTGGTCTTGAGATACCAAGGTATTGGGTTCGAATCTCAGCTGGCCAGGGCTTGAAAAGAAAGGCAGTGCACACTGAAGGGGTAGGCCCGGTATGTAAATGTACGGGGCAGTGTACACTGTAAGGGAGTGTGCAGGGTGGGGGATAGAGACCTGGGGGTGCAAAATTTTTTTTTTTGGTTTTTAAAATTGACCAATCAGAGACGACCAAAAGTCACATGTTTAGTACGTCATTAAGATTGACCAATCACAAACAACTCACGGCAAAATAGTCTCTGAGGGTAAATTGCCGTCGACGGCAAAATAGCCACTGCCTAAAATAAACAGTAAAGACTTTGTGCATAACTGCAAAATACACTTATCCTATTCCCACTGGTGCATTTAGAAACAAACTTTTTTTGGGGATAGTCATAGCATTTATTTTGCTCAATCACACAATTAAGCGATCTTACAAAGTAAGCAAGCTCAGCTTCCTTTGTGGGCCAGAGCATCAAGTGAGATTAACTTTTTGAAAGCAAGAGTTTTACTGACTGCAGGGGCAATGTAGAATAGCAAGTAATAAAAATTCTTATCAATGTAGGGAAAAAGCACCAACTGAATGACATAAATTGCAAAAATACAAAAAATTTTAAAGACTCCTAGTTTGACTCAATTCACTGCTAACGAATAACTGAACCACATAAAGTTGAATCAAAACAACACATCCAACAAATTGCCTACAGCTTTGGGTAATCCCCTAATATAAAACTATAGGTTTTAAAGGAGTCTCATTTCCGCCGTTTCATAGGATTCGACACTTGTGATTACCGCCTGGATGCAAAAAATAGCTTGACAGGATCATAGCTGAATCTGGTTGCTATTTTCATTATATTTTTTTATGGAAATGATTGAGGTCATCAAAATCTCCATGAGTCTTTGCCTCAACTAGCAAATTAGTTAAAAAAATCAAAATTGTTCCAACAACATTAAAGTTTGATAGAAACTTTTGACAAACTACAGCTTTGTTTTATAAATCAAACTCAAGCACTTAATCAATTAGAATCCAGTATCAAGCGAGCTCAATCATAGTATGCGACCTTATAAAAAAGTGAGCTCAATCTTCTTTGAAAGGGAAGGGCAAAGCATTAAATAAGACAAACTTTTGAAAGCAAGAATTTTGCTGGTTTTGTTTTTTAAACAATTAGGAGCTTTCTTTTGGAGATCAACTATTTGAAAGTAATAATTCCAACAACTTTAATCTCCAACTCAATACAAATATCTTTTGTCTTGTAGATCAACTTTTTGAAAGCAGACACGGTGTCTCCATACCAGTGTTGCCAGTTCCGCGGTTTTCCCGCGGAATTGGGCTAGTCTTGATGAGGCGTTGCGGGAAAAACTTAGCAGTTGCTGGTTGCGGCTTTTTGGGCTATTTTATGCCATCCCGTTTTGCTATTTTGGGCTAGTTTTAGGAGTAACAAAAAGAGTGAAAGTTCAAGACAACTGCATGTGATATGGAGGTTGTTACCGTCGCCAGCATAATTTTGTAAAAAAAATGGCTCAAAAATAGGCTCGACAGGCACTCTTTTGCATTATTTTCCAAAAACTAGGATGATTTGACACGCCCGGTAGGTGATGACCTTTTTTTTTCTTTTATAGTTCACCGTCTCACCGTAGGAAAAATTACCAAAACGATTACGGTGTAGCAACCTCAGCAACTTCAACTGCAAAACCACAAGCAGAAAGTCAACAACAACACTTGGCTTTGTATACGGAACGCCATCTGCGATCTGCAGCTATCATGATAGAAGTATCCAGTCACCACATGGAGTGCACTTATTTCAACTTGAATTACAGTCAGATGCTTGCCGTTGCGCTACAATGGTGGCAACAGCAACGTTCGCCTATTTCTTGGAAGTCATGCTGAAGCACAGACTGACTTGCCTATGGCCATCGATGGGAGACCAAATACTATGCTGATGCCGGACCTGGGCTGTTCTCCCAACAGCTCTGTATGGACTAACTTTGCAAATTTTTGGAAAAAGCAGCCATTAGTAATGTTGAGGATGAGAATATCTAATCAGAGAGCTGAGTCTGCTTTAGGGACGTCTAGAGAGGGGACAAGGGAGTACAGGGTTTTCAGCCCTGGGCTCTTTCAAGCAACCTGCGCTGTTGTCAAACGCAAAAAATATGAAAATAATTGACACGAATTGGTTTTGCTTGTCATGTGCGGGCCTTGTTTTACGTAGGCGGTCTTAAACTTGTGGGCGCGACTGTAATTGGTAAAGACCGGCAACTCCAAACAGGGTCGTTGAGAGAACAGTTCGGGCCACTGTAACAATAACAATCTCAGGGATATTCATATTATTATCCCGTGTCGACGCAGTTTTTCTGTTTTGGTCATTATTTCTGGTATTTCCCCGTATACAAACCTTCGCCTGTGTATTTTATTTTCAAAGTAATTTTATTGGTAGTTATTTCCTGTACTCCCCCCGTAAACAAGCCTTTTTAATCGATTTTATATGCGTTTTTATTGGTTGTTCTTTGGGTAGCAGTTTCCGGTATTCCCCCGTTTTTAAACCTTTTCTTGTTAATTTTTAGTTTCTAGATTTTTTTTGATTGGCTAAAATATTTGGGAACGTTGTTTCGGTTACGTTCGAATGGGAAGTATATATACGGGTGGGTCATTTTGAAAACTCAAAGAGACGAAAGCAAACAGACGACAGAACAGAGAAGAAAGAAAAGAAGGAAGAAGGGTGAAGAATTAGAAGGCAAGGGCCAAGTACTACTAGGAGGAAGGGGGACTATCGGCTGCTACAGTGTGGTGTCGGTGATTGTCGGAGTGCAACCGCTTATGCATTAATATAAGTTGTGGTGTTAAAGAGTGGGCTGCAACGTAGCTTCATAAGCGTAAGTCCTTAGGCCGAAGGATAGGGCATAGAAGGTAGTCGTTGCACTCTACCAAGCTAATCTTCTAGTCGTCGAATCGTCATCTGCCGGTCACTAGGGTACAGGGCGGGTGACTTAATCGTATTCGGCGACAGCCACACAGTGTTGCTAAGTGGGGAAATTCAATTGAAATCAGCAAATGCTTCAGCCTGATCTCCAAAAAAAAGGTCATCGTTTGCTATTCACTGCGTCTATAGTTGTTTTGCCTCGCACTTTAGATAATGTCGGCCACGATCCTTCTCTGGAGAAATTTTCAGACTCTGTTGAAAAAAATCACCAGCGACAACCCTAAAAATATCCGGCTCGGTACCGAAGGTGCTTCCTGGACTCCCTTGTTAACGCTCCTGACTCCAGGTTATCAGATTCTTGTCATAGGGGGCCCAGAATCAATGTTGGTACCGGGCCCGTACTGTTCTCTCAACGGCCCTGGTCTGCTTCAGCCAATTGCAAAGGAAATGACTTCAACATTTAGATGATATGTAGCGCGAGGGACCTCTCCTACCCATAAATTTGAAATTATGTTGCCATGCACTTCATAAAATAAACTAATAATTTTTTGAAATCGTTGGTTGTTTCAATTGCAAACAAGTTCAGTTCTTTCATGCTAAACAAGGCAAGTCGGATGTAGCCGAAATTCCACAAAATTTTGGAAAATAATGAGGGCTGTGCGCAACCCCTTTAATGTTTTTTAAGGCTTAATCGATTTTCTTTAAAAAACGGTACTTTTGGTTTTGAAAAGAGCATTGGTTATGCCAAGCAACATATTAACTTTTTATTACTGTTCTCACAAATATCAATTCGATGAAGGTGGTGAAGCAGTAATCTCAACGTGCAACTTGACGTAACTTGCTTTAGTGCATTGTCGCGTTAATTACCTCCGCTCAAGTTTTCTGATTATTTGTTTGCAGTTTAGTTATTGCAAAACAAACTGTCTGTGATTTGTCAATCTGTATTAGATTAGTTGGTGTGGTTAATTTGTTTAGTTATAGTTTGTTAGTACTTCATTTTTGTTTAGACCATGTGTAATTTCATGATCGTTTAAGCTTATAACAAAGTAATGCTTAAATTAGTTCAATAAAACAATCTTACATGATGGCAAACTTTGAAGGATTTGTTGAAGTCGATGCTTTTGGATGTTGATCCAAGTTCTCGGACCGCACCGAAACAATTCAAACACTGGTTGAAAGCTTTTAGTGATTTTGTAGCCGGATGTGCTCGTCAAGCAGCAGGATAAGATGGGCAACTTCAAGTTGACAAGGCTTGCATTTTATTTGCTTGCGTCAGTGCTGACGTGTATGAGTTTGTGTTTGGTTGCAAAACCTACGAAGCTGCTATACAAGTTGAAGTTGGTCTACATTAAAGCGCCAAATGTGATTCTTGCCCGACACTTACAGTCATGAACAAAAGTTTAAGACCACTTGAAATTATTACGAGTTTCTAAGCACAAGGTAGTACAACACTTTATTTACATTCGGCAAATTGTTTTATTTCGCACCTAATCAATCATAAACACATGGAAGACAGTACGATACAGTCTAAACAATCGTATACAAAAAAATGTCCCGATTTTCAATATTTTGTGTGGCCTACTCTGTTTTTGATCACAGCTTTGATTCTTCTTGGCATACTCTCGATCAAACTTTGGCAGTACTCCTTGGATTATTTCTTTTACCCAGACTTCCTTCATCGCTTTTGCCAACTTTGCGCCACTTAATGGTTGCTTTGCCGACACTTTATTTTTCATGTTGGTCCACAAATTCTCGATGGGATTTAAATCCGGACTGTTTCCTGGCCATTCGAGAAGGTCGATGTTGTTGCTATCCAGAAAATTTTTTGCAACTTTGGAACGGTGGCAAGAGGCGCCATCCTGCATAAATATTTGACAATTGTGAACTTGTAGGTGAAGTTTTAGCTTCTCTGAGAGCATTTGCACGTATTTTGGCCCATTCATAGTAGTTCCTGGAGGAAGGAAACTGAGAGCAGCGACACCATTTTTGGACATAGCCCCCCAAACCATCTGACTAGGAGGGTGTTTCACTGTTGGTATGGCGTATCTCTCATCACAACGTTTTCCAGTTGGTCTACGGACGTGCCTCTCTGAACCACAAACTGTTGGAAGGTTGATTCGTCGGAAAAAAGCACTTTTCCCCATTGCTCGGCGGTCCAATATTGATGACTATTAGCAAACTGTAGACGTTTGGCTTTCATAGCCGCAGTAAGCCTTGGTTTTTTGGTCTGTTTGTCTGACTTCAGGTTAAATTCTTTGGATAAACGCCTGGAAACGGTCATATGACTAATTCGACGACCTCTGCGCAACAATTCGGCCTTAATTTTCTTCATTGAACTCGTGGGTGACCTCACAACTATCCTCCTTATCACGTTGTCTTCTCGCGCAGTGGTGACCCGCAGTCTTCCAGTTCTTTTCTTATCGGTATAGGAGCCATCCTGTTGATACTTCCCAATCGCTTGATGCACTGCTGTCTTGCTGCACCCCATTTAAGCAGATATTTGCCTTTCAGATAGATTTTGGCAGTGTAAGGCAACTATCTCAGCCCTCTGAACCTCGCTTAGAGACTTTTTCTTGCCCATTTTAGGCACCAAAAAAAATCAGTAAATAGCAAAAAAATCAACCAGGAAATGTGGACAGAAGTAAGAATTGGCGCGAAATGAAACACAACGAAGAAATGAAACTTATGATGTAACAATAAAATATGGCTAATGCAATCACATGCTAAATGTTGAAAATCGTCACTTGCAAAGTGATCTTGAACTTTTGTTCATGACTGTAATTACCACCCGGAAGCAAAAGCAAGGAGAAAATATGCGAGATTTTTTTCAACAGCTTGATGTGCTGAAATTAATCTCCAAGCACTTACGGCCAGAGAATGCAGGAGAGAGCTTGTCCGCGACGCGTTCATTAGTGGGATCTCGTCGCATGTTATTCGACAAAGATTGTTGGAGAATAGTGAGCTGACAATCAATAGAGCTTTTGAAATTGCCAGCTCATTGGAAACCGCTCAACAGCATTCTGAAGCATATCTTCAACATCCCGACGTCACGACTGTTGTCAATGTTAAAGATCCTGTCTAAGACAATCAAATTTCCGTAGTTGCAAAAATGACATCGTAAAACAAACTATTCAACTTTTGTGGCAAACCGTATCACGTCAAGAGCGAATGCCCAGCTAGAAATTTGTATTGCTTCGCTTGTGGAAAATTCGTTTATTTTTCCAGTGTATTCTGTTCTAAAACTAATGAACACGGCCGTTCTAGAACAACTACTAAAACTACTCAACGCGGAAACACATTCAATGTTTTTAAAACACGGTCAGCCCAACTGCTTCTAACCCCAATTTATGTTCTATGTTAGCAGCATGTCATGAAAGCCTGTTACCAGCTTTGCTTCCAATCTCAATTAATGAAACTCGTTTAACGGCTTTTTTGGGCTCCGGAAATTCAGAAAGTTACATTAATTCCTTCATCTGAAAAAGTTGAACTTGATGTTTATTCTTCATCCCATCAAGTACAAATGGCATCAACAGCAATGAAAAATAAGTCTACTGGATTTTGCTTAGCCGACATTGATACCACAAAAGCAAGTACGATGCAATTAGATTAAATTTGTTTGATGATGTGTGTAATGACGTGATTATGGGGCTATATTTTCGATGCCAACTTCAGCGTTTAGTTTTTCAACTTGAAGGAGAATGTTCTGATTTAATTGTCGCCAACAATAAGGTTTTCTCTGTAGCTGCTGCTCTTACAGAGAAAAGGTCACTTTTTTCAAATTTGTCAAGGGGGTATCGACCAATCACCACAAAATCTCGAAGGTACAATTAGAAGGATTAAAAGTTTATTCAGAATCAAGTGAGCCAGCTACTCAAAGAGGATATAATTTAATTTAGCTCCTTCCCATGGCGAGCCCAAGTAGTCATTGTTACAGACGAATGTAATCGACAAAAGAAACGCATGTGTTCGGATTATATCCACACCATTGATATATATTTTGAGTTGAACGCCTACCCCATCCAACGCATTGACGACATGAACTAGAACAGTATAATATTTTCTCGACTTTTGATTTAAAATGAACTAGCACAATATAATATTTTCTCGACTTTTGATTTGCGCAGTGCTTATCACCAAATCAAAATTGTTAATTCCGAACAAAAAATTGCTGGCTTCAAAGCAAATGGCAAATTCTACGAATTTACTCGAATTCTTTTTGGTGTCAAAACGGCATTGCTGCCTTTCAATGAAAAATAACTAAGTTTGTTGAAGAAAAACGGTTGGGGGACACGTTTCCATACTTAGATAACGTCACAGTCGTCGAACATACCAAAAGAAGAACACAACAAAACTGTAAAAGCATTTCTAAATGTACTAAAACGTCGTAACTTTACTTTGAACGAGAGTAAAACTGTCACATCCAAGAATAGCATATCTATACTTGGCTATGTCGTCGGCAATGGCCAAATAAAACTAGAATCGGAACATCTATGTTCGCTTTTAGATTTTCCACCTCCTAGCAATTTTAAGATCTTAATTTTTAACACTTTAGAGTCTAAAGTCATTCCAGCTATTGAAAGAAGAATTGAAACGTGGTTTTGCGTTCGATTGACGAGTCGATGCCATGTGGATTTCCCCTAGCCTAATTTCAATTTGATTAACGGTGTAGCGGATTGGTTGGTCTTTGATTGCTTGTGGTCAGAGATTACTATTGCCAGAGAAGCATTCACGCTACATGTATATAAAAGTTCTCTCACCTCCCCGTCCAGTTGCGGTCGAATTTATTCCTTCACAGCGAAGTGACTTGAGAACCATCGAAAGAGAAGTATCGCTATCCAAAAATAACTTAATGTCTTATCTAAAACAGTTTTAATTCACGAACACCTTATTCTACTACTTCTTGCTTTTCTGCCGTCACATGTTGGCTGCAATATCGCGTGATCCAGTCTACTGTGACGTCGTAATACTTACAATGACACGATATGTAGCATGGTCTTTGACCTAATGCTACAACAGCATGAACCTGAATTGTCGTTCATGCCGTACCTCCATCCGGAGGAAGAGGAGGGGTAACCACAAACAAACAAACAAACAATGCCATGTGAATCGCGGTGCTTCGAATTCAGCCATCTCAGCAACATTAAACCAAGGAGGACGCCCTGTGGTATTTTTCTCAAGCACATTCCAAGGCAGCGAGTTACACTCTCCCGCTGTAGAAAAAAGAAGCTACCGCCATCATCGAGTCAATTCGTAAATGGGCGTATCTATTAAATAGGCAAACTTTTACAGTCATCACTGATCAACGATCGGTTGCATTTATGCTTGATAGTCGGCGTTGGACCAAGATCAAAAACAGCCAAGTATAACCGTGGAAAATCGAATTGGCGTCATTTTCCGATACTATTTAATACCGCCTGGCAAGCAAAATACATGGCCGGGCACCTTTTCAAAAGCGTTTTGTTTATCAGTTGCGTAGCAGTCATCATTAGAAGAACTGCACAACAATCTCTGCCATCCAGGTATTTCCAGACTGTTGGATCTTGTGAGAGCAAAAAATTTGCCGTTTTTGACCACTGATATTAAGAGAGTGGTAAATTCTTGTCCCATCTGTGCTGCGATAAAGCCTCGGTTTTATCGTGGCGTAGATAACACTCTGATCAAAGCCACTTGTCCTATGGAAAGACTCAGCATAGATTTCAAAGGCCCTTTGTCCTTCATCAAACAACAAATACTTGTTCGTTGTATTTGTTGAATATTTACGTTTACCATTCGTATCTCTTTGCAAGAAAATGACTTCTTCCGTGATAAATAACTGTTTTCATAAATTATTACTTCGTGTTTTGTGCATTCGGATTATGACCCGACGTTTGTTTCAAGAACACTTAGGCGTTATGTTCTCGATAGGAGCATTGCTAGCAGCAAAACTAGCATTTACTACCCTTCAGACAATGGTCAAGTAGAAAAATGTGTTGGTACCTTCTGGAAGGCTGTAAAATTGTGTTCAAAAGCTTTAAATTTCCAATGTCCTGTTGGAAATTTTAGATAATGCCTTAAATGCAATTCATTCCCTTTTATGTGTTGTCACCAATGTGATGCCTCACGAACGATTCCTCAACTATCAACGCCGTTCGTGCTCGGGCGATTCACTCCCATCATAATCAATCAATTCTTGTAAGCTTATGTAAAGCGATTTGTAAGACTGAGTAAAAATGATTCTCTTGTTGATAAAGTTGAATTAATTTACATCAATCCTACTTATGCTAATGTACGATACTGTATTGGCCGCGAAGCAACTGTATCTATTTGTGATATTGCGCCTAATCAGTGACGGATTAAGCTTTTTATGGGCCTGGGGATTTATAATAATCAGAGGCTTATTTTTCATTCTATTTGTTGTACTAAAAACTGACCACAATTGAAACGAAAAACAAATAAACAAAGTAGCCTATTTACTTAGTATGCACACATTCAAATGACACATTTTCTGGATTTAGACAATGCAAAGCTCTTAATAATGTCATCGGTGTCAATTTTTTCCAAAAGTTCTTTTTCAATGCAGAGTAGAGTTAAGGAATTTAACCTTTTCTGGCCCATGGACGAACGCAGTTGATTCGTTACTCTTTTTAGAACTGAAAATGAGCGCTCCCTCGAGCAATTAGAAATCATCCGACAAAGCTACAGCCTGAAAACAACAGATACGTTGGGAAATGCATGCATGAATTCATTTTCATTTATGAACCTAAACATCTGAATTTTTTGCATTCGCTGTTAAAATGGTGTTGTTTTATCAGTGTAGAGAAATGGATCATCTCCTCCAGCAATGACTCCTCCAGATCATCTGGATAATATTGAAGTAACGTTTTCGCACTTGCTTCAATTTTGCAATTAGACATGGTGTTCAATTTCATTAGAAACGAAAATTTTCTTTGAAGACAGTCGTAAGCTTCTATTCGGGTTTTCACAGACGAAAGAATTCGGTCAATGATCGGCAAATATCAGTCTACTTCGAATCTGCTCGATAGATCAAGTGATGTGTCTTCAGATTCACCTTCACTATCCAACCTTAGTTTTCTTTCTTGAAATTTCTTCAGTGTAGTGATGACAGCCACTCAATACTTGACCTCTTCCTTCGAATTTTTGAAATTGGGTTCTTAAAAGTTGAATAAAGTTAGGTAGACCTTGAAGCAAATTTGTTGCCTATTCAAAGTCATTTTGCTGTCCTGCAGAGCCTGACTGGTCTTGTGAAACTGTTTAATTATGCACGACCATACCTCGAGTAAAATACCAGTTTCAACCATTTCCATTGATGAAACAAAACCCCTGGCTGTTTCTTTAGCTTGATGTTTTTTATCATTGTCATCACACATTGCCTTAAAGACTTGAAGAACCGCTTGATAACCTTTTCTTAGTTCATGTAGAGCATGATATTGCGCCTCCCAACGTGTATCAGACAAAGGCTTAATTATTGGACATTGAAGTGGTTTCAGTCCATCAGTAAGGAGATTCCACCTGTGTGTTGAAGCTGAAAAGAACACGTAGAGTCCTTGAACAAACATGAAAAAACGGACCACGGATGGGCAAACTCAGCAGCACATTTTCCCACAAGATTCAAGGAATGTGTTAGACAAGGAATATATCCCCTTGCTGGTTGTGTTCATTTATTATAGCTTGCATATCTATATATTTTCCGCTCATGTTAGAAGCGTTGTCATAAAATTGCAATCTGAGATCTTTCAAACTAATCCCATTGTGCAGACAGTGACACTGACTGCATTTTGCTAAGTGCATCGCTAGCCTCTTGCATTATTAATCACATTGTCTTCTTCTTTTTCTTTCGGCTTATTCCCGGTTAGGGGGCGCCACAGTAGATATCTGCATTTTTATGACATGGCATTTGTTTTACGGTCTGATGCCCTTCCTGCCACCAACCCTCTCTTCAGAGGGAAAGATGTCATTTTCTTCTATAAACTCGAAAAGTAAATCAGCCAATTGGTGACCGGTGTTTCCACGAGTGGGTATAAACTTGAAAACTCGTTCCATTGGACCAACAGGTAAAACATACCAAAAAATTATTGTTAACTGGTCAACATTTGTCATGTCGGGTGTTGAGTCCACGGACACTGAATAATACTTTGCTTGTTTTATTTTAGAAATAATAATATTTAACTTTTTGGTGCAATTACGTCAATGAATTCCTCGCATACAGTTGATGAGAAATACGAAACATGTCCCTTGCCTTTGTTCACTCTCTTTTGAATATGCTCAGCTAGGAAAGCATCGTATTCTGCCAACAATTCCAAAATTCCAAGGAAGTCACCGTTTTGTGGAGAACCAACCAACTCACTACTTCCGCGGACGGCCAGCCCTCTCGATGATAGGAATTTTATCACACTTAAAACTCGAGCCAATAATTTGCGCCAATATTTTCTTTCAGATTCTTTTTGCTTTTCCAAATCTTTGCAAATGCTTACTTTTTTTGCTCTTCGAGAGATATATGTTAAAAGATAATTTAAGGGTTTGTTAGAGGATTCGTGGCTGGCCAGGTCGCGTGGTGCATGCTTCCAGTGGCCATAACCAACTGATGCCAGCATGATTTTTTCAGAATCAAACGCAAAAAGTTTGCAAACAAAGCAGTAAAGTTTTTTTGATGAAAACGAATAGCACAACCATTCGCGTTTTACTTTTTCGCCGTTCAAATGTTCTCGCCAAAATAGCGATTGAGAACAACGTAGTTCGAATTTTCGCCAGTAAAGCATGTCTCTAAAGTAGAAAAATCTGCATCAAGATGCTGAAACTATAAGCTTCCTACTTGGAAGCAGTAATTTCTCAGATGTTCCGAAATTACTCTCCAGCATCCAACATCCATGTCGTGTCGAATAGTTTCTATTACCCTATGCGCTTCATCCTCAGCAACATTAGATGACTTGGTTTGTAAATTTGATTCCGATGAAACAACTTTTATATTTACCTCTGGCTCTGCAAAACAGTCACTCGAAGATTAACACAGAGCAGTTGCATTACTGGACGTCGTTTCTACAATGTTGCTTTTGGGTTCGCTTATATGAAAAAAATCAGTCACTTTTTCATTTTGCAACAACTTTTTTCACTTTATCTTCTGCCTCTCTTCTAGATTTCTCCTTTTCCCAACCGCTTTCATACTTCTTCATTTTTATTTTTAAATTGGCTGAAGTTTTAAGATTAGAAACGTTTAGATTAGTTAATATTGGTAAAAGTGTAGTTGGCTATCCCCTTTAAAGTGGCTATTCCCTATCGATTTCAAAGCTGCCATTTCAGACCTTTCTAATTTCAATATATGAGAATTCTCTAATAAATTTTAGTTGTAAAATTTAGACCTTCGTTTACTCAAGAATGGTCTTCATTTATACACTTGCGATTTAGTTTTGAGTGAAATCCCAATTCAAGGGAATTTGCTCCTTGAATATACTTTCGAATATACTTTTTTAAAGCAGTAGCTTTCAAAAACTAATTATTAAAGGCGCCCTTGAAAAGTTATAAATACTCGCGGTGCACTATTTAAGCAAAAAATACCATGAAATTGTATCTGATTCATTTTCATTATTCAAAATGCAAAAATAAGAAAAAGAGCGAATTTTTTTGGTTAAGGAAGTGTACAGTCATGGTGGAAAATATTCTAAAAAAGCTCTGAATATTTTCCAAGAAAAGTTTGGAGAGGAACGACTTCCTGATCGACATTTTGTTGTTGCATTAATGAAGAAATTTGAGCAAACTGGAAGCGTGCAGGATTGACCTCGAAGTGGCCGTCCTTCAGTTATAAATAACGAAGCACAACAAAATGTCACAAATAAACTTGATAGGAGCTCCCATAAATCGTTGAGACGCCTTCACAGGAAGCTGGTATGTCGTTAACGTCAACCTACAGAGCAGCAAAAAAGCAGAAGTTCTTCCCTTGCAAAGTTGTGTCATTTATGAACTCAAGGCACAAGACACCGAAAAGCGAGTAATCTTCTGTCGCTGGTTTCAGTAATTCATTGACAAGAATGGAGAAATTATCTTGAATGATACATTCTTTACTGATGAGGCATGGTTTCATTTATCTGGCTATACGAACACACAGAATTCGAGAACATGGGCTACTGAAAATCCTCATGAAACATTTGAGAAGCTGCTTCATGACCAAAAGATTGTTGTCTGGTGTGCAGTATTTAGTAGTCGTATCATTGAGCCAATCTTCTTTGGCAGCACCGTTAACTCTGATCGTTATATTTAGGACATTCTTGTTCCGTTTTCTAAACAACTTACAGCATTAAAAAGCAAAAAACATGGTTACAACAAGATGGCGCCACTGCTCATATTGCACGAGCTACGATGACAGCAGTCCGCAAGGTATTCGGTGAACGCGTCATTTCACGAGATCTACGACCACCTCGCTCACCAGACGTGATGCCACCAAATTTTTACCTTTAGGGAAAATTGAAGGGATTGTTTATGCTGACAATCCTCGTTCAATCAATGATCTTAAACATAATATCTGACAAGTCATTGCCGATATCAGATGTGAGGAACTGCACCAAGTCTTCAGCAGCCTGCGTCGGAGAGTCGAGCTCTGTCTCCAAGAAGATGGCTTACATTTCCAGCAACTGTTATGATTAGTTAATGTAGCAAATATTCATAGAATATACCTATGTATGTGGTATATATTGCGCATTTTGGTTCTCTGTCATGTTATCTGTGATGAATGAATGTTATAGCATCTATATAGCTGTAACATGAGATATACTTTCGGTATGTTACTTTGGAAACACCCTGTATAAAGCAAGTATGCTTTCTTTTGCTGACATGCTGCCAGTTAAGGTACCTGTAGCTATACTATAAAGCAACGTAATAAAATCCCAAATTCAAAAATAAATCAAAATGAAACCACAGACCTAACAATTTGTAAAAGTGATTTTAGAAAGAATATTGTGTTTCAAAATGACTTGGCCTGATAAGCTCCTACTAAAACATGGTAAATGATTTTGGGGAAGGCATGGACGTTTTTGTCTCTATGCCAAAAAGAAGGCAAATAGCGCAACCAAAGAACTTAATACCACAAATATAACTACGAAAGGGGCCGCACCAAATCTCAACATAGGCTTATCAGTGCATAGTTTTCTTCTGAAATTGGCACCAGCAACCACCATTTGGCAGCCCCCATTGTTTTTGACTATGTTTCAATCCCTACCTCTTATAGTTTCTCAAGTATTCATGATAGTTTGTGGCATAATAATTTCATTGTGAACATTACCAGTCTTGAATAGGATAATAAGATGATCTCAATTCCGTGTGTAGGAATTGTGGAGGGGCATAAAATTCATTAACTTTTCGCTACTGTCCACACAATAGCCCAATGGGTGAAGCCGGCACAACCGTTTGAATCGAAACACTAAACCCCAACATAACTGATGGAGGGACCTGCCAGGCAAAGCCGCCGAAGCCGGATAGTAGTTTAATATAGTCATGGGAAGAACAAGCTTTTGTTTGGAGAGGAAAATTAATTCAGATTTCTTAAATTGTACAAATGATAGCGTAATTTAATCAGGTAATTTTGTTTGTTTTTCGTCTTCAAGATTTTTTATAATCAACTACTTGAATGCAATTGTATTACTCATTTTGGTCAACAAGCAACTACTTTGAGGGCTTTTGCGTTGAAATTTGTCATGACTGGTGGAAGACAACACAATAGGTAATCAGAAAAACATGGTCTTTAAAATATTTGAAGTAAATCAGGTCCCCATCCCTCTCGATCCGCTCATGATGATCGCCAGCTCATTGATTTTTTGATGGATGATACCCAGTCCGTTTTGCAATTATCCAAAACTCTGTTAAAAACTATTCTAATTAAGTTGTCAGTAACACTAAAAATTTGTCGTAGGAAAAGTTAGATATCGTACACTATCCAAAATGCCCAGCCTAAAATTGTCCAACGTACTTTCATGACCTCCATACCGGAATGACGGGTCTTAATTGAAATTTGAAAATGCTAAAAGTTCACAAAATCCCTGGTTAAAACCTAAACATGTCAAAAATTTTTGGTGGTTTGGGCTCCAGATCTCTCCTTGCCAACAGACAAAAAAGAATTTTTTATGTATTTCCTGCAAGTATAAAACCACTATTTTTTCCACTAACCAATTGAAACTGATAGAAGCAACATTAAAGCTATTTCAAAACAATAGAGAAAGAAAGCAACTGCTATGACCAGGGATGTGGAAGCGGAAGCGGAAGCGGTGGAAGCGGTACTTTTTCTGTGGAAGCGGAAGCGCGAAAAATCCACCGCTTCCGCTTCCACATAGGAGGGAAGAATGGAGAGAGAAAAGAAATTGGTTCTGCTATCCTTCGTAGAAGAACGAATAGAGGGAGCATAAACATTAAGGAATGAGAGCGAGGAGGAGTCGTTTAGAGAGATGTTGACCTCTACATAATCAGAGTAGGGGCCAAGCAAAGAAAGAGAGGAGGTAGAAAGCTCAGAGAAGAATAAGCACTGCTTGACGAAAATGATGACGCCGCCTCTAGCGTCTGCGACATCAGTAGAAAAAATACCCGATCGGGAGTGGATGCCATGGGATTGCAGAGCAGAGAATCCAGGGATCCGGAAGGAGGAAGATAAATTGAGGTTAGATTCCTGGATATAAATAAGATCAACGGGATGAGACGAAATAAAGTGTATTAGTTTAGTGCGCCTGGCTCGGGGACCCCCAGCATTCCATTGAAGAACCCTGAGGGAGTTAGGGAGGGAAAGAGAAAGCAGGAGGTAAAGGGAAACAGCCAGGAGCATGAAGCGGTGGTGAGGGTGCAGAGGGAGAAGATACCAAGTGGGCGGAAAAAGGATAAGAAGTTTGAAAGCGAGGGTGGGGTGCGAGTGCTGCATTAGCAGAAGAGGGCCAGATTGAGCAGTAAAGGTATACTAGCTGGAGGAGTCCGAGGAGGAAGTCACAGTGCTGGTAGGTGTAGAGTCTCCAAAAAAAGCAGGTAGGGCAGCTCCAGAAGTGAGAGCTGCCAAAAGTTCTGAATCTAGAAAAGGAGAGAAGTGAGCACTTTAATTGAACTTAATTATAGCATGTGCAGCATTGCACTGACCTACCCGGCCAGGTCACATTTCCAGCGCACACCAAACAAGGAAAGACAAAACAAGGGTTAGGATGAACGTTGCCACTCATCAGGAGAAGGAGAAGAATGAGAAGACAGTCAAGGGAAAGGCAGGAGAAGACAGGCCAATTTTAAAGAGGCTGCGTGCTACCCTTCTGCGGTCGTTCAGGGGGCTGCACGGCGAAAAAATGGTTTGTAGTTGCAATGGTAGACGTTTTGTAGTTGCAATATCTGAAAACAACTTCATTCCTTGGATAGAGTTTAAAACTTTAGTTGGGTTATGGTGCCCGTCTTTTCGCCTCTTAGGTACACCTCAGGCTGCCCGCATACTGCTTAGTCTTGGCATAAACGCAAAGAGGAAAAGAGCAAACCAACCCGAAGTGAAGCACTTACAATTAAATCATTACAATAGCAGGGCCCCCATTAATATGTCGATGTTAAGATAATCAGTTTTGCCGTTTGCGCCGGCTTTAACCAATGGGCAGTTGTAAAAACAAAAGGCTAATAAAAAGTTAATATTTCTTTACACGGCCAATTCTTGTTTTATGATCAAAAGTATCGTGTTTTTAAAGGATACGAGTAAAAAAATCAAGTGAAAAATATTATAGGGTTTTGCGCGTAGCCGTTATACAGAGTGAGCCAAAAGTAGGTGGACAGTAAAAAAACATTTATTTAGAGATCACGTATACGTACCACTAGATGTAATAAACAATTATAATTAATGGAAATTTAATGTTGCTTATTAACGCAAATGCTCAAACTGTTTTCCTTCTTGATTTACACAACTTTGAAGTCTGTCTCTTACGCTTCGACAGACTTTTTCACACAAGTCACTTTGGGCATTAATTTCTTGAAATGCATCTCTTATGTAATTTTTTAAATCATCGACACTTCTTCGTTTTTGACTATAAACTTTGTCCTTTAGTACTCCCCAAAAGAAAAAATTCATAGTTATAATAAACAATTACATTAATATAGCTGATACATAAACCTATTCCAATTGCTTTTCACCTACTTTTGGGATAAACCTATTCCAAATGCTGTCCACCTACTTTTGCTCACCCTGTATATTTTGGCTCACCCTGTATCGTATGTTTCTTCCAAAGTTTTTGGAGTCCCTGAACCTGGGTCTTCTTTGCCCTATTTGCAGCATAAGCGTTCTTAGAAACTGGACTTGCTCAAAATTGAAGCAGCCTAGGATTTCAAAAAGTTTTTCCTAAAATATTTGTTTATTTCATAAAATAAACAAGTATTATTCCGAGTTTGACGTTTGCACGGCCAGTAGTTTCGAAGTTGAAGCGCACGAACGTACGCACATACGTACAGACAGAAATCTGCAATAGCATAAATTAATTTCATTTTGTTTAATGCTTAAGCTTTATGGGACTATTTTCGGCGGACTACTTTATTCCGCGTTATCTCAGTTCCCTATTTTCTTACGTTTTTGGCAACGTGAGATTTTAAAGTCTACTTCAGGAGTTCGAGTAATTTTCTCTAGACTTGTTGATTCATGATTTCGAAGTATTATACAAGCTACAAGTTGAGACGCTTTTAGACTGGAAATGTTGCACTTGTTTCGGGGAGTCAGAAAGTTTTTCCTATGTTGCTCAGTTGCTGTCGAATGAGATTTAGGTGATCGTGTTACATAATTATTCAGTTATCTGCAACCGTGTCAGTCTGTTCTATGTCATGTGCTTCATAGCTACTTTTGTCACTTTTAAGCGGCATTACCTTGGTTATTTGTTAAATGCATAGTTAAAAAAGCGGATATCTTTCCCAGCAAAGTTCTTTCCTGAGTTAAGTACCTATCAGATTTCTGCACATCTGCCACTCTAAACATGCTTTTGTGAACGTTGAGTTCAGTGCAGTGTTGGGAAAGAATTGCTTAAGTTCAAGTCTCGAGTTGAGTCACGAATCATTTTTGTCGAATCGAATCATTTTGTCCAAACGACTCTTAGTCAAGTTGAGTCTTTTTTTTACCATGACTGGTGTCCACTAGACGACCAGAGTGTTTTCAACATTTATTTTCTGTGATTTTTTTAATAATTGCAATCAATTCTTTTTACATTATGCAGTGAAATAAATTGGCTCCTAAGCTAGGCTTATCTAAACTCTGATCTTGACAGTTTAAAATTCACTTTAAATACTATACCAGTACTAGCAACAATAAGCCTACTTCTTTATTAATTGCAGCTGGCCATGAAATTGAGCTTATGATTTTGTAGTTCAAAAATGAATTTCAAAAAATGTATATAACTCATTTATGAGCCTATTTATACAACATACTAGATGCAAAATGTTATCCAACAAAGACCTTACACGCATACAATACAAAAGAATAAAAATGACTTGCATGATTTTGATGCAATACCAGAGTTGCCAATGCTAGAGGGTGTGCAGAAATTTTTTGAGTGAGGTGCAAATATATCCTTTTGGCCTCCTTTTGCTTTGTGAGTGTCAAAGGCACAATTAAGCTTGGGGGTCAAAGAGTATGCTTTCCTGAAAAAATTGTGCAAAATTACACTTAAATATATGCAAGTTTAGTGGTTTCTGAACCTGCGTTTATGTTATTTTTTATTTGAAATTTATTAACTTTGTCACTGCTGCAACTAAGAAATTATCAACTGCTTACATTTTTACAAATACAACAGATATGCTGCAACTCCACAACAAGCTTTTCAAAGAGCTCATCAATTAAAATTTACAGCCTAAAAAGGTTCTACTTTGTTTGTTTGTTTACCCCTATTCTTCCTTGGGATGGAGGTACGGCATGAACGGCAATTTGGATTCATGCTGTCAACCTAATTGGAATTAGGCTAGGGGGGTTCTACTTGTAATTCATATTGTACCACTCTGTATTAGTATCTCATTATCAGTGCCTTGTATTTTATATAACTTAGTATGCTGACATTTACTCAGACAAAGTTGAGTGAAGTTAAATTTTTGTCTGTAAACACAGGGTGATTTATCAAAGAAAATTAAAAATAAAGTGAAACAAATAATGCATTTCAAGGGGTTAGACATTTAAACTAACTCTGTCACCATAGGACAGGCTATTTATTTGTTGCAGTTACAAGCATAATGACTGAAAACAATATTTAACGTTTTCCTGAGGAGGCACATGCTTGAGAGCCCCCTTCTTGTTTGCCACTGGTTGCCAAGGAGTACAAAATTATACTGTACCTAAACACACAAATTTTTAAGGTAAAACTTTTTAGAAATCAAACTTTCCTAGACAGAAGATTTTTTTTGTGCAAGTAATTTCATTATCAGCAGTCTAGTCAAGTCTCGACTCAAGTCTCGCATCACAGGTATCGAGTCTCAAGTCAGGGTGAATCCTTTTATACTAGTGGCTTAAGTCAAGTCAAGTCTTTTTTTTTACCCGTACTCTACTTAAGTCTCCTCAACACTGATTCATTGACTTGCTTATGCTAACAATTCAGATTTTTGCTCACTACAAAACTTTTAATTTAACATTGATCTTTCATTTTGGCTTTTGTTTAAGTTAGCTTGCATTTCCCCTAGCTGCAATTATGCTGGGACCAAGTATCATGCATGGAGCCAAAGATTTCAGGCCACATGAATAGACATGTAATTGCTAAAAGTTTTAGGTAGTAATATCTAATATTGAATGACTTATTTCAGAAATTACACATTCTCGTGCTCCCTCCTTACAACTTTGCATTTATGCTTCCATGCAAGTGGTGCAATAAACGGATAAAAGTTTCAATTGTTACCAAGTCGAGTTCCTAAGTACATGTTGGAAGCAAGGCAGTGGGACGTTTCTAGAAACTTCAAAAACTTAAAGGAAAAATATAGTGGTTATGAGCAATCTACCTGATGTTATTTTACTTAGTTCCTATTAAAAACACAGTGCTTTTAATTTTGAAACACAAATTGGCTATAATAAAAAATATTAACTTTTGTTGTTATTTTCACAATGACCCATTGAGTAAAATTAGCACAACAGGCTGAACTGATATTCTTAACTTTGACATACTAATGGGGTCCTGCTATTGTGACAACACAAATGTAAATGCTTCATTAAAGGCTTGTTTGCTCTTTGCTGTGGTCGTTTAAGCAAGGACTAAGCAAAATGTATGTAGCTAGAAGCTTTAGGTTGTACAAATAGGCCAAGAGTGGTTACAAAGAAGCTATAAGTAGTGGGCCTAATATTAAGAAAAATTGGAGTTATAAAAAAGTTGTAAGTATTAGGCCTAATATTTGATGCCTTATTTCAAGAAATAGATATCAATCAGCGAACTGCAGACAGTGACACTGTTTTGACCTATCAGGTCTCTTCAGTGCAGTTGCATCACATTGCATGATGGTCGTCTATACTGTCATACAGTGTAATGGTCTCTGCTATGCTTAATTAAAAGCCTCTAGCTTTTTGTTGGTCACTCATTGCACTGAAGAGACCTGACAGGTCAAAACAGTGTTACTCTCTGCAGTTTGCTAAGTGCATCACTAAACTCTTGCATTACTAATATATTAATCACTTTGGCGTTTTCCCAGAGTTTAAAATACTTTCAAGCACTTGCTGAATTGAATGAATCAATATTTGACAAGTTTAATTATGCTTATGTTGAAAACACTACAAATAAATTGTTGCAAGGGACTTCAAATACTTCTGAGAAAAATATTGCAGCTATGCGCAACCTGCATAATATGTTTTTACTTGATTTACTTTAAAAAACCACTAGTTTGATTTTGAAACAAGAATTGGCTATTTCAAAAAACTTGAAATATTATCTTTTGTTCTTATAACTATGTATTGTCTAATACTAGCACAACCAGTTAAATCAATACTCTTGACCACGACAAACTGATGGGCTTTCACCCAAATCAAACCAAAAAACTGTATACTCTCTTCTTTGCCCCATCAGTAGCTCTCCTTCCTCGTCTTTCTCCTCTCCTAATTTTTCAAAGTGTTCTTCTCCCAGGGAATCAGCTTCGGTCTGTGCCACCTACCTGAGATATCACTTTTTTGTCCTCAGCCAAAGACCCTGCATAGCCGAGCCAGAGGCTACCTTTCTGAGCTCCACCGAGCCACATGCCCTGAGAAGTCTCACTCATTCTTCTGCTTTCCTTTTTCTCATTGAACTTCTTGCGGCCGCCTCCAATCTTTTCTCCTTCACTGCCATTGGCCCAGACAAAGCTGCCTATCCCATGCTAAAGCATCTTTCTCGCTCTGGCATGGATTTTGTTCTACACATCTTCAATCTCTCCTGGACTTTGCATTTCTTTCCTTCCATCTGAAAGACATCTATTATCCCCATACACAAGATGGGAAAGCCTCTCGACTCTCCTGCCTCCTTCCGACCTATCTCTCTCACCTCCTGCATCTCAAAGTTTTCTGAATGCATCATTCTATCCCATCTACTCTTCTTTCTGGAATCTAATTCCATTCTCTCACCCCACCAGGCTGGTTTCTGCCCTGGACGGTCTACACTTGATCAAATTCTGTTCCTTTCTCTGTCCATTTCGAATGGGTTTAACAAACCCTGGCTGGGCTCTCAGATGATCTTCTCTGCTATTGATTCCTCTAAAGCAGTGGTTCTCAAACTTTTTGCGATGCAACGCATTTAAAAAAGCTTGCCAGACTTTGCGATGCACCAGACAGCATCCCAAGGTTTAGTTTGCCGTATTGCGAGATAAATGTGACCCATAATGTACAAATAACTGTCTTTATGAAACCGAGATTTTGGATTGGTCTGTCATCTTCAATTGTAAAATTACGCTCTTCTAAGTTAGTAACTCAATTAGTCATCTTTCATGTTTTTGTCAAACATACAACTGAATGCTTTATTCTAAATATATTTTTCGCCAATTAAGTTAAACTTTTGCGATTTGATGCTTAAATAACAAGTCAACAGTTGCAACAGTGTATTGAAAACACTATTATGAAAATACATTTGATTATAAATATTGGAAAAAAGTAAAAAAAAATCTACGATTAGACCTCTTTTGACGCAATAAAACCTTGATTTATTGGCATTAAATCAAATTATCCTGCGACGCCCTTGGAATACTGAAACAACACACCGGGGTGTCACGACGTACGGTTTGAGAACCACTGCTCTAAAGCTTTTGACTCTGTCTGGCATCCCACCCTTTTCCATAAAATTATTTCGGCTGGCCTCCCTCCTTGCTTTGCTCGTTGGACTCAATCTTTCCCGTCTGATAGGTGCACTTGTGTGGTTTATCAAAATCACAAAAATTGTTTCTTTTGAGTCCATTGAGGTGTTCTGCAAGGATCCGTTCTTGCTGTTCTCTTGATGCTGACAATCTGGCTATTTGGTCCTCCTCCCCCTTGGTCCCCACTGCAGTGGAGGCCACACAAAGAGCACTGTTTTGATTGGAGTGCTGATCTAAGCACTGGTGTCTTCCTCTCAATCCGAGCAAATGTGAGGCCTGCTTTTTCTCAATGGATCCTCACCAAGCTCACCTCAAGCCCAACCACCTATTGCTCAGCTCCTGCCTCTGTTTCAAGCCAACTTCTAGCTTTCTTGGAGTCACCTTCAACTGCACTGTTCCATTTTCTAAATATGTATCTTCGCTGAAGGCCAAATTTTTTCTGCATCTCAAGGCCTTATGCTGTATTTTGCTTCCTCATGGGGCCTCTCCAAGGAGTCCCTCTCTTTTCTGTATGAAGCTTTTCTTCAGCCCCTTCTCACTTATGCTTCACCCAAATGGTTTCCTTCCTTAAGAATTAACAATATCACCAAATTGCAATGCCTCCACTGAGCAGCTAGTCATGCCATCACCTGCTGCCTTTCGTTCTCCCCCATCCCATTTCTTCTCTTTGAGGCTTCTTTACCTCCCCTACGAGTCACCCTGACTGGCTTCACTCTTTCATCTTATGAGCAGGCTCCTTGTCTCCCAACCTCCTTTCCTATTTCAGGTTTGGCCAGACTTGAAGTGAAACCAAGACTCTGCAGATCTTTCTGGAGAGCTTTTGTATCCACTCACCCGCTCATACCTCCTTTTACTTCTCTTTGGGAGGCTCTTCTTGCTTGCCCTCCCTTTCCTCCTTGGAAAATGCCTTTCTTCACTGTGGGGCCCACCCTTTCCTCTTCATGCTCTCGCTCTAATCCCTCTCTCATTTGCCAAGATGCAGCCCTTGCCCACCTTGATTTTCTCCACCCTCATGATCTGGTACTTTGGACTGATGGCTCTGTTCCGTTTCCTCTTGGCAAAGGCGGTTCCGGCATATTTGCCAACTGCTTTCTCTGTGGCACTGAGGCCACTCTTTCCATTTCAGCAGACCCAGTATGTTGAAGTTTTTCTGCTGAAGCTTGTGCCATTCTGCATGCTCTTTGCTGGTCTCAGCAGCACCAACAAGTCTGCCACTTCTCTTTTCCTTCTATTTGACTCTCGTTCTGTCCTCTCCTCCGTCTTTCCTTTTACCTGCATCTCTTTGGCAGATCTAGCAGGAACTGTCTTCTCTCTCATGTTCTATCAAACTACAATGGGTCCCCGGACACTCATTTCTTCCAAGGAATGACGTGACTGATGAGCTGGCCAGACAGGAAGTGCTACTTGTGCCCTCTGCAATCTTCTCTTATCTCTTGTATCCACTCTTGTCTTTTCTCGGACTGGAGGCATACTATCTCATCTAAATTCTTTGACCTGCAGGTTTCCACGATTTCCACCGAGGAACTTGTGCTCACTGTGTGCTCTCTCGTCTAGGCTGCAACGGACACAGCCTACGGTTAAGTTCTTATCTTTCTAGGATTGGCAGAATTGAGAATCCTTCCTGCAGCACCTGTGGATATCTGCCTCAGGACACCTCTCATCTCATTCTGCACTGTCCAGCTAACTCTTTGTGCCACTCACTCTTTGGTGGTTCTCTGTCTCTCTATAACCTCTGGTCCAGACCCTGAAGAGTTCCTCAACTTCTGGGGCTCCATGGTCTCCCACCATGCCCCCATCCCTTGGAAGGGGTCAGGTAAACAACAACAACAAACTGATGGGGAACCCTGAAAGCTACATCGGTATAGCTGGCCAGTCTATATTCTCTTTGTCAGTGTGTTTTGAGTTTACCATAACTACTGGTCATACAAATATCAAACTTGTCACGATTGATCACTTCTCCTTGGTGAGTATCATAAATAGGACCACGATGTCAATATAACATCATAATCAAAGTATTTTATTTTGCAATATTTCACAGTGGAAAGCAGTTTCTTGTTTTCATAGAAGCAAGCCCCCAACATACCAACTTGTACAAATTTCATTTTTTGGGTTGTATTATGATGTCACAGTTAACGTTTTGCTGCAAAATATATCCTCTGTATTTTCTTAAAAAATAATGACTGTAAAAATGTAACCAATAGATTTTTTGGGAAATATCAAAATGTTATCCATGAAAAAAGTCCATAATAATTTAAGCTGAATTGACCATGCAACAAGCGATTCTTTTTTAACACTAGAAGGACGGCAATTTTCAACTACCTAGAAGGGCGGAATGCGTCAATTGACGCAAAATTTTCAAAGCTGCCAAACTATCATGTCGCACGTAAAAAGGCACTTCAACTCTTAAAAATTTTTTTAATCAAAGATTGTTTTGATGTTTTATTGAATTAATGCAATCACATTCAAATAATAATGGCTCGTTTTTAATAACCAGTGGATGCTTGCTTCAACCCATGACTGTACTTATGCACACAGTTTACACTTTTTGGTTGCACATCTCCCACACACTGGTTTGTTACATGCTTGGCACATGTCAGTGGTGCGGTTTCTGCACTTTGAAGTGGAGCAGGTAAGGCGACGTTTTACAATAGGCCCAGCGTTTGCGTCATTGGGACTGCAATCTTTGTTTGCACTCCGTTTACAAGACACCTTCGTCGCACTTCCAGTTAGTTCTTCTGCTACCCTTTGGATGAATTCTCTACGACTGATACTGCTTTGGCAAACCTGCTTATAAATAATCCAGCTGTTAATAAGAGCCATGTCCACTACGTTGTAAAAAACATGCACAGGCCACCGCCTACTTGCTGCTTTCACCAAATATAGTCTTGTCATTTGGTCGTAAACCTCCACTCCCACTTTTGTTTTGTTGTAGTACAACACTGAATCTGGCTTCTTTTTTGGGTTTTCGTTCCTTGAAAGTAGAATATCCGGGTGCAAGCTGCTCAAAACTGCCACGTTTTTTGCTGCTTTGCACTGGTAGGATGTCAGTGTGATCGCGGTTTGGCCTTCATACCTAAACACTTCGGTTTCATGCAGTTCCTTTTTCTTCTTGCACTCCTCAGGGACATCTCTTCTATTCTGGCGCAATGTGCCCACAAGACTGCATTTTTTCTCTGCCAGTTTCAAAGCAAGACCAAGTGAGGTAAAATAATTATCGCACGTGACATTGTAACCCTGCTGGGAAAGCCGGGCCATGAGCTTCAGTACAACATCTGTAGGTACACTCAAGTCACTGCTCCTCGTATCGTCTTTTCCCACGTAAGGAAAGCCGTTGAATAAGTATTTATTTTCAACATCAACTGCAAGCCAAAATTTTAGGCCAAATTTGTCAGGTTTATTAGCCATGTACTGGATGAATTTGCATCTTGCCTTACATGGCAGCAGCTGTTCATTGACAGTGATGTTCCATTGTGGGATGAATGCTTTTTGGCAGTTTGATATGAAGCTATTCCAGAGTTGGGAAGCGAGAGCAAATTTATCATGCAGAAGGTTTCTACGTCTTTCCGTCTTTAGGTCAAAGCGAAGAAATCTCATAATTTCAACAAACCTATCTCGTGACATGGTTTGTGAAAACATTTGACAACCCCACGACTTTCCCCAAAGGCTTTTAAGAGGGAAGTTACGTCCTCCAATCACGCCACGAGCAACCACCAACCCAATAAATTGATCTAATTCGTGCAATGTCACATCCCAAGTCTGATCTCCAGTTTGCCTTCATCCTTCTTCAACTGTGCATTTTTTTATGTTTCTCAGCATTGGTTCATCAAATAGTATCCGGAACGAAGAAACCGGACTGTCACTATCAACACGTCTTGTTGATTATGATGTAGGCCCAGGCTGAAACCGCAGGATATTCTGAGATTGTAAACGGCCCTGAGCAGCAGATGACACACCAATCTTTTGCCACCTTGACCCATCCCTACCTTGAATCATGCCTGGTACACCTTGGCCTTGCACGACGGAATGTGTAACTTGGTCATCATCTTCTTCGTCGCTATCTGATTCGTCAGATTCAATCGACGGTACACTGGCCAATGCTGTATTTACAGCTGGGTCGATAATTTCACTGTCAGAGCCATCGTCATCAGAGCAGTCTGAGGGAAGATTTTGCATGATTTCTAAAGCACGCCTTGCTGCAATTCTTCGTCTAGACATTTTTAGCAGTTTATGGTTAGCAGAAGAATTGAAAATTGATTAATTTGATACTAATTCCGAAATTAATTCCTAAAAATTGATACAATATAAAAAAAACACTAAAACATTTTAGATAAACTACTGAACCTTTCTTGCAATATGCCTATACGAAACTTCTCCCTTGTTCTGCAGTAAGTGTAAGCTGCATTGAAGTTACAGTAAGTACAGTATTTTACACTCCTTTTTTAGACCGAAAATGATTTTCCCACGCTTAGAAGTGCAGACAGCAGCTGTTTATCTTTTGTTCTCCACTGTTGGATATAATCTGTAACAGGCGGCGATGCGCTTTAATGTAAGGCTACCATTGTAAACCAGTATTGCGTCAATTGACGCACGTCGGCCTTCTAGGTAGTTGCCATTCCATTTCGCTTCACAGATAAGATAGAAACAAGAAATTTTGAGAGCATGTGGGCTTGGCCAAATTAGAAAAAGTCTGGGAATATGAGCGTGGTAATCCGCACATTTCGAAAATTATAAATGCGCAAAGGTGAAAAATGCGTCAATTGACGCGTTCCGTCCTTCTAGTGCTAAGCATTCTAAGGATTTTTGACATTCCCAATGAAAGAAACCAAAACTCTTTCCAAGAGAAATTTCTGTATATGCCACTAAACCAGAGTGCTTTATAAACAAATTAATATTGGCAGCTTAGCTGTAAGTGGAGGGGGGGGCTAGTCCCCCACTGGCAATGCTGCTGCTTCCAATTCAAATTTCAGCTTCCTCTAAACTGTAAAATGCAGTTGAAAAACTAACTGTATGGAAAATAGGTCCATTTAGTTGTCGAACAAAAGGATATATCTTTTTTGAAAAAAAAGAAAAGAATCAGAGTTGTCTGTGGAAATGGCTTGCAGAAGTCTCAGATAAAAAGCCCAAATGTGCAAGTTGATAGAAAATAGGTCCATTTAGTTGTCGGACATAAGGATATATCTTTTTCAAAAAGAAAGAAAAAAATCAGATTTGTCTCTGCAAATGGCTTGCAGAAGTTCAAAATAAAAAGCCCAAATGCCATGGTCACTACAATAGCCACTAGCCAGCAGTCTTATTCTGATAGTACTTATTGGTGCATTTTCACAGTGTCTACATCATACAAGGTTATGATTAGAGCGTAGTTTAAGGTTAGCATTTAAGGTTAAGTTTTGAGTTAGAGCAGTGGTTTTCAAACTTTTTTTGATGCAACGCATTTGGAAAAACTTGAAAGACCTTGTGATGCACCAGACAGCATCCTATGGCTTTAGTTAGCTGTGATGCAAGATAAATGTGACCCAAAATTAAAGTTAACTGTAGTTTTGCACCACAAATTTTGTTTTTGATCTGTCATCTTCAATCATAAAATTTTGTTCTAAGGTTGTAACTCAATTTTTCATTCTTTTTGCCCAATTTACTACTGATTGCCTTAGTTTTTATTTATTTTGCCTCAATTGTGCTAAAATAGTGTAAGTTGATTCTTGATAAACAAGTCAATAGGCCTAATTACAGCAGTGCATTAGCAACCCTTGTAAAATATGATTATGAATGGTAAATGAAAATACATATGGAATCTACGGTCAGAGCTTCTTTGACTGAATAAAAGCTAGAATCATTATTACAAAACCAAATTACTGTGCAATGCCCTTGGAAAATTAAAATGACACACCAGGGCATAGCTGCTCACAGTTTACTGGAATAGAGTTAAAGTTGAAGATAGGGTTAGTTTACATTGTGAGTCATTGTGATGGACATTGCGGACATGCGCAGTACATCGGTATTTGGCACAACCCATCTTATCATGTATTGTCACAATAATTTTTCAGTGAAAAAATTCTTCATTTGGAATGGAATTTGTAGTTTTTCGGTGGCCCAAATAGAGTGCATTACGTTTGGGGTGAGAGTTACATGACTACAAAAACAATTGTTTTTATATAACGAGTACAATTTTGGCTGCACGGTCTTTGAAATCATTTTACCTGATAGACCAAATTATTTTGAAAAATAATGCTTTTGGGACATAATAAAACAATTTATTTGCCGCAAAACCATTATCATCATCTTGTCATTTGTCCCACTGGGGCAGGGTTTACTCTGCTTGAATGAGAACGCTATTTTTTCGTGCTGTGAGCATTACATTGTTGCAGCCAAGTTAGTTTCATATCATTATTGATTGTATCTTGCCATCTTTTTTTTGGTCTTCCATGTGGTCGGCAGCCATCCACGTTTATGTTGTAAGCAATGCTGGTAACTGTGGATGTGTTTGCCTATAATACATATTCATAACACCAAAGTCTGTATTCATGCATCTTCTGTATAAGACCATGATACAGAAATTTAGATTTGTAGAAATTGGAAATTTGTATCAAAATATAGAATTACAATACTAAATCATGAAAATGCAGAAGTTCTTACTAATACATAAAATTACTAAAGAATTTATTCTAAACTAAGGGATTACAAAAAAACTATCAACTATCAAATATGGAAATTGCAGAAATACACAAATCTATGGAAGTCAATAGAGGCTATGAATATAAACACTCAATAGGGTGAAATTAAATAGATGAATTTAGTGAAATTATGCTTTTCTGTGTTTTAAATTTCAGTAATTTAATCAGTGCTTTTTTCCCATTTTCATAGGCTGTTTTAGTATTGTCTGAAAAGGTATACCAACCAAAAAAGAATGGAAATCACAGAAACAATAAAATTTGCTAAAATCAATATAAAACTAAAAACAGCCACCAATTTGGCGACATTGGGTAATTGAATTTGATTAAATTACACATTTTCACTTTTTTGCAATTAAGTCGGTGTTTTAGTTTGAAACTGCTTTTAGCAGAGGTTAGCAGACTGCTTGGCCTCACCACCTGTCTGTCACGTAAAAATGGACGCATCTTGTTTGGTGCCTTGCCCAAAGACACAACAAGCAAACTTGCCAGCTTGTTCTCCACAACCTCCCTTTAAAATGCTAAGTGCCCAGCAGGGAAGCTGTGGATACCATTTTTAAAAGTCTTTTGGAACGACTCTGCAAGGGGAATGAACCCCAGGTCAACCAACGGCAAAGCTGTCACTCTAACCACGATGCCATTGTGTCACTTTAAACTCCTTGGTCCTTTTTGCTAGTCTTTAGTTGGACTGGGCCACCATGATGGGTAGACTGCCTGACCCCACTATCTGTCTGCCACATAACAATGGAGGCAATCTGTTAAGTGTCTTGCCCAAGGGCACAACAAGAAAGGTTGTTGGCTTGTTCTCCACGACTATAACTATTGTGCTAAGCGCCAAGCAGGGAAGCTGTAAATACTATTTTTTCAAGTCGTTTGGTATGACTTGACTTGGGAAATGAACCCCAGGTCTACCAACTGCAAAGCAGATGCTCTAACTACTACACCATCGTGCTGGATGCATGCTATACCATTTTCTATTTAAGTATGAAATTTTGTAAATCTGTGTTTAACCCTTTAAGGATCATGAGATTCTAATTGATAACATTTGAAACAATTCCATAATTGTTGGTAACAAGGGGAAAATAATGGATGTCAGAAAAGTGGTTATAACATCATAATGGCATAACAATTAACAATTATGGGACATATATGACCCAGTATCCATCAAAGAGTTAAACTGTTGCTCTTCGAATTTGCAGTGCAACAAAATCAATTGAACAAGAGCTAAGCACTTTTACCTTTTCACAGGAGCTAAACAATTAAGATTGTTCGAGCTTAATAACGCTATTGTGCAATTATGTTCAAAGCAATAAAAAGTTTTGTGGACAATTCAGCTTCTAGTCACACCTTACCATTTAATGCTGGAGATATATTTTGCATAGTTGAAAAAACAAACAAGACCTGGTGGCTTGCTTCAAATAGTGCTGGAAAAACTGGTTATGTTTTATCGTCACACCTGGAACCATTTGAGAAGGCAAGAGGATAATTTAGGATTTCTTTTGTTTTCAGCAGGGACGTACAGCCTGTGACCTGCAACATAAAATTTTTATGGCCCATGGAAGAAATTTGGAAATTTTGGCAAAATGTTGATGTCCAAAGGAAAAAAAAGGGGGTTTTACTGATCAAATAGAGAAATTTTGGAAAATTTACAGCTGTGAAAATAATGATCTCCCAAAAAAAGAAAGGTCTTCACTGCCATATCTCATGTATACTGTCATTAATCAATGCTGGTGAGCTTAATTGAGCCCATATACAAACTTGAACTGGCCTGTGGTATTTTCAAGAAGACGGAAATCTGCAGGACCTGCAAAAAATTTGCACATCCCTAGTTTATTCTATATTTTAAGAGCTTCTTTTAACGTTTCATACTGGATGTCATAATTTTGACATTTATGCAAATGAAAATTTTTTTCTCATCTGCAGCTTTTGCATGTGTCATGTTAGAGTGAATAATTCTTTACTCTAATGCAGCCTGCCGTGCCCCAGTACAGGCTATTTGTTTTATTACCAGTGTTAAAAATTTTTCATGGACAGCCTGTTATTTTCTTTTTTTGTTCTTCTGTGTTTCCTTGGTGTTCCTAACATCTTAAGCTTAATAAATTATATAATAATTAGGTCCAGTTTAGTGTTAATTTTAACACTATAACATCCACAGTGTAGTAAGCCAGAATTACAGAAGAGTGATTGTGCTATCATATAGTATTACAACTTAAACACGGTAATTTTTTGCTCAATAGGATGACACACAGGGAATAATTATACAATCCATTGATCGAGCTATTGCAGCTGTTTATTCTTCATCTTCTTCAAAGGACCTCACTGCAGAGCAACAGTCGATGTTAAGGTAACTTTTCATTTAGTTAATTGTTATTTAAACTGCTTTTCACTAGTTTAGAGTGGTGAAGCTTGATCAGTCAGACACTAAAGAGCCTCAATAATGGCAACTGGTCTGTTGCTTCCTTATTGTTTGTGTATGACTACTTAATGATGAAGCTGTTCACCCAGCATGTCATAAAAAGTGATTATTGGGCATCCACCAAGGCCAAGGCAATCTACTTTTTTTGGTTAAGCTACCAGTCTATGTTTATGCGTGATTCAAAATTGCTGCCAGTTTTACATAGTATGACCAGCATGTCCTGCTTGTTCAATTGTTTACACAGTGTGGATTTAGATATCTTGTTTTTCTCTGTGCTTTTCCTTCAAGAACGAGTAATTATTATCATGGCTTTGTCTATGATAGAGTAGGGATTGTGTGAAATATTGAAACTGCTTTGAGACAGAACCGAATTGTATTAAAGATCAGAAATAAGTTAATATTTTGTGGTGTTCTATATTTTTATATTTCGTCTTTTATTGCATATTGTGTTTTTGGTTACTGTTATATATTTAAAATGGTCATTATTATGCTGTGTTCCATACGATCATGGCTTCCACATCTTTTTTGATTTGTTTAGAAAGTTAAATCAACACAAACAAGAGGTTATTTCTGCTGCTGAGTCAAAAAAAGATATAGGAAAGAGACGAGCGCCTCCTCCTCCCACAAGAACACCAGGTAGTGTTAATTTGGTGGTCTTTCCAGTTTGGAAAAGATGCTACCATGCACATCTAATAATAATAGTTTAAATAATAATCATCGCTTCCAACAGTCACTGTTTGGTCATAAACGCTTCCATTGAGTTGTTTATGTAGAAGTCAAGATTAAAGGTTAACCAATGAATAAAAGTTTTTATTCAATTTCCCACAAACTAAGATAAACTAGTACATTTTTAAATAAAAAAATAAATTGTTTTTGAACGAACACGTGACCGATTTCAGTTATGGTTGGCAGTCCTTGCCAGTGAAACGTTAGCTTAAATTCAGGTGCCGATACAATAATTTGTGTGGTTGAAACAGACCAGTGACATGAGGAAAGGTAGAATTTACTTTTTATTTTTAATAATGCATAGCAGACAGTTTTAAATTTGTTTGAATTTATGTTAGCTTGTAAGCATTGCTTAAGTGGAATAATTAGTGTTGATGTAGGTAAATTATTATAAAAGGCCAACCTTTTTTTCAAGTGTTGTAGCATACACGTTTCTCCATTTGTGCATCTGAGTTCGAGTTTGGAAAAGGCTTTTAGGATTTCATTGTTTTTGTTTTCAGACAGGATTGCTCCTCCACCTCCTCAAAGATCCCTATCCACCAAAAGAACTGCTCCTCCCAAGCCAGACTCCAATCACCGGCCTAGTGAAAGTGCACCAGCAGTGAAGGACGAAAAAGTTGTGGAGAAAGTTGAAATATTGTCAGTCAATGACGTTTGTTCATCCAAGAGTGGTTTTTTACAAGAATCGACTGTTAAGGTTCCTGTGCAATTAGGCCGAGAGCTTGTTGCTAAAGTCCAGACTGAGGGCCAATTAAGTGAAATGAAATCAAGGTATGCAATGTGTCATACAGTGTGCAATTTTATAGCGAATTATTTTATCTTATTGAATCATTACTGCATAATATTTACTCTTACATAAAAAGCGATTTGTATTTCTACTCTACACAAAATTGCAAATGCAGAAGCAGTGCTTATTTACATTATTACAATCATGCTAGAAAACTAATCATAAAAGGTTTGTTCAAAAGAAAAACGGCTCGGAATTAGTGTTTGTCAAGTCCATCAACACTATCTAAGATAATAACAAATAATTTGTATACTTTAATTGGAAATGTACGCTTCGGGAAGAAAAATGCAAAAGATAAATTCTGCAGTGCTGTTCGAAATTATGAGACCACTGAAAGTTTATTTTAATATTTAGCTTTCACCTAGAATTTGTTGCATTTTTGAGCCCGTAGCCCCTGCATGTTATATATCAATGAATGCAGAATTTTGAGCAGAATCTGTGGACGTGGCTTTTATATTGTTTACTTCAGCTCATGAAATAAGCAGTGATAAAGAAGGCCATTAAAATATTTTTATGGATGGCCATTTCCTTACCAAAGACAACTGCTCAATAAATTTAGAATCACTGAGAATGACAAAGCATCCTCGATTCAAATTAATGCAGTTTAATGATGTATTAAGTCTATCTGCTTTGTGGCGGAAAATAGTGAATAGACAGGGGTATACAGGAAGAAAAAATTAGTCATGTTTTAGCAGTCAAGAGTCAAGATGCCTCAATATTTTTCTGATGAACAGAGACATTTGATTGTTTACTTACATCAAACAGGAATATCAGAACCAAAGATTGCATCAGAGGTTGTACTGGAACCGGAGTTAATGTAAACATAGAGCAATGGAAGGAAACCAGAAATTTTGCTGGGAAAAAAGGAAAAAAGAGGAAATCATCTAACCGACAAGATCAAACCCCGATCAGGCTCTCCCTATCTGATCGTCTGTTAACAAGCTCCTATTTTTTGCAAAGAATGGCATCAAGAAGGGAGCTGGATATTTGAAAATGACAATGTTTCCTGCAATTGAGCCAAGTTGGAGAAGATGTGAATGCAATCCCGTAGATTATACGAGGTCTGTTCAAAAAGTAATGAGCCTTTTTTTGTAATCACTTTTATTCATGATTAAATTACACCTCAAGCCTGTCTCTTTCAAAGTAATTTCCTTGGGAAGCCACACAGCGTCGGAAACATTTCTCCCACTCTTCATAACAGTGCTGGAACTCTCAAGCTGGAATGCTTTTCAGGAGGTCAGTTACAGTTTTCTGGATGTTGATCAATGTGCCAAAATGACGACCTTTCAAACCTTTCTTCAACATTGGAAAGAGAAAGAAGTCACAGGGACTAAGATCCGATGAGTATGGAGGCTGCGAGACTACAGGAATGGATTTTCTGGCCAAAAATTCTGTGATTGACAAGGCCGTGTGACAAGACGCATTGTGGGGGTGCAGCATCCATTTGTCTGATGTCTGGCCTCACACGAGCAATACGTTTTCTGAACCTTTTCGAGAACTTCACGGTAAAAATGTTGGTTTACCGTTTGCCCTGGAGAAACAAATTCTTCGTGGATGATTCATGTACTGTCCATAAGACAAATGAGCAGGCACTTGATTTTTGATTTGCTTATTTTTGCTTTGTTTGGCCTCGGCGAATTTTTTTTGTGCCACTTCAAACCTTGTCTTTTGTTTCTGGATCGTACTTAAAAATCGAAGATTCATCACCTGTGATAACTTTTTTCAGAAAATCTGGGTCATGTTTACTACCTTCAATAGTATCAGTGCTTACATCTTTTCTGTTGTCTTTTTTGCTGAACAGTTAAATGTTTTGGGACCAGCTTTGCAGAAATCTTTCTCGTTTCCAAGTCGCTGGTCAAAATATGGTGAACAGTTGATTTGTTTAAGCTCATCCGTTCTGCTCTCAGTCTGATAGTTAAGCGGCGGTCAGATCGGACAAGAATTTTCGTCAGTTTTTGATGTTGTTGGTCTCCCTGATCAAGGCTCATCTTCAACCGAATCTCGACCCGCTGAAAAGTCTTTGAACCATCTAAAAATGGAGCTCGTGACAAGGCATCATTCCCATAGGCGTCCTGAAGTTTTCCGCACGTTTCTGTGGTATTCATTTCAAGTTTCAAACAAAATTTAATCGCACAACGTTGCTCGATTTTGTAATCAATCACTTTTCTAAAAACAAAATGGCTATCAAAAATTAATTTTCAATATCTGCAAAAAAATGAAAAAGGTATCAATCTTTGTGACGTGCATGACAAAGTGTGTTTGCGAAAATTGCTTTCATTTGCTTTATGAAAAAGGAAGGCTTGCTGCGTGAAATGAACTTCTGTGAGTGGCTGAAAGGTTACTACGCAAAAGGAATTCCCTGCAGTATTATCATATGAAGAGTCATGAAACCAATCTCATTACTTTTTGGACAGATCTCGTATTAGATAAACTGGCCAGCCCAGTCTCCAGATCTCAACGCTACGAAAAATTGATGGTACAGAATCAATGTCATCATTGTTAAAAAAAACGCCATCCAACAAGAGGAAACTGATTAAAAAAGCATTGTTCGAGCTTAACATCACCTTGTGACTCGTAGAGAACTTTACAACCGTGTGCACGGTATGCCAAGGTATTGCATAGTAGTGATTCAGAATAAATGGTATTCCACAAGATATTAATACAAGAAATGCTATAGAAACGGTCTTTTTCAGGGCGCCAATGTAAAAAAGAGTGCAAAATTGAGATTGCTTTGTCATTCTCAGTGATTCTAAATTTATTGAGCAGTTGTCCATGGTAAGTGAGTAGTCATTACTAAAAATTATTAAAATTATCTTCCTTATTGTCGCTTATTTCGCAATGATCTGAAGTAAACAATATAAAAGCCACATCTACTGATTCTGCTTAAAATTCTGCATTTATTAATATGGTTAAAAGATCTGGTCGTGAGTAAAAATGCAACAAATTCTTGATGAAACTCAGATAATAACATAAACTTAAAGTGGTCTCACAATTTCGAACAGCTCTGCATGCCTTTTTACAATTAAGTCGAATAACTTTTCCTTTAGTCACACGGAAAACCATTTGTCGATTGTACTTGAACACCTTGCTTCGGAGTTACCAATACTGCTGGCACGACGCATTTCTACCACAACCAGTGCAACAAAGCAAGAGAAACTGCCGTGAAGTACATTTCCTAAGTGTGTAACAGCGTGGTTTGAACGCACAATCGCTGTGGCTGTAAACGGCGCTTCGACTCACTCGACCTCATTGACGCCTATTCATAAAACGATCTCCAGCTGATCGCCTTACCAACGTAGTGAAATTAATTATTTGAAATATCGACAGTTTTGGTGCCCTGTCCCTATTCCACTTACAGGTGTTTGCTGATATACAGGGATTGATAATTTGAACTTTTTAAATCTTCAGTTACAGTATGAGAAATCTGTGATCATTTCGAAAATTCTGTGTGATCATTGAAGCGCTGATTGTAGACTACTTTGATTATACCACAGTGTCATAATCACTTAATGAATTTAATTCTTTTAATTAGAAGAAATAACGCCTACATGCAAGCATAATTTCTATATCTCGTAATTATAGCCAACTGACTTCATGATAACAGATATAGTAGTATGCTTTGCTCTTTCCGGGGATGCTTTTGATCGTTCGCTTAGCTTTTGGTTTATTTTTTAAAACGACTGTACTGGGACTTACAAAAAATTTATTCTCTGCTGATGGGCCTTTGTAGAACGCGCGTTTCCTCTGCTTGATTAACATGTCGGTGGGAAGAATGGGCAGTGGAAGTTGGCCGGGAAAAAACGACTTGAAAGCGGGCGTGAATATAAATTTTATGCGTAAGAATAAAGGATTTCATTGGCTGGAATATAAAGGTATCTTGTGAGAGCCGCTATCACCATGGAGATAATAATCTACCGTAACTACTATTTTAGACAAGTGGTTGAATCGCTTTTAACAGTCATTGGAGACAACATACCTTCTCTTGTGAACGTTGTAAAAGAAATTGCTGAAACTTTGCCGGATGTCCAAGTAAGATGAATCGTCGTTCTTCAAGTACACAGAAAGTAGTAGCACAGTAACTTAGGTCTCCTCACCCTCTTATATGTTTGTACACCGTGGGCAAGTTGTGGCTTCAATAATGAGATAAGCATGGTTTTATTCTCCTTTTACCCTAGAAATGACAGTAATTTGTCGTTTTCCAGCATCTGATGACATATTTATTAAAATATTTTTGTTATCAGGTCAACCTCAGTCTTTTAAAACAATTACCAACTAAAAACTACGATTTCTGCACTCTCGTGTTTTGGTGTGAAATTAAGGCCAGATTTGCTGCAGTATTCAGGAGGCGTCGCAATGGATATGCCTTTTTTAAATTTTTGTCCCTAAGTTTACCCTTCACACTCACAAACCGTTTTCTAAATACGGCTTGTGTAAACTATTCGATTTTCTGCAGGATACTGGCGATCCAGCTCTCGAAAGATTAGGCTTGGCACTGGCTAATCTCACTGAAATAAAAGATGACGGCCAACAGAACAACTGGGCTATTGAGGATGACGAGCATAAAATAAGCGAAATTCTAAATGAAATCATACAATCATTGGTAAGTTTTAATCTTCAACGGTTATCCATTTTCTGCTGTTTTGTTTTGTTTTGTTTTAATTTACAGTCATGCATTAATATTGCCTGGCAGCGTCCATCGACTAAAAATATCAGGCAATGTTATTGGTTTGTTGAATGCTGTGTTAAGGAAATAAAGCAGGCGTAGCTAAGGAGAGAGGTAGTACAGGTTCATGGGCCCCTATAGTTTTTGAATTTGATCACGGCATTAAGGTGTTAACAATCATTATGGCCTCAAAACCTCAAAAAAAGTTGTCCAGTAAATCCGAGGCGAAAATTGAAGGTCAGAAAGTATTGAACGAAAAGAATAAAGTTTTTCCAACCAATGTCGTACTTTTGTCCACCCACAAAATTTCCTTCTGGTTACGTACTACAGCGCAACTCATCTGATTAATGACAATTTGGTATACTCTCATCAAAAATGAACCAAAGGTGCTGATACAATGTTTGTCGACAAACCGCATGCCTTTGCATCAGACTAAAATTACTAAACGTTGAAACAGGCTAGAGCTCAAATATTTCATGCTTTGCACGTTGATATACAAACGCCTTTTCAAATTCAGTTTTATTTCCTGTCACGAGCATGCTTTAATCAGTAGATTCTGTTTAACAAAAGGTTAGGGTATTTAATCATGGATTCAAATTTGTAATTCAGTTTCTGAAGATCATATTTACTTTTTCAAAGATTAATTCGATGTTAGCTTGTAACTGATAAGTGTTAAGGTTATAGCCATGTGGAAATACTTTTTCATAAGCACATTCGAAAATTTGGTCTTAATGACAACATTTTTCATCCTGAAATCGTCAGAAAAATAGAACCATAAAAAATGAAGTAATTACCAATCTTAACTAAGAAAACAAGAATCCGTATTACAATGGAAATATAGCGAGACGTTTCCATTTATAAATTGAATTAACTACTGTACTACAAATTGTCGCTTCTTTGCAGTCCAGTGCTAATAAGCAAGGATGCATTCGTGAGTTACTTTACAATGATAGCGAGTCCATTGTAATGCTTGCTGCCTATCATCAAATGGAATCAAGAATAGCACTTCGACTACTTGTTTTGCAGGTGAGCTATCTGAAGCTATTTGTCAACTTTTTAAAGATATACTGAGTGATTTATTGTTAACAAATGTGAATTATAAGTATTCGCCGGAGGGTGAAAAACGACTTTGGCGATGTGTGAATCCCCACTCTCCGAAATATGACAAGGGTCTGTGAATTCGAGTTGTTTTAGCTTTTTTTGCTTGTTCATAGTTCGCGATTATTAATTTTCAGTTGTAGCTAGTGATTATGTTATGGCCAAACGATAAAAGTTGTTTGTGAAGTCCGCAGATTAAGATTTAAGAGCCTGTGGTAACTGTTTCACGAGATCTTTCATACAGCTTTAGTATTAAACGTTGTCTTAGCATGCTAACCGAAGGTTGTAAAAGCAGGTGGTTAGTAGATGACATGTGGTAACTTGTTGTAGTTGTGTACCCGTTCCTCTTTGTTAGGCTTCATGAAGCGGTTAGGCTTATCCTCTCTCATACTATAAACCCGTTTTGCATTATACTAACGCAGAGTGACATTCCATTTTAAACTATGCGTGAAACGTCACCATCAACAACGCGAACTACCATTGGTGGATACCCAAAAGTCTCCCCTTGCGACATGCTGGCTAATCAGTTTCACTAATTAGCACTTTGAAATTGATGATGTGGACTATTACTGATATTCACTTTGATGATACTATTGCAGGTGCTCGGTATCATTTGTTCGCTTTCTAACTTGCTAATTTCAAATTTGATGTCCACCGTATTGCCACTTGAGCTAGTACAGGATATAACAGTTCACACTGATGGTGAGATATAAACCGTTAAATCCACATTTGTCATAAGTGAACTTATTTTAAGAACGTTAAGATACATAGCAGCCTCATTTTATTGAACATTTTTTAATTCTGAACGTTTATGGCTCAAAATGTTAACTATGTTAAGGCTGTTATGTATCTTAACTCTGAAGGGAAAAGCAACCTCCACGGAAATTCTACCACGTCTATCTCAGTTTTGCATGCGCTAAGGCAACTTTGTACTTGTAAATTGAGAACTGTTTTATTTCATTTTAAGCCTTCACACACTCAGTACAACGACAGTAGCAATAAGTATAGGACAATGATATTGCCCAGGCCTGGCTCGGAGCTTCTAAGTTCCAACAGTCCGTTTGAATTTCCTGGCATTACTACCAATACGTGTATTGCTTGTTTCAGTACAGTTTTAGTGTGTAATAATCAATCGTGGTCACCCTGAAAGTGGAGCGATGAATTTAATTAAGTCCAGGTGTACTTGGGTTATCGATGTTTCAATGAAGTTTCGTTTTTAGCTCCAGTTTCGTTTTTAGATATTCAACGCGTGTGTTACTCGGCTCTCGTCTTGAGCATGGTGTTTTCAACTGGAGAGCCCATTCCTTTGAATTACTATGGTAAGATGAGTTCGAATATGAAAAAAAGGCAATTACCGTGGAGCAGTACTAAAGGCCGAAACGATTAAAGTCAGATTTAAATTTCCAACCTGTGGTTGACGCCGACAAGGTACTCTGCATTTGACCTGCGGAATAAATGATAAGAACTTATTCAACTCATCGCACGCATGAGAAACACGGGCACTCCGTGGTGACCTTACGATCCTCGAGTCGGCAGCCACCCGTTGATGTCCGGTGGCGGTACAAGTCGAGAATTGAACACAAAATGTAAGCTTTGAAGCAAACTTCGTTTGTACCCGGCCATGTCGTACAACGCAGCGTTTTGAGAGCTCAAGTGAAGACTTACGACTGTGATTCCGACGGCAAATTAATCGCACCACGTAGGCGGACTGTAGTTATACCACATGTGGCTCGCTGCGTTTGTGAATGCAGTGTGATAGTGGTTCAAGTGTGCATTGGTGTAATATGCAATTTAGTTTTTTTATTTTTAAATAGGTTTGTATGACGGAATGCTAATAACTACTTGTACTACAGCTCTTGGTTAAGAGGTGTTAAACTCAAATCCTGCATTACTAGAGTTGGTTTATTTTGGTGAAAACAATTTCTGACTAAGTGATTAAAAACTGTTGGTATCACGTCGAAGTAATTTAATTTTCTTTCAGCCAGAAGTGACAGTTTTTCTCCAAGATGGGTTTATATTACCAGTTTGAAAGCATTTCATATCATGTGATGAAGCATAGCATTTTGTAAGGGTTAGATACTTGAACATTGCGCCGTCATGAATTACTTTATCGTATGTTATAATGCAGACACGATAAACGAAAAATTCTTTTCATTTCTCATCGGTTCAGTGGAAAGCGGAACCGATGGAGACACGGATGACAGAATCCCTGATATTTTCGTTCGCCTTATTCTGGCAATTAATTTACATTTTCAAGGTGAGATTCAAGATAGCAGTAAACTCTTCTGTTGAGGTGAAAGAATGGTATTGTGTACCCATTTGTAACGACTAATGGTAGTTAGGACAATGTTCTCCGACTTTTTTATTTTTTATGTTTTAAATCTGTATGCTCTTTTTCGTTTTAACGAAGGCTTGATTTAAGAATAATTCCTGCTTGGTTTAAATTACTAAAAAAGATAATTTGTTCTGAAAGATAATTTATTGGCACACATGGTTGAGTATAAAATTTTTAGTTTTCATTATACAATGTTCAATATTATACGTGTGCGAATTGTTGCAGTTCTGTGTAGTAGGATTTTACCAAATCTACATATTCTCAAAACTTCATGTTCTTAAAAAAGGCAGTTTAATGAAATGCATCTTTTCTACACGTTCTTCCTCCCCTCTTGATATGGCGTTAAGGTTATAGTACGATTTCGGTTAAAAAGTTTAATTTCATTTCTAGTTCCTGCAGATAATCTTGTCATGAATGCAATCACTGAAAACAGATGTACTGTGCTAAGCGAAAAAGTGATGCTGCTTGTCAATAGAGGAGGTAAAAATCGTTGCCGGTTGATGTTTATGAAAGATCATGCTATTGGAATCGTATTTGGAAGTAGTTTTGCTCTGAGAAAAATCACTCTACGGCGATAGCTCTTAGTAGCAGGTTCAAACAAGCAATAAATTTATCGGAATTTATGCGAAACAAATTTGGAAACAAACTTGGATAATATGTCTTTTATTTAGCATCACTGTTGTTGTTGTTGTTGTTCTGTGAGACAGTAACATGCAACATGCAATGTAACACGAATAATTTCTTTGCATGTCTTTAGTCCCGAAACAAAATATTTCGCCTTTTCATGGACTGTGCTTTTTGCTGCATACTTTGCCCGTTTTGGTGTAATGATAGCAGGACCAGGTGTAAACAAGTGAAAGTGTTCTTGCTGTAACCATCCCACGTCTTCAGATGACCCTGTGAAGATCACTGATGAGGAACCTCTTCCTCCAAACTCCGTGATTAAGTTCCTTCAGGATATCTTTTCAAGAGCAGACACTGGATTGTGCTTTCTGTACACGAACGACCTTCTAGTGTTGACGGACATCATTGCCAGAAATCTTGCCGATTTGCCGTCTGGCTCAAAGGTGAAGTGAGATGACAAAGCTGTGAAAACTGTTTTGCCATTATCTTTTCGTGAACATGTTCACCGTGTGTAAGCGCATCATCATTTCGTGCATAACCGCAAATAATAAGTGCGTCAAGAAAACTTTGGAAAAATTTTTTTTAAGAATTGTGACCTGTGTAACTGGATTGTTTGTGGTCATTGCACCGTCCGTCGTCTAACTGATGATCGGAATATTTGGGTTCGAATCGCACAGAAATCCTTTTAGCGTTTTGTACTGCTCGTGATAAGTATATTTAATCTCAGTATTTGCATAAAGTAAATTATAAACCTTTGTCGTAGGCAACTCTCATTGCATATCGGCATTAGTCATTTGTGTACGAAAATAGTGATGCAGTTGTAGTTTGTTTCGCTTTGAATAACGTATGAAAACTTGATGAGCAGGAGTAGACAAAAAAGGAAGTTTATGGCAAACCGACATACGTAGAAAGCCTGACTTTAAACTAGAAAAGGCCAATCAGATTTCACACGAAAACTTACGAAAACGCGGTCATGCACTGATGCGTCCAGGATTTTGGAGAAATGTTTGTATTTAAAGTTTAAGCTCCTGCACTTTAGGTCGGTATTCGTTGAAAAAGCCAACACGAATTTAAAAGCTCGACTGCTTATCAGGCTGATGCAAAAGAATGTGATTGATGGAAGACATGTGCTCCATCACTAGCATCTGGCTCATGCTTCACCGGGCTAGTATAGTGAAGCCCTTCTTCCAGCAGGTCGCAAGAGGCGACTTTGGACGCCCACGTTGTCAGTCCGCCTTGCTGGTGTTGAGAATACCAGAATGCCATTTGTATTCATAACTGCTTTTACATAGACTGCACTTATTCCTAGCCTAAGCTTAAAAGAGTTTGCTGCGTACCGGAACAGAACCGTTTTATGCTACGCTTCCACCCAAGAAAGAGGAGTGGCAAACACTCGTAGGTATGATAGAAAATTACGTAAAGCAATAAATTTATTTAGACTCGTACGGATTACTTGGATCTGTTGCTGAGTATGCTTTCCACCTCTTCATATAAAGAAAACAAGCATCGTGCATCCGAAATTCTATCCATCCTCGAGAGGATCAAAAATGAGGAGCTCCCAACAGAAGATGCAGAATCCTCTGAGGTTGCGGAGTTTGACAAGACGATTGTAAAAAGGATCTTGGAAGAGCAAAGAGAATGCTTTACCTGATTGCTGTGCGAGTCGTACGGCGGATAAGTTCTATCCGGAAAAAGCGAATGAAGCATGAACTTAGTGCCGAGAAGCCAAAAGTACGTTTAACATTTAAATTAGTTGAATGACTGAATTATCCCATTTATTATGTAATGGCAGACAACCAATTAATGAAATGATGTTGAAGATAACGGTGGTACTAATACCGGCTGTTTACGATACGATAATCGAAGGCAAGTAAGGACTGGTCCACAAAGGATGCAGATAGTAGTAACTCGCTCATTTGAACACCTCAAAATGTACGTGTCATTCTTGTCTAATATGAATTATTGATGTCAATTGCATCGTCGTAACGAGTAAATTTACTTCCTGTCCTATTTCTTTCAAAAACTAACTTTCTGTGAAGGAAAGTCGGGTGTTGACCTTCGCTTACTTTTTGTCTTGTTAGCATTAACTGTGTTTGAGCCTTTAGTTCGGTACTTACTAGGATATTAGCCCAAATAGCTCTGGATGGTGCGTTACAGTAGATGAACGGCGTTGCAGGTTGAATGTCTCCGATCAAGTATCATAAACTGTAACAATTTTCCCGAATTCGCATATCCATTGTTTGTGGCTAGTAGTTGAAAGTTGGGATGTGAAATTTTGCCATGTGCGATACGTTGTGAAACTGAAGTAGAAAAAATGCAACGTGCGGACAAAAATATTTTGCGCTGTGCATTTAGCGAACGAAAATGTGTCTAATCGGCCCTGAACGAGATGTTTGTGACCACGTTTATTTTACTTAAATCATGTGTTGTGCAATACTAATGTAATGCTTCCATTTTTATTTATTTGTTTCACATTCTGTATTTCGAGGTTTTGAGCGACTTGCGAAATTTCTTGTATTCCCAAGGGCTAAATTACCGTCACTGTTTTCTATATGCAATTTGTCGAGATCTATTCTTGTCGATGATACTACGCCATGTGGCTTTCTGTAGACGCAAGGATCTATTATGGGCAAAATTTCGAAGTATAAACTGGGAATTGTTGAGTGCTCAAATTGAACATTTAAAATATATGATGTGTGTTTATTTTGTACTAACAGTAATTCTATTGGCAGAATATTTGCTTTTTATTCAATACGTATTTTTCTTATAATTTTGAAAATATTTTGGTTGTTGATTATTGCATTCATTAAATTCATTTAATCGAACCTTTATCTTTGCTTAAAGTTGTTAGACTTCTAAAGGATGGAGGGATTTAAAACCTGGTTCTGCAACTTCTTTCGGATTCAATTGTTTTCTTGGTTTCGAGCAGTCAAGTGTTTGTAAAAGGACGCCTGACTAGTGCGACCTAGGTGTCTAAATTGGTTCTGCTATGTTAAAGGCACTTGGTGGCATTTTTCCTGCTTGATTGCGCTACTTGTGGTGGAAATATGCTGCCAACTCCAAATGGGGTCCAAATAAGATCTATGTGCAACCTCTATAACAATATGCGGTGTCCTCTTTCGCTGCAACAGTCACAGCCTTCTTTTGAATATTTTCTCCATAATTCCTCGTGAGTCGCCTGTTGTCACCAAACTGCACACACATCTCATCTCATTCTGCTCTGTGCTGCTACGAACTCGACGCTGCGTTTTCCTAGGCAACTCTTCGTACGATGTCTGATCCGAACCCTGTAAAATTGCCCGGCTCCGTAGTCTCACGATCCCGAAAAAGGGGTTTAGTTACTACAACAACTAATTGGTTTTACAACTATATGATGATGTAGACCACCTACGTACACCATTTTGTGCCTCCATCCAAATAGAATGAAAACATTTGTGACATGGAGTGTGTGCTATCTAACTGAATATACTCAGAAAGTGAAATGAGCTAATATATTCAAAACCGATGAAAATACACAGAATAATAAAGCCTACCTATCACACTTCAAATTACGAAATTTTCTTGACGACCACCAGAATCACACAGTGAAGAGGTGGTAGGCTACACGAAGCCAAATTGCGAAAATTAGTTCCAAATGTCAAAGAACCTTATTTAAACGACCATCGATCACATGTGAAACAAGCACTAGAAATTAAAAAAGGTTTATCTCTGAACAAAAACTTGCGCTCTTTGGAATAGACAAAGAAAGAAAAAATCCTTATTGTTAATCATTCTGAGTGCCACAAAATTATGGAACGAGAAACCAAACAAATTTGACACCCTAAAATTTACCTCACAGAATATTAGCAAACAATTTGAAAGTAATAAGCGCTCCTCAAAGAGTCTCATAGCTGCATTGTTTGCAAAAACACTCATATTCAAAGATTTACTCTATCATAGCGCAGGATATAAAATGAAAGCAAAGTGTTATCAAAAAGCTACCGGAGAGTGGCTTGATACTTTGCTTGTTCTAGCCCAGCGTATGAGTATTCCATTTGCAAGACTCACAAGCTCCATCATGATTACTTATTAAATGCTCACGTTACCGACGTTAGATTGGTAGCGCCGGCTGGATATATTCCCACATCAAGATGTACAATTTGAGTCCCATAGCGGTGAAATATTGTCAGAATGGCATTAATTAGTATTTCAAAGATAGCACACACTATCTAGTCAAGTGATTCCCTACCGGTGGTCGATGGACCACAAAGTGGTCCATGTGGCTTCTCAAGTGGTCGACGGAGAGATCCTTGAATGAAAACGGAATATTTACGATAAATGCTTATTCCAAAATTTTTACGCTAATCTTTTTGTCACTTTCAACAATAGGCCTTACTGCCTGGTATGATGCTGTCGCACAGTCAACGCTAGCTGCTAGTTAGGCTCAAAGCTTATACATTACGCTACTTGTAACGGTTGTCCAAATTGATTAAATTAAAGTTCTAGTTACTGCTCCAGCTTTTTGACATTATACATATAGCCTAGAATTCTTATTTGATATCAAAGTCTTTGTAAACTTGGCAGCCCGAGCAAAATTAGTAACTCAAATTTCATTGATTTTTTTAAAGTGTTACAGCTTATATGTAGGAAGATTGGAGATTGCGGTCCAAGGCGGTGTAGATTATCTTTTGGTAGTCAACCGGCTCAAAAAGGTTGGTAATCGCTGATCTAGTCAAACCTAATGTCAAGTCAAACCTGATCAAAGCTTAGTACTTTGAGCAGAGTTAGTTGGGCCAATCGCACTTTACTGAATTCATAAAAACAGCTACGGAATCGATCAAACATGTCGAAGTTGGATAGGTTTCATACCGCTAATCAAACTTAATTAAGCTATCCACAACAAAAAAATCTTGCTCTTTAATTCATTGGCGAACAGGTCCACCGCTGGATAATATTTTCTGGATTTCAGGAATAGATGTTTGCGGGATGAACACGTTTTTGTCAAATCTAATGTAAGATAAAGTTTGAGAACCACTGGTATACATGACAAAAAGGTTAAAGACCACTAATTTAGATTAATCTTGTTTTCTTTCAAAAACCTTTGCATCATCATCGATTATGACCAATCTTAACAACATACTGCCCACATGAACTTTAGTTGCGGCTCTCTGCTCAAGTTGACCTCTACAAAAATAAACAAAAGAAAATGTCATCACGTCGTATACAAGGACAAAAAGCTCTTTTTGTTCTAGGAACCAAAGGAAGAAGACGTGACTTGGAGTACCCTACCTACAGCTCAGTTATTGCTATAGGTTAGACTTTGATTGTGGCTTAAGCAACAAAATTTTGTGATGACAAAAAGGACAATTTTTTCTAGATCCTTCAAGGCTTTGCAAAAAACTCGACATTTTGCTCCATTTTGTTATACACCAAGCATGAGCAGACGTTTCCAGTGACGAGCTAAATCGGAAAATCTAAACGTTAATGCAGTCCACCTCAATTTTTTTTGAAGAAGATTTACTATCAGGGTCTTGTAGTTGTATTACAATGATAGCAACAAAATCACACAACAGTTGCAAGATGTTTGGCGGGCAGGATTAAACTAGTCGGCATGCTAAATGCGGTCCACGGCCCGCAGTTTGGCTGCCCCTGTCCTAGGAGGCTTCAGCTCCCAAGCCCATTATCAAACGATTATTATTAAGGACCACTAAATTCCATGAAAACCTATTTTTATTTATCACATAAGATAGCAAGTAATTTGCAATTTTATTATAGTGATAATTACGCTACAAGCATATTTCTTAATGCACTACTCAATGGTCTTTTTTATTTTAACTTTTGTGACATCGTAAGCCGTTTATCAAAGCCATCTCATTAATGTTTTCCGTAAAACTTTTTAACCCCATTTCTATGATTATTATTTTTTGCGAGCATGAACAAAACTAAATTGTGCAATCAACCATTATAGAAAGATTTAACTCACGTGATCAAACGTCATCACATTTCGCTTTTAAAAAGAGTGGCGCAACACTGACTGGTATTTTGCATTAAATTGCATGGGAGTGAGAGGGTTTTATGTGAATAAAATGGATGAAGGACGTAGTTATTACATGAATGTTGAATGAATATAAAGTCAGAGAAGGTAAAACAGTGTGTAGATTGACCAGATATTGCTGATGGTTAGACTAGCTTAGTTGCTTGGGTTGACTACGTATAGGTAATAGTTAGTGTTAGAAATTTCAAATTTGGCCCTATTAAACCTACTTTTTATTTTCCATTTAATTTTCTCTGTTTTGCGCCATTTGGGTGTCAAACCCGCGTCTGAAGTTCTACAGTCATGCGTTAGCAGTGTTATGTAATTTTTTGCGTACTTGCAACGCACGCCTTTTCGCCTTGCACTTTGGCTCTAATTTGTACAAAGACGTTTTTTCCCACAGTACTTCGACCCTGATGTGTACATGTAACAGAACTTCATAATTGTTTCACTCTACTTTGGAAGTTGGTAAAGTTAACAGATGGCAAATTTATAGCAAACATTTGAAGTTAAAACCTATTTGGAAATTCAACTTTTCAGTCCATATTTGATAAACCAGATTGAAAACAGTTCAACTTCTGCGCTTATTTTCTTGGTGTTTATCCGTTAATACAACTGGTCAAAATAAACAAACCGTCTCAGATTGAGAGCTCTTCTTTCGTAACGGACATCAACTCGGATATAGAACAGGAAAAAAACAACAAACCGTTCGTTACTTAAAATTGTTCAGTGAAGTTAGCCTACTTGTTTGGATTGACTAAATGCTGCTAATAGTTTGGCTAGGGCCAGTATTGTAGCCACTTTTCGCTATAAAATCGAACTTTTGAAATAATGTGGCCGGTGAATAGCGAGTAATTAGTGCATGTGATGGAGTGTAGTTGTTAGCATGACCAAATGCTGAAGCTGTTTCAATTCTTTTGGAGCAATAAAGATGCGATTTTAGCGAAATGCACTTGTTTTGTAGTATTTCAAAGTTTCAAAACAATTTCAGCTGATTTAGTTATAACAATCGTACTTTACTGAATCGAGGCATGTTGATAAACTATCAAAAACATTTCAAGGGCCAAAAATTTAAGTTTTAAATCTGAAAATTTATCTTTTCTGCTATTTGACCTGCGATAGCAATACCTGCTGATAATACTGCTCGCAAATACTCAAAACAGAAAAAAAGATCTTAACTCTTTCTCAATTAATTATTTTATGCGAACCACCGCATGCAAGCAAAATGAAATGCTCTTTGAAAGACTACTTGAAAATTTTTAAGTGATTAGACTTGCAGTGCGTTATTGCCGTAACAACAAAAATGAAAAACTTTAATATAGGGTGTTCCAAAAGTCTTGGGCACATTTCAATTCCTCATGTCTGCTGATCTATGAATGGTAGTTAAATGAAGCTGTTGTCATTTTAATGCTAAATTCATTAAGTTTTTTTCATGCTGATGGTTTTTTCATATCTTTTCATGTAGCTTAAATAACTAAGATAACTTAGATCCACCAACGGCTTTTACTCAACCAGTAAAAGCATTTTGTGTCCTTGAATTTTCAAAAACTGATTCGTGGATACTTGATGATCGCGTTCTCATGCCCTGATATCTCAGGTCTCCAGATCTCACGATCTTCGATTTCTTTTTGTGGCGGTTTGTGAAAGCATTCGTCTATGCGCCTCTCCTTTCAAAAGACGTAGCTTAACTGAAGGCCCGAATAACGGAAGTTGTTGCAACTTGCAACCATCGACAACACAATGCTGGAACGCGTTTGGCAAGAATTTGACTATGAAAACCTTGAGACTGCAAGCTTTCAGAATATATTAAATGCATTGTTATACTCTTAATAATTTTTGAGATATTTAATGTCAAAATGTGCCCAAGACTTGGAACACCTTGTACAGGAGCAGAATAACAGTAGTTGTGACCCTGGGTAAATCTGGTTACGGGACTCTTTAACCGCAATGAATTTGCCGAGACAGATTACTATATAAAAACACAAAACAATATATACGACCAAAAATTTCGCACTTCACTATTCAGAAAGATTAGAGCCAATACGTGTCCTTGGGACGGATAGAAGGTCCATATTGATGATTAGAGTTAAAGTTAACTCAAATTCAGAGTTAGTTGAGGATGGAGAGTGAAAATCCGCGCTATATCTTGTTGTTGTTGTTATCCGACCCCTTCCGGGGGATGGGGTATGGCGGAAAACCATGGAGACCCAAAAGCCGGGCAACTCTCTAGGGCATGGACCAGAGGTCGTAGAGAGACAGAGAGTCGCCAAAGAGCGAGTGGCGCAAAGAGTCCGTAGCTGTACAGTGCAGAATGAGATGAGAGGTGTCCTGGGATGAGTGTCCGCACGCGCTGCAGGAAGGATTCTCGATTCTGCCAATCCTACAGAGATAAGAGCTTAAAAGAAGGCTGTGTTCGTTGCAGCGAAGACGAGAGAGCACTCAGCGAGCGTGACGAAGGGACGCGAGTCCCTCAGTGGAAATCGAGGGAACCTGTGTGTCGAAGAATTTAGATGAGACAGGACACTTCCAGTCCGAGAAAAGTGGATACGAGAGATAAGAGGAAAGAGACTACAAGGGATTACAGAGGGCGGGAGTAGTGCTCCCCGTCTGGCCAGCTCATCAGCCGCGTTGTTCCCCGGGATAAACGAGTGTCCGGGGACCCATTGTAGCCTGATAGAACAGGAGAAGAGGAAAGACCGTTCCTGCCAGATCTGCCAGAGAGATTGAGGTAGAAGGAAAGATGGAGGAGAAGACAGGTTGGCGAGGATAGAGCAAGAGTCAGATAGAAGGAGAAGAGAAATGGCAAATTTGTTGGTGCTGCCGAGACCAGCAAAGTGCATGCAGAAGGGTGCAGGCTTCAGCAAAAACTTGAGCATACTGGGCCTGCTGAAAAGGAAAGAGTGGCCTCAATGACACAGAGAGAGCAGTTGGCAAGTACGTCAGAGCCGCCCTTGCCACAAGGAAAAAAACGGAGCCGTCTGTTCAAAGCACCAAATTGTGAGGTGAGAGAGAGTCAAGGTGAGCGAAAGCCGCACCTTGGCGAGAGAGAGGAGGATCAGAGTAGGAGCACGGAGAGGAAAAGGTGGACTCCACAGTGAAGGAAGGAAGGTTCCAAGGACGTGAGGGACGGCAAACAAGGAGAGCCCCCCTAGGGGAAGTAGAAGGAAGTATGAGCGATTGAGTGGATACAAAAGCTCTCCAGGAGAATCTGCAGAGTTTTGGTTTCACTCCAAGTCTGACCAAAGCTGAAATGGGAAACGAGGTTGGGAGACGAAGAACCCGCTCATAAGATGACAGAACAAAGTGAGTCAGAGTGACTCGTAGGGGAGGTAGAGAAGCCTCAGTGAGGAGAAGTGGGATAGGGGACGACGAGAGACAGCCGGAGATGATGCGACTTACTGCTTGGTGGAGGCATTCCGATTTGATAATATTGGTTGCGCTTAAGAAAGGAAACCATCCGAGTGAAGCATAAGTGAGAAGGGGCCGAAGAAAAGCTTTATACAGAAAAGAGAAGGACTCCTTAGAGCGTAAAGCCTTAAGACGAGGGAAAACTTGACCTTGAGCAAAGATACATGTTTAGAAAAGGAAAGAGTGCGGTCCAAGATGACCTCAAGAAAAGTTGGAGTGAGATTGAAACGGAGTGAGGAGTTCATTGCACCGATCAATAGCGGCCTCAACGTGGTGGTGCGGTACCCGGCCTCATTTGGGTTGAGTCGAAATGGCTGTTGGCCTTCCCGAGGGTCCCAGCTACCCCAGACACTCCCCGCGTTATATCGTTGTAATTTGTTGTTATAACGACAGATTATTGTCGAGAGTTGTAATATGTGGTCAGATGGTTTATATCTGTGTAGCATTAGGTTAACAGTTGTAAAAGTGGTTGTAAGTGGTGAAGGAATTTGTAATAACTGTTTATTTGTTGAAGTGTTTAATTATTTTTTGAAGCGTAGTAACGAAATATTTGATTTTCTTACAAGCGATTTGTGATTTCTAAAATTTTGTTGGTGGGGTTTTGTGTCAAACGCGAAAGTACAATAGGGGTTCCTCAATGACAAAAAAGTTGAAGAGTACTTGTTAGATATTTTTCTACACGTTGGATCTGAATTGCACTGACCGCGAGCCAATTAGTCAACGCTGCGTTTTTTCTTGTTGAGCTGTTGACTCGCGGCCATTCCTTTTGCTGTGACCATTTAACTTTGACGAGCTCGTAGATGCAGTAATGTTTTGGTTCTAGCGTTTTGATCAAATTAGTAGAAACTTAGCTTAGTTCTCTTACAAGTTAATAATAGCATGCTTTTGTTTCTTTAAATAAGGTGATAAGTTGTTCGGCAGTTAAGCGCATGGTGGTGTAGTTTATGCGATAAGTTGCATGTCGGTCCACTTATTCATTTTGGAATATTGAAGATCTCGCTGGGAAAATAGTTCTGGTATGTGTTAATTGGCCCCGCCCCCCTATAGTGTGGTAATTCAGTGTTTTATTTTTGTAGAAAACGGATAATTCAATTGGTCTGAAATTTAAAAGAATTCACAAATAAAATCAACTAAAATCCGCGTTAAAGACTATTTACGAGAAACGGAGAAATCTAGCATTCAGTTCTGTTAACGTTCCTAAGCGTCCCAGCCGCCATTAAAAGAAGCGTTAACAGTACTGTTCTACATTCAACACGAGTTCCAATATCTAAGAAAAAGAGACACAGAGTAGTTCAAAACAATAAGCTTAAGCGAAGTAGGTAAAGCAATAGCAATATATGGACAAGTTTTTGTCTCCTGAAAATGATAAGTATAGGAAAAGACAGGCTACAGAACCACAAAAGTTAAAAAAAATTGTCAACGGTCGTTTTCTCGTTTTTTGTTAGTGGAAGCGGAAGCAGTTGACGAAATAGCCGCTACCACATCCCTGAATACAAAGTCGCTACCACATCCCTGATCTACCGCTGCGAAGCAGGCGTTCTAACCACAACATTTTGATATGACTCGACAAGGTGATCGAACTCTAGGTTTACCGACTGCGAATCGCCACGTCATAACAATAACCATGTAGTCGAGCTTCGAATTGTAAACTACGTAATAATCAGGTGATTGCTTGACCTTTGGCGTTGGCAAGAGGCCACTATATCCTTTATATGGCCCAAAATGTGCCTTTCTTGCATTGGTAGGGTTTGCAGCCCACGAACAAACCAATAAAAAGTTTACTTTAAAAATATCTGGAAGAGAATCGCTCTCATTTTCGAAATTTTAATGTTATGGTAACTTACGACTTGGCAATTTACAAAAACCTTGTTAACAGCTATGGATTTTACACACGTGACTTATGTCAGACGCTTATGGTAGAAGCCAGCGAGTTAGAAGTGAGACAACTATCACTTCTAGGCATAACACTGTACACTGATACAGTGGCGTAGCAACGCAATACACCGCCCTTGGATTTTTGCATGAAACGCCGCCCTTAACATCGTCATACAAACTGATTTTAAACTCCACACAACAGAAGAATTAAAGTAATGTTTGTTTGATTTTATTAAAAGTTCAAAATTAAATACGTCGAACTTTCATTGAAGCAAGCTCAGAAAGTATATCGTCAAAAGATAATGTCTCGACTAAATCACTTTCAATGGACAGTATTGATAGCGCAGACAGCCTACTTTCTCTTAGAGTCGATCTCAAATAAGATTCGATCAACTTAAAATTTTGAATAACTTCTTTCGCAGCTTGCGATAGAAACAGCAACAGTGACATAAAGCTTAAGACTCATAAATAAATAAGGTGTTGATTCACATAAACGATGTTTGCTAAACCACTGCAGCACTTTCAGCGCGGTAGCGTCATTTTTAAATGTAAAACCACTGGATTGTACTGGTCGATTAAACCTAGCGATTTCTAGTTTTAACTCCCTAAAATTTACGTCATCAGCATAAATTTTCTCAAATTTGCCCATATCTATTTCGATACTGTCACTTCGCAACAAAGTGTGGGAATTTAAAAAGCCGAATACCTCATTTAGCAAACACATTTCGCTAAATCGCTTTTCCGCTTCACTCCGAAATCGGTCCATAGCTTCTAGCATACATCTCTTGATTTTTTTGATAGCCGACAGATCTACGTCTTCTGCATGTTCGCCAGGCATCCTTTTCTTCTTTCTGATCCGTCTCTCTTCAATCAGTATTTCTTGCTTTTCGCAGATCTTGATCGCTCTTTCAATGCAGTGCTTAACCAGCGCATCACGCTCATTGATCAAAAAAGCAATAAATGTATTCATCTTGTGGGTACAGTCTTCCAGAGACAGACCTTTTCGTGTAAATATTTTAGGGTGTCATAAGATTATCTTAAGACTTCCAACCAAAATTGTAAAATAGAAAAAAGGAAAAACGCTGAATCGCATGCAAGATTTCACGCGCATGTCCTCGTGTATCAATGTTTTCATTTTGATCACAAAGTTTGTTTAATGCACCCACCACATCAAAGAAACATTGCTGAAGCGCTTTCACAGCTTCATAATGCGCACTCCATCGTGTGTCAATCACTCGTTTTACCACATTTGGTACATACTTGATCAATACCTCCCATCTGTGAGTAGCAGCAAAAAAAAAAAAAATAAATCCTTTCCAAAACAGCAAAAAATTTTCAGATCCCCTGCGAGATTAAGCGAGTGGTTTCCACATGGGACAAACAAGGTCTTGGAATTAATATATTTTGTTCTGCGTTGTACTCCAGCACGAACTCCTGCCACAATGGAAGCATTGTCGTATGCTTGGCCTCTACACATCACTATGTCCAAGCCATTTTGCTGAAGCCTATTGAGAATAGACTTAGTAATTTCGTCTGCATTTCTTCCGTGCAGTGGAAAGAAATTTAGAAAGGATTCCTTTATTTGTACCTCATTATTGCTGTCGATTTTCACGTTTCTAGCAATAAAAGACATTTGATCAATATGAGAGACGTCTGGAGTACTGTCAAGTAAAATTGAGAAATACTTTGCTGTCCTTATCTCCTCCAGAATGAGATCTTTTACCTTTTTACCAAAAAAATCGATTAAGTCATTTTGGATGGTTGGTGAAAGGTACGTTGTCATGCCCTTTTTAGAGAGTTGGGTACCAAAAATGTGTTTGTTAATGACTGTACTGTAATTTGCAAGGAGTTTTAAATTTTCAAGAAATTTCCCTGGTTTCTTGAATTGGAATCTTCCCGATGACCGCGAAAAGGAAGTTTTGTTTATTGTGAAACTTTACGACTGCGGCTACGCTCTGCAAGATTTCTCTCCATCTATATTTTTCCTTATTCATAAGATTTTGCATTTCTTTGTGAATTGTTTGATGAACCTGAAGCCTCAGTGCGAGCTCATTCCATTTATCAAAGCACTGTTTGTGAACTTTTGAATTTTCGTGACAAGAAATGCACGGATTAAAATGCCAAAAATTTACAAAAGGTTTGAAAACAAATGGAGAATTATCATTTCTCGATAGAAATAACCTGAATAGAAACAATATAATCCTGAGTGGCTTTTCGAATAAAGCAACCATGATCTGAGAATTTCGTCACCATTCTTTAGCATCTTATGAAACCACTTCTTACTCAGAAAGCTTAAGGATTCTTTCTCTTTGTCTCCTTTAATTACTCTAATCGCTGGCTTGAACGGTTCTTCTTTATTCTGAAACCTTTCGGGCCCTAATTTGATCATCTCAACTCTCATGTTATGAGTTAATACTTCTGGCCAAGCAGCCATATCGTTACGAGAATAATAGTTATCGTCGGTTTTATTTTTATCTGAAAGTGTTTGATTTATAGGCCGGCTTCTTTCAATGATCACTTCGTTATTGTTTATCCACAAGATCCAATTGGTAACGAGAAACGAAACAACAAAGCGGATCCTGAAGGCGCGAAGCTTCCAAAGGAAGCAATGCTATTGAGAGATATATTCAAACTTTAAAAGCCATTCCTGGACGCGTTTCGTCCTTTTGGACTCATCAGCAGGGCTTGCCAAGGGCCGAGAGGTCTCCCCAATAGCATTAACGTTGACTTTTATAAAACGAACTAACACAGAGCACAAGACTTACGTGCCGTTTACTCTTGAACGAAGTTCGTTTTACGGTACTTCTAGCCGCTCGACTATGGACTAAAACTGGTATCCTTATACAAAGTTGATCACACAAGCAGTGATTAGGCATAAAAAGGTCTTCCAAAAGTTACAAACTAAATGCGGTGCTTTAAGGCATTGGTTCTCAAACTGTGCGTCGCAACGCCCCGGTGCGTCGTTTCAATTTTCCGAAGGCGCCGCGGAATGATTTGGTTTTGCCTCATTAAGTCGAGGTTTTATTGCGTCAAAAGAACTCTGATCGTGGATTCCTTTTTTTTCTTCTGACATTCATAATAATCAATTGTATTTTCACAAAAGCGTTTTTAGTACACTGTTGTAATTGTTGACTTGTTTTTCAAGAATCAAATTGCAGAAGTTTAACTCAATCGGCAAAAATATGTGAAGAACCAAGCATTCAGTTGTATGTTGGACGAAAACAGGAAAAATGAGTCACAAACTTAGAAGAGCGTAATTTTACGATTGAGGATGACAGATAAATCCAAAATTTCGGGAGCATAAGGACAGTTATTTGTGTAGATTATGGGCCACATTTATCTTGCAGTACAACAAACTAAACCTTAGGATGCTGTCTGGTGCGTCGCAAAGTCTCGCAAGCTTTTTTAAATGCGTCGCATTGAAAAAAGTTTGAGAACCACTGCTTTAAGGCATGGCTGGCAGCACGTGGTGCATGGCAGCAAAACTCGGCGCGCGAAGAGGCCAGTTCCAAAGACGCCGGATCGAATCCCACAGGCGCCTTGCATTAGCGCTGACGTTTAAGAATACAATGTACGCACAACCTTGAAAGGGCTTCACAAACGGCAAGTTAGTTATTGATTAGCCAATAACTGGTTGTTTTAAAAACTATTTGATTTGATGTTCTGGCACGAGCTTCAGCTTGGCTTTTAAAAGCCAGTTTGCAAGTTCAAAACTGGTACAAACTTGATCTTCAAGTTGTCCCGCTTCTATACCTCATCTCTATATAGGCCTGTGGCAGAGCTATACAAAGGCGCCATAAACGTGCCTATTTATATTTTATTTATCTTCTATTTTCTTAAATGTTTTTAACGTATATCGTTACTTTACTTCTTCCCATTGTTAATTTCTTGCTGCATCTTTTTAAAATGATTTTTGAATATGCTTGGTGGTTATTTCATGAGAATAAATGAATGCGTAAATGAACAACTATTCCTTGACTTGAGAGAGACGTAAGCTCTTTGCAGATCAGTGAATGTGTTACAAGGACTTTATCAAACGGTATTTAATAAAAAAAATTTATCAACTTATTTTGAATAGGCCATGTGTTTCTAGGCAGGTTTCACATCTTTTTCCAAAAGCTTTAATTGATTCCAGACTCAAAAAAGTTGTTCAAGTTTAGCAACTCCGGGATCCTTGCTGATTAAAATAAGAGCCCGCCGCTAGTAGACTGACAATATTGTTTTCTTCAGGAGGTACGGTCACTGCATTTTTTGCAGCTCAGGCTAGTATACGTAAAATAATTAAATATGAATATTTCACTTGGAGACACTGAAACTTCAGCCGGAGATGTTAGCGACGGGTTGAAGAGAGCAGCTGCCCTATCAAAATCCCTCCCCGGCATGGCCAAGAAAGACGATCCAGGTATTGTTTAATAGAAAGTGCTTTCATAGTCGCAGATGGAAAGGGATAAGAGATTCAATATACCATAAAGTCTACCTCTTTTTGAAAACTTACCCTTGCTTCTCTTTGTCACCGGTTTGAACGCGATTTTTGGCAGGCTTATTGCCAAGGCGCTTTTAAAAATAAATAAGCTTAGTTGTGGCTTACACTTACTGCCAAACTAGTGGTTGCTGGTCATGCAAAATCGGCATCTCAGAACATATAGATTTTAAAATAGCATAAACTACATTTATAACCAAAAAATTTAGGATTTAAAGTCAATAGGTTTAGATTACCATTAGTTTTGCTTTGTTTTTGGCACGGCTATTTCATAAAAAGCGTTTGTATTTCAGTAAATAATTGTTTCAACTAAAACCACACAACTTACAAAAACCGCTCAGCGGGAAAAGGTTGATAGACAATGTTTTCAGTCAGCTTGTTCCTTAAAATTTTATCTAACTGTATTCGGCCATGATAAATTACAAGATGATGACTTTGTTTGAACGATTAGTTTGTTTTCACACATATTTTCGTTAAAATCAATCACGCGTTTACGCTGTATAAACATGCTATATTGGTGTAGTGTTGACAATTTATAATTTGCTTTTCAGAATCAGCTGAACCAGAAGTTGGTGACACCGGCGATCAAAAAGTGTAACAAACCAACCTGGAGGTGAGGAGTAACTGATAGAAAATGTGTTTTGCCGGACGAGGAAAGCTTTTTTCAGTTTAATTAATTATTATTAAATGCCAGCATCATCGCATTCGAAACTTTGGACTCTGCCAACTTCTCTGCTTTTTCGGCATTGGGGTCAATTCAGTGTTAAACGGTTCTCTGTACCATGAAACATGCAACGTATGGTTTTTGAAATATGATCAAAATCAGCAAAAACGATTTCAAGATGCTTTGTGACGCAAGTTTTGATATCATATGGCAAATCAATCTCATTTATTTTCAGGCGCCTTTCCAGCAAAGAAAACGAGGTAGTGGACCTCACCTTAATTCGTGCTTGCCAGACTCCCGTTTCAGCAGTTAGCCCAGCTTACTTGTCTTTAGTGCCGCTGACTGACATAACACGGCCTTGCAAAAACAAGTTCATGACGTTGAGGTAGGTGGCCAAATACATTGGCCAGGAACACAACCATCACAACAAACTCTTCATTGTGAAATTGAACATGAAGGTTTTTGTTTCTCGAAGAAAGATTTCAACCTCGTTTTTAAGTTTATACAACCGAGAGACGTAGTTGCCTCTCAACAGCCAATGGGCTTTGATATAAATCAAAAGTCCCACGTGTTGCGCTCTCATTTCTTTGGCTAAAAGTTAGAAGAGCCGGCGATTTTTTGCCATCGAACGAATGAACTTGATTACTTTGACCGCAGCGTCCATTACTTTCATCAAATGCAGAGGTAGATTCTTTGATGCCAGAGTGTATCGGTGTAGTGAACAGTGGCAGGACGTCACATGAGGCAATTCGTTTTTCACCAGTGGGACAAACCCTGATTTGATGCCAATCATCGATGGGGCACCGTCAGTGCAGATTTGCTTAAAGTTCTGCCAGCTAAGCTCGTTGGCGTTAGAAAAAGTCAGCAAGAGCTTTGACATTTGCAGCAGTTGTTGTTGCTGACAGTGTATTTGCTAAACAAGAACTCTTTCTTTATCTTTCTCGTATCGGGCGAAGGCAATCAAGTGACTTTCTAAAGCGCTACCGGTAGACTCGTCCTGTTGAGCGTGCTTTGCTTGATTTCGAAGCAAACTTGCTGACACACTTTAGCAGCCATGTCGTCAATCCGTCGGTGAATGGTATCATTAGAGAGCGAAATTTGCTGGATTTTTTTTCGCCCCCGATCCGATCATTATTTCAACTATTTTTTCTGCGCAGGGCTTGATAAGATTTTCGGCGATAGCATGCGGCTTCTTACGCTTCGCAATTCGACATGCAGCCTCGTAGCTGCATTAAAGAGTAGGCTTTTCCTTTACGGTAAATTCTAAATGAGGTAACGTCGCTTCCAGGTCGTATCGTACTCTTCTAACAAACAGAGCATCGACGTCATCATGCTTCTTTTGGGGATACTTTTTATCGCCATGGTTTTCTAGGTTGGAGGGTCGTAATGACGCATTTGACATCACAACCGAGCAGTGAAGACATTGCGCGTTATCACGACCGTTTCGAGTAACTTTTGTGAAGCCTAATGAGACGTAGCTCTTGCTCCACTTGCAAATTTTTGATATTTGATAACACAAAAACCTTGTTTAAGCTAAATATATGTGTCACGAATAAGGAAATTTGCCTTGTAAGCGTATTTTCATATTTGTGTAAAGTGCTGTGTCATTTGTTCGCTCGGCTATTGATTGATAAAAAGACCTTTTTTTTCCTCGCAATTGGAATTGCAGAAAGTACGCCTCTATTGTGTCGCAATCGTTTATGACATTATACGATTCCAGATTGTTCTAGTGATTCTTGCTTCTTCGAAGAATTTCGATAACTGATTGAGAAAAAAAAGAACCTTTTTTCCCTTGCAAGTGGATTGCTGTGTACGCCTTTTATTACGTCACAATTATTATTACGACATAGTAAAATTCCAGATTGATCTAGAGATTCTAGCTTCTTCAAAGAATTTTGATAAACGATTACATAACTTAAAATGCTTTTTTCCTTTTTTCCACGTGATTTTGTTCTCTAGCGTTTTCTAGATTGTTTTTTTGTCGGTTTATATACAAGGCGACGGGATTTTTTGTTAGTAGTAGGAGTAGTGGTTAGAGTGTGAGTAGAAAAGCGTGTGGTGGGAAGAAAGAGAGATTGATTGACGGATTAAAGAAGGGCTATTGTTTTTTGGGATAATTTATTGTGGATTTCGTTGACGTGGAGAATATTGAACAGTTATTGATGGACTTAGTTTTGGCGGTTTCCTGATTGTGTGGTAAAGTGAATAGTCCTGAGATCGTTGAGCGAAGAAGTTTGAAGTCGTGAAGTACTATTTCTGTGAATACATTATTCTGTTATTTAAAGTGATTTGAGGTGCTTTTTTATGGAAGCCAATCTTTTTCCAAGTTTTATTAAGTTGCAGTCAGACCTAATTATCCGAGCGATTATCATACGTCGCCTCAATTTTAAAACAAATTAAAAATTGAGATAGAACCGAAAGTTCCATCATTAATATTATCTCAATATTAAAACGCGACAATATGCAAAACTTAAGGCCTAGAGTCGAACCAGAATACAAACAAAAAGTATTAAAAGTTTTATTTATACTACTCTTATCTTCGTAATTCACCAACTTTAAATTTTCTAGGACCGGACACACAACTCCTTCCACTACTTACAACCACTATCTTCGTAATAACAAATTCCAACAATATATCGCGGATATTCCGTCTCTATCCGCGGCTAACTCTCCTCTAGAGTCAATTCTAATCCTCAATACGGACCTTCCGTTTGTGCCCACAACACGTTTTGACTCTAATCTTTTTGAATAGCAGTATTGCCAGATTTTCTTCAAGTTTCCAGCCCAAATGGTATGTTAAACTAGCCCAAAGCTTGCCTGTTGAAAAATAGTCCAAACTTTGCAAAGTTCCGCAAAGTTAGTCCACACCGGGCCGTTTGAGAGAACAGTCCAAGCCCGGCATCAACACAATGATTTGGATTTCCATTGATATGCATACCCAAGTCAGCCAAGGCTTCAGCTTGATTTCCAAAGAGAAAAGATCATCGCTGCTACCGTGGTTGTGTTGCCCCACGGTTTAGGTATGTTCGCCATTTGCAGGACGTTGACCTCCCCCCCCAAAAAAAAGTCATCACCGTCAGATCGATGTCGATTTTATCTAGCGGTTCAAGTAACCTCGACCACTTTCGAAGGATTTCTTGTCAACTAAGGAAATTTCGGACTGTATTGCGAAAGTGCTCCAGCGACAATAAGAACCTCCATGTGAGGCACTTTTAACTCTTGGCAAAAATTAGCCCAAAAAGCCACAACCCTCGACTGCTAAATTTTTTCCTCAAAGCCTAATCCAGTGTTTCCCAAACTGTGTGCCTCGACACACTAGTGCGCCGTGGAAGATTTGCAGGTGTGCTGCGGCTTAAAATTTATACAAGTTTTCAGCTAAAATTGAGTAATTATTGTCATGAAGTAATGGTCGATAAAGTCGGAGATTGTGTTATGTTTCTCGAAAAAATAATCTCCAGAAAAATAGGTCACCTTTGATGCTCCTCTCGATTAACATAAATAGATTCGTGTGGCTAATGTGCCGCGAAATTTGTTTAGCTTTTTTACTGCGCCAACAGACAAAAAATTTTGGGAAACACTGGCCTAATCCAAACTAGTTCAATTCCGCGGAACTGGAAACACTGCTGAATTGCAAAGTGCAAAATTTTGGTCATATATATTTTAAGCGAGCAAAATTGAAATTACCAACGCACCATTACGTAGCAAAGCGAGTTAGCAAATTCAGACTTTCTTAAGGTTGTAAACAAGATTACGCCACAATCTGCAACTCACTGTTACAAGATTCCATTACTATTAATAAAGATTTAATCATTCAATTTATGTAATTCGACATATTAAAAACAAAGGTGCAATGTAACGGATAATTCAAGAACGTTTCAGAAAAATGCGTCACCAAACGTCACAAGAAAGGTCTACAAATTATATTGAAAACTACCAATTTAAGTTTAACTGGCGAATGCTTAATATCGTGACACTTGGGTTTTGTAATACTAGTGAAAACCTCTGCAAAGCTACCTAGTGAAGGCCTTTGGTCTTGGCCCCCGGAGAACCGCTCCATGACTCCCAAGGGATCCGAGGGCGCCGTTTGAGAAACCTTGGCACAGACTAAGGCATTATACTGAATAATTTTTTCTGTAAAAGCCTAGGAAGTAACTGGATAGGGTTTGCTTGGTTATTTTGGCCAAAAGGTATCTTAGATTTTTATGTATAGCACTTGTATGGCTTTTTTAACGCAAAACATAAGTGGAGGGCCCCTTTAGCGCGTCAAATCAGACAGGGGGGAGGCGAGCCCTGGCATTTGCCCAGTTTGCCCACATGCCCAAGCCAACTACTGGGTGGTAAAACATTATAGTGCAACCTACTTTAGTACATGATATTCCAATGTTTGAGCACACTCTGTACTGGTTCATACACTTTATCTCGCCTTTTTTACCAATGTTGCTTGGTCAGGTAGAGTTTTCCTCGAGAAAATTAATTTTTAACTCTTGTTAAATAGTGGTAAAACAAGATGATATATTAGACAACACAATGTTCCATAGATATAATGTAAACTGACACATTTCTCCCACTAGAGCCTACTAGTAGGTTGGGTTGAACATGTTAAATTCAATGTCTGTAACAACCATATTTAGGTATCAAGAGAAGTTTTTTGTGTGGTCCCTCTGCACGCAGCAGAAAGCTTTAAAAAACTGGATAATGTATTTTTGTGGTATAACTGTTAGGTAACACAACAAGAAACTTTTAAAAATTATAAAAGAGATACTTGAATGTTCAAATAGATTCACTGTAAATAAAAAATGCAAATAGTCATAAGTATTATATGAGTAAATATTATAAGTATTTGTTGATAAGTATTGCATAGATCTTGGGACGGAGGCGACTTAAAAATCTACAGTCACTCGTACTAGCTAAGGAAAAAAACTATAAAATTACGAGTCAAGCTAATGGTAGATAAATTACTGCCCTTTACACGTGCTCCTTTGGCGGATGTAGGTACAAGCAGTTGACGTGTAATGATTTAGAATTGTGCTTTGACATTGGCCCAATTCAGCGCTAATAAGCTAACTCATATAAAATGTACATACAGTAGATTGCAGTTTAGAAACATTGCAGTTTTCTCATACCAATCAATATCAATACATTATTATTTCAACCTAGCCATGTTTGCTGGCTTATCCCTAGATCCACTCTTCAAATTTAAATTCAATCTTTGTTTGGTTTGTTGCAATTTCACTATCATGCCATACACATCTGGTCACATGACCAGAATTTAAGTGACTTTGTAACACTAGGGCGTGGATGAAGCAACCAACAATCGCTAGCACAAATCCTGATCCTAATAACAAAAGCCAACTAAGGTAAAATAAAAAATTTTCTCAAGAATGATCACCAACATTATACGGTACCACACCTACTACATGTCAATAACCCGCAACCGGTTTCGACCTAACTGTGTCTCAGCAGGCAGGTGCAAAAGACACGTAATGATAAAAATGATAAATAGAAATGCACAACAGATTTACCATTGAATGCAAAAAATGAAGCAGTACAAAATATAATACAGCTGTAATTGAATCAAAGGAATCTTATTTAAAGATACACATATGGAATAGACAAAAAGGCACACCGGTAAGTCCTAGTAGGGGTATGGAATCATTATTAAGACTTTATTACTGTACAAACTATAGAGGTTGCTACTTAGCAAATTTCAGCCAAATCTCCGATTTAAACAGATTTGCCTCCAGCTTGACAATAAGATAAAATAAAAAAATGATATAAGTTGACCTAGTGCTGCATTATATTATTTTGTATTGCATCATTTTTTGCACACAATGGTTAATTTGTTGCGTATCAAACATTTTTATTATTGTGTTTGTTTTACACCCGTGTGATGATACCCAACAACGTCGATATTGGTCGCGGATTTTTGATGTACAATAGTTTTTGTGAGGTACAGTATGATCTTGGTGACTATTTTTGAGAATATTATACCTTAGTGTGAAGCAGGAGTCATATCCTTCTACATAGGAAATTTGCCTGAAAATTGCTAACTGGCAACCACAATATTTTGTTACATTAGCCAACATAATACATGTTGACTAGCAAGAAGCTATCATGATGAAAGGACCGCATTGGTTCTCGAAGCCAGTGCTCTCTTTTGACAATGACAACAGTCAGATCTCTGCCAGAGCGCTACAAACTCATCCCACTGACTATCCAATTGCACAATTCCTTCTAAAAGTTTGATTCAAAACGCTACAAAACTGTATTCCTTTTAACCTTGTTTATTTTAAATCATCTTTCAAATGCAAAAAATTTCGTGTGGTAAAACTTACACTGACTGCAGGTTTTCTCAACCGGCGTCCGGGGGACCCCATGGAGAGGCTTTTCTGTTAATCTCCGATGTAGTAAAAATTAAATATCAACTAGGCTCTGCCCAATTATCGGTTATCAAATGCATTGACGAGATTTGACAAGGCGCCACAGTGTGCACTTCCAACAGCTACACATGGGTCATTGACGGGTTGTTTAAAGGTCCCCCTTCTTTGGTACAAATAGGGTCATGAGCCAAAGATTTTTAAAAATAATATTGAAAACAATAAAAATATCAACCAATTTTTAAATCATTGTTGGTGTAGATGGCGATGACTGTTGCTGCCAATGTTTTGGTGCAAAATTTTGTGATTTCAATGTAAACAAAAATGTTTGTACAATGCTTTGAAAAATCTCCTCCTGTTTGTGGGCTCCTGGTCTCCTTTACCGGAGTTCCATTAGTTTTGCAACGGCACTACTAGCGTATTTAAAAAGGGGATTTATTTTTTGCCTTGACATTAGTGCAAAAAAATTAGTTTAAGTTGCCTTCATGCTTCATGATTAAAAGTAACTTTTGTAGTCAGACTAAGCTCAGCTTGTAAATTATGAGCAGATTTGATAATTTTCTTAAGCCGGCCATAAAAGATCATTATTGCCTTATTGATACCCAGTCCTTGAAAATCAAATTTTGCGGCCTAAAATGAGGTAGACTCCTCCTGCACCACTCAAAGAAAAAAGGAAATTTCTGCAAGAAACATTTTTTTACGTGATGTGGCTGCATTATCAAAAAATTGCTGTACAAAATTATTTCCTTAAGTTCGTTTTCCATTAAAGCAGTAGAGAAAGTACTAATTGTCACAATTAGAACAGGCAAATTCATGGTCATCTTGTGGTAACAAGTTTCGCAATTTTTACTTCCTCATGTGAGAAACATCATTTTCAGAAAATACAGCAAATATTCATTTTTCGCGCGTAAACGTTTTTTTGTAAAACTTGAAAAATGTACCATAGTTCAAACTTAAATTTGATGAGCCTAATTAAGGCAAGCAGACTCAATGCGATTCAACTCAACTCATTGGATAAACGCAATGAAGAAAAGTTAAAAATCTATGCGTATTAAAAATTTAAACTCTTCAAAATATTATGACGTCACATATTTGGTGCAAAAAAAGCGGCTGATCAAAAGCTGTACTTTATGCCTAAAGGTATAGGGAAAACGTCAATATTAGTGGTTATGTGGATAACTAACATGAATTTTGCTGAACATTGGAGTTAATTAACGCTACTTTGTTATCCGGAAAAAATTAATTTAATCAAAAGTAGTTTGGTTAAAATCTGGCCTTTTCAAATGGCTAGTGCAATCTTAGAACGGTGTCGCAATTTGCGAATCAATTGGCCTTAAGAGAAGTGTCATCTAAATATCATTTGATCCCTTTTTAAAAATAACATACCATTTGCATAGCCGTAGGTACGTCATAAAAAATCAACCATCATTTGATAATTACTACCGACACTGTAGATTTTTTTATTACCTTCTATTTGGTTTAGCAGCCAAGGCAATAGACCTAAAAGAATTGCTTAATGAATAGTTAAGGTCATAAAGTCTCATCTGATATATTAAAGGAACTGGTGTGCTACCATTTTTGACATATTGTTTTACAGGACTATCGATTTTACCCATCAATATCTAATCCAACATACGGCAAAGGATATAGAAGTCTACCCTGTCACCTAGGGTACGGTATAATCTAGATTTAAAATTCTTTACCATGGTTTGGTAGCTCAATATGCTGCATGCGTTTCACATTACAGTTACCTTAAACTCTATATTTCCAAATATGCAAAACATTCGAACAGGAAACCCAACCAGAAGCTGGCTACAAATAAGCCTACTCGTTAAACCCAGAAAGCTGCTAACTACTAGCAATAACACGTCACACTTAACAGCTTTGTCTTATTTTGCATTCAGATTCATTCCATAACGTCATTTAACTTTTATTGTCTATTTTATTCATAAAAAACGATATTACGCCCATTCAATTCAACACAAAAATAGTAAAAGTGATTAGCTACTTTTTTCAAAAGCGAGTTTCATTGACATTTGGTGACGTGAATGGAACTTTCCTTCAGCCAACCAAAATCAAAATCGTTATTTTATTGTTTGGTTTGGCTTTGGATTTATGCTTGCGCGATCACTAATAGAGCGTGAGCTTTATTAGGAAAGGGTACCTTAATTTTTCTTGTCGGTCTTAATTACATTTTTTTGTTTTGGTCTTATGTTTTTGATAGAAAGTTTGTTATCGGTTAGAAGTCGTTCAATATGGAACAACTCGATGTTGCCATTGTCCTTTTATTTCTAAACAAAAAAGTTTATATCTTTGTGATATCTAAGATTTAACCCATCAAAACCAGAGCCAAATGGCGTAGTCAGATAAAAATTTTGGAGGGAAAAGAGGCAAAAATTTTTAGATTGTGGATCAGATTTTTGGTGATGCCCTTTCTTATTTAGTTTAGAAATCCCACAAAACTTGAGTAGAAATTATAACAGCATTAATTAAATTTTTAAACCTATTTGGTGAGATAAACCCTGCATAATAAACTTTTTCGTAGAGCAAAAAATACTTAGCCAAAAACAATTCTTTTGTAAATCTATTTTGGAGAGTATAATTGCCCCTTTTGTCGCCCCTCTTCCCTAGCTACTGGGCTACCAGACAAGATTAGCAAGCTACGAAGCTAGTTTGCGAACAAACTAATATATTTGGAAAGATAAAACAAACAGCAGAAAATCAAACAACGAAAAACACGCAAATTTACTTTTGACGCTAAAAACTTTAAAATAAAGATTTATGGCAAAACTGCCCACTCATATCAAACTGTGCGGACTTTGCATAGTAAGCATTAAACAGTAGCAAATGATATTTAATATTTGAGCCAAAAATGGTTTACTTTAATTACGCATTTGCAGAAAATAAACTTGAAATCAAAGCTGTATTTACAGCTAACATACAACATTTCCTTTCAACAAACAATAAACTTTCAGGACCTACTAAAATAAAAAACCTAACTACTTAAGTAGTGCTATATCCTACGTAACCTACTCAAGTAAATGCAAAACATCAGCCAGACTTTCATACTTGTCAATATCAGGCGATATTTGTTTTTGATTTGTAGCGCTTTTTCTAAATACTCCATTGCCTCAGTATGTTTATTCATATCAAGCAAACAACTATTAATTACATGCTAGTGATAGCCACACTATTATCCTTGTCGATATCCAGCGATATTTGTGCTGTGATTTGTAGAGCTTTTTCTAAATACTCTTTTTGCCTCTGTATGTTTATTCCTATCAAGTAAACATCTATCGATTTCATGCATAGTAATAGCCACATTTTCATCCTTGTCAACATCAAGCGATATTTGTTTATTGATTTGTAGCACTTTTTCTAAATACTCCATTGCCTCAGTATGTTTATTCATATCAAGTAAACATCTACAGATTACATGCATAGTAATAGCCACATTTTTATCCTTGTCAACATCAAGCGATATTTGTTTATGAATTTGTAGCGCGTTTTTGAAATACTCCATTGCCTCAGTATGTTTATTCATATCAAGTAAACATCTACAGATTACATGCATAGTAATAGCCACACTTTTATCCTTGTCAACATCAAGCGATATTTGTTTTTCAATTTGTAGCGCGTTTTTGAAATACTCCATTGCCTCAGTATGTTTATTCATATCAAGTAAACATCTACAGATTACATGCATAGTAATAGCCACACTTTTATCCTTGTCAACATCAAGCGATATTTGTTTATGAATTTGTAGCGCTTTTTCCAAATACTCCATTGCCTCAGTATGTTTATTCATACCAAGTAAACATCTACAGATTACATGCCTAGTAATAGCCACACTTTCATTCTTGTCAATATCAACCGATATTTGTTTTCAATTTGTAGCGCGTTTTTGAAATACTCCATTGCCTCAGTATGTTTATTCATATTAAGTAAACATCAACCGATATCACGCATACTAGTAGCCACATTTGTATGCTTGTCAACATCAAGCGATATTTGTTTATGAATTTGTAGCGCATATTTTAAATACTCCATTGCCTCAGTATGTCTATTCATGTTAAGCAAACATCTACCGATTTCATGCATAGTAATAGCCACACTTTTATCCTTGTCAATATCAACCGATATTAGTGTTTTGATTCGTAGGGCATTTTCAAAATACTCTTTTGCCTGAGTATGTTTATTCATATTAAGCAAACATCTACCGATTTCATGCCTAGTAATAGCCACTTTTTCATCTTTGTAAACATCAAGCGATATTTGTTTAAAGATTCGTAGCGCTTTTTGTAAATACTCCATTGCCTCAGTATGTTTATTCATATCAAGTAAACATCTACCAATTTCATGCATAGTAATAGCCACATTTGTATACTTGTCAACATCAAGCGATAAGTGTTTATGAATTTGTAGCGCATATGTTAAATACTCCATTGCCTCAGTATGTCTATTCATGTTAAGCAAACATCTACCGATTTCATGCATAGTAATAGCCACACTTTTGTCTTTGTCAATATCAAGTGATATTTGTGTTTTGATTCGTAGAGCATTTTCTAAATACTCCATTGCCTGAGTATGTTTATTCATATTAAGCAAACATCTACCGATTTCATGTATAGTAATAGCCACACTTTTGTCCTTGTCAATATCAAGCGATGTTTGTGTTTTGATTCGTAGCGCTTTTTGTAAATACTCCATTGCCTCAGTATGTTTATTCATATCAAGTAAACATCTACCGATGTCATGCATAGTAATAGCCACATTTTCATCCTTCTCAACATCAAGCGATATTTGTTTTTCAATTTGTAGCGCGTTTTTTAAACACTTCATTGCCTGAGTATGTTTATTCCTATTAAGCATCCTTCTACCGATTTTCTGCATAGTATTAGCCATTTTTTTGTCCTTGTCAACATCAAGCGATATTAGTGTTTTGATTCGTAGAGCATTTTCAAAATACTCCATTGCCTCAGTATGTTTATTCATATTACGCAAACATCTACCGATTTTATGCATAGTAATAGCCACACTTTCATCCTTGTCAACATCAAGCGATATTTGTTTTTTGATTCGTAGCGCTTTTTCTAAATACTCCATTGCCTCAGTATGTTTATTCATATCAAGTAAACATATACCGATGAAATGCATAGTAATAGCCACACTTTCATCCTTGTCAACATCAAGCGATAAGTGTTTATGAACTTGTAGCGCATATTTTAAATATTCCATTGCCTGAGTATGTTTATTCATATCAAGTAAACATCTACCGATTAGAAACATAGTAATAGCCACACATTCATCCTGGTCAACATCAAGCGATATTAGTTTTTTGATTCGTAGCGCTTTTTCTAAATACTCCATTGCCTCAGTATGTTTATTGATGTCAAGTAAACATCTACCGATTTCATGCATAGTAATAGCCACACTTTCATCCTTGTCAACATCAAGCGATATTTGTTTAAAGATTCGTAGCGCTTTTTGTAAATACTCCATTGCCTCAGTATGTTTATTGATGTCAAGTAAACATCTACCGATGAAATGCATAGTAAGAGCCACATTTTTGTCCTTGTCAACATCAAGCGATATTTGTTTATTGATTTGTAGCGCTTTTTCTAAATACTCCATTGCCTGAGTATGTTTATTCATATTACGCAAACATCTACCAATTACACGCATTGTAATAGCCACACTTTCATCCTTGTCAACATCAAGTGATATTTGTTTATGAATTTGTAGCGCTTTTTCCAAATACTCCATTGCCTCAGTATGTTTATTCATATCAAGTAAACATCTACCGATGTCATGCATAGTAATAGCCACATTTTTATCCTTGTCAACATCAAGCGATATATCTTTTTGAATTTTTAACGATTTTATTAAGCAGTCTTTGGAATCGCTATATTTTTTTGTGTTGTATAATATTTCACCAGCTAAACGCAATTTTTCATTCAAAGATCTTTTACGTTCGATATCAGTTGTAGTTAAGGTTAGTAATTTTTTGATAAATGAGTTTGATGTTTTTTTTTGTAACCAATTTTGAGCAATATCAAAATCGAGCAAGTGGTTTTGTGTATTAGGGTTGGCAAGAAACGACTCAACATAGCTCTCCGCATTTTCTGTGGTTTGAAATATGGTATAAATGCTGATGTTGAGTAAGTCAAGATGAGAATAAAAATGTCCTTTTTTGAAATCGAATTTTTTAGAAATGTCACACTGTAATGCATATGCAATTAGAAAATAATCGATTATACTAGTTTCTCCAACAATTTCTAAAAGCCTGGTAGTAGCATTTGCGTCGATTATTTCATCATTTTGGCAATTTTGCATCATGTACCATCTTAATCTGATTTCACATGCCAATGCAATCGCGTATGACAACTTGTTTTTTGTATTTTTGCTAATGGCTTGTTTTTTTTCAAGTTCGTGAATTACATCAAAACACGAACGTTTTGAAATTTTGTTCAGTCTGCCTAATGCTGTAACAAATAATGTTGTAACGCGATATATATCTTTTTTCAGGTTGCATTTGCCGTAGTCGCTAATTTTCGAAAGCACCGATCGTATTGAAAAAGTTTCAAGATCGTCTTTGATTTGACTTAAAACTTCAGTTTTTATGTTTTCATTTTGTTTGTTCAGAATAGCATTTGCTCCAGATTCTAATTCTTGGTACAAACTTTGATCACCATAGACATAGCAGATTTTTATGAGAATATCACCCAAGTGATAGCCGTTTTTAATAATCTCATTCTCGTTTAAGTATTTCAACATATCTGGAACAGTTTTGATTAGCTCTGTTGCCCACGATTTGTTTCTTGCTTTCTGTCTCCCTAAAGGAAACTTAGAAGCCCACGAGAATATGGCATCAAAACAAATACCACGTGTTGTGACGTCATCATAAAACCATTCTCCAAGCTTTGAGTTTGTTTTATTTAATACGCTGGGTATAATGGTTTCACCCAAGTTTATTATGATAACTTGAAAAATGACCGAAAACCATCTAAAATAGTTTAAGTTGTTTTCGTTTTGATAGTTACCATTTGTACCAAACACTATGACATGTTCGAAATCGGAATATGGTGTAATTTCTTTTCTTGCCAATGATTCCATGCCTACAACAGCAAAATTGCAAGGAGCTTTACCCATAATTTGCTCGCAGTCTTCAGCTATGTTTGCCATAATACCAGTGTAGTCGTCAGTGATTTTGTTTTGAAGTTCTTCGATTGCCTTCACTTTTTCTTGTTCTTGTCGATTCATGTCTTTATCTGATTTGCTTTTTGTAATTATCGGTATTTCAGACAGTCTTCCGTTAACATTATTCCTCATGTTTTCAACCAAGCGTTTAACGTTTTGAGATTTTGCTAACAAATCAACCTTTGCACATTCTGCCCCAGCTGCTTGAAGCAAGTGATGAAAAAGTTGGTTCAAGTCTTGTTTGATGAGTTTTGCATCATCGTTATCAGCGTCAGTTCTAACCAGAGCCGCATTCAGCAGGACGGCGCTTTTGATCAAACAAACCATACTTTCTATGCTTTCAATCGCATATGTGTTTACACTGCGTCGAAGATGAAGCTGACCCATTTTGTGGAAAATGCGAGCAGAAATATTGAGGTCGATCTCTTTACCATCATTGTTTTGACAGTTTGATTTCAGTTCTTCAACTAGGCTTTGTTCTTGTTTAGCATAATCATCATCTTTAACCAACTCCATTTTATTTTATGCTATTTGCAAGAAACACGTTATATAATCAACAGATTAAGTTCGTGAAATACATTTTATTTAACGAAATTTATTTAAAAATTTTATTTATAGCTCAAGCTTTGTGAGGCATATAATAAATGCCAGGGGTAATCTTACAGTTTTTGTTAATGCAGAACGATTTTAGGCTCGAGCGTAAGACACAGATTGACAGTATGAAAGATGACTTACATAATGAGAGTTAGTGGATAATTATGAATTACGTGTTTGATGCCTTCATTGCATATCTTTTCTATTTAACAGAGCCTGCCGTTTTTAATATTCGCCCACTTTTTTTCCGCAGTATTTCCATTGCCAGTCAAATAGTTTCAAATAGGTTTTTACTTACTTATAAATAGGTTATAAATAGGTAATAATAGTAATAAATAAAAGTTATAAATAGGTTTTTACTTACTTTTACTTGTTCACAACAAACTTTTTATTTTTACTTAAAAAAACTAATATCATCAAAAATCACAGTTTGCTAACCACATTTAGATTCCCTCCATTAATTAAAGGTAAAGGCTGTTGTTGAGAGTCTGTTTGTTGAGAGCTTTCGGCGTTACGTTCCTGGCAGACCATGTAGTATGTTATTGTATTGTATTGTATTGTATTACTTTATCATTTGTCGCCGATAAAACATCAGACTCCAAGTTTTGAAAAATGATGTCCGCCAAAGCTTAGTTTTCGACCAACTAGTTTTAAATGTTGGCATACATGTCTATTTTCGAACAATGGTTATGCTGTAGTGCATCTACATTGATTACTTTGTCAAAGTGCACTTGAAAAAATGGTCTATATGAGGCGTGGGCAAACGTTTTAGCTGGAGGGCCGCATTGACCATTCAAGAGTTGGCCGAGGGCAAGTGCTTAAAATCTTGCAAGAGCTGTATACAATGACGGTGACCGGTGGAAGGGAGCAAATGCTTAATTTTGAACTTTGAAAATGATGGTCTCCCCCAAAAAAAGGTTGTCACCGTATATTTTGATGGAAATGCGTCAATTCAAACTAAGAAATGCGTAGCAACTATTTTAAATGATGGCTTCTATCGTTTTTGTCTCTTTAGCACGGCAAGTGTGGCTACCCTTGTCATATTAAATTAGATGTATGGAAGCTTTTACAAGTGTTGGCTGGCCGCACAAAATGCTCTAGAGGCCTGCATGAGGTCCGCAGGCCGTAGATTGCCTACCTTTGGTCTACACAGAGACGTAGCAGCCGCCCCCCAAACCCCCCAATTGGGGGGGGCCCAGGCCAACTTTGGGCGCCCAAGTTAGTCTGAAATTGCTTTTTGGATACGTGACTATTTTCAGTTCAGCAGACTTGTTTACAACCGATTTAAACTGTAGGAAGAAATTGGCTTGTGACATCATAAGTGAATGCACGTCATTTTATCTCGCGGAATCTAGAATATTTCGATTGATTTTCTGGTAGAATCTTGAATATTCGATTGACGTAACAATGCCGTTGTTACGCAACAATCATAGAATGGTCTGGAATTCTGTTTGGCTATAAATACCGGGACAATATATATGCACGCAGAGTGTAGATAAAGTATTTTATTGACATTGTATAGAATGAAACGTTCAAAAAGTGGTGCTCAAAAGAGAAAAGAAGCAGCCACTGCTCGAGATGCTGTAGCGAAATTGCCCAACATGACAGATTTTTTCAAGATTACTGAGCAGAGTAGACCTGGCACTAGTACCGAGAGGGATGAAGAAAACTATAGTGTACAAGAAAAAGAAGACTATGACGATCAGCATCAAAGTGATTGTGAATTTCCAGAAAATGTAAGTTGTGATTTACCTGCCAATACGCAACCTTCAATATCAAAAATAACTGAATCTCAATTTACCCCTATCCCTGATGACCCATGTAAATGGCCTGAAAGTATTTCTGATGCTCAACGATGTGATATAGTAAAGCGTGGACCACATCAACTAATAATGAATTTTCCATATAATAACACAACTCCAAGGCGACGTTTTTCCTCCAACCATTATAAACGTGTGTTACCTAATGGTGAAAGTGTTTCACGGTCGTGGCTAGTTTATTCTGGGGAATCAGATCAAGTTTTTTGCTTTTGTTGTAAGCTATTTGGAAAAACACTAAGCCCCTTTTGTAGTGGTATAAATACATGGGAGGGTTTTTCGAAAAAACTGAAAGACCATGAAAACGGCATTTCCCACCAAGAATGCTGCAGTCAATGGATGTTGCTAGCTGAAGGGATAAGAAATTCATCCACTATCGACAAACGCGAGATGAATATTTTTTTCAATGAAAGACGTTTTTGGAGAAATGTTTTAGAGAGACTTATCGACATTGCCTTGTTTCTATCGGAAAGGAATCTTGCTTTTAGAGGATCTGAAGAAGTCTTAGGATCTCCTCACAATGGAAATTTTCTGGGTATATTTGAGCTTTTGGCAAGAAGAGATCCGATCCTAAAAGAGCTTCAAGACAGAATCAAGAATAAAAACACTAAAGATCACTATTTGAGTCCTACCATACAAAATGAACTAATTGAATTGCTAGCGACAGAAGTTGAAAAAGAAAATTTACAGCAATTGAAATTGGCAAAATATTTTTCTATAATTTTCGACTGCACTCCAGATATGTCACATCATGAACAAATGTCTGTCATTCTCCGTTATGTACTATGTAATGAAGAAGCTGCTGTTGTTAAAGAAACATTTTTTGGCTACTTGAGAATAAGTGACAGTACTGGGAAAGGCTTGTTGGACGCTTTCTTAGAAAAAGCGACCGAACTGCAACTCGAATTGTCTGATTGTCGAGGTCAGTCATATGATAATGGTGCTAACATGAAAGGAAAACATTCTGAGGTCCAAGCAAGAATGCTAGACATCAATCCCAAAGCTGTTTACGTGCCCTGTGCAAACCATACCCTTAACTTAGTTGTTGTTGACAGTGCTAATTGATCGACGGAAGCATTGACATTTTTTGGAGTACTTACAAGGTTGTATGTGCTGTTTTCTTCCTCTGCTCAGCGTTGGGAAATTTTGAAGAAACATGTGGAGCTGTCCATAAAGTCACAATCTGATACTCGTTGGGAAAGCAGAATTAAATGCATCAAACCTCTTCGATACAATTTAAAAGAGGTGTTGCTGGCACTGAAAGACTTGGAAGCCATTTCCATAGAAAGAAAAGATGGAAGAGCTGCCTCAGAAACAAAATCGTTGATAGCTCATTTATCAAAATGGAGTTTTCTTTTGTCGGTGTTTATTTGCTATGATATCCTATTCCAAGTCAATAAAGCAAGCAAGATTCTTCAATCGTATGGAGTCTCCCTTCATACAATGGAAACGGAAATCCAGGCAACTGAAAAGTTTTTGCAAAACTATCGCACAACGGGTTATGACAGTGCCGCAACATCTGCTGTTGAAATAGCACAGGAATTGGATATTGATCCTTCTTTTCCTCCGTCAAGAAGTGGAAAGAAAAGAAGATTGTTTGATTACCAAGGTAAAGAGGAACAACGAGCTACTCCTGAACTGAAATTTAAAAGCAACTTTTTCTATCCATTAGTAGACCAGGCTATTATGTCAATAAAGGAGCGCTTTAATTTGTTACGTGAGGTTTCTTCCGCCTTTTCGTTTTTGTACACACGAGACAAACTTTTGCTTGTGCAACAAGAAAATGCTCTTCTTACTTGCTGTAAAGAGTTCCAAAAAAAGTTCGGTGACATTGATTCTGATGAAATGAGCGCTGAGCTACAGCGGTTTGTTTTAATTTTACAAAAAAAACGCAATCTCAAAACGGCTCAAGACTTTCTGAACTATCTTCTGAAGACTCATTTATTTGAATTGTATCCGAATGTGTACATCGCACTTCGAATCTTACTAACTTGCCCCGTGACTGTTGCCAGCGCTGAAAGAAGCTTCAGCAAATTGAAACTGATCAAAACTTTTAATAGAACGTCTATGACAGACAGTAGACTATCTTCATTAGCCATGTTGTCAATCGAAAATGACTGCGCCCGATCTCTTGATTATGACAATGTCATAACAGCATTTGCGAACAAATTATTTAAATGATACTGTGTTTTTATAACTTTTTCATGTTTTTCAGTGTCATTGCTTTCGTTTCGCAGTGTCTGCATAAATGTCCTACTGAACTCTGGCATCGGTACCGAATTTTTTATGACTTGCACCTTCGGTATCGGCATGCTTTATTTTGACATTAGCCTGTTTACTTATGTACAAATTGTGGTGTATTTTCTTAATGCAGCTTTTCAATTTTACACCTCTAAAGTGATATGACCTGTGCGCAGGGGCTCTTGCGCTTACTTTGGGGGGGGGCCCGAAGTTGGAGTGCTACGGGACTGGGTCTACATTTAAAATAATTTAACCAAAGACGTGGCAATCAAAGACCACCGAAACTGGAGATTACCAGAAAGAATTAATGATTAGTACAGATGTCCACAACCTTTTTTAATGCATTCCTGTCTTGCACATTTTTGAAATTTCTCTTTTCAAATTATAAAACACAAAATGTTTTGTTTTTCAAGTTATGCTACTTTGTACTTTTCCAATTTAATATACCTTGATCCAGCATACTTTCGATATTAACTGAATTGCTGCCCATATTTCAAACAGCATATTGTCAACACCAAAGCAAAGGTTAGTACAATGAATAACATCTTGAGAAAACTTACTTTGATGAAAGGGTACGCCTGGCCATTTCTACTCAGATCAACATCCCTTGCTTAGTGGCGCAACCAGAAGCAAATTGGATTACTTGATTCTATAGACACCAACTTGTTAATGGCGGTTATTTTCCCAACTTTGGCCAAAAAAAACGAGAACTTTTGTTTTTTTTAATCAACTTTTTGAACGACATTATCTTCTAATTTTGGCCCAAAAAGTCTTTACTTCGTAATCGGATTCAAAAAGTTTGGTGAGCTATGGCTCCTATGATCCATCCCTTGCAACGCCTATGCCCTTACATGGGAATACACTTCAGCGAATATGCCAGTCCAAAATGGGAAAGATCTTGCCATGCCAAAAAACTCTAACCACCCTAAACAACACCTGTCGTCTCATAACTGGCTGTCTCAAGTCTTTTGATGCTAAAAATCTTCATATGATAGCCAGCATTGCCCTAACCAACATTAAAAGTTATCACTCAAGTGGAATGTCGGAAGCAAGCTATCAACCACGAGCATCTTCTGAATGATCGACCTGCATTAGGACAACAAATGAAATTGCCGACAAGTTATCTCTGTCACACCACTGTGTTGAATAAATCATTCACCAAAGAAAGACTGAGGCTATGGTGAGAGACGCTTGAGCAAGATCCAGTGTGTGTGTGTAGGAATGCTGAAACGGATGCAAACAGAAGTGCTCTTTTAAAAGTAATACATTTTTGAAGTTATTTACTTTAAATTGTGTGAATTCTAAAAAGTTATAACAATTCCTGAAATAAAGTTTTGTGGGGTTGCTTTGGTATCTTTATTAGAGCCAGAAGCTTTTTTGTTTGGTGATTATCTAGTGTTGAAGAATCGTAAATTTTTCTTTTCTTTTAGCATGATGATGTACTTTTCTGTGGATTACTTCTGATGTTTCCTCTTGAATAATCTCAAAAAAATTGGCTCCATGTTGAAGCAACAATGCCTGTCAAAAAATGAAAAGTGCAACAAATCATGCCCCCTGCACCCGAAATTTTCAACACCCTTGTGTGTGAGAATACATTTTTGGCATCACATTGCTAAACAGCTAAGTTAAGAAAATGCATGAAATAATCTTGAAACACAAATATTTTATTAAATCCGACAAAATCAAAATCTTGCAAACTCTAAAATGTGGAAATTCCTTTCATAAAGATTTAAATTCTTTTTGGGCAAAATTTCATCCCAGATTAAAAAACATTGAATTCATTAGGCTGCGCTCTATTAATAGCCTTCCACTTGACTAGCAGGAGAGCGAAGTATGAGCTCAACATCAAAGTTGGTAAACAAAAATAAAATTAAATACATTGGGCTTCTCACAAAATTTTAGCTAATAATTCTAGGTGTGCTGTAGGAATTTTCCTTCCCAAGTATAAGCCCAAATTAAGCAAATAATATCTCTACCCAAAAGTTACTTTAGGTCAGTGGTCACTAGTACTCTTTTGCTCAGGTGTGTGGTACACCTCAACTGCACCAGAATTTTTCATGGGTTGACAAACGTAATGAGGTGCAAAACAGCTTTTCAATAGAAAACTTTTTTCAAAAGATTAAGTTAAAAACACGAAATCTATTAAGTCGAGCGTTGCGACTAACCATTCCCCGCGACAAATGTCACCAACACTAAACCTGGACTCTAAATGAGCAAAACTGAGCGTAAAAAATAGCGGCTTCTAAAAACAATGTACAATTGGCCTAACTAACTCTGATCCAAGTATTGAAACTTAACATACAATAAACAAATGCGCTTTGCTATAATCGTATCTTTGGTGCTCTAAAACAATTAAGAATTATAAACAACTAAATGTAAGGAAATTGACATTTAGCTATGCTGATTCTCTACACCCCATCACATAACTAATTACTACCTATTTACAACAAATTAAGTTGATTTTATAGAATGACCCACAAGGCAGCAAACCGATATGGCAAAAACATAGGCTGTTTCTAGACTAAACAAACGTTGTAGTAAAACGCAATTAAATACAGTAAGCATAGAGTACCAGGTTATATAGGCGGTAAAACCATTTCCTTGATATTTATACTTGCATTCTTTTTTGTATGGGCAAGATCTTACATTTTTGGAGAAACTTCTCAAATTATGAGCTTCTCATTAGCTCTTTTGGCTAGTCCTCAGTTAGATTAGGCAGCCAGAACGGGTAAACTGCTTGGCTCCGTCACCTGTCTGCCACATAAAGATGGAGGCGTCCAGTTAAGTGTTTTGCCCATTGCGAAACAAGCAAGCTTGCCGGATTGTTCTCCACATTATCCCTTATGTGCTGAGTGCCAAGTAAGAAAGCTTTGAACATAATTTTTTTGAAGTCTATTGGTACGATTTGACTTGGAAAAAACATTATACATAAAATAACAAAAAATACATTAAAATAACAAAAATACATTGAGCTATATCAGGCTTGCCAGTAAAAATTGCTTTATGATGCTTGTCATGATGTCTTAGTTGGGTCGATCTATCGTTATTTCCAGTGTAACAAACTTTGTTTTATAGCGCTCTACGTTTAGTCCAACGTTGCATTGTTTAGATGTCATTGTTTGTCCAACATAGTAATTATCACAGTTTATACAAGATGCCGCGTACGCTGTAAGTACCACAGTCCCATGCAGTTAAATTTCTGTGTCAACCGACGTTCTCCATTAGGTGTACACGGATATGTTTGATCAGTGAAACGATAGAATTATGTAAAACATAATTATCTCACTGTGCGCACTTCCCACAGGGCTCAGACATGCCCCATCCATACCCTCATGAAGACCAAACAAAACTTTCTATAGCATGTGACCAGATTGCCCAGTAGTTATAAGCGCATGTATGCAACCTTTTTTTTCCATCTCACTTGATTGCTATAGAGCATGGGAAACTGAGTAACACATACCAGTTTATTCTGCTTACTTTTCTTTCATTTGCTTTTTTTGACACGATCAAATCTATCCACCCAAAAATTGGCCTGCTCAATAATGTTCATTGCAATGGATCTAGGGAATTTGGGTTTAAAAACATTTGTTTTAGGTATTTTAGACCAGCGTAATAATCAATGTTGTCTTCATATATTCGCCGCATATGCATTGCTTCGGACATCACGATAGATTGAAACACCCATACGGGTGGTATGATGTTCCATTGATTACAGCCCTGTCAATAATACAGTGTTCCCTCGCCACTTCGCGGTTCAAGTTTTGCGACTTAAGTGCATCGCGGATTTTTTTTCAAAAATATTCATCAAAAAAATAAAAATTCATAAATAGCGCCAAATTGCTGATTGACTAACCGGCGCGATGGTGTAGTGGTTAGAGCGTCCCCTTTCAGTCGGTAGACCTGGGGTTCATTTCCCAAGACGAGTCATATCAAAAGACTTTAAAAAATGGTATTCACAGCTTTCCTGCTTGGCGCTCAGCACATATGGATAGTGTGGAGAACAATCCGGCAAGCTTGCTTGTTGTATCCTTGGGAAAGACACTTAACGGGATGCCTCCGTCTTTATGTGGCAGACAAATGGTGGGGCCAAGCAGTCTACCCGTCGTGGTGGCCCAGTCTGACGAAAGACATGCAAACCGAGCATGAGTTCATACGCGTGAATGAATGAAATGCTGATCGGCTGTGCAGTGCGCATCATCACGCCATTCTCGTTCGTGCTGTTGACTGTGTCTCGCGCACCTTGGTGCTGTATTTCAATTTATTTTTGTTGAGCCCTTACAATGCTGCTTAAGCGCCATGAACCTGCGAAAGACTCTTTTAGTAAACCCAAAAGGAAGAGGAAGATGATGACCATCAATGAAAAAGTCAAACTCATGTTCGAATTAAACAAAACAGAAAAAATTTCTAATTTTTGGTGTTCTTTTTCCGTCAGTTTTCAGAAAAGTAAGTTTTCATGACAATTAGCTCCAAAGGTGCCGAGAATTCTAAATTTCCGACACTTTGCAATTTTTCATTTATCGCGGTGGGTTCTGGTTCTCATTAACCGCGACAAACGAGGGAACACTATAGTTTGTTTCCTAAATTCCACGTGACGAAATTGAATGATGATTCCGAAAAGTGTTTGTCAAGAACATTCAAAATGTCAACTTTATCATCTGTGAATTTGATATTGAACGGTTTGGTGGTGATTTCAATTTCAATGTTTCCAAGGCTATTTTCTAGTGCTTTGATTATGATCTTAGTTTGCGTTGAGTTTTCCCCGATTGCAATAATAATCACGTCGTCAATTAATCTTTTATGCATAGCAGCATTTTTAGAATAGGGAGCGCTGGAGTTGTAGTAGCAAAATGCATAGCTATATTTGTTAGCAAGAATGAATGGTTGTCATGTATAATTATGCCATTGAGTTGTTCATAAAAATTCTCTACGTGTTTCATAACAACAGCCGAGAAATCACTCAAAGATGTCGGAGGTAAATAGGTTACATATCGCTCATCCAAATCAACTAAATTGTTGGTGGAATATCTCTCCAAAGCCAAACGAAGATATTCCTATCTTAAACTACTTTGTCAATACTAGAGAATGCATTGCAGCAACTATCTATAAGGAAAAAAACATGTTCTTTAAAGAATAAGTGAAACTGGCTATTTTATTGTCTTCTAACAAAAGAAAGGGCATTGATTTTGACCTCTTGCTAAATCAACATGTAAAGCGAATCTGTAAGTCGCCATGTATAAAACTGCCACTTTTAATTTCCAAACTCATTCAAAACCGCCTGAAAAGAAGAAAATATGTAAAGCTAAATAATATTATAGAAATAATATATTAACGAAATCAACTGGCTGTGGAATAAGCCGAATGTAGGCTTGCACTCCCGACTAACTTTGAAGTTAGTTGGGATAAGACTAGCGTAAATTGCGCAGTGGATTGAGATATCAACAAACACGCAGAGAAAAATTAGTCTGACGAATGCAGCCAAAGAATTTTTGGCAAAAGATTGAACTTTGTGTCTATAGCCAAATAGAATGAAAACATTTGTGACATGGAGAGTGTGCTATCTAACTGAATATACTCAGAAAGTGGAATGAGCTGATATATTCAAAACCGATGAAAATACACAGAATAAAGAAAGCCTACCTATCACACTTCAAATTACAAAATTTTCTAGACCACCACCGGAATTACACAGTGAAGAGGTGGTAGCCTGCACGAAACATGAAACCAAATTGCGAAAATTAGATTCTAATGTCAAAGCACCTTATTTAAACAATAACGACCATCGATCACATCTGAAACAAGCACTAGAAGTTAAAAAAGTCAATCTCTGAACAAAAACTTCCGCTATTTGGAGCAGACAAAGAAAGAAAAAATCCTTATATTCTGAGTACCACAAAATTATGGATAAAGAACCAAACAAGTTTGACGTTCTAAAATTTACCTCACAGGTTATGAGCAAACAATTTAAAATTAATAAACGCACCTCAAAGAGTCTCACAGCTGCATTGCTTGCAAAAAAACTCATATATTTAAAGATTTACTCTATCATGGCGCAGGATATAAAATGAAAACAAACTGTTATTAAAAAACTACCGGAAAGTGGCTTGATACTATGCTTGTTCTAGCCCAGCGTATGAATATCCCATTTACAAGACTCACAAGCTCCATCATGATTACTTATTAAATGCTCACGTTACCGACGTTATATTGGTAGCGCCGGCTGGATATATTCCTACATCAAGATGTACTGCAATTGTCAAATACAATTTGAGTCCCATAGAGGTGAAATATTGTCAGAATGGCATTAATTAGTATTTCAAAGATAACACACACTATCTAGTCAAACTGGATCAATTGAAACCAATCAACCGGGATATTCAGAGCAAGCTCAATATCGAAGACCTTTTCGTAGTCGTGGCAAATGTTGCTGCACTTTATGCCAGCATTACCTGGAATATGATTAGAATGCCCTCAAAGTAGCATTCAACTCGCAATCCAATTTTTGCAACCTGGGTCAAAAGTGTTTTGTGGAATTCATCGTGCTTTATTAAAAGCCTCTAGCTTCTTATTGGTCACCAACTGCACTGAAGAGACCTGATAGGTCGAAACAGTGTCACTGTCTGCAGTTTGCTAAGTGCATCGCTGGCCTCTTGCATTACTATACATGTAAGACCTTGTGACCACTCGGATTTGACAGCACTATTGTTCTAGCAGTTGTTAGACTTAGTGCACATGCAACAACCGCCACTCATTCACGAGTGATACGGCTTCGCAGAGGTTGACAGAGCATTCACTACAGTGGACCTAGTATTTGGTGTCACTGTCTGCAGTTTGCTAAGTGATCGTGCTTACTCTGGAATCTATTATTACACAACACAAACAGAATTTTTATAAACAACTCAATGGCATAATTATACATGACAACCATTAATTCTTGCTAACAAATATAGCTATGCATTTTGCTACAACTCCAGCGCTCCCTATTCTAAAAATGCTGCTATGCATAAAAGATTAATGACGACGTGATTATTATTGCAATTGAGGAAAACTCAATGCCAACTAAGATCATAATCAAAGCACTAGAAAATAGCCTTGGAAACATTGAAATTGAAATCACCACCAAATCGTTCAATACCAAATTCACAGATTTGGTGGTGATTTTAAAACAAAGTTGACATTTTGAATGTTCTTGACAAACACTCTTTGGAAATACTATTCAATTTCGTCACGTGTAATTATATGAAACAAACTATTATTGACAGGACTTTAGTAATGGAACATCATACCACCCGTAGGGATATTTCAATCTATCGTGATGTCCGAGCAATGCGTATGCGGCGAATATATGAAGACAACATTGATTATTACACTGGTCCAAAACACCTAAAACAAATGTTTTTAAACCCAAATTTCCTAGATCCATTGCAATGAACATTATTGAGCAGGCCAATTTTTGGGTGAATAGATTTGATCCTGTCAAAAAAAGCAAATGAAAGAAAAGTAAGCAGAATAAACTGGTATGTGTTACTCAGTTTCCCAAACTAATGCAATCAAGTGACATGGAAAAAGGTTTACAATCCAATGTAAAGCTTGCATACAAGCACCCAAGAATATTGAACAATCTGGTCACATATTGTTGTGATTACCCTTCCTCTTCCTCGGGATGGAGATGTGGAACATGCCGTTAAACTACTTGAAATTAGGCTAGGGGAAAGATGGCAGCCCATTTCGAACCAGTCATGAGTGACTGGTAGCCCCACCACCAACAAGGCAAACTGCCACTGGTGGGTACCCAAAAGTCGTCTTTTACGACATGCTGGGTTAGCAACGTCACAATTCTAACCCGGTGAAGTGCGGGTAGGCCATCTGTCTGCCACATAAAGACGGAGGCATCCCGTTAAGTGTCTTGCCCAAGGATACAACAAGCTTTCCGGCTTGTTCTCCACACTTTCTCTTTTTTGTGCTGAGCGCCAAGCAGGAAAGCTGTGAATACCATTTTTTAAAGTCTTTTGGTATGACTCGACTTAGGGAATAAACCCCAGGTCTACCGATTGCGAAGTGGACGCTCTAACCACTACGTCATCGCACCGGTTTTCTGGTCACATGCTATAGAAAGTTTTGTTTGGTCTTCATGAGGGTATGGATGGGGCATGTCTGAGCCCTGTGGGAAGTGCGCACTGTGAGATAATTATGCTTTACATAATTCTATCGTTTCACTGATCAAACATATCCGTGTACACCTAATGGAGAACGTCGGTTGACACAGAAATTTAACTGCATGGGACTGTGGTACTTACAGCGTACGCGGCATCTTTTATAAACTGCGATAATTACTATGTTGGACAAACAATGACATCTAAACAGTGCAACGTTGGACTAAACGTAGAGCGCTATAAAACAAAGTTTGTTACACTGGAAATAACGATAGATCGACCCAACTAAGACATCATGACAAGCATCATAAAGCAATTTTTACTGGCAAGCCTGATATAGCTCAATGTATTTTTGTTATCTTTATTGCAAAATCGGAATTTGAATACTTACGCTTGTATAAAGCCAAATGGTCGCGCATACTCAATGCTAAGTATGAAGCCAATGCTAGTATAAATAACATTAAGGAAATGGTTTTACCGCCTATATAACCTGGTACTCTATGCTTACTGTATTTAATTGCGTTTTACTACAACGTTTGTTTAGTCTAGAAACAGCCTATGTTTTTACCATATCGGTTTGCTGCCTTGTGGGTCATTCTATAAAATCAACTTTGAATTGTTGTGGGGAGTAAATAGGGAGTAATTGGTTATGTGATGGGGTGTACAGAGTCAGCATAGCTAAATGTCAGTTTCCTTACATTTAGTTGTTTTAGAGCACCAAAGATACGATTATAGCAAAGCGCATATGTTTATTGTATTTTAAGTTTCAATACTTGGAGCAGAGTTAGTTAGGCCAATCGCACTTTACTGAGGTGATGGAAACAGCTACAGAATCGATCAAAAATGTTGAAGTTGGATAGGTTTCATATCGCTAATCAAACTTAACTAAACCAACTTTCCACAGTAAAAAGGTCTTGCTTTTTAATTCATTGGAAAACAGGTTCACCGCCAGCCAATATTTTCTTAATTTCAGGAATAGATGTTTGCAAGGTAAACACTTTTTTCGAATCTAATGTAGGGTATACATCACAAGAAAGTTGAAGACCACTGATTTAAGTTAATCTTGTTTTCTTTCAAAACATTTGTAGCATTGTAGATTATGACAGATCTAAACAACAGACTGTAATGCCCACAAGAACTTTAGTTGCCACCCGCCAAGCTCTCAGCTCAAGTTGACCTCTACTGAAACAAACAAAAAAATGTCACCAAGTCGTATACAAACACGAAAAGCCCTTTGAAAAACTTGACCTCCAAAAAATTTTCTCGATTCTTGATATTTCTTTCAAGACCAAAATGGGCAGATTAACACATCTACAAAAAATGATTTTTATGTTTGTTTTGAGCCAAGATGGGCAAAATAAATAGCCTCTTAGAAGAAAACTGATATTTAGAAATGGTTCTCATGTTTGTTTTAAGACCGAAAGTTTGAGATCTTCGGAATACGGCAATAATAACAGTACAAAAATAACCTTTGTTAGATGGAAAAACACTTCGTACGGTTTGTTTCTTGTCGATATCATCGAAATTGCGTTTAGACCTGCTTCTCCGGATTTGATTTTGGTTAGGCGGAGCAGCAAATGCAACTTCCATGCGTATTGTGTAAGCTTATTTTGTTTGTGTGTTAATTTTAGTAAATGTGCCACGATCTGCTATAGATACCGCCGGATATGTTACGTTTTGTCTCCTTTTTTAAAAAGACTTATGTCGTATATGCACTTTGCAGTTAATTTTGTACGACACAACACTCAAATTCATCTATTATAACAATAATGCAAAATATGCATATGCAAAAAAAATATATATATGCAAAATAAAAATATATATATAATGCAAAATATATGCAAAATATGAAAAGCTTATCAAAAGCATCTTACAAAATTTAGTGAAGTAATCATACAGACCAAGCAACAGTTGTACGCGTATTAGTCTCTCCTCTTAACAGTTTTATTGTGAAACTAGAATCTGATAAACCAATCATCTTTCAAACTTCAATGCTTATGTTCTCAATGAATAGAAGCATTGCATTAATACGAAGCACATTCGTATATAACCATAGTTACACTTAATGCTCAGGAAAGTAAAAAAAAGTGGTGCAAGAAGTGTATAGGTCTCCCTTCATCCGAAATTTTGGAGCTTTAGCAACATACAACTCAAAGTTTTGAGAAACGATTTTGCATATTTTCAAAGTCTAAAAGCTTTATTTTATAGACCAATAGGCCAACCCATTATAGACGCTAAATTGCGCTCTTGACTCCAATTCCTTTTTAACTTCAGCACAACTGTACGCAGTGCCAACTCACTTGCTCAAACAATTCCTACTGACAGTAACAGTAATGGATTAAGAATTTTAGGGGACCCCTAACTGCCCAAGTTCTCAATAAAGATCTTTTTCAGGTGATAACCACTATTTCGAAGGGCTAAAATAGCTTATCTTTATTCCTAAATAGGGTGCAGATCTATTTTTTGAAGATCAAGAATTTTGACATCGACATTTCGGACATTCCATGAGGTCCTGAAAAAGGATAAGCCTGACGCATTTGCCTCACTAGTGCCACTCTCGATTGTGGTTTGAGGATTATAGAGTCCTGAAGCAAGATTTCATGAGAGCCCCTATGGGTCAATTACTCATTAGAGATCTATGTCTTTTTATTTATTTAAATATTACTTCTATTTTGGAGGTCTGGATTAGGAAAATTTGATTTAAACTAGGATTTCGGCCCTGAACTTACAAGTGAAGACCTTTTTGTCTTTCTTTTTTTTTGGAGATCATCTCTGTTTTGTTGGATTGAAATACGCTCACTTGTTGAAAATTAGGGTTTTGGCCTAAAGTTGCCGGTAAAGGCCTTTTTTCTTACAGAGCTAAAAGGCAGTTTATAGGCCTTGGCTGGAAGTAGAGGCCTTATTCTGCTTGAGAATGGCCTGAGGTCCCTGTCTCACTTGCCTCACCCTAGATTCACCACTGAACAGTAACGCTTGGTTTGTGTGATAACAACAGCTAAAATAATGTTAAGTACTTAATTATAAAACTTTAACTTATAAGTGTGGATTATATCTAATATATAAAGCGCAATTCTGTCTATCCGTCTGTTTGTCGGTTTTAACTCCTCTAAAACTCCTAGAGGTAAAATTATCAAACTTGGCACAATTGATCACCACCTCGTGTTGAGTGTCAAAAGGACGTTTATGACGTCATAACCAAAAAAATTTTTTTATTGCCTTACTTCACAGAAGACAACCGCTTTTTGCTCAAACAAAAGCCAGCTTTCAACTTACCATATTACAGTAACTTTCATTTGTTTGGGATTAAAAATGACGTTACAACCAACGCTACATTGCACAATCTGTTTTTTGTTCTTTCTCAAAAAGTGCTAATGGCAGAAACGCGATTAAACGCTGCTTCAGGAGATATTAGCAAGATGCTTTCGATAAAAACAACTTTACAACAAATAAAGCTTATTTGACAATGCCTCCAGCAATACTTTGTTTAAGCACATTAAACCTTGTAAGCATTCTTCTTCTCTTTTTCGCTTGCAATTTCTAGAAAAACTAAGTCCTTTGGTGCATTTTGTCCATATTTTCTCGCGTTTGAATTGAATTTGATTGAATCATCAAGAGCGCTTTTGATGCCGCGATTGAGTTTGCGCTGTACGCTGAGACTTTCTCCCAAACCGTGTGACTAGGATAGCAGCAGTCGCATCAACCTCAACTTCACTTCGCTTTGCTTTGCTCTTTGCATGATTGCGTTTATGCCAGAACCACCCATGGTTTTAGGTCATGCAAGTACGAGTAAGTGGTAAGTAGTCGTCCTATATTTAACATTAGCAATTCTCTCGGAAGGGTGTCGCAAAAATAGCAACAGAAAGATCAGGACTAGGCACATAATTTATGATTATGATTTCTTTGTTTCTTTACTGTTTATTATTGTCACGAGGACAGTTTCACTAAGTCGTTGAGTACACCTACCATCACATAACTGATTTGTGTTTTCGCAAAACAAAAACCGTTATGGCGTCCATTCCCAACTGAGTGTTTGTTCTTTTACACTTAATTGAATGAAGGAACAGAATTTGTGAAATAATAGAGAGTTTCTATGACCTCTCTTCCTTGAAAGCAATTGTCCTACGATCGGGATTTGGGGCCTTGGGGTCGATGTTCCCATTAGTACCAATTTAGTGCTAATGGTCTTAAAAACATAATTTCGTCTGCGAAACCAGCTAAACCCGCTTTTACTAACCAGACATTACTGACTGGTAGCCCTGCCGGGCGATGCAGGCAGAGCCGGCTAGTTCACAATAAAACTCATGTGCTGGGTGATTTAAATGTCTTTTATTTCGAATTCTTGCTGAGTTAAAATGGAAAATACGGTCCAGGTAACTGGTCATGTAGTTTTTGGTCAGAAGTTTGATCGCCATGTTCAACCAATTACAGTATCTGTAGGTGTCGATGGTAACTGATGTTAAACGAACAAAATGAAGCGGAGGCAAAGCAAGAATTTTATTGGTTCTACAGTGCAAAATAGACCAAGTAAAAATTACCATACTGTTTACATTTTTCTAAATATGGTGATGCATCATCATATTTAGAAATGTGAAGTTTTAGCATTCTGTAAAATTAGATCGTTTACATTTTACAAACAAAAAGCCATTAGGGCCCGATTTTTACAGAAGAAGATACAATGTGAGCTGCAAAATATTTTTTGGGGCGAATAAGCTTCTTTTTGTCTAAAACTTTGAAACTTATCCTCTTTAGGGGATATCAAATTTTTGAGAATGGTGATTTTTGTTAAAGAACTCTGTAAAAGACATTTTTGGAGTTTTTTGTTTCAGTAGCGTCATTCATCGCCTAGGCACTACAGAATATTTTTCCCAAGCAGCATTTTAAGGGCAAGAGAGGCGGATGTGGCTCTGGAACCGCAGGTTGCCGACCACTGAGCAGGAAATTATTTTTGGAGTGCCTATTTCTGAGAATAATAACGTTGGTCAACAAAACAAAGCTGTTTTGAAAATAAGTAAGTGATCTATCAGCACTCAATTTAATTACGATATTGCAATTTTTTAGTCAGCCTATTTTGCACTGTAGAGCCAATAAAATTCTTGCTTTGCCTCCGCTTCATTTTGTTCGCTTAACATTAATTACAATTGACACCTACAGATATTGTAGCCTAGTTGGTTGAACATGGCGATCAAACTTCTGACCGAAAACAACATGACCAGCTACCTGGATCGTATTTTCCATTTTAGCTCAGCAAGAATTCGAAATAAAAAACATTTAAATTACCCATCACATGAGTTCTATTGTGAACTTTTTTATCAACCGAATCCGAAATTGCAACCGCAAACGTCGTGTGAGTGACCCAGAAATACCAGACAGTCACTGACATTAATTTGATTAGCAATCAGGAACTTCACAGATAATAGTCTGACAACCTATAAAAAGGGTCAACTTGCGTCATTCACCGTTGATTTTCTAAAAGTAAGATTGCGTTGTTTGCTGACAACTTGAGAAATGCGTTTTCTTAGTACTAATATGCTAAACAGAAACGTAGTAAGCCACCAGCTGACTTAGCTACGAAGAAAAGATCAATAAGAACGCATGCAATTTCTAATTACTTTCGATCTCAAGAAGTAGAATTGTTTAGAGTTCTGAAAAAAAAGATAATCGCCGGCAGCCCTAATTGGCATAGACAAATAGTTAAATGGAAGAAGGAAATTTTTCGTTTACAATTGAAGATGTAAAGGTGGGAAACGAAAAATTTGTCGCCAAAACCAAACAGTTTTTAAATGTGACATGTCGGTCTTGAGTCCGAAACCGAGTCACTAAACCAGGCATCAATGCTTAAACACCAACATTGAGTGATCAACACCAACCAAAACCAAGATCAACACCATGACCAAAACTTAAAAAAATGTTCTCAAGATTGGCCTCGATACCGCGACCGATTTATTAATGAATTAAAACTGGTGTTTTTGAATTTTATAAACTACAGTATGCCTCTAAGACTCCCTTTCCTACTTTTAAATTAGGACTGAACATACAAAAAGCCAATAACTACATAAATTTTTATCGGTTCCTTTTATTAAATGCATAAGCCACAAATTCAAAGTTATAGAAGAGCCCCAAAGTAATTAATGTATATTTACAGGAATGAAACATTAAGTAGTGGTCGTACAACTTTTAGTTTTTTCATAATCGTGGAATTATTGGGTTTTTATAGCTTAACGCTTCTGGCAGCACGTATATTTTTTGATCCGGGTATAAACGCAACCAAAGGAAGAAGACGTGACTCGGAGCACCTACAGCTCAGTTATTGCTATTGGTTAGAATTTGATTGTGGCTCAAGCAACAAAATTTTGTGAGAACGAAGAGGACAATTTTTTCTCAATCCTACAAGGCTTTGCAAAAACTCGGCATTTTGCTCCACTTTGTTATACACCAGGCATGAGCAGACGTTTCCAGTGACGAGGTAAATTAGAAAATCTAAACCTTAATGCAGTCCACATCAATCTTTTTTTAAACAAGATTTACCATCAGGGTCTTGTAGTTGTAGTACAATGATACCAACAAAATCACACAACAGGAGCAAGATGTTTGGCGGGCAGGATTAAACTGGTCGGCGGGCTGATTGCGGCCTACGGGCAGCATTTTCGCTACCCTGCCCTCGGGGCTTCAGCTCCCAAGCCGTAATGAATAAAAATTGCAGTGATAAATAAAAATCATTCTTGTGACGTTACATAAGTTTAATTGATACTATAATGAGTATACAATTGCAAGTTACCAAATACCAGATGTATGTATGACTTAATTACGACTCAATTGCTAATATCTAAAAACTACTATTTTGTTGAAATTATTTTTGAAGCGTCTTTTCTGAGTACAATTACACTGGCCAACAAAACAACGCTTGCTTTGAGTTAAGCAGAGAGAATTTTTTATTTCCTGTAAATGTCAGACGCGCCGAGTTCAAATCTGAAAACGATTTTCCTCTATCACACAAAATTTTTTTGGTATTTATTTTTCAACATTGGCAAGTGAGCCATAGGGTAATCAAGCCATATATACATCTAGTATTTGGTAACTTGCAATAGTATCGATCAAACTTGTGTGATGTCACAAGAATGACTTTTATTTATCAATGCAGCAAGATACCAATATTTTAGAGTAAGTTGTAGCCATATTAATAAGTACTGCATTTCTCAATATGAAATGAAATGTTGATATCGCTATACATATGAAGTTTAATATTGATATGAAGTGCTTTGTGCAACTCCACCAACATTGCTTCTGCACTTGAATAAATAACCTGATTAAGATCCCTCAACTGCACTGCTTTTGTGTTTCAGCAAGTGTAGAAACGGAAACATTGAAGTTTATTGAAAAGACTAAGAGTTCAAAGTCACAGGAATTGTTTTAGTCTTTTGCACCGCTCCATGGTAAGTATAAGCAACACCAGTTGTTAACAATCGAAAAATTAAGATGCTCATAATCTAATATATAAAGTGCAATTCAGTCTGTCTGTTTTAACTCATCTGAAACTGCTAAAGGTACAAGCATCAAACTTGCCACGATTGATCACCCCCCCGTAGTGAGTGTCATCCTGACGTCATAATCAAAAATATTTTAATAAAATATGCATTACTTGACAGAGGGCAACCGCTTTTTGCTCAAACGAAAACCAGCTTTCGACTTTACAAAAACTTTCATTTGTTTGGAGTCGAAAATGACGTCACAATCTATGTTCCATTGCACAATCTGTTTTTTGTTCTTTCTCAAAAATTACTGATCGCAGAAATGCGATTAAACGCTGTTTACGAGATATTAACATTTTAAGTGCCAGAGGCATTTCACGCACGCGTCATACTGGTGCCAGCATTTTTTCCCGTCGAAGTACTGTCAGAGCAACTCTCATAGCCCAATAAGCTTTCATCGGAATCAGATTGTAGGATCGAATCTGCAGCTCTGTCAAGGCGATACCTTGCCATCTCTTTCTCGCACAATGGCTCGTAAAATTATAATAAATTCCATGCAAGAAGCTACGACAACGAGATACGTGCACACATGCGTACTAACATACGCAAACATAGCTAAGAATCAAAGCATGACAACTGTTCAGACGAAAATGACGAAAAAATTGCCCTTTGGGACTGAAAGAAACGTGCGCCGAATGCTCAAACGAAAATAACAAAAATATCGTCCATTGGCACTGAGACGATAATTGTGTGCATTTGACGTAATATATGACATAAGGCATTCTGTGCAAAAAAACTTTAAAGTGTTAACAAGGTGCTTTCGATAAAAACAACTTTGCAACAAATAAAGCTTATTTGACAATGCCTCCAGCAATACTTTGTTTAAGCACATTAAACCTTGTAAGCATTTTTCTTCTCTTCGCTTGCACGCTTATAACTCGCCCTATCTTTTCATAATACTGTATATCTGGTACGATTAACACAAGTCTTTCTCTACCGCAAATCATAAAATGAAGATGTTTTCAAAAATCGCACCCTTTTTGCGAAATCACTTTACTAAAAAATTAATTTGCGCCCCCATTTTTTAACTGATTTTCAACAAATTAAAGGGTATTTCAAAGCATTTCCGATAGCATACCATATGTACTATCAACATTAGTGTTTACACTCAAAAAATTGAACTTAAAACCTGTGGTGTAACTATCTACCCCTCCAAAAAAGTGGTAAACTGACTAAAACCAGGTAACTTTAATACAAAAACGCTATAATAAAATAATAACATTCAGTGTTCTTTGAAAGCTTAGTAAAATTGCTTTCCAGCAATATGTGACTCCAATTACTTAGAGTGAATCCTAAAAATTTGGGAAAAGCAAGAACTCTTTTAACCTCACTGAGCATACCGTAGCAAGGAAAAACGATTATGGATTATAATGCTTAGCCAGCAGGTACTTAGAAAGTTTGAGGGGAAATCAAAAAATGCAAAGTTATTGTGTCAAAACGCACCACATGGAATATATTATTGGTATTTTGCTTTATAATAATTTTATGGAGCTACCGGGATCAAACCAAACATTTGAAGAAAATCAAGGACTCTTTAGATTCTCAGGGCACTTCAAGCAGGGAAATAAGAACATGCTACATAATGCGTAGCCTGCGAGGACTCAAGAAATTTTAAGGGGAAATCACAAAAAAACGAAGTCACTGTGTGAAATCGCACCACACGAAAGACATTTTTGCTATTTTGCTTGAAAATAGCTTAATATCAGAAATGTGTTCCCTATTTCCAAACTACGGGAAACGCATAGCTCCCTTGGGTTCGTGTAAGCAATGAACAGAGCACATAGACCCAAGGCATAACCAGGACCTTTCAATGGGAAATTCTATTAGAAAAAGGTGCACAAAAAGTCGTTGACATCTTTTCTGCAGAAAACGCATAAACTTTTGGCAACTGTTCACACAAGAGCCTAATAGGGGAAGCTGGCTGGAGCGCCCTACGGGTGACGCCGTCGTATATGCTATAAAGGAAAAATTGTTTCTTTTGCTGATATGCTACCTGTTGAGATATTTATGTCTATACTCTACAGCAGTGGTTCTCAAACTGTGCGTCACGACGTCCTAGGGCGCCGTTTTAAGATTCCAAGGGCATCGCATGATAATTTGGTTTTTAGCAAATATTTCTCTCTTTTTTTCCGTCAAAAGAGCTCTAAACGTAGATTCCCTGGTCTATGTTCTTCTAACACGTATAATCAATCGCATTTCTTACTAAAGTGTAGTTAATAACTAAGCCAGTCGGTTGTAAGATGGATTAAAAACAAGAAAGATGAGTTACACCCCTAGAAGAACAAAATTTTACGATTGAAGATGACGGACCTCAAACAAAATCTCATAAGGATGACGAGAGTCATTTAGATTGTTGGGGGCATTTATTTTGCAGAACTAAAACTGGAGGATGTTCCCTTGCAAGTTTGACAAGGTTTTTCAAATGTGTCGCATCAAAAAAAGTTTGAGAACTTATGCTCTACAGAATTGTAATAAAAATTCCAAGTTTAAAAAAAAATTTGTAAAGCTGATTTACAGAGAAAATTTGTTTGAAAATAACTCGGCCTGATGAGCTTCTACTAAAATAAGGTAAATAATTTAGGGGAAGCCATAGCCGCTTTTGTCGCTATGCCAGAAATAAGACCAATAGCGCAACCAAAAGAACTTAATACCATCAATATAAATAGGAAAGGGGCAGCACCACATCGCAAAATAGGTTTACCACTAAATGGATTATTTCTGTAATTGTGAAAGCAACCATCGTTTTGCCGCTGCCATCAGTTTTAACTGTGTTTCAATCCCTTTTCCCTCACAAATATAAACGATAATTTGTGTCAAGATTCTTTGTGAGTGTTACCATTCATGATTAAGAGAATATGATCATTACAATTTTGTGTACAGGAATTGAAAGTACACAAAATTCATTAAATTTTTCGCAACTGCTCACACAAGAGCTCGATGAGTGAAGCTGGCACAGCCGGTTGAACCGAAATACTAAACCCGGACATTGCTAATGGAAGGCCCCTGCTGGGCGATGCCAGCAAAACCGACTAGTCTACAAATAAAACATAAACTTAACTTTCCATAAAATTAATATCTGCGCAATTGTTGTTTACAACCGAAAACAGAGATTTGCACTCAGTCAACCGACTACTTGAATAAGCCACGCAGTACTGAGATTACACGTGACTCGAGCAATTTAAAAACCGCAAGTGCCACAGTTTTCGGCCGATCAGCATCTTGACGCTAAAGCAAGAAAATAGCAACTTGTACGAAGTGAAATGCGATACAAACGACAATTTACTTCAATCGCTCCTCCTAAAAAAATGTAATACACTACAAGAAAACATAACACACAAACACAGCACTCATACGAACAATCATGATTAACCACGATTTCATCCATTAAAATCAAGTCATTGCAAAGGAATCCTTTATTGACTCTAGAAGAACGCCGACGAAGATACTTTAAATGCCTTCATTGGTACTGGTACTGTACTGGGTTCGCCAAAATGTTCATAATCGGAAACCAGATCTTCATTCAGTTCCGCTCTGGCCTCTTCGTCAGGAAGGGAGCCAAGTATGCTTAGAAGCTAAATTGCTGGAGAAGAATAAGAACTAAATCTTTTAACGAAACTGTTTATTCTCGTCCACTCGAATTTCGAACGTTCGTGTATTTTGGATTTACGTGTAATATTTCCATCTCATCAATTAACGGTTCCGATTTGATAGATTTGACAAACCGTTTGAGGTAAGCTTTCGGACCAGGTAACGTCATCCAAGATCGAAAAGAAACTCCGATGTGTAATCTCCGGTTAAAGTCAAAGAACCGCTCGTGCGAGGTGGCATTGATGGCAATGCATGTAAGGGATCACGTCGAGTGTAAACAGTCATCCAAGATTGACTCCCAATGAGAAGATGGCAACTTTGCAGCTTGCAGAGCCAGCTTTATGGTTTTCCAGGCAGTTTGAATTATCCGTTCAGCTTGTCCATTTACTGAAGGGTGATGCACACTGCTTTTGCTAGAAAAGATTTCTCTCTGGAGAACTTAGTCTTTAAATTCTCGGGAAATAAAGCATCGGCCGTTGTCGGAATGAATAAATCTAGGAGTTGCGCAGATCGCGAAAAATTTGTCTAGACATTCGATGACGGTCGACGTAGTCACGTCCCTACACGTAAAAGCAAAGGATACCGAGAATATTCGTCTGAACTGTTAATAGGATAAATATATCTCTTCATAGTAAATAAGACCATTTTCTTTCTGCCTCAATTATCGCAGTACAGTAGCCTCTATTTTGAAAGCAGGATGTAAATCTTACTTCCTTGTAGGGACCTAGACATAAAGGCAAGAGGGTCTTTCCCTCGATTTAAGGTAGCTGATATTGCAATATCCTATTCATCACACTTAACAACAAACGGTAAACACTCATGAATAGATTGTAATGCAGCATTGCTGAGTTCATTTTTCAACAAATTAAATGCATTCAAAGATTTAGCACTTAAAAGAAATCCTTTAGCATCAGCAAGGGGTCTATAACATCTGCAAAACAATTTATCCAGTTTGCGTAGAACGCAAACATGCCAAGCACACGCCGGAGCGCCTTGTAATTATTTTGAGGAGGAAAATTTAATAAAAGTTGCATGCGCTCAGGATCAGGTTTTATGTGCATCTTGCCAACAACATAGCTCAATATATTAATGTTAGAGGCAGAGTTAACAGTTTTGCTCTCATTCCAGGCAAAATTTTGTCGATTAATAACATCCATAATCGCTTTTATATTATCATCATGCTCCAGCTGATTACGACAGCCACAGTATCATTATCTAAGTACGCCACAGTTTCTTTTAATTTTTCTTCGCTTATGAATTGCGCTATTTTACGCTGAAACACCGAACGGTATGCGTGTAAATTCGAACAAATTACCATTAGCCTCAAAAGTTGTAAATTTACGTTCAGATGGCAAAAATAAAGATACTGCTTATACTCATGTAGCTGCTAAAATACGACTCGATTCGTTTGGCTGTATAACTAATTCGAGTAAAGTACTTCCAAACTCAAAAATAAGTCGACTGTGCTGACTTTGAAAATCAAATCCCGATATTACATTGCTGCAAAGATTGATTGATTCGTATTTAGCGTCTTTAATCGTAACATCAGCGACACAAAAACCTTTTGATTTCATCCTTATTGTGCATGAACCCATTTGGAATTCGCATAGGGAAGGATATACGAGTATATCCAGATTTAGCTTCTCACAAACCTTGTAGTTGACGTAGCTTTCTGAACTCTTTAAATCAGTTGAAGCGGTATGATACTTTCCATTTATGTTGACAGATATTGAGGAATTAATCAGGCTTCCAGGACATGCTGCCAATGCTAGGCAAAGGGATGGACTGTGTCTTGAAAGAGATGACACAGTTTGGGGCATAGCTAGACTTGAGGTTGTTCTTGTAGACTCGGATCGACAGACCTTGCCAAAATGTGCCGTTTTGCCACATGAATAGCATATGACATTTCTGGCAGGACATTTATTTCGATCATGATAATCTTTTCGCAGAAGAAGCAAATCTTAACCTTTGACACCGCCTGCAGCATTGTTGTAGAATGGGTTGAACATTGTCATACCAAAAGACTTTAAAAAATGGTATTCACAGCTTCCCTGCTTGGCGCTCAGCACATAAGGGATAGTGTGGAGAACAAGCCGGCAAGCTTGCTTGTTGTGTCCTTGGGCAAGGCACTTAACGGGATGCCTCCGTCTTTATGTGGCAGACAGATGGTGGGGCCAAGCAGTCTACCCGTCGTGGTGGCCCAGTCAGACGAAAGACATGCAAACCGAGCATAAGCTCATACGCGTGAATGAATGGTTGAACATTGTGTAGTGGTCGGCGTTTAAGCTTCAGTCTCGAGGATGGATTATTCGAACATCATCGCTGCAGCAATAGATCTAGAATTTTCGGCGAAATACACCGCCGAATGCTCCTGAGATAATTGCTGTCTTGTAACCTTGATTAACCTTTAGCTATGCGTTTTCAAAAAGTGTTTGGCGAATAATGCAAAGCTAATCCATTTATAACAGCATCTCAATCAAGATCTTACCGATATTCATCGACTGTAACATTTCGAAAATTACAATCTTTGCTGAAAACGTGGAGAGACTGCAAAAATTCCTGTAAAGATTCGCCAGGCTGTTGCTTTCGAGTCGCTAGCAGGTGGTGCGCAAATATCATATTAGGGGTTTTAACGTAGGTTTCTCTCGACTTTTAAATGGCGGTCTTACAATCTTAGCAATATTTTATTAACTCGCAAACATTGGCACCAACATAGGTTCAAAGTACTTTAACGCTTTATTGGCCAGGGGATCCATATGGATTCATCAAATTCAGGATTGAACTACATGCTCGTGAGATATATTTCCGAATATCTTATTGGTTTTCCTAAATCTACTACTTTTGATCACTTAAACACCATTGAACTTTTCCTGGAATGGTTTTGCAATCTTTTACAACACAGCTTCAAAATCAGCCGAGTTTCTTGCCAGAAATTGGCTTGTATTCAGGAGCATTAAATTAATAGTTTGACAGTATGCCGGCCTGTAATTCTTGTGTTACAGCATTGAAAAAGCATCCAACAATAGTTTTGAGCCCTTTTACAGTTTCCGAATGCAACCAACAGCTTGAATTAGATTAGATAACAACGTGGTATCTATACGGATCCTACGGTCGATATCGGTAAAAAATTTCGATTTCACTGGGTCCCAAGTGTCCTACCTAGCTAGTATAGAACTGCTATATTATTCCCTTACTTTCCATGAAGTTATTAGTTATTGTTCTTGCGTTTACCACAGCCTTTCAGACACGCATCACTGCACAACGTGCAACAACCGCGCGCCATTCTAATGTGTTCACTCGTCAAGTTCAAGGTACAGTAGATCACTTTACCCTGTTGGTTGCCATGAGCGAAGCCTTAGATTGGACATGTGTCCCAATTACTCAAGTAAAGTAGGTTATTTCAGTTCTGCAGCGGCAGTAGGGAAGTCTAGTTGGACAGTGTGACTAATAAGGTGTGTCCCAATAACGCTTAAAAAATAATAAGATAAATTTATTGGCAGTTTAGTTCGAGAAACCAGACATGTTGTAGAAGTTGGTTAGGCTACTACAAGAAGTAAAGATATTCGTATTCTTTTTATCCCAATAGAGGACTAACTCGAATTGTTTTAAAAGATAGTTTTATTTTTCTCTCTGCTTTTAGGAAACATCAATAATAGCTTATTGCAATTCACAAAAATGAGTTCACATCGATACAACACAGACGAAGCAATATTTTATTTACTCGAACCTGATATAGAGTCAGAATTGGAAGATCTTGACAATAGCGATGAGGAACTTGAACCGAATGTGGCGCCACCAAGGATTGAAGAGAAGTCTACAGAAGCTGCAGAGAAAGAGATTGAAGATGATTTCGATCGCAATGATCAGAGTGGTATTCCAGAAGTAGATACACCAGAAGATGAATCTCCGTCTTCTGACAATACTCAGCTAAGTTTTTCTGATCATGTATTTTGCTGGCGGTCGATGGCTGCACCACAAAGTGCTTCAGATGTAGAAAGAAGTGAATTTGGTTTACCCCCAGCTAATGTTTTGGAAGTCAAGCTTAAATGAGTACATTGCTCAACAGACAAACTTGTATGCTATGCAAAAAGATTGTGCTGCAGTATCGACATCTAAAGGTGAGATTGAGCAATTTATAGGAATGCAGATGCTAATGTCAGTAGTGCAGTTGCCCAAGTACGAAATGCGCTGGGCTAATAAAACACGCTATGCACCCATAGCTGACGTAATGGGGAGAAACAGGTACAAGACTCTTAGACGGTATTTACATGCAAATGATAATTCTCTCCTGGAAGATGAAACAAACAAGAAAAACAAATTGTTTAAAATACAACCCGTCATTGATCATGTAAAATTCAACTGCAGGGAAATCCAACCAGAAAAAGATCAGTCAATAGATGAGCAAATAATTCCTGCCAAAACCGCCTACAACGGCATTCGACAATACAACCCCAAGAAGCCCAAGAAGTGGGGCTTCGAAAATTTTGTATGCTCAGGAAGCTCAGGTTTTATGTACGACTTCTTCTTGTATCGAGGATCGTCTACAGCTGATGGTCAGAAATGCACCGGCTCATATGCAGTATTGAGGCTCATTGAGAAGTTGCCAAAAAATCAAGACAACCGACTACCTAAACGAGTTGGAGAAGGCTAGGTTGTTATGCCATAATCGCGACAGTAATTGCTCTTTTGGCAGAACTTAAATAAAATTCGTTAACAATACTTAAGCTTTACGAGATTACTAGCTTCAACACTCTGATACAATATTGTGATTCATAGCTGCAACAACATCCAGATTAAAGAATTTTGATACTGCAAAGCATTACACCAAAATACCGTAATATGACAATCGTTAATTACCATCGTGAGATTTCAATAAAATTAACCCTTTCCGGTCCTATGTCGCCTCTGAGGCGACATTGGTTTTTTCCCCTATAGGTCCTATGTCGCCTCTCAGGCGACAAGGTTTATTTTAAAAGTCTCTGAACTTCTTAGCTACTCCTGACATCTGTTTGCTTTTCAAGCGTTATGAGCTTTACTAATCCGCCAAAAAGAAGGTGTTCGACATCATAGAGACCTCTGTATTAGTAATTATAATACCGTGGTAATGGGTTACATGATTTCCCAGAATCTCTTGATAAAAAAAACAACTCTTGCTCTTCCTAGAATTACATGATTTCCCAGAATCTCTTGATAAAAAAAACAACTCTTGCTTTTCCTAGAATAACTTTATAAGAAAACAAACACTGTTGCTTGTAGTGGTTTTACTGTCAATTATTTCTTGTTCATCATGGCTAAAAGGATTGTGCGGTCTGTTCAAATCGTAAAGTAAAAGGTGGAAGAAAAGAAACCGTGTTTGTGTGCGTCACTTGCACCAGGAAGCCAGCCCTATGTGTTGGGAATTGCTTCGAGAAGTACCACACCCAAAAGGACTACCAGATGTAAATCAAGTAAATAAAATCTTTTTTTTTCAAGCATCAATTTTTTATGCATGCCAAAACGCTTTTTAAAATTAAATTATTAAAAAAAAAGTTGGACCTGGCTAAAACCTAAGGCTCCCAAAAATAGGACCGGAAAGGGTTAAGCCTAATCAGCAAACAAAGCTTGAATATGTGCCAAAAAGAAAAGAAAATTACTTTAGCAATTAAAAGAAATCCTGTACACTAACGAAATGCTAGTTTTGAAAAACAACTGAAAACACTTCACCAGTACATAGGAGCTAGTTTGCCGTCACAGACCCACCAGTGCTGGTGTAGTATGTGCACAACTTGTAAATTTCTAGTGTAGCTTGTGATGAACATCTTAGGAATAAGATTAGAGTCAGAGTAAAGGTTGGGGTTAAATTTATTTTTAGAGATATTTTGCATTTTTTCATTGCTGTATATCACACACTCGACTCTGCCTACATTGTTGAAGATTACGTATATTCGCATGTGGATCACACACACTACACCGGCGCCGACCCACCGGCTATTTTGCCCCACACAGTCATTGTGTCCTTAAATAAGCGCATTTGCTATGCGGCACTCAGCGATGCAGTGGGTTGATTGTTAGTATTGCTCCGTACCATTGCCACGATTAGGATGTTGATTCTTTGCATTATTTTTTTTAGTTGGAAAGGGATTTTCTGGAGGACAAATGATAGTAAAATTTGTTTTCTTGAATTTGGTAACAGTGTTCAATGGAAGAGTGAGTGGGTATATAAAACATGAAAGGAGTGTGCACTGAGGAACAAATTTTTGTCAAGTTGCATTTTTAAAATGTTATAAAAATTGTCCAACCATAAATGACTATGAGCTACATTTGTACAACGTCATAGAAATTGACCAATCACAAACTTTTAACACCATAATAGATTCCAAGGGTAAAATGCTTTGGACAGTAAAATAACCACTGCCAAAATATGACAGCTTGACAAAATAATTTATGAAATCGACTAATTGGTAGGCTATAATAAGTAGTATACAGGTGTGGGTAAGCTAGAATTAAAAAATAGCACAAAAGCAAATATTTCGTAAGAATATTTGACGTTTAGCCATCATTTGATGCTTTCACTATTCTAGTAAAATTTTTTGTCTTTTTATGTGGTCTATTGCATATCAAACAAATCCCAGAAATGATTTAAGACAGATTAATTTGTCTACTAATTGCAAAATTACGACTATTTACTATAAAATGATTTCATAAGTCTATCAGATGCAGGCACAAGATGAGTACTGGCAGGGCTGGTTTTAAGCCTACTTGGCCTCCTTCTTCTTCTTCTTCTTTCGGCTTCTCCCTATTCGGGGTCGCCACAGCGGGGAAAGTATTTTCCATTTTTCCCGATCGACTTCGTCTTCTTCCTTAGCTCCTACCCTTTCCATGTCTTTTCTCGCCAAATCCATCCACCTTCTCCTTGGCCTTCCTCTTTTCCTTCTACCTGGCACCGCCATCTCCATCATCCATTTTCCCACGTAGCCTTCTTCTCTCTTTTTCACGTGTCCATACCAGCGTAGTCTTGCATTTCGAAGTTTGTCTCCTAGCTTTGCGATTTTCGCAGTTCCTTTCACGTATTTGTTTCTTATCTTGTCTTTTATTGTCACTCCCAGTGCCCATCTCACCATTTTCAATTCTGCAACTTTCCATTTTTCCCACCTGTCTTTCCGTCACTGCCACTGTTTCCATTCCATAAAGCATGGTTGGTCTAACAACACTTTTGTACATTTTACCCTTAACCCTTGCTGATAACTTCCTGTCGCACAGAACTCCAGACACTTTCTTCCAACTCATCCAGCCTGCTTGGATCCTTCTCATTTCTTTTTCACATCTTCCATCGCTACTAACTGTCGAACCCAGGTATTTGAAGTTTTTCGCTCTCTTTAGCTATTCTCCTTGCAGCTTCAACTTTTCTCCATCATCCACACTCCTAGCCTTCAAATACTCGGTCTTGCTCCGGCTCACTTTCAGGCCTCTTCTCTCCAGTAGATTTCTCCAAATCTCCAGATCATCCTCTAGTTACCTGCACTTCTCACGGTTGCTGTCGCTCCGTCATACATATCCTTAATAGTCCTTATGTAGCACTCTGATGTTTCAGCTAACCGCAAGCATTCCCACAGTTTCTCTTTGGATACCCTGTCGTATGCCTTCTCCAAGTCAATAAAGGCACAGTGCACCGCCTTCTGTCCTTCAGTCTACTTTTCCAACAGTATCCTCAAACAGAAGATTGCGTCGGTGGTACTCCTTCCTGGCATGAACCCAAATTGTTGCTCAGCAATCGTTACCTCCTTCCTTATCCTTGCTTCTATTACCCTCTCCCACAGCTTCATAGAGTGACTCATCAACTTGATCTCCCGGTAATTTCCACATTCTTTGATGTCTCCTTTGCCTTTGTACAAACGTACGAGCACGCTCCTCCTCCAGTCATCTAGTATCTTCTCCCCTCGCAAGAGCCAATTGAAGAAGTTCACTAGAAACTCCACACCGTTATTCCCTAGAGCGATCCATATTTTCACTGGTATGTCATCAGGTCCTTGAGCCTTTCCATTCTTAATCTTCCTCAACCCAGTCCTGAATTCTTCTCCAGAGATATCTTCCACGTCCCTTTCCCTCTCTTCTGTTCCCATTTCTCTTCTCTCTCTAGGGTTTTCCTGGTTGAGTAAGTTGTCGAAATACTCCTTTCATCTCTGTTTCATTTTTTCTTCATCCATTAGCATCTCCCAAGTTTTACTCTTGATTACATGTTTCTCTGCTTTGCTATTTTAAACAACTCATTTTCCAATTTTTTGTACAGTTCCTCGTATGCCTTGTTTCTTGCCTTTGCCACTTCTCTCTTAGCTTGTTTTCCAGCAGTTTTATAGGCCAACTTGCTAGCATCATCTCTGATAACATCCCATATCCTTTTAGCATTTCTCTTATGCTTCAGTTTCTCCCGGACTTCCTGGTTCCACCACCACATCTCCCTTCTATCTGCCGTGCTAATTTTTCCCGATGTTTCACGCAATTCCATTCTGGCAATGCTCCGTATCATCTCAGCTACTCTTTGCCAGTCTTTCTTTCCACCAAGTATTCCGCTTTTAATCACTTCCATTTTGAATTTATTTTTTACTTTCAAGTCTTTCAGCTTCCACCATTTTATTCTCTTCACTGGTTTTGGTGCCTTCCTCCACTTTGTCCAGATGATTATCGCACTGACTACTATTCTGTGCTGTTTTGCTACGCTTTCATTGACCATAATCTTTGTATCCACCACCTCACTGATTCTTCGTCTTCTCACCATAACGTAATCCATCTGCGAACCGCGTCCGTCACTGTCGTAGGTAACCCTGTGTGCTGGTTTCTTTACAAAGTAGGTGTTAGTGATCGCTAGTTCCATTCTTTTAGCAAAATCCACTACTGCTTGTTCTTCGCTATTTCTCTCCCCCAATCCATGTCTGCCCATGCATTCTTCATCACCATCATTCCCTTTTCCTACGTGCTCATTCAGGTCTACTCCCACCACAATTCTTTCATTCTTTGGTGTCTTTTCCACTGTCTCATCTAGGTCCAACCAAAATGCTTCCTTTTCTTCACGTATGCACCCAACCTGCGGCGCATACGCACTGATAACATTCAACATAACACAATCAAGTTATATCTTCAAGCATATTATCCTGTTTGTTACTCTCCACGATTCCACTACCCTGTCCACATGCTCCTTTTTCAATACGATTCCCACGCCATTCTTTTTGTTTCCGCTTCCACAGTACCACATTTTATATCCTCCACCTATGCATCTTGTTTTCTCCCCCTTCCAGCGAGTTTCCTGCACACACAGTATGTCCACCCCTCTTCGCTTCATAAGGTCCGCTACTTTTCTTTCTTTACCGGTCACGGTTCCAACGTTTAATGTTGCAACCTTCAGCTTGATCTTCTAGCTTTCTTCGTCTCTTTATTTTTCTTCTTCTTTTTTCTCCATTGCTTTCCATCTCTTCTTTGCATGCAAGTAGCATGTCCACCAGTGGCCCTTGGTGGCCAGTCACTGGTAACGGTCGTTGTTATCCCGAGCCTCGACCGATCTGGTATAAAGTCAGATACGACGCGCATTGAAAACATTTGGCTAGGTTTTACGCCGGATGCCCTTCTTGTCGCAATCTGATTTACCTATTTACCCGGGCTTGGGATCGGCACCAAGGCTGCTCTGATTTAAACAACCTTAGAAGCTGGGTTTTAAGTCTATTTGATCAATTGTATCGAATTGAGCCCAACGCTTTAAGAGAGCCCCATGCCAGCGACGACAAAATTTCTGCTGAAAGACTTTCCTGCAATCTGAGAGAAATAACCACCACTGAAAACATGAAATAAAGAACGAGAAATATATTTTTCTCACATAGTTAGTTCATTATTCATACGATAGGCTATTGACAGAAGGTAGTCGTGATGTCAATTCTATTACTATCAGCAACCAAAAAAGTATGTCTTTCAACCAAAAGCATACCAAAAAAGTGTGCTCGTCTTTGTTTGAATTAGTCTACCATAAAAACAAGTTTTCTCTTATTTTTTAAGTGTCATACTTTCAGTTACTTGTATATTATGCAAAGACTCTGTTTTCCTTAGGTAAGTCGTGAGTATCATTGCTCATTGGATATATTGTGTTTTGTTACGTAATTAGGGATATATTGTGCAGTAACAACATCATTGTGCGGTAAGTACACAACAACAGTGCAGTTCACACAAAACATTAGAGTACAGAAAAAGGCAGTGTACCACTCAAAGAGTTTATAGTAAGCGAGATCTATTTAAAACCCTTACCTTTACGAACATAGCACATGATCACCATAACCATATCATATATCGATTTATTGAGTTACAAAGGCAATCTACGCGCTTTATGTGCATGTTCACACGAATGACGAGGTTATTTCACAAAGTAATAGTATTGCAAATAATAAAAGCCTCCCTCCCACAATATATGAGACTATCCCTGGACGCGTTTCGTCCTTTTGGATTTATCAGAAGGGCCTGTCCCGTCACCACCAAAAACGAAATCCCCATATTTGCAATAATATGAAAAAGGCAGTATCATTTATAGTAATGCAAGAGGCTAGCGATGCACTTAGCAAACTGCAGACAGTGACACTGTTTCGACCTATCAGGTCTCTTCAGTGCAGTTGGTGACCAATAAGAAGCTAGAGGCTTTTAATAAAGCATAGCTTAGACCGTCACACTTGTGGGACCTAATACTGGGTCCACTGTAGTGGATGGTCTGTCAACCTCTGCGAAGCCGTATCACTAATCTTACCAAATTGAAACGCCTCCACCGAGCTGCCAGTCGCGCCATCACCGACTGCCTCTCGTCCTCCCCTATCCCTCTACTACTCACCGAGGCTTCTTTACCTCCCCTACGAGTCACTCTGACTCACTTTACTCTTTTTTCTTATGAGCGGGCTCTTCGTCTGCCAACCTCCTTTCCTATTTCAGGTTTGACCAGACTAGGAGTGAAACCAAGACTCTGCAGATCGTCCTGGAGAGCTCTTGCGTCCACTCACCCGCTCATTCTTCCTTCTACTTGTTCTAGGGAGGCTTTTCTTGCTTGCCCTCCCTGTCCTCCTTGGAATCTTCCTTCCTTCACGGTGGAGTCAACCCTTTCCTTCCCATGCTCTCGCTCTGATCCCCCCTTTCTCGCCCATCTTGACTCTCTTTCCCCTCATGATTTGGTACTCTGGACAGACGGCTCTGTTCCTTTTCCTTTCGGCAAAGGCGGCTCCGGCGTTCTTGCCAACTGCTCTCTCTGTGGCACTGAGGCCACTCTTTCCTTTTTGGCAGGCCCAGTATGCTCAAGTTTTTCCGCTGAAGCCTGCGCCATTCTGCACGCTCTTTGCTGGTCTAGGCAGCACCAACAAATCTGCCATTTCTCTTTTCTTCTCCTACTATCTGTCTCTCGTTCTGTCCTCGCCACCCTGACCTCTCTTCCATCTTTTCTCTTATCTCAAACTCTGTGGCAGATCTGGCAGGAACTGTCTTCTCTCTCCTCCTGTTTTATCAGGCTACAATGGATCCCCGGACACTCGTTTCTCCCGGGGAACGACACGGCTGACAAGCTTGCCAGACGGGGTGCGCTACTTGCGCCCTCCGCAATCCCTTGTAGTCCCTCTCCTCTTATCTCTCGTATCCACTCTCGTCTTTTCTCGGACTGGAGGCGTACTGTCTCTTCCAAATATTTTGACACACAGGTTCCCTCGATTTCCACTGAGGAACTTGTGCTCCCTCGTCATGCTCGCTGTGTCCTCTTTCGTCTTCGCTGCAATGGACACAGCCTTCTTTTAGGTTCCTATCTCTCCAGGATTGGTAGAATTGAGAACTCTTCTTGCAGCGCCTGTGGACACCCTTCCCAGGACATCTCTCATCTCATTCTGCACTGTCCAGCTACGGACTCTTTGCGCCGCTCACTCTTTGGCGACTCTCTGTCTCTGTACGACCTCTGGTCCAGACCCTGGGGAGTTTCTCGGCTTCTGGGGCTCCATGGTCTTCCGCCATGCCCCCATCCCTCGGAAGGGGTCGGGTAATTAACAACAACAACAACAACAACAAGCCGTATCACTCGTGAATGAGTGGCGGTTGTCGCAGGTGCACTAAGTCCAACAACTGCTAGAACAATAGTGCTGTCACAGCCGAGTGGTCACAAGGTCTCACTGTCTGCAGTTTGCTAAGTGCATCGCTAGCCTCTTGCATTACTATACATGTAAGACCTTGTGACCACTCGGCTGTGACAGCACTATTGTTCTAGCAGTTGTTAGACTTAGTGCACCTGCGACAACCGCCACTCATTCACGAGTGATACGGCTTCGCAGAGGTTGACAGACCATCCACTACAGTGGACCCAGTATTAGGTCCCACAAGTGTGACGGTCTAAGCTATGCTTTATTAAAAGCCTCTAGCTTCTTATTGGTCACCAACTGCACTGAAGAGACCTGATAGGTCGAAACAGTGTCACTGTCTGCAGTTTGCTAAGTGCAGTATCATTCTATTACAAATTCCTTCGCACACATCACGCGCGTGGCGCATGCTATCACTTTGGTACGGGGATCCCATCCGTATCTAAGATGCAGTGTACCACTCAAAGAGTTTATAGTAAGCGAGATCTATTTAAAACCCTTACCTTTATGAACATAGCATTTGTGAAATAACCTCGTCATTCTGGTGAACATGCATATAAAGCGCGTAGATTGCCTTTATAACTCAATAAATCGATATATGATATGGTTATGGTAATCATTTGCTATGTTCATAAAGGTAAGGGTTTTAAATAGATCTCGCTTACTATAAACTCTTTGAGTGGTACACTGCATCTTAGATACGGATGGGATCCCCGTACCAAAGTGATAGCATGCGCCACGCGCGTGATGTGTGCGAAGGAATTTGTAATAGAATGATACTGCCTTTTTCATATTATTGCAAATATGGGGTTTTCGTTTTTGATGATGACGGGACAGGCCCTGCTGATAAATCCAAAAAGACGAAACGCGTCCAGGGATGGTCTCATATATTGTGGGAGGGAGGCTGCAGGGGCCTTGCCATCAGTATTCTAACTAGGTCCAACAATTCTTAGCACCGACCCTGAGAATTGGTACCTTAGAAGGAAGTTACCTCCATTAACGGTTAAGCGTAAGTTGTCTTTGAGACATTGATAGTGTTGGATTCAGGAGCTAGTATTGACATTTATATAGCTGCATATTTTTGGCCAAGACCTTAACTGCGTGTCACATCAAGCCTTTTTGCCTTATTATGGGTGGATCATCAGATCATGAAATATTGAGTTATTAATCTATGATGGCTTGCACATATCACTTAATTAGCTAAGTTGCTTTGACTCCAACATTTTACAGATTGTGTAGCATTTAAACTGATGAAATAAAACGTTTGGGCGTTCGCTCTCGCGTAACTTGCAAAAAAAAGATCAGCGAGGTGGCCGAGCGAAAAATTGTCATTATTTGCAATAATTAATTATCATAATATACGCCAAGTTTGTTTGTAAATCAATACTCATCTGTTTGTCAATCAATACTCAATACTCATCTTAAATCAATACTAATCTGTTCTGCATCGATTGTTATATATCGTTAAAATCTCTATTTCGTGAAAATTTCAAATATAACAAAAAAAATATTTTTGGAATATGCAAATTATATGTTAATTACCCCCTTATAGGTGCTGAGTTGTCTTCGAAATTAGAGCACCCTATTACCTCAAAGATCACTACAGATTTTATTTTTCTACCAATTTTTTTAGAAACGGACGCTAGGTGATGCTAAAAAACTGAGCTTTCAAAGTATATCATTCAAAACTTCCCTAAAAGCCTAAGTTTTTTACAATTTGCAACTTTCTGAGGCCTATGAGCTTTTTGTTCACCGATACTGCATTTTGTCAGTTAACTTTAGACCTAAAATACGATCAGTCATTATCCGCTAAAGGTTTGCCTAAATCAAGTAACATCATGTATTTTTGAAAAGGAAATTTCTTCTACATAATTCAGAAAATATTAAGTTCAAACAAAATATTTTGTCACTAAAAATGGAATAGAAGCTTTTTTACACCCTCACCAATTGTTGTAAAACAAGGGGAAAATTTTGATTTAGACAAGCCAAATTTGTGCTAGCTTAAAGTTTTGGACTGATATGATGCACGGTGCCCATTTTTGATCTGTAAATATCACATACCAATTAGCTTAAGCTATTTAAGGTTTTATAATGCTGGAAAGCAAATTTTCTCAGCTTTCAAATGAGATCGGTATTTAGCAACATTTTATAATTTTTACAAACGAAACCTACTTTTTTTACTTGCCATACAAATTTTTGTGGGGTGTTTTGAGACCCTTAAGTAATTTAATAATTATATAGGTAAATTTTTTTTATTATTGCCTGAAATTTTGTCAGAAGATACAACAAAAAAGTAGTTTTCAGACTGTGCTAATGGTAAAGTCTTTGGTTTCCTGGTAGACATGTGTAGGTTTTTCCTTTTTTGAACAGGGGCGTGCTGACTGATACCCAAAAAAATGGGTGCCACCCAAAATGGGCGCTACGGCAGTCAAGATTGAAGGAAGCACGACAGTAATTACTCTTTATTGCATCAATGTTCAGACAGTAGAATCCATGCAGTGATGGCCGACAAGCAAAACACGACCGTCTGCCAAGGAGTCCAGCGAGGAATTCAGGAAAGAGACCAGAAAATTTCCTACTGCATGGTCGGCAACAAAATTGTTGCATACGTCACGATAAACAAGGTCGCTGCACACGTCCTGATGAACAAAAGCAACAGCCAAAAAAACGGCGGCGGTAAAGGCAAACCGATCAACTAACTACCATGAAAAGAAAAGAAATAAACATATTTAAGTCAACGCAAAAAAAGAAACATATATGTGTGTGATTTTAGACTCATGAAACAAAAATACACGGTGCAATGGTAATCTCGATCAATTCTGTCACACCGCAACGGGTGGATTGAAATAATCTTTAAAGTTTACGCTGCCTGTAATTCACTCATCTACGTAGGGGATCTCGCGTTAATAATAAGCCAGCGCATACAATTACTCCAGTCGCCAACAACTACAGGGACTTTTAGTAAAACCGAACATCATAAGCAATATAGTACAGGGTGGCCCACTTGAAAGTAGCCAGATCTCTCGATAGGTTGTATAGGTTAATGGCCTCGATAGGCTGTAGGCCAATATACCAAATATGTTATCTTTCTCTAATCAATTTTTTTTCTAATTAATACTCCAAAGTTCTTAAAATCAACAGTTAAAATTTTTTAAGGATGGTGTTTTTGCTGCAGCAGAGAATAGTGATTGTGGAAGCCTATCTGCGCACTGGATCAATTAAGGAAACGCAACAGGCATTCCTGGAAAAATACCCAGAGATAAAAGCACCAGCAAAACGTTCCGTTCAGAGCTTGGTAAAGAAATGGCGCGAAACAGGCTCTGACGAAAACGTGAAAAAGCAAAGACCTAAATTAGTCCGGACGCCAGAAGTTGTCAGTGATATCCAACAGCGGATTTCAATAAGTCCACAAAAGTCAACTCGGAGACTATTTCAGCAAGTCGGTTTATCACGAACAACGTTTCAGCGTGTACTGAAATCTTTAAGCATGAGAGCATACAGAATAACATGTGTTCAGGAGCTGAAGTTGCTTTACAACAATAAACGTCTTCAGTATTGCTGGTGGCTGCTGAGTATGGTTGAAGAAGGGCGTTTGGACCCACTGCTGTACTTTATGTCGGATGAAGCATGGTTTCACCTGTCAGGATATGTGAATTCCCAGAACACGCGCTATTGGTCTTCTGAAAATCCGCACGTAATTCACGACACGCCACTGCATGACTTGAAAATTGGTGTTTGGTGCGCAGTTTCAGGAACTATGATAGCCGGCCCAATTTTTTTGAATCAACTGTAAACACTGACGTTTATCTACACATCATGGAACAGTTTAACGACCAACTGACACCACAAGATAAAATGCAATTCTTTTTCCAACAAAATGGCGCTACATGTCACACGTCTCACAGACAGGGACGTGCGGTCAGGGGCGGCAGGTGAGGCAGTGCCTCACCTGTCTTTGTAATGATGATTATTGAAGGATAATATTATTTGCAAATTTAGTAAAAACCATAACATTTTTGGTGTTTTTATTAACGTGATTTGTGTCTTTTTTTTCAAAATTATTTTTTAGCACTGCTTTTGTTGTCTTTTATACAGCCAACCGGTAATTTACAATCGTTGTTATGCCAATGACGCGTTTTTGTGGTCAAAATCGCTGATATAGGCGAGGTGCGGCACTGACAATCTTGCCTCTCTTCAGACACTAAAAGTTTCATTAAATGAATAAAGAGTGCCTTTTTTCTTTTTGGCAAAATCGCCGCGAATCTATGCAGAACAGATAGGAATTTGAGGCATGCCTCACATTTGACGTCATAAACAAAAAGATAATTCGTTTTTTTCTTGCCACGTTGGAATAAGCGCATTGCAGAAGTTTCCGACTACAGTACAAGTTTTAAGTTTAAGGATAATGGAGGAAGATTTAATACTGAAGCTAAGAAAATTTTCAAAACTAAGCTTTCAATCTAAAGTTAACATCTTAAAGAAAGTTTGGCCTATTCCAGATCTAAAAAATTTGCTGCAGACAACTGGACGAAAAAAAGTAAATCGCTCCTTTCATAAGGAGTGGTACACAAGAAAGGAATGGCTGTGTGGATGTGCAGAGTCGTAGCAGCCGCCCCCCAAATCCCCCAATTGGGGGGGGGGCCAGGCCAACTTTGGGGGCCCAAGTTAGTCTGAAATTGCTTTTTGGCTACGTGACTATTTTCAGTTCAGCAGACTTGTTTACAACCGATTTAAACTGTAGGAAGAAATTGCCTTGTGACATCATAAGCGAATGCAACGTCATTTTATCTCGCAGAATCTAGAATATTTCGATTGATTTTCTGGTAGAATCTTGAATATTCGATTGACGTAACAATGCCGTTGTTACGCAACAATCATAGAATGGTCTGGAATTCTGTTTGGCTATAAATACCGGGACAATATATATACACTGCAGAGTGTAGATAAAGTATTTTATTGACATTGTATAGAATGAAACGTTCAAAAAGTGGTGCTCAAAAGAGAAAAGAAGCAGCCACTGCTCGAGATGCTGTAGCGAAATTGCCCAACATGACAGATTTTTTCAAGATTACTGAGCAGAGTAGACCTGGCACTAGTACCGAGAGGGATGAAGAAAACTATAGTGTACAAGAAAAAGAAGACTATGACGATCAGCATCAAAGTGATTGTGAATTTCCAGAAAATGTAAGTTGTGATTTACCTGCCAATACGCAACCTTCAATATCAAAAATAACTGAATCTCAATTTACCCCTATCCCTGATGACCCATGTAAATGGCCTGAAAGTATTTCTGATGCTCAACGATGTGATATAGTAAAGCGTGGACCACATCAACTAATAATGAATTTTCCATATAATAACACAACTCCAAGGCGACGTTTTTCCTCCAACCATTATAAACGTGTGTTACCTAATGGTGAAAGTGTTTCACGGTCGTGGCTAGTTTATTCTGGGGAATCAGATCAAGTTTTTTGCTTTTGTTGTAAGCTATTTGGAAAAACACTAAGCCCCTTTTGTAGTGGTATAAATACATGGGAGGGTTTTTCGAAAAAACTGAAAGACCATGAAAACGGCATTTCCCACCAAGAATGCTGCAGTCAATGGATGTTGCTAGCTGAAGGGATAAGAAATTCATCCACTATCGACAAACGCGAGATGAATATTTTTTTCAATGAAAGACGTTTTTGGAGAAATGTTTTAGAGAGACTTATCTTGTTTCTATCGGAAAGGAATCTTGCTTTTAGAGGATCTGAAGAAGTCTTAGGATCTCCTCACAATGGAAATTTTCTGGGTATATTTGAGCTTTTGGCAAGAAGAGATCCGATCCTAAAAGAGCTTCAAGACAGAATCAAGAATAAAAACACTAAAGATCACTATTTGAGTCCTACCATACAAAATGAACTAATTGAATTGCTAGCGACAGAAGTTGAAAAAGAAAATTTACAGCAATTGAAATTGGCAAAATATTTTTCTATAATTTTGGACTGCACTCCAGATATGTCACATCATGAAATGAGCGCTGAGCTACAGCGGTTTGTTTTAATTTTACAAAAAAAACGCAATCTCAATACGGCTCAAGACTTTCTGAACTATCTTCTGAAGACTCATTTATTTGAATTGTATCCGAATGTGTACATCGCACTTCGAATCTTACTAACTTGCCCCGTGACTGTTGCCAGCGCTGAAAGAAGCTTCAGCAAATTGAAACTGATCAAAACTTTTAATAGAACGTCTATGACAGACAGTAGACTATCTTCATTAGCCATGTTGTCAATCGAAAATGACTGCGCCCGATCTCTTGATTATGACAATGTCATAACAGCATTTGCGAACAAAAAGGTTCGCTCCAGACTATTTAAATGATACTGTGTTTTTATAACTTTTTCATGTTTTTCAGTGTCATTGCTTTCGTTTCGCAGTGTCTGCATAAATGTCCTACTGAACTCTGGCATCGGTACCGAATTTTTTATGACTTGCACCTTCGGTATCGGCATGCTTTATTCTGACATTAGCCTGTTTACTTATGTACAAATTGTGGTGTATTTTCTTAATGCAGCTTTTCAATTTTACACCTCTAAAGTGATATGACCTGTGCGCAGGGGCTCTTGCGCTTACTTTGGGGGGGGGGCCCGAAGTTGGAGTGCTACGGGACTGTGGATGTGCTATAAGAAATCGCCTATTCTGCTATCCCTGTCTCTTGTTCTCAACAAGTGACAATGTTTGGACTAAAACTGGATTTTGTTACTTGAAGAATTTGCCGAGAAGTTTTAACAAGCATGAGAAATCCAATATTCACATTCAAAACCAAATTTCTTTCAAAACGTTTGGAACCTCAAGAATTGATTTGGCCTTAAATGAACAACAGAGACTTAATATCAGCCTTCACAACTCCAAAGTTAAAGAAAACCGAGAAATTTTAAAGGTTCTCATTAATGGAACATGCTACCTAGCTAATCAAGAGTTGGCCTTTCGTGGAAATGATGAGAGTGTGACCTCGTTTAATCGTGGCAATTACGTCGAACTTATTTGCGCTTTTGCTGAAAACGATGAAAGGATTTCTCGTCATTTGGAGACTTCCACAGTGTTTTCTGGTTTGTCCAATCGAATACAGAACGATATAATTGAAGCAGTGGCAGAGGTTGTTCGAACTGATATCAGAAAAGGTATAAATAGAGCCTCCTTTGTTGCTGTAGAAGTTGACGAGACGACAGACGTTACGCAAAAGGCCCAGATTTCTGTTATTTTTCGTTATGTATGTGAGGCTTCATGTATAGCCAAGGAAGCTTTTTTGGGGTTTGATGATGTGAGTGATGATAGACGAGCTTCTGCAATAGCTCAATATGTCTTGGGAATATTACAAAAGTTCAACTCTGTGGAAAAGCTGGTAGCGCAGACTTATGACGGAGCATCTGTAATGTCATCTGAATTGAATGGGGTGCAAGCAGTGATGGGATTTAGCGGGTTCGCACGGGTTCGTGCGAACCCGTTCTTGGAGTGTCGTGATAATTAGCGAACCCGTTCTTGTTTTTTGTTATAGACATTGGACGACCGCAGCAAATGGGCTTTCTTAAATGAGGGAACCTGTTGTTAATGAGTTTGACACAAAAGAGAACCTGTTCTTAAAATTTTGAATCCCATCACTGGGTGCAAGCCAAGATAAAGGAAGATGTGCCCGAAGCAATGTTTTTGCATTGTTATGCCCACAAACTGAACTTAGTGCTCTTACATTCAGCAAAATGTATGCCTGAGTGTAAAACATTTTTTAAAACGCTTGAGGGTTTAAGTGCATTTTTTAGTAAGTCGACTAAACGCACTCACTTATTGGATAATGTTGTGAAGCGTCGTTCGCCAAGGGCATCACCCACAAGATGGAGCTCAAATTCTAGATTGTTGCAAATGGTCAGCATGTACCACTCTGATCTACTTACGGTTTTTCGTGTTATTGGTGACGCTGAAGACAAGTGGGACAACGATTCGGTAATGAAGGCAGCTGGATTTGAGCGGTAGCTCTTAAAGACGAATACCTGCTTTTTGATTATGGCTTATGAGGAAATTTTTAATAAGACTGATGCGTTGTTCAGAGTGCTGCAAAACAAATTAATGGACATTGCATTTTGCTGCGCGCAAATACGCGACACGATCGATTATGTTGAGCGACAGAGACAAGAGTTTGACAGTTTCTATCACCGATTTGAGCAGAAATGTGAAACACTTCATCTTACTGACACCAGCGATATACGTCAAATAAAAGACAAAAGAAAACAAACGTTTTACAACATCTTGGATGATATTAGTGTTCAACTAAAATCGAGGTTTGAAAATTTCAGTGAACTGTCCCTTCCGGATTTGGTCGATTGTTCAAAATTTTCCGAAATGGCTCAGGAGTTTGATGACACCAAATTACAGAGCCTGTCAGAAAAGTATGCTAAATTTTTCGACTGTGTAAAATTAAAGGCAGATCTGATTGAACTCTACAGCTCACAAACGGTTAGAAATGAATGTAAAACTCTCAGCACAACTTCTCAGTTTTTTGTACCAGAACGATTTAATTCAGACAGTTCCGGAAGCGACAAAGTTACTGAAGCTAGTACTCACAGTACCCAACATCATCGGTGGAAAGATCCTTTTCAGCACTGAAGAGAATCAAAACCTATAATAGAAATCGAACTGAAGAAAAGCGCCTTTCATCGTTGGCAATAATCGCAATTGAGAAGGAGCGACAAGAAAAGTTGCGACAAAATATAGAGGATTTCTACAACAACGTTGTAGATATTTTTGTCCAAAAGGATAGGCGAATGGATTTCATTTTCAAATAAATGTGAAAGCATGCTGGTTTTTATTTTATTTAGTAGGTAACTGTTGTTTTGTTGTTGATTAAAAATTATTTGTGCCTCACCAACCAAAAGCCTCACCGCACGTCACTGCTCACAGATCACTGACACGAGTTCATGACATGTTTACGGACGAGAGACAATAAGCAAAGGGTTGTGGCCCCCACGTTTCTCGGACTTGTCATCATGTGGTTTTTATCTTTGGGGGGCTTTAAAACAATACGTTTATGCATATAATCCTCACAATCTAGACCAACTAAAGGAAAACATTACCAACGCTATCAGGAGAATCACCAGAGAAGAGCTGCAGGCAGTAACTGCAAACGTTGTTGAACGTGCCCAGAAATGCATAGATGTCAACGGGGAGCACTTCCAGCATCTTTTATAACATTACAGGTAAATAAAACAATCTTTCATAACACTACAGATAATTTAAACAATGAAAGAATGTTCCTCTTTTCTACTACATTTTCTGGGCTACTTTTAAGTGGGCCACCCTATAGATGTCAGTCCACGATACTCTTCAACCAGAAATAGCCGAGCGGCTACTAACCTGACAGTAGATTACTTCGTCAGCTGAAGGAGCAGTGCTCATAAGCAAGTTATAGTAAAATCGTCCAATTGACGAATATAGCGGCAACGGTAACCTGGCTGGGCGTCGAACTAGTGACGCACAAAGTTGCAAAATAGCAATTCACTGCACGTACAGCAAAACTACAATCACACGCAGCGACAGGAGCAAGGTGCTGAGCCGCCGAAAGCAGGCTAACAAAAAATATAAAAAAAAACACAAAAGAATATTTGGCTGCTCGATGAAGTGTAGGCGCGACACGCTGTACATGTGTATCTCATTTTGATTTCAAAGTAGTTGGCTTTTGCCGAAAATTTGGCAATTTTTGTCGTCTGCAACTGAGTTCTTGGTCATTTTAACGTCAAAAATTTTGGATAAGAAAATTCATAATGAATAAGAAAATTCGTTTTGGATAGAGACATTGGATAAGAAAATTCTTTGGATTCGGATAAAAAAATCCAAGAATTTTGGACTAAGAAACTCCGAAAATTAGAGCACAAATTTTACATCTTCCAATGCGTGAGGAATCAAGTGTAATCTTTTGAAAATACAAAAATCGGATGAGAAATAAAGTCACAAAACCATTTTTTAGTAAACTGATTTTGTAACTTCGGCGGAAAAAATTTGAGAAGCATAGCGGAGCGAGCGAGCGCGCTCCGCGCATAAAACTAAATAGAGAAACAAAGAATTTTTCGCGCCACGCCTGCAATCTACGCCTAATGGAAACCGGCCTTAATAAATGCACAGTGACGTGTTCTATTGACATGAGGGAAAGCACCACAACTCGATTTTATTATATGTAGAATGCAATAATTCTTAATCTGTGGTCGTTAGAAGGCTTTAAAGCAGGGGTTCTCAACCAGGGGTAGATTTGACCTGCCTTGGGGGTAAATTTTGTCAGCAAAAAATTCACACTTTTACCTACTCTAATAGGCATTTGTAGAAGTGAAAATATAAAAAAATTTGGGGGTAAATTTTACTTATAAAACTTGCCAAGAGGTAAATCAGAAAATAAAGGTTGAGAACCCCTGCTTTAAAGGATCCGATATTAGCTTAATGTAAAAGATTTCTTTTCTTTTTTTTTGGTTTATACGATTAACTATCAAGAAAGTGAATGCAACGTGTCTAGCCTTGCCGACCAAATATTGCTGCTAATACGATTTTGGAAACGTAAGTGCTCAGATAAGATCTTGTAGATCGAAACAGGTCTGTCGGCATCTGTCATATCAAGAAAGTATTGAAAACATTAGTAGCAGCAGACTATTGTGTTGGTTGTTATGACATTAAAATAGAAATCAACATTAAGTGTTACTTCGTTGTGCCAAGTGCAAGTGAGGTTAAATTTTAAAACAGTATTGTTTCAGCAATACTATCCAGACATGAATGGCTCTCCTTTCTTGTTATTTCAAGCAAGCGTAGTTGCAGCTTATTTATTTGCTTGCGACAAAAGTCATCAAAATTTCAAGCTTCTCTACTACAGATAAAAGTTTGGAAGAGATTTGCAAAACTGATAATTTGTTTTAAGAGCTAACTACAAAAATGTTGGGAATCACCGCCGTGATGTTTCTAAGTTCGCTTTTCATCCTCTTTATGTGAGAAAAAGATCTTTTACCGATTCGATTTGCGCGGTCTAACGTAAATTGCTCTTGGTTGTTCTCTCCTGCTTTTTGAAATCTATGTTACTTTTTTCATTACTTCATGATACTCTCCCTCTATGCTAACATCAAGTTCCTCTACAAATGTTTACTAATTTACTGACATTATTAAACTTTGCACTGATAAAAACTATGAAATTGCTGCAAAGAATACATTCCAACAACTTTTTTGCAAACTGAACCCTTGAGAAAAAAGTTTAAACTTTGAATATTTTTGCGATCATTGACTTTGGGCAGTTGATGACGCAATATCACTGAGCTGCCAACATCTAATGTTTTTCGTTTGGAGCGTGGACGTCAACCAAGCGTTGAAATTTTATTAACTCTAAAATGTAACACATGCGAACTTATTATTCGGTCTGTTGCTGTTGCCGCGTATATAGTGGCTGAGTGTTTAAGACGTGGAGGCTCACTGTACTTTTTTAAACATAACTGAGTAAACAGAGGTTCGTATTTTCCACCCTCATTACTTTCGATCACGACTCTAGAATAAATAAAAGAAACACATATGGCTCTTTTGACGTTATTCCACTTTTTAAGAGTTGATGAGCGGAGTGCTTACCTTCGGTTGAGTCCTAAGTCACTTTCCACGTCTTAAGTCACATTTAGGAAACCTACCCCGAAATGGAAATCTAAATCTAAAACATTAAAAATGTGAAAATATTTAAAACACATCTAAAAAAGGCACCAATCTAAAAACATCTTTAGCTTTTTGACCATTTTGATGTCACAATAATTTAGAGTGGCATTTTGTATGTAGGTGGCATTCCATTTTAAACTATGCATGAAACGTCACCATCAACAACGCGAACTGCCATTGGTGGACATCCAAAAGTTTCCCCTTGCGGCATGCTGGTTGATCAGTTTCACTAATCAGCACCTTGAAATTGATGATGTGAACTATTACTGATATTCACGTTGATGATACTATTGTAGGTGCTCGGTATCATTTGTTCGCTTTCTAACTTGCTAATTTCAAATTTGATGACCACCGTATTGCCACTTGAGCTAGTACAGGATATAACAGTTCACACCGATGGTGAGATATAAACCGTTAAATCAACATTTATCATAAGTGAACTTATTTTAAGAACGTTAAGATACATAGCAGCCTCATTGTATTGAACATTTTATAATTTTGAATGTTTATGGCTCAAAATGTAAACTATGTTAAGGCTGTTATGTATCTTAACTCTGAAGGAAAAAGCAACCTCCACGGAAATTCTATCACGTCTATCTCTGTTTTGCATGCGCTAAGGCAACTTGATGCTTGAAAATTGAGAACTGTTGCATTTCATTTTAAGCCTCCACACACTCAGTACAACGACAGTAGCAATAAGTATAGGACAATGATATTGCCCAGGCCTGGCTCGGAGCTTCTAAATTCCTACAGCTCGTTTGAATTTCCTGGCATTACTACCAATACGTATATTGCTTGCTTCAGTACAGTTTTAGTGTGTAATAATCAATCGTGGTCACCATGAAAGTGGAGCAATGAATTTAATTAAGCTCAGGTGTACTTGGGTTATCGATGCGTTAACCCTCAAACCTAAATTGGGATCAAATTTGACCCAAAGCGAAGAAAAATTGCTGTAATTTTTGTCAATCTTAAAGTTTTGCTCAGGGACTGTTTTTGAGTCTTTAGTTCGGTACTTATTAGGATATTTGCCCAAATAGCTCTGGGTGGTGCGTTACAGTAGATGAACGGCACTGCAGATTGAATGTCTCCGATCAAGTATCATAAACTGTAACAATTTTCCCGAATTCGCATCTCCATTGTTTGTAGCTAGTAGTTGAAAGTTGGGATGTGAAATTTTGCTATGTGCGATGCGTTGTGAAACTGAAGTAGAAAAAATGCAACGTGCGGACAAAATATTTTGCGCTGTGCATTTAGCCGACGAAAATGTGTCCAATCGGCCCTGAACGAAATATTTGTGACCACGTTTATTTTACTTAAATCATGTGTTGTGCAATACTAATGTAATGCTTCCATTTTTATTTATTTGTTTCACATTTCTGTATTTCGAGGTTTTGAGCGACTTGTGAAACTTCTTGTATTCCCAAGGGCTAAATTACCGTCACTGTTTTCTATATGCAATTTGTCGAGATCTATTCTTGTCGATGATACTACGCCATGTGACTTTCTGTAGACTCAAGGATCTATTATGGGCAAAATTTCGGAGTATAAACTGGGAATTGTTGAGTGCTCAAAATATGATGTGTGTTTATTTTGTACTAACAGTAATTCTATTGGCAGAAAATTTACTTTTTATTCAATAGGTATTTTTCTTATAATTTTGAAAATATTTTGGTTGTTGATTATTGCGTTCATTAAATTCATTTAATCGAACCTTTATCTTTGCTTAAAGTTGTTAGACTTCTAAAGGATGAGGGATTTAAAACCTGGTTCTGCAACTTCTTTCGGATTCAATTGTTTTCTTGGTTTCGTGCAGTCAAGTGTTTGTAAAAGGACACCTGACTTGTGCGACTTAGATGTCTGAATTGGTTCTGCTATGTTAAAGGTACTTAGCGGCGTTTTTTCTGCTTGTGGAAATATGCTGCCAACTCCAAAGGAGATCCAAACAAGATGTATGTGCAACCTCTATAACAATATGCGGTGTCCTCTTTCGCTGCAACAGTCACAGCCTTCTTTTGAATATTTTCTTCTTCATAATTCCTCATGCATCGCCTGTTGTCACCAAACTGCAGACACATCTCATCTCATTTTGTTCTGTGCTGCTATGAACTCGACGCTGCGTTTTCCTAGGCAACTCTTCGTACGATGTCTGGTTCGAGCCCTGCAGAATTACCCGGTTTCGTAGTCTCACGATCCCGAAAAAGGAGTTTAGTTACTACAATAACTAATTGGTTTTGCAGCTAGAGGATGATGTAGACCACCTACATACATTTCATGAAGTTTTCCAGAAGCTAGAGATTACATCATCCGTTTGGCTAAAAGAACGAACTTTGCTGATGTATTGAACGAAAATAAAAACATGAACAATAAAACAAAGACAATAGAGGTAAAGAAAAAAATATACGCGTCTAGTCGGCAAATATAAATTGCCTCAATACCCCCAGGGAGTATTAACTAGTTTTATTACAAAATAAGAAATGTATTTAATTACATAGCAATTGAAAAGTTGTATGAAATTTTACGTGAGTCCGGATAATGGGTGTTTAAGTTTATAAATCGCTGGTGTAGAACTTTGATAAAATTGTTAAGCAGATAGCACGACCTGTTGCACTGCTGCGTAAAAGTAGGTGTACGGCTTTGTTCAGTTTTTGTACATCTTTACTATGCGTTTTTGCAAGAAAATACAACTTTTGGCTAATTGTGTGGTGCTTCACAGTATACGTTGTAGTCTTAACATCCGCCTTTGTTCGCAATGTAGGTCTACGTATCAAAAGCGTTTACGTTTTTGTGGATAAAAAAGTACAAAACGCTATTGGTATTTACTCTGCGGACAAAATCGGATAATCAGACAACAACGTAAAGATGGCTGTACTCAGAATACGTTATTGTACCGGTTTCTCCGCCTTTGGTAGATTTTTCCACTCAACCACTGTTGTGTGGTAATTTTCATCCGCTTGGATATTTATGTGATGTTACACAATTTACTTTGTGTAAAACGTTCGGTGCTGTCGGCAAAGGACGTTATCAAACACATCTTGTACGTTTTTATTTGCAAAAACGAGTACGCTTTTGGTACGTCCTTTTCGGAGAAAACCGTTTGTCCGAATAATTCCTGTGAAACACTTTATGAACAGGTAAGCGGACAAAACTTTCCATTCAAAAATGCATTTGAGAAAACGTAAAAAAAAATTATTATCGAAAATGTGTACAGTCATCTTTAACATATAAATAGCCGAGTGAACGAAAATTTTTGAGCAAGAAAGCGTAAGAGAAAAATATACAAAAATGTGTACTGTATATATGTACCTTATCATGAAAATGTAATGTATACCAACAGCAGCCAGCTTTTTAGCAAAATTAAACTTACTGTAGAACTGGTGCTATTACAATAAAGCAATCTCAGGTAGCTTGTTTAAACGCATCACATCTTGACGCGAATAGCAGTCTAATCGTGAACAAACATAAACAAGAAGCAAAATGAATGATCGGAAAGCTTGTGATGCCTTTTGTAAATGGTAATGTATAGTTTACTGGTAGTTAAGACCATCCCGACACCACCAGTTGCTAACTAGCAAGGTTTAACTCTTCAGTTGGTGTCTCGGTTGCAACCAGCCTGGCTCTTGCATTTCGGCAATCAAAGTTATTTTCGATCGACGCAAGATTTGAAGTACCCGCTCAAGGCAACCATTTTCATCAAGTTGCCGATGATTCAGTTTTAGAAATCTTCGTATACGTGTGATGAGTGCTGACTAGGAGGTGGTGCATGATATTTATGAATGCAATAATGATGTGATCGACTCGCACTATGCCTGCTGGAGGACCTGCACGAAGAGGAGCGGCTGTATTGAGAAGGAGGAGGGGGTGGCGGCGGAAAAACCCTATTGGCTCCTACATCTGAGTCGGTGGCGTCTGCCAACGGATTGCACAACAAGGAGTGTCGGCTGCGTCTTCCAATGTCGCTCCTTCTCTGGGAGTGAAGCGGGTTGATGTAGTCGATCTTTCCGTTGGAGTGAACCATCTGCACGGTGGCGCCACTGCGCACTTGCATGCTGCCCGCTTCGACGGTCACGTGATCAATGCGTGACGCGTCTCCTTGGCCAGGTGACGCATCATCGTAGCTTTGCGTGCTGCCGCAGGCAGACGGCGATTTCTTAGATTTCGCTTTGCTTCTGCGAACCCATTGCCTGAATATAAAAAGAATTAAGAGGAGTGGTAAAGAGGTATGCAAATTGACAATCAAGCTCGGATCTATAGTGATAATAATCAATTTATTGCTCGCTCATAGAGCCTAAAAATGAAGCACGGTGATAAGAAAGAGAAAAAAAGAATGATAACATTAAAATCTTCTACTGTAGCATCATCGTTTTGGAAAACCAGCCGTTCTCCTTCATGCAAGAGAGAATAGAGATAGCCCATCGGTATGTAATCCACGAGTGACTGCCGACTTAAAAACAGCTAGGACATATCTCAGTCTTTCAAACTGGCAGTTCCTCTTGTGTTCGATAAATTGAATACGTCGTTCTCGCATTTTCTCATGAAAGAGCAGCCACGTTTGCTTTTTTGATTAAAATAGGTTAAACGTCTCCTCAAAATTTATACAAAGCAATACAAACTTACAAGGCTAACAACATGACAAGAATAAGGGCAATTGCAGATGATACTCCGATGATCCAATCACGTGGCGGCAGCACTTGAACGTTCTTCGCATGTACACGACCATCTGAGAAATACTTAACATTCACATGACTCACAGTGAAAAAGCGAATCTGCTAAACAAATCTAGTCTTCAAGCCTTAAGCCTGTTCTACGCTGATGCTAAGTTGGCTCAAAATAAGCCATAATAAAACAATCAGAGTTGGTTTCGCATTTGGCCTCTAGTCCAGGCTTTGCCTGGTCGCTTGTCAGTGGATGTAAATTTCACTTGATCGTTAAGAATTCCAAGCTTGTTACAACCACGGCGCAAAATGACTGCGCGCTCGCACGGTATCTCTTTCAAGAGCACAACGAAAGCTTCGTCGTTGATGAAAGCACACTTCGTCAATTTTCCAGAGTGGTTGCTAGCTTGAGATAGAAACACCCTGTGCCAACAGTACTGGCAATTCTAAAACGAGTCTGAACAAGAGACGCTCTTTCTTGACCTAAAGATTCAGCCGTCACCATAAAGCAAAACATAATACAGATTGGAAGATCAGTCATGAAACGATATAAAATTAATGTCGCCGACGTGGAGTTGTGATAAGCATTCCAGACTTGAACAAACGGTCCGGAGCTCAAAACTCCATTGAAGCACCTTAGGAAGTGCGTCCCGAACTCAACGTGCTGTTCTGCTCGAAAAAGACGTGGCAGACATATACTGAACCAGCACGTTCAAGCATGCAAAAAGCGGAAAACAAGGACGTAAAATGTAGATTTATCTGACCTGACGTAACTGTGAGGTACGCGTATCTGAAGTTATAACCCATCGTGTTGGCGCCAAGACAAATATACATTCCCGAATCTTGAACTTTCGCCTCGTTGATGATCAGCTTGTTGAGATATGATCCATCAGGTAGAGTCATCATCTGAACACATCGGTTGATTGTATTCTTATTTTTATTCCTTAGCTACAGGAGCGCTTTTATTTGATACTCCAGCCTCGCAGGACAGCGACAGTGAAGCTTAACACAAAACATTGTTCAGACCTGCTTTGGAGTTACCGAGTTTCAACATTCCGATTCAATTGCTGGTTAGATTTTAATTTTCTGCTTGTTAGAATCTGCTCAGGAGACGAAAACATCGCAGTGTAAAACAAAGTGGTCATCCCGAGATTTGAACGCGTGATCATGCGATTCATTTCAGAGCTGTACATTAAACCAGTTGTGTTCCCACCGTTCAGACCTATGCTGTCTTCCCAGACTTCACGAATTACGTAAAAACATCATTTCCACTAAAAATTGCACGCAATAAACATCGAAAGCATGACTTTGTTTTCACTTCTTTCCTCTGGAACCATTTGCAAATTTGTGACGTTGAGATTGTCAACAGCATATGCACCTTGAAGTAGATCGTACTGAGCGGGGGGGCAGTTGTGTGAATATGTAGTCTTATTAAGTTTGATACCTTCTTTTAGAATTTCATTTTCATGTCGTTAATGCAGCCTCAGAGAAAATTAATTTCTAAATAAATCTTTCCTCGGATAAACCGCATAAATAAAAACAGATTTAAACAGCGAATGGTATTATGTGTGTTGCGTAAAGTTGACATAGGCATCAACAGCTCATTGGTTGGCTTGACACTAAAAAGAAAAGTGAAGGGTTTTGCACCATACGTTGTGTTCTATGTCTGTTCATTTCAACTTGCATCGTGGCTATTTTTGACATTAAGCCTCACCAAGCGAGTTTGGACGCTGCGACTTCTAGCGATGGAGATTTATCTCAGCGAAGCAGTCAGTCAATCAGAGCAATTTACTCGAACTGGTTGTAGCTATGCGTAGCTGAGACAAACGCACTTTTTGCGTTTTCTACTGACGATCAATGGCGGTCTTTGTGTGCGGTTCGACTGGACCAAGTGCTTCAGGCCACCTTATAATTTACTGATAAAGAGTCGCCTTAAGAAAACGGTCACAAAACTTTCTTCGTTTGTTTCATTATCTTATTTATGTCAAACATTAACCTCCTAAAATTACTTCAAGTCAATAAACATTCAGTTGTAGGCAAACCTGTACATTTTTTGTGATTTAGGTGCACTACATAAAAAAAATATTTATAGGTTAACTACATGTTATTATAACAAGCTATAGGCCTAATTCTCTTCAATATTTAGTCTACATACGATAATTGGTTACCAATAATAGTTAAGCTACTGGTACAGCGGTCGGCAGCGCTGGCATATTTATAAACAAATTTTTGGAGACGGCCAGGACGTCAGCAAAGTTGTGGATCTTTTTTTGGAGAACAGCATTTAGAAACCAAAAATTTTTCCCAATATGGTCTCCAAATAGATGTAAGTACCCATTTTTCGCCGATTTTGGTCTCACAACTGACTTGAAAATCTTTTTCTTCACATATTTTTTGCTATTGTCATGTCTTTTTGGGAGCCATCGTCTTTTATCCTCTTCTAATTACGCTACTGGTAGGTAAACCCTGACGCTCGAAGAGCCTTTTAAACTCGCTTTTCCGGAAAAGCAAGTACTTGGAACCGCAAATGCTTGTAGATGTTTTGTTCGAAATCAACTTTTTGAAAGTAATTATTTTTATCTCAAAACGAAGTTGAAGAATTTTTTTGGATCAAGTTTTTGGAAATGATTAATGAAACTTATGCCTCCCTGCTTTTGCGCCTATGCGGTGCGCAGTAGATGTTACCAGACCGCACGTAGCTGCAGGTTACTGGCCCATGTGCTGGTACATGGGTTAGCCTAGTTATATTTGTCTCCAAAAGCTTCCTCACAACAATTTTTTGCAACACCTACATACAGCAATTTCCATTTATCAATTCATGCTTTTCCCAACCTCAGTCAGATTGTAGCTGTTTCAAGTTGTGGCAGTCATTTGGTTACTTTAAAATCATGGATCTACCTCAATAGTAGCGGCTGCGTCCGCCTTCAATGCAATGGTCTACTGATTCAAACATCAATTAGATCATAAGATGGCAGGCCTATTCAAAGCTTCTGTGCTTAGCCTATGGCACGCAAGCAACAGCCTAGAAAAAAGCCAACAAGCTCACTTGGTGCGCCTTTGGAACAGGCACTTTAACGGGTCCCTCCAGGTTTACATGGCAGAATGGTGGTGGGACAAAGCAGTCTACACGTGATGTCGTAGTGACCCAATCTGACTAAGGACAATTACAAAGATAATTGCCAAGGCCAAACAAAATAATTTAGCAAACAGAGCATGAGCTTATGCAAGTAAATAAACAGCAGTACAACAGCGTCACAAGTTTGATCATGTGTCAACGCTGTTTTTTAAATTTTTTTGATTGGTTGCTTCTGCGTTTTCATCTCGGTTTGGACTAAACCGTATGTTCTGGCATAAAGCTGAATCTTCTATCCATTTTGAGCACTACAGTTTAGACAAATTTTTACGAGAAAAATAACTAGTTAGAGTTTTTGAGATTTCGACCTTTTGTAGGACTGTGTTAAATCTATTTTATGTGCATTGTTTAAATTTTCTCTGCTGAAGCTGACAAAGATTTACCGGCACATATCATTCGAAGTGCATTAATCGTGCTGGATATTGGATAAGGCAGAAATAGTTGGTCATCCCATCTACTTCTTGCTCCAGGTACCCCATTAATATGACCTACGCTCGCACACTGCTGACACTTCATAGTTTGTGTTGTTGTTGTTGTTGTGGTGACCCCTCCTCTTCCTCGGGATGGAGGTACGGCATGAACGGCAATTCAGGTTCATGCCGTCAACCTAATTGAAATTAGGCTAGGGGAATGATGGCAGCCCATTTCGAACTAGCTGTCAGTGACTGGTAGCCTCACCACCAACAAGGCGGACTGCCAATGTCGCCGCTTTTTTGCCAGTTTGACATTCGGCGACTACATAGTCACACAACGCTTTTAGACGTCGCAACTAATCACGTGATCAAACACTGTTACCATTTTCGTTCGACTAGCGACCAAAGTTAAATGTGTTCAATATTGATGGCTGTGATTTTTCAGTCGCTGCAAGGTACACGCAAGTACCGGTTTGATTAGAAACATCATAATCACTAATTAATTAGTGGCTATGATCACATTAAGCGATTCCGCAGCGAATAATCGCTGCAATTGCATCCGCAACGTGAAAAATCGCTTTGTGCGACCAGCTTTTAACGTTTCACACAGCACCCCGTCAGTTAAGCCCACGCAATGAGTTACGTGTCCACGGCCGTAACAACATTGCATTCTAATCTAAAAAACGCAAAAGGAAGACCCTCCAGTGAAATAAAAAACGACAATCAATTGCTCACTTGTTGAGGAGGAAGAATTAAGTAAAGTTTTTCGTCAATTTTCAAGGAATTATTCGGCCATTTTCCGTTAAAGGAATCAACGCTGGCTTGGTCCAACCTCTTGATCCACTTGACGGTGGGAGGCACCACACTGCGCACTTTGCACTGCAAACTTGCTTTTTCTCCAGCTTTCACTGTCGTGTTAAGGGGATGAGGTTTGAGAATAACGGGTCGGTCGTGGCTTGTGCTGCCTGCAAGCAACTGCACGTTAGTTTTCTGTTTCAAGCAAAACCATACGTGGTTGATATGGCGAATGATGTCTGCCGCCACTAAGCACTTGCTTTTGCGTCATACTTTGATAGCCAGCAATTGTTGAAAATTCGGATGCTTTTCCTAATTCTGGCGAAAGGGCGGAACCTTAATGGATCTAGGACTCTATGGTCTCCGCCATTACTCCACGAAGTGAAAGGGGTGGTGTAGCAGTAACACGGGTGACTTCTAGATAAACTGAAGGGCATTTTCGCTGAATAGAAACCGGTCTTTCGTGATTTTTGCCATTTGCAGGTCGTGATATTTTCAACATGTACAGGGCAATGCAATGCCGCTGCGTATGGCAGTCCACTTCGTTGGTGGTGGTGCCAGTACACTGCGATTTTTATTCACGACTTTTCCAAACAGACCACCACTGTCCCCTTGGTTTGATTTCGATAAGGTTTGCGGTGTGAATCGGAATATAACCGTTTTTATGCCGTGCCTCCATCCCAAGGATAAGATAAGGTAAACACACGCACAAACAGACTGCAGGTCTCATCTATTGAATAACCGGCGTGAACCTGGCAATTTGTTTCAGATCAGGCTTCGGTCGATGGGAAGAGTAAACCACAAAAATGTAAAAAACAGACATTCACCGTTCTTCGACTTTGGCAAAATCTTCAAAAAGCTATGCAACCATGCCGCGCACAATTAGTTAAACATTTATCTGACCCCCATAAATATTCACAGCATGCTGGTCACGTGACGCGACACAGAAATTAACTGTCTCTATGTTTGAGCTTGTCTAAGAAGTAATAATTCAACCTTTGATGTGATCGCGCTTGGCTTAAAGCAAACATGTTCTTACTGGCAAAATAATTAGCACGATTACGTTCAAACATGTACTTAAAATGTTCAGGCCAAGGCTACGAAACTGGATTGCTTTGCTTTTGGTCTGGTGGAAAAACGGTCAAAATACAAAACGCTTTCAAATCTTTACAAGGCATGAATCCGTAACGTGGTCGAGTAGGATGAAAAACCGACGCTTTGCCACTTGGTATCTACTGCTCGCGGAATAAGTTTCTGTGCGATTATTTTCTCTGCTCGGACGATTCTAGCAAGCAGCAAATTTATTGAACGTAACATCTAGCACCTGAAGCGAAACGTTGGAACTAAATAACTCCGAAGCAGGTCTGGAGGTCTGGACAGTTGCTCTACGCTTGGCGCCACTGAAGGTGTCCTGCGTGTCCGGAGGATGAAAACTATCAGCAGCTACCAAACGGAAAATTTTCGAACAAGGTGTACTATAATTGCAACGGCGCTCATTTCACTGCAAGGTCATTGCGTGGCTAACGTTGCCGAATTCTACAAGGGCCAGGTATGCCTGAAACAATTTTGGGTAAGAAAGGTACAGCGGTCATCGTGATTCGACTAGGCTCTAGATTTACTTCGGAATGACCTTGCCCAAGAAGAGGCTGCTGGTTTAGAGAAGAGGACGGCAACCTGCGGTTCTTCTGCCTGTTTTAGGGGGGACACTTCTCTTAAGGTGGGAACCAGGTGGGCGAGTCATGAAATTCGGTTCTTTGCAACTTATTAGAAACGATGACCGACCCCTTGTTCATAGGAAGCATCCTTGATTTGGTCGGCTATGTCATGCGTAATCGCCGGAATACAATTCAAAAAAGATTGTATGCGTTCGACTCGACGTGGCTTATATGAAGCTTACTTCAAACAGGTCAAAAGAGATCAACCTGTCGACCAGTGTTTCTTAACCTTTTTACACTTTTTAAGCTCTTTAGCCGCGTAAATCACCATATTTCCTCAACAAACTGAATTGCCAAGAAATGTATTTGTGGCACATTTGATAAATTATCGTTATATTATGAACGGAGTACAATAAAAAATGTAACCCCAAATATAAAAAACAATTGCTGCTAGGGGTGAGTTTACATCAGGTCAATATATGCTGCGGTTACACTATGTGCTATTGCAGTTTACGTCTGCTAGTGCTGATAATCGAACTCATCGTCCCGTTGAGGGCATGAAAGGAGACTAAACAGCCACGGAAGCAGGAAGGCTCCCCACGTCCTGGACCACAGACCACGCTAATTAAACTTCTTCGCAAATTGAATTTTCAATTAACTAACGCGTTGGCTAAAATCAAAATTTAAAAACTAAAATATAAGATTTTGCAATACCGTTGTCTACCTCTTCTCTTTTTTGACAAACAGATTTCCAATCACACACCATAAATCTGATCAAGGTTCGCTGAATAAAAATGGCAGTCTATTTTAAACCAGTGATAAATGCAAATGATAGACTAATAACCTCGTCACGAACAAGGTGGATCGCCATTGGTGAATGTCGACAGGCCGTCTCTAACGATATGCTGCGTGCACAGCTTGTCCATTTCAACCCGATGAAACAGGGTTGAAGATTTCGACCTGGGTAATGTCTCTTTTATTGCCGGTGTTTATTTGTACGAGTGTACAGGACGTAAGATAATAATATCAAAAGTGCTTCAAAAAAAGATAAACAGTTTATAGATTTTATCATGAAGTGGCAATTTACAATAAAACCATTTCGCATAATAAAGGGAATGCTGATCGCTATCATAGTTTGTCTATTTTAATCTGCTTTAAGTGCAATATAAGCTTTTGTTTATTTCGATAAGATAGCGTTTATTTTCCTACCAGCATAACTCCTTTTAAACGCTTTGAAATAAAATGAGAACTCGATTCAATTCATCGGACACAAGGGGACACCCGTGGTTCTGCGAATAAGAATAGCAAAGCTGCTCCCCAGCATGTTGTAAGAGGCGACCTTTGGGCACCCACCATTGACAGTCCACCACGTTGATGGTTGGGTTTCCAGTCGGCAAATTGCATTTACGACTGGTTTGAAATAGACTGCAGGACCTCCCTCCCCATCCTAATTTCGACCAGGTTTACAAAGTGAGCCTAATTGCATTTGATGCCGTCCATTCATCCTCGACAAAAGGAGGGTGTAAACTCACTCAAAGGACGAGAAGCGTAGAAGTGAGGGTGCGGCTTCTTGAGTCAGCAGTCGCTCAGACAGGCCACTGCGAACGGCCCAAGTTGTAGTTTGGTGGCGAAATGCGAACTTAATCGCAAACGCCGGTTCCGCAAGGCCTTGCCGCAGGCGATGTGACCTTCCAAGTGCTCTTACTCGCAGTCTTTCTAAGACAAGCAGTACATCGCGCCACCGTAACTACGAATGATTTGCAAAAGAACGCAAACAGCATTTTGCGCCTCAACACAAAAACGATTTGCATGCGTGCAAATATAACTGATTCGAAACGAAGAGCAAAACAGCAGCCATGTATGCACTCGTGCACTCTCGCCTCCCATACGCAGCGTCATAGCTATTAGGCGAAGGGAAAATAAACGAAGCCCAATAAAAAGGCTTCAATTTAGTTTTCATTTTTGTCTACTATTTTCAGCAAAAATAAACCTTGCCACTAGTTTCCTTGAAGCACATTTGAATATCAATTGCTCTATATACAACGTAATTAGCCAATGAATGCGTAAGAGGCTACCTAACACACGTAGTGTATATCGAAATGATATCTCTCCTTCTGAATTCCACACTCTGCACGTGTATCGTCCACTGTCTTCAACCTGAATGTCACGGAGAGTAAGTGTCCATTGTGGCCGACCGTTTCCGCCGGAATGAGTCAGTTCTGTCGCGTTTCTGTCTTTGAACCTTGAACAAGAGCAGCGTATAAGTTAATATTAAGTTGCCACTCATTTTCTCTGTTATTGTTGACGCAGTTTGTCGTCATGACAATCAGGGCCGTAGCCACAATTTGGTGAAAGCAAGGAAAGGCGATCTAAACTACCGAAAGCAAATTCCAAAGTTTTGAAATATTAAGTCTTTTTTTAAGGGGGTCGAGGCAGCGCAGGGTCAAAACACGTGTTGAATAAAACACTACATGGTTACTGGAGTGGGGGGGGGGTTCGGAAAATTGATGTCTAAAGACTGCTATCACTAAAGAGGGTTCGGCCATTTTCTCTGGTTACGCCTATAACGGAAATCATTGTTTTCATGAATAGAAATTGTATTTGCCGAGAAAAGCAACAAACCAACCAGGTTCACAAACGGTAAAGAAGAAAACTGCTTTTTGAGATTAAAAACCGGGCTCGAAACTCGGTCGGGTCACATGAAGCTCCAGACAGACAGTGATGTTCGCCATGATGAAAGCCCACTGTAGAGTTTTGCCTCCAAGATCTGTTCCTTCAGCGCGTACGAACATCGTGACAATCCAAACGCGTTGCACGTTGCTCGGTGGGAGCGTTTAAACAGGCGTCGTTTTATCGGTCCGAGCGCCATGAAGCAACGAGGAATGTCGGCAACGTGATCAAGTGGATTAGAGCGCCGTTGGTGATGAAATGATCGAGAGTTCGAACCTCGCCATGGCTACGTGATCGCGCAAAGAGCACTTTACGGCAATTATTCCAGTTTGGCGCAGGCTTGTGGCAAAAATGCACTGTCCTAGCAGTTCTGGTAACATTACGAAGCAGGGCTAAGAACAACGTTGTAGTAGCTTTAACCCACGAACATTTTTTCATGAACAGAGAACAAAAATATGAAAAAATGTCAGTCCTCCCGAAGAGATCAAACTGGTACAAATAGCGGGAAAGAACGTCGTCCGAAGTCGGTTTTTGCTGATGTTACGTCACGCTGGTGACGTTTAACGGCTTTTTTGCACCATTGACAGACAAAGTTTGTTTTTTGCGCTAAAAACTGCACGGGAGTGACAGAAATAACATTTCGAAGAAAGCTATACAGACTTGAACATTGCAGCAACAATTGACCTGAAAGTTTCGAAGTCAAGACGCTCTCTAACAAAATGACATATATAAAACCAATGAAAGACAACCAAAAATATCCAAAGCGTTGTCCATGTAAACGGAAGAAAATTTGATTATAGAAAACGTAGAGTAGATTCGGTAGGTGAGAAATATGACAGTTAGGAGACAACCCTTTGTCTGAAAGTCCTTTCATGCTTAGTTAATGTCGCTAACCGAGTGGGAGAATCGACTCACACATCAACTTAATATCACTTGTTGAAGTTACCAGCTGGCAGCATCGTCTGTGTATGCCTGTTTGTTGGTGAACACTTATCCCTCCTTTTCTTTTAGGAAGGAGGCACAGTATAAAACTGTAATTCATGTTCACAGCATAAACCGATCAAGATCACAATGAAAGCGGCAATCGATTTTGAACCATACACGAATGCCAATCACAGACCGTTAGCCCTTCGACAGCAATGGGACTGCCCCTGGTGGGTTGCCAACATTCGCTTCTCACAGGAGCGTCTGCGTGAGCAGTTGCACGGTCTAACCAAGTGAAGCACGGGATGGGGGCGTCGCCGTTACATGCTTTTGCAATTATTCACACAAGAATTGAACTCGCCATCTCTTGATCGCCTTTCCAGTATGTCCCGATGGGCAGTTTTTAAACTCACCATGAAATTCGAGGTTTTGGTTTGCCGCGGGCTTTACAGCGGAAGCTAACACTGCCGCCTTGCGGTTTCACGTAGTTGTTTTGACGCATTTTGATTGGCTGAGAAAAAGTTGGCTTCACTACAAACAAACAATGAAATCAAATGATTTTGATCGCTTGGCAGCTGACAAAAAATATTTTCCATCATTGCGACAGCAAGTTCAAAATTATAAACAGCGACTTCATGCAGTGGCTGGACCGTCAGCTTTGCAGTCGGTAGATCTGGGCTCAGTTCCCTTGTCAAGTCATTACCAAGACTTTGAAAATCGCATTCACACCTCTACTGCTTGGCGCTCAGCAATAAGAGAAATTTGGAAAATGAAAAATGAAACCGAATTTGCTTAGTTAGCTGAAGGCAAGTGCTGACGCCATAAAACCACCTCAGTTAAACAGCGCTAACAGAACTGCGGATATTATCTTCAAATTCATAAATAACTTTTGGAGGTCAAGTGAACGAGAAAATTATCCGTGATAAAGTGCTTTGAAAAAGTGCTAGCTTAAAAAAAGTTCTACACGATCAAAAAAGTGGCTTGAAGAGTAAATCCACTCTAAACGAAGGATCCCATGCTTGGAAATTTGATTTATTTTGTGTTAAAATCTACAAAAGCAAAGACGGATACTGAAACATTATAGAATATCCAAAGAATAAGGATTTCTAAGTCTCACTTTTATATCAAAACAGCAAAGTATGTTTTCAAACCAGATTTCGAAAACAACAAAAATGTAACAAACCTAATTCATTTTTCCGTCTTTTGTTGGTTGAATGGTGATCTGCCAAAAAATATATTACTATGTATTAAAGTTCTGCACCTCTATCAGTATAACATTATTCTAACTAAAAATTATACTCCAGGATAAATTTTTTCAATTTAGGCTCCTAGTATGATAGCGGAGAAACTTTACCACCTGTATCAGTCAGCGGAGAAAGGCATCCGATGTTTCAAAAATAGCGACGCGATCGCTGCTTGCCTGCAATAGTAGTGGTTGCTACCGCTACTAGCTACTTAACTCAAATTATAGCGCGCTACCGCTACGTATGCTTTGCAGAAAAAGTAGCCGACGGTATTCGCTACTTCTAGTGCAACAATCTTGTTTTTAACTTTGCACTAATTTGAAAGGAACAGTGTTAACATCAGCATACTAAAGCGTCGAGTTTTTGATACTTCAGGGAAAGTGGAACTGTGACGTTACACTTCGGTGACGTAAACATTCTTGTGATCATCTCGGCCATAGTTTAACAAAAAAGTGGCGGATTGGTTACAGAACAGGAGCGGCAAAATACCTGGTTTTTATAGTTTACCAATGATTACTTTTTGGCCTTCTAAATTACTTAACAAACTGGCAAAGTTGGAAATAAGTTAAGTGTGCTAACTCAAACTCTTCGACGTTTGCAAAGGCCTCTTTGGAGCGATCCCGAGCCCGGGTGCGTAGGTACTTCCTGTCAACTCTACTAGTTAAAGCTACTACAACCATGGGCGCATTAAGGGGAGCAGAAAGCCACGGCCCTCCCTTTGGCTCAAAATGCATAAAAAATTGCCAAAATTATTGCTTGGAAGAAGTTGATCTCAAAAAAAAGGTTTTTATGGTTGTTTCGAGACCAAAACGGTCAAATAATGACCTTTGAATTTAGCATTAAACTTGAAAAATTTCTTAAGTTTTTGTTTAAAAAATCCTGTCTCCCCTTCAGCAAATCCTGGCTACGCTAGTGACCACAATTATGATGTAAAAAAAGACCTGCGAGCTTCAACTGTACATCATTCTAATGTATTATCACATTCCCCGATCGTAATTAACTAAACCACAGCATTTTGCAAATAAATCTTTCTTCTCATGCAATCTCTAAACCAGCGGCCTTAATTAATCTTAAGAATTTTAGTCGTAGTTGTGAGAAAACAGTGGAAAGTCAATATTTAGTTAGGTGTTGGGGGAATAAAAATTGTGGAGTTAGAAACAAAAAAGTAGCAACGCAAACGCTACTCATCGCTACAATCTAAAAGTAGCCGTGGTGCCGTTACCGCTACTTACAATGCAGCACGCAACATTAGCGGGTTACAGTTGATCTCCGTCAGTCAGTCACTAAACCGCTATTCGATTAAATTCTAGCTAAAGTTGCCAGTTTTGAATCTCAAGCTCGTGTTTTCAGTACACTTTGACTGCTTTATGTTCTTTGTTTTGTATAAATAGAACTTGTAACCGCGATATCCAAACGAAAACAAGTCTTTTGTAAAAACGTTTTTTTTTTCTTCACACAGACTCATTGGAACGGTGATTAGAGATAGCACTATACTAACAAAAAGCGACGAATTAAAGACATGGATATAAATAAAAGAAGGCCGGCCATCAACAGAATTAAGCAGTGTATCATCTGTAAAACAAAACGCGCACCAACCAAAAACGATGCCGCTTTTCTTAAAAACAAAATCGCTGAACAACATATCAGTTGCTTGGTACGCACCTTCATACATGTTCCACCAAAGTACTGGCGATATGCGGCAAGATGCTGCTGAGAAATCAGCATTCAACCTATATCTAGAGCTTCACGGAGATCTGGTCAAACTGAAGACTTGTGTTGTTTTTAGTCCTTTCTAACTACTTGCGACTTGTCTAATGAGATCAATTTTTTCGTTCAAACGATCGTTTTTACTCTCAACGGACCAAATTTTAATACGAAACCCACGTTTTAATGCATTTTTTCGCATAGCGGGCGCGAACCAAATGTGGGTCGCGAAGACCTAACAAATGACCCACAAATGCAGTTTTCCTTTAAATTATATCAATTTATATGCATTTTCACGTACTAAAAACGAGTCGCAGTCATTGCTGCAAACTCTGTTTTCAAACAATTTTACGTTACAAAATAAAATGAATGAGAAACGCCGGTCTCTTTGGTCAAAGCGGTCACGTCTTTGCTTTAACCTTGCGATTTAATACAAAGAAAAAAACTAGAAATTTCAGTTACAAAATAGAATTGGAAATTCGTAGCGTCAAAAACCGCCAGCATTAGAATCACTTCGCATCAGCAGCGGTATGACCTGCAATACGGGTCAAAGAAAAGTTGAGAGGGCAAAAATACTGATTGAAACAAGATTTGAAATAAGATTCAACGTGTATTTAGAAACAAATATGGTCAAGAAAGAGGTGTAGCAAAACAAAGAAAGAAACATATGTAGAGACCCTATTTCGAATGAATTTAGACCAAAGGTTTTCGTCAATGGCGAGTTAAATATTCTAAACCCGGGATACACTGAAGTCGGATGCAGCCCAGCACCGGAGTTGCCAGTACTGCTGGTGCAACAGATTTCTACCGTAAGCAATGCAACAAGGCAGCGAAACATTGCCATTTACAAGACAGCAACAGTCAGAAGCCACGCGGGTCTTGCACTCGCAACCTCAAGAATACACGTCAACATCTTATCGAGATGAGCTAGCAGCCAAAAACGACGAATCAAAAACTGCTTTGATCAGCGTACTTCTGGCTTATATTAAATTACTGTCAATTAACGAAATCAACTTAACTGTTTGATTAATATACGGATTTACCGCAATGACGTTTTAAGCCTACCGACCTTCTACAAGATGTAGCAATCGCGAATATAGATTCGAGTTATCAGTTCTTAAATAAAGTTTGAAAAAAGCCAGCAAACAAAAAAGTCGTTTTAATCCAAAGACTGATAACTTTTTGGTTCAAAGAAAATTATTTCGAAAACACTAATGATCAAACGGCTGCAGTTGGAGCTTCAGCTTTGTGATCAGTAAACCTTAATTCAAATCCCTTGTTGACCCCTAACCAAAACATGCTACTCGCAGACTTCCTAATACGTTGAACAATAAAGGGTAAGAGAAAAATTATAAAACTGTAATTTACTCTGTTATAATCAAAAATAAGTTGGCGCAAAAAATTGGAGAAGTTCAATTACCAAATAATAGCACAACATTCATAATATGCAGAAAAATAATAAGGATTACGTGAAATTAAACTTAAAGGAGTCTCAAGACGCTACAAAAGATAATTTCGTCGAAAACAAATTTCCACAATTTTTAGCAAATTTTATTATTCAGCTAAAACCTTTAACTCAACATATGAAGGATGTTTCGGCGATTAAATTAACTGCATTATTCTCTGTATAGGATAGTACGCTCAGCTGTGTAGATTAAGCTTAAACCACTCATTGTCCTTTCATATCGGTAACGAGGCGTGGAGAAGATTTTACGATCGATTGCAAATCAGCAGCTTGGCGCAATATTGAAAAAGTTCGAACGATTCTCTGGAAGTCGTCGCGGCAAAAACGATCATCAAAAATGTTTTTAAAACACGAGTTTTTAAACGAAACGCGTCTACAATGACGTTTTTAATCAGCAGACATAAATTTTTGTCCCTAGCCACCACACTAACTAGGCTAGTACAGTGGTTACCGAACCGTGGGTCACATCCCATATGTAATCGCCTTATATTTCTGGCAAGTGCTTGCTGCTTTATGGTTTGCGACGCGAATTTGAGCAAAAATGATTGGTCCTCCCGCCAAAAAAAGTCCACAACTGGAGAAAAGGCAAAAAGGTCGATGAAAAATTGACTCGTGTATCGTAAATGAGCGAAACAGTTACTTTAACGATGTTAATAATCTGGACTTGGACACGGTCGGGTGTACTTCGACTTAGTTTAAACTGAGGTCGCTTAAAACAAATTTTGGGGACGACAAGGTTAATGCGCGCGACGGAAAAATTTTGATCAATAAGAAACACTTTGCGAACTAACAGGAATAAAATCCAACTTTGAACTGCCCCGCTTGTCAGCATCAGGACATTTTTTATTTACAACTGAATAAATTTTGCTCGGCTTTATACTTCCTTTTTCACTTACTGCTATAGCTAAAACGTTTTTACAATTATTAGTTTTACTAGAAAGTAGAACTAAACCCAGGTCTACCGACTGCGAAAATAATCAATTATAGGAAAAGACCACATGCTTGAAGTTTGGACTGGCAAAAATGAAACATTATTGTTCCAAAAGCAAAGAAAAACAGCTAAGAACTAGAATATGGTCAAGCAATAGGCATGTGGTTAAGAGCGAACAAGTGCTTGTTTCTTACAGGCGTACAAGTACTTGAGACGTACCAGCAACGTTCCCTGTCGCCAGCCACGCTGCCTAAGGTTACTATAACTGGAAAACGGCTGAGAATGACGTCATTGACAAAGATTAAACGCCAAGATAGCACAAACGTATTTTTGAAAGATTGAAACCCAAATAATGTAAAAACGCAAGGGCGCATCAAAAACATGGTTTTGATGGGGATGACCAAATGGAAGAAAAAAATCTTTTAGTGCTAATTACTAAAAAAGTTTTATGTATAACTATGGCATGATGAATACGTTTTACTATCACCACCGAAACGTTTCTAAAGAATAAAATGCAAAAAATATTATCAAAAAATCTTTATCAATTGATCCAACACACTCTGCAACTAGGACAGCCAACAAAAAATTGACTAAGAGACGCACCCAAAACACGAAGTCATCTTGTAATTTAATATTAATATTTGTATAGCGATTAAAAAGCTGTACAAATATACCCACACGCGCAACATGTCAGGTTTTAGATTTTAAAAAACAGCTGAACTACTTCGTAATACAATAAGCTAAACACTCCATAATCGCTCACAACGCTTCTACAGTAAGGCTGGTTTCCATTAGGCGTAGATTGCAGGCGTAGCGTAAAACATGTTTTATTTCTGTATTTAATTTTAGTTTCACGCTACGCCTGCAGAATATTTGGGCGTAGTTGGCTTGTTCATGGACTAAGAAGCTGTATTGTATAGCAAGTAAGCCTGTTCATCTGCAGAACCTTTTGAAATTCGTAGGCAGTAAAGCATTAAACAAGCACTACTATTTCCAGTCACATTTTAAAGCTGGTTTCCATTGGCGTAACGTCAGCGTAGCTAGAAAACACTTATTCGCATCTCTGTTAGTATTTAGTTTCAACGCTAACTACGCTCACTCTACCGCCCAATGGAAACCAGCCTTAAAAATGTGACCGGGAAATTAGTTGCCTTGTTTAAAGCTTTACCTGCCCTACGAAATTCAAAGGTCCTGCAGATTCTAACTGTTACACTCTATACAATGCAGCTTCTTAGTCCATGAGCAAGCCAACTACGCCCAAATATTGTTTTCCAATATTTTTTAAATACGCTACAACAGGGGTGGGCAAAGTGCGGCCCCCGAGAGCATTTTGTGCGGCCCGCGAACACGTTTTCAAACTTGCATATGTATGAGTTAAGATAACAAGGGGAGGAACACTTGCCGTATTACAGAGCCACAGACTTTAGAAGCTAACATTAAAAAAGCAACCGTTGGTTTGCACTGACGCATTTTCCGTCAAATCCAGGGGTAATGACCTCTTTTTTCTTTTTTTTTTGTTTAGAGACACCATCATTTTCACTAGTGGAAATGAGACATTGTTAGGTGATCACGCAAAATTTCAAGTGAACGCAAGCTTTTGCTTTGCGTACAGCTATTGCAAGATTTTAAGCACTGACCCTCGGCCACTTATGAATGGTGAATGCAGTCCTCGACCACTTCTTGAATCTTCAATGCGGCCCTCCCAATGCGTTCGTTAAACAGTGCGGCCCTCAGCTAGCATTCGTGACCGCGATGCGGCCCGCAAGCCAAAACAATTGCCCACCCCTGCGCTACAACAATGCCGTGATCAAATCTATGCATCATCTGACCGTATCAGTGAAACTGCTCAACTAGCAAGTCCTAAGAGCCGACGTTTGGGCATCTACCGGTGGCAGTCCACCTTGGTGGTGACGGAAGTGCCAGTCTGCAATTTGTATTCATTACTGATGCGAAATAAATAGCCGCCATCATCTTAGTCTCGTTTTGATTAGGCTTACGGTATGGACGAGAATCATGCCATGCCTACATCTTAAGGAAGAGGAGTGCCGAACGCAATACATAAAAGACGTATGCGATTCCCAATGCAAATGAAGATATATGTGAGATCGATTTTTTTCATGAAAGTTATCCTGGTCTTATGACATCAACAGCATACTTGTTTACTGGTCCGTAAATTTGAATCATTTTACGTCACAGATTTAATTAAACACATCAGAGACAACTAGACAGTATTTTTCTATTTAAATTTGCTTTCCGCTATAACAGTGTGATTACACACTCTTCGGAAAAACACTAACGCCTAAGTATAGATCGGTAGCTAGAGCTGCCATTTCAACTGCAGACACAACAGCCAGGCTGCAAAATGCCGTAAAGTGCCTTTCAAAGGGCACAGCACGCCGAAAAGTCCGGGGATTGCATTCACAACTTCGAGCTCACGACTTATTGAGATTAGATCTACGCTGCTTTGGGATATCTCGAAGTTTGACAGTGCTTAATGTATGCTTGTGTGGTTGGGAAACATTGTAATTCTGTGAGCTCAGTAGATATGCTGAGACAAGTGTATTGTTAAATTAAGCCTGCTCATTAGCAGGTCATTTGTCTTTTACCTGTTAGCCACGTCTCGTAAAGGGGTTTAGCAAACGCGAGTTTCACTAAGTGTTTAAAGTGTCTTTTCGTTCTACATTTTTCCGGTTTTCATTTGTGGAGTGGCGCAAAAACGAGCAAATAAATAGAAAATTTAACTTTGTTACAGTAGCAAACAGGTATTTGACAAGGGGAGAATCGACCAAAAAGCAAGTACCAAGCTCCTTAATTAGCAGCTGGTAGTCGACAGTACTTGGTATTGTTCTGCTAATAAAGGCAATTAGTTGGTGACAGAACGGACGAAGTACTTGTAATGTAGGCTTAGTAGTTGTCAAGTAATTTCAACAACTCTTAACTAATCATGCAGCTCACAAACAACAAGCTAGCTTCTTACTAGGGTTTTGGTTCGCTCTGTCGACCTTGGTCAACAAATCAACGCTGCGTTAAGTATTTCTTTATCCTCCTATTAAAGAAAAACCAAAAAAGCTACACATGGAGCCTCTTGTGTTCAGACCAGCTTCGGAGTTAAAAGTACTAATTTCTCCCACAATCACCCCGACTAAGAAGGAAAAATTCATGCGACATGCTTTTTTGGAGATTACAACAACGGCAAAAAACAATTTGAAAGCTGATGCTAAGGGGCAAGCGCTCTGTTTTGCGTTGAGCTTTGTTTGGCCAAGGCGCAATCTTAAATTCGATAATATAAAAAAAGCTTTTGGCAAGTTAACCACTTAGCGTAAACATGTAGTGGAATGTGAAACAAAGACAGAACTTCGAAATTGTTGAAAGTACACTCGCACCCCTTTCCTCTACTCCATCAAAGTGAATAAAACTGTCGCTCACTGCAGATTCAGCTAAAATCTCTCCATAGAAGAAGCATGGCAGATCAATCGTTATGCTACTGACAATAATAATGTACTATATTAACTAACGAACGTTGAGCACGTACCATGCACTATAAGGCGTATTTTAACTTCGCGGACTCCGTATCCATTTACAGCTTCACATACATAAAATCCGCTGTCCACAGTCTGCAAATTTCGGATCCGCAAACTTGTTCGTTTTTGCTTAATCCGGCTCCAATCCGCTCCGATTTGTTCGCCTGGAAAATGAGTTCATTTCAACTTGCTGCGCCAGGGATATTCAAAGAAAGATTCTGACAACAAAAACACTTCCCTTTTCCCCTCAACGTGACATAGGCTCCGAAATATTGAAGCCAATCACAGTTTTCGGGCACATCAGCAACGTGAAGCAATAAGTTTAGCTTCAAAGGTGCCATCGAAAATCTTCGGATCGAGCGCTCAATTACGCTGCATGCGACGTGGCCGAGAAGAAACGAGGTTTGCTTTCAGCTTAAGCCAGCTGCGGTGACGTGCAGCAAGGGTGCTGGCTACTAATTAAACTGTAAGTCACCTCGCAGTCCCCCGAACTCCTGATTTGTTTTGCATTCGATAAATTGAATAAGCTCTCATTACTGCATCCACCCACTTAACTCGCTACTACTTACCGTCCTTCGACCATGCGGTTTCAGGAAAGGGGTTTCCCGACACCATACAGTGTAATGTAACGGTTTGTCCAACAAACGCACTCCGAGTTGTGACTTCACTGTCCACGACCCGTGGAGGATGGCCGCCAGCTAAAACACCACAATTAGAACAACAACAGCAAAAAAACTAGCTTAAATAGCATTTTTAGCTGTTTTGAAGGGGCAAAAAGAATGCTTTTCGAGCGCGTAGTAGATTCGATTTGCTGAGTTTTTCAGCCGCTGAAAGACTAATTTTTCGGGAAGGCGTATAAGTGTGCGTACTCTTTATTGAATTGCTCAAGCGCAAGCTGTGAAAGTAGGCGTATTGGGAACAAAATAAAACATGAAATAGTCGCCAGAATGTGCTAGAGTGTATGCTGAAACGGGTCCTTTGCTAGCCTTTTCTGGCTGCGAATATAGAAGCTAGTGGAATTTTAAGAAATGTTCACTGCTGAATTTAGCCCTCACCAACTATGCGAACGCAATAAAAACATCAAATAAATGTGTAAAAGAAATTCATAGCCCATTATAACAATGAAATACAATAGAATTTAGGCGAAGTGCTATATTTGATTTGTTACGCTATTGTAGGTTTCACTATGCACTTTGTTACAGTAGTTACGACTTCAGATAGGTAGCAATCGTCATTCATGTTGTGGTAAGTCGATATATATAAACGTAATCCTTTGACGCAGTGACACGCGGGGTGACACTCAGAAAGTGTCATTCTGAATTCTCTAATTTATAAGTGACACTCTAAAGCAGACCTGAACATCTCAAAACAGTGAAAGGGCCGCAACAATGAAATATTTTCCCGCGGGCCGCACGTCCACATTGTCACTTCAAGGCAAGACAAAGTTAATGAAATGCGATAAATCATAACACAAATTTAATACAGAAAGATCGGATGATTTGCTCCAAGCTGTCGCAACTTGAAGTCGATCTCCAAAGGGTGGCAAATCCTTCCCCCGCTCTCCATACGTTAATGCCTTAAACAAAGCGGTCAAGCACCGATCCTGCAAGACGTTATTTAAACTTCAGAGCGGCAACTGGCAAGTATAGGTATTAGTAAGACAACTCTGCAATATCGTGCAATGTAAAAACAGATTTGAAAACTTGACCCAAAATTGATGTTTTTTGATCAGCAAAAACAGATAAAATTACACAGATACTGATATTAAATTCAAGAATAATGACTTTAGCCTGAAAGCAAAGCCACAAAGCTAAGAGATAAACGTATTAAGCAGATAGATACGATAATTTGTTAAAATAAACAAACATACCTTTGCCATACGTCTCTGCGGTGGCTAGAGGCATACAAAAAATAAGACAAAAAAGACGATAAAAATTGGAATCAAACGACTTTCTCCTGCAAAATTAAAATTAAAATTGTTATAAATTTGCCTCAGCGTAAGCAAGAATTCAAAAGTCTGCACCGACGTTGAAATACACTTGGCAGCAGTACTAGTACAGAACAAGGCTATGGAAAATTGCTTGTAGACTCAGCCTTGTAGAGTAACGAATAACGATAGATTATATAACAAACTGAAATTGTTTTTAAAAACACCACTAACTAAGTGCGTAGGGAATCCAGATTTCTTTTGCTAGATTTGTTATTATGCCTAAGACTTATCTAGCAAAATTTGTATTGCCTCACCTGAATTTGAACTTTTTGTTATTCAAATTTAACGCGTCAAAAAAGAGCTTCAAAAAATGCAAAAATGAAAACATAGCCACCACTCGTCTATAAGTCTTCCAGTCTTTTGCAATCGTATTTTGAAAACTCGACAGGCAATTTTGGCAAAGTTGGTCACGTATTTCACCTTTGAAATCATGATACGGAGACATAACTCAAAAATCTGTTAACGTTGCACTTTCTTCGGCAGAAAACTTTGAAGCATTTCGTCCCTAACTTCAAAAAACTGACTTACTGATACCAGCACACACGTTTTAAGCTAAACAATGAAAAAATTAAACAACAGAATTGTTCTCAATAGCACAACTATAACTTCTTTATAAAATTATCGTTTTTTTGATACTGGTAATCGTTCGTACCGTACTGGTAAACGGAACTGAAGGAAAGAAGACCGGTAGTCGATCTTGCCTGTGGTTAAGCCTACCGGTATTTAGAACACGAATATTTATTTTTATGTTATAGGCTTGACGCTTCCAGGTGTAAATTTAATTTACGATTTTTTCAAATTATGAAATGGGCAACAAAGTGATCATAAAAGAAATATGTTTGTTATTTGAGATAATAAGTTTTACAAATTGATTGCAATTATATTTTTGAGTTACGAAATAGACTGAACAGTACCGGTATATTTGCTTTTTCCCAGTTGGCTGCTATTTTTCTACTTATCAATAGTACGACTGAAACAAGCTGCAAATAGATAACGTCTTTCCTAAATTTCGTCTGCGAAATATGAGAACACTTCCTGAGCCAGCTAGAGAAACACTCTTCGTCGCCTAACAAAGCTAATGAAAAAAGGTGAACAAACAAAGCAACATAGAGTTCCTTACTCTAACAAAATAAATGCCGTTCTCTAGCTCCTTTCAGCGTTTAATAATAATTAAAGCAAATATAAGCTCAATCTGCGGTGATGAACAACCTACAATATCAAATTGGTTTCAGTGAATTACATTTGACATGAGCGCTTGTTAACAATTGTGCATATTTTTCTCAAACGTAAGGATTTCTTTGTCTTTTAATTTAGAGCAGGGACCGGTCACCTGCGGCTTCGCGCTGCTTGAAAAACTCTGTAGGCTATCCATTGGCAAAACAAACCGAAAGGCATAACTTTAAAAATCACTTTTGAAAAATTGATTCTTCCCCAAACAAGATCTTCATCTTTGTTTTGGAACGAAAGGAAAAAGGATCTTCAAGAAATGATAATAAAATTAGTAGTATGGTCATTGTTGCAAGTGTCTGCGGCTCCAGTTACTGTCTTTTCCATGGGAAGCGGGACCAAATGGTTTTTTGGGCGTTAAAGAGTGCTATGCTTTAGGGTAAGAAACTTGTTGAAACACGATGGCCAGGAGGCTTTTAACAACGTATAAACTTTTAATAAAACTGCCTTGGTGTTGTTGTAGCTGCAGCCTTTGCATTGAATACGGCAGGCTCAATTGGTTGCGCTTTTGTTAAAATAAAACCTAATCACTCTATTCCAAAAATAAAAGCCAAACGACTTGTCAAAAACATATTGCGAACGTTTCGGGCTTCAGCTGGTGCCATTTTCAAAAAATTATTAATGTGTCAGTAAGGGGTAGTTAAGAGGTTCCCAACTGGGACGTCGCGACGCACTGGTGCGTCGTCTGGAAAAAGTAAGGGCGTCGCAAGTATACATCTTGATAACTTTTTGTGTAATCGACCAGCATTGAGAGCCTTTTGTCTTCATCGTTGACCACTGTTTTTCGTAGATCAACTTATGTAGAGGGTTTTCTTGCCCCTATTTCTGCCTTGATGACCTTTTTCTTGAGGTCAACTTATGGAGTGCGTCGTTTAATTTTATGGTGTAGTGCGTCAAAAATTCACAGAAGTTGGGAACTTCAGGCGTGGTTGATAGTCCTTCTGTTTGTGATGCACTATTTGCATTGAAAACGGTACCAGTTGAGTGCCGACACGTTCGCAGTAGGCTTTTTGGCTGCTATTAGTTTTTTCCCAATTACACCGTGAAACCTGACCGTTCGTGCACTTCTCGGTATCCCCATATTGCAGTCTTCCAAACAAAAGTTTAATTTCGAGGTCAATATTTTTTTACTGCAGGCTATGGTGCTCGCGCACACTGGGATTTCCCTTGAACTGCCACTCACCGGATTGTAGCAAACACTACTTAAAAAACAGTCTTGCATTCACAGCTTTTCTGCTTGTCGCTCACCACTAAGAAATAATTTGGAGAAGTAGACAAATTGTAATTGAGATATTGAGAAAGCATTAAAAAGAATTTAACTTTCGTGCGGCGGACAAGGCGGTAGAGCCGAATAATTCACCTGTCGCAACTGCTGTCGGACTAATACAAGCAACAATATGCTGAAATCAAGTCTAAACATTGCAGCTTTTAAATTTAACTGGTAAAATAACACTTGAAGAAGCAAGCATTCCTTCCATACGGATAGCAGGCCGATTCCCCAATAGGGTCACTGAATTCTTGTCACAACGATCGGCCTATTTGAAGCGAACGAAAGTTTATTGCAATACTCGAAAAAACACAGTTGATGGACACAGATCAGTGACCGCTAAATGACGTCACAGTGAAATAAGAATGCGAGCCAGAGCGAAAACAATTCAACTAGCAGTTATGGTTAAAGAAGCTTTAAGCACCCTGAGGCAGACACAATTGAAATCGCAAAGCTAAACACGCCTTTCAAAAGCAAACTGCTAATGATTGGAAACAGGAAATAAATAGAATTACGAACAAAATCTTCGATGCAAAACGAAAACGGCTCATTTCGAGGATGCCACGAGGTGTCTCCGAGACTGACCTTCCATTCAAAAGCAACGCCATGCAAAGACAAGTCAAACTAGATAACTCCTGGCAGATCGTGTACGACTGGACGAACAGTATGCTTTTTCACACACTCTAGACGTCAACGCAGGAACAGGAGATTGCACAGGAGTGCTCCCTGCACTATCCAAGTCACCCTTCATTATGGCGTCATTGGAGGGTCTGGGGGAAGCCCGACGGTCTTCGTCGTAAAGTCTGTGTTGTACAAATATGCAAAAGTAAATTATTTGAGATTAAATATTTCGAGAATCGTGTGTGAGTTTACCCAGCGTCTTCCCAGCCGTCCCTAAAAAGGGCATGACAAATGAAGGACATCATCATCAATTCAGCCACTCCTCTTTGCGATGAAGACAGCAAATAACGCGATTATATGCCAACGCAATCCGAAAATCCAATCAAGATCAGACTATAGAGATAAGGCGGCAGTTTATTTCGAACTGAGCGTGAACACAAATTGCAGACAAATAGAGCTTTATCACCAACAGGTGGACTGCCGTGGGTGGGCGCCCAAAAGTCGCCTCGTGCATGACGTAAGAGCAGCTTAATAGCAACAGAATAGGGTTGGACCGTTGATTGCGTAAGTAACGGTCATTGATGTCATACTCACGACGTTGCGTATTTGGGAAACTACTTTACGGCAATTTCCTCTGTGGTAGAAATGCACTGGGCAAGCTGGACGAGCAAATACGAGGCGGGTTCGAACACACATTTTAGTACAACAGACGCAAGATTTTCCCGCGGAAGAAAAATAAAAACGTGCAACTCACAGCTCTTAGTACCTGAGCAAAATCTCAATGCAAGGCGCCAGGTGTGGCCAGGAAAAGTTTGTAATTTCCTGCAGCTCAACGGACCACGTAGGAGAGATGCGAAGACAGATGCGAGCAGCTGCTACACTAGAAGCAGTGATAAGCGAAGGCTTAAATACAAGGAAGGCATCATCTAAAAATAGTGAAGTCTTATATTTGGCAGACAGGGTCCAAACTAAATATGTTATAATTCATTATCATTGAACTTGGTGAAAAAACGGAAAATGCCGTGGCTATGCTTGCTCTCATCATTGCACAGCGAGGCACATACTAAATTATATGGGAGAGACCACTATCGCTTTGCTGTCGTGTTCACTCTAGTCTTCTTTAAGATGGATGGACGACATGAAACAGCAATGTAGGTTCGCACGTAAACTCATTCAAGATCACACAAGGGAAAGTGGCATTGCATTTCATACCAGTTATGAACGTTATGTACATAGTAGCCAACCTACCAACAGGGAGACTGCTGTTGGCGGATGATCGAGTTGCCTCTCACGGCATGCTGGATGAATAGCATCATTCTTCCAACGAGTTGAAAACCGAAAGTATTATAGCTAATGTCAATTACAATGATGTTGACGACAGGGCCATGACAATTGAACTTGCATAAAATCTAGAAATTGGCTAATCGTCTTCACTAACTTTTCTAAATAATCTGGCCTCTTTACCTTGCAAGGAAACTTCAAGAAAGTAGTTGACATTTTTCTCAAGATACATAAGAGTCTCTTCTTTCTTGAGAACTGGTCCGCCTGACATCATGTCCTGAGTGCCGAGAGCAACCTTAATTTGTACAGTAAACGTCAATTTTTCTTTGTAAATTACATTTTTCGACTTTTTTTGTAAAGACCAATCTAGCCATAGACTGATAATAATTAGGCCACTTTATCCTTCTTGAAGTTAGAAAACAAGTAAATTTTGCCGGGCGTGTTCAAACCTTAAGACGACTACGTCGTTTTTAGAACTTTCATCTGCTTTTAAATTCAAAGTAAACCTGAACAAAAGATATTCTTGCCGTAGCCTTTTCTCTCTAATACCACTGCCAAAGAACATGTTCAACAAATAGATATACAACTTTGCGATCAAGGCCATTAGTTTTGTTTCAAAGACAACCAGCCAAACAATCAGTTCCGCAAGGCGGTGATCTCGTAAATTCGACACCAAAATGGACTCTGAACGTCAGCGACTTTCATAAATCTACCTTAAAGGAATTTTACTCGCGTAGTTGAAAGTACGTACCGTACAGAGGCAGTTCTGGCAACTTAAGACAAATTAGAGCTAACGTCGTCCTCGCGGTTTTCTGCGGTCGGGGCACAAATCCGGCCCATAAATCATAAACACGCAAAAAGAGTTTGTTTAGTTCGAGAATCCAACGCTTATCTAATCTAGTCGCAACAGCACTACTGGGTGTCAAAATAAAAATGAGTTAAAAATCGGTAACATGCTATGTAAAGAGATCCACTAGTTAAAATCCGGTTTGATCTCCCTTAACCAGGTGTCCGGATTTAGTTATTTTGTTCAACAAAAATGGATTTTGTTTCGTCAAGATATCGTCAGCAACTGACAATGACTTCATTGAAAGGAAATCGATTTTGTAAATGAATATGTGAAAAAGGATAATAATAGTATATTAAACCGAGCGTTTGGTGTTGATGTGATACAAGAGGGGGTAGGAGACCGAAAATGACATTGAGAAGACCAGTGAAAGAACAGATTGATTAAAAAAGGAAGATGCCATTCACATACCGTGTTTCCCGATAATAAGACCTACCCGCAAAATAAGACCTAGCGTGATTTTTGAGGATGATTTTAATGTAAGCCCTACCCTTAAAATAAGCCCTAGTTGAGAGCGGCAGAAAGACGAAAGGCGAAAACTCCGCTGCAATTTTGGAAACTGATGACTTGCAAGACATTCCAGAGGATGATGATATGATTGTTCTTGAATAAATTGTTGTTAATGAGTTTCTGAATAAAAAACATATTAATGGCAAGTAAATGTAGATCTTTTTTCGTAATTTCTGTTTATTTAAAATCTCGTAATTTTTACTTTGTAACTTTATTTTTTGATATATCAAAATAATACATCCCCCGAAAATAAGCCCTAGTGCCATATTTTGGAGTAAAAATTAATATAAGCCCTGTCTTATTATCGGGGAAACACGGTAGCAAAGTATCGTAATGCTGTTATTGAACTTTCGAGGAACATGCAAGGAGAATCCGGCCACCGCCACCTCCGTCATCGGAGACTAAATCGGATTTGAAAAGTTGAATTTCGCTCACAGAGTTACAAGACACAGCTTCTGCACATCCCATACAAGCATCGATTTCTGCAAAATGGCTTATTTCAAATCGGAGTTGCCATATGAAAATGAAATCATGACTAAACAATAAAAACGGCCACAAGCTTATTTTTTTCTTACTTGCATGTAGTACTCTTTGAAATGAGCAGCAGTGGGAAAGCTTATCTTCCAATTAAGGGCTGACAAGATGCGAATTTCCATATGAAGGTATTCTCTTGCCTAAAACAATATTTAGATAAGATGATACAGGTCTGTTATATTTAACATGACGGTAACAATAGCCAAATTGATCAAAAAGCCTTACACAAAAATCATTTAACAACTTTTCTTCGCTAACATTACTGAGCTGTTGCTACAACTCTCTACATGAAACGCTGCTGGACAATGACATCAAGAACAGCTTTTCAGGATCTTCCACTCACATAAACATAACATCTTTCCCGAAGAGGTCACGTTTCCGTGCGTCGCCGGGAAATGCTGCTCACCCAGTCATAGGCGACTACTACTGTAGTAATCAACCAAAGGCAGCAGGCCGTCTTGTTGGCAAAGCTACCAGTGTTTTGATCGGTTTAAAATGGACTGTTCTTTACTGTAACTTGACCATCGTGCGTTTTCTGCTTGATTGGGTTTGCACTGCCAAAGCGGTTGTTTAATTTTACAATAAGTGTCCACTTCCATTCTAAAGGTAAAATCAATTCAAAAAGCCATAAAAATCATTGTATCATTAGTAACAGAATTCAAACAGAATCTGCAGCCAGTTCATATACTGTTTTCAGTTTAACAGTAGTAAAAAAGATGAGTTATTATTTACTATTCACTTCATGCTGCCAGAGTGTATTTCCGCCGCAAGCAGTGCAACCCGGCGTGAAAAAATTTTGAAGTGCTATTTTCAAACACGCAACATTGCAGGCACGGCGACACTTGAACACATGACCATTGCTGTCATAATTGGTGCTCCAATCCACCGACCATGCTGCCATCTTGTAATAATGGAACTAGATTAAATACAAATGTTCTGACTTTGCTTTTGGTCAAAGTAATTAGCCGAAAAAAAGTAAAATGGTGTCAAGTTTATACTTACTGCACCATAATTCTATTTTAGCTGAATCTTCTCTTGGTATGTTATGCTAGAACATGCAAAAACGTGCCGAGATCCGCTTCAAAGTGAACTGGAGAAATGTTGAAAACGAAGTTTACCTACCAGCATGATCTTTGGAAATGTCATCTTACACCTATTTCCACGGCTTGATTGTGGCAAGAATATAGTGTGTAAGCATCACAAATATATCAACTAGTATATACTTACGTCTAGCTTCCACTGGAGCTGACTCATGAGAGTTTTAAATTTTGGAATTTGTTCCTCACGTTCTTCAAATTTGCCTAAAACAGCCGAATATCTAGTTAAGTGATAAACCAACAAAGACATTTCCAACATAACCAGCTAGAACGGCGTCTAATTTTTAAAAGCTTGAAAAAAGAGCGACTAAGGATAAAATAAAGAGAGCAGTGCAGGTGAAAGAAAAAATTAAAAAGATAGAATCAGAGATGAAAGCTACCGTCATCAGAGCGAACTGGCGCAATGCCAGTCACCAAATTGCAAAAAAACATAAGGTGAATCTGGCTACCTTCATTAAGGGATAAAATTGGATTTAAAAAATTTGATCTCTCCCTTTACTAGGAGCACACAATATAACATCCTTACTAGCATTGCTTTACATGCCAGGAGCGACATTACTATGGTATCTCGTCAAAAACAAAAAGCAATAAAAACTACAACAACATTGACATCAGAAAATAAACACACTAAAAACCAATTGATACTTACAAGCAATAAGAAGACAGCATAACACCATCATTTGCACATCCTCCATTGGCAGTTCAAATCGATCAGTGAATCGATCATATAAGCAAACGGCTAAATGCTGTGCATGTGTGTTGAGATTATACTTCTGACATGTCAAGGCGAGCCAATCAACCAAATAACGTCGCCAGTAAAGTTGCTTTGATTCGCCTTTTAGTCTTGTTATGCTGCTTTCCTACGTAAACATCAAAAATCACACTAAGAGAAATAAAAGCACTGCGCAATCAATGAAGCGTAGGTATTCACAAAGCACTGGTTGGCCTATTACCATTGGACAGGGTAATGCAGTATTAAAAAATCTGTAAAAGCGCACTAACACAACAAAATTAACACATTGAACACACAGAAGATTTCTCTTGCAACCTTTGGAAAACTACAAATTTACCTTCAAAGCTTTAATGGCAACATACTAAATTCAGAAATCCAATCAAAGTGTTCTACAGCATTCGACTGGATTGAAACTCAGTAAAATAGATTAGAGCTAGAGTTAAAATGAGGGACAATCTGCAGTATTTCTGCATTTTTGTAGCATCTGCATTAATGCAAGCAGGGGCTATTTTGCATAACAGTGTATTATCCTAGAAAGCTGCTTTGCTGTCAAACACTTGTAATTTATCAATTTTAATGATAGGTAAAAATGTGACTTCTGGTGATTTCTGATTGGTCGATTTCTATGACAAATTTTAAAAATTGTACACTAAGTGTACCATTATCTCCAGTGTACCCTATCCCATACATATACATACCAGGCCCCCCCAGTGTACACTGCCTTTGTCCAAGCACCCTGCCAGCAAAGATTTGAACCAATAACCATTGCATTTGAAAACAGCACTAGCCCATCCACTATACCAGAGTATCACCTTTAGACTTGTAATAAAGATGCCAATTCAAAGGTACATGAATGGTGATGGCAATATAGCCTCCAAAGGTAAAATTTCATTAATAGCAAAATAGCCACTTCCTCATGGAAATGCCAGATCTGCTCAGGCATGGCACATGCAATGTCATGCTTTGAGTCCTCAAGTCTAATGGCTTGTTATCAAATATCGCAACAAGGAGGCATGAAATCCATTGCGTCTCTCTACCACTGTTTTGATGGGTTACGCCAAAAGAATGCTGGAGTAATACAGGACAAGTTAATATAAATCGAGTCATGTTTCACATAACTGAAATAAACACCTTGATTTCGTAATTCTGAACTACTTTTTAACTCTAATTAGGCTAGTTTTGCTTAACCACTCTAGGGATGGGCAATTCAGAATACCAAATCCAAAGGATTCAAATCCAATAGGATTTGGTTAATATTCTGCTTGCAAGCTGAATCACGTTGCTTGTTCACAGATTTTTTTTGTAAAAGTATCAATTGCATGCAATGATTCAAAAACTAACTCACACACACAAACATTGATCAAATGCATCCGTTTTCTCATAATGCACACACGTGCAGACATAATTTGATTGCACTGCAATAAACTCGTTTTCTAATTGTGCTTTTGTTGTTGAAAACTTGTAATAAATGCTTCCATGTTGATTGTGCTAATTGCCAAAAAGGATTCGGATTCTGAATTCGGTTTAACTATTCTAAAATAGTATATTATTCTGAATTGCCCATCCCTAAACCACACATGCAGTGATGCTGACTGATGTGGATGTGCCATGATGACATGTACCAATCTAGAAATGCTTTTACCATAAGGTAAATATAACCAATAAAAGTGGGTGTAAATTTGGCAAAAAATTACATTGGATTTGGATTGAACGAATTTACAAATCAAGCCACTATGCTTTCAAATTAGTATCTTCAACTATCAAAACGTTTTTCTCAATTACTCCGTTTAGGGGGAATTGAAGACAGTATATCTGCTAAATTATTCCAGATTCAAAAATTACTGAAACATAAGCCTTTGCCAAGTGGTAAATGAATAGGAAAAGGCTATTTTGCCATTGATGACGTTTTATCTTTGAAGGCTATTTTGCTGTCATCATTTATGTGTTTCTAAAGAAGCATATTTGCAACAATTCTAGTAGTGATGCTGAGGTGAAGTGGATAGTGCAGTTGCCTTTAACTCTTTCGCTCCCGCGATCATCGATTGATGATCTCGTGTTTTCAGTGTTTCCCTCAAATTTTTTTAAATTGAGTTACAAAATTAGTTTAATAAAAAACCGATTTGTGACTTTATTTTTCATCCGATTTTCATACAATTTTCAAAAGATCACGCTTATTTCCTCACGCATCGGAAGATGTTTAATTTGTGCCCTAATTCTTGGATTTTTATACCCAAAAACGGTTAAAACGACCAACAACCCAGTTGCAGACGACAAAATCGGCCAAATTCTCAGCACGTGCCAACTACGCTAAAATCAAATTGAGATTACATCTTTACCACATAACCAAACCCTTCATCATTAACACAGTCTGAAAACTACTCTTTTGGGGCATCATTTGACAAAATTTCAAGCGATAATGATAAATTTTACTTATTTAAATTTCCAAATTTTTTAGGGGTCTCAAAACCCCCCCAAACAAATTTAAATGGTAAGTAGATAAAAGTAAATTTAGTGCATAAAAAATATGATATGTTGCTAAATACCGGTCTCATTTGAAAGCTTAGGAAATTTGCTTTCCAGCAATATATAACTTTAAATAGTTTAGACTAAGTGGTATATGATATTTACTGATCAAAAATGAGTACTGTACATCATGTCAGTTCAAAACCCCTAAAAATTTTTTGACTTACCTTCACTAAATTATAATTTGTAGAAAAACTACACTCTATAAAAAGATAAAATAAATTGCAAATGTTTCACCAATAAAGTCGTCAATTCGTATCAAATTTCCAAGGAGACAAGAAGCGAAATACAAGTTTAAAAGCTAGCAGAAGTTTGACTTCTCTAAATCAAAGTTTACTGTATCCCCCTTGTTTCTTAAGAAATGGGAAGGGTGTAAACAAGCGGCTGTTTCATTGTCAGTGACAGCATATTCTATTTAAACTTGATATTTTCTGAATCTTGAAGAAATTCCCTGTTCAAAAATACATAATGTTACATGGTTTAGGCTAACCTCTAGCAGATAATAACTGATCATATTTTAGGTACTGAATTTAACTACCAAAATTTGGTACCGGTCGGTACCGGTCAAAAAAAACGTCATGTGCCTCAGAAAATTGCAAATTGTAGAAAACCTAGGCTCTTAGGTAAGTTTTGATTGATGTACCTTGAAAGCTTATTTCCTTAGCATCATCTTGCGACCATTTCTAAAGAAATTGGTTGAAAATTAAACCTGTAGTGATCTTTGAGGTGAGAGTACTACTTTAATTTTGAAGACAACTACCCCCCAGTTGGGGGGGTTCATTTGCATAAAATTTGCATATTCAAAAAAATTTTTTTTTATTTGAAATCCTCAAGAAATGTAGATTTCAACGATATATGACACTTAATGTAGAAGTAGACAGCTGAGTAATGATTTACAAACAAACTTGAGGTACATAATTATGATTAATTATGACAGTTTTTCGCGCTGCCACCTTACGGACATTTTTTTTCGCTTTTCACGCAGGAGCAAATGAGTTAAATGCTGTAGTTACAGGTTTGAATCTTTGCTGGCAGGGTACTTAGAGAAACTACTTGGACTGTTATGGTATTATTAGTCAATAGATATTGACCAATCAGAAGACCAAAACTTTGGTGTTTAATACATAATTAAAATTGACCAATCACAAATGTCTGATGGCAAAATAGCCTTCAAGGGCAAAATTCCGTTGACAGCAACATGGTCACTACCAAATATGTATTGTGTAAATGTACAAAAAGGTGGTTTGATTGAAGTGGCAAGCACCAACACTAAAGAGAAAGATAAAAGTTGGAAAGTAGAAATTTGTCACTAATTATCCCAGTATACCCTACTGGTACTGAATTAGACAAAACTTATTCTTTGAGTAGTAACTGCAGTACATGGACATACCAAGCTAAAAAAAATTGAGAAACCCACATATATATTAAATAAGCTGTTACCGATATATCAAAGTTTAAGCTATATCAGTACCTTGTTCTTTAAACTGTCATGAATATCTTTTCCCAGGTCACTTTTCCATTCCCAATCATTATCCATTTGTTAGAACTGGCAAGCTGCAACAAAAATAAAACCTATATAAGATTTAGACAACATTTACCGGTAGGCTTGCTAATTAACCTGTTGATGAAGGATACACCAAACTAAGCCTACATTATATCAGCTTTAACTGCCTAATATAATCAGATGATAGGCAACAGTAGTGTTAAGTCATTCAGATTACAACGATAGCTGACCTGATCACAACAGAACAAATACCCAGTGGACTATAATAACACGGCCATGCTCATCATTATAAGTAGATAAGGCTAACCTAAAGTTACTCTAAGTAACAAAAAACAGTATAGAAACAAATATAAAATAGGCTACAGTACCTATTATTTTGTGCATAGCATTACTGCAGTAAAACGCAAATTCCGTGCAGTTTGCAAAATCTCTTGTTAAGATAAAGTTGACGTTTTTAACTCAATAAGCAATCAATATAAAATAAAAAATGAAGAGAACAAGACTGTACTGCGGTCTTGCATTCCGTGTTGCCAAAAGTTTGTGATCAAAAAAGGCTAAAAAAGACTAGATTTAAATATCACATGTTGAAAAAAGGCTAGACTAAAAAAGCCATACCTGGTTTTAATCAGGCAAGCACTGGCATTCCAGGAAATTTCTCAAGCCAGAGAAAAATCTGATGTGGCTATAACATTCCTTATTTCTGTGTGATGCCAGATCTGATACTGAGAAAAACCTTATTGGTTGTAAAAATAACTTTTGTGTAGCAGAAATTTGAAAGGATGTATTTATTTTAAGAAATTAAACTGTGGTAACAAAATATATGTTTGTGGTTAACCTAGTATATCATTTAGGGGTACTGTGGCCTTTGCTATATAAAGTTGATAATTCGTAAAGTATGAAGGTAAAACAGTCAAAAATAAAACTATTTTTGTTGCTCTCGTCCAGAGTTTAAAAGTTTATAATAATCTCATTTAAATTTTGTGTGAAAACAAGCAATTCGTATGTGGCATTTTGGTGATCCTTTCGAAGTGGTGGGCACTTCCGCAAATCGGTTCGCAAATCCGCAAATTGCTGACTACCGTTTTTATTAGCGGATTTGAGAACCTAATTTCCTACCGCAAATATTTGCGAATTTGCCGTAAAAAAACTGAAATTTACTGCAAATCCGCAAAGTAATAGGCAGTGTTGCATGTTCCGCTGTAAAATTCGTTTGAGAAGTAGACGACTTTATTTCCTAGGTTGGAGGTTAACGTCCGGGTATTGATGCCCTTTTTTATTTTTTTGGAGGTCAACGTCTGATTGACGACAAAATTTGACCTCCAAAACAAAAAGATCATCACGGTAAGACAAAACAACAGTAAATATTGCGGTCTAAGATTGCGGAAGTGCAATGTGCATTTGCGGTTGCAGAAGGGAAGTAAAAAAGTTACCGCAAACCTATCGCAAACTTGCGGATTTGAGGTTGCGGAACACTTTTTGCAGTTTTGCGGAATTTTCCGTTGTGGAATTGAGCTTAAATTTGCGGTGCCCAGCTCTGTCCTTTCCCCACATATAATATTTAGTCAATAAATTATATCGGCAACACCTATTGTACGTATTTTGGGAAAGCACATGGTACCTTGGTATCTGTTATGATTTTAAGCGAGATGCTGCACAATTTAGCTGAATTTTCGATCTTGGCTGATTTTTTTACAGAAATGACACAGTCGTTGGAAGATTTAGAAAATGCTGATTTTTAGAAAAACTTTTATTTTAAATTCACTTTTGGGAGTTGAAACTCTTCAAAATTTTAATCGTGTATTATGTCCATGCAGAGACAGTGCACATTCCAGCTGGGCAGGCTTGGTGAGAAAGAAACGCAGTTATGGATGATAAGCTTATACATTAGAAAATAGTAGTCATGGCAGCCTACTTGATTATTGTTTGTGGTCATAATGTTAGCTTTTTTTAGCGAACCAAGGTTTGCTGCAGGGCACCTATTTAATCAATTTTCACTAAAGATTAGCGTCTGGTGAAGTATCTTTATCTTTAATCAGCTAATTCTTTCGTAAGCATAATAGGCTAAAAAAAAGGTGTGACTGAAGGCTATATGGTTGCCAAAAGCTTTTTTGGAGACCACATTATTGGGCCAAACGACCTGATGGTAAGGACTGCACTAAAGTAGGGAAATTTACAGAATTACCGAAATTCATGTTAAGTAATAGAATTACTATTGGGAATTTACAGTAAACGTGAAGTTATGAAAATACGGTAATTTATTCCAAAACAAGAATCACTGACTTATGGAAACAAGAAAATTAATTAATAAAGTAGGCTATAGAAATTGATAAAAACTGAAAGTATTAGCAGTAGCTATTTTGCTGCCTGCAGCATTTTACTTGTGGAGGCTATTTTGTAGTGATACATTTGTGATTGGTTAATTTTAATTATCAGTGAAGAAAAGGAAGTGGCTATTTTGATGTCAACAGCATTTGATTTTTAGAATCTAATTTGCCGTCATCATTCATCTGTGTTTATACAGGTTATATTGCCATAGCTGCTGTAATTCTGAAAGAGACATTGTGGCACGTGAATAGCTGAATAGTGCACCTGCCTTGAAGTGCCATAGTTTTGGATTGGAATTTTGGCTGGCAGGGCACTTAGAGAAATGCAGTGTACACTGTAGGGGATGACCAGTATGTGAATGTTCAGGGTAGTGTACAGTGTGGGGGAGAGTCATGCATTCAATACATCATTGAGATTGACTAATGACAAATGACTCATGGCAAAGTAGCCTCCAACAGTAGAGAACACTGTAGCAACTGGTGGAAAATACTCACCTCAGGGAAAATGACCCTGATCAGGGGAACCATTTATTCTACTTAGGACCAAAGAATTGAACGAATTTAAGATACGCAAAAAAAATAAGTAAAAGTGCGTTTTTACTGGTTTCATCATGTTGCCCATCACAAAAAACATCAAGTTGCTGAGGCACAAAAAGTTAAAAGTTTTATGTTAGAAGCTAGGTGGTCAGGGGTATTTGATTCTAGTAGGATACTGATTAAATATTATTTGTGTACAATTTTTTACATAATACAATTTCGGTAGAGAGGTGACTTTTAGCATCCAAGTTGCTATTATTGCTACTAGCAATACACTGTTGAACATAATAATACAATATAATTAGCAAATTCAAACGTTTTCGGTGCTACATATCGCCCTCATCAGAATCTATACTTAAAAATTTACAGCATTAAAATTTTCGTTGAACGAAAACACAAAATAACTTGAAAATAGTTCTGATGAAAAACAGTAAAGCTTCATTCTGCAGTCTCCGTAATTGTCCCTTTTTTTAACAAAATTTTATGCCAATTTCAAAACAAAAAAAACTGACAGTAAAACTGAAAAAGAATTCAATCTTTTTATTATCCCCTACCTTGGAAAAATATCAAGAGAATTCGGTCTACAAATTCAATCACTAAGAAAGAAACGATTTGACACTAAAATTACAATCGTCTACAAAACAACAAAAGTGCAGGAATATTTCTCTTTGAAAAGCAAAACTCCTCTGATCTTGAACTCAAATGTCCTTTATAAGTTTACCTGTTCATGTGATGTGAACGTCACGTACATCGGTACGTACGCAAGACATTTGAGTATAAGAGCAGGGGAGCACTTAAATGTTTCAAGATCTGGTAAAAGTGCCATCAAAGAACATATAAGAAAATGCAATTCGTGCAAAACTCAGCTGAATAACGTGAAGCAATTTGAAATAATTGGAGAATGCCAAACATCCTACGAAGCCAAAATTCATGAAGCTTTGGTGATCAAAAGTAACCCTGTGCTAAACAAACAACTGTATGCAAACGGAGCGTCATTTTTACTAAACAAGTTTTAATCAAAGATATTTGTTTAATCATTTAACCAAACAATCTTGCACCGAACTTTACTGTAATTTTAATTCATTTGAAACAATTATTTACAAAACCTTAAATTCAATCAACTAGCATGCAATTGTTTCTATTATCAGATTCTTTGGTAGCAGTGACCAGACAATTACAGAGACCGCAGAATGAAGCTTTACTGTTTTCTATCAGAACTATTATTAAGTTATTTTGTGTTTTTGTTCAACGAAAGTTTTAATGCTTAAATATTTATGTATAGATCTTGATGAGGGCGATATGTAGCGCCAAAACGTTTGAATTTGCTAAATATATTGTATTATTATGTTCAACGGTGTGTTGCTAGTAGCAATAATAGCAACTTGAATTTTTTACATATTAGCTAATCTATATTGTAATAGTTATGCTTTTAGCTGGTTAGTTGGTTGAATTTTCAGTTTGGTAAATAATTTCACAGGACTAGATCAATTAAGAATGAAAAGAAATTCAAGTACTGGTAAGTTTATTCTGCACCCACTTTTTGGCCTAGGCTATCATCTGTTCTGTGCAAATGTAGTTTTAATGGTAGACTAGCATTTTCCAAAGGCAATGACTATTTTGCTGTTAACAGCACTTTACCCTTGCAGGCTGTTTTGTTGTGAGTTGTTTGTGTGTGGTCAGTCTTAATGACATATTAAAGGTGTGACTTTTGATCATTTCTGATTGGTCAATTTTAATAACTAGTTAAAAGAATTTTGCACCCTCACTGTATGCTGCATTATACATTCACATATCACCCCTCCACTGTACACTGCCTTTATCTACGTGCCCTGCCAGCCAAGATTGCAGCCTGCAACCAGTGCATTATCCATGCACCATAGCGTTACTGGAAGAATGGTAGCAATTATGGCAATATAAACACGTGAATAATTACAACGAAATAGTCTCCAAGGGTAAATGCTGTTGACATCAAATCAGCCACTTCCTTTTCAAAAAGACTGGTTATTTTGTTGTCAACGGCATTTTACCCTCCGGGACTATTTTGCTGTGAGTTATTTGTGATTGGTCGATCTTAATGACGTACTAAACATTTGACTTTTGGTTGTTTCTGATTGGTCAATTTTAAAAATTAAAGAAATCTTGCACCCCCAGTGTACACTGCCCTGTAAATTTACATACCAAGCTTGGCCCTATGGTGTACACTGCCCTTTCTTTTAATGCTCTGCCAGCTGAGACTTGAATTCACATTCATTGTATCTCATGACCAGCGCACTAACCACTACACCACAGTGTCACTGGCTGAAATGTAGCAAATATAGCAATATAAGCACACGTGAATGATTACGGCAAAATAGTCTCCAAGGGTAAAATGCCATTGACGGCAAAATAGCCACTACCTTCCACGTATCTTGTATTAAAATAACTTTTATGATTTAATTTATGATTTATAATTTATGATTTAAATAATTATCAAGAATTCGCAAGAATCAGAGCTGCAATGTTGTATAACTGGTTGCCTGATTTAAACAAAAATTTGGAGTGTGTCACAGCAGAATTCCAAATTGACCACCATCCACATTACTTGGGGCAAAGTGAAGCCATGATATCAAATGTGACGATATAGTCGCAGTAAAGTCAGATACAGAAATTACTGCAGAAGTCACTATCTTGTCAGAAGAGGAAGATAAAAAGGTATTTAGCATTTTCACTGTTTTGAAGTTTATGATATTGTTAATAGTAATTTAATAAGTTTTTTGGATAGCGTACATTGCTACCGTACTGCACTTTACAATTAAAAGCCTGCTTTGGCATAAAATAATTTACCATGCTTTATTTTAGGGAAGTAAAATACAAACTCATCACCTGCTAACTACATAACATACAAAACGAAACGGTCAAAAAGCGTTGGAAGACAAAGCAAAACCCTATTGAAATTGACATGTGAAATATTTATATTTTAAGTATATAGCATTGGCTACAAATTGGTGGCATAATTTAAGGGGAGAAAGGAATAAATTTTCAGACTGTCTAGCTCAATTAAATCCTTTTCTATTTCTTAACCAAAAACAAAATTGCATGAATTTTGAAACATGCGACTGCTATAAACCACAAGTAATAAATTGAAAAGCAATCATGCTTTCTTAGCAACAGTTGTGTAGTCCTTGTACAACTCAAATTCGTAATAAGAACTACTGTTTTAGGCTTCATGTTTCCAGGAGAGTAACCTACTACAATAAAAATATTTACATCCTAATATTTTTTCATTTCAGGCAAAAGATTTAAGTTCGATTACGGTGGTAAAAGTGGCCCTGCAAATAACTAATGCCGATAAAAAATGTTGGGAGTATAATTTCACAAAATTGGCATACCAGTCAATGAAAATTCAATGACGAAAGTCTCAACTTAAACGAAATTTTGAAAATTTAACCCGACAATCAACATCGCTTCAAACTCGACAAAAAGACAAAGAACATCTTTGATTCAGGGCCTTCCTTGCAGCAATGCAAAATAACAGCTCCTTCGGCTTGAAAGGTTGCTGCATGTAAAAATAGATGCGAATCATGTGCGGTATCATACAAATCAAGAGAAGACGTAAAATTATTAAAGCGTTTTAAAAAGAGCAACACATGAATAGCGTGCGATAAAGGCGATTGTGACTACTGAGGTCACGCCTCAGTATGTTGCAGTGCCAAGAGGAAAATCAATAAAAAATATCCCTTGTGCCCAACGCACAGGCCATAGCCTTTTCATATTTCAGCAGTAGACCACCAAGACTTTCGTTACACCCGACCATTTCATTGTTAGCAATTATTTTTGTTGGTTTGTTAATTGTGTTTGATAAATTCGTTAGTTCGAAGTATTTAAGAATTTTGAAAGCAAGACCTTTTGTCACTGCAGTAGACTGATTTCCTCCACTAATTTTAAAAAATCTAATGGATTCTTGAAGGCTTTTTTAACTTAACTTCTTTGTCAAACATTTTTTTATAAGCTGTTTGTTTATGGGGAGGCAGTTCTTTTAATATTCTAAATATTTTTGGTCTTTATATATTGCAACGAATTTTCTTTTTCACAATTAACTTTTGTTTCGTCATCAAAGTACAAAGGGATATTTCCATGAATATACTGCAAAATTTTTTGCTTGCTCAACACAAACCTAAAATTTTCCAGAGATTGTTCTTCAAAATAAAGCATTTCTTCGTTCATTGAACTTCTATGTCAATAGGATCATTTTGCTTCTTGGGTTTCGCAAACATTTCTTTTTCACAAATCAAACTTCGGATCTAAGTAACTACTTTGGTGGCAAACAAGCTCTTTTAGACTTGGTCATTAGTTGACGCATCTCGAAAAGCAGCATTTTATATCTGCAAATATTCTCAAATAAATTACTAATCACCTTTTAATAATTTTAATTAATTTGTTAAAAAGACTTACTGATAAATAAAAACTCACTTTTTTAAGTCGTCAAGATTGCGAAAGCTTTGTCTCCATTGCAGATAAGACGGCACTTCAATACTTTACTTCTTACCAGCTTTATTAATCTTCCAATACAGCGTCGCCATGTTTGTAATGACCTTGCCGACCAGTTCGGCTTACGACTAAGTTACCGTGCATAAATTCTTGCACTGGATATGGAACGCAGCACTCAACCTTAAAAAATTCAAATAGAATTTCTCTGTGTGCAGGGTGGTTACTTCCAAAAAACAAATGCATGATTTTGCTTTGAGTACCTAGAATTCCTGTTGAACTATTATTGCATTCCGACTTGCGAAGTAGCTTTAAACTAAAGATTGTTGTTGTTGTTGTTTACCCGACCCCTTCCGAGGGCTGGGGGCATGGCGGAAGACCATGGAGCCCCAAAAGCCGGGCAACTCCCCAGGGTCTGGACCAGAGGTCATAAAGAGACAAAGAGTCGCCAAAGAGTGAGCGGGGCAAAGAGTCCGTGGCTGGACAGTGCAGAATGAGATGAGAGATGTCCTGGGACGAGTGTCCACAGGCGCTGCAAGAAGAGTTCTCAATTCTGCCAATCCTGGAGAGATAGGAACCTAAAAGAAGGCTGTGTCCATTGCAGCGAAGACGAGAGAGGACACAGCGAGCATGACAAGGGAGCACAAGTTCCTCAGTGGAAATTGAGGGAACCTGTGTGTCAAAATATTTTGAGGAGACAGTACGCCTCCAGTCCGAGATAAGACGAGAGTGGATACGAGAGATAAGAGGAGAGAGACTACAAGGGATTGCGGAGGGCGCAAGCAGCGCTCCCCATCTGGCAAGCTCATCAGCTGTGTCATTCCACGGGAGAAACGAGTGTCCGGGGACCCATTGTAGCCTGATAAAACAGGAGGAGAGAGAAGACAGTTCCTGCCAGATCTGCCACAGAGTTTGAGATAACAGGAAAAGTGGAGGAGAGGACAGGGTGGCGAGGACAGAACGAGAGTCAGACAGGAGAAGAAAAATGGCATACTTTATGGTGTTGCCGAGACCAGCAAAGAGCGTGCAGAATGGCGCAGGCTTCAGCGGAAAAACTGGAACAAACTGGGCCTGCCGAAAAGGAAAGAGTGGCCTCAGTGCCACAGAGAGAGCAGTTGGCAAGAAAGCCGGAGCCGCCCTTGCCAAAAGGAAAAGGAACAGAGCCGTCTGTCCAGAGTACGAGATCATGAGGGGGGAGAGAGTCAAGGTGGGCAAGAGCCGCACCTTGGTGAGAGTGAGGGGGATCAGAGCGAGAGCATGTAGAGGAAAGGGTGGAATCGACCGTGAAGGAAGGCAGATTCCAAGGAGGACAATGAGGGCAAGCAAGAAGAGCCTCCCTAGAACAAGTAGAAGAAAGCATGAGCGGGTGAGTGGACGCAAAAGCTCTCCAGGACGATCTGCAGAGTCTTGGTTTCACTCCTAGTCTGGCCAAACCTGAGATGGGAAAGGAGGTTGGGAGACGAAAAGCCCGCTCATGAGAAAAAAGAGTGAAGTGAGTCAGAGTGACTCGTAGGGGAGGTAGAGAAGCCTCGGTGAGTAGTAGAGGGATAAGGGAGGACGAGAGGCAGCCGGTGATGGCGCGACTGGCCGCTCGGTGAAGGCGTTCCAATTTGGTGATATTGGTAGCGCTTTGGAAAGGAAACCATCCGGGTGAAGCGTAAGTGAGAAGGGACCAAAGAAAAGATTTATACAGAACAGAGAGGGACTCCTTAGAGGGGCCCCATGAGGAAGCAGAGATACAGCATAAGGCCTTGAGACGTGGGAAAAATTTGGCCTTCAGCAAAGATACATGCTTAGAAAAGGAAAGAGTGCGGTCGAAGGTGACCCCAAGAAAAGTTGGAGTGGGATTAAAACGGAGGCGGGAGCCGAGTAGGAGGAGGTTGGGCTGGAGGTTAGCCTGGTGGGGATCCACTGAAAAGAAGGAGGCCTCACATTTGCTCGGATTGAGAGAAAGACACCAGTACTCAGACCAGCGCTCCAACCAAAACAGAGCTCCTTGTGTGGCCTCCACCGCAGTGGGGACCGAGGGAGAGGAGGACCAAATGGCCAGATCGTCAGCATAAAGAGAGCAGCTGACGGAAGAAGGCAGAGAAGCCGGAAGATCATTAATGAAGAGAGAGAAAAGTACAGGGCCAAGAACGGATCCTTGCGGAACACCTCGACGGACTCGAAAGGGACAGCTTTTGTGATTTTGAAAAACCACACAAGCGCGCCTGTCAGAAAGGAAAGATTGGGTCCAACAAGCAAAGCAAGGAGGGAGGCCAGCCGAAATCAGTTTGTGGAAAAGGGCGGGATGCCAGACAGAGTCAAAAGCTTTAGAGAAATCGATAGTAGACAGGATCGTCCGAGAGCCCGGCCTGGGTTTGTTAAACCCATCCGAAATGGACTGAGAAAGGTACAGAATTTGATCAAGTGTAGACCGACCAGGGCAGAAACCGGCCTGGCAGGGAGAAAGAATGGAATTAGATTCCAGAAAAAAGAGAAGACGGGATAGTATGATGCGTTCAAAAAGCTTTGATACGCAGGAGGTGAGAGAGATAGGCCGGAAGGAAGCAGGAGAGTCGAGAGGTTTTCCCATCTTATGTATGGGAATAATGGAAGATGTCTTCCAGATGGAAGGAAAGGAATGTGAAGACCAAGAAAGATTGAAGATGTGAAGAAGAAAATCCATGCCAGAGCGAGGAAGATGCTTTAGCATGGGATAGGCAACTTTGTCTGGGCCAGTGGCAATGGATGAGGAGAGGTTTGAGGCAGCCGCAAGAAATTCAGCGGGAGAGGAGGGAGAGCAAAAGGACGAGTGAGACTCCACAGAGCACGTAGCTCGGCGGAGCTCAGTGAGGTAGCCTCTGGCTCTGCTGCGCAGGGCCTTTGGCTGAGACACGGAAAAGTGAGACCTCAGGTAAGCGGCATAAACCGAAGCCGATTCCCTGGGAGAAGAACAGTTAGGAAAGTTAGGAGAGGAAGAAGACGAGGAAGGAGAGCCAGCGATAGAGCGAAGAAGAGAGTGCACAGATTTGGGATTAGATTTAGGTGAAAGAGAAGTGCAGGTCGTCTGCCATGCCTCAGCCTTGGCAATGACCGACAAGGCATGTCGAGAGGCGGAGATGTAAGCCTGGCGATCTTCATCACTTCTGTGAGCAGTAGCGAAAGTCCTGCGTCTTTCACCAACTGCTTCTTCCACCTCAGCAGACCACCAGGCTTTAGGAGGGCATTTGATGCGGCCGAAAGAAATGGAAGATTTGGCCGCATTCAGTGCCAGAGAGGTAAAGAGAGCAGCTGCAGAGGAAAGAGAAAGAGACGAGTATTCCTCTGCAGTAGGACAGTGAGAGTCAAAGTAGGAGGCAAAGCCATCCCAGCGAGCTTTTTGAAAATTGAAGGAAGGGGGGTGCTTGTTGGGGTGAAAGACCGGAGAGAGAGGGATAGATAGAAGAATTGGTAGGTGGTCAGAACCCTGAAGTACCTCCCAGGAGCAAGAAAAAACAAGAGTAGAGGGAGCAAAGGAGATGTCAGGAGAGGAGCGACTGCCAGTGGAGCGATGGAGAAGGGTGGGTGTGTCAGGGTCATTGAGGGGGAGGAGGTCAGAGGAGATGACCCAGTCAAATACTTCCTCCCCACGGGGGTCGGAAGTACCTCTTGAGTCCCAAAGCGGGTGATGGCAATTGAAGTTCCCCAGAATGAAGAAATTTCTGGAGGAGGGAAGAATGGACGGAGAGAAGGAATCGGTTCTGCCATCCGTTGGGGAGGAGCGAATAGGGGGGGCATACACATTAAGAAATGACACCGAGGAGAATTTGTTTAGAGAGATGTTGATCCCTACATAATCAGAGTAGGGATCGAGCGAAGAAAGAGAGGTGGTAGAAAGTTCAGAAAAGGATAGGCCCTGTCTGACGAAAATGACAATGCCGCCACTGGCATGCAAGGCATCAGAAGAGAGAATGCCAGTCGGGAGTGAGTACGATCAGAACGCAGAACAGAGAATCCAGGAATCCGGAAAGAGGAAGATGAGTTAAGATTGGATTCCTGAATGCAGATAAGGTCGACAGGATGGGATGAAAGAAAGTGAAGTAGTTCAGTGCTCCTGGCTCGAAAACCTCCAGCATTCCATTGAAGAACCCTGAGAGAGTCAGGGGGAGGAGAGGAGGCAGGAGGTGCAGAAGTATAGCCAGGAGCAAGGGACGGTGGTGGAAGGAGATATAAGATGGGCAGATGGGAGATAAGAAGTTTGGAGACGAGGGTGGGGCAAGAGTGCAGCATTAGCAGAGGGGGGGTCGGATTCCTCAGTGGAGGTATACGTGCCGGAGGAGTCTGAGGAGGGGGGAGTCACAGTGTTATGGCAGGGGGGCAGCTCCAAGAGTGAGAGCTGCCAAGAGCTCTGAAGTTAGATAAAGAAAGTTGTGAGCACCTTAGATGGACCCATTTGGAGCAAGCGCAGCATTGCACTGACTTGCCCCACCAGGTCACATTTCCAGCGCACACAGAGCCAGGAAAGATGGGGCCAGGGTTAGGATGAACGTTACCGCTCATCAGGAGAAGAAGAAGAATGAGGAGACGAAGGAGGGCAAGAGTAGGGCAGGAGAGAAGAAAAAGTGAGAACAGGCGACCGATTTTAAAGATGCTGTGTGCTGCCCTTCTGCGGTCGTTCAGGGGGCAGCATAGCGAAAAAATGAATGGGGAGTGCCCGGGGTAACTGGGACCCTCGGGAAGGCCAACAGCCATTTCGACCCAACCCAAACGGGGCCGGGGACCGCACCACCACGTTGAGACGGCTGTTGATTGGTGCAGAAAAAAAAACTAAAGATTCGTGAATATCATTTGCTGGCAATATATATATGTTCTGTTGGTAACATTCTGGCTGTATTCCCAATAGCAATGTAGATCAGGTGTAGTATGGTTTTGAAAACATTCCCATATACGTTTTGTTGGCAACATTCTGACTGTATTTCCAATAGCCATGTAGATCAGGCGTAGTACGTTTTTGAAAGCATTCCCTGATATAAGGCAACAACCATTTATTGGAAAAAGCTAAATAAACAATTTCCAATATCTGCCAAAGTTTATAATGGTCACTACCTTCTTTTGATGTATTTAAGAGCAACGTCAGTGGTAACTTCTAAATGCTTAGGTACTTCCTCTATAAAAAGACTCCAGTTTAATGACATGAATGACTTCGCCGCATTCATTTTCAAGTGAAGTAAGCCAGGTAAAGGTGCAATCCAATCAAACTTTCTTTCAAAACTTGCCGTATTTAAAATGTAGGAGCTATAATTTTCAAAAATTTCCATCCCATGCAAACCAATCCAAACGTTTTTGACACTGCAGTACATTTTTAATGAGCTTTATCAATATGACAAATATACCACCATCTACTTCTACCAAAAACAATTCTCTTGTTCCAGTTGCAACATAGCCTACTTTTTCATTCCAACTCCATTGCCAAAGTTCTTTAAAATGAGCGATATGTTAGCGAAGCTGTCGGGATTCAGAGCATCCGGTTTTTCCACTTTGACAGTAACTTGATTTTTCAACAGGAAAGTCCTCAAATGATCATAAGCATCATAACGCTCATCGTCAGAATTACACTCAATATTAGCAGAAAAGTTTTCCAATTTTCCATGGCAATTTGTGCAGGACCTGTACTTATAGTCATTTGCTCCTCCACAAATCGAGCAAATTTTTTCCGTTTTTGCTTAAAGCAATTGTGTAGCTAATTCATCTACACAATCCAAAGCATTGATCTACAAATTGCTGATTTTTTTGTTCCTTTGCTAAGTACTTCTGTCGCGACGTAGTTAAACGATTTCTTGACTTTCTAAAGTGTTTCACTATATTTCTTTGACACATCAAGGATTTCAGCAAATTTTTCTTCATTTAAATTGTGAATAAAGCAACTTTTTGGTGCGAATTCTTGCTTGTTTTGTCAGCATATCTGGTTGTTCAGTTCCAAATAAACATGTGATGCTATAATGCTAGTTATTACTGTAGGTTCAGAATTGTGCCTTCTGATCAGTTTCGCTACATAAGAGCCGAAACGCGTTTTTCTCTGTTTTTCGCAGCTGATAAAACCGCAGCAGCTCGTATCGTTTCACCTTTTTATTGAATAGCAAAAGCACAGCCAAAAACGGGCTATATAGCTAAAATGATTGATATTCCAAAAAAAACAAACATGGAAAACGGTTTCAAAGAAGTTTTTGCCCAGTTCCAAAGTTGAAATATTTTGATTGATACGAATGTTTTGGCAAATACAATTGCAGCATTTGTTGCTGCGCTGCTCATATTTGGTTTCAAAAATAGCCAACGCAGGTGGTAATTTTTCTAGCTGTTCTTAGAAGCACACACACAAATGAACTAATAGCAAGCAAGCCGGCTCAGAGCAAACACAAAACGGTAAGAATTAAGCCTCTTATTCTGGCTGGGGTCACCGGTTCGATTCCAGGAGTAGACGCAACAATTACTTTTGGATTGTCCAAGCTAACCATGTATCTTTTCCCTACTACTTGTTCATTATCGAATATTGCTCTAGCATCTACTTCAAAAAAATGGTATTTTATTTTTTTCGCTATTTTCAAGCCAATTTTTTAGATAGGTTCACGAACCACATGGCATATAACTATTGTTCAGCAGCAAAAGAAGTTTTCTGCCACTCAAAGAATAAGCCGGAAGCTTTGCGGTAAAATTAGCCATTTATTTTTAGCGCCATGCGCTTGGTCAATCACGCTGCACACGCGATATGCATCTGAAATATTTTCGTTTGGATCGATTTTACATAGTCGAGAAAAAAAAATTAACTACCAGCTCAGGGCGATCTTGAAGCCATTCAGTGGGGTTGAATGATGTAATATAATGTAATTAAGCTCTAAGTACCGCTTCTCTTCCCTATCAATTATTGAATTTAGCCTTTCAATGTCGAAAACTGAAATTTCTTTGTCTAAGTTGCTGAATGTATCATCTTTTGAACTAGTGAGCTTGTCATAAAACGTCTGTCTGTCTTCGATAAAAGTGGAGCTCCTTTCAGAACTTAAACGCAACTTTTCTGCATAGTTTACGCAATCCAAACAAATACTTTCATTAAGTATTTTATTTTTTCTGTTTGAGCACGGTAACAGTTTTTGTACTTGCGTGTCTCCAACAAGCTGCAATTTAATTTTCTTACTGTTTTGATGTTTAGCAAGCGAGATTTGTTATTCATGTGTGTGATACAAATACATGCTTGCGCAAACTTTCCCGAGCCCTTCTTCGTAACTTATTTGATCGAGTTTTCATGCTAAATTAACTTAACTAGCCAGCGGTAACCAAAATTTGTCAAAAAATTATACTCTGTAAATTCTAAAAATAGTTGAGGCTTGTTATACAATCAAATGAAGTTGATTTTACTATTATAGGTTGTCCAACACTAGAGTTTCAAAGTAAAAGAATCGCGGTTTTCATCAAGTTTAATTTTGGTTGTTGTGACTACTAGTCCCCCTCTGAGTCCGTTTATAGAAAAAGACCCTAATGCATAACACAACCTGGCCTAATGGTAAATGGCAGTAAAGATATAATGTAAAATGCCCCCGATCGGGGAACAATGCCAAGTAGACGTCACGAACACGTGACTAATGCTCCGATCGGGGCCATTACCTCCGATGAGGAAAATTTCCTCTAGTGTTCTCTGCTGTCCATTTTTGCATCCCTTTTTCAAAAATTTGCATCCCTTTTGTACAATACTCCATGCCTACACATACCGGGACCTTTCTGATATAAACTGCTTTTGTACAAGCGCTTTACCAGCAAAAATTCCAATCCATAACCATTGCATTTCAAGGCAGCTGCACTATCCACTTACTATGGTGTCGCTACCAGAATTGTTGCCGTTATGGTTGTATAAACACATGAATGGTGACAGCAGAGTAGCCTCCGAGGGTAAAATGCCATTGGTGGCAAAATAGCCACTGCCATAAGTATAGCCAACAAATTGGGTAAAAGTAGGTGATTGACTCGAGTCAAACTATTTTTGTTATTAACAATTAACAAACTGTCTGTTTGTTGTTCCGCATTAGTCTATTGCATGGATGCACCCATATGACAGATGTAGTCAAAAACTGATCTTGGTTCATTTTTGTCTCTCATACTGCCGTGATAAACACAGCTTTTTAAACATACAGTGTATTTTGTTGTACATTGCTTACTTAGAAAATACAACTTTGCTTTCATGTAATGCCTGCGCATTAGATAGGCTACCCACCATTAATAATCAGAAAAGCACTACTTTCTCCGTAGTGATGACAATACTTGCAAGTTCTCTTGCAACATCAATAACTCACCACATATTTCCTCTAGCAATCTAAGCAATTTTAATACATTAATTTTTGCTTCTTTCACTCACCACATGTATTTATTGACTGCCTCAAATGTATGATCTATTTGATGTTTGATATGCCATCCTTTTTCTCTCTTGTCATATCACTTTATTACACGCCCATACATTATTATTTTTGTATCACAGTTTTATTTCTGGCATGGAACTATAATCTGGTTTTAGTAATTGACGGTCGACTTTTGTGATAACGTGTTTTAGTAAGCATACACTACTGTGCTGTTTGCGTGCTTCTAATTTGTGCTGTGCTAATTAGTGCTTCTTTACTAGTATGAGCTGATTTCTCCGTTTTGTTAACGCTTTTGAAAAATATTAATTGAATGAATTAAAGTTAAAGCTAGCTAATATTCATTGGGAAACATTATTTTCTTGCATAACTTTTACCGAAATATGCTCACACTAATAATTTTGTTATTTTGGTTTAGATGGTGGTCAGATTTATTTGTTTGCTTATTATCTTACCTGATTGTGGCTGATTTTATTATTTGGTTATATTACCAGTAGCTTTTTAGAGTAACTTTGTGGCTGAAACTTTTTTACTTTACCAGCAAAAACTTCTTACATTTTTTCACACTTACTTAATCTTAAAACAATCACTACGAAAAAGACAATGTCAGTTTATTATGATGTATAGTCATTCAAGCAATGTTCTGATTGCATTGAATTAGTTAATATTATTTACTTACATACTGTAGGTTACTCTGTAGTCTTCGAGTAATATCTAATGATTGTCACAGATTGTACTATTTTTAATCATCAAGTCTGGTTTATTTTGTGCTGACTATTCTATTTAAAATTTTGTGCCTGTTGATATGGATGTTGAAATGTCATTAGTGAAGCAGAACAATTTTTATCGGACAAAACGTCGAATAATGAGAAAAAAGCCCACGTGAATGAAGCTAAGGAACAGCTAAAACAAGGGACAGCACTTATTGAAGGTAATTCTTCTAACAATGAAGATCAATTAATTGCAAAAACTTTACATACTTTTTCAAACAGTGATACAGCCATACAAAAGCATAACCCAAGGAGGTTTTAAAACAATGCCTTATGCATCAGCACCACTAGCACTTTTAGTTTATGTGCACAAAGTATTAGAGTCTTCTACTCTAATATCTGATGAAGAAATGAATGTAGAGACATTTCTTTTAATGATGCCATTAGCTCATCATGTGACATAAGTTCAGAAAATGAAAGTGGCGTATTCAATAAGCAAAATAATGATATTAAAGATGCTTTAAAAAAATTGGGCCATAGAGTTTAATATTTCTCATGTTGCATTAAATAACTTTTGGCAATTTTGAAACCTTTGTTTTGCAACTTGTCAACTAATCCCATTTGTCTCCTTTCAACAGCAAGAAATCTGTACTCTAAAACGCAATTCATTCTTTGTGTTTTAGAAATCTATACCATAAAGTGTAATTTATTCGGTTCTCCCCCGCCATACTGCACTGCGCCAACAAACTTCCGTGTGTCTCTTGACAGGGCCCTCACTTTCTATCCCTGAGCAAGAAACTCACCACCAGCCATGTATCCATTGTCGAGCGATTTGCCGGGTCAGACTGGGATGCTGGGGCAAGCACGCTACGCACAGCACCACTTGTCCTGGCTTACTCCTATTGTTAATACTGTGTGGTGTCGTAACAGTCACACACGCAACATCGCCATTTCAATAAATGAAGTCTTGCTCATTGTGACTGGATTCCTGTGCTCTACACCTTGACTAACTCTCCATCCTGGCAGGCATCCGATCCACTGGGTTGAAAATACTCATTTTCGCGCGTCTATCACGTACCCATTTACTACACTTTGTGCAAAGCTCTAAATTTATTATCACCCTCTTGCCGCACGTGGCACCTGGATCGACTTTGTTCTGGAGTATTTTTCCTTTGACGTACACTCACCTTCAGTTTGATCTTTTTGAGAGTAATCCTTACTCACTATTTCTCTAACATCCCTTTTTCGTTTTAAAAATTTTTCTCAAAATTTTCTTTCACACATTTAAACCGCGTCATCTGCTACAAAATTTCATTCATCAAGCCTTCTGTGGGAAACTCAGTTATTACATCCACCGCAATTACAAAAAGCAGCTGCGACCACCCTTATCCTTTTATACTTGACCATCTTGCACCCAAAATTTTTGCGATAGATCTGATCCCATTCGAACGTCATCGCTATAGTTTGCAATTGAGTGAATCAAAAGCATCTTGGTCATTTAAATATTTAGATTAATACATTCACTAGGGCATAGTTCTAAACTTTTACAATCCAAATAGGGCCTAATAATTAAAAGTTTTGTCGTGGTAAATATCACTTTAACTATATTTTTGTTTAGATTACAAGAAGTTACGCTGAGACAGATCGCCATATGCTGGAGGAGGCCATGGGCCATGGAATACCACTGCAATATAATTTAAGGAAGGGAGAATCTGGAAAAAAGCCTTCAGTAACTGCGCCTGTCCAATATTATGTTTAGTGAGTTAAATGCATAAGTTTTGAATATCTTACAGCATTATCTTATGCGTTTGCGCAATTGATATTCCTTTTTTTAGCTGCCTTACGGAAAATTTTTCCCAACATGAAGCATTTACGGAAAACTCCCCCCTTTTTCCCACCATGAAAGATTTTCGTGAAATCGTGGTACACTGGCTTGACGAAACCAAATATAGAAATGGCGGGAGAAAAAAGCGAAAAGAAGCTTCAGCCGCACAAGATGACATTACAAACTCATGCAATGTGTTTATGTAGTCCAGGGGTACTCAAACTTTCTCGCTATGTAGCCTTTTGCTGAATCTAGTTTTGAGCTAAAAAATAATACAGGGTGTTCCAAAAGTCTTGGGCACATTTTGACGTTGAATATGTCAAAAACTATTAAGGAAATAACAATGCATCTGATATATTCTAAAAGCTTGCAGTCTCAAGTTTTTCATAGAATGTTCAATGTGAACACCGTTAATATCACGCCCCACATCAAGCCGATAGTCAAATTCCCGTTAAAATGCGTTCCAGCATTGTGTTGTCTATGGTTGCAAGTTGCAACAACTTCCGTTATTCGGCCTTGAGTTCAGCTACATCTTTTAGAAGGGGGAGGCGCGTAGACCAGGGCTTTCACGAAACCCACAAAAAGAAGTCGCAAGGTGTGACATCTGGAGACCTAGAATATCAGGGCAAGAGAACGCGATCATCAAGTGTCGCTGAATCAGTTTTTGAAAGTTCAAGGACACAAAACGCTTTTTCTGGTTGAGTGAAAGCCATTGGTGGATCTAGGTTATCTTAGTTATTTAAGCTACATAAAAACATATGAAAAAATTATCAGCATGACAAACAAACTCAATGAATTTAGCATTAAAATGACAACAGTTTCATTCAACTACCATTCATAAATGAGGACTTGAAATGTGCCCAAGACTTTCGGAACACCCTGTATTCTTGGAATACTTCTTCGTGGAGACCAACTTGTATAGAAAAATGTTCCAAATTTAGACTGTTGTTAGAAATTGTTTTTGTCTTTTCTTTACTTTGAATATCTTTTTGTTTAAATTTTTGGTATATGCGAGTAACTTTATCGTGTATACCGTTACACTCGAAATTATCTCATTTAGTGCAGTTTGAGAACTCCTGGTGTGACCTATAAATGTGTTTGAAAATTTTAGTGTATCTGTGTGGTGGTTTGATTTTTTAATAAAAGCTCAATAGTATGTAAGCTTATTTTAAAGTTGTGGCATTTTGAGGGGAACGATTTCAGTTTGGCACGACTGACAAGGTATTGATGTAGGAGCCAGCTCTGGTCCTGATAGGGTGCAGATTTGGAAGCCTGCTCTGGTTCGGATATGACACAAATCTTAAAGCCAGATCGGGCAAAAAAGAGCACGCCCGGTGGGGCTAAAATTGTTGCCTAGATCTCGCGTAACAAGATTGCCTGTTGATGCCAGATCCGATTCTTATCTAGACCAGATAGAAATGGCTATCAAAGGACCTTTTTGCTCCATTATTGCATTAGCATTTGACAAGTATCCCTTTCTTACCAGACGGTAATCATTCCTAGCATTATTCTAACTTTAAGACTATGTTAGGAACAATGATATTTTATTGAAATGAAATAGAGAATTTCTCGAGCAAATTGGTTGGAATACTGACGAAACTGCACCTCAGTTCTTGATGTGCAAAGCATTTGGTTGGTTTCAAATTGAAGTAAATCGAACAAGACAGATAAAAACTACCAATTCGTAAGCCATATGGAACGAATCATTGGGTTGTGATAGGACTGGCTGTGCTGTGACAACCAAATAAACTGATGCGCCCCTTTCCAAACCAGCTGTGCTCTTCTCAGTTAAGTTTTTGAGGAATAGATCAAAAGAGAAAACTACATACGGTGAAGATCATTAATTTTAAAGCTCAAAATTAAGTCCTTTTAACAAAAAATTCTTGGTAGAGACCTTAATTCATTTATTATGTTATGAAGATTAATGTTTTCACACTCTCCAATAATTTGTTTTCAATCAAAACCTCTCAATTCTTTAAATTTCAATTTTCCAAAAATGGTTTTTGAGGCAGGGCTTCTAGACATGGGTGCCAAGAGCGGTTTCTGCGATCCTAAGATCTGGGGACTGATTACACTGGTTAACAAATAATTATTTATCTTTGATGCCTCGGATATTAGATCTATTTTAGGATATATTTGGGGGCTAATTCCGAAATGACATTGTTTTTTTGCATCAGCACTGGGTTTTGATTTGTGGTATATACAGGGTGGCGTACGAATGCATTAACAGTAAAAGGAAAAGACGCTACTCCTACTTGGAAGGACATAGAAATTTATTTTGAGAATTTTAATATGTACAAATGGGTAAACTTACATTTGTTTAGCGCATGTGTTCAAATTGCTCACCATTGATATTAATACATTCCTAAAAAAATAAATGAGTAATTCATCAGACGATCAAAGGTGGACAGGTAGTTTGCAGCGACCTCTGCCAGCTAAACTGGTGTACTAGTTATTAAGCTGATTCATATGCAAAGCCTAGCTAGTAGAAATGATTCTTGCAACCGATTGATGAAGAACCGCAGCTGCATTTGCAAAACACACGCGATGACGTAATGGTTAAAGCGTCCGCTTCGCAGTCGGTCGACCTGGGGGTTCATTCCCCTTGTCGAGTCATACCAAAAGACTTTAAAAAATGGTATCTATAGCTTCCCTGCTTGACGCTCAGCATTTATGGGAGGTTGTGGAAAACAAGCTGGCAAGTTCGCCTGTTGTTTCCTAGGGCAAGGCACTTAACAGGACGCCCCACCTTTATGTGAAAGACAGGTGACCCAGACACCGCGGAAATAGCAACTCCCAAGCGAGTGCGGACATACCGTTCAAAACATAGCGATACAATTCGCTTTCTCTTGATTGGAGAATAAATATGGTAAATAAAAAAAGAATAACCGATACATCAGATTTAGTAGGTACTTTAGTGTTAATATACTATATCCATGATTGGGTTAGAGCTATTGTTTTGCTTAAGCTCGATGTAAATGTTTTCCAAAGCTGGATCTCAAAGTAAATTATCTCATAAAAGCAGCTTCAAGAGAAAAGTATATTTTCACTACTATCACTTCTTTGTTGTGTAAAATATACCATCAGAATTTCTAAGTAAGTGATATACATCAAGTAATTAAAACTTGTTGTAACTATCTTAAGCTCTGTTTCAAAGTGGTTTTAATTCTACAAAGAAGCAAGCCGTTCACTCCCATGACCCTCAAGTATTCAGCTAGCCATTAGCCAAAGTTTATCGCTTTTATAGCTAACTTTACGCAATTAGCAGATGACAGATATTTTTATCTCTAAAGTTTATTACGTTTTCATTCATAGCACGTTAAACTTTCCTTACAGGTAAACCGTTTTGTTCAAAACTTTTCTCACAAGGAGTTCAGTGTAAAGCAGAATGTCCATAGTGAAATAAAAGATGTGATGAGGAAATTTGACATCTACGAGTTTAGACTATTGTCGTCCAACCGCTTTCGATGTAATTTTGTTGTAATGGTAGGCATATCCAGAGAATATTCTACTTACAGTTTTTTGACGTAATAAAGTTTTACTTTTTAGAGTAGTTGCCTTATCAAACCTGTATGGAGCATTTGCGTCACCGGATTAATGGAAAAAGACGAAGTTTTCAGTTTGGTGTCCCAATGGTTAGGAGAGAAATCATCACAATGATTGCTATTTCTGTATGGTTAACATCCAGGTAATCAATCGAAACAAAAGGAAATGGACATACCCCGACTTAAATTCAGCAAGATGGCCAATCTCACATTTAGATTACGTTCCCGTTCCTATGTTTGACCATCTATCAGAACTTTCAGAAAGCTCTGATGGAATTAATTGTTATGTTGATGCAGCAATGTCTTGTAGCAGTGAAAGTGAGTTAGTGGGCGCAGTAGCTACATTGCTACGATTTAATCAAGCCGAGCTCTATGACCTGATTAGAGATCTTAATCTTTCAAAAGAGACCTGTGAAGTCATCGCTTCCTGACTAAATCTTCAACCAAGTACTAACATTACTTTTTATCGTACAAAAGAAAAAGTTTTACTGCCCTATTTTACCAGAGAAAACAATCTGGTTTTCTGCAATTATATCGGGGCCTCTTCCAAAAAATTGGATTAGAAGAATACAATCCACGGGAATGGCGATTTTTTATTGACAGTTCTGAAAGAAGTTTAAAATGCGTTTTACTCCATAATGACAATAAGGGTGCTTCTATTCCAACAGGCCATCCAAAAAGTATCAAAGAAGAATACGCTTCCACTAAGTTAATTCTGGAAAAGCTAGTAGCATACCTTGGGCATTAGTAGGAGATGTGTGTAGATCTAAAAATGGTAAACTTTCCTCTGGGCCAACAAAGCGATTATACAAAATTTATGTTTTCTCTGTGTGTGCGAGAGCAGAGCAAAAAGTGAAAGAATGGTCTTTGAGGAAAGAGATGATTGCAGGCGACATAAGTATCATTCACCTACCTTAGGATGCCACAGAAAAGATTGTTCTTCCATTACATATAAAACGAAGTCTTATGAAGCAATTCGTCAGGGCATTGAATAGAGACAGAACATGCTTTCAATATTTGTGCAGCTGCTGCAGTGCATTCCCAGGCATGAGTATGGAAAGATAAACGACATTTCATTTTTTTGAGATCGACTTTTCAAATCAAGTATTTTTGTTTTTTCTCTATTTGGAAACCTCTTTTCAAAAGAATCAACAAGCCAGTGGGAGACCTAATGAATTTCACTCTCCCGTCTTGCTACGAGCCCAACTATTTAATACTAGGCAATTATTTGGTACTTTGCTGATCTAGTGCAGCTTTTTTTTCCATATGATACATCATACGTCAAATATTCAAGCCGCACAGAAACAATTCAAGACAACAAATAATTTTGTAATTCTATGCTGGCACCAGATAAGTGTTTTCAAAGTTTTTTACATGGCATGGTTGCCAGTAATTTTGTCTCACAGCCAATTGACTTTACTAGACAGCCCTGGGACGAAAATTTTTTAGACTCCCACAAACCAAAAGTTACACTTCTAATTTGATTATACCTTTTATCTATGGTTTAAAACCAGGAAAAATTTATATCCAAAAATGGCATTTTGAAAAAAATGAGTTTAAACGATTTTTTAACTTCCTATTGTGAATCAGTAAAAAATTGGACATATACCCTTCTGGTTTTTCTGAATTAAAATGCTTTGACTAAAGTTATAGACATAAGCTTGTTTCTGTACAAAGATCACATGATTTAAATGTTAATAAGTACTATAACTCAAATTTGGTATTTTTGGACATAAATCTTTTTGGTTTTCAATCCTCGATATATTCTATGTTTTTGGTCTAATCAGATCTAACTATACTGTCTTGAAGTATCAAAGCTAATGCGTTACACAGAACCCAAATAGCTAACACACTTTTCTGTGTTGCAAATAAGGTTGGTTACATCAATGGTGGACTGGCAGAGGTAAAGATTGGGGGTGTTGGACAAAATTACCACAGACAATATTTGCAGCATTGAGAGATAAATTTCCTCCACTCTGCTAATCGGTTTAGGGATTTCCAGGGTCATGGGGCGAAATTACTAGCAACTCATCATATGAACCACCTCTTGTCAAAAGTAAGTGTTACCACTACTAGTAGCCTATTTATTTTTCGTCAGGGCTTAATGATTGACGCCAATGTTGTTATGCCTCTATTTACCTGCATAATCTCATGTCATATCAAAAGTTTGAGGATTGATCACTCAGATGGTAAACTGCTGACCACTGTTGTTTTGTACATATCATCTCTTTAGCTAATGCATCCTGCGAAAACTTCAATCGGTCTATATTACGTACAAAACCTTGATTTTGATAGACACTGACATTCTAGTAGATTAATTATCTCGTTTCAAAAAAACGAGAATAAAGACGGCTAAAGAGTGAAAATTACGTGATCAACCAATGCATGCAGAAAAACATCATAACAAACCAAAAAAAATTGTTACAAGAAACCACAAGTTATAAGCGACCCTAACTTTTTTCACTTCGCTGCCAAAATGACAACCCAAACAGTCCCGTAGCACTCCAACTTCGGGCCCCCCCCAAAGTAAGCGCAAGAGCCCCTGCGCACAGGTCATATCACTTTAGAGGTGTAAAATTGAAAAGCTGCATTAAGAAAATACACCACAATTTGTACATAAGTAAACAGGCTAATGCAGTCCCGTAGCACTCCAACTTCGCCCCCCCCCCAAAGTAAGCGCAAGAGCCCCTGCGCACAGGTCATATCACTTTAGAGGTGTAAAATTAAAAAGCTGCATTAAGAAAATACACCACAATTTGTACATAAGTAAACAAGCTAATGTCAGAATAAAGCTTGCCGATACCGAAGGTGCAAGTCATAAAAAATTCGGCACCGATGCCAGAGTTCAGTAGGACATTTATGCAGACACTGCGAAACGAAAGCAATGACAATGAAAAACATGAAATAGTTATAAAAACACAGTATCATTTAAATAGTCTGGAGCGAACCTTTTTGTTCGCAAATGCTGTTATGACATTGTCATAATCAAGAGATCGGGCGCAGTCATTTTCGATTGACAACATGGCTAATGAAGATAGACTACTGTCTGTCATAGACGTTCTATTAAAAGTTTTGATCAGTTTCAATTTGCTGAAGCTTCTTTCAGCGCTGGCAACAGTCACGGGGCAAGTTAGTAAGATTCGAAGTGCGATGTACACATTCGGATACAATTCAAATAAATAGTCTTTAGAAGATAGTTCAGAAAGTCTTGAGCCGTATTGAGATTGCGTTTTTTTGTAAAATTAAAACAAACCGCTGTAGCTCAGCGCTCATTTCATCAGAATCAATGTCACCGAACTTTTTTTGGAACTCTTTACAGCAAGTAAGAAGAGCATTTTCTTGTTGCACAAGCAAAAGTTTGTCTCGTGTGTACAAAAACGAAAAGGCGGAAGAAACCTCACGTAACAAATTAAAGCGCTCCTTGATTGACATAATAGCCTGGTCTACTAATGAATAGAAAAAGTTGCTTTTAAATTTCAGTTCAGGAGTAGCTCGTTGTTCCTCTTCACCTTGGTAATCAAACAATCTTCTTTTCTTTCCACTTCTTGACGGAGGAAAAGAAGGATCAATATCCAATTTCTGTGCTATTTCAACAGCAGATGTTGCGGCACTGTCATAACCCGTTGTGCGATAGTTTTGCAAAAACTTTTCAGTTGCCTGGATTTCCGTTTCCATTGTATGAAGGGAGACTCCATACGATTGAAGAATCTTGCTTGCTTTATTGACTTGGAATAGGATATCATACCAAATAAACACCGACAAAAGAAAACTCCATTTTGATAAATGAGCTATCAACGATTGTGTTTCTGAGGCAGCTCTTCCATCTTTTCTTTCTATGGAAATGGCTTCCAAGTCTTTCAGTGCCAGCAACACCTCTTTTAAATTGTATCGAAGAGGTTTGATGCATTTAATTCTGCTTTCCCAACGAGTATCAGATTGTGACTTTATGGACAGCTCCACATGTTTCTTCAAAATTTCCCAACGCTGAGCAGAGGAAGAAAACAGCACATACAATCTTGTAAGTACTCCAAAAAATGTCAATGCTTCCGTCGATCAATTAGCACTGTCAACAACAACTAAGTTAAGGGTATGGTTTGCACAGGGCACGTAAACAGCTTTGGGATTGATGTCTAGCATTCTTGCTTGGACCCCAGAATGTTTTCCTTTCATGTTAGCACCATTATTATATGACTGACCTCGACAATCAGACAATTCGAGTTGCAGTTCGGTCGCTTTTTCTAAGAAAGCGTCCAACAAGCCTTTCCCAGTACTGTCACTTATTCTCAAGTAGCCAAAAAATGTTTCTTTAACAACAGCAGCTTCTTCATTACATAGTACATAACGGAGAATGACAGACATTTGTTCATGATGTGACATATCTGGAGTGCAGTCCAAAATTATAGAAAAATATTTTGCCAATTTCAATTGCTGTAAATTTTCTTTTTCAACTTCTGTCGCTAGCAATTCAATTAGTTCATTTTGTATGGTAGGACTCAAATAGTGATCTTTAGTATTTTTATTCTTGATTCTGTCTTGAAGCTCTTTTAGGATCGGATCTCTTCTTGCCAAAAGCTCAAATATACCCAGAAAATTTCCATTGTGAGGAGATCCTAAGACTTCTTCAGATCCTCTAAAAGCAAGATTCCTTTCCGATAGAAACAAGGCAATGTCGATAAGTCTCTCTAAAACATTTCTCCAAAAACGTCTTTCATTGAAAAAATATTCATCTCGCGTTTGTCGATAGTGGATGAATTTCTTATCCCTTCAGCTAGCAACATCCATTGACTGCAGCATTCTTGGTGGGAAAGGCCGTTTTCATGGTCTTTCAGTTTTTTCGAAAAACCCTCCCATGTATTTATACCACTACAAAAGGGGCTTAGTGTTTTTCCAAATAGCTTACAACAAAAGCAAAAAACTTGATCTAATTCCCCAGAATAAACTAGCCACGACCGTGAAACACTTTCACCATTAGGTAACACACGTTTATAATGGTTGGAGGAAAAACGTCGCCTTGGAGTTGTGTTATTATATGGAAAATTCATTATTAGTTGATGTGGTCCACGCTTTACTATATCACATCGTTGAGCATCAGAAATACTTTCAGGCCATTTACATGGGTCATCAGGGATAGGGGTAAATTGAGATTCAGTTATTTTTGATATTGAAGGTTGCGTATTGGCAGGTAAATCACAACTTACATTTTCTGGAAATTCACAATCACTTTGATGCTGATCGTCATAGTCTTCTTTTTCTTGTACACTATAGTTTTCTTCATCCCTCTCGGTACTAGTGCCAGGTCTACTCTGCTCAGTAATCTTGAAAAAATCTGTCATCTTGGGCAATTTCGCTACAGCATCTCGAGCAGTGGCTGCTTCTTTTCTCTTTTGAGCACCACTTTTTGAACGTTTCATTCTATACAATGTCAATAAAATACTTTATCTGCACTCTGCAGTGTATATATATTGTCCCGGTATTTATAGCCTAACAGAATTCCAGACCATTCTATGATTGTTGCGTAACAACGGCATTGTTACGTCAATCGAATATTCAAGATTCTACCAGAAAATCAATCGAAATATTCTAGATTCTGCGAGATAAAATGACGTTGCATTCACTTATGATGTCACAAGCCAATTTCTTCCTACAGTTTAAATCGGTTGTAAACAAGTCTGCTGAACTGAAAATAGTCACGTAGCCAAAAAGCAATTTCAGAATAACTTGGGCCCCCAAAGTTGGCCTGGGCCCCCCCCAATTGGGGGGTTTGGGGGGCGGCTGCTACGCCTCTGAACCCAAACAAGAATCAATGCCAACTTATAACAATTAAACATCTTTTCCTGTATTTGCTTCACTCAAGTCACACGTTTTCGGAAAGCCCATTAAATTTCCTGTCTGCCTCATTGCATGTTAAGTGGATCACTGGTTGCTTTTTTTACAAAATAATGCCAGTAAACTTGAGCAAAATATAAAACCCCCATCCAAAATTTGAAAAATCAATTGACTAAAGACTGCTCCATTTAGTGAAACATGGAAAGTTCATTGAATTTCCTATCTGCCTCATCACGTCGTGTGCTGATCACTGGCTGCTTTCATACGAAAGATGGTTAGCGACCTCGATCAAAATATAAATGCCCCTTCCGAAGTCTGAAAAGTGAATTGACCAAAGACAGCGACATGTAGCCATTTTTCTTTGTCTCAATTTTAGAGATGCCATCACTAAATAATTTGCGTGGTGAGGTCACCTATTAGTTAGCTTTTTTATTTTTTGCTTTCAAAATAACATAGGTAATATTCGTTTTACTACTGCGGGTCAAGATAAATGGACTTGTAAAAAAATACTAAAGCATTTCTGTATAAAAATTTAATAAAAAACTAAGTTTTACGTAACATTGCTTATGGCCACAGTTGGCCTACTAGAGATCAAAACAAAACTGGAAGTCAGTTTTAAAATTGGGATCTAAAATGTACTGTCAATCTGTAACCAAAGGAATCGTTCAAATATCATATGACGCCTTCATTGGGGACAGGGAGAAAGCAAAACCGTCATATTGGTTTGATAGGGGGAGATAAGAAATATTGTTATATGACAAACTTCCAATCAAAATTTTAATCGCTTAAATAGACAAGTTTTTGTGGCAAATCCAAACAATTAAAATGAGCTTGAGCTCTTTTTTTTTTTATGACGCGTAACATGAAGGAAAAGAGAATTTACAAAAGTGTCTTAAAGCATCTCATTGAAGAAGGTGGATCAAAAATCAAACAAAAAAGTGTCATATGATTTGTGAACAGCCGCAAAGAATGTCATTCACTTTGGAAGCAGGTTATCGCAGCTGGCAGAGGCAAACACGAGCTGAGGGTGACGCGTTGGTTTATTGTTTCTGAGACAAAGCAGAACAGAGGCAGTATTTTATTTAAAAAATCACAGCTTACTGACAGATAACAGGTAGAATGCAAATTGTTTTTGAATGATGCCATTGCAATACAAAGCAGTTCTTCAAGTGCTTGCAAATTGTAGACACAATATTAGTGCGTAATTAATAATAATAATCATAACTGGGGCCCGCTAAAGTCAATAAAGTCAAAATTTTTTCGGGACCTTGTTACATGATCAAACGTGTACTAACGTTCGTTTCAGATGTTCAGGAGTCTGTTTTGGTAGATTTTATAAGTCAAAATAAAGTCAAAATTTTGCATAAAGTCAAAACTTGTCAAAATTGTCTTCATCAAAAATTTCCTTACAAAAACGAACAAATTTAGATTTTTTTTTATATTTTTTTTAATTTTTGAGCTGCTGTTAAAATTTTATGCGCACTTTTATTTGATTTTTAACTTCTCAAATAGTTGCAATGGCAAAAATGCCTGCGGTAATTGAGAAGGAAATAGCACTTATTATGCATGAAATCGTCATTGTTGATGCATAAACATATAATTGTTAGACAATTAATCTATTCCTATAAAACCTTTGCGCTCTTTACACGTGGTCTTTTTAAGTCGTAGCTTGCTAAGCAAAGAATGCCTAAACAAGCCAAATCTTGTACAGCGAAAGTTAGGCAAATTTGCCAGGAATATCCGGATGAGTTTTCGGCAACTCCTGCCCGCGACTTGCGATGCAACCTTTGCGACGTGTTAGTCAAATGCGACAAAAACTTTTTTGTGGAAAGCCACCGAAAAAGTAAGCAACACCAAAGAAAATTGGAGACGAAGAGCAAATCCCAAAGCAAGCAAACCTTTTTACAACTCGATCAAGTAAACTTCAAGGAACCGGTTGTCTCTTCATTCTTAGCTGCAGATATCCCACTTCATAAACTGAACCATCCTTCTTTAAAGTCTCTGTTTGCTACAATGGGAAAAGTATTGCTTTCGGAGACTGCAGCCCGGGCATGTGTTGCTAAATTAGCATCCCAAAAAGAAGAACAAATTCAAGAATTACTTCGTGACAAAAAATTTTTTTTAATTGTGGATGAAGCAGAGATTGCTAAACAAAAGTATATTAGTGTGCTTGTGGGCAGCTCAGATGCCCCAAATCAGACATTCGTCGTTGATTGCCATCCACTTGACAGCGGTAGCAATGTTAAGAGCAGTATTATTCTGCACACTGTGGATGACATATTGCGACAACTTGAAATAAAACGCGAGAATTTTTCATTGTTCTTGACTGATGCTGCTCGGTACATGTCTTTGGCTGGAAAGACAGTAAAGGAATTATACCCTTCTTTGATGCATGTCACCTGCGTTGCGCACTTACTACATAACTGCGCTATGCGTGTGCAAGGGCGTAGCCAGAAAAAATTGAGAGGGGGGCCAAATTTTGCAACTTTTAATGTGACGTCATTTACTTATAACGGCATTTTGCCTTTCGTGATCTATGCTCGTCGCTACTATAAAAATTGCAGTACAAAACCGAGAAAGTGCGAATGCGATTTTACTGATCTAACGTAGTTTTATCAAGAACGGCTTTAATAGTTCAACTTCAATTGTGACGTATAATACACTATTTAAGGAATTTCAAAGAAACCACTCCCACTGGTAGGTTGAACGTTCTGATAAAAGAAGCAACGTCTTTGTAGTAGTCCTCATCGCAATAAAACAAGGAAGCGCTCAGCGAGACGCTTATTTCTTGCAATCACCATAACTTCGATTGTCAATTCATTACTCGACTGCGACATAGAAGAAAAACTTCGGCGATATTTGGTGTGTAAAACGTACACATCTTGTTTGATAACATTTGAAAGTTTAATAACTTAAAAAGTCACGCCCGACACACCCCCTTGCTAAAAGTCAACAATAAACTCTAATGTACTGCAGAGGTGCAAAAAAATTTACGTTTTTATTTTTTTGATACTGTTTTGTAATTTGACATAAAATTCAGGGGGGGCCATGGCCCCTTTGGCCCCCACCCCTGACTACGCCTATGTGCGTGTGCGTGCTCATTTTAAAAATATTGATGAAATAATAACAACGATCAAGGCAGCAACAATCAAATAACAAAGATCGCAACAAAGATTTTCATGATGTTGGTCTGCCATCTCCCCCTGACCCTGTAACTACAAGATGGGCAACTTGGCTTAGAGCTACCTTATATTACAGTGAGAACCTTCCAGCTGTTCGTACCATTGTCAACAATTGGACAAGTGCAGGCCTCTTAGTCAGCAGAGCAAAAGACGCTATCAGTGTGGAAGATTTGGTGCCAGACTTGGTTAAAATAAATCAATACCGGACTCTAGCAGCCAACGTAGAATTCTTAGAAGGAAGCGCCTGCACAATAACCGAAGTATACGGACTGCTGAAGAATATGCAATTCGATGATGATCCGTGCGCAATTAAAAATTACATCAAAAAACGACTATCCAACTCTGATTTAGAAACAATAATAAACTGTACCAACTTGACAATTGACCCAACAAGCTACGCATTATTGCAAAAAGCCCAGCCAACCTCTGCTGCTGTTGAGAGGTCGTTATCTATGCTCAGTAAATTACTGAGAAAAGACAGAAATTTTGATGTTAAGAACGTAAAAAAATATATGATGCTGTATTACAATAAAAAGTCCTGGTAATTATACTGTGTGGCTTTCGTTAAAAACATCATAGACAGACTGTTAATGTACAGTACAGTTTCGATAACAACGCATTTTTTGTATTACACACTAATTGATACCGCTACACACAATGGCTCGTTATCCTTGGTTTTGACGTCAAGCGTCGCTTTGTTGCATTAGCTTTAAGACTGAGTGATTGAAAAACTGTTCAAAGTAAGCTACCTTCTTCTTTAAAAACTTATGTAAATTGCGGATTATAAAACATTTTTGATCAAAAAAGTGCAACAAGACTTAAATAATAGGCGAAAGCGGTTAGGTCAAAATAAAGTCAAAATTTTGCTAAAATAAAGTCAAAAATGTATTTCTTTAGGTAAAAAACATGGCCCTAATCATAACAAATGTTTGATGACTGCTACCACGTGATAATAATCGGTCCCTTGGTCTGTACCCGGTCCCTATGCTATGTCACTGCAAGAGATGTATCGACTATCAGCCAGCGGTTAATTGACTAAAATTTTTCAAAGAAGGCAGAGCAAAACACTCTTCCGGATCTTGTTCTTTTCCAAATTCAAATTTGGTCCACATAGCGATTGCCCTTCAAATGGGTATGCTTAAAAATATAAAAATGTTCAATTTTTCATATTACAGTACTTCGACTGATTGTTTGCAGTGGCAGTTGCTGGAACTTCTTACATTCGTTTGAAACCTTTTTTTATACACTCTTAGATTGGTTGTATTTTCGGTGTTTACAGAAACATGTCTTCCAAAATGACTCAATATTAGTTTTGATGTAGTGGAAATGCGGCTTAAAACAATTCGAATGAGCCTCCGACTAAACTGTTGTCCTAAATTAACGTTTTCGATAAAAATTGTTATTGTATGCTGATTTTCTGTGATCTGTGCAAAGTTGAGATTTAAGAAAATTGTCGAATATGTTTTTGCAGTGCAAATAAAGTGGTGAGTATTATTCCTGCCGTTGGTTAACAGTTTTGGGAATGAACAAGTATTTTTCGTTATAGTTGTCGGTTTCAGCGTCGTTGTCCAAAAACAATGTTGGGAAAAAGTTGTAGTTTTTCGGCTTTTTGTGCAATTTTTCAAAATATTCTTTTACTAATGGGGAAGACTTTTCACAACTGATAATAATATTGCTGCTTTCCATAAGGCAATCAATCTCTTGCAAAGTTGAAGAAAAAAAATTGAAAACTCCAATAGATGGCCACAATACGATAGCATTTTTAGTAATGTTTGTTCACGAAAATTTTTCAGCGCGCAAAGCATGGCTTGAATAGTGTGAACAAGTCATGAGGATTGTGATTGAAGGCTATTTTTAGCCACTTTTCCTATTTCGATACTCCACAACGAATTTAATAATAGGGCAAGTTTTTTCAATAAAGTCAACTTTTTGGTATTAAACTTCAGTGGAGTGGTTTTTTGTAAGAATTTTTGATACAAAGAGTAAGAAAAATTTGCGGTTAAAGATATTTGAAACAGACACTTTCAACACCAATACTGATTTTTCACCGCGCTATCTCACTTGGTTGAGAAGAAAAAGAGAACTGATATACTGGTGATCAAATTTACATATCAGAAAGAGACAAAAATCTGTTTGAAAGCACAAAAGTGCACTTCACCACAATCATTTGATCAAAAAATGTTATTTCATTTTATAGCGTGATCAAAAGTGCTATACACGTAATATGAAACGATTGACCACACGATTGCAAACCCGCAGTATCTAATCTATAAAACGCAATTCTGTCTGTGTTTCTCTTCATTCCTCCGAAACTGCCTGGCGTACAAACATCAAATTTGACAAAATTAATTACCTCCTTGGGATGACTGTCATGAGTGGGTTTATGACATCATGATGACGTCACAATCAAAGATAATTTTTAGAAATCGCATTTTTCGACCCAGGAAAGCTCTTTTTAGCTTTAACGTAAGCCAGTACCCGACTTATCAATTTCAACAAATTTTTCATCTTACTGATGTCACATAACGTCATAATTTGCAATTAATTCCATGGGCAAGAAGGAGAGCAGCGACGAAATAAAATAATGATTAGACATAAACACTCCTATAAACGATTTTCGCTTATATGTGAATGATTTTTACCATGCTTCGGTAACAACTAGAATAACCACAGAAAAGTGATTTTTGATTTGATAACAATAAGCTCATGCAAGCGGCACGAGAATTTTCTCAGATAAACTTTACAATAACGAGGCTACCCAGTGCTTCCACAGAAATTTTTTCCATTTTCTTTTCAGAAAATTATTTTCTCATTTTTTCCAACCTCCTCACACACTTTTAGCTAAAAAAAAAACATAAAAAGTGGGTAAATTTTTTTTAAAAACTTGCGTGGCATCCACACCAAAAACATAAACCATAATACATACTGACAGCTTGGTAGCTTTCGCAAGTGAAAAGGTGAACACTTAAGTAAACACCGCTATCAGAAATAAAAAGTAAAACAACTCAACACAGCATTATGCAACGATGACGAAACCACTTTCGTAGTGGGGAAGAGGGGCCAGATTAAACCTAGTTTGCGGCGCGAACGTCGTAGCGTTAGCGGTGAAAATGTTGACGATAAGGTGCTGCCGCAGGGCTTGAGGCTTATGAAGAGTTGAGTGCGCAAATAAAAATCATTCCAAATTGTATTTAATTATCGAAAAAAGTATTGGTAGCATGAAAATATATATTGGAAACAGTGCTACAAATTAAGTTACAGTTAAGTTTCAAAGTATAGACTGTGTTGTTGCTAGTTAGCATCTTTCGGGGGATCTCCTACTTAGGAGTGATCTACCTTCAGCATCACACTATGGTAAATGCAAAAATTTCTCAAAAACAATCACCATAATCATACTGTACAATACAGCAATCTATTACAACGTGTTAATTTCTATTTGTTTTAAATAAATTTTAAATTGAGTTACAAATATTTAAAAAAAATAATGTAATCAAATAAAAATGAAGAACCTAATTTCTAACTAAGCTTCATACAAAGCATCTGTGCTGGGCTTTGGCATTTCCTCAGTGAACATGCATTTAATTTTTTGTTGTGTCGTTTTTTTATGCTATGATGGTCTTTCGCGCTTTCTCTGTGGACAAGTATTTTGTTTTTTCATATCGTTTTTTATGCATACGTGTGATTCTTGCGCAATGTCGATATAAATTTAATTGTTGTTGTTTTTGTTGTTGGGCACCCGTAAATAGAGTGGGCCCCTGAGAAAAAATGGGGGCCCTCGGCTTCCATTTTGTGATCTTTGAAAGTATGGTGTAAATATTGGAGCTAAAAATGAAAAATATATTACCAAAAAAGTAAAAAAGACCTAGCGCACGTTGGATGTTACGCATATTTGAAAAAATACAGGTACTGGTAGGCCTACCTTACTGTACTCAAAGACAGTTAGACTCTTGGTTAAGGTGAGGTGCCCAACTTGCATGGGTCATACACTTGTTGGCTGACTTATCCACCTGGCTCTCTTTTCACCAATCAACCACAGCAACCCATTAAAGTAACTAACTATAGCTCAGAGTTGCTTTGTTGTGCATGAAACAAAGCTGTCTTAATTTTTGGTATGGCAGCAAAAGCTCTTTTCTATTTCCTGTATTTATACGTGACATTGAAAAAATTTATAATTTTTGAACTACCGTATTTTAATTTTGTATTCATATTTTCACACAACTTTTTTTATTTCTTCCTGATTTGCCCATTTTGATCATTTCCTCCGAAATTTTCTCTTTCTCTAATTTTAGAGTCAAATTTTATCAAATGAGGAACGCCTGCAAAATGAAGAACTGAAGAAAAATCCTTCAAAACCGAAGGCCAGCGGCTACGTTTGCGGCTGAGCATACATCTCGTGTGACATTGTTTTCTGTGACCAAGACTGTTCGGCCTCCGCATTTGTGGAGTGCAACTACAGCAACTAAAAAACAATTGCGGACTTCTGCTGTTCTGGTCTGTTGTTAACCTTCAGGTCAAGCCTTCATAACTGTTAATTGTAAAAGAACTCATATCAGTGCAGAAACTTTTTAACGAGCAAGTTTACCGATCGGGCCATAGCCACTCTCTATTAGACATAGCAGGTCAACCAAATATTTTTTGCAGAAATAAACATCGAAGCTAATAAATGCTTCATCAACTTACCGAATTATACATTCTAAAATTTCTCAGACTCAGGAAAGACAGCTCTCTGATTAAAAAGTTAGGAAAACATCCCTGGTTGGCAAGGCCTGAAAGAGGGGCATGGCCATGGCGTAGAGCTAAACTATCGCACAAGTTGAAAGCAAAACTGGAAGGGAAGAGTATATACCAGCTTGAGAGTATTGAGCGAATTGATATCCCGTAGATTGGCAAAAATATCGCAGAGCAATGAAAACAAACGTCACATTGTGATTCTGCAACGTGAGGCAATGATCACGTCACAAAAGGTTCTTAAAAAAAGTAGTTTCATAACAATTTAACGCGGAAAAAAGCAAACTCTGTTAAAAACAAAACGCCTTTCATTATCATTATTATTATTATTATTATTATTATTGGCATTATTATTATTATTATTATCAAATTATTATTATTATTACTATTATTATTATTGAGGTCAAGCTTATAGTCTATATCTATAGGAAGGTTGCACGCACGTGATCAAACGTCATCAAATTGCGCTTTTGAAAAAAGTGGCTGACCAGTGTCAGTGTTTTTGCATTGAATTGAATGGCAGTGATATCGTTTTTTGCAAATTAAATGGATAAACGTGACAGTTGTTGAATGAACTTTAAATATGTTGTTTTACTGATGTTAAGGAATGAATCTGAAGTCAAAGTAAGATAAGAGGTGCTAAGGTTTGCTTGTTATTGCTAATAGTTGGGCTAATTTTATGGGATAAACATGCAGGCTTATTTTTAACCAGCTTTTGTGAGGGCTTCATATTCGATTAATCAGCGTGTTTGGGAATGGTGAATTCAAGTGAATTGTAATATGCAACTTATACAGTATATTTAGTTGCATAATTCCACTGAAAAGTTGTAAAATTAAATTATACTTAGCAAACTGCAGAGAGTGACACTGTTTCGATCTATCAGGTCTCTTCAGTGCAGTTGGTAACCAATAAGAAGCTAGAATGACAGGGCAGATTTCTGTACCGTTTTAGATATTGATTAGATATTTTTGGATTAGATATTGATGGATAAAATTAGTAATTTTTTCAAATTTTTTGTCTATAGTGCTCGACAGACCAGTCGTATTGATATATTAGATGTAATTTTGTGACCTTAGCTACTTTTTAAACATTTTTTTGGGCTATTTCCTAGGCTGCTGAAACAAGGGTAATTAAAACCTTACGATACCGATTCATTTGTTCATGCGTATGAGCTTATGCTCTGTTTGCATGTCTTTCGTCAGACTGAACCACCACGACGGGTAAAGTGCTTGGCCCCACCACCTGTTTGCCACATAAAGATGGAGGCATCCCGTGAAATGCCTTTCCCATGAACACAACAAGCAAGCTTGCCGGCAAGCTTACGGTACCGGTAGTAATGATCAGATAATAGTTGTTTTTGCTAATGTACCGACGAGTATGTAATTGGTATTGAGTTATTTTTAACTGAGGAGCAAATGGTATTTAGATGTAACTTCTTTTAGGGGCAATTTTTTTAAATTGGCACACAGTACTAAGCTTAGACCAGACAACTGAAAGACCTAATCTCAACCAAATTGCTTTTGATTGAATTTATTTGTGTCCAAGGATTTTACTTGCAATGGTTCATTCCAATTTCTAATAAATTTCTCATTAGTTTTCAAAATAACCCCAAAAGTTGGTGTTGGCCCTATATTTTTCCAGCATATATTACAGGTTTTAGTCAGCCACTTTTTTTGGCGCGAAATATGTGACGTGGTATGGAACCTTCCTATTGCTTAACTAAATGACTAGGTATTTAGCGGTTTTCTTACGCCTGGTCTGTGGTTGAGCAGAAGAGACGTGAAAAGACGGTAAATCTGAATGGAGACGCACTCGAAGTTACAGAAAAGTTTTGCTACTTTAGTGATCTTCTGAGCGCAGATGGAAGAGTATATGATTCAGTAGTACCTGGAATAAGAGTTTAATAGAACAGATTCATAAGGGTGTCTGTTTTTTTAAATAGAAGGGTGTGTTTCAAAGGATGAAAAACAAAGCATAAAAAATGTATGAAAGAAGTGTAATATGTTATAGAGGAAAAAGCAGAGATGTGAAAGGTGAAGATATAAATAAGAATAAAACAATTGAAATGAGCTTGCTCTAAATGGCGGGTGAAAAGCCTCTGAAGGATAGAGTCAGAACAAAGTGTATTCAAAAGTTGATTGGAGTTAAAGTCATCAGAGAAGCCAAAGACTGTCATGGTAAGCAGGTGGACCGAATGAGTGCAAATAGAGCACAATCAATAGCAAGAAAAATTCTTGTTTAAGACAAAAGGTTGTTAAACCGAAGAAGTGGGTAGAACTAAAAACAAATAACGTTAGCCATTAAGAGGAAAATTGATGAGAGTCGATCCCAAAGCAGAGACGAGTGGCAAAAAGACTGCAATTTCCGCTTGACCCCTGCTAGGAGGGACTAACACTGGGCCTTCCAAATTGAAGAGACAAATATAAGGTCATGGTTCAAACGTTTGATATCTTTCAACACAATTCCGAAGGTGATAGTTATGAGCCCTTTGATTTTTTTGATGAAGCAATGTCTTTACCGAAAATCATATCACACCGCTGATTTAGTGCATAACAGGTAACGTTTGGGTTCCCATACAGTCTTGAACAAAAGTTAAATACGATCAAACAAAATTTTTACAAGTTTCTAGGGACGAAATACCAAAATATCCAAGTTGTTTTTTTGAAATGTTATAAATCGAAAAAACGTGGTATGTAGTTCTGTATATCCCAAACAATCATTGATCAAAGAATAATTCTTATCTCAATGATTGATATTGTTTTCTTTGTTTTTGAGACAAGCTTATTTTTTTCTTGACGTAACCTATATCAATCAGATTTTGGCAGTAGTGGCTTCTTCAGGCAACTCACGGAGCTTGATATTGTTCTTTTTCATTTCAAATTTCTTTGAAATGATTGCTAGGAGGGACTATCCTACAAAAATGTCTGACAACAGAAAACTTGCATATGTTGTTTTAACTTCTTTGACAGCATTTGCGCTTGTTTTAACTCGTTTATGATGATCTCAAGAGGCAAAGAATAGCGAGCAGCCACACAATGCCTGAGCATAGCCCCTCAATCAATATAAGTTAGAAGGAGTTTCATCGTTGATATGGAGCATCTGTCATTAAAAAGTTTTTATCTTTCTCATGGAATACCAACATGATTCCATAACTATCATCTCATAATGCAGTCTTCTCGCACAATGATCTCATGCCTCTCCTTTCCAAGCGCTTGATGTACAACTGGCTAACCAACCAATCGAGCTGATATTTTTATCACTTTTAACGATCTTTCTTGTTTATCGAGATCTTTTGAAGAGTGGAATAATTGTTTCAATTGAATTTTCTTTCAAATTACTATCGCAATTGGCAACACAGCATATTCTACTCACTGAAGTATATTTGTACCGCTTGAAAGGCCAACCAATCTGAATAAAATGTAATTACCAGTTTTTGTGAAATATCAACTAAAAACATCTTCAAAACTAGGTAAAACCATACCTCTTTTAAAATATTTGGCTTATTCTGACTCAAATTGAATCAAAACGCACCCTAGCATATCGTTTCTGATGCTCTTGCTTACTCTAACCACAGACTATCGCAAAAACATTACCTGACCAAGCACTTACTCGACTTTGGATATTTGTTTCCATGAAAAGAGTAGCAAGTAACCTACTGATCACTTAAAAATGTTTAAGTTTATTAACCCCTGGTATACTGGAAACCTTTTCGACCCTGACTTCAGAACTCCGTAAAAGCATTATAGGTATTTCTCAGAAGGCGTTTGGAATTGAAAAAATGGCGTTGGTTAAAAAAAGGTCTAGTTCGAAAGCAAGTGTGCAATGGTAAGCAAACACTGAATCAGCATGTCTAAGCCTAAACAAGTCCAAAAAAAGGACGTAAAATCCACCAATACCAATTGTGTGAGAACTTCCTAGATACGTTTTGCCACACAACAAACCACCGATTGTGATCAAAATCAATCCTGCAGCTGATAGCCAAAGGCAAACGGAGTGATAGGAAAACAAGAATTTAAAGATTTTCTAAGACAACCACATAGATTCAGACATCCTTTACATATTTTTAGTGGTAATGTCCTATTTTCTTCATAATTGTTTGAAATCAAAAACAAGCGCATTTAACTACCAAGTTATTATCGACACCGTTTTATCAAAAATTGAATATGGACCAAAATAATCTTTTTAGCGGGAGCCAATAAAAAATTGTGTATTGGATAAGCTTGCCTGTGATAGTTTATTTCTAATAACAATACTCTTTTGATAACAATTCTTTAAATCTAATAGCTAAAACTATTAACGTAAGTCTTGAACGAGTAAAATCATGTATTTTAGTCGCTTTTAAGCTCTAAGACAACGGTTTCCAATTTTTTTTATTTGTGGCTCACTTACGATCTGCAAAATATGTCATGTTCCACTTAAAGTTTTGCGTTTACCGGTTTTCGTATTTTCAGTCCCAACTGAAGGCGAAACCTTTTTTTGGAGATCCACTTTTCTGAAGCCTACTCGTATATTTATCCTATGTAGGAAACCACTGTCCTAACTAGTCAAACTTGAAGCCGTGGCCAACTTGTATTTGTGCTGTAGCCCACCGATTGAATATCATTGCTCAAGCGGTTGCTCAAATTACAATTCTAAGAAATGTGCTTGCAATATTTTATATGGTACGGTATTTCGTAATGTAAATAAAGTTGGCTATAATTGGATACGTAGTCTAAAAGCAATCTTTTGCCAATTACGTAATTCATTTCGAAATCATCGCTTCTATATCAATACTTTTTCAAATTACCTTATTTATGTCAGCGCAAAAAAAATGTAGGTCTTCTGAAAAAGTCGAAAAAGATTCTTTGCGACAAAGTCGTCGTTTTATAACGATGCACATTTTTTAAACTCTTTAGAATGGCGATAAAGTGAAAAGGTTGAAATAACGCCAAGGAACAAAACTAGCACCTCGGGCTAAACGTCCTATAATATATCCTATAGTTTATGTGAAATAACAGATCAATCACTTTAATATCATCTAACAAGGGTTGTAGTGCGAGACGCGGTTTGAGTCTGAAAAAGTTTCTGTTTGAAGATGGTTGTGGTTTTATCGCATTTGATTTTTGCGTGAAGCAGCCTCAAACAATGTCGATATTGTTTAAGGCTTCGAAGATGAAAAGAAAACAGGAAAACGGTGCTAAAGCGAGAAAGATACCTAAAGAAAAAAATAATGCTGCTTGATCTTGTTATAGGTGTTATGAGCACACGTGGTAACCATTGAAATTTTGGATAAAAAAAATTTTGTAAGTTGTTAATTCGTCTCCAGCAGCTTAACGAACAACAGGGTCATTGTTAAGATTGAAAAAGGAGATCCTAAAGGAAGTTTGCTTGATAGGCATTTTCCACATGGTATTCCAGCTTCAAGAGAAATAAAACATACTTAAATGCAAAATTTGGCCAGGGTCGTAGCCAGAAGTTCAACCCGGGGCATCGAGCGAAACAAAAATTTAAGTTGTCTAGACTCTAGAATTTATAATAGATGCAAGTTTTTTTTTTATTCAGGCGTGCAATTTAATGCAATAAATCTTACAGCTTTTCAACAATAAATTATTCCTGATTTCAGTCATAAAATTACTGTCTATATATGAGAGATTTATGTGATCCTTTTTCTCATTTTGTCATCTTTCCTACGTTCTGAAGTTGTGCCAACATCAAAGATGTGATCTTGAGAAGAAAAAATGTTTCTCTTGGTTCTCGAAGCACCGAGCCTCAACCACAGAACAAAAGAAACTGAGCCTGTAGCATTTGCGCCACGTTAATCAAGCTCCGAAAAAACGTGACAAAAAATGATCTCTAAAATTTATCACATTAGTAATTTTTTGTTTCCGCACCACCAAGTCAAGGCATAATAAGCTAAAATATAAAATAAATACAGTCGGAATGTAAGAAAATGCAAAAAAAGACGTGCAAAAGCAAATGCTAAACTCATTAGAGGATAGGACTAGTAAAGGAGGCCCTTTGATTTTACATACTTTTTTTTTATTTGATAATCAGCTAGATTACGTTGTGCTCTGATAAAAATCCTTTTTTAAGAAATTAGATGCAAGAAGAAATTGCAAGTGTTGTCCATAGTAGCACGCAGCAAAATTGGAGTCCACACCAATACTAGCTCGTTACAATATATATATATAGTTTTTTGTTGGGAAAGAAAGCTTTCGAAGTTTTAAAAGACAGTTCTATTTGTTTCGCTAGTCACTTTTAAATTAAGCGCAAACTTCCTTTGGTATTCTAATTGATAGAGAAGGAAGAGGCAGTTAAACAGTTTAGTTTTGTCCTTTCACCTTAATTGTAGGCTTGATTTTGCTGGAGTTAGAGACCAGTCAAATTGTAAAGCGACCCTGAATCTCAAGAAAGCAACTAAGCCTCTTGTAGCAAATCAGTTTTGAGTTAATCAACAGATAATGATAAACAAATTAAATTTTAATTAAAAATGGACTAAATGGTTTAATTGATCCAGGAAAGCTGTTGCGATGGGCATTTAGATAACGAAAACACTTGTAAAAAGAGTTGGCAGACTGTTAGGCGGCTGGGAAAGTGCCTGTAAGATGAAATAGTCGTACAAAGAAAAGGCAAATGCCGCCAAACGCTACTTTAGAAAGAAAAATCGCTATTTGTCCTCCGATTAATTTTTCGGCCCAGCAGACATGGCCGGCGATTTTCATAAACAAACAAAATAGATTAATTTAAAAAACCTTGCCAGCTTTGCTGAAGATAAACAACACGAGACACTTGAGAATATTCAGTGAGAAGTAAGGCTTACATCGAACGTAAAGTCACATTATTTTTTTCGGGTTCGATCGTATAATTGAGGTTTACATCAAAGTTGCTGCTTTCGATAGAGTTACGAAAACTATATAATTCCGCATCGCGTAATATTCTACTCACGCTGATTATGATGAGAGTTTAGTAGAATATTAATGATTAGGTGTAGAAATTAGTAATGAATTTTGCAAGTAGGCTATTATTGTCAGGATTCTATTAAAATATTAGCACCGAGAGCGTGTTGCCATTTCGAGAGGAGGAGGAGGAACTAACTTTATCCCCAATCCAGACCTAATTTGATGTAGTGCATTAATGTTTTTTACAAAAAAAACCAACCACATCTAAATCATTTATCTTTTAAAATTATTGACTTAGCTTTAAACAGCTATAAATCAAAGTTTTAAATTAGAAAAAATTGTTAAAAAGACCCAGTAGCTTTAAATCAAAGTCTGCAGTATCGAAGTACTCACTTGTACACCACTAAAGAAACATGTGGTTTCTGATAATAATCAGTTTTACGTCAATTCGTGAGTGATGTTTTGTTTCATTTCTTAATCATGCTTAATTTCGACTGCAATTATACCATTAACTTCTGTAACTGGCGAAGGAAGTTGTTAGGCTGACTAGAACAGCAATCTACAGTCATGAACTGCAAAATGCAGTTAAAATATATAAAATTTTCTTTATCCTATCTCGCAAACAGGTCTGTAACTCTGCACTGATGACTGTTGTGTAAGACCGCAAGCACCACAGTACTGTGTTGTCATATGATGTGAACATCACGCATTGATTGAAGGAGATTACGACAGGTTGCAAGCTTGTGGCTTTCAAAGCAGAAGCTAAGTGCAAAAAGAAAAATTTTTGAAATATTTAAGAGATGCAATTCTTTTCTATTGTACTCGGCTCTACAAAAAGAAATCAATTTTTCTTCCTCCAAAATATTGCGAACAATTTTTCTTCTTCTGAGATTGGTGCTTCCAAGAGCTCAAAATTTTCTCCACAATGTGACTCTGTCTTTTCCTCTACGCAAAGCAAAATTCGTATCGACGACCAACTCCAAAAGAAAAGCCTAATAGTTCTGTTATCGAAACTAAACATTTCTAGAAATATACCGCCGTAATATGGCAAAACCGAACAACTACATTGCGAATATTATCAACAGACCTGATTTCTTTTCGTGTATGTTAAGCTGCTGATCAGTTAACTTGAAGAAATAATTAATATTAGAACAGCTGACAGCATTAAGGCAAAACTGAATAAAATTTGGTTCAGTTGTTCCTTTGTTAAACTATAGTAAACTACAACAAAGCCAACATTTTCAAAAACAGGATTTTGTTATTTTTACCATATCGCGGCAGTATAGAAATGTTGAACTGCTGTAAAGTTGTTGTGATGCAATGGTTGTCACTTTATCCGGGTATTCGCAAACCAGGGTTTTTCTATTTAAAATACTAACCTTAAAACCTGTCGCATGATGTCTTACATTCGAATATTATTGAAGTTTTAAAAACTACTAAATAGGATTTTTAAAAAGCTTTTCATGCATAGATGAAAACAAAAATCTGCAAAGTTGGTTGTTACAGCAAATTTTTCAGAAGATTTTGAAATATGAAGGCTATTTTTGATGATTGAATATGTCTCAAATTTCTTGTAAAAAAAAGTGTTTTTTGATAAAGAATTTTTTTCATAAAAAACATGATTGATGTTGTAGGCCTGAGATCGGCGCAGAGCTGTAGCGGTTGGAGCCTATACTTCGTAGTTAATCGACTTGGGTTCAAATCACTTGTCGTGTCATTCCAAAGACGTTGAAAAAGTTGGTTTCAAATCTCCTGCTTGGATCTCAGCAGGAAGATGAACGCGGAAAAAAAGATATCGAATAAACAATTAGTTTGTTTCTAAGCATTGTTTGAATTGATTAGTGCAAAAAAACTACATGATTTTAGTATTAACTTATCTTGCATTTTGCAAACAATATTTAATTAATCTTTTTAGCAAAGGATTTTGTAAAATCAAGTAAATCATGGTTGTGATCAAATTTGTTGCGTTTGTTCTTCTTATTATGGCGTCATCTGTCAGTGGTCGAAATCTTTTTTTCCTGCTCTCTGCACTTGGTAGGCGTGCTCCGCCTACAAGCACGCCAGAGAATCAAACAATCATTGCATCCGCCAAGGTAGGCCATAAAGACATTTTCAAAACAAGTAAATTTATGTATCAGGAGAATTAGCTGGTTTTATCGGAAAATTTGCAACTTTCAACCTGTCTAAATAAAAGCTGATAGTGGGATTCGAACCGACATTCACGCCAAACACTGAAACGACGTGTAGTGGCTGTCATGAATCGCGCGCAAGTAGTAATCCCAGCCCAATAAACCAGGAAGCAAAGTTAAGCTTTTCACTTTATGATCACGCCGGCTGTATGCTTATTATGTTTTGCGGAAATCACACCGTTCTTTCCGCCATAAAAAAAATGCCAAAACCTCACACTCATCCGAGCATCTTCCGAGAGCTGCAAGAGAACAGCTTAAAATTTAAGTGCTGATTTGTAGTTTCAGCAATGAAATTTATGCTTTACATTATTTCTAGGAGTATTTGAATAAGTTCGGTTGGATGCAACCTTCAAACTGGTCTGCTGTGTCTCCACGCTTCAATAAAACTACAGAGGAAGAAAACATGTGGAATATGATTCAAGAACATTCGTCTCAAGATCGGGAAAATTACACCAACTATCACCGAGAAAAAGCAAGAAAAGTCCCGCCTATCAAGGCCTTGCCCCCCGGTGAATTTAGAACTGCGCTCAAAACTTTCCAAGGAGCAAACGGCTTGCGCGTAACTGGCATTCTTGATGACGCCACAATGAAAGTGATGAGACAACTGAGGTAAATATGTAGAAAATTTGTGGCGTTGCCTCTGTTTGAATTAGGCCTATGTATCCCGAACTGTATGCTGTGGAAGGTTTGCAGGTGTGCCGCGGTTTTTTTTTAAATACTTAATATTTATATAAGTCTTCAGCCAAAATTGAGTTAATGCCGGCGTGAATTAATGGTAGATAACGTCGGAGATCGTGTCATGTTGCCCGAAAAAGTGGTGATCTCCGAAAAAAAAGGTTATCACCTTTCTCGCTGTCACCTGTAATGCTGCTCGCTATCAATACGAATAGATTCATGTGGCTGTTGTGCCGCGAAATTTGTTTAGCTTTTTTTTACTGAGCCAACAGACAAAAAAGTTTGGGAAACGCTGCATTAGGCAATCTTTTCGATCCAATACTGATGGCTTCATAATGTCTATTTTTAAAACTTTCATAAAAAGCCTAACTTAAAATTTGGTGCAATGATTTGTTTTCTCAGTGAAAAAGTTTTAATTTTTATAATCGCTGAATTCTATAAAAGAAAAGAAGTGCAATTTTTGGAGCTCCATAAACTCTACGGAGTGGAAAAAAGCATGCTAATATAAATATATATGTTTTATATTTATAGCATGTATATATTAGCATATATGCACAAAACGAAAGCAAATATACGTAGCACAGGGAAACACCAAAGTACAAAGCAGACCTATACTATAGTAGGTTGTACTAAAAAACACCTCGTCATTCATTGTCCTAGGTAAGAAAATAACAGTCATGAGCGAAATATTTTGAATTCAAATAATTTGCGGTCTGCATGAATGCAGCAACAAGCGAGTTTTCAGATTGGCGACAGCGATCAACAAAACGATTGATCAGAATAAAAGCAATAAATATTTCGCTGTTAGTTTGAATTTGGAAAGGACGAGCTCTGCAAAACGAGGGATCTTATGCAACATACGATAGGAATCATTATACACCGCACGTCACCTTCTAAAGCTTTCCGATTTAAATACACCATAATTGATAAACATATAAACAGTGTTTACTCGACTTTTTTTAGATCACTCACTATTTTCGCACTAGAATAAACCTTCGATGACTCAAGACACGCTAATAGCACAAAGACTAATTTTAGCAAAAATTGGTTTAATAGTACAAACATGCCACTATTAATTTGTCGCCTGTATTTGCTTTAACTGCTGTACTGGATCAAAGAACAGAAATGCTTTGTGAAACATTGGCTGGTGAAGCGAAAGCGAGCGCGAGACAGGAAGCGACATTTTGTTAGGAGGCAACAAAGATGGAGACTGTCTCGGCTGATATTTCCCGATAAACTGCGACCAAACCAAAAATGTGATTATGTTGGATTTACAACAGTGACATTCTTTGAGAGTTTTGAGATTAAATTGTTTGCAAGTAATGGCGCACTCAACCAGTAAATTCGCGTACGCGGATCGGATTGGGAAACAATGCGCCATGACGTCTTTGTTTTTTAGGTGTGGGGTTCCTGACAAAACGCTTACTCGAAACAGTACCGAACATAGATTAATGTCAAATCCGATGAGGGAAGGTTATTCAACTAATCAGAGGCTGACACGGGTTCGAAGAACAAGGAGGAGCGTTGTTGTGCAGCAGGAGTCCTCCTTGCAAAGACCGGTGCGCCGTTGGTTTGACACTAAACGAAAACGTCCTGGCAGTTACGTCCATTTAGGAGAAAGCAATATCTTTGAAGGAGAACTTCCGCGTGATAGCAGGTAGAGTAAAAACACAGTATAAGCTACAAACAGATGGCCACCGGCACACCTGTTTGGTTATTGAACTTCCAAGACTTAGAGCTAAGGTTTTTTTTATACAGATGAACAACTCAGGAAATTGTGCGTATGTGCTACCGATTTGCTATGTAATCATTATAGCAGAGAAGTGTTTAATAATTGTTTGGTTTGTTATGACAAACTAACAAAAGCTATTTTATTGGGAATATTCGAAGCATAATTGAAAATGTCAACGTTATTACGTGATGACTGTAAGCAAATTACTTGGCAATAAATAACATATGAGATATCCCTACGTGAGTAATGGTATATTAATTTGTCATCATCAGTTTGTGTGAAGTTCACGGTCAATTGTTAACAGTTTGATTATTAAACCATTATATTACTAACAATGGTGGGCTAATGATCATTTTGAAGTTAAATACCATTTGTTTTTATCTGGTTACAAATACCTTCAGTGCCTCAAATAGAAACTACAACTGCACGAATTCACGCTTTCGTATTTAAATAATGCTAGTGTAACATTTTCACACACAAGTGAAAACCATTTTAATTAGTTCTTATTTAATTTTAGCCAATTTCGTAATTCGTGCAGATCAGTTAAGTTTTTTGTTGGTTGTGCTAAATTTAGGTCTAATAGTGTGCAATGTGCATTTTAGGTTGTAAACTTAGCAGCACTTTTGCAGAAATGTTTTAACATAAGTTCTTAAATTTTACCTTACATAAATTCCATAAAATCCACGCTGTAACTTCCCTTACCAAACGTCAGAGGTGGTCAAAGCAGCTTAAAAACGTACTTGAGTAGATTATTTTCACTCATTCAAAAAAGAAAGTATTGATCGGCATTTTTACTTGAGTAAAAGTAAAAAAGTAGTCAAGAGTTAAGCTACTAAGTTGTAAAAATGGGAAGTCGTTTCATTTTTTTAGCAGTTTTGCCCTGTCACTCCCTAAACCAGTGGTCCCGTATTGGGGGCGCTCCAGAATGCTAGAAGGGATTTTAAAGGCTGCAAACCTCAGTGCCAACTTGTATGGTAGTTGCATTTACAATGCCGAAAAAAAAAATATTTACAGGCTTGGTTCTGGCAAAAGCGTCAAACTACAAAAGATGGTTCCTCCATGGAGAGATTATTTTAGAAGGTGACACTTTGTCATCAGAAAACTCTCAAAAGGACTTAACTTAGTGTAGGTCAAGGGTTCCCTAACTGGGGTACATGAACCCCCAGAGGGTGTGTGAGTCCATGAGTCCATCCCAGGGGGTTCGCGAGACGTTTCCGAAAATTAAAACTAGAAATGATTAAAATCAGTTTAGGCCAATATAATCTGAATAGAGTTTCCGAGTGATTGTTGTTCATCGGTTCAGCGGTTTCCTAGTGATTGTTTGTTCATCGGTTCAGCGGTTTCCTAGTGATTGTTTGTTCATCGGTTCAGCGGTTTCCTAGTGATTGTTTGTTCATCGGTTCAGCGGTTTCCTAGTGATTGTTTGTTCATCTTTATGTTTTCATTGCATTATTACACTATGCTTTTATGAAACACTGGTAAGCGTTTTATTGTATCATTTGGGCTCAGATCCTATCTTGAAAACTTGGGGGTTCGTGGAGACCTCTGACATCCACAGGGGTCCGTGGGGGGTATAAAGTTAGGAAACCACTGGTTTAGATCGTAAATTTTTTCTTTGAAGAAAACTTTGCAAATTTCGGTTGAAAACCGTTTGTTGTAGAAGTTTTACATTTTGGGGTGACACGTTTGGATTCCGAACCGGGAGACACAAATTGTTATAGAAAAAAGAGATAAAGTCATTTTTTTTATTTTAAGAAGCGGGAGATGCCAAATAAATTGAGATACGCTGATACAGACCTAAACAGTGCAACTTAGTGCAGACCCGTTGACATAATTATTCTAGTAATTACTACACTTTGTTGTTGGTCAATTAGATTGTTGCGTATACGTTTGATGGAAACTTTGCTGATGATTAAAAGTCGCTAAAGCTTGAAGCGGCTCAATGGGACCAACGTCCTTTAACTCCTTAATACAAAACTCAAAATGTCATTACATTTAAATCTTAGCCTACACAAGGTGGAGCCAAATGGTGCAGCCAGCTAAAAATTTCTGAGAAAAGAGAGGCAAAATTTTTACACCTTGGATCACATTTTTGATCATAACTTTTTTCGTTATTTTTGGTAAAAATCAGTGCCATAAGCAAAATTTAAAGATATTTTCTAAGATTAAGCTAGCATGATAACATCTTGTAGAGGCCAATTGCCTGCTTGGTCCCCTGGTTATTCCCTTGACAAGAGCAGTAGGTGGTTTGCAAACAAACTAATGTATGCTTGGAAAGACAAAACAAACTGTAAAAAGTTGAACATTAAAAAATATTTGAATTTACTCACTTCTCAAAAAATTTTCAAAATCAAAATGTATGGTGACTGGACCAAGTGCAACTCACCGCACCTCCCTCAGTTGGCAGTAAACAGTAGTAGGCTTACAAATTGGCTTTCAAAATTCAAACCAAAAATGTCCTACTTCAGTAAATGGTTTGCAAAAAAAATCTTGAGTTTAAGCTGTTTTTCACGCTAGCATATCGCATTTCAGTTCAACAGACATCTAATCTTTAGCATCTAATTAAGTAAAAGTTATAACTACTCAAGTAGCATCATTTCCCACTTAATCTACTCAAGCAAAAATAGAAGTAGCAAAAACTGAAGCTACTCAAGTAAGTACCTCGTTACTGAAACACCTGCTTAGGTAGTTTACTTAAGTAAAACTAAAACTGACCACCTCTGCCAGACGTATCGTTTCTAGCAGAGTGAACAAATAACGTTATATATTCCGTGTTTCGTAATTGGTCCTTTTTTGTCGCCTTACTTTACAAGCATTTGTGACTGGTTAGAATTGTTCACTAATTTTGCATATTCATGCAATTGCGTACTTCGTCAGCGCGATGGTAAATTGTTGTCGTCCTTAAACTAGGATCCGCAGATCCATGGAATTTGTGGGCGTTAAGTTTTCAAGATATTACTTAAACTTAAGACCCCCATCACAAGATAACACTAAAACATACAAAAGGGTATTGCTATAAAAAGAGAGCAAATGGGCCACCAGAAAAAGCTGCTTTCCAAACTAAAACCCAAAAGAAGAAAAACTAATGAACACCCTCTACTAATTCTCACAGGCAAAAAAATCTACTTGTTCAAAAAGTTTGGGAATCACTGGTCTAACGGTTATTAACCGCTTCCCAATCGGTAGACCTGCATTCAATATCTTTTTTCGAGTTTTATCAGAGAACATAATTCCTGTTTGGCACCACCCAGTAAAGCAGGGGTCACCAACCGTTTGCCCGCGGGCACCATGTCGCCCGCGAGAACAATATGAGGCGCTCGCGAGGACGATATGAGTCACCCGACAGCCTGTTTCAAAGATATCTTAAAATTCTTTAGTCGATAAACTGGTCCGCCAGTGACCTAATCACGAGAGCAATATAGGTGCTGACTTTTTTATTTGGAGAACACCTCCATATATGTGAGATATGAAGACAAAGCATATGTCGACGCTGACGTACCCGGTTTGTTTGTCACAAATTGCCCCAAGATTTAATGAAATGTGCCCTCGCCACGGTCAGTAATCAGAAAGTAGTCCTTGGTCCAAAAAAAGTTGGTGACCTCTGCAGTAGAGGTTATGCAGAGAATGAAAAATGGAACTAAGTTTACGTAATCATGATTTGAAAAATATTGTCGCAAAAAATCAGTGCAATCGAAAAGAACATTAAACGCCGTGATGCTTTATTTAATTCATTTGTATTTCTATTATGGTTTGCTTCTAAATTATAACAAATAGAAGATACTATTATTTAGAATTCCATATTTTGCAGTTTCTCGTTTGGTCTAAATTTTTGTATTTAAAGAATACTTTTTGGTCAAGTTTTTAAAAAATACTTCTATAGCTAATGCATTTTTTAATTTTTTCGCAGGGGGTCATTTTTTTTAAACTACCCCGAACGTCACGAACTCTCAATGACGTCATTGTTGCAGTGTCATAGCTCACGCCAAGGATTAGGAAGTAGCCAGGAAAAAAACGTTAGGGAATGGACGTATTTAGGGTGTTAAAATATGTAACAAAAAATTTATCCACTTTCTCGCATCATAAACCTTTTAACGAAGCTTGTTTCGAGTAAAATTCGAGTAACAGTTCCGATTTGACATGACAAATGCACGGTCAAGCTCTGCAACTGAGCTAAGCGAGGCGAATTCACGTTTGCTTACAAGTTCGAGGGAATAAGTTAAATAGAGCAGTAAAATTTATAATAGCAATGTTTTTAATGCGGGTTTGCAGTCAAATTTAACTTCGATGGCCTGTAAACAACACGTCGTAATTGCAGTTGACTGACGTCAGTGCCTGCTGAAAACTCGATCAACTGCGTGGCTAAAAAGATAATTTTCAGGTTTATTTAGCAGGAATTCGTAGGTGCAGGCTTAAGCAAATTCATGTTGCTGCAGAATTACTTGAGAACGGTTGTAACGTGTTTAAACAAAATGCAATAACACAACAATGGCGAACTCAACGCCGTGATATAAAATTGATGAAGAAAATCTTCTTGATAACAAATTTGAACCGCCTAATTCTAAAAAATGACTAAAAACGAACAATTGCGAACGGATACATAATCGCTACCGGGAGTGGCGGCAAAAAGGGAAAATACGCACACTCGGGAGGTTAGAATCTTTTTGGAGATCGCCTAAATTATCAAGGCAGCCCTGCCTCCTCCCCAATTTTGTTCTTGGCTACACAGTTTGGGCAATTACCCTTGGGCCAATTACCACAATCTTCTTAGAAAGCGACTGGTATAGCAGTCTATGTTTACAATATGGCTGCTCTGCAGTGTTTAAGCTGTGTTGTCAATGCTTTAGAATTGAAAGTGTAAGAAAAATGATGGACAACTTTGATGAAGCATTGAATTCGGACCTCAACGTCACAAACAAGACGCCGATTTCGTCTTTTCCAGCGTCAAGCTTGTTAACGCGGATCGCGTTGGAGTCTGAGGAGCTGGCGATAAAGCGGAGACGGAAAAGATCCAATTCGATCAGTGCCTTTCGTGACAAGGCGGGTTGGGGAATGGCGTTTTCAAAACCAGTCATAACGTGGAGATTGGTGAGTTGGGAATGAGATACCTACTTGTATAGTAATGCAAGAGGCCAGCGATGCACTTAGCAAACTGCAGACAGTGACAGTGTTTCGACCTATCAGGCCTCTTCAGTGCAGTTGGTGACCAATAAGAAGCTAGAGGCTTTTAATAAAGCATAGTATGCTTTATTAAAAGCCTCTAGCTTCTTATTGATCACCAACTGCACTGGAGATACCTACTTTTTTGCAATTTTCTCATTGTTTCCTATTTATCCTGGAAAAAGAGAAAAACTGCAGCGCGAGAAATCAAATTCATCAATCTCAAAAGTAGAGCCTATAGCACTTCGATTTCACAGCTGCCTTTTTCCTTAGTTTAAAATAACAGTAAATTTTGCCCCAAATGTGTCTTGGTAAATGGAGCGTTCAACGAACACTACAGCAGGTGTAGATTTGAATAGGATGTAACAAATAGTTTTCACTAACTTAGTACTCAAGTAATTACGATCAGCAGTGTGGTGGGCGAATAAGTAAAACTAAAGCTATCTGCACAGCTAAACATAAGTCGGCTGGAAGTCTTGCCTCGCTTCACCAGTCACCCTGACAGTTTACTTTGGCAGTGAAAGCAGTTCTTATTCGTCGTTTGAGCTATTTGTTGTGAGCACTATGCAGGAAGATGTATATAAACTGCGTTAGCGCTCATGCTCAGTTTGCGAGTCTTCAGCTAGACTGGGGCCACCACGACGGGTAGACTGCTTGGCCCCATCACCTGTCTGCCACATAAAGATAAAGGCATACCGTTAAGTGTCCTGCCCAAGGACACAACAAGCAAGCTTGTCGGCTTGTTCTCCACACTATCCCTATTGTGCTGAGCACCAAGCAGGGAAGTTGTGGGTACCATTTTTTAAAGTCTTTTGGTATGACTCGACTTGGGAAATGAACCACAGGTCTACCGACTACGAAGCGGACACTCGAACCACTACGCCATCGCACCGGTAGTCAAAGCAGCAATGAACCTACACAAGATGTGAGCGATGTGCCGGTTTGTGGCGCGGCGCCAAAAACGTTATGTATAACGAGGACTGCTTTGATTGTGCTACTTGTCGTTATCTACCGTTTTAAAAGATAATTTATTTCGAAATGGTTTTAAACAATAAAAGGAGGCCAATAAATTACAATGAAATCAAACTTGCCTTCAACTGTTTGCACACCAACATCATCTAACAAATTGTCAGGAAAATCGAGAATGCGCTGTCAAAGAGCTCTTGACAAAGATTTTGCAGCAAAAAAGATTTTTTTAGTCGTCAAATCTTTTACGATATTGGTTCTCAATCAGTGGGCCACAGCACAAAATTCGGTGGGCCACGACTTCAGCTTTCACAGTTTAGGACAGTGGTTCCCAAAATGGGTAAAAATAGGACTTCAAAAATAAGGTATTCGCTTTTAATTTCGTTTTAAAGTGCGATAATTCAGGCCTCGAAAAAGTCGATCTCTGAAAAAAGCTTCAATTCATATTGAATATGCAAGAAACTGGCCACAAAATATCTTCTAGATCAAAAATGAGCCACGAACAGAAAAAGGTTGAAAACCCCTGCATTACAATTTTGTCAAATCCTTTTTGACAGCAAATCTTTTTTTCATTCTTGCGCCTTTTAACAGTTTTGAATATAAGATAAATCAGCCGTCAGTAACATGTGCAACATGTGCAACAAACGTCAGTAACATGTGCAACATAACTTTGGTTCTCGGTTTTACCCTGGAACAGTTTAATTGCTCCGAATATTTCACACCAAAGACTAAAACAAAGAGTTTTAACACATTATAGAAGTTTACAGACCAGTTTGAAACTTTGCATTCAATTGCAGATGAGGCAGTGGCAAAATGCGAAAAACCAGCATATGAGCTACAACGAAGTGTGGTTCTCCCTTAAACTTGCATTCAGGGTATGGAGCGAAGTGTTCCCTCGATCGTTTTTCGAAGATAATGTTTCCCCCGTGGGAAATGTCGATATTTTGATTGGATTTGGCTCAAGTACGTTGAATTTTTTTGTTGGTTACTGTTCCTTTAACTGTATCAAGGTTAAGTTCGTTTACTGTGAGAAGCAGCTGCAGTGTGGCCTTGGAGCCTTGACACGTCACTTAGATTTTTTTACAGGCTTATTGAAAGGCTTAATGAAACTTATTATTAAAAGGCTTATTGAAACGCAAATCGCAGTAGCACAACATCAAGACAACAAAAAAATTACGTCATGCTTCCCGGGTATTTGCAAGTGTTTTAAGCCAACTTTTGGTCACTGTTTCCTAAAATGGAATCCATTTTTTCTCTAACACTTAAGCTTTTTAAGTTTTCCTTTTCTCTGAGTTTTTAAGTTATTTTAACTACAAATTTTGACCAAAGCCTGCTAATGTGGCAAAATATGTATTGTTGCTCATGGTGTAGAAGACCTGGCATCCTTCCGGTTTTATCACTTTAGTTTATCCTTTGGCAAGCAATGACCTGTTCAGTTGAATTAACCGAAATTGTCCTGTCATCAGCTTAGAAAAAGTACCCCGCAGGCAGTACATCCCTTACGAATGTTTTGTTTTCATGAAAACAACCCCATTTGTTAACAATAAGCAACTTTTGCTCCTATTGCTGGAGAAAAATAACAATGACAGAATTTTGATATTTGCCCCAAAATATCAAAATTCCAAAAGTTTCGCAACAAAGGATTGCCAAGCTAAAAGCGAAAGTTGATGAAGGAATAGAGTTTTTGTAAAAAGTTAACTGTAAAGGAAAAAGGAGCATGGTATCAGTTTTGCTTGGAGATCAATTATTTCTTGGGAAACCATGAACTTCCGGCATGTGTGAGCATTATTGAAAACTGTATCAATGGTTATGAAAACCTTGGTGCGAGTATGTCACTAAAAATACATTTTCTTCACTCGCTCTTGGACTTATCCGTCTAACGTGGACAAGTTAAGCAATTAACATGGTGAGCAAATTTATCGAGAGATAAAAGAGATGGAAAAGAGTTATCAGGGAGAAACAACTAAAAACGTGATGGTAGATTATTGTTGGTTTCTGCAGCGAGAACGTGGCAAACAGCATAAGCAGCAAGCAAAATGGAAAAAGTATTTTTAAGGATATCTCGCCGGAGTTGTTTGGAACACTTTCCGTTATTGATATTATTATTTCTCCATATGGCGTCTCATGAAGTTAACTTGGTGTTATTTTTAAGACGTGCAAACCACCGAGACGACACACTGCATGTATACATGAAAATTTATTATAGTTTTGTATCGTATTTAAAAATTATTATTTTTTCTTAAACATTCTAATCGCTAAAAACCTGACGCGTTAAAGCAAACGTTCCGGCAGATTTGAACTGCGCCCAAAATTCATCCTGGAGCACATTTTATTTTGCAAGTTGCAAAAATTTTGTTGCTTATGTAATCGCTGATGTAATCGCTGTAATGTATGTTAATCGCTGATGTGAAGTTGCAAGGATTTAAGGATATTCAACACCAAAAGGATTAATCTTCCCTGTTTTGAACGTCTTTTTAATTGGACCCAGCCTTTTCTTACCCTTTATACGAAATTTCTACGCCGGGGGTTGTCATCATGGCAAAAAATCAGGGCTTCCATACCGTCTTTATATTTAAAATTTGTCCATTTTTGACAAGTTGACACGAGAGGTCCTTATTTTGTCTTGTTTCCAGCAATATGCAACGATTTTTAGTGTAAACTTTTTACTATCATCCTAAATCGAGATTTAAGAATAGTTTTTACGTCGCCAATTTGGCTGACTGCCCAGAAATTTTGGACAATCTATTGTAAGGCCTCTAAAAAAACAGTTTTCAACTTAACATGCTCACACAAACGCCTTCACTTGTCCAAAAAATTATGAATCTTTACAAAACCTGGTTGAAAAAATATTTTTTCTGTTGTCGTTACGTACAAGTCATTGACAGCCTTAGCTTAAGTATAATGCTTGATCTAAGCTCAAGCAACTTAAATAATTCTTTGTGTAGCCAGGGTTGCAGTTCTAAAAAATAAAGATTGCTGGAAACAAATCGGCTCTCCAAAAACAAATTCATTTCACGCCAGAGAAGTAAGCTTTTTGTCCGATGGGTTAGCCTTTCCCGGAAACAAGAAGTTTTCTTGTCAATGGGAATATCAGCGCTTTTCCAAACCCGAAAAAGTACAAAAAAATCTGTGCTTCAGCCGCAGCGTACCGAACATCTTACTCAAACATTGAAGTTCAAGGGTCAATGTTGAATTTGCGGGATCGCTTTTAAGTAAAAACGCGACAAAAAAACATTGTGTGGCTACCTATTCTTATCTCAAATTGCATATCACTACAAGACACCATAATGCAATTTTAAATGATTTGGAGGTTTGCAAAGGTGCACTTCAAAGCGTTGAAACTCACATCTACGACTATTTGCATTGCATTGCATTAAGATAACGACATTCAATACTGTCTTAAACTTAAAATTATTAAGGTAAAGCAAGAGTTTAGTTACATAGGTAGCAATTTTCCCAGTTAGGTGTCGTTATTGAGCTGCGAATTGGCAAAATCAGCCGAAAATTAGGCGATACTATTTCACACGGTTTGATAATTAGAAAGTACTTATAAAATTGCTAGTTTGTCCAAAATGCATATTTCCTCTAAATGATTTTATAAATGGCGACAAAATTTTTTTTTATATTTTATCCTTTCGTACCAACAGGTTTTTGAATTATAAAATGACGCGTAATTAATGCTTTCCAAATGCTTGAAATTGCTTGGGTTCTTTAAGGGCATAGTCAAGATTTTTATCAGATTTAGAGCTTGGGGGGATAGTTGTGTGCACAGGATCTGTCAGTACTTCTTTCTAAAACATTTTCTATGTCTTGGCTCTCAGTTTTGCGCGGAAATCAGTTTTCCACCAAATAGAGAAAACATGACAAACTGCATCCCGTTTCATCACTCTGCGGCTTCTACAGGTTATTTCATGCTTCCAATTATTTTTATTCAGAAACCCACAACCGATGTCCAGTTTCTTTCAAATCTGGGATTTTAAATCAAGAATACGCTCATGCTTGGCCCCTCCCAAAAGCTGAAATTCACTTCAATGATGACCAGCAGTTTGTTCCTGCAACATGGTTAAATGCTGGCAATGTTGGACAGAATAGAAACACTCCCGTCAGCCTTTTAACGGTAATCTTTTACTGCACGGTTGTGAGCTAAGTAGGTTTCCTGTTTAGAAGAGAGGATACCACAACAAGAGCATTCAAAACAAAATAAGTGCAAACTTATGGAAAATGCTTTAAAACTTGATACTTTAAATAAAAACAATAAAATTTAGAACGTTAAAAGCTATTTAGGCTTTGCTATTGCGCAAGTTTATCACCCCTTCTTGAAAAATATGCTTTTGCCATGATACTTTAGGCTCAAGTAGATGTTATAATGGCGTTGGCCTTTCTCCTAGGTCTGGTGGTTTTAAGTCTGGCTCCTACATTCCTCAAACCTGATTCTATTACAGGTGGCAATTCATGAAATCGGACACACTTTGGGTTTGGTTCATAACAAGGAGCGGCAGTCAATAATGAACCCATACTATCGGCCGATTCATTCCGGACAAGTTGTCGAACTCAGCGTCTATGACAGGGAGAACATCAAAAAAATATACGGTAGATTTAAAAGCTTTTTTTACCAATACCATTATGAGTCTTTTCCGTTCATGGTGGCGTTTTAAAAACTTTATTTAGACTGGTTGGAATCAGCTTGATTGCCAATTTTCTGTAATTTTCCTTTCGATTAGTAAGCGTGAAATTGGATTCCTGAATCAAAGATAACAACAATATTATTATATGTGATCAACTCAATCTTTTAGCTAGGTTTCTTGCTAAATCCATTTTCCAAATTAAAGACTTGAATTTAAATCATGGGTTTTTTTGAAAACCTATATTTTCAAGCTATCGAAACTCGCGACCACTAATAAAGTGCATTTCTTCGGCATAAAATAAAACAGTTTGCTCTTTTTGTCCCATTGTAAACTATGACGGTTTTTATTGCGCCAGGACATGTTTTGCTTCCGCCTGAGTAAATTTTGCGCGGTTTACATTTCACTCTAAACTTCACCCCCATTGCTGAGCGCCAAGAAGGAAATCTGTGAATACCATTTTTTAAATGTCTGATAGGATTCGACTTGGGAATTGATCTCGGGCCATCTTCTGAAAATACTGATGCCTTTTTGACAAGCCTTAAACCAAGTGAACTTAATCGGCAATATGATGGTCCAGTCAGTTGAAGAACCATTTTCACTGGGCAATAATGGAATGTTCGTGCGCTTTAACTTTGCGATGATCGCGTTGGAGTCCGCGGAAAAACCACTGTGCAATGATCTTTTATCTGTTTGGCAAGCTCTAACAACCACTAAGTTTATCGCAAACAATATCACCCAATTCAAGGTGAATATTTATACTTGGTAACTGTTCGTTTGGTGTGTGTCTGCCACGAGTCACTCGCTTTCTAACCAGATTTTTCTCTCGAACAACTCAGCACTAGAAATACCTGATGCTCTTGCCGACCAATATGAATGGTGTTTTAATAGAGTTTTGAACTCTGTGTCTTTGATTCTGAAGCCAGGAGCCATTACAATTACACCGTGGTGGCGATTCAATTAAAACACATCCTTGGCAACATTACGCTTTTGCTCGGCAGGTACATGCGACCTTGCGTTCGATGCTGTGTTCGACTGGGTTCGACAAACTAGACAAACAAACGGCGCTGTTGGCTGGAAGTACAACACGTTCTTCTTTCGAAATGCGTGGTTTTGGTTATATGACAACAGGTTCGTTACCCGTTTATAAACAGCTCATTTTTAATCTTTTGTTTGCATGAAGCAATATTTATATTGCCCTGTAGAAAAATAAGCAGACTGACACATAGAGTGATTTGAAAAAATTAGTAATGCTTCGTTTTTGCAAAGTTATTTTACTCTTTCAATTGATCTATAATGACTATTGGATAAGTGGTTTTCCTCAAAACTTTTTAGAAGTACTGATGAAAGAGCGTTTAATAGTTTTACTCTATAAACACAAAGAATGTGAGCGAAATTTTTTGAAAGCCTGTCAAAAGGGCATTGTGCTTTGTAATGGGCAATTGAGTATTATTGATACAAATAGCCTATAACAGTCCTTTACAAAAATATTTATTAGCGTTGTTTATATATCGAATTAGGCATGTTTTCTGTGTAATTTATTATCGCACAAGTTTTTTTCTGGAATATTAGTAAATTCAATTAGGTAGCTAACGCGTTTTTAATCTAAGACGTGGAAAGACGAAATGATTAATATCAGTTTGGGCATGCTACAGTATATCTAATCAAAAATTTCGGGGAGCTCTTCATGCTTTCAAGTTATACATTTCTAAATGGAGTAGGACTACGAATCTTCTTAATTTAGTAAAACTGGTTTAGAGTGTTCGGAAAAAAGGCTGAAAATGCTGCGATTTGATTTCAGAATGCAGAGACCCAGATACGGCGATCCACGAATGACTTCCTTACATTGGTCGGGGGTGTTGGGCTTCAGGGATGCTCGTAAGAAGATAGATGGAGTTGTTCAAATCCGAACATGGAAAACTTTTCAAGGGCCTACGTTTTTCTTTAAAGGTAAGTGAATGACCGCATAAGAATCGAGGGAGCGCTTTGAAGGTTGAGATTCCGCTGTTGTTGCAATCAAGCAACGATGATTTGTGTCAGTGTAGAACAAACTTCCATTGATCGGTGTTCTATCAACTAGCACTTTTTCGGGATGGGAACATGGCAGAACGCCGCCGAGCCTCAAGAACAGGGCGAATTCCCGCGAGAGGAACCGAGATCGAGAAACGTGATCAGAGACAAAGCTCGGGCCCCGTGTCTCCACGTGGCCCCAGCTGGCCTTCGCCATTAACATGTTGTAACGAGAATAAATACCAGGCGGGTTGGTTGGGGTTTTAGATCCATCAAAGTTTGTGGGAGAATGCTTGTTTACACAGATATTGACTTGTTTTTCATTGGATTTTGGTCCGATAATTTTAGAAGCCATTCTTAAACACGATTTTATGCAAACGATTTCTTTTGAAATTATCTTCTTCCTTTTCATTGTTACAGGTTAAATATGTCATTTGAAATCAAGTGGTAAATTGAAGTGTATTTATGGCTAGGAGAATTGCAATATTGTTCACAAATGATATGTAATCACTCACAATTTAATTTGATAAAATGATCACAGTTGAGCTAGCTTAAAGTAATATAAATTGAAGATAAACAATGAAATACCTAGAAAAGTTTTATTAGAGCAATTTTTGTCCATATAATTCTTATGTGAATAAAATGACATGTTTAGTGGTCTGTTCAAAAATTTCAACGTTTTTTTGTTACCTAATAGAAAAAGGGTACAGGCCGGTACCGATAAACAATGTAGATAACCATCTGCTAAGCTGTGATAATACAGTAGTTGAAGCTAGCAAAAGCTTATAAGCGCAGCTGTGCAGTGATATAATTCTTACAAAGCCAATCATAGGTAATTTCACCTATTTATTCTTACCCTCCGGTGACGAGAGAAGCACATAAGTTAAACCCGAACAGCGTCGTTTTCAGACCAGAAACGGAACTACCAACGCTGGCGGCGTTTCTGCTACAAGCAGGAGGATTGCTTACAACCCCTCTCTCAAAGCCACAACAACGTAGCCGTCGCCAGGTTTCAACGAGCGATCCCGCCGATTGTTTGCTTTCGGGTTCAAGCTGCTCAGTCATCAGCGGTGGTGTAACTAGACGTCATTATCGTACAGGTGACGTATACGTGGAATACGACAACGTCAATGATCGAGCGAAAACTACAAATAGCAAGCGGCAACCGTACCCTAGGCGGATAGCAGAGGATTTTGTGGGGATCCCTTATCCTATTGATGCAGTCTTCTACCACTTTGATGAAGGATTGTTGTACTTCTTTAAAAGCGACAAGGTATCGATATATTTTCAGGCGCAGCAGACGCACATTAATTCAATTTCTTTTATGTCTTTGAAAGTTAAAGGTGTGCGTGGAATGTTTGTTGCTGCCTTCTATTTCGGGCACTTGCCTTTGCCTTGTAGCGTTCTTTTGTTTTGCGTGTTTATATCAGCCAAAAATGCATCTGACTATCTGCTATCGTATCGTTTTGAACAGCGATACAAACAAAAAAACGTGGCCTACAGCTGAACTCATTTCGGTAAAAAAAATTACAACCAAATTGATTCCAAGAAAAATGCTTTTGGGAGAAAATCTAGTCTTTTGGGAGAAACATTCCTTTTAGGTCTAAATATAAAACGATTCGACTCTAAACTGAACGGCGAAACAACGGAAACCTTTTAAAGCAGCGTCATTGAATTACCACAGATAGACTTATACGTAGACCACGTATTACAAAAGGAAATTTTAAACAGCCGAATTTCTAAGAAGTTACGAATAAAAAATGCATAGTATCAAATGATGTTAATGATTAAGTCAGCTGGACACCAATGTCTAATCAAAAGATCAGCTTACAATATATAGACAAAAAGTTAAAAACCATTAACTGCAATACTGCATTCCAACAAATTAGTTCACAGGAAATACAGACTTACGACATCTGGGGGCCTATAGCATTTTTGACGACATAAAGTCATTAGGTCTTAAGGCCATGCCCCAATTTCATAATTAGATCAATTTGCTGCTTTGAGGGGAGAATAAGATAACATAATTTTATTGGGAGATGACTTTTTTGTTTGTAAAACTACGTTATCAGAAACATTTCGTGCCGCGCTCATCAGGAGAAGTGTTGCGGAGAATGGTTCGAAGTCGGACGACGTGACGCAAATCTGCTGTGGCGGCCTTAATTGATGCCATGCCGGCATTGAAGAGGGCGTCAAAAATGCTTTTGGCATAACAAATATACTTTAAAGCTACTTGCGTTCTAAAGCTTTTTTTACCAATAATAAACACTTTTGGTGATTGATTTTTCTCGAATGTTGTTTTGATTGCATTTTTGTTATTATATTTTCAGGTTTACAGATACAATTGGTCAAAAAGATCTTTGTTTGACTCCGCCCTCATATCGAAAGCATTTCCAGGTTGGGGAGGAGCTACTTCACTACCAAGCAATATTGACTCGGCTTACTACTCTTTCGCTTACAACGGCTACTACTTTTTTAAAGGGGCATATTTTTGGAAACTGGCTGGTAGGAGAGAGCGGAGCATGAATCCTTTTCTGAGAATACCGTACAACGCGGTTGGTCCACGACAGAAAACATCTTCTCAATGGAAATACATTTGCAACGTGGGGCCAACTGAAATGCTAATGACTTACAGCACTTAACTCATGCGCATTTTTTTGCAAGTTTTGTTTTAGATCACGCAAGTCTTATTACGTTTGGGAGTTTTTAGAGGTCATGCGTATGAAGAATAGTTGCAACATTTGAAAAAGAACAAGTGTAAGAAACGCAATTGAAAAACTGGTAATGCTAAGTTTAGAACTTTGATTCCCAATAGAACTACTATATTTATATTACATCTTTTGATTTGATTTTACTGACGAGGCAAGCTAATTACTGTAAATTCTAATGCTTGCCAAAAAAAACTGGAATAAGAGTTCATTGTTGTGAGCCCATTAGATTTACACTTCAGAGATATTCTGTAAGCTCTGTTTCAACGACTCATGGTTATTGTAGACATGCTTCAGGGTTGTGATTACTTGTAGCGGCGATGATAGATGCTTGACACTTTCGCAACTTGCCCCTGAAAAAAGATATTTAATTGGTTTTCCGAAAGCTAGTTTTGAAATTTTTGGGCCAACCCTTATCGAGGTTGTCCAGACCATTACGGACTCCTTTTACGCCTCAGACCACGTGCACTCTCTACAAGCATATTTTGAAAAATGTTTTGTTTCTATGTGTCCAAAATGCAATCGCCACACCTCGTGCTTTCTGGCAAGCAAAAGAAGCAAAAAATATTTGTTCTTGGGCTTGTTGTGGTTTGCAATTAGAAGTCGGTTTTTGCTTTTAAAACCAGAATTCATTTTGCTATAAAAGATCGATTTTGCATGGGGCCAATCCTGACGCTTTGGGATATATCTCAAATGTACATTTGTTGTTTTATATTTCAATAACTTTTGTAAATATTTGGAAGTTGTTTCGAAATTACGTGAAATTGAATGTTTTTGTTGAAATGTATATTTATATATCACGTCGCAATTATATAAATACAACTTTATTGCACTGTGAAATGACATTGATGGAAGAATTAGCCTATCAGGTTCCGTGAATTAATGTGTTTGTGGTATCCTCAGCACCGAACCGATTTTTGGCAGCCCACTCATACTTCATGGAAATCGTAAAGTCTGAAATTGATTTTTAAGGCAAAATCAGTGGTGTGGCTTGCCATACATTTTGGCAGGGGCAATTTTTTGCGTTAGATTCAGATACATTAGAGATGATAATCTTCTTTTTGATGTTGCACGGGATTTTGGTAAGAATCAGCAGGGATAATCAATTTTTAGAACTGTTTTGAAGAGTTATTGCAATGCGATAACATTTTTTTATACGTAGATTCACTCAGAGTTTTGTCGAAAACTGGAGTACAAACTTTTATGGTTTTTATCATAACCGTATATAATAATCCTTTTCTGGAAGAACCACAATACTTTGGCCAGAAATTCTTAAATATATAATTTGAAGGAGGGGCCCTTAGAATTGCTATTGATAAAAGTTTTTTAACATTTCTGAAAGAATTAAACATCTAAAATAGGCCTTGGCATTCAGACAGGTCAACAAATATAAACCAATCTTACATTTTTACGATAAGATTATTGACAACTTAACCCTTAACCAACGGTATAATTTTGCAACGCTTTCAGAGGCATAGGTATAAGCGTATCTTCACTCATCTTTTTGGTGATAATTCAGTTTCAGCCTTTCTTTTCATTAGGCTACTACTTGACGAGCAGTTTCTTTAATTAGACATCATTTTCGTCTTGACAACTGACGTTGCATTTTCTTCTTTACTATTTACTGACAAGTAGAAATTAGTGTGGTTTGCATGCAACCTGTTTGTGATGAGCATTCAGTAACAAAAACAGCTTGCATCAGTTGTGAAAATAAGCGAAAATATCTGAAAACTTATATTCATTGCCATGGTGCTTTCTGATTGCTACACTTCTTTTAAATAAAACAATGCTATCATCTAATAAGGTTACATTGTTTTTTTACGTATCATTTTCACACATTATTTATGAAGGCTTAATTGCACCTATATCTTCTCTTATTGGGTAGAGTTAAGGAACTTCCGGCACTTTGATAACACAATTGTTACTTTTTTCAGCAGTGACTTTTCTTACGAGATATAAGAAAAGTCACCGTTGAAAAAGCAACAATTGTACCAAATACGTCGTTGAAGGGTTAAAAGGACAATTGCTTGTCATAATAAGAAGTGTAGGGTTGCTATGGAAGAAATGACTTCTCTTTTAGAACAAATTTTATTATTTAAAAAAAGGCAGATTTTTCGAAAACCGCTTGTTGGTTTGTCTACTAGTGAAACCAAAATATTACGTAAATATTATAAAGATTTTGACATTTTTGAAGCCAAAAGCAGTTGTATTTTGGAAGATCTAGCCTATAATTGCTTTAAATGGTTAGCTCTACTTTTAAATACTAGCCAATCTAGCTTTTTCTGTGACTTCTTTCTAAAAAGTTGGCATTTTATGATAGCAAATTTGCATAGAAAGGCATGTGGGCGTTTTTCAGTGTTCGAAAAAAACATTTAATTTTTTGTACAAGCGATATTTAATTTTTCCTTTTGGAGGAAAGCAGCTTGCCTGGAGGAAAAAGAATAAAGCATGAATGGGTGAGTGAACGCTAAGTTTCTCCAGGTGGGCCTAAAAAGTCTTGGTTTTACTTTATGTCCAGCCAATTTTGAAATATGAAAAAATGGTAAACAAAGATCCTGTTCATAATACAACAGGGTGAAATAATTCTGGGTGATTCGTAGCGCAGGAAAAAATGCCTCAGCAGTGGGGTTGCACGGATTTTGGCCGCTCTGTGCGGAAGTTAAAAATGCAGCCTCCTTTTTATTAAGCCCATCATGAATATTGGCGTTAGAATTTTGTGTTGAAACGCAGCTAAAATTTATTTCGTTCTTGGTCAAAAACTGCCGCCCTCTTTATGTGGCCGCCTGGTGCGGCTGGCACACCCCTTGCTACGTCACTGTGCCTCAGAAAGGAGAAGAGTAATAGAGGAGGACGAGAGGCAGCCGATGATTGCACGACTGGCGGTTTGGTGAAGGCATTCCAAATTAGTAATGGTGGTAACGCTAAGAAAAGAAAATTGTTAGGGTGAAGCATGAGTGAGAATGGGCCTAAAAAAAGCTTTGTCCAGAACACATGTGAACTTTTTGAAGGGATCCCAAGAGTAAGCACAATATACAGCGTACGGCCTTGAGACGAAGGGAAAAAGTGACCTTCAGCAAAGATACATGTTTAGAAATGAATAACGTGCAGCCAAATGTGACCCAAGAAAAGTAGGAGGAGGGTTGAAGCAGAGAAAGTAATTAAACAGGGAGAGGTGGAGCTGAAGATGAGCCGGGTGGGAATCCACCAAAAACAGGCAGACCTCACATTTTCTAAGATTGAGAAGAAGATGCCAGTGCTCAGACAAGCAATTCAGTCGAACTGTTTTTTGTGTAGGTCTTTGTAACGGAAAGAACATAGAAGGAAGAGGGTTAGATGGCCAAGTCATCAGCGAAATAAGAAGAGCTAACAGAAGATGGTGAAGACGCAAGGAGACAGTTGACGACAAAAGAGAATAGATCAGCGGCAAGAACGGATTCTTCCAAGGCATTTCAAAGAACTCAAATGGAGCGACTTTTGTGATCTTGAAAAACCACGCAAGCGCGCCTGTCAGAAAGCAAAGATTGAATCCGTCGAGAAGGGAGGCGAGCAAAAGTGAGCTTGTGGAAAAGAGAATGACATCACACAAAGTGAAAAGCATTGGAAAAATTGAGTGTTGCAATTATCGTCCGAGAGTGCAGTATGGGTTTGTTAAACTCATCGGAAATGGACTGAAAAAGACAAAGAATTTCATGAACAATAAACCGACTAGGTCGTAAACCGGCATGGCCGGGAGAATGAGTAGAGTTAAACTTCTGAATGAAGAGTAGACTGGATAGAATGACGCACAAAACAGCTTAAAGACAAAGGAGGTGAGGGAGATAGACCAGAAAGAAGAAGGCAAGTAGAGAGGTTTTCCAATTTAATAGAAAGGAATAATAGAAGGAGATTTTCAGATGAAAAGAAAGAAATATTGAGATCAACAAAGATTAAAGATGTGAAGAAAAAGATCCATGCCGGAACAAGGGAAATGCTTCAGCATTGGGTAGGCGACTCTTCTGAAGCGGTGGAGGTAGGAAAGATATGGTTGGCGGCTGCCGCGAGAAATTCACTGAAGGTAAAAAAGAGCAAAAAAAAGAATGAGAATCTTAAGAGCTTAAGATCCAGCAGAGCTCAAGCAGGAAACCTCTTGCTCTGTTGCGCAGAGCCTTTGGCTGAGACACAGAAAAGCGAGATCTTAGGTAGTTGGCGTACACCGACGCCGAATCCCTGAGAGAAAAGCAGTTGGAAGAGTTAGGAGAAAAGGTAAAAGAAAAAGCACAATCAACTACAGATTAAAGAAGAGAATGTACTGATTTTGGATAGGGTTAATAAGAGAGGAAAAATATGCTTCGTGCCATGCCTTAGCCGTGGCAATGACAGACGAAGCATGTCTGAGTTTGAGATGTATGCCTAGCGCTTTTCATCAGTTTTGAGAGCAAAAGCAAAAGCTTAGTGTCTTTTTCTCACCACTTTTTCTGCTTCAGAAGATCACCAAGCTTGAAGATGACATTTAATGCGACTTAAATGAAAAGAAAAGTTTGGCTGGATTTAATAATAAAGAGGTAAAGAGCGCAGCTCACGAGGAAATAAAGAGAGAAAGAGAGAGAGAGAGAGAGAGAAGTATTCCTTTGCACCAAGACAGAAAGAGTCGAAGTTGAGAGCATAGTTATCCCAACAAAGTCTCTAAAAATTGAAAAAAAGAGAAAGCTGGTTGGAGTGAAAGAGAGAGAGAGACAGTAAGGAGAATAGGGAAGTGGTCAGAACCTAAGTTATGAAGCACTTCTCAAGAGCAGAAAAAGGGCAAGAGAAGAGGAAGTAAAAGAGATGTCTGGTAAGGAGTGATGAAAGAGAGTAAGAGTGTCAGAGACATTGAAAAGAAAGACATCTAAAGAGATGAACTTATCGAATACTTCATCCCCACAAGGGTCTGAAGTACCTTTTTAGTCCTATAGATGATGGTGACAATTGAAGTCCCCCAGAATGAAATGATTTCTGGTGCAAGAAAAAAAAAGAGTCAGATCTACTACCACTAGAGGAGGAAAAAATAGGAAGAGCGTAGACGTTTAGGGAAGAGGGGGGATAAAATTTTTTTTGGAGACGTAGTCTGAGTAGATGTCAAGCGAGAAGAAAGAAGTGAAAAGTTGAGAAAAATGACGACCACTTTGCCAGCGTGCAGGTCATTAGGAGAAAGAAAGCCTGACCGAGAGTGAGAGCAATCGAATCGCAGGTCATCTTCAATCTTTGAATCTTATCTAGAAACCTTGATAGATAAAGAGCCGCTAAGAAGTGGGGGATGATACAGAAAACTCCTAAAGAGGAATTACGGACAGAGCAGTGGGGAATGAAAAGTCAGAAAACGAGGGTGAGCTCCTTTGGTGGAGGAAAGTTGTCTCAGTTGCTGCCCACAATAAAGGCTTTCGTCATGGAAGGCCTCGAAAAAGGAGACACTGTGTTGGTAGACTGGAGATTTCCAGGAAAAACCAAGATACAACAAAAAGCCAATTCCAGAAGTGAGAACTGAAAAAAAATATTTACACTTTAAGAAAGAGAGGAAGATTCATCTTAAATGTATCTGTTTGGGCCAGGCACAGCACTGCACTGATCTGCTCTTCCAGATCACATTGCAAGCGAACACAAACCGAGAAAAGATCAGCTAGGGTTGGAATGAACGCTTTCCCTCATCAAAAGTGGAAGAAAAATAAAAAGACGTGAGCGAAAGAAACCGGAGAGCAGAAGAAAAAAAGACAGAAAACGATTTGAACCAGAGTGCCCTTCTGCCGTCGTTCATAGAGCAGCACCGCAAAAACATGCTTAGTGTGGAGAGTGTCCAGGGACCCTGCGCCCCTCTGCAGAGCTACCCTTTGAATGATTGCAGAAGGGCTAAACCTGACGGGGTTGAGGTTGCTTTTGCTTGGAGTAGAAGCAATATTTCCTAAAAGTAGTCATATGCCGTAGTAGCCTTGAACAAAAGTACATTAATCACCATTTAGATTGTCGTAAAGTCTTATTATCATTGACAAGGTGTGTGAGCGTAATGGCAAGCATGTTTTGGTTTGCGATGTCGCATGCCGAAGCATTCAGCTTTTGTTTCAAGAAATAAAAAAGAAAAGAGAATTTGTTCTGATTGCACTCAACTGTTATGCTAACGGAAACAGACAACAACGAGTATCTGGCAAAGTAAATGAAAAACTACCTAATATTTTCTTTATGAAATCGGCCATGCTGACTTAATATTTTTGCTGTCAAAATCATGATACCGTTGACATCCTTCAGTTTATCATCAAGACAAAATACAGAATTTTATCATAATTTTATGAGAAAATATAAATTTTGAATGAACTATCAAATGCATCTAAAATTTGTTCGGTAAGGTATGTCAAGTCTTATGTCAAAAAGTCATTATTCCTAAAACTACTGCGTCAATCTCATATCTAAAGCCAAATTTTTGTATAAAATAGACCTAAAAAATGCATCAAGCGTTCGAAATATTCTTTTTAATCTTATTTTGGAAATTATTAGTGATGAATAATTCAAAAAATGTCCGATCATCGTCAAGGATGGGCTTGAGCCAATCCATCAAGTTAATAAGACAAAGAGTCAGGTCCAGGATTACTTTAAGTTCTTGGCAACTTTAGGGTCTAGCCACAGGGCGCAGTCAAAAAGGACCAATTTGCAGTACCCCCTTTGTTTTCAAATAGTATTACACACAAAACTACAAAGAATTGAACGAAAGTTGTGTTGGATGTTGTTTAGCTGGGTTCATGTCTAAGCTTGACAAAAGAGCTTCATGCCTTCAACAGTTCTTTTGTTACAAGAAAACGTTGATGTACTTTCTTATAATGGTACTGTTGTGTCGTAATACTATCTATCTGGTGAAGCGTTCAAAACAGGAATTGCTTTTTTATTTTGATATCGATAAGGCTATAAACAATTTGAATTAACCTATGATTTATCAGTGGCGTAGCCAGATGTAAAATTTTCTTTGGCGATTAGCATTGCAAAGGTTGCTAGGCCTACTTTTGGTTGATCTATTTTTTTCGGCCCAAAACGAAGGTAAAGCCTTTCTTTGATATTAATTTTATTAACGTGACTATTTTCCTATTTTTTGACCTAATATGTTTTCATTTCTGAATCGGATTTAAAAAATTTGGAGGCATAGCCCCAACAGCCCTCTACTTAGGCCTGCATAGTTTATTGAAAGCAATTAAGAGTACTATGCCAATCATCAGCACAAAAATGCATGGACGAGCATACGTATAGAGGCTCTAGCCGCAAACAGATGCAATAGTTATTCAAAATTTACAAATGTCTGGTAAGAATTATTGGATGGAGATAGATAAGCAAAGCGGTAAGGGGCTGTTCACAAAACTTTTATCCCTCTATCTCCCAAACGACGCATTGTGATGTTTTTGTGAATCCCCTCTCCTCATGTGCACGTCATATAGAAAAAGTGCTGATGAAAACTTTAATTATTCGGATTCGCCACGAAAACTGTTAGTTTTGTGGTGTTTTTATTGGTTTTTCAATTTTTATTTCACTGCATTCAATCTGTGTTCACGGAAACAGGTTGGAACTACACATGCTGTGTAGTAGTTTGAAATTACGCAAGTGCTTGCGAAATGTTGTATTGTTGCGCTGAGTCGAAGACTACGTGTTTTCTCAGTATAGCTAAAAATGTACCAAAAAAGTAGAGCTTTACTCAGGGGGGAGAATCAGCCAAATCTACTGCATGTTGTTGATAAAATTGTAGTTTCTGACTTGAAATATAACCAAGGCTTACAATTGTTGCCGAAAATTAGAAAAACAAAGATACTATAACCCACATTTCAGTTAAATTACAAATATTTACGCCATAAAACGCCAATCTGTCTGTGTGTGTGTGTGTGTCTTCGTGTGTTTTAACTACAAGGTAAGAGATTAAAAAGCACACTCAGACACAAATCACCACCTCCAGATAAGAGCCACGAGGGGGTGTTTAACGTCATCGTGACGTCATAAATCAAGAAAAAAATTTAATTTGCATTTCTTGACAGAGGAAAGCATTTTTTGCTTTAACAAAATTCACCACCCGACTTAACAACTTTTAGAAATTTTACAGCTTTACGACTTAAGATGACCTCATAATAGACGAATAATAGCAAAACTTCTTTCCTTATTTCTCAGAAAATCGTGACTGTAGAAAGCTGTTTCAAGCTTTTTCTGGAGATATTATTCTCCAAGAATTTAAGCTTTATCGACGACACAGCGTGTGATTAAACATTTAAGCTTTTTTTATGCATGCTTTTACCCTTTCTTCTTGAACGCATCAAAAAGACTTTGTATTGCCATGATGTTAAGTGACGTCATAATTCTGTCTGATGCAAAATCAATGAATCCAGCAGGCAGCAAATGTACTTGTTATCCATTGTCACTTTGAAAGCAAACGTAAATAATAATGTTTATTTTTGATATGTCACTTGTTAAAGCAGAATGATATAATACAGCAGGGGTTCTAAACCAATGGGTCGTGGCTCAAATTAGCTGCGGAAAAATGTTAGTGAGTAATTACTTGTTTTAGAGACCCAATTGCGAAAGGTGGCATTTAGTGTTAGACGAAGAGTGGGGACTTTTTTTGAGATTTACATCACAATGAGAAGTATTCTGTAAATTTGGGGTTAATTGTTTTTCGCAAAACTATACTCCGTAACACTTGGATGGTGAGATTAAAGGACTACTTATAGGGTCTCGCCAAAAAGTATTTGGAAATCTCCTTATTCCAGCACCAACATACAGGTTTCAATGTGTTTTTTTGATAATGCAATGGAAAGTACGAAACTATAATAATTGAATTGTAGGTATCCTCTACATTAACATAGCTTTTTTGTACAGTTATATTGCGCGCCTGGGTGCTCTAAACCCCTGAGACATTTTCATCACGTGTTGCAAAGTGGAAAAAATGTTGAGTTTTAAAGTGAAATCATGTAGGATTTGGAACAAATTATTTTCTTCTTCAGCACAAAGAACAGGTCGGTGAGTTATGCCTTTAAGCCATAAAAATCTAACTTATTGTAAGAACTCAACTGTAGAAGCTGCACTCTATGCTTCCGGTCAATACGCCATTTCCTTGCTGCGTTTATTACGGGAGCGAGGAATAGACAAGCAGCGAGAGGCTTTAAATCTTATAACTGTGCCTAAAATTACGAAATAGTTGTCAGTAAGTGTCCTATTGCTTCATAGCTTAATTAATGTTAAAAATTATATCATTTTAGCGTCCTTTTACAAAGTTAAATCTATGCCCCGATGCACTTTGTTGAACGAACTAATGAAAGTTTGTGAAATTATTTCCTGTTTGTAAGCAGTCTTAATTTATTAGTAGAGAGGTCAGCATTATGGGCATCGTTAATGAAACTCAAAGTCTGAGAGGAAATTAGTAAAAAAAAATAGGTCAGTAGGTTTAAACCACTGTTTAAAATTGTGGTCACTAATTATTATAAAATTATATTCCTCAGGAAAATATTTCTTGAAAATGGGTTACTAGGCCAAGTGTGTGATTGGATGCAATACACTTGGGAGGTATTGCTTCTTTTGCTTTATTCCAGAACCAAGGCACTTAGGGAAAGCTAAAGAACTTGGTTAAATGATACCATTACGAAAGAGGGCCACCAAGTCGCGAAATAAGCCTACCATAATATAACTTGTGTCTTTAATCGTAAAACTATGACCATTTTGCTAACCATCATCCACTTTGACTTTGTGCCCCTATGCTTCTTGAAAAAAATGTATAGATTTTGTGAAATCACCAAGAGTTTGTGAGTAAGACCGGTCTCAATTCAAGATATAATGACGGGATTGCCCAAGCCGAAGGTTGAGTAACTGGTCCTTTTCACCAAAAACAATTGTCATTAATGTCAAAGTAACTGCAAGGCTCTACTACCGCAACTGTAATGATGCTGGTTGGAATAAAGAATGCAAGATACGGTGTCTAATGATTTACGTTTGTTTATTGTCCAGAGATTTTACTAGTTTACAGTGCATTAAAAATTAATGAAAATGGCTTTGATAATACCTTAAATGTAAGGACAAATCACTTTTGTGTCGACTATTTTGTTTTAACACATTTGCAAAGCAATCTGGATTTGGTGAAAACTTGGTTAGATGCTTGAGAGTGCCTTTTTTATTTTAAGTTGTAAGTGTAATCTAGCGTCTGTTATTCACCAACGCGTAGGTAAAGGCTGATGTTTAAATGAGAAGATCAATTGTGCGACAGCTAAACGTACGAAACAGAAATAGACCTGTGCGTCGAGTCAGCTAGATGATCAGGTTTTTGTTAAAGAAAAAATCAAACATTTCTACAGTTGGTGTAAAAGTCTAAAAGGGTCAAAAACATGTCGTTTTCTTTTCCTAAAATCTAAATTATTTTGCTGCGTTTAGAAGACAAAGAGCTTGCTTTCCTTCTTAAACGCGCCGTTAATCTATTGGTGCTAGCTCACTTTTATTTTGGTGCCTGTGGCATAATGAGATATTTATTGGCTTTGCTGTTTGTGGTTTGTAGACGATGCTGCAATACTTCCTTTCCAACTAAACTTCAACTTCTAAAGATAACGATCAACAATATTGTCGCGCATGGCATAAAGTTTCGAATAGTATCAGCGGCTGCGGGTTTCGAACGCTCAGTCACCAATGTTGAATGTTGTCAAATAACTGCAGCAATAACCGGCGCGATGGTGTAGTGGTTAGAGCGTCCGCTTCGCAGTCGGTAGACCTGGGGTTCATTTCCCTTGTCGAGTCATACCAAAAGACTTTAAAAAATGGTATTCACAGCTTCCCTGCTGGGCGCTCAGCAAATGAGGGCTAGTGTGGAGAACAAGCCGGCAAGCTTGCTTGTTGTGTCCTTGGGCAAGGCACTTAACGGGATGCTTCCGTCTTTATGTGGCAGACAGATGGTGGGGCCAAGCAGTCTACCCGTCGTGGTGGCCCAGTCTGACGAAAGACATTCAAACCGAGCATGAGCTCATACGCGTGACTGAATGAACTGCAGCAATAATCGATCTCTCGCCCCGGCCGACTAGTAGCTCTATCATTTCTCTAGCCGCACATTAGAATGCTTTTGTCTTGCTATTTATCTGTTTGTATTCGTAGGTCTGGTCTTGTCAGCAACTGGCCAGAACTGCACGAAGCCAAGCTCGAAAATAAAAAGATGGTCGGCAGCTATAATTACTTTTAGGGTACATCTCATTAGTCTAAAAGGTTGAATTGTATACTTCGGGAATCACCGTGATGCAATGGTTCCCCGTGGGCGTTGGGTAACGGGGCGCCTACGAAAAGCGTGAAGAGTAAATTTAGAAGGTGCTGAAAGAATATTTCGTTGGCACTGAAAATATATTCTCATTTTTTGAAATTGGCAAACTTTGTAGGCTACATACAAAATATGTTTTCATTGTTACCAATATTTTTGAGATAATTGAGAGTAATAAGTCTTGAGTGCAAATAAAGATGAAAGGAATGGCTATCCACCAACAAAAATTTGGGGAGTATGTGTTCCACAAAAAACTTAGAACCATCAACTTGATGTCCATAAATCGGCTTTTTCAATAAAAAAAGAAAACGACAATTTCAAAAGCCATTTTGTTAGATAGTTGATTATTCTAAATTGCACTTCTTTGTTCTAAGACATCAAAGATGTACAAAAATAGTTTTCATAGATTTCTTAATCTATTAGATGAAAACATAGCATAAAGATAAATTTTAATTATTGTAATCGGATTAACGACTGGCAATTGCAAACTGTTGCAGTTAGGTTTAAAACGTTACATCATAATTCATCAAGTCGTTGCATACAATAATGGTCTAAAAATCGGAGCAAGAAATTAATAATACATGAGCTGTTATATAACTATTTCAAAGTAGTTCATAAGATTCAGAGCGACCCAATCATTCGTGCTATCCGATCTTTGAGTTACTTATAACCTATTCTTCCCGCGAAATATTTTATTGTTATTCAGAGGAAATAATGGCTAATGGACGGACATCAGCTGCTCTTATACGATTTAGTGCTAGTCAACTAGTTCAAGAACGCAGAGCCCGATTAGTATTAGGTTGACACGACTTACCTTATTCCATTACTAACGAAAGGGAACCTAAGTAACCGAAAATTGATACAAATTGAAAAGAAAAATTAACTAGCATTGCGGTGTGTAATCAAGTTAAAAAAACATTATTCAGGTTTGAGACATGTTTGTAGCCGTTTCTTTGCATTGCTTCGGTCATGCTGTGTCAGCAGAGTGAGGGCTTTGCTGAGACAAGACGTTAAGTGAAGACGGCACTGAATGAGCCGACTTCACTTAAAGCTTTTTCGCTACAGAATGATATTGTTCGTTTAGTTAATGCACATTCATTTCTTTCTGAAAGATACGTAGAGTTCATGAGAAACCAAAGAGTTTGATATCACCGCTATCAATTTATAAATGAAATAACGTATGACGGGAATAAATGTACCCCTTCGGCCCTGCTGAAACAGATGGAACTTGAGCGCAATGCCGGTGATGTGGGTGTTCGTGTTTTGCTCTTTCTGAATGAGTAACGTATGACAGCGATATGATTCCACACAAAAACAAGAAATTGCTAGTAGCTTGTCAAGCTTCTGTGAACAGTACTTACCTAGATAGTAATATTTTGGTATTTATTGTTTATAGTAATTATGTTGAAAATTAACTTAGGTCATAATTAAAACAAGTATTGATGCAAATGAAAAACTTTTAAATGAATTTCATCTCTTACAGACAGAGATTGACGTCATTCATTAATTGCTAATTTAATGACCCTGATATAGCAATACACAGAACAGAATTGAAACGATACCAATCCCGATACTTATACCGACAATACTAGTATCTTGAAACTTTTAGTCTATATCCCAAGCAGTTTAATCATAAATGTTTAAAAAATTTAGTAATTTTTTACTTGCTCCGAAATAAAAAGAAATAAGTCATCTATTTACTAATTGGTGAACATATCAAGCAGGAACTAAAACATCAAGTAATAATAGTCTTAATGTACAAAGATGACCCTTCTATCTATCATCGACACAGAACAATGAAGCCCCCCAACCAGCTAGTTGTTATTTAACTGTAGAAACCCCCAACTGTAGAAAATTTGTTTTTAAAAGAAGTTTGAAACTTTCAAACCTGCAATTTTTAAGCGTCAGCAGTACTTGGATCGGCGATACACAAAATTACGATAAAGCGGTGCCAATCCGCAATGCTTTGATGCAATGCTAAGGAGCTCCGATCTCTGAAACAAAAATACACTGTATCGCTGATTCCGAATAACCAATAAATGTTTCTCGAAACTGCCCACGTCTGATTACAGATTGACTTTGAATGAAGTACAGTGTATGTGTAAGCTATCATTAACGAAATTGTAAATAGCTATTGTTTGTATGGAGTATGAATACTTTGTAATGCTTGCTAAGCACTCCTCAGACATCATATGGCTTTATCCGGCCCTGCAAGCAGTGGCAAAGCCAGAAGCAAAATTCGAGGAACAAAAATGTAAAACTTTTTGAATTAACTGCTTTTCTTGGAGGTCAATCTGTTCTATCCCCAAATTTAATTTTTGTCTCAGATTTGTTGGAAGACCTTTTTCTTTTTTCTGGGGGTCACTATTTTCTGACCTCCAATTTTGTCAACTGCTACGTCATAGCTTTTTTCTTAAGTGACTTTTTTAGAGAGCAATATTTCTAGTCGTATTGACTTAAAACATCTACATTCTTTGATTCAATTTGAAAAATTGAGGGGAACCTGGATTCAGAGCCTTCCCCAGATACGCCTATCCCTGCAAGCACAGAGTACAATTAGAGAATCGTAATCATTTCACCATATTGATTGCAAAAGAAGTCGATATATTACGTATGGATAATCATGATATTTTTCCGGATTAGCGCAATATTGTTTAGGGATTAATATAATTTACTTTTGAATACACAGAAGATGCTAGCATGTGGCAGCAGATGTATCCCAAAATTTTTGTAAGGGAGAAGGCTAGTCGAAATTGCAGCGTAATCTTTTTTGGTGGCAAAAATGTTGGTTTCTTTAAGAAAATATTCGCGCCATTTATCGAATCCAAGTGCCATGGGCAAAGAGGGGGTGGGATTTAGCCTCCTGGTTGTACGCTTGGGTAGCAGTAGGTTTGGGGAGGAAAAATGGCTACAGTTATCTACCTCTAAAATATTTGAAGTTGAGATTTTTGACTGAAAAGTAAAAATTTTTAAGCATTTTCAAAATGTTTTATCTCCTTGCTATGCTTGCAATTTTTGAAAGACATTATGACTGAAACGCAAAGGCAAAGCCAGGAGGGAGCAATCACCTTCCATTAAAAATTTATCAAAGCCCTGTTTTGAACTAAATTTTTAGATGTACTTTAAAATGGTTATCATGTAAGTTTAACCTCCCAGCAAATGCACCTAAAATTCGCGAAACACAATAGGCCTTGATTCAGAACAAATCCGGTGAAGTATCCAAAGGTCATCACCACAAATGTTCCAACACAGATATTTGCCCCATCCCTCCCAAAAATTCTGTGCTGGCTACAGCCCTGAAGATAAGAATAGTAAATTATTCGATGCCACCATCTTGCATTGCAGAAAGGAGATGGCGTGTAGACAGTTTGCTAGTTATAATGATTTCCGCGTTGCAGGGGAAGACGTTTACACCGATTAGTAGCTCCTTGGTTTTGTGTTTGGGACACAGAGCCAAACATATACAAGTATATATAGGTTATGTGATGGCATTAACTAAGTGCAAGAAACTTCGAAACCGATCTAAATAAAAATTGTTTTTATTTGCATAGATTAGAATGTTTGTGAGTAGAAACAAAGGTACGAATATGCAAATTCGAATTTTGTCGTGTGTTCGCTTTTCAGCTTGAGTTCGTTTCGTGTAAGATTATTAGAAGATGGTAATCAGCAAAAAATATTGGGGGGGCATTCTCTCGAAAAATGTCATTCAGAACTGTTCTCCTGTGGGCGCACACCTGAGTTGAGTACAGCAACCGAAAAGCGCAACTATAACTTGTTCTAATTTCAGAATTTCAATTTTGTGTGAAGTGACAAAGCAAGTTTAAAACATGCAAACTTTTATGTTGCCAATACTGGTAGGGCTTTTGAGCTTGGTTTGTGTAAAATGTTCTTTGGAAGATGAATATTTTCTTTACTCAAATCGAGACTTTCCTCAGAAAACTAACATCAACGAGAAAGAACATATTCCATATCAAATATTAAAAGAAATTAAGGTAAAATTCAACTAATTTGTGTTTCTTGCATTTACAATGATTACACAATGTGTGGATGACAATAAGAAGTTTATACGTTACATCCAAATGGGTAAACATCTTAATCCTCTTTAGAGTACCTTAAGTCTATTTTTTTCCTCTACACATCACTTCCTTTAACCTATTCTTCCACTCTCCTAGCAGACTTGGACAACTGTGTGATTTTGGCGGGCTTATTCGATAAGTTAAAGCAAAATGTGGAACAATATTTCTAATACTAACGTATTACGCGAAAAACTTTGCTTGTCCGCTTCGCAGTCGGTAGACCTGGGACTCATTCCCTAAGTCGAGTCATACCAAAAGACTTTAAAAAATGGTATTTGCAGCTTCCCTGCTTGGCATTGAGCATAAAAAAGGGATAGTGTGGAGAGCAAGCCGGCAAGCTTGCTGGTTGTGTCCTTGGGCAATGCACTTAACGGGACGCCTCCACCTTTATGTGGCAGACAGGTGGCCTACCCGTACTTCACCGGGTTAGAATTGTGAAGTTGCTAACCCAGCATGTCGTAAAAAGCGACTCTTGGGTACCCACAAGTGGCAGTCCGCCTTGTTGGTGGTGGGGCTACCAGTCACTCATCACTGATTCGAAATGGTCAGCCATCTTTCCCCTAGCCTAATTTCAATTAGGTTATCAGCATGAACCTGAATTGCCGTTCGTGCCGTATCTCCATCCTGAGGAAGAGGAGGGGTAACCACAACAACAACAAAAACTTTGCTGCGCTAATTTGTTGTTAGGTAATTTCCGGCTGTGTAGAAAATGCTTATCTGTTCAACGACGTTTTTTGGCGAGTGAAATGAGAAATGCACCAAGCCAAGAAAGGTCGCAACAAAAACTTAACTCCTAGCAACTTCAGCTCCTTTTCATGTTCAAACGAGTCTTCGCCAACACGTAGGCGAATCACGCAGCACAAAACACACCTGTCTTGGTGTACGAATATTTGCCACTATCATGCATGTGCGATTGAATTCCAATTTAGCACAAATTTTTTGTTAAAATTAATTTGATTTGATTAAATGTACTTCTAGTTTGAATTTTTGTTCTATTTCTAGCTATTGAAAATTAAAATTCGGATTCCTTTTACATTTATGACAGCTGGAGTAACTCTAATTTTAATGCTAAACTGATTCGAAACAAAAGAAAAACCTGTAAATGTCCAACTCTTTCCCTTAAATAGTAGGCCCAAGTCCAATATTTAAATATCTTACCAATTTGGGAATTGGGCATTATAAATATAATCATGTTGTTAATGCAGAATTACGTAAGTTTAGTGCGTAAATAACATCAGAATGTACATTACGTAATATATGACATCACAATAGGTATTAATCCAGCCAGTGGGAATTAATGACATAATTATTGATATTGATTGTGAATACTTTACCACAGTGGTTCCCAAATACTTTTTGGCGCGACCCAAAAAAGTAGTCTTTAAATCTCTCACCCAAGCATTACTGAGCATAGTTTTACGAAAAACAATTCTCCGAAAATTTATAGATTAGGCTTACTCCTCATTGTGGTGTGATCTCCCAAAAAAACAACTACTTAAACGTCTTTATGCTTTATTTAACATAACATGCTTCCTTGTCCATCTTTATCTAAACAAAAGAACGTCGTCACGTTTCATGCGACACAAAATGCCACTTTCTCCAGTACGGTCTTTAAAAAAAAGAGATGCTTATCAAAATTTTTTTCGCGACTTAATGGACAAGATCTCGCGACCCACTATTTGAGAACCCATTACTTTACAAAGCTTGCAAAATATAAATTATACATTTTTTTAGTTTCGCAAGGATAGTCAAAAATTGATGGGATTGTATCAAAAAGTTTTGATGTTTGCACGAAATTATTTAAACGAAATATTACAAGGTACTATGTGTTAAACCGGTAAAGACGACAGACATTTTGTGGCGTCACACAAAATATTTATTATTCTATTTCTTGCACAAACTGTACAAGCGAGATTCAAAAACGTGAAAGAATATGAGATGCCAACTGTAAAGTACGAGAAAAAGTAATATTTTTCGGAGTTTAGGTCATATTGGTCTGCAAAGATAGCATCTTTCCAAAGACAAATCATTGCGCAACGATAACATTTTTCCTTTCCAAAGACAAATCATACAGCAACAAAAGCAGGATGAAGTGCCGTCTGTAAAATAGCACTACTTGTAAAATACATGCAGTGCTTCGAGCAAAATGGGTTTTAAACGTTCGTGATAACTTGAAAGCAGCGAGATTTGGCTAACAGCAAAACAAAGCCTAGGCCTACCTATAAATAACCAGCACATTTCACTGTAAGCGGAATCTTGCCGATTCCGAATTACCACGGACGTTTCCAAGCACATTTTGCACGAAACACTATTTTACAAGTATGCACTTCGCCATGTTTTCGTTGCTGTATGATTTGTCTTCGGAAAGGAAAAATGCTGTCATTGCTGTGTGATTTGTCTTTAAAAAGAAAAAATGTTATCGTTGCAGAACAATGTGTCCTAAACTCTGCAAAATTGTACTTTACCCTGTACTTTATAGTTGGCACCCTATATCTTGGGACTGCTTACACTTAAGACAGCTTAAGATAGCTAAGCATAAGATAGCGCTGATTTTGCGACTGAGACGTTGCCAGCTTAAATCCAGCAAAAACTTGCGTTGTCATGCGTTTGGCAGAAGCAATTCCCATAGTTTGTTTGCCAGTGTTGAGGAAAAATCCTCTACATTATTTATGCAGTAATGACTTTCGTGAGCAGGCTTAAACAAAATACTGCCCGGCTGATTTTTTCGAAATAATTGATCTTCAAATAGATCTTTAAGAGTTGGGAACATGAAGCAAAATGGGCAACATAAGTTGATCTTCAAAAAAGATTTTGTTGTTTTTTGCGATACCAAAATGGGCAAAACAATCTCGCTGAAAAACTCATCTTCAAAACGAAAAGGTCTTCATCTTTGTTTCAAGACCAAAATTTCGAGAATTTTGGCATGCATCCCGTGAAAATAGCACTTGCATAATGTGGTCCTTTTTCTGTTTTGAGCTGCGCAGATTGGCAGTAATAGTTCGGCCAATTAAGGAAAACGGAGTTAAGTAGATTACAAGTGCTTTAAAAAGGTCTATATGTATTAATACTTATGTAGTTCAAAAGTTATTTTATTTAGATTAAAGTTATTTTTCAATAAAGGCAGGTGCTCAAAATTTGGGAGTTCAAGCGAATTATGGGAGTTTCAGCCGTCAAGTCCTTTTTTTCTGTGTCCAAGCGAAAAAAACAATAGAGTATTTTAATCACTGCATGAGCCAGGGGCGTAACTTTGTCAGGTGGAGCCCCGGTGCAAACATCTATGACAGGGCCTCCATTTTTTCTGTACTTAATGTTCAATTGAGCTACTTTTCTCAACACAGGAATAATTGATGACTCTGCGTTATAGAAAGATTTTTCAATTAAAATAATAAAACAAAAAAGCATTGAGCTGAACAGGTGAAAGGGGCTAAAGCTAAGTTTATTATGCCTGCAAATGAAAGACATTAATTGAAATAAAATTTCACCTAGGTTGCACGGTACAACATAATTTTTGTGATTGCAGTGTATTCAAATTGAAATAATGGCATAGCAAGGATTTCGTGGGGAGCAGGCTGCAACAACAAGTTTTTGATTGTTGAATAAAAGTTTAATCAAATAAACGTGTCAAAAAAACCAAAATCGTTTTATAAGGCCAAAAAAAATTTATGTGCAACCTTTTGAGGCAAGGTGCTTCGCGAGCACTATCAGCGATATTTCAGCAAAATGGAGATGTGTTATGCAATGCGGATAAATTGTTTAACCCAAAAAGAATTAACGTACAGTACACTGACATCACCACAAAAGACACAAACTAATAAAACACAATACGTTGAGACCAATTAAGCAGGCTACCGTAATTTATTTGCTGGTGGTTGGAAACTTGAAATTTTTCGGTCTTCCTCTTGCTCTAGCGAACTGCTGGATAACTTTTCTGAAATCTAAATTTTTAGCTCGTTCATTTTCTATCGATAGCAGAGCCAAATCGCTAAGTCTCTCTTGGGACATGGAGTTTTGAAGTAAAATTTTGATCAGCTTGAGTTTAGAAAAAGACCTCTCTGTCGTAGCAACTGTTACAGGTACAGTCATATACATCATGTATGCCGTACAAACGTCTGGATAAGTTGTAGTAAGTGATGCATTTTCAACAATCAAAAAAGAAGCCATTTCTTTAGCAGATTTTAAATGGGCAATCTTTTCTCTAAACGACGTTTTGATGGAGAGCATTTGGCTAGGAAATAACAGAGAGACGTTATCAGAAAACTTGTTAGAAAATGTTCTTGCTTCAACCTCAAGATCCAGATGAGAAGTATTTGACAGAAAACTTGGTTCCAAAACTTGATATGACGTCACCAATAATTTCATTCCTTCAAAGCGATTGATTAGTTGGCAAGAAAGTATGTTCATCATCGGAAGAAACACAGTTACGAAAAATCGCTTCTTGGGATTGGTTAACGTTTTTCCTTCGCATATTTCATCGAAGTAGGCTTTTGTTTTCTTTGCTCTTTTGTTTAAAAACTGTCTTGGCAAACCCCATGTAAAAGCAATAGTGAAAGCTTTATTTAGAACTGCGTTAAAACTCTTTTTGAGTTGAGCAATGTCTTCAGCAGCAGTTTTCAGAAGTTAATGGGCAGAAAATAAGTCAATTGTTTTGCACCGCATAGCTTTTGAAGGAATGCTGACGATCTGCAAAATCTTGCATTGTACAACCGGCCTGAAGTTTGTTTGTTTTTTCCAGAAGTTTGTTTTTTGCAGCGAAGACTCGTGCAACGCCTCTTCTATTGCCCCCTTGTTTTTCCATTGCTCATATATGACACACGCCTCCGCATGATGAGTAGCACTTTCATGGCTTCGAATTTGCTGCGATAGATGCCTCCAGTCATTTAAACCTGTTGTACCCAAAGGACTTTGAAGTGCGTAAGAAGCCCCGGAGAGACATTTTCGTGAGAAAATAACCAGCCGAGCTGGCAGTAAACATGGTTTATGCTTGATGAATAACTTAACCAACATCTTCGTAGTTTTAGACCTGATTGTGTTACGAAATGGAAATAATTTGTTGAAAATGAACGACCGCTTTGGAGCGGATCTTTAAGGAAAGGTCCTTTAGGTTGTTTGGGACTTGCTGCAATAATAGCTTTCTTGATCTCTGAGTTTACAATAATGGTGGGAAAGTAGTCATTTTTACTTGCATCTGATCTATCTTTAGTAGTATCAAAATTTTCTGTCTCACGAATGCTGACGTCTTGCTCATTCACTTTGGATGTTTCTAGTCGAGTTAGCCACGAACTCAGTGGCTGAGAGTTTCTGGCTGCCTCCGCTATTTTTCTCCTTTTAGCTGGTCTCTTTTGTGCTCGGCTTTGATAATTTCTTTTCATGTTAGATTGCAGTCATCTAGAGTTTTACAATGGTGTTACTCAAAACCTAAACGTTTAATAATATTTAAACAACGGTTAGTAAATTTTATTGTATCAAACTCTCTTTGTTGTTGTTTTTCCTGCTCACAAAATATTACTGCTGCGAGCGTAAGGACTACGGTATATCTAGCAAAAAGGATTCAAATAGAAAGCTCAAACCTGACTTTTCAATCACTCAAATCACAACTTCTTTATTTACAGAAATCACAGATCCGATCACTGATTAATAGAATGACGTCTAGCACCCGATTGAACTACATCTACGTAGCTTATTCAAATAGAATAATCATTAAGGTGTTAAATCTCACCAACCCATAAAACTCTAACTCCTACCACAAAGGCAAAACAGTGATGCAACAAAGCACCGGCTTTCACAGCACAAATTACAAATTTACCTATTTGTATAAAGCGGGCAAAATTTACCAGGAAAAATTAGCAACTTCGAGAAGATACCAAATTTTCCTAATTAATTATTTCACGACGATATAAGCAAGCCAGACAGTTACCGTTACGTCACAAAGCACCAAGTTAAAAGGCTGGTGGACAAGTTATGCAACATGTGGTACTATCAAGTTATTGGACTATGGTGGGAAACTGTAGAATTATCTCGAAACCATTACGTGACATTAGGTCATGACAACGTCATAAAGCAAAACTTACTAACAATTACAAGGTAAAATAAAGCGGATAGATATGATACTATATGATCATTATAGCTTTAACTTATTTACTAAACAGACTTGAGTGGGGGGAGCGTGCCGATTACGTCACGATGAGGTCGCAATTAAAATGAATACGTCATAAACGAAACTTTAAATATATTAAGAAATACTTCAAATAAATTACATGGATAAATAAAAATTAAAATTACTGATGAAGTGTGACCCTCAATAATAAAAAGTTTACTTGAGCTTTTAACGAAAATAACAACAAAATGTAGCCATGCGGGGACCCTTGTGCTGGGCTCCCGGTAAATTGCACCGGTGGTAGCTACGGCCTTTGCGAGAGCCAACAGTAATCATTTCAAAAAATAGCTCAGTGTCCTTTATTCTTATTTCTATATCTGCTGCATTGGCAAAACTTCGATGTATTTTATTTTTTCAAAAAATCCAACAAATTTCCTTTGAAATATTCGTGGTGAATGGACTTCCTTGAAAAATTTTTATGAAAAAATATAGCTCGCAGCAAAATAATTTCTCAAAGAAATGAAGTAACTTCGGTTGATTGTAATTAGAAGTGTGTGGGCTAATTAGAGACGATGTCAAATCAGGCCATTTATGGTTTGATATATGTATCTGCTTTCAAAATCTCTTGAGATAATAAATCGTGCTTTGGAATAGCTCGCTGCAATTTAGCAAGATAAAAGAGGTACAGTAAATGAGTCTTAAATCTATATGAATTAGTTTCAACTAATATTACACAGAGAAAGTAGTATCCAGCTATGGGGACATCAAAAAATTAAAATATATGCCAAGAAGACTATTGTAGTATAGCAAAATCTCTATATTGTTGTTTCAACTAAAATATTGAATTAAACAAAGCATAAGTTTCCCAAGTGATATCTGAAATTGCTTTGAATACTTTGCAAGCCACCAAACTTGAAACCACTACGGTTTTTCAGATTTACTTAACATAAAACTACGAAAGCATTTCTTTGTTTTACTTGCGTAATAACTATTCATCCGAGACTAACCAAAAGTGACATTACATGGTTTAGAACAGGGGTGGGCAAACTTTTTAGCCGGAGGGCCACATCGACCACTTAAGGAGTGGTCGAGGGCCAGGGCTTGTTGTCTCGTATAGCTGCATGCCATAAAAAAAAGTGCAATAGCTCAAAATTTTGCGAGATGTCCTTGAAATGTGGTATCTCAGGGCGCAAAAACGGTGATGTCTCTAAAAAAAAACAAAAAAACAAAAAAAAAGGTCATCGCCTTTTCGCAGACGGTATGTGCGTGATTGGGGGCAATTGATGGCTCTGACGTATTCCCCTAGTCATATTTCTTTCAATATGACAAAGTTTCAAAAAGTGTTCGCGGGCCGCACAGAATGCTCTCGAGGGCCGTAGTTTGCCCACCCCTGGTTTAGAAGTATGTACGTAATGTTCAATATTTTGCAGCGTCGTTTTCATGGTTTAATGGGGAAAAGAATTGACAAGCAAAATGAAGAAAGCGTTTTGCCCATCCCTCCCTTGTCAAAGAACCGGGCGTTTCCTTTTCACAAATTTGCAATCAAAAAAGGATTTCACGGATTAATGGGGAAAAGAAATGTTCGATCCGCTGTCGCAGAAACTTCCGAATTCAAAGCAATCCTGAATAAGACAACGAAAGTGGGTAATTGTATATTTGGTGGAATAACTTCGTTGATAGAACTATCCGTGTGAGCGGAGATAACTCCGTAGATAGCTTTCTCCGTGCAAATGGCCAAAAACATATTACCCTTCAATGAACCGGAGTTTCTATTTTTTGGATTTGCACAGATATTAAAAAAAATACATAGTCCTAGGTCGCTTATAACCGGAAGATTCACAGCGCTCAAAGTTTTGGGACCAAAAATGGACATTTGTAAAGTATTTGACATCATTAAACACTTGCGTAAGCGTGAGCTCAGCGTTTAACATGGTCGTTAGTGAAAGATGAGTGGTTGAGTCGTGCAAGGATAGAGATGGAAGTTGTTTTTCATCGACTCGTCTTTTTTGAAAAGGAACACGGCTTCACTAAAAAGTGTTTTTATATGCTTATAGAGAGCTCGACGGTGCCGTTGGTAAGGGTCTCGCTTTACAGTCGTAAGATCCCAATTCAAATCCCAGCTGCATTGGAAATTCGAAAGACAGCTCGTCACTCGCACCCAGAGTGCTATAACACCGATAGATACTTGTGTCAAAAGAAAGGCGGCCAAAAAAAGGAGCCGGCCTCATGCTCTCATTAGTGTTATGGACTCGGGACAATGGGAGTTTTGAACTTCTCACTCTCAAAGCTCGAATAGCGTATGGGAATGGCTACCTTTAGTTTACAGTGTATTTTAATAACTTAATTACCAAGAAGGTTTTGCAGAAGAGCCAAGATTTGAAACTTTTTTTAACTTATTTGTACCCAAGCATAAAAATACATGCAATACTTTTGTTCAAGTGGCCATGAGGCATGAGGCCTCTTTTTGTTCAAAAGGAGCATAAAGTGACATGAAGACTGAACTGTGTGCCCTCAACCACTTTCGTGCAAGAAATAAAAAGGTCTTGTGTATAAAAATTGGTTGAATTTACAGACAATGCAAATGCAATGCAATTGCGAGTCAGCTAACAGTTAAGCAATGCGTAACTCTATAAAGCTATTACCAAGCAAAATAGAAAACATTTTTCTCCTGAGGCACATTATCGCCCTTGCCGATTTAAAAGGTATCAGTTAATGCAGCTGGGCCAGCTTCAAAGTACAAACATTTATGAGAGCAACAACGAAATGATTTAGCAACATTTCCTTCTTCGTATTAATATTTGTGGTATTAAGATTTTTGCCTGCGCTATTTGCTATAATTCAGCCTTAGCATGAAAAGGGGCTATGGATTTCCCTCAAATCATGTAACCGATTGCAATAGGTGCCTATTACGCTCTTTTTAAACAAAAACATTCCCTCTTAATCCAGTGTTATAGATTGATGCTATTATTGTTTTATTTTGATCTGTGCTTAAATTTGAGACTTTATTACATTTAACTTTGCCGCTAATCCAGACCTCTCTACTTCCAAATGGAGACTAGAGCTTTACCATTTTGTTTGCTATCAAAATGATATGAATAATTTTGATGCCTGCTGCTGTTCTCACTATGTAGTGGCCAGCATTGCGATGGCATTTAACATTATGACCTCACAATGCGTTTTGAGCCATTATTATTAGGATCGCTACTTACCACTTTTTCGTTACTCTAGGCAAATTGATATGAGCTAACGTCTCTCACTGCGTGCATGTTCCTTGGCCCTGGCATAAACGCCGCCATGCAAAGAGCAAACTAACCATAACAATGCACTCACAGTTGAGTTATAGCAGTAGCAGTGGCCCCCATTAATAATGTCGAGGTTAAGAATATCAAATCAGCAGCCTTGCCCAATTGCAAAGGAAATTGCTTTAGCCTTTAGATCATATGTAGCTCGACACTTACATTTTGTTGCAAAAGATAAGAAAGGACCATTTTATCTTCTCTTTTTCTTGGGTAATCACTCAGGCTTTTGCTTTACAAATTAAAATTTGTAGACTTCTTTTTTCGATGAATCTTTTTGAATATTTTGATGGATAATGCGAAACATTCATACTATCAAGAAAGAAGAGCCAAGATGTACTAAAGGACTTAGTTTTTTAGGAATTTGAATTTTGTGAAATGTAGGCAACAAAATTTTGTGTTTTTTTAACCGGTAGACTACATTTTATAAACATTTACAGACTCCAATTTTTGATGAATGTTTTTAAAAACGTCAACAGATAATGCAAAAGAACCATGTTTGTGAGGAAAAGTAGTCAAATTGTACCAAAGAACTAACTTTGGTTTAACAATTGCAAGTTTGTTAGGTCAAGTAGGATAATTGTTCAAATAAAAATGAAGCATGGTGTATGGCAACCAATTTTTGATCACACATCATAAATTAATCCTTAGCCCTAAGTAATTGTTGTCACATATTGCTGGAAAGCAAATTTCCTCGGCTTTCAAAGGATAGTAATTGTTAGTACTTTAGTATAATGGTTTTGTATTAAATTCATCTATTTTCACTGAGCTCAACGCTTTTGGGAGGGGTAAAAAGTTACACCACAGATCTTAAAGTTCAGTTTTTTCAGTATAAAAACTGATATTAATTGTACATATTATTCACTATCGGACTCGCCTTGAAATAACCTTTAATTTGTTGAAAAAAGTTTTAATATAGCTTTGAAAAAAGCTGTTTGAGCCATAAGCTTTTCGTGGCGCTCTCATCAGTGGCGGTATCGCGTCAAAAGGGAAAATCTAGAGTGAATAAATGTTTTATGTGAATAATTTGGACGTTAGGCAATCAAGGCAAGCCAATGATAGCGCTAGTATTGCAAAGCGCGCCAAAAAAAGATTTCGCAATTGCGAAAGTTAGAGAAGGCGCAGCAGGAGGCCAAATGCCACGATTATCGAAAGAGTTTGAGAGTGTAAACAAACTCTTTCTGTGTGCAAAACACCGGGCGTCGGGTCTTGATATAAATAGCCTCTAAAAGATTAAGATGGAAAGAGCTGCGCGCTGCGGGGAGGATTGAAAACCGCTTATGATCATAATTTAATGCGCATCGATCATTATCCAAAAGATGCTGACCAATGGCAGAGTCACAATCCGGTTTGGTGTCGGTTCGTTTGCACGATCTGTGTGGTTGAGATCGGCGTGGACGAGTCAATTGCTGTCTTAACCATTGTGGAGCATGTTGCTTGATGCGATCCTGTAATCGTTGAGATGTTCGCCCTACGTACCGACTATCAGAGTGGCACTTGTATTCATATAGGACAAAACTTTTCTGAATGGCAGGTAGAACATCCTTGCGGGCCACAGGCAGCATGCGCTTGGAAGTAAAGACCAAGCGGGTGCTGACGGAACCATAGCAGCTTTCCACGGCGGTTTTGACTTCTTTTTCCAAGTTTGTAGATGGCTTGCCTATTCAAGGGACCCTCAAATACACAGGACACTTTTCAGGGCCAAATCGCTTAAGGGTGGAGAACTGAGCAATTTTCTTGGTGATCTGAGTGTTGATGATGTTTTTAGGATAGCCATTGTCCAGTAATATCTTCTTGATCCGTTCTATTTCTCCATTGAGTCTACGCTTGGTGCAAATCATTAGAGTTTGATGCACCAATGTTGATATTAAACTTATTTTGCGTTTGAGAGGACTAAAGGATTCCCAACGCAAATACTGGCCAGTGAAAGTGGGTTTCCGGTATACACTGGTCTCCAAGCCAACATCTGTTCTTTCGACGTAGACATCAAGAAACGGTAGACATTCCCCTTCCTCTTTTTCAAAGGTGAACTTGAGGGATGGATGAAGGCAGTTAAGTTTGGTCAGAAATTCATCTGCTTCAGCTTCGTGATCGAAGATGGCAAACGTGTCGTCAACATATCTGAAGTATGTTGGAGGCTTTTGCGTCTGAGAAAATAACTTTTCTTCATAATATCCAACGAAGATGTTGGCCAAAGCCGGACCGAGTTGTGATCCCATAGCTACTCCGTCTGTTTGTTTGTACATGGTGTTATTGAAGCTGAACTCAACTGAGGATGTAGCGCTCTTCGTCAATTCAACAAACACGTCCTTTGGAATGACTGGTCGGGAATTAGACTGGTCGTAGAGGGCTTCCGAACAGATTTTGATGGTTTCATCAAGGGGAACGTTGGTGAACAAGCTGGATACATCAAAAGAACACATGAAGACATTAGAGTCGATGTCAAGATTTTGCATGGTCTTAGCAAACGTAAACGAATCTGATATGCAGTGTGATGAAAACCGCTCCAACACAGGTTGTAATAGGCTAGCCAATCACTTGCCACTTGAGAGCGTCACAAAAAGCTTATGGCTCAAACAGCTTTTTTCAAAGCTATGTTAAAATTCTGTACCACCAACAAGATTTTTGTGAAAAAAGTTTGAAAATCGGTTGAGAAGTAAGGTCACAAATCAGTTTTTTATATTACGATAAAATATTGTAACAACTTATTGAAAATGAAAGAAATTTCAGAATATTTGAGAATTCAAAATAATAAAATCAATATGTATATAACTTTAAGCTTAAATATAGATCGTAATTACTCGATGAATGATTTTGTACCCGCAGTCAGTATGAATTGTTGATGATTGGGGTCAATAACCAAGGAGCACTAGAAACGGCTAAAAACGGTTCCGGTGGTATTCAAATTCGCAGCCACCTGAGTATCTGACCAGTAGTCAGGAGGATGTGGCCTCGAATCCCACAGGAATTGTTTTTATCCATTCGCACTGCTACATGGAGAATGACCCCAATTATTATTGCAATGTATACTTAAATACAAACCTTTGTTAAGGTTACCGCTTGTGACTTTAGTATTTATAGTCTAACAGCCACGTTATTAGGCCTAATATGTCTTCATGCCATCATAAAGCCTGACGTCTTGGCTCATAAGCAGCAAAGCTGGGTATTGAACTTATAATGGCAAATTAGCAGTGTGATGGGTTGGCATTCGGTTGCTTATTTAGAGGTCCCTATGAAGATCGTTTTTAGCTTTTCGCACTGCTATATGTCAAGTGACCCCAATAATTAATTGTATCTAAATACAAACCTTCATAAGAAAGTTACCTCTTGTAACCCAAGTCCAGTTCTGCACAACTCAAAAACAGCAAAAGGGACCCAACAACCAAATGTTTTTCGCGGGCTGCATGCCAGCATTTCTACTTGCTCTCGAGGCTAGCTAGACCGAAAAATAAGGATGTTGTGAAAAAACGATCTTTTTTGCCGTAAATTTAGGGTGAAAACCTTTTTTTGGAAAGTCCACATTTTGAGAAACAAAATTCAAGACAAAAACAATTTCCAAGACAAACTAAGCACATTTTTATCGTCTAACACAGCGCTCTTCAATCTTTTTGTCATCGCGGAAACCTTGATGTACTTTCGCTAACACAACTACGTGTTTTCCCCAACACAACCACATGTTTTGCAGAACCCCTGTTGAAGAGCACTGGTCTAACGTGTTGTTTTTGAAAATAAGCACAAATTCCAAAAATAACTACGAAATAGTAACTCTGAGAATAGGTCTTAAAATGTGACATTTTTTCAAATCATTTGGTGGGTTGTGACAAAGGCTTTTGCGTGTCGCATGCTGCCCGCGGGCTGTATGTTGTGTAAACCTGCTCTAATCTATAAAATGTTTTATTGCTCTTACATAATAATTGTGACAAATTAAGAAAAAATTCATAAAACTTAAAGTTTTAAGGAAATAAAAATAAACGACACCCCTATGTAAAATGGGATGGGAACAATATTTGCTAGCTTACTTGAACGTAGCTGAGGGTCGGAACAATATTTGCTACTTTGGTTGAAAATAGCTTTAAGCCAAGATCCCATTCAAGAAATTTCGACGAAAACATAGCCTTAATCATCTCGTCCCCTAACTATGCCCATGTCGGGACCAGAGCACGTAGGCGCATCCAGGATCTTGAGAAAACAAATGTTTTTTGGAAGAGATCGCCCCACATCATAATAAAGACCTACCACTTCGGTGTACAGATATTTCATCACCTAACATATATTCACCTGAATGTTAATCACGGACATATAATCACCAGACGTTTGATCACTTAAAAATTTAATGACACAGACACTTAATCAGGCGAAAAAGAAAAAAGCCATAATGACATTATTTATTTTTGTGATGGGGTTAGGCCCATGTTAAGGCCTTACGTGTCTACGTGATGATCTGTGTGGCGACAAAATGTCTAAGTGATGAAATCTCGTGATTAGATGTCTAGTGGTTTAATGTCCGTCATTAATATTCGCGTGATGAAGTGTGGGTAAACCACCACTTCATAGCCTATTTCAGTAGTAATTAAAACAATCTCTATTTTGATACCCAACCCCCATTTTGACTTCGTGTCTCCCGAACTTGATAAAAAGCTCGAATAAAAGTTTGCGGAATATTAGACTGTTTGTAAGTAAGATTAGTCTTGAACTAAGATTAGGAAAATAAGGACCAGGGTATATACAAGTACGATGAAGAGCGTAGTAGTGATGGTCCCGACTGTCTTTAGAGCAGTTTTAAGTAAGTCTACCATTGGTATTGGAAGAAAAATAGTTATGTTGAATAACAATTGAGGGCTTTCCATAAAAGACGTTTGCAAAAAATTACCCCCTCCCTTCTTTCCGAAAATGTCCTCATTGTGTCAACCTTTCCTCCCACTTGACCAGGCGGACAATATTGTCAATATCTCCATATTGTAAGTGGAACTTTACTGGGCAGCTGATTGACTGCTCGAAGTCATCAAAAAGGCAAAACACTGGAGATATTAATGGTAGAAATAGAGGAAAGAATGGAAATATCTAAATGGCGTGAAAAAATGGATGCACAGCTAGACCATAGAAATGCTGCTTTGGGTGGAGATAGATTTGCACGGAAGACCATGATTGCCAACGCCTGTGCCTTCTGTACACAAGTTAAAGGTAATCAAAAACATGTTTTTCATTTTTTGAATGGTGTAATGATGCTGACACCGTAATAATCGCACACAATATAGCATTTAAGTTTATCTTAACGTTCATAATCGCATCGTTAATACACTTTCCAAGTGCTGTACGCAAAATGTTTGACGACCACATGTCAAGTATGTAGGCCTATCTAATTATCCTCACTCCAGAAGCAGTGCAAGGTATCACAGATGTTTCTGTAGATTATCAGGTAAGCACATTCATCAGTTTCATCCAATTCAACTTCACTCTCTTCCTTATCTTGTGAGTAATTACTTTTGTGTTGGTTGGGTTTTATGTGACTTCGGCAGCAGCTGGAAAATACACATGGCATACATAACAGATAGGTGGCTTTATTTTTGTGCAGAAATTGCAGGGTTGAAAAGATTATAAAGTTTCTTCTTTTGCCAAATATGCATCTGCTGCCTCTGAATAACTTTATCCTCCTTTAGTTCTCCTAATTTTCTATCCTTTGGTGATAGAAATTATTTGAGATAAGGATCAGAATTTCATGGGCTTGCCATCTATTTCTGTGCGCGAATAAAAGCATGATGTCCGCGCGAGCTATGAACAATAGTGTACAGCTTCCCAAAACTACTTTACGGTTAGATTTTCAAGTCCAAAGCAAGAGCAATGATCACACCACAGTTGAGATTTGAGCCAGAGGAACAAACCTAGCTGAAGAGGGCCCATTGGCCACTGCTTAGATACGCAATAAGTAGATCCCAAAAAACTCTCAGCCTACACGTTACTTCACTTACAAAATACTTGTCGGGCCATGGAATAAGCTTAAACCCTGGTCAGTAATCGTCTTTATTTGAATAAATGACTTTAAGAGAATTTCACGCTTTCGTGAAACATACCTTGCTTAAAATTAATGCTCATCAATCACTTGGGTCATTTCATGTTAATTGATTCAGGCTATGTAACCCACCCTTTTGGATTTTGTTTAAATTTGGCATGATGATAGACCTGGAGATGCTGATTCCAAAAACTTTTTTTGAATCAGACAACTGTGGCCAAAATTATAAGCAATTGAAAATCACTATTTTTATGATGGCTCAAGCGAAAGAATTTTGTGATTATTATGTGCTTAACTTTCAACTCTCATAACTCAGACTACTCACAACTGTTTGACTTGAAATTCACATATATCTTTAATTAGGATAATTAGGACATATATTTTTTTTTGGCCAAACTTGGTATTCCTCTGATCTCACCTTTGACCTCTGCACTTGATAGTTCCAGCCAGGGATGTGGAAGCAGAAGCTGGAAGCGGTCCTTTTTCTGTGGAAGCGGAAGCGGAAGAGCGAAAAATCCACCGCTTCTGCTTCCACATAGGAGGGAAGAATGGAGAGAGAAAAAAAATTGGTTCTGCTATCCTTGGTAGAAGAACGAATAGGGGGAACATAAGCTTTAAAAAATGAGAGTGAGGAGAGGTCGTTTAGAGAGATGTTGACCTCTACATAATCAGATTGGGGTCAAGCAAAGAAAGAGAGGAGGTAGAAAACTCTGAGAAGGATATGTCCTGCTTGGCGAAAATGATGACGCCGCCGCTAGCGTCTGCGACATCAGTAGAAAAAAATACTACATTGGGAGTGGGTGCGATCAGATCGCAGAGCAGAGAATCCAGGGATCCGAAAAGAGGAAGATAAATTAAGATTAGATTCCTGGAAATAAATAAGATCAACGAGATGAGACGAAATAAAGTATAGTAGTTCGGTGCTCCTGGCTTGTACATTCTCAGCATTCCATTGAAGAACCCTGAGGGAGTTAGGGAGGGGAAGAGAAAGCAGGAGGTAAAGGGAAACAGCCAGGGGCATGAGGCGGTGGTGAGGGTGCAGAGGGAGAAGATACAAAGTGGGCGTAAGAAAGATAAGAGGTTTGAAGGTGAGTGTGGGGTGCGAGTGCTGCATTAGCAGGACGGGGCCAGATTGAGCAGCGAAGATATACCAGCTGGAGGAGTCCGAGGAGGAAGTCACAGTGCTGGTAGGTGTAGAATCTCAAAAAAAAGCAGGGAGGGCAGCTCCAGGAGTGAGAGCTGCCAAGAGTTCTGAATCTAGAAAAGTAGAGTAGTGAGCACTTTAAATGAACTTAATTAGAGCATGTGCAGCATTGCACTGACCTACCCCGCCAGGTCACATTTCCAGCGCACACTAAATAGGGAAAGACAGGGCAAGGGTTAGGATGAACCTTCCCGCTCATCAAGAGAAGAAGAAGGATGAGAAGACGGGCAAGAGAAAAGCAGGAGTAGAGAGAAGACAGGCCAATTTTAAAGAGGCTGCGTGCTATCCTTCTGCGGTCGTTCAGGGGGCTGCACGACGAAAAAATGGTTTGTGTGAGGGGAGTGCCCGGGGTAGCTGGGACCCTAGGGAAGAGCAACAGCCATTTTGACCCAACCCAAACGAGTCGGGGACCGCAGCACCATGTTGAGGCGGCTGTTGATTGGTGCAGTTCAATTTTGCTTGCTTTACATGTACATGCTATATATACGATAGAAATTTCGCACTGCACTGTCCAAAAAGATCGGAGTCAATACGTGTTTTGAGGACGGACAGAAAGTCTGTAATGATGATTAGAGTTAAAGTTAACTCAAAGTCTGAGTTAGTTGAGGATAGAAAGGGGAAATCAACGCTATACGGTGTAATTTGTAGTTGTGACGACAGGTTATTGTCGAGAGCTGTAATATGTAATCATACGGTTTAGATCTAAGAAGCATTAGGATAACTGTTGTAAAAGTAGTTGTAAGTAGTGAAGGAACTTGTAATAACTGTCTATTTGTTGAAGTGTTTAATTATCTTTTGAATTGTAGTAACGAAATATTTGATTTTCTTGCAAGCAATTCGTAATTTCTAAATTTTTGTTAGTGGGATTTCCGTGACAAACGCGAAAGTACATTAGGGGCTCCGCGATGACAAAAAGATTGAAAAGCACTGTTCTACATTCAACACGAGTTCTGATATCTAAGAAAAACAAACACAGAGTAGTTCGAAACAATAAGCTCAAGCGAAGTAGTTAAAGTAATAGCAATAAATGAAGGTTTTTGTTTTCTCAAAATGATAAAGTGTAGAAGGCAGGCTGCAGACCCACAAAAGTTTTAAAAAATTGTCAACGGTTGTTTTTTCGTGTTTTGTTTGTGGAAGCGGAAGCGTTTAAAAAATAACCGCTTCCACATCCCTGGTTCTAGCTATGACCGCTGTGATCACTTAAGCGAAACGATATTTTAAGTCACCAAAATGATATGGTGCCCACCAAGTAGCATGACACGTGACGAATTATGTGAAAGGTCTTGATAAGGACAATTGGAATCCAAAATAAAATTTATGGCTTATTGAGTTTATTGATACAAATTAGCATTTTAATTGCAGTACCTACAGATAGACAATTTTTACTCTCACATGTAATAGTTACAGAGTAAAATTGAACAATATGATAACCGATGAGTTGTAAAGTGCTTTAAAGTCAACTATAAACAGTCGCATCTTTTTGCAACTCAACGCAGACTAGTCTAGTTACTTCAGTGGTTAACAATTGGTCAATACAAACAACTGTATCAGTGCAACATCCACAAATAGAACGCACTTTAATATGTCTATGATTATACTTAACGAGTAAGAATTGATCGCCTTAATATCATTGATTTACTGACTTTAAGCTCGGTTTATCACTGGGCAACAACAGGTCGGGTGCTACTTAATTTTTGTATGTTTTTGTCAAAAATAAAGCTAGCTTCTATTGGTAGCAGAAGTTTCAACAGTTGTGCAACGATAATTTTGGTACAACGAGTACAACCTCACGTTTCTGGCCTTTCTCAAGACAAAATTGTAATTAAAAATTAGTTATCTTATAAATAAAAGACATTAACAATCAACAAGTTGATATCCATAATTTAAAAGCTCGCTAATAGAGATGTATCTATCATCATGCCAAATTTAAATAAAATCCAAAGGGTGGGTTACATAGCCTGGATCAATTGACACGAAATGACCCACTTGTAATTGAATTAAGATAGCCTCATGGCTTGTTGTAAGACTTATCACACCTGAATCTTAACTTTTAACTTTAATTTCATGTTTCTTCTAATCACCAAAAGTTGAAAAATAAAAACAATACAAATATGAATGGCTAGAACCAGAAGCCACGGGAAAACACTCCGAAAAACGAAAAACCAATCTTCTAAAAACCCAAATATAAGGGAAACAGTAGCCCGGTTTTTACCTTTAGCTAGTTAGGGGGGTGGGTGATTTGCACGTCTGCTCCTCTATCAGTTACGACTCTGGAAAAGTCGCACACTTACTTTGTTGCTAAATATCAATTTTCTTCTCCTTTTTTCGGCTTCTCCCTATTCCGGGTCATCACAGCGCGACAGCATTTTCCATTTGACCCGATAGACTTTATCTCCTTCCCTCCTCCAACCCTTTTCATATCCACCATCTCCTTGGCCTTTCTCTTTTCCTTCTACCTGGCACCGCCATCTCCATCATCTTTTTTCCCATGTAGCCTTCTATCCTTTTCACGTATTCATACCAGCGTAGCCTTGCATCCCGAAGTTTTTCTCCCAGCTTTGCGATTTTGGCGGTCCCTCTCACGTATTCGTTTCCTATCTTGTCACTCCCAGTGCCCATCTCACCATTTTCAATTCAGCAACTTCCATTTCCTCACCTGTCCTTCCGTCATTGCCATTGTTTTCATTCCATAAAGCATGGCTAGTCTGACAACACTTTTGTACATTTTACCCTTAACCCTTGCTAATAACATTCTGTTGCACAGAACTCCAGACACCTTCTTCCAACTTATCCATCATATTTGGATCCTTCTCACTTCTTCCTTACATCTTCCATCGCTACTAACTGTCGAACCCAGGTATATGAAGTTTTCGCTCGTTACCTTTTCTCCTTGCAGCTTCAAATCTTCTCCGTCATCCACACCCCCAGCCTTCAAATACTCGGTCTTGCTCCGACTCACTTGCAGGCCTTTTCTCTCCAGTGCATTTCTCGAGATCATCCTCTAGCTCCCAATGGTTTTGCCTAGATAGCACAACGTTATCTGCAAACAGCATATCCCATGGTGCGTCCTTCCTGATGTCCTTCGTCAGCTTGTCCATGATGATGGCAAAAAAAAATGACTGAGTGATGAGCCTTGGTGAAGTCCAACACCTACCTTGAATTCCTCAGTCAACCCTGCTGCACTTCTCACAGTTGTTGTCGCTCCATCATACATGTCCTTGATAATCCTTATGTAGCATTCTGATATTTCAGTTAACCGTAAGCATTCTCACAGTTCCTCTTTGAGTACCCTGTCGTATGCTCTCTCCAAGTCAAAAGAGGCACAGTGCACTGCCTTCTGCCCTTCAATCCACTTTTCCAACAGCATCCTCAGACAGAAGATTGCGTCGGTGGTATTCATTCCTGGCATGAACCCAAATTGTTGTTCAGCCATCGTCACCTCCATCCTTGTCCTTGCTTCTATTACCTTCTCCCTCAATTTCATAGTGTGGCTTATCAACTTGATTCCCCGGTAATTTCCACATTCCTTGATGTCTCTTTTGCCTTTGTACAAAGTTACGAGCACGCTCTTCCTCCATTCATCTGGCATCTTCTCTCCTCGTAAGATTGTGTTGAAGAAGTTCATTAGAAACTCCACATCTTTATTCCCTAGAGCTATCGATGCTTCCACTGGTATGCCATTAGGTCCTTGAGCCTTTCCCTTCTTCATCTTCCTCATCCCAGTCCTGACTTCTTCTCCAGAGATATCTTTCTCATTCTTTTGTTCTCATTCCTCTTCTTTCTCTAGGGTTTTCCTGGTTGAGTAAGTTGTCCAAATACTCCCTCCATCTCTGTTTCATTTTCTCTTCTTCCATCAGTATCTCCCCAGTTTTACTTTCGACAACTCTTACTTGTTATACATCCTTGCTTGGTTTGTTTCTCTGCTTTGCTATCTTGAACAACTCATTTTCCCCTCCTTTGTTTCCAGTTTTTCGCACAGTTCCTCGTATACCTTGTTTCTTGCTTTTGCCACTTTTCTCTTACCTTGTTTGCTTGCAATTTTGTAGGCCAACTTGCTTGCATCATCTCTGATGGTATTCGATACCTTTTTAGATTTTTTCTTATCCTTCAGTTTCTCCTGGACTTCCTGGTTCAACCACAATGTCTGTCTTCCTTCTACCTGCCGTGCTAGCTTTTCCCGATGTTTCACCTAGTTCCATTCTGGCAATGCTCCGTATTATCTCAGCTACTCTTTGCTAGTCTTTCTGTCCACCAAGTATTTCGCTTTCAAACACTTCCATTTTGAATTTTCTCTTCACTTTCGAGTCTTTTAGCTTCCACCATTTTATTCTCTTCCCTGGTTTTGGTGCCTTCCTCCACTTTGTCCAGACGATTATCGCACTGACTACTATTCTGTGCTGTTTTGCTACAATTTCACCGACAATAACCTTTGTATCCACCACCTCCTTGATTCTTCGTCTTTTCACCATGACGTAATCCACCTGCGAGCTGCATCCGCCACTGTTGTAGATGACTCTGTGTGCTGGTTTCTTTGCAAAGTAGTTGTTAGTGATTGCTAGTTCCATTCTCTTAGCAAAATCCACCACTGCTTGTCCTTCGTTATTTCTCTTCCCCAATCCGCACCTGCCCATGCATTCTTCATTACCGTTATTCCCTTCTTCTATGTGCACATTCAGGCCTGCTCCCACCACATAAAGTATCAATAATCAGTTGCAAATATCAATATGTATGTAAAATTGTTGATACTTGAACCCGAATAAACAAGTAAAGAAAATTACAAATAATACCAAAAACTGGCAATGAAGTGTTGGGACGTTTGTCTACCAGAAACCCCCTTCCCCTTGTCCACAAATGTCCGCTATTTGCGAACCCCTCCTTCCTTACTGCGGACGTCTTTTACAAACAGCTGCCTACTTTATAACAACTTTTTCGTAACTGTTCCTTAGGCAAAGCCGGCGCAGTAGGCTGTACCAATATTCTTTTCCTCGATACTACTAACCGGAGACCGGCAAGTCACCTACATGACAGTCGTTTTTATAAGTTAAGTTATCAACAGTTTTACTGTTTGGAAACAAGAGACTGCTCAAGCGCAAAAACAGGTAAGAAATAACATTTCGGACTTGGTAAATTGTCTCTTATCGAAAGAAAATTTTAATAAATCTGCTTTCTCTTTCCAAGCAAATATCTGAATACATCACAATGTGCAGCTTTATGCATCAACAAAACAATTGAGTTCTCACACTTCCTCAACAACATGAAATCGCGGCGCAACGCAGCAGCGCGCCAGAAATCATCTAAATATATACAAACTTTAGTCGTCGTTTAGACGCAGCAAAACTAAAATGCATTAATATTGCATAAAATGTGCTTTCTTGCAATGTGGTGTCGTCATACGATCGTTTTCATTATTGTGAATTGGAGTAGCCTAGGCCCTTAGATGTTAAAAGACTTCTACCGCAAAAATACTTATCAATAACGTAAAACAGTTTCGTGTTACAAATTGGCAATCTTTGAAAGACAAAATTGTCTTGCATTTCAATTTAGCCTGAAGTGAGCCAGAATTCGGAAATCTCTGCCATCACCCACTAACGCAATAAGTGGATGGAGGCACACATTTTTAGATATTGTGATGCATTTGAGATAATGACCGCCTTGATAGAGGTCACTCAGAAACCTGGTGAAGATAAAGACAATTAAACAAATTTTAGAAGCTTTTGTCATGATTGGGAATGACGATATTTTTTTCTACAGCTACCAAATACTTCGAGGCACTTAACGCTATAGCATAATATTTCGAAAGAAGCGGGGGCTATTTCTACATTTGGCTACACCCATTTGCACTGTGCAGTAAAGTTACAGCACCTTTTTGCCATGTTTTTAAATGCATAAGGGTAATTGCACAAATAATTTTTACAGAGTTCGACGTACTGAATTGACGACTTTCAATCACTGGCAACCAAGTTTGATCGAATTTTTTTCTTCAATGTCGGAATGTATTTGTCGTTTGTCTGATTTATGGTGCTGAAATATTCTATACTCATTTATCATGAAACCAGCTGGTCACACACTAAATGGTGTAGTATAAGGTTATTTTGCGATCACTTTTAAAGAGTTTTGAAAATATATTTTATGCTAGATGTTAGCGGTCCAAAACACTTATCATTTTTTTCGTGAATATTTTATTAAATTTATTACACGATATAAGAGTAAAAACATTTTGGAGCGGTTTCATTGCTGCTTGTAGCAAATTATTTTAAGGTTTTTTACATCTCAGGCTCGTTGCAGGATTGCTGTGCCGGGACGAGAAAAGAAAGGGGGTTATAATTTTAGGCGAGTCGACAATTTTTCAAAAAAAAGAAAATCAAGGCAAATTATGTACTGAGATAAATACGGCAAAGAATAATTCGCATGGAATCGCAACGAAGTTACATTACTTCTCGATAGACTATAGATAAACATTTAGTGGGGTTCAGTGCCGTTATTACACAGGGGTTAAAAGACCAAAATTAATTTTTTTCTGCTGAATAAAAGTTGGAAGAAAATAATAACCTCGTGCGTACGACGAATTTTTGCTACTCTGCCAAATGCAAACGAGAAAATTGGCCACAAGAAATTTTAAAGTGCCAAGGAGCCTGGCTTATGTCTTTAAATTGGGAGTGCCCTAATAACAAAATACGATTTGACAAGGCTCTGATGCAACACTTAGTGGTATAGTTGCTACTTTGTATATGCGAGCTTGTAGTCAGGCAAGAAGTTTGTTGAGATGTTTCTCTTTTTAGGCTTACAGATATATTTAATCAATGTTCTTACCCCATGCCGCTTTGTAACAACAAAAGTTGCTGAAAGCAAACTTTTTCAGTATGATCGACATGATTGTGTCACCATGACCAAATATACCTGAGGGTGACTTCACTACAACGGCTCCTAGTTGGCTGCTGGCCTGCCAATACCAAAGATTATTTGGGATCTATTTATTGGTGAAACCAATTAGTGGCACATAACTTGAATAAACATAAGCAAAACACGCCTCAAAGCAGCACAGCACCTTTTGTGTATGCTTGACCTATTCTATCGAACAGAGGAATAGGAGTGAGTACGTTTCGCATTTTGGTCCTTGAAACGTGCTTAGTCGGGTTTTCCTCTCTCAAAACGAGTTTATTGCTGACGTCGTAAGCGGATTTGGTGTGTTCAAGACCAACGTACGGCGTCCTGTACTGGTAAAAATGGCGAAATGGCTGGCTGTGAATTACTTTAGCTTCTTCGTCTCTCTTTAGCTGTTTTCTCGCTTCATAGAGAGAATCATTTTCAATGCAGCATCGCATAGAAGGATTGAAAGGTTTGTATCGTTGGCGTAGAACTAACTTTCGCGGTTTGAAGGGTCCCTGCAATTCCTTTTTAGCCAAAGAACTAGTGTACTTCGGAGGATGAGGCTTGTACGAGTAGACCGTGTGGGGCTTGAATTCGAGCTTTTGTGCAAGTTTTTTCGACTTGCCCGTGACGTAATCAAAATGAAAAACTGCTTTCAGCCGTAATTCCATTTCGTGTGGAAATTCCAAAAACGGAGAATTATAAATTCCAGGTATTTCTTGTGTGCTAATAAGATGATGATGATTACGAGCATGATACTCCAAACGTTTTTCGAGTTTCTTACGAGCTAGCAAGTGTTCTTCCAGCTCAAGGTGATCTTTGAGAGCTTCCAGTTTGCTAATGAAAAAGTCACTTTTAGCTGCTAAAGCACTAAAGTATTTTCTTCGGGCATAAAAATTGTGAACATATTTCCTTACGTAAAATCCTCTCCAATGCCTCTGTATCACAACTGCCATCTCATTGTAATAATTTAGACCCATAATCATGGCCACTTGTCGAATGCGAATTCGAGAAAATCTCCTCCCGAGAAACCCTCGCCAAGTCTTCTGAATTTTCAAAGCGCATGAATTTAGGTGCCTGAAAAATAACAAGAGGCTCATTAAAATTACCAATTCACATAAAGCTAAATTATATGACTTATAAGCCAAGAGTATTTATGGCCACATCGGTACAGCATTTGCTACGGTTACAAATTGAAATGTTAAATTGAAGCAGTACAACCGCTACACTTAAAATGATAAATTCAAGGCGTCATCTCACGGATAATAAATTACCAACGACAAGCTTTTTTCAAAAGGCACTGCGTGGGGAATCAATTTTGAGGTAAACAGAGGACGCTGGGTCCGACAATGCACTTTGTTTAGCTGAACTCTTTAGTTTTTGAGATATTGCACCTACTGTTCCTGCTTTGAACGCATACAAAGTTTGTTTAACCAAGATTGTAATGAAACGCATTCTTACCTACATTTCAGAATTTGTATTTGCCAAAATAAATACCGTACGATTCTTTCCCACACTCAAATAAATAAATCATTGAGGTGAAAGGCCTTTCCTCATGCAGCAAAAAGAAATCTGAATGAATAGTCTTCGCTTTGCTTGTAGGTGCAACCGCAACTTTAGGAATACGCTTATTGCCGCGCAGTGACATGGCTCATGAATTCTATGGCAGTTTTACTTAGCATGTAATTGACGCCTCAGCGAATACATCCTTTTTAATTCGGAAACCAGAAACATATTTTATCGAAAGAAAGATGATATTTATTCAATATTTTAGTGAACAAGACAATTTTGTGTTTTGCAACAATAACGGCGGTCTCCTTTTGGCGATGAGTTTGCCAGAAACCTAACCTGAGGAATGGGGTTTGTTCATCAACAGCAGCGAACGAAGTCTGAAATGTGTGCTCTGGCATAATGGCAACCGGTTTGCTTCCATCCCCACCAGCCATTGAGTAATTTTGAAAGAACACTACATGAACCTAAAAATGGTCGGGGAAAAACTGCATTTCACAGAGCTTAAGTAAGTGATATATGTCGATTTGAAGATGGTCAGCATACTATCAAGGCAAAAAGTGGCAATAGAAGATACTCATGCTTTCTTCGTCTGTCGGATAGTAGAGACAAAGAACATCACTGGCAAAGGAAGGATTGGCCTGCAAGAAATGAACTTGTTATCGCGTGGAAAAATGTAAACAAAAATCCTCTAGTGAACCGTAACCGCATCATCCTGCCACCATTATATATCAAATTTGACTTGACAAAGAAATTTGTCAAAACTTTGAATAAAGGAAGTTCCGTGTTTTACCACATATGCAGATCTTGCAGTGAAAAACCAAAAGCAGAAATTTTTGTTGGGCGACAGATTTAAAAATTCGTCAAAAATGATGAGTTTTGCTTGGACATGACAACAGTTAAATCGGCCTCATGAAATTCTTAAGTCTGTTGAAGAGAGATATTAAGGGCTGTAGCACACTCATATGATGGCTGATTTTTCTTGTGTCTAATCTAAGATTGTAGCCAGCTAACCCACAAGCGACAGTTTTATAACACAAGCTTTGTGCAAATGGAAAAAGGAACTTCTCGTTAGCCACATTGTCCAATTTCGCAGAGTTACATGAGATTTTCATGCGCTATTTACTTGTAGCAGTCTGGTAAACAGTTTTTAATTCCTGTACAATGACATATAAAACTTTATTCTAAGCGTGCATAATTTGTTAAAATGCATGCATGAAACAGTACGTTGTTACAAGCAACCAAATAAGAATTACTTATTATCTCAAAACCTACTGCTAATTTGATAAAACTGATACCACTTTTCAACTCAATGTCCCCAAATTACTCTAAAAGCGCTCTTAATTTGTTTGCCAATTTTTTTGTTGGCCAGCGTTACAAAAATCAAGAAAACAAAAGGAAATGGTGAGATCTCATTCTACTCATTGAACGTTAGACGAATGAAGAGTTTTGGGAGACAGTAAAACAACCTCGTGGTCTTCGGTTCATCCGTCACCACACATGCCATTTCAGTCAAGCTATTTTTTACTTGACTAAAATGCTATAGCTCGAGCCCGACCGAAGCGCAATCTCAAAGCAAACAACAGTTCTGCACAACCATGCCAAATTGCAACAATACAGTCTTTCGATTGTAAATCTTACGCTAAGTCCACTGCACTACGCTGCCGCCACGCAAAGTGCATTACGTGTGGCATACATTTAACAATGCCTCTCGTTTGTTGGAAAAGTGCATGGGAACAACTGACTAACAAGCACTGCATCTGCGTAACCCAACGAAGATATCAATTTCCCTCAATTATTCTTCAGCGTTTAGGTTCCCCATGTCCAAGGGTTGGATGAACATGTCCCCCCTTAAACGAAGACCCTGCATCGAATTAACTAAAAATGCCACCGCGGTTTAGTACTAATTGTTCCGAGCTTTGGAATGAAAAATCTGTAGTTAGAAATCCCAAAAAACACCACTGGTATTTGTCAAAAAGTACCTGCGGAATTTAAACTGCTACCTTGCTCCAGCAAAAAAGCTTGGTACCAAAGCAGGTATGTAGTGGTAAGCTTACTCTAAATCAACAGGTCTAAACTTGTGACAACGCAGAAAAAAGAAAGTAACATCGACTTTTTATTGTTAAATTATACAATATTATTGATGCATCAAAATATAAAATTGTTGTTCCTCATCATGCAAATTAGAGCATGTGAGATGAATGTGTAAAAAAAGTAATGTGAGCACTTCGGTAATGTCTTTTCTTTTTTGAACCATATCCAAACATTGAATATTTACCGGCTTACTCCTGAAAACAAATTATCTCGCTATCAAGAAAAGCCATTATACCTAAGTTAAGAGTAACAACCATGTTAAGCTGATTAATCGTCGCCGTTTGAGCTATCGTGCTGAGCATTATGCAGGAAGATATACATACACTTCGTAAGAGCTCATGCTCTGTTTGTGAGTCTTCAGTTAGACCAGGACACCACGACGGGCAGACTTCTTGGTCCCACCACCTGTCTGCCACCTAAAGATGGAGGCATCCTGTTAAGTGTCTTACCCAAGGACACAACAAGCAAGCTTGCCAGCTTGTTCTTATCCCTTTTGTGCTGAGCGCCGAGCAGGAAAGCTGTGAATACCATTTTTTGAAGTGTTTTGGTATGACTCGACTTGGGGAAATAAACCCCAGGTATATCGACTGCGAAGCGGATGCTCTAACCACTACGCCATCGCGCCGGTTTTCATTGATTAATCCAAAGCTGACTATATCGATTGAACATGCAATCAGGAGTCTAGAGAAAATCACCAGCTAAGAACAGCTTAATTTTCCAGAATTCAAGTATTTCTTAATTATTGGCCAAAGTCAATTTTCGGTATTCCATCCCTTCATTTTTAATACCAGAGGCTTAGTTAAAAACTGGCAGACATATAAATATCACAATTGAACCATTAAACAAAAAAGCCAAGGCTGCAAAACATGCATATGTTGAATGTTGATTTTCCAATTTTTTATCTATATCCTCGAGTCAAACAAGGTTCTGTACCACCGGTAGGCTAGGCCTACTTCAAAAATTTACATTAATGGTAATCCGTACGTCTATGATATGTATGTGCTAAATAAACCAACTAGTAACAACTTATTATTTGCATTAATCTTGTTAACTATTAGGCAACTTTCAAAAACTAACTTACTTGAGATAGCATTCTGTTCGAATTTTCTTGTACCAGCTTTGAACTTTTAGAGCAGCATTAAATTCTTCTTTCCTTGCTATATCTGCTAACTGCCTTCTCTTAAAGGTTTCTTCCACCATTGAGCGAGGGTGTTTTCTCAACAACGATAAAAAAGTCGCCATTTCAGCAAATATATGTTTGCTTATTTACCTCACATCTTTATTTAACCGTCTACAGATGTGATACAAAAAAACTTAAAAGCTGAAAAGCTGCATTACATATACCAGAACTACAGTAAATATTTTTTTCATCACTGATTGCCATCAAAAAAGAAGAAAGTACAACCAAATTAAACAGTACAAATAAGTGTCAACCGCATTAAGAACATCAGGTAGCATGGAGGCAACAATAAAAAAAAACAATGAACCCAAGTTTTGAACTAACAAAATCACAGTGGTGGCATAAAATTGAAACCCAAACAAATAATTTAAATACCATAAAATAACATAAGTAAACAAGAGCAATTACAAGTTGTTTAAAATAATTTTATCCACTATCAGAAAACAATGATTTCACAAGCCATTTTCAAATTTGAGATCATTTTGAATTATTTAATTTCATTGCCAACAATTATTTTGATTTCACCATTTATATATCACTTACATAAAATCATGAAAAAGAAAAAAATAATTATGTTAAAGCTTCTACTTATTTCATTAAAATTTCATTCACGATCACACAAGCAAAACACTTCCAAAGCATTTGTTTAGTAGCTCTCATAATTCAATGTTTCTGAAATTATGTAAAATTAGTTGATGACAAAGGTTTTGAAAGCAAATGCCTTCTCAAAATTAAATAACGAGCTCTTATTCAAATGTGACTTTGACTTGACCAGTCTTTATTTCATCAGACTGAAATTAATTCGACTAATTTTTTGCCACACTTTGCTGCTTGAGGACATCATCCACCAAAGTTTGTACAAACTAATGGGGTGAAGGAACTCTCTTGACAGTAAAAACTCTAACATTGCATATTTTCATCTTTTTTCCTTTATGAGTGATATACAACTAACTAAAACTAAAAATTGCGTCCACAGTCTTTGTATTCCATGAGGTGCTTGAAAATTCCTCTAGGGTTTTATCTCTTAGCATGAATTTCATGAAGGAAACCAGGAAGAGCAACAGACATGACGTCTTCTATATTAATCACTCTTCTGTTTTGATTAAAGCAGCAGCAAATCTGCTAAGCTGCAAGTTTGCAAGCTGCTCTTGATTGCTCTATATTCAGTGAATGGTATCATATACAAGTTATCTATGATGGTGTTAGTAGAGCTTTCGTAATGTCGTTATTTCTCTAAAATTTGTCCTCGTTGTAAAGAACTGTCTTAGAAAACAATGCTGTGCACTGATGAAATCTGATGAGTTGAAACAGTGTCATCGTCTGGACTTCGCTTAAAATATTGTTCTTATTTCTAACAATGTTCTTTTTTTTCCTTGCGATCTTCCTTTATTCTGTTTTCTGCATTGCAACAATTTTTGATACAAATTTGTTTCCATATGACCCAAATTTGGCCGGCTGTGCTGACATTTTGACACTTCAAAAAAGTCATCAATTTATTTTACCCATAAACGGTCAAATATAATCCGCAAAATTTTAACAACTGCAAAAAATTATGTTTTTTTGTTTGGTGGGGTGAAAAATATTAATCTTGACGGCGGTAGCCTAGTCTACTTATGTGTGGTTCTAACTCGATAGTAACAGTGGGTATAAAAATGAACCAGCTCATCTGCTAGCCATATGATCTTTTGCGTAGCTTACAATTTTTTTCACAGGCTTAGCCTTCAACTATTTTGGTTCCAATTAATTTGTTTCAATGTTATTCGCTATTAAATCTCATCATCTCACGCAAGTAGGCTTCATTTTAATTTTTGAAGCTATGTTTCTCGGAGTTTGATCAAGCTTTGACATCAGCTTAACTATATTTATTCCGAAAGTCCACAGTCTAGCTAAGTATAGCACATTACCAGCATGATCTGCTGAGACTTTACCGCCGGTAGGCTATCAACATAAAGTAACCTCAGCTTTTTATACTTTAATCAAAAAACTCGTAGCATATACCAGTACCGCAAGAACATTTTTGAGTCAAAGCACCACCAGTGGTAATTATAAGTTTTCACAAACAGTGACAATTTCTGCAGTTACAAGTTATTTTTGCAAAAATTACCACTGGTGGAGCAGGCTTTTCAAATGCCAGGAGAAAATTGATCATTTTAATTTAGGAAATTTTTCACGGGCATACGTTTGATTTAGAAAATTTCGGGCGAATGAAAAGATCATATCATAGCTGAAATCTGTGTCTTTCCGGACATTTTTTGCTTTTGAATCTTGGTCTCAACTTATCCCAGACACGTTAGTTTTTCTCAATTTTATCCTTTTTCTGCTGTATCTGCTTAGTAATAATTCCAATTCAAGAGTGGTACTCCCTGGTTGCCTTTCAAAAGTTTCAGCTATTTTTGTCCATGCGTTATCCTTGCGTACTTCGTCCTCTTAAAGGTGCGTTACTTCTATCATGCAAGCAGGGATATTTCCTGACATCCACCGCAAATCTTTTGTCTTGCTCCAAAACACAATGATTTGTTTTGCCCATGACTAAACTTTTTCGAAAAAAAACAATTTAACAACCTTTCATACCAAAGAAAGTAGCACATTAAATATTCATCAAATAATTACCCATAAACAACAACGTAGTGTACACACTTGCGAATAAATCACGACTAGCTGGTTTCATCCTTATTGAGCTCATCAGGCGAATGAATGATCTAGATAACTTCCACTGATAATAGGCTCTAAAAACACTGATACCATTCACAAACAGTATTGAAACTACTTCGTACATATTGCGAGGTTATGCAAAATAACATATTTAACTTACTTAAGATTTCTGCAGGAGCGATTCACTATTTCTGTCTTTGTCACGTCATAAAGAAAATTTAGCATGTTTTTAACAAAAATTTCTGATCAATTTTTTTAAATCTTCATGAATTAAATTGTACGAGTTGCATATACTAGAAGCAGTAGACTCTTAATGAGATATAGCTTGTGGCGAGGGGGTACAAAACTTTTCCAATTGATGTATCGTCCAGTGTTGACTAAATACTTACCAAAAACCCACCAACGATACCTCAATTGGCAAAGTTTTGTTCCCCCTCGCCACAAGCTAAATTTAATTAAGAGTCTACTGTACAGAGGTTGTAGTATATGCAACTCGTACAATTAATAGGAAGGTTGCACGCACGTGATCAAACGTCATCAAAATGCGCTTTCGAAAAAAGTGGATGACCAAAGTCAGTGTTTTTGCATTGAATTGAATAGGAGTGATATCGTTTTTTGCAAAGCAAATGAAGAAACGTGACAGTTGTTGAATGCACGTTAAATATGTTGTTTTATTGATGTTAAGGAATGAATCTAAGGTCAAAGTAAGATAAGAGGTGCTAAGGTTTGCTTGTTATTGCTAATAGTTGGGCTAATTTTATGGGCTAAACATGCAGGCTTATTTGTAGCCAGCTTCTGTGAGGGTTTCATATTCGATTAATCAGCGTGTTTCGGAATGATGAGTTTAAGTTAATTGTAATGTGTAACTTATACAGTATATTTAGTGGCATAAGCATTCTGAAAAGTTGAAAACTTAAGTTATACTGTAGCCTAAATGACAGGACAGACTTCTGTACCGTTTGACATATGCTGGATTAGTTATTGTTGGATAAAATCAGTAAGTTTTTGAAATTTTTTGTCAATAGTAATTGCAGGCCAGTCATATTGATATGTCAGATGTAATTGTGTGACCTTAACCACTCTTTAAACAATTGTTTGGGCTATTACCTAGGCTGCTGGTCCAAGGGTAAAACAAAAATTACGGTACCGATTTATTGATTCATGCGTAGAGCTCATGCTCTGTTTGCGTGTCTTTTGTCACACTGGATCACCGCGACGGGTAGACTGCTTGACCCCACCACCTGTTTGCCACATAAAGATGGAGGCATACCGTTAAATGCCTTGCTCATGGAGACAGCAAGTAAGCTTACCGGCAAGCTTACCGTACCGGTAGTAATGATCAAATAATGGTTGTTTTTGCTAATGTACCGACTGGTATCTAATTGGTATTGTTTATTTTTAAGTGAGGAGCAAATGGTAGTTAGATGACACTTCTCTTAGGGGCATTTTTTTAAAAATTAGCCCACTATGCTAGGCTTATACTAGCCAACTGAAAGACCAAATCTCAACCAAATTGCTTTTGGTCAAATTTATTTGTTTCCGAGAATCCAACTAGCAATAATTCATTCCAAATTTTAATTAATTTTTTATTAGTTTTCAAAATAACCCCAAAAGTTGGTGTTCGCCCTATACCTCTCCAGCATAAATTAGAGCTTTTGGTCTTCCACTTTTTTTGGCGCGAAATGTGTGACGTCACATGCAACCTTCCTATTCTGATAAATTGTAACTGAAATGATCACAATTATCTTTTATATCGACAACACGAAATTATCATTGGCTGCACCATCTCTGGTAATTCAAAATAATCACCCAGTTGCAATCTTTAATGAGAGACAATTTTTAAATTCAGTTTTAGCACTTAAGGCGATAATTTTAAAATTGTTACTGGGAAGTTATCACCGACTGCTCCTTTACGGGCAATTCAAAATAATCAAACACTGACAATTTCTACGCAGGAACAATTTTCAGTTTGAATTTTAGAACTTACAATGATAATTTTAAAACTGTTCCTAGTAAATTATCACCGACCTACTTCATTTGTGTGAATTTTATTATATCACCTCATTTTAATGTAACTGCAATGGCAATTTAGAATTACCATTGGTAGAGCATTAGCTTCAGTGAAGCGAAAATGCCACACTGGTTGCAGCAACATTTGCACCTTCTTTTTGTAAATAAATCAGCACTTTCAGCAAATTGAAAAATCAGAAAACATTTCAGAAAATTTGATCATTATGTCATCACAATGTGTTACAGCAAGGTCAGTTTGATCTCTTGGTCGTTGACCCATTACTTTAGATTGTAAAACAGATTGGAATCGCAGACAGTGACACTGTTTCGACCTATCAGGTCTCTTCAGTGCAGTTGGTGACCAATAAGAAGCTAGAGGCTTTTAATAAAGCATAGATTGGAATCGAATTACAATCAAGAAGGCGGAGAAAAAGTACTTGAAATTTTTTCGCGGAAAGTTTAATAGCCACAAAAACTCGCGCATCATAAATAGAAAAGACGATGAAGCTTCACCTTTTTTAACAATAAATCAATCAGAAAACAGGATTTGCTGTCGCTACAATGCCACTATCGTGTGTTTTTTGTAAAGCTAGCCATCCTCAATTCCTTTATGTAATCTCCAATCTCTGCATTCAACTATTATGTCTTTAGGGATTAGTTAAATTATTCGACAAACATAACTGGAAAATGTCGTAGCCAGCAGGTAGCCGCTTTGAAATTTCATTAACATGTCATTGTCAAAAAAGTTGTCAAAAAAGTTGTCATTTTTTTGCTCAGATGATGTTGGCAGTTCTGGACCACCAAACGTTAGCATAAACAAAGGTACATCAGAGCAATTTGTGAAATCCTTTTTGCTCACCAAAATAATAAAAAATAGGATTCAATTTCTATTTAACGTCTGGTGAACGACTTTATCAAATGCTAGCCGGCGTCTCCCGCAGGATCCCCATCAGTAATGTGGAGATTAACAATATCAGTTTAACCGACCAAGCCGGCATCATCTAATAAATAGAAGTGAAAATGGCAATTAAAAGTCATCGTTTTTGAAACTGCCAAATCTCGTTCCCAAACAAAACTACAGGTGTTTGAAACCTAGCCTAATCGATTAAACAAAACATGTTCGGTTGCCCGTAGCCACTACATGTCTCCCCAGTTTCTCTAGTCCCTGGCGACGTCTTATTTGCCATGCTTTCACTATAGGCCTTCTAAACGTTTGTAAATTTTTATCCATAAAATTCAGCAAGTGCTTCAAATCATATGAAAGTTGCGAAAGGGTGTCAAGGTGATTAATATATTTTTTCAGGATTATGCTATTAAATATTAGACTCACTACTTAGGACGTTTAGGGGTATTTGTATAAGCTTACGCCTCTGGCTTGGTCCTGTCATAAACAGAGCAAGGCAAAGAGAAAACTAGCCCAAAATGGAGCACACACAATTAAGTTATTACAGGGCCCCCGCCAGTAACGAGGAGGTTAGAAATATCGGTTCGGTCGACATTGATATTTGTGGAAAGAGTACCAAAAAGTTAATGTTATGTTGACATAGCCAATTATCGTTCCAAAATCAAAAGTACAGTTTTTGTAAAGAAAATCGATGAAACCTAAACAAATATTGTTGCAGGTTGTGCATAGCCGTTGTTTTTCTCCCAAAATTTCTGGAATTTCTGGCTATATCCGGTTTGCTCTGTTTGTTCCTTAGGAACTCGACTTGCCTGCAATTGAGACAACCAAAGATTTCAAAAGATTTTATTTGTTCATTTTTGATAAACTTTTTTGAAAATTTTGATAGATAGTGCTAGCGAGGAAAGTAATCAAAATGAACCAAAGAACTATTTTTTTCTAAAAATTGCAAGTTTCTTTGGTCTGGTAGAAAAATTTTTTTAACTAAAAATGGAAAATGATGTATTGCAACCAACTTTTGATTAGCTCCAACTAATTAGAGTAACATATTGCTACAAAGTAAATTTCCTCATTTTTAAACGACACTAATTGTACCTCATCATAACCTTAGTATACTAAACTTACGTGTTTTTACTCAGCTTACCACTTTTTTTGGAGCGGAGGGGGTAAAAAGCTACACTACAGGTCTTCAAGCTCAATTTTGTAAGTATAAAAACAAACAGTAAACGCACATCCAACATATCCTCGGAATTTTCTTAAAATCATCTTTAATTTGTCAAATAAATTTTGAAAATTGATTGAGAAATGAGGCCACTAATAAATTTTTAAACAAACTATATTTTCAAAAATATTGCAATTTTGTGACAAAAGTGACCACTTGATCTTACCATACAGGCGTTGTTATATCTTGGAGCATGTTTAAAGCGTGCAGGAAAAAAGGAAGACAAGTGCTTAGATGGCTTTGAATCCTTAAAAAAAAGTATCTGTTGTTGAATTCTGATTCAACTTTAATTGTTGCAGAGTTGTTTTTATCAAAAGCACCTCCTTAATATCTCCCGAAAAAGCTTGTAATAGCGTTTCTTCGATCAGTGGTTCGTGAGAAAATATAGTGAATAGATTGTGCAATCAAACCCCAGAAGCATAAAATTTTGGAAGTTGAGTTCTGGCTTTCGTTTTAACAAAAAATGGTTATCCTCTACAAGACATTCAAATTTAAAATTTTATCTTTGATTATGCCGTCATCATGACGTCACAAACCCTTCCTATGGTACTCATAGGATTTCGGAGTGGTTATTAATCGTGCAAATTGCGATGCTCGTACGTCCTGTAGTTTTGGAGGAATTAAAACACACACACACACACACACATACACAGAATTACGTTTTATAATATAGATTTCTCAATGCTGTTTCATTTTTGCAATTGATCTAATATTTTTTGGCGTTGCTAGCAAGATTGCAAGCTTTCGGAGGAGTACTTAAGAAGGAGGAATGACAGGAGATGATTTCCCCAAAACGATTTAACAGAAGCAAAATATCTACGAATAAACAACTAACTTTCAAAAAGTCTATCTCGAAAAAAGTTTCAAAGTCAAGAAAGAGCCTATATCTTCTCTTTAAAAATAATTTTGAGTGGAGTTAAAGTTTGGGCTCCCCTCAAAGAAATCTTAGATACGCCGCTGGACGCATGCAACAATTGCAGAGGAATGCTTTCCTAGAAAATGCACCCAGTGTCTGTGATGTGACTAGCAAGTGTGGTGGGAGTGAGCAGCAAATCTCTGACCGCATAACTTACTCTACCTTACTACGTCGTCTCATTACGAAGATCATCAGCCGATTGAATGTGGATGACTAAACAATGAAGTCCGTTTGTAAAATGTACCCAGATGAAGGACAATAACCCTGCAAACATGGATGTAGCCACGGGAAAAAAGGACATTTACCCCATCCACCACACCCCGAACGATATATCAAATCCCTGTTTTGGCGGAATGTCCCAAATGTCTGCCTGTAACTATTTTTTTTTTGCCATATTTATTTTCCATTCACGAGAAAGCAAATTATATCGCTATATTTTGGACTGGATGTCCGCACTCGCTTGGGAATTGCCATTTCCGAGGTGTCTGGGCTACCAGTTTTCCACATAAAGGCGGAGGCGTCCCATTAAGTGTCTTGCCCAAGGACACAACAAGCGAACTTGCCAGCTTGTTCTCCGCAACCTCTTCTAAATGCCAAGCGCCAAACAGGGAAGCTGAAAATGCCATTTTTAAAGTCTTTTTTGGTATGACTCGACAAGGGGATTGAACCCCAGGCTTACCGACTGCGAAGCGGACGCTGTAACCACTAAGCCATCGCACCGGTAAATGTAAATATAATCAAATAATCTACATATAAATAGTAAACGGCACGTAAGTCTTGTGTTTTGTGTTAGTCTGTTTTATAATAGTCAACTTCGATGCTATTGGGGGGACCTCTCGGCCCTTGGCAAGCCCTGCTGATGAGTCCAAAAGGACGAAACGCGTCCAGGGATGGCTTTGTAAATTTAAACATATCTCTCAATAGCATTGCTTCCTTCGGAAGCCTCGCGCCTGTAGGACTCGCTTTGTTGTTTTGTTTCTCGCTTATAAGACGCTCTCTGTCGATCGTAACCACTTGGAACCAGCAATATAAAGTAGCCACTTAGCGTCACAGTGCTCAACAGCAAGCTTGCCGGAGTCGTAACATATTTCTATTATACAGCTACAGAATTGACATTAAAACGTTAAAACCACAACAGTCTGTTTCGCCTAGAGGCTCATTAGGTGGTGCGGCTGCAAAATACATATGAAACACTAAAACGCTATGAAAACCGGTATAAAAATGTAACATTCAAAAATTAGCCGATAGGTCAAATAAATTTGAAAATTCAGCAACTAAAGCGACTCGGCTCAGAAGTTGGGAAAGGCATCAATTAAGCCGCCGGTGGTACTGGGTAATACGACTTTTGGTGAAGGTTGATTGTCAAACTCGAAGCTCTAGAGAGGGACGGGATCGAAAACAGTGCTGGTACTATGAGAAATTTTTTAATTTAAATTTGTTGGTGTGGTGGCATTATACCATCAGTTCGGTTCTCTTGTTCAATGATGTAACGGGACATGCTTGGAGAATGGCCCACTTCTCTGTGAGACATAGCATGTAAGCCCTTGCCCCTGGTTGGTAAGGGGTGGTTTGCGTGACAATTTTCCAAGTAATTTGGGGGCTTTTCCCATTGGTTTTTTCAAGCCAGAATGCCTTTGAAAGCTCGGTAGCATTGCTTTTTCGTTGGTATTTAAAGCTCTGGTTGTGATTGTAGAAACGGGCTTTGAACTCCGTTTCAGAGCTACCGAGGTAGTGCATGGTGCTGCCATCGGATGTTAGTTTAGCTTTATATACGATGCACTTTTCGCGGCACTTTTCTTTAAGGGAGCAGCTAGCTTTGGCTCTGCAGTTACACGGTGGTGTGGTGTGGTTGCAATTGACTTTCCTTTTTAGCACGGTCTTATTATGCTTGGAAATGAGATTTGCCATGCTGGGCATGCAGCTGTAGCTCAATTACACGTTGTTGTTTTTGCAGATCTTGTGCAATCGATGAGTGGGTGGAAAGTTCATAGGGCTCCTTCATACTCTGGAGTGGCTTTTGCGAATTCTTCGTGGTTGCGTGACAAGTTGGAAAGGCGTTTTGCTAGCATAATCGGTAATTGTTTTTTAATTATGGGCTGGTGGTTGGATTGACTGTGCACATACCACCTTCAGTAGTGTACAGCAGCCAGGCGTTTCGAGCAGTTACGTTCACTAGCCAAACAAACACGGGAAAATAAAAACTCTTTTGTTCTGATGACAAACCGTAATTTTTCAATGTTGATTTGCATTCGATCCACGCCTCCCATATGCTGATTGTACATGTAGATGAGATGCGGCTGAGGTACCTCAATTTTCTTTTTTCAGGGTAAGACCGCCTGCTTGCTTTTGTAGAAGGTGCAAGGCCAAAACAATTTGAAGCTGAAGTGACAATCAGGAGCGTTCTAATTTCGTGTTTAGCTACGTTGCAAAATGTGTTTTTTTTGTTGAAGCATAACAAAATGCGTTTGTATTGTTAAAAAGAAAAGAGTATTTCGACGTGGTATGAGCAATCCATGTATCAAAAAAAATGTTAGAAATGAAGATACTAAAAGTGGATATTCTTGGAGTAGCTGAAGCGAGATAGGCTGGCTAAGGTGAAATTGTAAAACAAGGATATAAGGTTTTGTGGTTGGGGAATTGCAAACACGAAAATGGTGTAGGTTTTTTGCAGTGTAACGAAGCTGCAAGAAGGTAAATGGGTTATATACAGAATCGTCCTTCTCAGATTTAAAGATTTTATAAGGTAAACCTTAAAATTATTCAGGTGTATGCTCAATCCGAAAATTCCCCTGATGAAGAGATAAAAACCTTTTATAATCAACTAAATCAAGCGGTAAAGAAATGAAAACAAAAGGAAGTGATGATTGTGATGGGAGATCTTAATTCGAAAGTGTGCAAGAGAGGAGACGGGGATGTTGTTGGTCAATATCGATTGAGAAACCGCAATAACGTATGAGACATATTCGTGGATTGGTTCAGAGAAAGCAAAATGGCTATTTTCAACGCCACTCTCGCCGTCTTTGGGCGTGGAATTATCCGAGAGATCAAACAAGAAATTCAATAGATCATATTGCAATTTCAAAACGTTTTAAGAAAAGTGTACCTAATGCCAAAATTAACCAAATACTGATTGCTCAAGCAATTGTGTACCTGTGGTTGCAACTGTTCGTACCAAATTGAAATCCTGCTGAACGCAACTGACAAAAATAAGGCATAATATTAACTCATGCCATGGTGCGGATGTGAGGAGAGAGCTAGATCGAGAAGTTAGTAAAGGATTAAAGAATATGCAATACACCTTAATACATCTGAGGAACTGATTCTAAAAATCAAGATAATCCTAATAGAAGCAGTGAATTGTAATTTATCTAAAATTCAACAGGAGAAGCCTAAGCGCTGGATTAAAGATGAAATAAAGCTTTTACTAGACGTAGAAAACGTAGAAACACTAAAAGAGACTCTAGTGAATACAAACAATTAGACAAGCTGATCAAAAGCAGAAGCAACTCTGCTTTTATGAGGAATTTCGACACCAGAATGCCAAGAGATGGAAGGATTATTCAATATCAGCACAAAAAAGGCACATCAAAAAATAGGCGAGCTAAAAAAAACTAAACCAAATGTAACAAAAGTAAGATCTTCAAAAGATAAAAACGGAAAAGAATATCATATAACGAAAACGAGATCAAAAAAAGATGAAGAGAATTCAGGAGCTCATGAGACAGCAACAGAACAATCCCACGAATCGCGTTTAATCAACCAGTGACTGGCCAGACATAATAGAAAGTGAGATAAGTTGAGCACTGTCACAATTAAAAAAAGAAAAGACTCCTGGGTCAGATGAAATTCCTGCTGAAACTTTTGGTGATATTGGCAGCGACGTACTTTAAAACTTGCGAGTAATAAAGACAATATGATACTGGTCAAATTCCGCAAGATATGAGCAAGTCAATTTATGTTGCTTACTTAAAAAACTGTTACAATGGTGTAAACGTGATTTATGAGCCCTGTCATTAGTTTAGTTGTTTTTGTGCCTTTAGTAAAGTGACTGTTAATGTTCTTGGTGTCATAGTTGTTCGGAAGCTTTCGCCTTCTAAGCTGTTGTGTTTGCCGCCTCATTTAATAGATTGTCGTTTGTAATAAGTGAGGAATAGGGATGTTTTGTAGTATGTGATGACTAATGAATTGTTTTTTATATTTCCCAAATTGTTTTCTATTACGTTCGACCCTTAATGGAAAAACCGTAAGTGTGGTACAGTGAATCATTTATAAATTAATACGGCAAGTTGTTTTCTCTTTACTTAACGCCTGTTATTCTCGTTTCTTGTTAATGGTTATGTGACAATTTCGTTGATTGATCTCATATTTATTTGTGGATATAAATAGGCCTATTGACTGTTTATGAGCTCACTCTACTTTGGCAGTGTTTAGTATGGGGTGGTAGCGAATAGAAACCTAATATTTCATCACCAACTAATGCTAGTGGCAAGTTGTCTATGTATTTTGAAAGCGCTTGTCTGTGTCTTAAATCAATTGGGAAACAATAAACTGCTTGTATTGTCAGCTAATGCTAGCCTTAATTGATAATATACCCTTATTTCGCATTCGCTTATATCTTTATTTGCATGGATTGTATTTAGGAGATCTCTCAGTAGTCTTTAATAACTTGTAACAACTAGAGCCAGATACGCCTAGCGTGTCGCAATTGGTGCGTGTGGTGCAGCTAATTTGTGAGCAAAATGTTCTGTTCTCCTTTAATACAGTCTTCATGTTCTGCAAGTTGGTGTGTGCTCGTGCGTCGAGGATCTCTGGTGAGCAAGACAATTAGAGACAGGATCTCCCAAATAGAAGCAGCAGTGAAACGGCCAGTATAGCGGTTCCTCACTGCAACAAATGGAATGCAAGAACTCTAGAACAACAGTCTTAGTGTTATGGGTCAAATCACCAACCTAATACTTAAAATATGCGAGCATGAAATAAAGAAAAACTCAATGCAGAAATTGGAGAGACACAATATGGGCTTATAGCAGATAAAGGAACGCGAAATGCCGTTTATGTCATGAGAAAGTTGAGTGAAAGAGCGATAGAAATATAACAAAGGCTTTATTTTGTGTATTCTCGATTACAGGAGAGCTTTTAATCGAGCAACCATGAAAAATTGTTTCAGACAAAAATGTGTCCTTTCACCAGATATCTTCAATCTATGTCGTGAAAAAATAATGAGAGCCATCGAGGACCTTGACAGAGTCATAGTTGGTGGCGAAAATACAAACAATATTCGATTTGCAGTTGACACTGAACTGGTTGCAACTTCGCAAACAGAACTTCAAAGACTGGTAACAAAAGTCGAAGAAGAAAGCGAAAAACTGGAAATTGCGTGGAATAAAGACAAGACAGAATGTTTCGAGGTCGCCAAAGAGGATGCTGTGCATAGTGTTACATACGCAAATAGTCCTTTTTTCTCGATCTACGCAATGCAAGCGGATTATGACGTAATGTTATCGTAACAAAAACTCCCAATTTTCTCGCTTTCCTCAGCGCGAATTGCCACGAGGTGAAAACGTTAGATGCCGGTTATCTGGAATTCTCGGTTTGAAAGTGTACAGTTATTATGTTAGTTTGTTGAGTTGTCCGAATAATAATCTGATAATAATGCTAGGGTGTATGAAATTCGAGATTCAGATGCAAGTTTAATATCGTGCTGAATTGTGTAACTGTTATCAAATTTACGATTAATTAAGATGAATTCGAGAGCCTAGTTAACCTAAAATTGATTTGTTCCAAAGGGATAAGAAGCTGCGCTAGGGTCTCTAACCGTAGAAATTACTCTGGTTACTCTGGGTATACTGGTTATACTATAAGCATTATTAGTATTATTGTGTGTTGGGTTGTAAATAGTGAATGAATTTGCTGAATTATTGGATTTGTTAATATAACTGTTCGAATTGTAAAAGAAACTCTGCTCAGCATACGATAGTGCCAGGTAATCGCTACTTGTAGAAATTGCAGCCTGGCCCATGTTCAAATAGATTCTACATTTGGATTTCTACGTATTTTGCTTCATTGAACTTTCTACAAATACACTGATTTGTGATTATTTGGCAACTTTGCAATTTAAGCTGTACGGGTTTCTGTTGGCAAATAATGCATCAAGGCGAGGACGCACAGTTGGTAGATGAACTAGTCGACGTTCATGACAGCGTCTCGCAACACAGTAGTCGCACATCTCACAGTGGAGCTATGAAGCTGCTGGAGCTCCAAGCACAACAGGCAGAGGAGGAAGCTCAACGCGAGATGCAAAAAATAGCGTTAGAAGTAGAACAACAACAACTTCAGCAAAGGTTGAGAATGCTGGATGCTCAACGAGAGGCATCGAGTCGCATGGCTCGCATAAAGGAAGCAATGATCCGGGAATCACTTGCGGATGATTCCAGCTCTGTCATGAGGGCGCCTACTGGCAGATATAAGTCACAGCAAGCAAGAAATTATGCTAAAGAGCCAATTTCACAAAGCTTTGTGGAAGGCTCTACGGTGCCAAAAGTTGTGGCTTACTCTACTACTGATTCACCTAAGCAAGGTGTCTCTGTCAGATCAACTTCTGCGACGCCAGTTGATACCATGCCAGTAACGCATATCGCTGATGCGGAGAGTTTGAGAGTGGGTACCAGTTCAGCCAAGCAGGTGGACCATGCCCACAGCTTCGCATTTGGTCGTCAGGCGACGACACATGTTCCGGATGCTGAGCCTGCAATGGTGAGAGCTGATTTGATCAAGCAGATGAATCTTTCTCACACTTCTGTGCCTGGAACTAAGGTAAGGTTTGATGATACATCATATGCTGCAATTGTTTCTAATGCACCTGCATTCAACTCGTTACCTAAAATGACATTTGCTAACCCCATAGTCGATTCAACGGGGCCGGCGTGGGCTAGATCGGTGGACGACTATCAGACAAGGCATGAATTGTTGAGACCTCATGACCAAAGACCACTGCCGCCGACGGATACTGTTTATGAATTAAAGAATGCTTTTGCTGATGCGTTATCTGAGGTAAAAAATGATTCTGCTCGACCTCGAGTAGAAATTGAAAAGTTTTCTGGCGATCCTTTGAGATACTACAAGTTTGAATACCAAATCGATTCCCATATTGACAGTAGAATTTGTGACCCAAGAAAGAAACTGGATTTGTTGCTAAGCCAGTGTACCGGTGAAGCACTTCGAGCTATAGAAGGATGCTTGTACTTACCCCCCGAAATTGGATACGTCGAAGCGCGTAAACGTCTACAACAAAGGTTTGGTCAGCGCACATTAGTAATTGAAATGTATGTTGAACAACTGACTGTAGGGCCATGCATCAAGCATGGCGACTATAAAGCACTGACGGAACTAGCAGATCAAATGTACAATTGCTATATGACTCTTCGAGGTTGGGGGGGAAGTGCGAGCTTAGATTTACAGGACAACCTGAGAAGGATTTATTCTCGATTGCCTAACGGGAGTAGAGAACGGTTTGATGATATCTGCTGCAGGCTTCACATAGCAGGACAACTCCCGACTTTTCGAGATTTAATGGAATTTATGCAAGGTGAAGCCACTCGAGCTTCTTTGTATTTCACGCGACAACATTCGCAGGGCTTCCACCACCCGAGGGACAGGTCGAAGCCAAACTACGCTGCCAGGCTTAAATCAAAACCAACAGCCAAAGTATCGACGTTTTCGACAAAGAAAATCGAAACTGAATCCGCTCAGAATGCAAACGCAGCTAGTCGCACATTGCCTAAATGTTCTGATTGCAACTTGCCCCATCCACTCTGGAAGTGCGAGTCATTTAAAGCAAAGTCCGTCGACGAACGATGGGTGATAGCGAGGAAAGGACCATGTTTTAATTGCTTGAGCTCGAATCACAAGTTGAGTGATTGCAAGAGTACGGCCACTTGCAAGACGTGTGGTAAACGACATCACACCCTCCTCCATAAAAGTTCTAACGGAGCTGAAGATGTCTTTGAGAACCCAGGCAAAGGAGATGTACCCCCCTCGACTAACGGAAGGGTAGCCTACGCTTTACACAAAGGAAAACAGAACAAGATAAAAAGGTTTAAAGTGGTACCGGTTGAGATTTGGGGTGAGAATCCATCGAAATCGGCTTTTACATATGCCTTTATGGATGATGGTTCTGATACGAGTATCATTACCGCAGATTTGATGAGGAGGTTAGGTGTTAAACCCTCTAATGACAGCCGAGATATACACACGGCTAACTCAGTCTCAAACCATAATGTGACTTCTGTTCCAATACACGTGAAGGGCATTCAAGACACTGATACCTTTTGTGTAAAGGATGTCGTAGTGTTTGACAAGATAACTGACATATCTGAAAGCATACCAACAAATGATGTTGCTGCACAGTACCCGCATTTGAAAGATATAGAGTTTCCGCGTTTACAAACCAACGAAGTTGGACTGCTTCTTGGTAATGACATACATGAAGCCTTTCGAGTGACTGATCAACGCTATGGTGATTACGGACAACCATTCGGACTAAAAACTATGCTAGGTTGGACTTTGTTTGGTGGAGATTATTCTGCTGATAATGCTTGTGATTGCGACAGTGTGGTGCATGTGAATTTTGTACGAGAGAATGATTTGCAAGATGGTATAGAACAGATCTTGAACACTTTGACATCTGATTTTGCTGATTTAGATAAAAACTTTGAAGTGCGGCCATCAGTGGAAGACAACATGGCTGCCAGGATTATGGAATCCACTGTCGCCAAGGTAGGTAAGCATTATCAGGTTGGTTTACCATGGCGCGGTGAGCGCTTGAAACTGCCGCCCAGTCGTAGGATGGCGGAAAGACGTCTTGACTACATGAAGAAACGATTTAAAACTGATCCCGAGCTATTTGAAAAGTACAAGAGTAAAATTCATGATTATTTTGAGAATGGTTATGCTTGCGTTGTTCCGTCTGATAAGGTTGCGACTGATAATGATAAATTGTTCTATATTCCTCACCACAGTACTGGGAAAAAGTTCCGCATTGTATTTGATTGTGCTGCTAGATCACGCGGAATATCACTCAATGACTGCTTGTTGCAAGGTTTTGATAATACTAACTCGATGATTGGTGTATTGCTGAGATTCAGACAAGAGGACATAGCCTTTGTAGGTGATATAAAGGCTATGTTCCACCAGATCCTCGTGGACCCTGAAGATCGAGACGCTCTGCGTTTTTTGTGGTGGCCCAATGATGATTATACTCTGCCACCTGTGGATTGTCAAATGGTAGTCCATCCATTTGGGGCTACATCTTCACCAAGTATCGCAGGCTTTGTGTTGAGAAAAACTGCTCTAGACAATGCTACACACGCAGACGAAGAAACGGTACAAACAGTGTTGCGTAATTTCTATGTCGATGATCTGCTCAAGTCTACAGAGTCAGTTGAAAAAGCAAACAAACTAATATTGCAATTGCAAGAACTCCTGTCTAGTGGAGGATTCCAGCTTGTCAAGTTGTTGAGTAGCCATGCTGAGGTACTCAACTCTGTGCCAGATTCTGACAAATCAAGCAATCTAACGGACTTTGGTTTACATGATCTCCCAGTGGAGAAGGCTTTAGGAGTGTACTGGGACCCAATTGCTGATCAGTTTATGGTTAAGGTGAAAGTGAAAGAACAACCTGCTACTCGACGTGGGATTTTGTCCATGGTTAGCCAGGTGTTTGATCCGCTTGGTTTCATCCAACCGTTCGTTTTGCCGATTAAAAGACTGTTGCAAGATACCTGCTCTGATGGACTGGGCTGGGATGAGACTGTATCTGATGAACAAAAAGCAAATTGGGATAAATGGATGACTCAAGCACCCTTGTTAGAGAACGTTGCAGTTAGACGATGCTATAAGTCCCCGGCATGCACTGTCAGGTCGATTCAGTTACATGTATTTTGTGATGCTTCGTTGATGGGATACGGAGCAGCTGCCTACATAAGAGTTCTAGATATTGATGGTAATGCTCATTTGTCTCTGGTCATGGGAAAATCACGAGTCACGCCCGTGAAGTCTGTAAGCGTACCCCGTCTGGAACTAACTGCTGCCGTCATTGGCGTGAAACTGGGGAGACTGATCACCAGCGAACTTGAATTCCAATTTGAGAGTGTGAACTATTGGACTGACTCAACAACTGTTCTGCAATATATCGCGAATACTACCACAAGGTTTAAGATTTTCGTTGCCAATCGACTTGAGGTGATTCATAGTGCATCTTCTCCAAAGCAATGGAGGCACGTGGACACAAAGAAAAATCCTGCTGATATTGCCTCGAGGGGATTGATGCCTATTGACGCTGAAAAGGCAAAGTTGTGGTTTGAAGGTCCTCCATTTTTGTTGCGGCCAGAGAACCAGTGGCCGGAGCAGCCCAAGATCTTATCTGCATTGGCTACTGACGATCCGGAGCTGAAATCTAAAGTGACTGTTAACCTTGTTCTGACTGACCCAAGTGATGTACTGCATAGACTGTTGACACGATACTCGTCGCTAATCCGTTTGAAAAAATCTGTTGCGTGGTTGTTAAGATACAAAAGGTATTTGTACGTAAAAACGTTTGCTAAAAAAGAGTCACCTGTCGCTGAATCTGATGTGAATTCTGTTTTAACTGTTGCTGATTCTGATTTACCTACTGCAAGATCTCAGTTGAATTCTGAGTCACCTGTTGCTGAATCTGATGTGAATTCTGTTTTAACTGCTGCTGATTCTGATTTACCTACTGCAAAATCTCAGTTGAATTTTGAGTCACCTGTTGCTGAATCTGATGTAAATTCTGCTTTAACTGCTGCTGATTTGAAGGTCGCTATGATTGAAATTGTTAAACTAGTGCAACATGACGCCTTTGCTGATGAATTTAAGATTTTGCCGCATCTGGATAAATTTGAGGATATGTATAAGTCTTGTTCTAAAGGGCAATCACGAAAATCCGGATTGTTGCATTCCATATGGAAATTAAGTCCCGTGGTTGTGAACGGTATTCTGTATGTGGGAGGTCGATTACAAAACTCATCGTTAGATTCACATAAAAAGCACCAGATGATATTGCCGAGTGACCATCATGTCACCAAGTTAGTGATAAAATATTATCATGAAAAGGAAGGACATTGCGGAACTTTGCATGTTTTGACGGCTGTGCGTGAACAATTTTGGGTGCTGAGAGGACAGGCGACCGTCCGTTCGGTGCTAAAGGACTGTCGAGTTTGTAGATTCTGGGGAGCCAAGCCTGGATCGCAGATAATGGCTCCATTGCCGCCAGAGAGGGTTACACCTGGTAGTGCCTTTGCTCATGTAGGACTCGACTACATGGGTCCTCTTACAGTCAAACTCGGAAGAAGTACCGTCAAACGCTATGCCTGCGTGTTTACGTGTTTGGCAACAAGAGCGGTACACATTGAGGTTGCGTATTCTCTTGAAACTGATGCCTTCCTGAATGCTTATTTCCGTTTTTGTAGTCGAAGAGGAACCCCAAAGAGCTTGCACAGCGATAATGGAAGCAATTTTGTTGGTGCGGAGAAAGAGCTAAAAGATAGCGTACGCAGATGGAATCAAACTCATGTTCAGGACATGCTCTCTCAGCAGGAAGTAGAATGGAAGTTTTCACCACCTGCCGCGAGTCATCAAGGAGGTGTGTGGGAACGAATTATCCGTTCTATTCGGAAAATAATGCGTGCCCTAGTAGGCGAGCGGTTACTCGACGATGAAGCTTTACACACATTTCTCTTGGAAGTAGAGCGAATTTGGATAATCGACCAATTACACCTGCAAGTGATGATCCTACTGATTTGTTGCCTTTGACGCCCAGTATGCTGCTGTTGGGACGGGTGGATTCGCCACTGCCAATTGACAATTTTGTGAAAGCTGATGGTTATAGAAAATCGTGGCGCTTGGTGCAATTGCTGAGCGATAAATTTTGGGCTAGATGGATCCGTGAATATTTGCCCATTTTACAAACGCGCCAAAAGTGGTTAAAACCACAACGTAACCTCAAGGTCGGCGATCTTGTACTAATGCTTGATGAAAATTCCAAACGGGGCCATTGGCCCAAGGGTCTTGTTGACCAGTGTTTTCCTGATGCAAATGGCATCATCAGGCGTGTAAAAATTCGCACTGCCAATAATACGTATGTGAGAGATGTTCGCAAACTTTGCTTGCTTGAGGCAGCTGACTAGCTGTCCATTGTGTTTTATCGCAGAATGGTCTGAAGGGCTTTATCCTTCATTTTTTCAGCCTAATTTAACCAGCGTAGTGTGAGCTTTCGTTTATTGCTTTGTGTCGTGAACTTTTGCTTTCGTATTGATGGCCTTGTAAATAGTCTAAATAATTCAATAATCGTTGGTCTGATCCCTTGGCCGACCTGCTATGCATTTGTAGTTGCGGTCTCGTATAACCATCCAAACCTTACTTAATGCAGAAGGTGCTGTAGATTGGGAAAATCCCCCTTTGAATTTTATAGTGTAAAGTTGTAATTTTCTCGTGCCTATTTGCTTAATGTGATTTGCAAAAATTGTTTTAAATTTTTGGGGGCCGGTATGTTACATACGCAAATAGTCCTTTTTTCTCGATCTACGCAATGCAAGCGGATTATGACGTAATGTTATCGTAACAAAAACTCCCAATTTTCTCGCTTTCCTCAGCGCGAATTGCCACGAGGTGAAAACGTTAGATGCCGGTTATCTGGAATTCTCGGTTTGAAAGTGTACAGTTATTATGTTAGTTTGTTGAGTTGTCCGAATAATAATCTGATAATAATGCTAGGGTGTATGAAATTCGAGATTCAGATGCAAGTTTAATATCGTGCTGAATTGTGTAACTGTTATCAAATTTACGATTAATTAAGATGAATTCGAGAGCCTAGTTAACCTAAAATTGATTTGTTCCAAAGGGATAAGAAGCTGCGCTAGGGTCTCTAACCGTAGAAATTACTCTGGTTACTCTGGGTATACTGGTTATACTATAAGCATTATTAGTATTATTGTGTGTTGGGTTGTAAATAGTGAATGAATTTGCTGAATTATTGGATTTGTTAATATAACTGTTCGAATTGTAAAAGAAACTCTGCTCAGCATACGATAGTGCCAGGTAATCGCTACTTGTAGAAATTGCAGCCTGGCCCATGTTCAAATAGATTCTACACATAGGTTTGACATTTTAGTTTCCAAAAAGCCAATTAAACAAAAGCAGAGCTTTAGATATCTTGGGTCCATTCTTATAGAAGATGGTAGGCACAGAAATGAAATCAAATCTAGAATTATGCAGGCTAAAGATTGCTCTGTAAACCTCAGAAAACTTCTGATATAAAAAATCGAACACTCGCATCTGAGTTCTTAAATGCTACATATGGCTTGTTTTGCTTTGGCGCCATAAAAGGTGGACTCTTACAAAGGTACCGAAGAACATTTAAACGCTACTAACATGTGGTTTATCAGAAGTAAGCAATCAATTTTGTACACTGCACACTAAATAAACCAAGAAATACAGAAAAAAACAACCAAAGAAGAGAGTTAGTAACAACAATCAAATTTCGGCAGTCAAAGTTTTTCCGTCACTTTACAAGACAGCAAAAAAATAGCATACATAGCTACATGTGCAAAGACGGTAGACGTTCCCGTGAAAGAAAAACAATGTTTGTTGACCAACTCAAAAGATTTTTAAATGTTCAAAAGATTGGATTGTACTCAATATTTAAACTTGCAAGAAATCAAAGAAAATGAAAAACTCAGTGGTTTATGGCAGCTAAAGCTAGCCTGTTTTAGGCGTGGTACCTGATGATGATGATACTGATAGTCATACATCAAATCTGTTTATTTCCGCATTTTGTATACTACCCCTATGTTCTGGCAAAAGCACGTTCATCTGCAGGGCGCGCACTAAAATCCGTGGCCCACGGAATAAGGTAGTTTTTGGCGTGTGCCAATGTTTAGAAAAAGCAAAAAAGATTCTTCCCATAAAAAGGCTTTCTTTTACACGGTGACTTTCACAAAAACGTCATCAGCTTTAAATTGCTCTTCATTATAGTGCAATCCCAAACAAAAGTCATCATTGAAATATCCTCCTGCCCGTGGCTTAATCTAATGTGCAATGGGCCCGGAGGTGCTAAAGATTGAAGAGCCCTTTTCTAGCCAGAATATCCAAGCCCTGCGAAAGCAGTTTCTTTGATTTAAAAATGCCCCCAAAAGTAAAAAGAATGAGAAGCGCTGATCTAAAACAAACAGAAATACAAAGAAGTTAAATCTTTCTTAAAGCTTCGTCACAAGCCAAAGTCATAGCCAACTTTGCAAAATAAATTAATTTACAATACAATTAGTTTACTTACTTAGTTCTTAGCTACATAACAAATTGACGGAAGAGAGATAGGTTTACAAACGATACAAAAAAGTCAAAGCTATTTAAATGTAGAAGACTTTAAACGCGTCGCTATTTCAAAAGACTATCGTTTGCCTTGTTTACAGTTATGTAATTCAACATTCCAAGAATGTGCGAAAAAAGAAATTTATGGCGAAGTTAAAACAACGTTCAATTACGGCATATACACAGGATTATAATTGTGCAGTGAATATACAACAACAGACTCTTCTTTAACTGTTTGGAGCAAATCATTTTACTAGATTATTGCATATTTGCCAGCAGTGACTGATTTAGCCTAATTTAATAGTAAGACTATATTCTGTATTATTTAGAAGGCGAGGATTGATTGTTCATAACTTGTCACGCGAGTGAGAGACCTATATGAGGGCTCTTCAGTAATGACTGGTAGTTGTTAGTGAAAGGACGATTCGGGCCAAGAAAACTACGAGATAAATCTCTGAGAAGGGGTGATTGATAGAGAGGAAAGCTTTTCAAGGAAAGAATTTTTTGGTAGAAGGTAATTACAAATCTATAAAAAAAGCAATTTCACACAGATGACTGCTGTTAGGAGGCAAAAAAATATGTTTCTAACTTATTGAAGACAGACTATTTTGTCTAAGATAGCATGAGACTCTTCCTCTGTCCGAAATTGTTTCAGAGAACTGATTTGCGTTTAGTTGACTTGCTGTGCTGAGTCACCTTCATTCCGCAATTCACAGGAGAGCAACCAGGATTTCTGTGAGGAGATCAAATTTAAATAATTTATGATGCGTCTTAAAAAATGGTTTTTACTGCAATTTCCAGGCTGAGTTGATAGGTCTGTCTAGCCTAAAATTTGGACACCAAGGTAATAGAGTGATATGGCTAATGACTTTGGCCTTTTGTTGCTTTTCGTGGCTGCGCCTCTGACAGCACAACTCGATTGCCTGTGATTTAATTCGAGCTTGAACGTGACAGTAGCCTACTAGGCAGGTCAAGAACTGAAGAGTTCCGAGATCAAGCCCTCTCAAATTGCATCAAAATCACATATTGTAAATTTTTTTTTTACATTTATCGATAGGCTTACCATATTTCTGGGACCAAAAAACGGGACGCTTGAGGACAGAACCGCTATGGTGGACGATGCAAAGTCCGGGACACACTTAGTGGAAGCAAAAAAAGATGCTGACCTTTTTTTCTTTGGAGCACAACGCCACTTCGGGTGCAATTTACCCTAAATTCCGCCCACAATGAGGGTATCTTCCAAAAAAAAGGTTAACACCTGCTTTGCTGCACCTTTTGTGTCACTTTCGGCCCAAATTGTCATCGAGCTACAGTTGCTTGTCATAATGCCTTTACTTACCGGGACAAACGTTTAAATACCATGGTTCTAGCTATGCTGGCTGACCGAATGAAAAACTGTGACTTTCGATCAATTGACTGGGACAAGGCCTGAAAAAACGGGACGTATGTTAAGCCTATTCATTGACTTTTACTGTAAAAGTTTTACTACTGACTACCCTGAGGACGGTACGATCCGGGTGGCATTGTTTTTGGTAATGGTGTTAAAAAACTAGTCTCTAAAATGGGGTTCACCTTTTCTTTGTGGTTGTTGAAAGTTGTCTTTGAACCTACAGCTCGGCAACGTGGTTGAGTTGGTTGGAGCGCCGCTGGTGGCGACAACGATCGTGAGCTCGAGCCTCCCAATGACTGCGCTGTTGTGTGCTTGAAAAAGGCAATTTCCCCAGTTTGGTTGCTAGCTTTGGTGGAAATACACTATGTCAGGCAGTATCAGTAATTCCAAAACAAATCTGAACTTATAAATGTTAGATACTAAACCGCAAAAACTTTTTCCGTGAACAGAAAATAGAAGTAATGTTATCGAAAAAAGCAGAAAGACATAAACTTTTCGAGTCAGCCCGGAGTTGCGAACTGTAGTGGCACTATTGTTTGCAACCTCGTCCAAAATATCTCGTTTTGTACGATAACTATGCAACAGGCTTTGAGTAACTTTTTGCTTTGTACTCAGTTATTTAGCTTATGTGTTACTTTGTTAGCTGTAGGCCTACCGGTCATTCAGGCAATTAGAATTTAGTTTCCTAAAGTGTTTTAAATCATAATATGGTCTCTTGTAGTTTAATAGTCACAAACCCAACAACAAAACAATAGTGACCGTCTTACCTTCACTTATCTGCAGAATAACTGACTTTTTGTGTTTCATAAGGAGATTAAAACATTTCTATCATTTCAAAGTAGTTTCATTTGACACAAATCTGTGTTTTCTTTTGCTCCACTACAAAGAAAACAATTATACGAGTAGTGTATCGTAGTCTATACATTGTAGCCTTCTTCGGGAAATCTGTGGAAAAACCTGTTGGGAATTAATGGAATAATGGAAAAGAAAGTGCATCGAGAAGGACCTTTCCGAAGAAATTAAATATTTCACACATTTTGGCATATTTACATAACCTGGATTCGGTGAGCAAGTATTAAGAAATCGGCGGAGGTAATGTTTGCCTGACTATTTCCGTTCCTTGTGTCATGTGTTGCTTCTTAGATATTCTGGATTTAGTAAATACGCGGATGAACTTTAGGATTATGTAGAATCTAACACAGTTAAAACCTCCGCAATCGGGAGTTTTACCATCCATCAATGTCGGTTTTGCGAAAAGAGTTACGTAAGTTAATGCAGATTGCGCACATAAACCGGCATTACCGTTGAGAAAGTCATTGGGCAACAACCCTAAAAGTTTCCTACAATTTCACGACCTTCCTGCATCCACTTTCTCAATCGATTTAATCCTAAACCTTGATCAAAACATGATCCGCTGGTTATCTTAAAGTCGTTACGTCTCATTGTCAACTTGTGTCCATGCTTATTTCAGAATGGTTAGTAGGTCTGCTACCGGCGCAAGTAGGGCAGCAGCAGCACGCAGTTAAGGAAGCAGGCAATTATACCTTTCATTTTGCAAAACTTAAAAAAAATTTGAAAACAATCTGGGAGGTTTTACCTCCCTACGCTTACGCCAACGTTTGCAAATGTAGAAGAACATCAATGTTTTAGCGCAAAGAGCTTATAACAAATAAGTACCGGTCCTGCATTTTTTCATGATATGAAATGGGTGGCTATAAACTTTAAATTTCAAGTAGGCATCAAGTGTTTTGTGTAGCTGCAATGTTTCTGCCTCTGCACTTGGGTACAAAAGAAACGTGATTAGAATAATCTTAACTACCTCTGTGTTTTATCAAATGCAGTTATACAGAAGCATAAAAGTTTATTTGCGATGCAATGGATTCGAATCTTACTGGGTCGTTTACAGGCTTTCGCTGTGCTCTACGATTCCAATTATTAAATAACGGAAAATTAAAATGCTCGACTATTACGCTGAAGATGAAGTACCAATTTTGGGTGCTAGACAAAGATTTTAAAAAGCGCCAAAAATATTTTTAATAGCCCAAAAATGCGCCCAACACTAAATATTGGCTTCCAGAAAGTAAAGCCTTTTTGTTTATAAGCTTATTGCTAGTATTCAACCCACGAAGAAGACATCATAGATGCAAACAAATAATTGATAGTTGTTATCAGAAAATTACTAAGCAATGTTATCGATTTAGTATTAGACTATATAAGAAGTGGTGGCAGAATAATATCATTAATGAATATTGATTTAGGCAAGGTGCAGAGCGATAGTACCTTCTATCCTCCCCCCTCGCTGGCCCAATGCGTAAAAGAGGATATAAGGCAATGTCCATACCTCATAAAAGTCTTCAATCCGATCCCAATATTGAGTTGTTTTGGAACAAAATGTTTAGACTAAATTGTTGCAGTATAGGGTTAAAAAACAGAGAAAGATTTTTGCTATTTTCTGTTAAACTTTGAATACTGCTGACTTTACAAGAATTTACGCGGCTAATGCATTTAATTAATATTCAACCCATGACACGTAATTTTAGTCAAATCCAATGATACGCATAATTTAGTTTGGAATCCTAATTCCAATGGTTGTAAAACACTCACGGTGAAGGAAATCTAGATATTAAGTGGTGTATCACAATGAACGAAAGGGATTTATGAACTATGAAAGCATAGGTTATCTTAAATACCAGAAACATAACTTTGCCTAAACTTTCTCATTTAGAGTATTTAGATTCCAAACATATCCCTTTTCCATTATTTTTCTGGCCTCAAAACTTTCCCTTGCAAGATCTTTGTTTGAGACAAAGTATTTCAAAACTTTATGGTGTTGCAAATTAATAAAATTTTTTGCATCAAACATTTTTCAAAGTTTGCGAAGACTGTTGGTATTTTTCAATGCTTACCCACCGGCTCAAGAATCAGGTCAAAGCATCAGGATAGAGCACACTGTATGGAGTTATACACGGGCTCTAAACTGTTTGTTGATATGTTTTCTGCCGAACTCAGCGTGCTTCTTGACACTTCAATGTAATAATTTTTTGTGCTTCCTGATCTTAGCTTCGTCGAAGATTAATTCTTTTTTTAGCAGATTGTAGTGTTATTCAGGGTTAACAGGCTCGCAAAACTGTATTAATTACTCTCTCACTATAGTTGGTCACTTTTATTTGAAAAATGCTCATCATCAACAATTAGCGACCTACTGGTATTCTGATTCTCATAAAACTGATATGACTTCCTAATCAAGCAATTAGGAAGCAAGCAAACTGATATAAACAATTTGCCCACCAAAACATGCCTTCTATAGCCAGCTGTTTAACAAGAGCTTGACGTGACAAATACATATAATTTAGCACAAATCAAATGCATAACTGCATTCACATGTTTTCCATCAGTTTTTCTCCAAAATAATTTTTCATATAAATGATGGAACCTGGAACAACTATGGCTAAAACCATTCCATCAAGGCACAATAAAAAAGTTGCAAACAGTTACATTGAATTTTAGAAGCAAATCCTATTTTTGGCAAACAAAAAACTAATCGCCACATATCAAGTACTTAAAATGTCGCCCAATTGGGTGCTTTTGATTTTTAGCGCTGAAAGCAAAATTTAAACGCAAATGCTTGTAGAGCAGTTCGATTGGGCACAAATCTGGCTACCTTTTTTGCCGATTGTTTGCTTGAAACTTGCTATGAATATGTTGCTCACTGCCATTATATCCTAATAAACTAATGTGATATGTGATATCACGAAATATCCTGATGTGATATCACGAAATATCCTAATGTGATATCACGAAAATTAAATTGATACAAGAGCAAGCATTGTATTGTGTATTACAAACAATTCGGGCCAGGTCAAGATTTTAAGTAATCTGCAGTTAACACATTAGTCACTGAGTTGTTACTTCGCTACAAATACGAGTCGACTTCGGATATAAAAGATTCTTTCCAAGATCCCAATGACAAATTTCAATGCAATCTCGATTGGATTGAATGAACTGTCGGATATAAGGGACAAATTTAGCTGTCCCGGCGGTTCCCTTATATCCGAAATTGACTGTAGCTACAACTCAGTGACCAATGTTTTAACTGTAGATTACTTGAAATCTTGACATGGTAGAAACAAACAGATCAAAGATTCAAATTTACTGATGTTTAAGCATTCCAAATTGGCTCTCCAGTCTTTCTTAAATAAACAAATAATTAAAACGAAGTGGTTGGAAGGTGTTAGGCTTCCAGCTTTTAACATTCGAGTGCCGCACTTTTGTAAAAGACTAGTGAGCGGCATTTTGGAAAAAAATTTTTTTGTGATTTTTGCTATTATTATGCAAAGCTGCATCTACTCTGAATACTCAAGTCGTTATGAAGATGATTGGCATAAAAGTAGGAAAACAGAAGCCTTTCGGAAATCGTTTTAGCCCCAAAAAAAATCAGAAAAATGCGCAAAAACTGTGGGAAAAAATTTACAAAGCAGCAAAAAATTTACTCTAAAAAACTTGACTTTTGAAAAAAACAAAAAGGTTCTTCAGTTGAAGAGCTGTTGTTGTTGTTGTTACCCGACCCCTTCCTTGGGTTCTATAGCCAGCTATGACGAAGACCATGGAGCCCCAGAAGCCGGTCAACTCTTCAGGGCCTGGACCACAGGTCGTAGAAAGACACAGAGTCGCCAAAGAGCTAGCGGTACAAAAAGTCCGCAGCTGGACAGTGCAGAATGAGATGAAAGGTGTCGTGGGACGAGTGTCCGCAGGCCCTGCATAAAGAATTCTCGATTCTGCCAATTCTAGTGAGATAAGAGCTTAACAGAAGGCAGTGTCCGTTGCAGCGAAGACGAGAGAGGGCACAGCGAGCGTGACGAGGGAGCACAAGTTTATCGGTGGAAATCGAGGGAACCTGGAATTTAGATGGCACAGTACGCCTCCAGTCCGAGAAAAGACAGGAGAGTATACGATAGATAAGAGGAGAGAGACTACATGGGACTGCAGAAGTTGTGCTGTCCATCTGGCCAGCTTATCAACTGTGTCGTTCCCCGGGAGAAACAAATGTCCGGGAACCCATTGTAGTCTGATAGTACAGGAGGCAAGAGAAATTCAGTTAAATTCCGAGCTCAAAATTGCTAAAAGTTCGCTTTGAAAACTGCATCTCCAAACGGCTTAACCTGGCCACTCAAAAAGATGATTTTCTCAGAATTTTGAAAAAGCCGCCTACTAGATTTTTGCAGAGGACGTCACAGCTGTTCACTTACATTCGGCAAAAATTGTGTTGTTCAGTAAAATTAACAAGGCCATCAACACGAACTATAATCAAGTTTTTATTTCCCTACTTGGTTTGCTCCAGTGGAGGACATTTTTTAATGAAATTTGGTCAGTTATCCCACAACATCTACGAGATTATTATCTTCTGAGATATTTGAGAGTGTATTAAAAATGCAACGGAAATATGCAAAGGTAAAATTAAGCGTGAAAATTCTTTCTGGCTTATTTGTGGCCTAAAATTTTTATATTTGTGCAGATCTGCTATTTTGATGCATTGCGAAAATTTTACCGGTCTCGGTCTTTCCTGGTTAACGTCTTGGTCTTGGGACTCTTAAAAAATACAGATCTTAATCTTGGTCTCGGTAAAAAAATCAGGTCTTGGTCTTGATCTTGGTCTCGAGAGAGCCGGTTTTGACTGCATCACAGATAATGATCTTGTAGTTGAAAAATTTAAAGTTTTTGTTACCAAGTTTAGCAAAACAATCGCTTTTGAACAATTGATCTCAAAAAAAGTTCTCAAAATCAATTCTCTCCAAACCAAAATGTAAGATCCGCCCCTACAACTATAGCTTAAAAACTAGCCCCCCTAAATTTGAGGCGATCTCCGCCTTTACGCAATGGACCATAGAAACAAGACAACAAAGATTTAATATTGAATAACTACCACTTACACACAATAAACTTGTAGGTTGAAAGTACTTGTAACTGTTGAGATGTGAGGCGATTATTTCAAAAGCTGTGTATGGCTTTCAATAACCAAACATCATTCAAAACATTACTACAAAAACATCATAGGACGTTTCGTGTTTGGGTCAAACAAATAAAAAAGATCAGTGCTTTGTATCAACTTTAAAGGCTATGAGGCAGATATTAGTAAAAGTATAACACTTCATAAAGAAGACTTTAAATGTTAGATGTACGATGGCTTGCAAACCAGGATTTTTGTAAAAAAGGTTGGGCCTAATAAAGTTTAAGGGTAAATTATTAAGTGTGTCTCAAAAATAGATCTTAAACCTTCTTTGTTTTGAAATATTTTTTATGGCAAATTTAAGGTTTGTTTTTTAAAAAAATTGATTTTAATTATTTTGGGGGCAAAAGTGTTATGACTGAGAGGGACACTTCAACTTGGTCATCCTGGTTGCTTATTTGATGAAATATTCTCCATCTCCATGTCTTATCTCTGGCTTCTTCTTCGAGTCCGTTTTGAGCTAGATTTAGTTGCACCAAGTCGTTGCGATTTTTTTGGCATTGCTGTTACATTGTAATAAGTCATCCATGGTGCGGGTTGTTCCAGTTTTTTCGCAAGTTAACAAATGGTTCATGGTTTGATTTTCTTTTCCACGCTGGCAGGTGGTATCAATGCCGGAGGATAAGTAGCCCCACTTCAGTAGAAGAGATTTGGTCTTGCCTACACCTGATCTTAAACGGTTGAGACAACGACATTTGTTCCATTGTAACTTGTATCCTGGGGGGAGAGATTCTTGAACTGGGAAATTTTGGAGCTTATGTTGATCTGGAATATTGTCCGTGTAATTCTGCCTAAAGTTTTGTGTTTTGAGTTGGTGCGTGGTGTGCTTGTCGAGAGGAGGAACAGTTCTTAAAAAACTCTTTCCAGATTTTAGTCTAGATGGGGCGGCTGTCAATCCGTACATGGGATGTCGTTTGTCCAAATTGCATTTTTGTCGTTCAGATTGGCTGGATACTTCACGGCGAATGCTTGGGGGAGCCATTCCTGCCAAGATGTACATCTTGTTGAGAGCGGTCGGTTTAAGGCATCCTGTAATTCGTCGGCATGTATCATTTAGAGCTGAGTCGACTTTTCCTGCATGAGCTGATCTCTCCCACACTGGACAGGCGTATTCAGCTGCAGAAAGGCACAGCTCTGGCTTAAAATAACTAAGATGCAATAAAGTCATAATATATCATAGACCTACTATGTGTGATGCCACAACTGATTTGAAACAATGTCTAAATCACCCAGTTGGCAATAACAACGTAAGCTGTAGTAAGATGACTGTTTAGATCAAATTTTCAAACAGTCGTCCAGTCTGATCACATAGCTTTCAATTGAATATTGTGGATAGATCCAAGGGTGGCAGATCCTCCAGGGGCGACAAAAAGTAATAGCGGTTTTTTTTTGTGAATTGTTACTCAATCTTTGATGTGAAAGATATGAACAAATTTAAGAAAATGTGTCCAAATGGCCTAGATTTTTCATAGGTTGTCAGTAGAATTTGCTGAGTTTAATCGGTTAGTACAAAGCAGCGATGCTACATTTCAAAGCGAGGCCACAATGCTAAATGCGCTGCATCCCCACAGCCGTCAACAAAAGGTGGCTTGTGTGAATCAACACCATAATTATTTTTGCTGTTAAGCTTTACCTCGGGTCTTGCTATTTCTATCGCATGCTGCGAGCAAAGTTTTTCAAAACCTAATTTGATAAAATCGAACTGAAAGTTTACTATGGGGAAGAGCAGTTTGTCTGTGTGATCGATTCTTTCCACTGAAAATGATTCAGTCCACGCTCTGCCTTGTGATCACGTAATTTTGAAGTTTGCTTCCGCTTGACGCGTTGATTTTTGAAACTTTGGTGAGAACAAGTTAAAAACACTAATTTCAAAATCAATGGAGTGCATTAAGCATCGCCAGTTTGTATTTCTTCATGTTGCGATGAACCTTCATAAAAGAGTAATTTTACTGTTGAGGAAGTGATAGCATAAAAGAGGGTGGAATTTTGTGCAAAAAATCGAGGGCGGCAATTTGTGTTGCTATGCCGCCGGCCCAGTCGCACCATACGCGTAAGAGGCATTTTGAGTAGCTCCCTGCAATCGGTAACTTGCATCAACTACAGATTTATATTTGGCCATGAACGAAGTAAAATTGTTTACTAATAAACAAACTTTATTCATTTTGCATTTGCTTTAAATAGTCTTTTACGGACGGACGATGCCTAAGCGTCTAGTTTTTTTTTAACTGTGACTGCATACCCAGCACTAGAATGTCTTTTCAAAGGGGTTATTAAACTTTAAATTTTGTATTCTTGCTGAGCACCGAGCTGATAACATGGGATTTCAATTATCATCGCTTTAGCTTGGCTCTTCCCTTGTTAGCAAACTAGACTTAATAGCACTTTTTATTACATTTTTGAGAACAAGAGAACGACTGACTTTCTTTGAATGGTGAGCCGTAATTCAGTTAGTTGAAGATCGAATGGCTTCAAAATCAGTAGACTTCGATAATAAGCCCTTTCGTTTGTTAGTGGGCGTGGTCGCACCAAAGATTTTAAAAAGGGTATTTACAGATTGCCTGCTTAGCGCTCACCGGTAAAATTTATGTTGAGAATAAAATTTGAAAATGTCAACTTTTGCTTCTCCTGTATCCACCGTGGTACAGTAGTAATTGTTTCAAATTTCAGAACAAAAGTCTTAGGCTCGAAATTCTGATTGAAAGCATCTTAGTATTGGTCAAGAAGGATGCTAGATTGCTTCAGCAAAAAAGTCCGGTTCGGAAGCGAGTGTGTAGCGATAGACATTCTTTGAATCAGCACGTTTGAGCCTACGAAACGCGAGATAAAAGGTAGTAAATTCGACTTCTTTTTAGTCATGCGGTTGTCGGCCGATCAACGCGATGGACCGAGCGTCTGACTTCTCGTTGCAAGAGTGCGGGTTCGGCGCTCAGAGCATTATGGCGCATGCGTGGCCGACATACTTTCAAGCTAAAACTGTGGCTTGCGTTAACCGCAACATCATGTACGGGTGACCTGCTGCCGCAACATCATGTACGGGTGACCTGCTGCCGCAACAATGCCTGTACGCTCATTCAGCAATCTCGCATAATTTTCCTTTTAATTGTGTTTGATTAGTGTAGTAGGGGATGGTGAGATATTACACAGGTCTTGAGTAGACCCAGTGCAGTATTAAGCATAATCATTGTGAAGATCGAAACTAACTGACAAACAATAAACAGCATAGCATGTAACATAACATTTTTCACACTTCTTTTTGATGACAAGCTTTAGACGAAAACGTTGCAAATACCAAATTTTTTGTATCCTTGGGTTGGAGTCGAACTTTCAGCTTACTGTTTGCAAAGCGGACCCATAGACTACTACGTCAGTGAATTAGACTTTTTTCGATGCGACTCATTTGAAAAAACTGCCTGTACACTACATGTAACGTACCACACAAGGGCAACACTGAACACAAGTTTACGGTAATAAGAATATTTTGGGGAATAAAGGAAAAACCGCCAACCAAATCCCGAAAATTGCTCAAATGCAGAAATGCCTACGATATTGTCTACTTCTTTACTTGATAGTTTTGCAGTATTGCTATAACTCAGCGATTTCTTTTTTAGAATGATCTTTCGTATTTCCGCAATTCCATGTTTTAGTTTGAATTTCCGTAATTCAGTAATTCCATGTCTCAATATGAAATGCCGTATTTCTATAAATCTGAATTTGCGTATTTCAGTAGCCTATTGTCCCTAGACAACATTACATAGCGAGTTTTTTGCTTGCCGTTGAGCAAGGTGGCTGTTTCAATCTAGTAGAAGATTATGTCTTGAAAATTAACTTTATCCAATTTTTATGTCCATTTTCGTGGCGCACTTTTTTCTAAGCAAAATATTTTGCAAATCACTTATTGAAATCGATGTTTTTGTACTTTTACAAGAGTTGAAAACCCTTACACATTTTTCAGGGCAGGCTTATCAGCAGATGCGATCCAACCTGCGATTCACTTGTGAAAGCAAACCGACGCCCCAGGGCCGTGGAAACGCACAGTTTTAGAATTACCGCACAACATCGTCCGTCCAGTTTGTACTATAACCACTTAGCACTTGAAAAGCATCTAAAATAGGCCTAAGCGTGCAAAGCATTTTAAATCTACTACTACATCCCGATCAAACATCTTCAAATACTTTAAAGTGTAAAGAAGGGCAGTGTTTTAAATAATGCATGCTTTTTGGTCAAAGCCGGCTCGTAAAGTATTTGGTTTGTTTGCCAATTCTTGTCGAAAATTGATAGAGAGAGGTTAGGGGTCGGAATGATTTTGATAAATCTTAGTCTGTTTTCTCTTTCATTTTTTTTTCAAGCATATACGCCTGTGTACTTTTGTTTTATTTTACCAAAGTCATAGCAAGCATAGTTTCACCAAGAAAAACACAAAATGAGCCTGCTTATCCTCACTGGCGTCGACCAGGATTTTTGTACGAGAGCTTGGAGTTTAGGACACCCCAGGAGTATTTTTGTCACAAAATTATTGTGAGACTTCAAGATTTAAAAATATCTTTTCCTTTTTCTGCGGCAAAATTTCATGGCACGGAGAGCCACAGCCTACATAGCTCCTTTTCCAAAGAACTTGAGAGAGTTTAATGGGCCAGGAACAGCCTTAATAGTGAGCCTCCAAACCAAAGATTCCTCGAGGTGTTTGGCCAAAAACTTGCTTAATTCAAGTTGATCTCCAAATAAAGGTCTTCGCTCAAAAAAACTGCACTTTTTGTTTGGTTGGTGATGGACTCTATGGTAGGCCCCAAAACAATATGGGGTTCGAAGTCATTTGCTCCTTTCATAGGCTCTGTTCCCCTGGTGGTTGCGTTCTTTACCGAAAACACGTTTACAGAATGATAAATTACAGGCTGTTTTAAAGAGCTTACCTATAGGAAAAAATTTATTGGGTGAAGTGGTTGAGTCGTAAGCCAAATAAATGCATTTGTATCAAGTGATCAAGAGAGTGGTTTGTCGGGTGCTGCTATTAGTCGTGAGCGAGTAGCCTAGACGAAGTTTTGCGTTCTTTCGCCATCGACACCAACGTTTTACGCATAGTTTGTAGCCATAATTTGCAGCAGATAGTAAATAGTAGCCTTTTCTAGAAAAAATACCATTGGTCAGTAGTATAGTAGTTGTCAAAGGCAACTGTTTTAGATAACACCTTCAGGCAAAAAATTAACAAAGCGAGCTGTTAGTTTTTGCTGAAACTCTGGGCCAGCGGTTTTCAACCTTTTTGCTGGAGCGAAACTAAAAATATTTCAGTGACTCAAGGAACCACTGTGCAATAATTCAATTGTCTTGTGCAAAAAACAGCATTTAATTTAATTGATAAAATGAAATTAAAATTTGTGTAACTTCTGGCGGAACACCTGGACTATACTGGCGGAACTCCACGGTTCCGCGGAACCCTGGTTGAAAACCACTGTTCAGGGCTTTGTGGATATTGGACACCAATTCTCAAAATTTATTTTGTGCGGTCTGTTAGCCTAACTAAGTATAACCGATTTTTCGTTTTCTATTGTGTGTATAGCGATCATCACATCATCAAACAAGGTAGATGATAAGTTTCAAAATTACTGCTCACGCATATTAGCTGATGAATTCCACATCCTGTAACATAGTAGCTATTCATTCTCGTATTACGCAGATTTTAGATTAGCAAAAGAAAAGACAGCTCTTTAAAATCAGTGATCAGGTGTCAAATAGGTCAAAAATTTATGAAAAAGTAAGATTTCATACATTCTGAAAAAGTTAAACCTCTCTTAACTACGATCTAGCTTAGTGTAAGTGTACTTGGCGTTTATTTTGTAATCCTATTCAACTGAAATATTCGAGTGTAAAAAAGCTTTGAAGGATATTTATCCCCCCATTAGATAAACCACCTCTTTAAAAAAAAGGAATACCGGTCGGCGGACATCATTGACCAAGGTAGCTGTCAAATTTTTGCTATGTATTGCGACATGATAATACCAATGTTGTTATTGCTACAATGACTACCAACCTTTAACTGCAGAACGGTGTGATTTCACAGAAAGCAAAAGCTTGACAGTAAATCTCATTGTGTAGTAAAACGACTTGAAATTAGTAGAAAGAAACAAAGAAATCTTGTTCCATATATAAGAATTAGTCTATGCTGTAGCTGAAGCGAGGACCTTCCTAATATACAGAAGGAGGTTTGTAATTGAGGAGCTGGTTGTCATCAATATAGCGGCTGATCGAGCGCCAGACTCGTCATCGAAAGATTGCGAGTTGAGGGCTTAGAAAGCGTTTCGTTGCCTGCGACCTGGTTGACAGAACTGTCGTTGGCTTATAAGCTCATGTTTCGATGTCATTGTTTACAACCTGCCCCAACCGCGGCAACATGTTAGGACGACTGCAAATTCAAACACTTGTAAGGACACTTTGTGGTATCCTGACACTCTGCTCCTTTTGTTTTTGATGAATCAAACAATTTTTCGCTATTTTATTTCGTTTGCCATTTTTTTAATCCAACAACAAGGTCAGTGCTGTTTATAACAAAGAAGTGTGCGGGTTGTTGTATTAGTGAATGAGTCGAATGTTAGCTGTGAAGTCTTTGGCTTCTATTTTAAGCTTGTTTGGCATTCATAACCAGAGACAGATCGATACGAACAATGATTTAAATCTCATGTTACTTGTCTCTTTTGGAAGTGTTTTATTGTTTATGACACTACTGTACCTACTGACGCTTTTGTCTTTCCTTCAAGCAAAGATTGATTATCGAGCTTAATAAAACTTTACAGTAATTTCTTGTTTGCTGCTAGTTTTTTTTACAGATCCAAAACAATTTGGTAATTTTGCTATAAAATGTATCCCGCATGTATGTACATAGCGTAAGTAAGACTATGTGCTTTAAGCGTTTAACTCTTTTTTGACTTAAATGTACGAAATTTCTAACTCCTCTCAAATTTTCTTTTGTGACACCCTTTAAAAGTGATTTTCATTTGTTCAAACTGTATTTATAAATTCTACTCCACCTGAGCATTTTAAGGGAGTGTTTTTTTTGGAGGTAAGGTTCTAAAACATTTTTATCGTGTGTTTACGCATATTTCATTTCATCAGGCCCACCCTCCCTCTTTTCCTACTACTTGTTAAGGTCAAGTTCAAAAGAGTGAGTCTTAATGACTGTTGTGCTTTACACAATGTTTCATTAAGCTCTCCATCAACAAGTTTTAAAAAAGAACCCTTCCCGTTTAAAATCACTTCTTGTAAAACTAGCCCTCATTTACGTAGAAGATTATGATGAAAAAGTTAAATGTATTCAGGGGACAATGTAATAAAACAATACCATTTTGATGCGGTGTAAAGCAAGAAAGTTTTTTGAGAAATCGGTGCCTCTTTGTCAGTGAGTCTGCATAATACGGAAAACTGTGTATGCATCGCTTAAGAGGCAAATGATAGGTTTTTGAATTCGCAAACTATTACATCTTTTTCGCTTTTAAACTGATTAATAATTAATCGAGTTAAAGTGAAGATTTCTAATCGGATTAGGACGCTCGTCGATCCATTTTCTCTTTATATCTATAGCTGGGTCATCTCTTTTTTGCCGTAGTGCTTGTTGCCGCTAAATTTCAACCAGCAATGCAACCGTTCCAAAGTGGGTGCCGCGAAATTTTCCGTGTGCGCTCCGCAAAGCATTCAAGAGTAGTTTTGTTTATTTAATCACCAAAATAAAAAAGTATTCAATTGGGCAAATTCATGATCAAAAGAAGGACTTGAACCACGAATTTGGGCAAAACAAATAGGTTTCAAGGAGTTGATTTCCCAAAAAAGAATCTCTGACCTTTAATTAGCCAAATTTGGCAACAAACAACGGCTTAAGTCACGAGTTTGAGTAAATTTTTGATTGGACTTAATCCCCGCAAGTATCCTTAATTTTCATAAAGGAAAGCGAGAAAAAAATTTAGTATTCACTGCTGTAATGCATTCAAAAAGCGCTTGAAAAAAAGTTTGCATACTAGAGAAGCTGAACCTCTTTATATCTCTTAGAAATTTTTGCAAAAGATTCCACAATTTAGTACGATTATAAACATGCATCTACAATGTAAGCGCAATTCTGTCTGTAGGTGTATGTTTCAGCTCTTTCGAAACTACGGCACAACACGTCATGATGACGTCATAAGTGAAGATAATTTTTGATCGGAGGAGAGCGATTTTTTGCTTAACGAAGCAACCAACTTTCATTCTTTAAGGAAGTAAGATGGTGTCGTAATTAACGATTAATTGTAAGATTTGCTTTTTGATTTTCCCAGAAATTACTGAGGGTAGAAACGCGGTTGAAAGTTTTTCGAAAGATTTTAACAAGGTGCTTTCCATAAAAATAATTTTCTAGCAATCTAAATGACAACGCGACAAGCAAATAAGCATTTAAGCGCTTTTAAAGCATACTTTTTCTTTTTTTGAATGCTCCGGAAAAGAATTGTTTCAACATACTGCTAAGTGACGTCATAATACTGTCTGGTACCTCTTCAGTAAAAACAGCAGCAGGTAGCAACTGTACTTACCATCCATTGTCATTTTCAAACCAAATATAAAGCCTATTATTCCTATACTGTCTGTTGAAGTAGAATGATATATTACAGCTATAACATACTGAAAATCTGTTTTTTAATAATGCAGAGAGAAGTACAAAATTATGATAACTGAACTGTTGGTGAATTCCACGTTAAAATACCTTTACACGTTAAATTGGTACAGTTTCGTCGCGCGTCCTAGCATTCTTAACCCTAACACATTTTTATCACGTAGAGCAAAGTGGAACAAAATACCAAATACGAAATCTTGCAGGATTTAGAAAAAATATCCTCTTTTTTAACAAAAAGAACTGGTCTGCGGGTTATCCACTTCAGCCATAACCTATGGTACTGTAAGGGCTCCACTGCAGATGCTGTACCATGACTCCGGGTCACTTCGACCTCCCTAGCTGCGTTTATTCTGGGAGCAAGAAACATGAGCGCAGCCAGAGGCTTTGAGCTTATTACCCAGGCCTTGTACTACGAAAAAGTTGTAAGTAATATGCCTATTTCCTCATAGCTTAATTTTTGTAAATGCATCAATCACTTCTGCGTCCTTTCAAAATTTGGAATTCATGCTTTTATGCTCTTAGTCAAATGAACGCAAAAAAGTTTGTGAAAATATTTGCTCTTTGTAAGTAAGCAAAGTCTTAAATTATCAGCTGTGAAATCAGTATTAGGGGCATAGTTTATAAAATCCAAAGTTAGAGAGGAAATCAACAAAAAAATAAGTCAGTAGGTCTACATCACTATGTGAAATCATGGACACCAAATATACAATCGTACCAATGAAGGAAAATTTTTTCTAAAAAATGGGTTATTAGATTAAAAGGATGGTCGGATACAAGACGTTTGGGGGAGACGTTCCATTTGCTCTAATATGGAACCAAGGCACGTAGATGCAGTCAAGAAACTTGGTGCCACAAATGCCATCATGAGGAGAGTTGCTCCAAGTTATGGAGCAAGCCTATCACCAAATGACTCATTTCTGCAATCGTAAAAGAAGAACCATTACAAGCTTCAACTTTGTCTCTGTGCCCCTATACTTATTGGAAGGAACGGATAGAATTTGTAAAATGATGGAAAGATTGTGAGTAAGACTAGACATAATTTAAAGTAGAACTATTGGAATTAGGAGCGTAGAGGCAATGCCTTCGTTTTTACTAACCTTTCGTTGCTGCTTTTACAAATGTTGTTTTGGTGAAGGTACAGCCGGCTAAACCGGTAATTCTATCCCGACATAATTGACGGATATCTCTGCCGGCTATTAACCTGTAAGTGATGCGACTCGTAAAATTAAAGTATGGAAAATATGATGCGTTGAATCAAAATTTTTCTTAAGTTTACTCCGTAGCGGGTCAAAATCAACAAGACATTAAAAAAGGGTTTTTTGGAAAAACGTTTGATATTACAAAGTCAACTCCTACCAAAAAAAGGTTTTAAAATAGAACCATGGTAGACGCATAGCGGAAACCTTTAACCCTTAAAATTTATAAAATAGTGAAAATATACAGATGTTTTTAGTGTTGACAATCGCCCTTCCTATTTTTGTTTGTTAGAACACAAGCATAGTTTGAATATCACTGCTTAAACAGCACTTATGTATCATTGACTTGCATTGTTTGATTTTAGAATAATTTCCAGAATTAATAAGAATACGTCACATGTTCACAAGGAGGCATTTAAGATATGGCTTCGGGTGAACAACCTGGAAAAAAAGCCACAAAAAAATCAACTGATTTTAGAAAGGCACAAGACATTGGTGGACATTTTGCGGGAGGAACTTTTCTCTTTTTTTGCTGCACTTGTTTTCATTATTTTCAAAATTTTTTTTCAGATTTAAATAGTATCCTCAAGTAATGTGATCGAAAGTTAGGCCTAGATCTTGTATAAATAACTGAAGCTGATGTAAGAAGACACAAAAGACCAATTGACAACAATGGCAAATTTGGTGGAAGCGATTAACATTGACCGAGATATATGCCAACCATTAACTGAAACCAGTTTAAAAAAACTACGGGAAACGAAAAGACTGCGAGAAGAAAAAAAAGCTGAACGAGAAAGAGAATCAAAAGCAAAAGAAGTTATAATTCAATGTATGTGGTAAAAATAAGGGATTGAGAACTATGAAACATGAAAACAATCTAGAAAAATACTCCTTTGAAGCTCCTCAAGTTCCAAAACTATTTTACAAAGGTGTATTTCTATTTGATACAGTGCTTTTTAAGTACCAGCGCGTGCAATCTCCAGGGGATGCAAAACAGCATTGCTGGAAATATCTTTTGGATAGTGGTTCAGAGTAGTTTCCCTTTTTTTGTTTTGCAAAAATTCGCATGAGGAAATGCAAATCCTGTTCATGCTTCAACTTTATTACTGAACGATAAGATAAAAATCGGTTGCTTCAATTTAATGTACTCTCGTGTTTTCTTTCTTAAAAAATTATTATAGGTTTTAAGTGGCGAGAGAATGCCATGAAATTTTAGGAGTGCGATCACGAAAGAAGTTGCGAATGCAATCTTCAAATTCTACATCACCAGTCATTCGTTTTTGGTTTGACTGCCGCTACATAATTGAAATTTCTCGTTTCTATTCATGCATTTTTATTTTTGAGGCTCGCAGAAAACGTATTGCGTTAATTAAACTGTGGACTATTATTCAGACCTATTTCTGAGTTTCAGTATTCCTCTGAAAGAAGTAAGACTAGGAATTACTTTTCATAGTATTACTTTTGTTATCAAGAGCCATTAACAGAAGAAATTGTCGTAAAGTGTAATCACGTATGGCCTTGGAGCCAAAGCGCGGCCACATTTCATTCAAGAGAATACTTGACGATCCACAATATATTTTGGAAAGAAATAGGAGAGCAGCAGGTTATCACTTTTTTTCCTTTTAACGCATTTCAGCTAGATTTTTTGTTCCAGGACATTGTGCTTAAGTTTTTGAAAATTGCCGGTCCAAAAGAAAATCTACGTTCAGTTCGTTTTTGATAGGGTAGGCTACAGATATATAGTTTTAGCCCATTACAACTAATTTTAAGATCATTTGCATTCAAAACTATTTTTGAATGTAATATTGTTTGTTACTGACAGATTTTCTTCCTATTTTCAGCTATATCAGGATCGACTTCTCAAAAAAAAGAGGAGGCAGAACTGAAACCGGATATTAGCCTGGAGGATGGACAGGAATTGCCCCAAGGAAAGTTTCCTAAACAATTCATCAACTGCGCGTTGGAAGATTTGGATCCTTATTATCATCAACACGGCATTGAGGTAAAACAGAGGAGCAGCCAGAGGAAGCGAGACACGTCATCGTCCTTCATCCTTCTATCCCACAAAAAAGAATGTTAAACGGGCAGCAGCACCAGTACCTACTTATCTTATCACGTATGATATAATCATGCCATCAAAGCAAGTAAACAATTTTATCTAACTTCGTGCTTCACCGAGTTAAACTTATAAAAATACACGTCCAGCATGTCGTAGGAGGCAACTTTTGGGCGCTTGCAAATGGAAGTCCGAATTTTTAATTGTGTGCCTTCCGATTTTGTAGTTGGTTCAAAATTGATTGTCACTCTCCATCGGTCTAATTACTGTTGTAATGGGCTCGCCATAGGCCTAAACAGTGAGCTGGCTTGAAACAATTTATACATTGTTCACCTGGCACCGATGTCCATATAAATATTCTCCCACCGTTTTTTTGGTCTGACTTCCGGTCACATTCTTAATGTAAACTTTTCATACTCATTACTCAATTTAGAAGGGCGTTGAGGATTTCGCACTCTATTGTTGGATGTCTTTAAAACTTTAGAGGCTTTTGAATTCTATTTGGGTTGTTAAGGAGGCTACAGTGTTAAACGGTTTTTCAAAGGTTTTGCGTCACAGTCCACAATATTTAATTTTTGATTATAATCAAGAAACAAAACAACTAGCTGGCATAACAGCAAACGTATTCTAGATTTTTGCTTAGATACTCTAGCAAAACAAATTACTGCCTTTACACTACACGGAAAGTCACTTTCTTCCTTTTTTTATGGTTACCGGTACTGCAGTAGGCAATCTAAATTGATTAAAAAAAAAACCCAAACCCTATCAAGTAAGAAGAGGGCTAAAAGTGTAAAAGTATAATGATTGAATGATATTGTTCTTGGTCAGAATAGTATCATAAGAAGATCTATCAACATATATGTGTACTAGGCAGTAGGTAGCTGTCTTCAGCTTCAGCATTTTTATTCTGTTTATTTAAACAAAAGTGACGTGGTATAATGTGCCTTATCGTAATGTAGGCGTTTAGCCCCACCTTGCAAAACTTTGAAATGACGTTTATTCATGACTTTGTTCATGGTAAAAAGTAAACATTCTTAGCTTAATATCTTTTGCGCTAAGTAGCCTATTTGTGCTAAATATTTTGCTCGTTGTAACACAGGCACAAAAGTTACAAAAGCTGTTTTTTCAGCAGCCACATATTTTGATTGCACTACTGATAACAGCGGACAATGACTTTCGTTTGTCAAGCATCTATTTGATCGTGGGAAAAATATCTTAGAAAAGCATTTCTGCCCATTACGCTAAATGAATGGCCTTCTTAAGTGGTAGGCCATGCACACATTTTACTTTCATCGGAAAATCAACGCTTTGCTTAAAATAGATACAATAATTCAACTTTTATTGGGAATAAACTTTTGGAATTTTATGTTTCTATTGCATCTTCGTTTTATTTCAGACTTTTTGTGTGATTTCGAAAAGATTTGGAAAGAAATATGTCCACCGTTTCAGCGCCACAAACGCTCTTTACATTTTTTCGCCATTTAATTTTCTCCGCTATTGGTCAATCAGGACAATACTTCATCCGTATCCTTTATTCCGTTTTTTAATGGTCACGTTGATGCCATGATCGTTGGAAGAATGCAGTTGTTTGTCGATTGGCCCATTTAAAACTACTTAAGTTTTTTAGCTTTAATTATGATTGATTTAAAATCAGGAATTCGGTTACAGGAGATTTCTATTTGCTAATGGAAAATGGGAGAAGAGGTATCATATAAAAGTGTTCACTACTTGGGCCTAAATTTTATTGCAGGTGCTAAATACCACAAAACCTAACTTCATTTTGTTTAACTGATTTATAAATCATGCAAAAATCCTTTATTTTTCCAACTAAAAATGCTCTGCGACTAGGCTAATTAAAGAGAATTATAGGTTAAATACAGCTCCTCTATATTGTTAACAAAGCACTACTTGCTAGAGGAGCAATATAGGTTCCTATAAGACTGATCGATATACAACAATGTTTGCTGTTTCACAGTCCTTTTCCATAACAAAAGAACTTCATTCTAGACTTTTCGATGCATTTATTCTGTCAGTGATTTTGATCAACTGCGTGTTTCTTGCTCTCGACAACGAGATGGCCTCTGCGGAGTGAGTAGCTTCATTAGTCGGCCCGCATTGTAGATGCTTTATGGGCGAATGTATGTTTGGACTATACCGTTTGAGCAAAAATTCTTAAAAGTTCTAAAGAGCGCTATTTACCGCAGTAATTGGTCCATAGCGGCGAACAGAATAATTCGTTTCATTAAGAAGGCTTAAGAGTGTGTTATAGTCCGCTAGTGGCCGCATTATCAAGTTAATTTTACCTTCCATTTTGAGAATTTTGAAAACAACCGACAAGTTGGTTAAATTTTTGTTTTCAAACCGCTAATTGAGGAGGACTCTAACATCTGCTGGCGTTGCTAACAGGGCCCCGTCAGTAACGTCGACATAAGAAATATTGGTTAAGCTGGCTTGGCTGGCTGTATTTTTCAATCAAGTGTTTTTTGCAGGAATCAGGTCTAATGCATTCAGAGTAGGGTCGCGACACCTATATTCCGCCCCCTCACTACGATTATCGCCATGGCCTTTCTCCCTTTCATTAAAGAATTAAGCCTACAGCCCCGAAGTATATCGTGTGAGATATTTCCGATACGTCTAGTGGTGCTCAGTAAATCGGCTGACTTTACTTAACTAAACATCAATTTGATTTGTTTGGCTGCTCGATCTCACTCTTTACCTGTTGTTTTTGTTCAAGTATGACAGAATCTCATTACCTACATGATGACTTTCACAGGAGCTTGGTAGGCCAGTTAAGTCATTTTAAACCAATAAAACTCCCAGTCTCAAAATATGTGTCTGATAAAATAATTGTTTTCAGTGCGTACACTCTGCGCTACACTAAAATACGTCAAAATAAAATACCCATAGAAAACAGGATATTTCCCGTTTAAACGCACTTCAAAGTGTTGCCACTATACCCTTCAAACGAGCTTTTTGCCCTTGCGCAGCGAGTTAATCTAAAAGCGAAATTTTGTCAAGTTGGAAGAACAGGGGCGCTGAGAGGTGACTCGGAGTCATGTATCAAGTTTATAGCGACGACAAAGCGATGAATTTTTTCAAAGACACCCAGATTTTTGTAAAAACATGTTCGTGGGGACGAATGGTGGCAAAAATTTTTTTACGCCGACGGAGAATTTCCGAGCTCCTAAAGAGTCGCGGGCCTAGGTTCCTAAGCGGCATATGGACTCCCTATCAACATTACTGCTAAAGAATTCCAAAGTAATAGTAGGTGGAATGTATAGAACGTCTTTGGAGCAATCAAAAATAATTATAATCATTGTGCATCTTTGAGGTGGTTAAGGCCAATTTTTGTAACTTATCATTCGTTTAGTTAAGCGTGAAAACAGCCGACAAAAAAGCAGCTTAAAGACGTAATTGATTACATTGGTGGTCGTGTTGTAAAATGTAAATTGCAGCTAAAATTTCCTTTTGTAAAGCTAACAAGCCATCTTGTCTTGTTAATATTGAATGAACAGAAATGGCTTTGTAAAGTTATTAGTTTCCAGTCGTAACGGTAATCCACTCCTGTCGTGCAGTCTCGCGGGCTTTGCTACACCGAAATTAGATTATTTCAAATGCTATCATGCGTACAGCTCAGCCTTATTATACTGTATTTCCATCATTGCGGTGCGACCAACTCCGTCGCGAAAAAGGAAGGTTTTCCTTAAATAGGGCTTAAAATATTGCTACTTTATTTTAAGCAGAAGCACTACAGAAAAATCACGGTAAATAGAAACTATCCATTCACGTACAGTATCATTTACACAAAACTTCAGAAAATCGTTTCTTACTTCGGAAAAAATATCTATTTTGGATTGTTAAAACTTTTGTAGCTCTATTGGGGTCCATTGATTGTTCGCGTTAAATCAAGGCGCGATGAAATAAAGTCAGGTTTTGTGAAAATACCTTGTAGTAGTTTGATGCCCAACAGTTCGGTCTTCATCATCACAAATGATAAACTATTTTTATTAAGCTTGGAAGCCCAAATTTATTTTAAAAAATTGCATTTAAATAATCATCTTACAAAATTAATTGAAAAGCTTTTCAGTCCGCATTTGGGATCGGCTTTAAGAGCTGTGATACTTGCTTAATTTATTTTATAACCATGTTGGCGCCAATCTTTGTACCCAAGCCACAGGGCTATTAAATTTTTTTAACAGGTACGTTTTCACCGCTATCTACACAGTAGAGATGGTGATCAAGATGATTGCTCGAGGCTTAATTCTTCATCCATTTTCCTATTTCCGTGATCCGTGGAATTGGTTGGATTTTGTGGTGGTCATTTTAGCGTAAGACATTGAAAATTGAGTTGGAGTGTGGTATATTGCTGGTGTAAAGATATAGTAAATATTTGATGAAGTAGTTCATCACAAATTAAACCCTAGCTTTTGCTTTACCGATGAGTAGTAATTACCACACAAATTTCTTTGATGGTGCCTCTATTGACAGGTTTATGTCTTCTTATATTGTTTCTAAATCCAATGCAAAAACAATTCTTGTTGCAGCCGTCGTTGATGCTTAAGACAATAAATAGATTTCCCCTGTCTTGCTAATCTTATGTACCACAAATGAAACGGCTTTTCAGCAGTATATAATCTGTGGGTTATCAGGGTGATTGAGAATGTACTCTGTTCTAATAGTGATGCCACAAAGATAGAAACTGCAGGCGTTCGGAAATTGAGTAACTTTGAAATATATGTTGTTTAGAAGCAGTCGATAACGTAATGATATTGGTCAACACATAGGCGCCTAAGTTGTGATTTTACCTGGCTGCGCAAAATTTATGACGTCAAAATTAAAACATTACCTATGACAGGAGTGTCAAGCATACGGCCCGTGTAAGGATTTCGTGCCACAGTACGAATGCCTGGTCTGCGAAAGTTACGTGAAAATGGCTGACAATTTTCAGAAGTTGTGGCTGGCATGACGGGTTGCGATGAGAGAGGTGATGACCTGTTTTTTTGGAGATCAGCACCATTTCGGGCTGTATCCCATAACTTCCGGAAATCGTTTGACCAAAGTTTGGGGACCACTGATATACAGTCTTGCCTGCTTACGTTGTTTTTCAACTGACTCTGGCCTGCATGTGTCGAGTGCAGTCAAATGTGCGGGCATGCGTGGCATGTTCGCATGCCCGTAGTGGGCGCCCCTGAGTCAACATGTGAGACCTTTACTTTTGCTACAAAGTCAAATTCTTTAGATCGGTACTAATTTATATCTACCTCTAGTTATGCAACGTTTGCTGGAAGCGCCAACGTATCTGGTTTGCGAGCACTCCGTGTCTTAAGAGCGTTCAAGTCTGTGTCTATCGTTCCAGGTTAGTTCTATTTGTTTACTGTTTAATTGATTGGATTCTGTTGGAGTTGAATTGCACGAAATTGACCTGAGTCTCGGTTTTGAAAATCTGAGTCGTTAGAACGAAGTGTGATACTTCATTCCAATGCTTCACAGTGCCAGGTTGGAGATCCTGTTTATCCTGCATGTCTCAAAAGCAACTTTTGCATGGCCACTTAAGGCAGTCCTCCTTAGTAGTGAAGCTAAAAGTCTATATTTGTGACTGGTTTAAAACTATTTCCTCCAGCCAGATCAGATGTGCCTGTTTGATTGATTAGATTTGTGGTGTGAGACTAAGATGTCCTGTTTCACGCTGTGCCTTCATCCAAGAAGGAGTGATGGTGATCATCACTAGAACGGTTCTATTTCAAAGCAATCCTGTAATTCTTCGTCACCAATCAGCAACCGTGTTTGTGGCCTGCAACTTGCTGTCCATTCCAGATAGCCACCTGATCATTTGTTGACTACTCTGCGATGCAACACGGTCGCTTGCTATCGAACTTTCTCCCTGCATCTTTCTTTACCAGTTTATATTTTAGATTTTCAGTTAATTACGATATACATGAATAAGTAGCTTAAGTGTAATATTTCAAGCAATATTAATTAGTACTGGAAATGGTTATAAAATGAGTCAGCGATTTATAAACCAAAATTTTAGAGCGCGAGGTATCATTTCAGAGAGTTTTATTGATCTTGCTCCTTTTTAAGGTTTGCTTACCCTCTCTTTTCCTTGGATGAAAGCGTTGCATAAAAAGTTTATATTCTGGTACACGATAAACGTAATCAAGCTTAGATTGGGAGTACAGTAAGTGGCAGTCTATTTTGAAGCAGTTATATTGGTACGCTCGTACCAATTGCAGGCTGTTAGCTTCAGCACCAACAAGACGGAGAGCAATTGGTGGGTATCCAAAAGTAGCCTCTCACGACATGCTGGGTGATCATCTTCACTATTCTAATTCATTAAAACACGTAAGACTGAATTGTATTTCCTAGGGTAGAAAATCTATAGCTTTGCCATTTGCGTTACTGTACTTGGTGTCACTGGGACGGTCTTAAAAGGGGTCATACCAAATCGAAAAAGATTGGTCTCATCAACAACCAATTGACTTTTCTGATGCGTTAGTTATATTTGCCAGTGTATCGTTTTTAATGCAAGATCACGGGGTCCTTGCAAATTCCCCAATGACGTCACTAAGCTTCACTTTTTTTGTATTCAGGTTTAAAGATTATTGTCAATTCTATCTTCCACTCTCTAAAACCGCTTGGGGAGGTATTCCTCATCATGTTTTTCCTGGTGATAGTGGTTGCCTTGGTGGCACTGCAAGCATATGCAGGAGTGCTTCGTCGGAGATGTGTAAGGGTGCCGAGCCCTGACGTCATCACCAGTGACGCTGCCTGGTATAATTACGTCAGAGATTCAGGTAATTACTTTTTACGTGTTTGTATCGGTTTTACATATATATTTAAGATTTTCAGTTCTAAAATTTTGATGAGTAAAATTGAAAAACTTTAGATATTTGATTCCGAAGTTTATCAAGCAGTTCAGTTATAGACCCATTAACATATAGGCTAACAAATTACATGTTAAAGGAAGATCTGCACTCAGGATAACTAAATATAAGACCCTTCAATGCGACTTTGAGCAAATTTCAAATTTTGAAAGAACTTTCGATAATCTTGTAAGCCACCCTTGCAGTAATTAAAACACCTGTATTTTAACTTGAAATTAATATCTTTTGGCCTCACAAGATGATTTAGCTACAGAATTGTAGGTTGGGAATATTTTTGAAGCACTTCAATCAATCAGCCTTGGCCGATTTGGGAGTGTGTGTGTCGCTTGTCTCTTCCTTCTATCAAAACTCTTCGACAACAAATACTATGAAAATAGGCTACATCCAAGATGGGCACCAGGGCCCTCCAATTTTTGAAGCGGAAAAGAGAACGAACGTTATTTTAAGGAGTGCGGAGTGGGAATGCGGAGCGGAAGCACCGCTTTTGTTTTGGCAAAGAAATAAAGCGGTTTATCTACGTCTCTTTTGTGAAAATGTCTTATCACTACCAGCCTTTTACTGTTTGCTTCCCATCTCTTTTCGTGTGTGGTTGCATAGCTAAACTAATTTAATTATGTGTTGTCGTATTCTTTTATTTTTTGCGATCAGTTTGCTGTTAAAAAATATCCGCAAAGTAGGGGAAATCACCGCACAGTGCCCTCCCCAAACCTGACCAGAAAAATCTTGTACCAGGAAAATCTTGACTCAGACACAAAAATAACGATTGTTTTTCATGTTGAAGAAAATTCAAAGTTTCTTCAACATAAAAAATATCCGTTATTTTTGTGTCTGGTTTGGGGAAAACATGGTGCGTTTGACTGAGCTGTAAGTGGCGCTTCTTTTTTGGAGCGAGTTCTCGCTCTAGCAACACCAGTGCCTAAAAAGTAAAATAAGATGCAATTTATTTTTAGCGAACTGGAATCCAGTAGAGGAAGAAGAAGAAGTAGTTTGCGGAAATTCATCCGGTAGTGGGTAGGTTATTTAGTTTTACCATTAACTATCATTAAATATTGTCTTTTGTTCTACCACTGAGATTGTTATCGCACAAGCTATTTTTGTGAAACCTTTAATAAAGGCAGTGCTGGTGCCTGTAAAAAGTAATTAGTGTGGTAGTCATTATGCACCAGCAGAACAAAAACGAGAATTTAATTCTTATTTACTGTCTGGTGAACAACTTTATCCAATAGTTATTCTTCAGTTAAATGTAATTGAACTGGTGAAAACCCATGCAAGATGCACGGGATATGCTCCAAGAGAGAATGTTGCGCTTCGCGTTGTTTTGCTTTGTTACTTTGGAAATGTACCTTCACCATTGTGCATTAAAATAAGATTTTGTTTGCTGTTGACTTAAACCACATTGAAAGATTTTATCTAAACCGTAAAAAAGATACAAAACTTGTTTTCATAGTATTTTGGTAATCTATATTTCAGTTTCTGTCCCACTAATTTCGTTTGTCTTGACGGCGTAGCCGAAAATCCGAATTATGGCTTCACAAATTTTGATCACATGGGCTTCTCAATGCTCACTTCTTTTCAACTTATTTCTCTGGACTTCTGGGAGAATGTGTACAACTTGGTGCGTATGCTGTTCATGAAAGCCGCCTTGCCTTTTTCTGAAGTTGAGCGGAAGTGATGTAGTAATAAAATAAAGCAAAATGCTTGTTTCAATGTTGCTATGCTTGCCAATGGTTTGGAAGCGCAACCACGAAAGCGGCAATACTATAGACCAACAAATCAGACGGTACAGCAGAGTGATGCAACCTCTTTTGCATATGAGCCAAATTCACTCAGTTTTACTCAACCGGATGAGACCACGGGCCAGACTAGGGGCCTTTTCAAGATGAGGCCTTTTTTTTTCTTTTTCTATGTCAACCTCAAACGGGCCAAATTTTTACACCGCATATCTTTTTATTTGTGAGATCAATCTGTAGTGGTGAATCACAAGCCGCATTGTTAGTGTAGGTTGCACACTCCTGCGATAGGGCATCGACCCATGTTGCCTTGAGCTTGAAGCCAGCTGCGTTTCTAGAAATTGTAGTTGAGTAAAGGACGACTCATCGCTGCTCCCTCTGCTTGACTGCAGCGCTCTTGATAGAAGCGAGCTGTGCCAGCTCTACTAAAGATTTCGAAGCCTTTCTGCCAATAGCTATTTCTACGTAGCACATCACTGTAAAATGCATTCTGCCATAAAAAGATAAAAGTACCTAACTTCTTCTCCCACTTCTTATATTGTTGTGCTATTGTGTTCATATCGCCTTTTTATCCTGGTACAGAATACCTTAAAATTGAACTTTTTGGCTGGAAGAAAGCACAAAATATATTTTTTAGGCCAGCGTCTTCAAACAAGAGGGTCACTGGCCAGTGGTGGTCCGCATAGTTCTTTTAGGTGGATCACAAGCTGATCCCTTCAAAAAATTCTCAAGTCAAGAAGCTGACGAAAAAAAGAGGTCTGATTGACCAAGTTGGACAAGCCAATTGTTTTTAAATAGTCGATCTAAAAAATAAATTTTCGAAACGATGATTTCCCAATAGATATCGCCAGTAACGGTGGAAATAGGTGGAATGCTAAGAACAGGTCGAAAAATATTGTTTTATGCTATAATCACTTTACATAACCAGAGTAGAAATTTGCATTGTCTCCCACAAAAACGCAGTAGCTACATATGGTGGTCTTGGTATGTGATGCCTGTAAGATTTGATTTTGATATTTTCAGATAATCCGTGCTGAAGGACCTTGGAATATCTTATTTTTCTTGATGTCGGTTTTTCTAGGTCCGTTTTATCTTCTTAATCTTCTACTTGCGGTTATTACGCTGGCTTATTGCAAAGAAGTTGACAGAGAGGTAAATTTTTGGAAATTGATATCTTTTAACTAATTTTTTGTTAAAGAACGATTGTAGATTAGTCAGGCAACCAGCAGCTCCAAATTGGAACACCGTTTCATGGTCGCAGTTAATGTTCTGGAACTTCTAGTTGAGATTTCAGACTTTATGAAGACTTTGTTTTTACGCTCTTGGAAAAGTCATTTTACAATGATTTCTTCTGCTTTGCAGATGGTGCCAAGCAGTGATTTTGTTGGAAGTGATATCAAGCAAATATTTTTTTCCTTTTCCTGTTATTAAAAAACTTTTTATGTGCCTTTTGTTTTTATTTGAATCGGCTTTAGATTTGCCAGCAAGTAGAGTAATGTCAGCGCTGTGAATTAATACCATAAGTAGTGCAACGAAGCGAGAAAACTGCCTCAAAGTGCCTGCTCCAAACGCGCAACAACGCAGTGATTGCCAGGTTTGAACCATCGATCATTGCAAACCGGAGCTATATCACCCACTTGATCACATGAACAACGCGAAAATTCAAGGTGGACGTTGAACGTTGGAAATTAGAAGGCAGGTCTGGACAAGTTTTGCATCGCTTAGCGTCGCTATCGTTTTCCTTCGAACCTCGAGGATAAAATTGTGAAAATGACCGAGAGACTGCTTTAAATACCGGACATCTATCTCCCACTTAAGGCATAAAGCCTTACTTCTTTTAAAACAAATGGCCGTTTGTGTAGTGCACGATTTGTTTTGACCTTTTCTTCGATTGGTTTTCGCTTCTCTGTATTTGCTTCTTTCCTCAAAATCAATATTTGAACACAGTTTTGTTGAGAAGTCTAGTTATGATATCAATTTTTCGACTTCAGGCAGAGTTAAAAGAAAAAAGATTGAGCGTCCAACAGCTTCATGAGAAGTTAAAAAAGCGGAAAAAGCAATTGCAATATCAAAAGATCCATGCTCCTGCAAACTCCGTGCTTCCCTATCCGCAAAATGAAACCAGTATAACTATTGAAAATACCAAAGCGCTGGAACAACAAACAGATATGGAGCCTAATGCAGCAAAAGCTGCTCAAAAACGGAGAGCATCAACTGAAGAAAGAAGAGCAATGTTCAAATCAAATCAAAAACATGCATCGATGGACTCCAGCAGTTCAAGTAATTACTGTTTTCTTTTCATGCTTATTAACATGATGTCCTAGACACCTAGAAAGTCAGAACCGAGTTTTGTTTGCTTTGTCACAACAAAACAAAGAAAGCTTGCTTTTGATCACGTTTGGACAATATGATAATGGAAAAAATACTTCAGTTTAAAACTGTGAGCAAAGAAACAACAATAGGAGTCAAAATCTGTCTTGGATAGGATCATATGAGGTTCTCTATCAGTTTAATTTAGGGGTGTTAAACCTTCATTCAGCGAGACAAAATTGTGCGGCCCAAAAAACGATGCGACTTGTCGTCTTCGCCCGCATATTGATCCCCCAAAAAATCGTTTTTAGTGCGAAAGCTCCGTCCGTTTCAGGATAAGCTTCAAAAAATGGTCTAAAACATCGATTTACAACGGGAGGCTAATGGGCCCCAAATGCCCACAAAAGACCTTTTGGGGGTCCTCAGAAGAATTCGCGGAGTTGATCTCCAAAAAAGGTCTTCAAGTTGATAGATAGAAAAATAGCAACCATGTTAACAGGGATTTGCCAAAAATTTGGAAAAACAGTAAAAAGAGTGTAAAACAATCGCTTTGTAAAAATTGATTTTAAAAGCAAAAGATTTTTAACTTTAAATGACTCGAAAACTTTTGGAAATACCTCGACCGGAGATTTTTCGTAAAGGATTGCTAGTTTTAAACAAATCATTGCATTCAGAAACAAAACTGACGGATCTTCTTGGCCCAGAATCGTGGTTTATATTATACGCTCTTGATCTGAGTTACGACTGACTCGTTGAACGCCATCGCTCCGGCTAAACTTCGAATCGTTTCGAAAAGCTTAACGCTTTGTTAATACCTCTTAAGGTTGTGAACGATGCAGCTGAAAGAAACGTAAAACTGCACACCGATTATTTAACTACTTTAACAAATAATTAGGAAGCACGTGCGCGCATTTTGCAAGCCGTGGAGAAAAATTGAAGACCATCCTGATTTTTGCATGATGACGTTGCTAGCGTGATGTTTCTCGAAATTGCTATTTGTTACTAACAAATCTGTGTCGTAGCTATTGGGAGAAAAAGGGAGTGGCCAGACCGCACGATCATTAGAGTTTATCCTTCCGTCATAGAAATTTTCCATAGCGTAAGCGTTATGTAGAATATTGAACAATTCAGAGATTGTCCCCCCTCAGAAATTTTATGATAGAATGCCATTTATTTTTCTATAGCTCTTGCATGCATTAGTCGATATAGCGTGGGAGTACTTGAAGTGAAGTTGTGTAAAACATGTTTTTCAGTAGTTCAGGATTGCCTGCAATAACGTAGCGATCTTCAGGTTCTTCATCTAAGCCAAAGGCTTAACATGTATTAGTACTAGTAGTTGTAGCAGTAGTAGTAGTTGTAGTAGTAATAGTAGTAGTTGTAGTAGTAGTAGTAGTAGTAGTTGTGGTAGTAGTAGTTGTTGTAGCAGCACAAGTAGTAGTAGTAGATATATTTTTGACCAGCGAAACACTCCCCAAGCAAAAGAACACATCAAGGCAACAACCAAAACTAGGAAACAGCAACAAATAGTTACTTTAAGACGCACAACTTCACTTGTAAAACGCAAAAAAAATCAAATTGGTGTGCGGTTGCTTCACCTTGAAGAACAGGAAAAGAAAAACTAATGTGGTGCGCGCCTACCTTATATACACGCAATAGTTTTTGACTACTATTGTAAATCGTAAAGCGCAGAAAAATGTCTCAGTGGATGGTGTCCGAAAGCCAGCACTGACAAAATAGTGATGATGCAAGGGTTTCATACCAAGAAATGTTGGAAATGGTCAGTATTGGGTGGCAAATAAAACCAAATTTTTTGAGGTATCCTGGAAGGGAGGAGGAATGTTCATGTTTATTAATACATGTATAATTAAAGTTGAGACAATTAAAATCGCCAACAAAATGGATACAGCAAAACTGTCATCTAATTTATCAATATTTTTGCTTCTAGGCGTTTGTTTGTAATCTGTGACTGATCGTACAAAGACTTTCATTGCTTAAAAATTACCAGCATTTAATTTCAAACCAAGATATTGTATATTTTTCATGGTATGAATTTACTCGCGTATTAAAACGTACTACACAGTATACTTGTTGAATGTAGATGCACTGACTTTTTTTGGTTTTTAAACGCCACTAAAATGAGTTTCCTGATTGCAACAAAGTACATCGATCCTCTAAGTTAACTGGAGCTATTATATTATTTTTTAGATTTTAGAATGTGTCAATGCAAACATCGAAAATGATTTACCGTGCTCAAAAATGCTGACGTCATCATAAATAATTGCACCTGTATTGTTGCAACACTAGCACTGAAGCATAATGCAGTTGATTTGTGCAGATATTCGATCTGATTTGTAATTAAAGCCTTACTAAATTACAAAAAATCAACAATAACAAACTTATTGGCATTAAAGGAATTTCCCGCTTTTTGGTAATTTCAACAAAAAACTTTAAGCGAGTTGTGCTAATTGAAGAAGAGCAAATTTTGAATTATTTTTACAGATATCGTTACTTTAATCAAAGCAATGGGAAAAACTGCGACCTCGTAGAATTTGAAATTTTTTCCAAAATCTGAACAACCCCTATTGCACACCGCTGTTTTACTTGGCAAATCTTCCGTGAAAGTCAATGCAAAGATTTTGCGATGCTTGCTCTAGAGTCGCGTTGCGCTAGCAGTGCCGGTAACCCGAAGCAAGACCGAGCACAAATGGCTCCGCTGTGGCTAAACAATAAAGAGAAAATTTGATACTAGTATTGGGGAATTTATAGACAATTGAGACGATTGCATAGATTAAAAAATGGAATTTGGAGTCTGGAATAAGGTGGAATTTTTTCTATTGAACTATGCCAACAATAATTGCCGGTTTTGAAATAAGGTTGGACATATTTTGAAGTTAGCCGGCCTAGACCACGGGCAATTTGTTCTGTTAAGGTTAAATTCTTGTTAATTCTAACCGCTTTTACAGCAAGCTCAAAGCATTCTGGATTGCAATACAAGTTGGAGCTCTTTTTATTTTGGTTTCAAGAAGTTTTCTGCTGCTGGAAGTGCTCTCTGTGCTTTCGAGATTTTCAAACTGTTTTAAAGATTGTAAGTATCCAAACAACATTAGTACTGTTGTAATGCATGCGCTGATGAACTTTGGGAGTATTTAAGGGAGCCTGGGGCGTTCAACATATTCCTCTCTTTACAAAAATATTTATATTCTGCTTTTTGAGAGATTATTTCATTCAATCCCCGAATGTCATTTTCAAAAACTTTTTTCAACGTTGATTCATTGCTTTGACCGCCTTGAAAGTAGCTCCTAGTTATGACCAGGGATAATTACTCGTAGACTTGCTTGTGGTGTTTACCCCCAATTTCATGAGGTGGAAGCATGGCTTGAAACAGGCTGCAGATTCGCACTGCAAATTTAACCAAGATTGGGCGAAGGTGAAGCGGCAGGTCATTTCAATTCAGCTACGAATAAAAATTGATGACTGGTTGCTGCTAACTAAAGCGGAGTGCAATGATCAGCGGCCGAAAAGGTCGCCTCTCACGAATGCTGGGTGAACAGTTTTACTACTTTTACCCGGTAAACTGCAAGATAACCGGCACGCTGCAAGCAACTTTGAATCAAAACTTGGCATTAAATCTGCTGTGCTTTTTAGCAGGTGCAATTGGAGGTCATGGGGCGCACAAAAGATTCAGGGCTTCTGTGGCTGCCATTCGAAGGAAAACAGCTACAAGCTCCTATTCGAGCTCTATCATATAAAAACCCAGTTTAGCAAGATCGCATTTGTGGATGGAACTGGATTTTAAATTTTGAAGCAAAGCTTCATTGAGCTTTGTGACTGAATACTGATTACCTATGTCAATTACTCTACTCTTAATTTTTTAGGATGATAACAGGAGAGTTTACTTCCACAATTTTATGTCTTAGTTGCTAGCGAACATTTTTTACTCCAAAACAAAGTTAACATCATTTTATTCAGGTCATCGAGCACAAATCGTTTGAATACATTGTAATGTTTTGCATTATCGCAAACACAATTTTTCTTGCAATTGATCATTACGGGATCTCTCCGCAATTATTATCAGCGCTTAATATTGGAAACACTGTAAGTGATTGGATAAGACAAGATTAAAGAAGCGAATAGTTGACAATTCGATATTTTTAGAAGACTGATAATTCAATCTCTTCTCTACAAATCAATATAAAATGCTTTTTAAAGTAATGCTGACGAAAGAAATTTGAAAAACTTTTGTGTTTTTTTGTTTTTCTCATTCTCTTCCTACCCCTCTCCCACCTCAAAAAATATAATTATTATGAAAGTATTCAAAAGTGGGCCTACGTTTCACTCTCAAAAGCATGCTTCTGCAACACGTTTAGCTTTGTTTGATGCTAAACAAAGAAAATAATCAAAATTTTCAAAAGTTGGCTGAATTTGCAAATTGATACCCGATCTGAATAAAAAAAGCTATGTACTGAGCGTCTATGGGGATTGCATAGATTGACATTACGTTTCTTTCTATCTAATAAATGGCTCGCGCCGTTCGGCCTTTTAAAGTGGACAGGCATTTGATATTTTGATTGCTCAATTCTTTGGCTATTACATGTTTTTTTAAAAACATGATGTTTTTAATCAGGTTTTTACTATCATCTTTTCAATCGAAGCCTTGATCAAGATCTTCGGATTAGGACCGATTAAATACGTCAAAGATCCTTGGAATGATTTCGACTTCATTATCGTGTTGATCAGTTTGATTGAATTGTTTCTAGAACTGAGTGGAAACGCGACAGGGTTCGGCCTCACAGTACTGAGGACACTTCGACTCGTAAGTCGACGTTTTGTATGGAGTAGACTGAGAAGAGTGGCTGTGGCTGTAAAACACCGCAATAACGCTTCATTTAAATTAGTATCATGGTGGGGGGGACCGATAGGAAAATATGCTTCCCATTCAAGCCATCATAATCCAGAAAAGGTGAAAATCTCAAAAAATAGGAATTTAATTCATTTTAAAAGCGTTGGTTGCTTCCCTTCGTTACCCTTGTTTACCTCGCCCTCAAGAACTGCTTTGCACTAAGACCTATATAAACTCTTTTAGAAGTGTTATCGACGTTAAAGTGATGTTATTTGATATTGCCTTCAGAAGTTGTTAAAGAAAAGTATTTTCACATTTTGAATGAGTTGTGCCCACCGTTTAACTTTTCACACGCACCCACCCCCCCCCCCCCCCTCCACACACACACACACACCTTTGTGATACCGGTACATGGATAATTATATAAGAACCATAAAAAGAAAAATTCTGAATGACTCCAGACTTTCTCAAATTACGATTTTGAGATATTTTCAAGTGCGGATAATTGTGTAAATTTATTCAATCCGCCAAGCTTTTTGTGCGATCAGCGGATTTCCCTGGGCACAATTTTTTATTCAAATACTTTTCTTTCAGCTTCGAGTTTTTCGCTTGGCTCGAATGTGGGGTACCATGCACAAACTGGTGAAAATTATTTGGAAGACCATTGGAGCAGTTGGTTATCTTACCGTCGTCTTATTTCTTATTCTCTTTATATTTGCTGTTATTGGTGAGAAGACATGATTTGACATTCTAATTCACCTTCTTTCTTGGTTGTTGCAGTTTGTTTAATTCAAACGGAACGTGCGCCGCGAGTGCGCGTGGAATGCGGAACGAGCTGGCAGCAGCGGAGCTGTCGGCAGCCTAGCTGAGGGCCATAAGGCGTTGGCGCGAAATCGCCAGATTGCGAGTTCGATGCCTGGGTGGCTTCAGCTTTGTCGTCCTTTTAGAAAGACTCTTCACGTCAATTTCCGTTGGTTGATTGCAGATTTGTAAAAGAAATGCACTGAGCCAGCAGTACTGGTAACTTGGAAGCAAGTTTAAAGTACTGGTAGCTCAGAAGCAAGTCTAAACAGAACAATTTTCTTTGCATAACCTACATAAAGTCTTTTGTAGCCATAAAATAGTTTTCCAACGGTTTTTTGTTTAATTTAAAATTTACCTGCCCGAGAGGTGACAGCTTTGTCATGTTGCGTCAAAAACTCCAGCATACATTTCAATATTTAGCATAAGGTCCAATATTTCAGCGTATTCTTTAAAACTTAAGCGTACGCCTGAAAACTTTGGTGTACTCTTGAAAACGCCAGCATAAGCTTCCAAACTTCAGCGTAGGCCTAAATACTCCAAAATACGCAAACCGAAAGCGGTTATAATGACATCAAAATACAACTGCAGGAAAGCAATTGTACGGAGCTCGATATGCCGAGAGCGCGTCGAAATTCGATGACAACCGAGTACCGAGATGGAACTTCGTTGATTTTTATCACTCCTTTCTCCTGGTCTGGAGGGTGATGTGTGGGGAGTGGATCGAACCTCTCCACGACTGCCTCCACCTCACAGGAGGAGATGGAGGCTGCGTGGCTCTTTTTCTAATTGTTTTTCTCGTAGCCAACTTCATGGTAAGCCTAGAGTATAAAGCAAGGTTGCTTTAAACCTATCCCATAATTGTTGCAGTAAAAATTGAATATTGGTCTTGAAACATAAACATCCACCGATCAACTCTAGATTATAAATCTACTAATAGGCAGGGTGTTTCACAATTGTTGAAAAACAGCAGCAGCTCTCTAAAATCTTTCCTAATGATTTCATTCTTTTTCTGTTTTCAGTCCCAGGGTAATAATAGTTGACATTTTTGATCCAAAATAAAAAATACTCTGATTATGCCTTAGTCGATGGAGCAGAAGATCTTTTGTGTGAAGACACATTACGAGACCGAGTCGTTCAAGATTACTCAAGCAAGAAACAGACCAAAATTCAGCTTTAACACATTTCCAAACAAGAGTCAGATTTTCAAGTTGGTCAAGAACTTTGAAGCTCACAGCACTTGTGAAAATGGTAGGGTAAAGGGATCCTCGCCCTTTGAGCCTCCAATAAAAACCCAAAATCCCAACAGTGTCACCAGGATTCAAGAGACAGTTATCAACAACTTTACATGCCGCGTCCAAGAATGCCTTCGCCTGAATGGTCGATAGCTGTTGTTTCTACAACTGTGAAACATCCTGATACAAATTTCACGGAACCCCAATATTAACGGGTCGCCGGTGATTTAAAAAAAAAAATTTACCTTGAAAATAAAAATGAAAAATGACGAGAAGTTATCTTGCTCATCCAACATAAAATAAGCGGAATTGTGGGAGACAGCGAAGGGGCCTTACGGTCTTTCAGTCAGCGGTCATCCTCGACACACAAAATGTGAGCCTCAATCCAAATGCTGATTCCACCCGGCCAAGCCACATGTAATCTCAAGGGTTTGAAAATGATTCCCTTCCTTTAAACACCTGCTATCGTTATTTTTATAACTCTTGCCTCATTTTTTATGAAAGAGATAAGGACTGTCGAATCTTTCTTGCGGTCTGCTTATTGATTAAATCAATGTCTTTAGGTGTTGAATTTGTTTACAGCAATCTTACTTGCTGCGTTTAACGTAGACGAAATCGCTAAAATGAAAAAAGAGAAAATCAAAGAGAGAAAAGAAAAACAGCTGGCATTGATGGTATCGATTACTTTTGACTCTTCTTGTGCTTGCAGGGAAAACGTTGTGTTATGATCTGTTAACTTAGTTTGGAAACTCAGTTAAGTTTCAAGGCTACCGTCCTAAAATGCTTGTTTAAAGAATTAGTAAACGGGATAAAGATGTCCTCTCTTTTTAAGCGTCTTCTTCAAAGCATCTTCACTTATGCAGCTTTCTAGCGAGCAGTTTTAACTTGAGCTCATGAACCTGAAGCAACTCCATCGGATTGCAGAGCTGATATGCAGCGAAAGCCCATGGTGCTTCAAACATTAGAGAGACTAATACCTGTGGTGTGATTCGGCATACATTTATGAACTTGGACCCAAGTTCAAAACCAATACGAGTTAAACAAACAGATCACTCGCAGTATGCAGTTTCCAGAAAATTGAAATTTATTGGTTAGCTTGCTTATAAAAACCGAATGTGAAATCCGGTGTTTGTAAATTGACTTAGGCCCACGCCGTTTGAACCACGACCAACCTTGTATAGCGTGGAAAAGATGGCCTAAAACAACATTGCTTTACTCTTTGCAAGTGCTTTCTGCTCAATCGTCAAACGCTTTTCGCTAAAGTTTAGCAATCTAGAATCCCATGCGGGAAATGAAATCAATTAAAACCGCTTATTTTCTTCTGCAATTGCATTTGTGCTCTAGATTATATCTGCATTCAGAAAAAGTGTGAAGGACCAATCTTCAAACGCAGTCGCTCCTATGCCTTCACAGGAAGTTGTTGGTACAGGGACAGGTAGAAATTTATGATTTAAACGTTTGTTTTGCTTCATTCTTAGTCTGTATTATTCTTTACTTTTTGTATCTAGTTGATAAACATCTTCATTAAATTATTTGTCTTCAGCAATGTCGTCTTTCAGGCATGAAAGTAAAGGTTTTTCTTAAAATGATATTTTGCCTTTCGTATTTGATAAACGTATGTATATGTTTCAATTTATTGTGTTTCTGAATAATTAAAAATCATTTATAACCCAATGCATTAATAATAATGAAGTCGTATGACGAATGCATAGCAGGAGGAAGAGAATTATGGAGGCCAAGCCTTACAGAAACGCAGTGTAAGGATTGCCAGTAAATTCTTGAACATATCATTTCAGGAAAGAATGTTTCTTCGGAAACGCCAGGAAGCAACAAATCGCTCCCCACCAATGTCTATCAGCTAACGCAAGCGTTGAGAGCAAAAAAGAAGAGAAAAGGAGCCGCTGCACCAAAGAAAAGCAACTCTGTACAAAAAAATTTCAATGAAATGGAGTTGCCAGAAACAGCAGCAAAAAAATGGAAAGAAACGGTCGCAGAAAAGCGGAAAGAGAAGCCTAGGGAAAAGACAGAAATTGCTGGCACAGAAACGGCTGAAATGGAGCTGCATAGCAACGCACCAGAGCATCCCTTGCAAAGCCAAAACAATTTCAAGTATTTCTGTTTCATACGATCTAAATAAATGTTATTCCCTCGGTCTGAGAAAGTGCGAAACGCCTTTTACCTCTTTATGCACTAAAGTCAGTGATGGGATTCAGAGGGTTCGCACGGGTTCGTGCGAACCCGTTCTTGGAGTGTCGTGATAATTAGCGAACCCGTTCTTGTTTTTTGTTATAGACATTGGACGACCGCAGCAAATGGGCTTTCTAAAATGAGGGAACCTGTTGTTAGTGAGTTTGATACAAAAGAGAACCTGTTCTTAAAATTTTGATTCCCATCACTGACTAAAGTATAGTTGTATTTAGGGGGGCGAGGGCCAAATTTTGGTCCCTCGATAATGTAGATAGCCAAATTTTCCGTAAGATGTTTGCTACCTAGCATCTTACATAATTTATCGCAAAGTCTAAAGTAGATCTGACTAAACCTAAAGATGGCATAAAAATTTTTTGCTTTTAGTAGAGGAGAGTGTTAGTTCATTAATTTTACATGGGTCTTGACCACAGCATTTTGTTGTTATGTAGCATGTTTGTTCTACAGAGCTTTTCAGTTTTATCAAATTCGTCAACACATTTGCTGAACTTCTTTGCTATTACATGAATCTTTTTGACAGACCAAGGAATGGAGATTCCAGTTTTGTAATCGCAAACACCAACGCAATTTGGCCCGAGAACGAGTCTAATGTTGTTTTACACGACAGTGGCAAACTAAATGGCGGCCCGCAGCACAGTCAAGTTTCTTTGCGGAGAGCAAACCAAGACCACGTCAGATTTTGCTCCAGTTTCTACTGCTGTTGTTATATTCCCGAAGATGAATATGAAGAATCAACCGTAACTTCAACTGCTAGCTCTCCACAAATAAGCAAAGCCACCACAAAAACAAACAACTCACTCTTAAACGAGACTGCGGCTGAAGAAGATACAGAAACTGTGGCTGAAGAAGATACTGAAACTGTGGCTGAAGAAGATACTGAAACTGCAGTTGAAACAATGGTAATGCCTCCGAACTGTCTGCCGTTACGTCTTCTTGACAGGTGAGGCCAAGATCCTGGTTCGGAACTAATTTTGTACCAAAAGAAAGAATAATTGCTACTCTTTGAAAACAAGTAAGGACTTTAGATTTTGGGGGGCGAGGTAACAAGTTTGTCAGCCTAAGCTTCCTCATTGCTGGTGGTAGGAAAGCTGTACGAGTTTTGCTACCTTTATCAGTATTAAATCTTCGTGCCTTGACCGCCACAATGTACAATGATAAAAAGAGTTTTTCAGTGCAGAGTGAAGGGGAGTGTTGCGTTAAAATTTGGGAGACTCTGTTGGACAATAAGGTACTCCAAGAAAAGAAATGAACATTTTTTCTAAAAAGAATACCCCTATACTTCCAATAGCTAGGTCCTTTTAAAGTAATGACAAGATAAGCTTAGTCCTTTAAGGTTGATTTTTTTTTAAGAATGTTATGTTTTTATTTAGATATCCACTGTTGAGCTACACTCCGAAAAATCAAGTGTACAAATACTGGATGTTCATCCGCAAAGCCTGTTTCAACTTGGTCAGTCATTCCTATTTTGAATGGTTTATTCTTCTTCTTATTCTCGCCAGCACCATTTGCTTGGTAAGTAAAAACTTCTTATTTAGTTCGAAACACATGAGTCACTCAAGGTTTAATGAACTGGATAAAGAAATCATTGGCGACAGTTTTCTCGGCCGGGACCATACTGTGAAAATTAGCAAAGCTATCTTACAAAAAGAAAAGTTTGCAAGAAAATTTGTGGGTTTGTTTTTCAGCTTTAAGGTGTTTCATCTAGAATTCAAAACTAAATCTCCAAAACAAAAAATAGTTCTTCTTGAATTCAATCAAGTAAATAAATATTCTAATTAGAGTAATTAGATCTAAATTTTGACGTATTTTGACCTAGATATAGCTAATATAATCCACGATGCATTATTAAATAGCCTCACCCCTAATAACGCACTGAATGTGCAGCATCTCTATTTCAGTCTTTCGAAGTATAGGCAAATGCGTTGTCTTTGCAGAAAGTGTACTTTTTCTAGGCAATGGAAGATGCATATCTTGATAGCGACCCCAGCAGAAAGCAGGTGCTGCAGAAACTAGAATACGTTTTTACCGCTCTTTTCACACTGGAGATGTTGTTAAAGTGGGTGGGACTTGGATTAACGGATTACTTTACAAGTGTCTGGTGTCTACTAGACTGCGGCATAGTTGCGGTAGGTAGAAATGTGCCTTAGTATAAGAACGTGCCTTCAAAAGATAGTGCTTAGAGTAACCACATTTCAGTCGTTGCCGTAGAACAATTTCCCCATCAAGTCGCTTTACAATTTGTGAAAATAGTTCTAGCATATCTGCTGTTTTATGCTTCGAAATTGAAGCAATATGAGATTGAGTTATCACGCCGTACAGATGCATAGACAGAAGTGCAGCTGCATAAACTTTTCATGCTGTTATACATAGAAACTTTGAAAAGTGCATGATGTTTTGTTTTATAGGCTTGTCTTAGCATTTGGATATCAGTAACGACGCGCACGTAAATATTTATTGCGACGTCTGATTATTTGTTGTGCATGGAAGGCTGGCTTGAAGGTGGCGAGTTTAAAAGGGACGCTTTAAACTTGGTTTTAAATCCCACTTGCAATCTTGCTTTGATGTGCGTCAAGTGCATATTGATTCACGTATGCTCCAATCACTAATAATCACGTCAGTTTTGTTACAAATTTAATCAACGATATGAAACACGTTGCAGGTGTCGTGGGCTGGAATCATCTTGGAAGCAACTAATCAGGCATCGGAGACTGGGGCGTTTCGATCGCTGAGGACATTGAGGGCCCTGCGCCCCCTGCGTGCTGTGTCGAGATGGGAAGGAATGAGAGTGAGTGAATAAGTGAGACTCTAGCCCGTGCGAAATTGTTTGGGCCCCCCCGTGATGGCTGTGCTGATTTTCAAAATGAGATGGCTGTGCTGATTTTCAAGCGCAAATCAAGTCGATAAGAGGCTCCAATGGCGTCAAACGTACTCTCGTTTCGTCGTCAATAGCAAGAAGTTTTTGTCTTTTTCTACTTTTGATTTGCAACAAATACTTATTTTAAATTCTACTCTTCGACTAGGACGGTTTTTTTGTGCAATGAAGTGAGTGTTGATGTTGCTCTAACCATTTTTGGTTGGCTTTTGTAAACTTAAATTCAAAGCATTCAGCTTGTCAAATAAATCTGCAAGAAGTTGAACTTTCAACCACCACAGTTCGTCATGAAGAGAAAATCTGAAGTCTTTTTTGAATTTTTAAATGTACCAATAGGGTAGATCCAAAATATACGTAGCATGCTCGTAAATCTCTCGTAGCACTCAGGTTGAGAAACACTGGTCTACATTAAAGTTATTGGGTGTTGGCTCATTTACTCATTTAACGCGCTTCTGGAAAAACTTGACAGTAGTAGATCACAATAAGTTCATTTTGCAATTATAACTAAAAAAGTAAAACAGGACTAACATTAGATAATACGTAGCTGGAATCTTTAGATAATTGAATGCAGGCAATCATTCAGCTTTATTTGACTGGATCAGAGGCGGCCAACTGAGCGTAGCGATGTGTAAACTGACGGGGCATGTTAAATTCTATGGCCGATGGAAGATCACACAAGGTTAATTCCGTCTTTGCAGATGAAGTCCGAAAAAACCTAGTATTCTTTTTGCCCTAATGATGATGCATTAGTGTTGTGAAGAATGATCTCCAAAAAAAAGGTCAGCACCCTGTGCCCGCACGAAAGGAGCAGAAGAGCAAAGTATAAGTCGCGTACCGGCTCTTTCGCTGATGGCCCCCGTCGATTTTGACTCTTTGTGCAGCACAGGTTGGCAACCCTTGGACTAGATCCTTTTTTTCACCTAAACCATATTGTTATTGTACAATGCGGAGCTCGCATTAACACTAATTGATGGTTGCAATGTATGATTCACATTAAACGTAGAAGACAGCGAAATAATCTTACGGTTTCAGAGTCAGCAGTTACCTGAGTTTGACATTAAAGTACACTGTGCAGGTCTCTTCACGTCATCATTGGTAATGCAGAGTCAACCTTTGTTCGACAAAACCGCTGATTACACTGGCGCATATTTGGCAAGCAAAGTCGAGATATGGATTTTAGTTTGTTTTCTTATCGCGTTGGTTCGTCGTAACTCCGCTTTAATGAACTTGGCTAAATTAAGAGTTACCCGTAACCTGCTTGAAGTCACTGACTTGCAATCGTAAGACGCGAGTTCCTTTCCAGCATGCTTTCTGCTCTCTAGCCGCGGGAGTTATTGGAGTTCGTGATTTCTTTACCACAGTTGGTGATGGAGCTATGAAGTCTCCTTCGTACTAGAATTCGTGATCGTGCTTAGGACTATGGCTGGCACCCTGCGAAGCATTTTCAAGCACGACTGTTTCGAAAAGTGTAACTGCACAATCAAAAAGCGCCATTACCGGTTTGCCAGTTTAATTGTTCACGTCAACAATACCATAACACAAACAGAAAAAAAGCAAAGCAACATGAACAGCAAACACGTTCAATATTGTTGACCGGAGAACGAAATGACCACACAGTCTTCGAGTCAGTTGGCTCCGTTTGCAGCAAAGAAGGAAATCACGCTTTACTAAAGAAACACAAAGCACTCGCACGCACGTACAGAATACACAAACACACACGCATGTGCATAATTTAAATTTAATGTCAATCGTATCTTATCCGTTTATTTTGGTTTTTTGGTTCAGCCTTGACGTGCTAATGACTAATATTCTGTCAGAAGATAGTTCTTGAGTTTTTTTTAAACGTTATTACAGAATACGATTCTAACAAATTACGTATTTTGCTCCATACTACTGGCCCATATATTCTCAAGTACCTCCTGCCGTATGAGGTGGTAGTTCTTTTCATGAAGTAATTGTAATTTTGACTGTATCTAGTTTCATAGCAATGTTGAGGAAAAAATGGACTCTGAGAGTTTGGTAGCTTATTGGTTTGTCATTGGTGCTTGGCTTTTCAGCCTAAACTTCCCCAAATTTTGTCCGAAGTTTTTGCATAAAAATAAAGAAAAAGGGCCGGTACAAAAACTTTACTCCTTGACATGCTGTTACGCGGGGCGCCCCTCCTCCGACTTAGAGACGCCTATTCTTTGTGGTGCTTTTCAAGAAATCCCCACAGCTGATAGAAGTGCTTTTAGCAGTAACTCATTGCGTCGGTAGTGCAAGGCACTCCGAAGCGACTCTCAACGCGAGTTCTTCACCAGGTGATGAAGTTACCGAGTAACAACAAAATGTCTTCATATTTTTTAGGTTGTTGTGAATTCGCTCATTTATTGCATTCCTTCCATCGGAAATGTGTTGTGTGTTTGTCTTTTGATATGGCTTGTGTTTGGCATTATGGGAGTTCAACTGTTCAAAGGAAAGTTTTTCAGGTAAAAACTTGATTCAAAATTGATGCAGGCCTACGAGGCGAGCTAGTGAATTTTTTTTCTGTCTTATCGCATTTCTATCCCCCCCCCACACATTTGCAGAGTAGCGAGAGTGGTAGGAAGCATTGGACTACTGTCCATACCGGCTTGTGGTTTTCCGAGTTTTAACTTTTCTCTTGATTTGCCTGGTATTACTTTTGATTAACTGCTTGTTAGAATCTGAAAAGAGAGTAAATTATTGTAAAGGTGTCTTTCTTACAAGTGCATGTGCATGGGCTGGAACCTTTTCCCAGCCTTGCTTTGTACAACAAGTTTGCACTCAATGATTTCAATGTTTGTAGATGCGTGGATGAGAGTGGAGAGCGGGTTGAGGATCCGGCAATAACAAGTCGAACTTTGTGTATCCAGAACAACTTGACGTGGATCAATCCAAATATCAACTTTGATAACGTCATCATTGCAATGGTGGCTCTTTTTCAAGTTGTAAGAAGTTTGTTTTGTTGATCCGCCGAAACTCGTCGCGCAAAGACATAGCCAGGAAGCAAAATTTGGGAGAACATCTTTTTTTGCAAGTGATTACCAAGAAAGACTCCCTCCATTTTTCAGATGATCCCTAGCGTAACTGCAGGTCTACTCTTGCTTTTACTCTGCAAAGTCACATATTTTAAAGAGCCCCTTTTACTCCCTTTTGCTCCTCCAAAGTTTTCAAGGTTTGCCTCTCATATGAAGTTTACTTACGTCTCCCAAAACAAAAACAAGTTTTCTTGTGCGGGTGGATGCAGTTGTGAGTGGTTTTAAACATTGGACTTTAATTCACTGCTCTGCAAGCAATACTGTGATAGTTTAGCGTTTGGTAATGGTGAGCACGCATTTTGATTGTAGTTTGGTGCTGTAGACCTACCTATCATCATCTTAAACCACGAAGCACAGGACACTATAGATATTGCAGAACTGCTGTTGAGAATTAAATCCAGTCAGACTGGTGGTAACTCCCCAAGGCAGTCTTTGATTGCTATAGCCTTTGACTGCAATGCAATCAAAGACTCAAAGGAAAACCAGTCAATTCAATTTAATTTACTCTGTATTCATATTAAATAATCACATTAGCAGATTTGCTGCAACAAGTTGCCGGGCTAAAGTTTTTAATTTGTAATGTTATGATAAAATTGCAGTTTTTATATCAAACTGACTGGTTTTGCTTTGGGCTTTTTTTCTTGACAATGTATTTTACATACCAATAACTGTAGTTAACTACCGGTAGTATATGCGTCAGAGAATGATTGGAAAGAATTTTGTAGAGGCTAGCGGTGGAATTCAATCTTTCAAATGCATAAAAGTTACTTATTTTGCAGAAACCAGCACATTTCTTTTACGTATATTTGCAGACCTACTTCGAAAAATTTTTTCTTGCATTTTTTATATCAGGATACCTGTAACATATCTTTTTTTAGGCCACTTATGAAGGCTGGATTGAAGTAATGTCTGACGCAAATGATGTGGTTGATGTTGACATGCAGCCTCGACATGAAAATTCTCAATACAACATCATATTTTTTGTTGTTTTTATTCTATTAGGAGCCTTTTTTATTCTGAATCTCTTTGTAGGAGTCATTATTGAAAGCTTTCAGAAGTTAAGAAAACAGGTAGGCAAGAAGTGCTTTGCCGCGATAATAAAGCTAGGGGAGTACCTGGGGTAACTGGGACCCTCGGGAAGGCCAACAGCATTTCTACCCAACCCAAACGGGGTCGGGGACCGTACCACCACGTTGAGGCGGCTGTTGATTGGCGCTGGTGAAGGCCACACAAGGAGCTCTGTTTCGATTGTAGCGCTGGTCCGAGTACTGGTGTCTTCCTCTCAATCCGAGCAAACGTGAGGCCTCCTTCTTCTCATTGAATTCCCACCAAGCTAAACTCCAGCCCAACATCTTTTTACTCAACTCCCGCCTCCGTTTCCAACTTTTCTTGGGGTCACCTTCGACCACATTCTTTCCTTTTCTAAACATTTATCTTCGCTGAAGGCCAAGTTTTTCCCTCGTCTCAAGGCCTTACGCTGCATCTCTTCTTCCTCATGGGGCCCTCTGAGGAATCCCTCTCTCTTCTTTGTAAAGCTTGTCTTCGGGCCCTTTTTCACATATGCTTTACCCGGATGGTTTCCTTTTTCTAAGCGTTACCAATATCACCAAATTAGAACGCCTCCACCGAACGGCTAGTCGCGCCATCACCGGCTGCCTCTCGCCCTCTCCTATCCCACTTCTTCTATCCGAGGCTTCTCTAACTCCCCAACGAGTCACCCTGACTCATTTCACTCTTTCATCTTATGAGCAGGCACTTCGTCTCCCAACCTCCTTTCCCATTTCAGGTTTGGTCAGACTTGAAGTCAAATTAAGACTCTGCAGATCGTTTTGGAGAGCTTTTGCGTCGTCGACTTACCCGATCATGCTTCCTTCTACTTCCCCTAGGGAGGCTCTTCTTGCTTGCCTTAACTTTCCTCCTTGGAACCCCCCTTCTTTCACTGTGAAGTTCACCTTCTCCTTTTCATGCTCTCGCTCTGATCTCTTTTTCTCGTTAAGGCGCGGCTCTCGCTCATCTTGACTCCCTCCCCCTCACGATCTGGTGCTTTGAACTGACGGCTCTGTTCCTCTCCCTTTTGGCAAAGGCGGCTCTGGCGTACTTGCCAACTGCTCTCTCTGTGGCGTCAAGGCCACTCTTTTCTTTTCAGCAGGCCCAGTATGCTCAAGTTTTTCTGCTGAAGCCTGTGCCATTCTGCAAGCTCTTTGCTGGTTTCGGCAGCACCAACAAGTCAACTACTTCTCTTCTCGTCTCCTATCTGACTCTCGCTCTTTCCTCATCACCCTATCCTCTCCTCCACCTTTCCTTTTACCTTTATCTCTCTGGCAAGAACTGTCTTTTCTCTCCTCCTGTTCTATCAGGCTACAATGGGTCCCCGGACACTCGTTTCTCCCGGTGAACAACACGGTTGATGAGCTGGCCAGACAGGGAGCGCTACTCGCGCCCTCTGCATTCCCTTGTAGTCTCTCTCCTCTTGTCTCTCGTATCCACTCTTCTCTTTTCTCGGACTGGAGGCGTACTGCCTCATGGAAATTCTTCAACACTCGTCACGCTCGCTGTGCCCTCTTTCTTCTACGCTGCAACGGACACAGCCTTCTATTAAGCTCTTATCTCTTTAGGATTGGCAGAATCGAGAATCCTTCCTGCAGCACCTGGGGACACTCGTCCCAGGACACCTATGATCCCATTCTGCACTGTCCAGCTACGGACTCTTTGCACCGCTAGCTCTTTGGCAACTCTCTGTCTCTTTACGACCTCTGGTCCACGCCTTGGGGAGTTGCCCGGCTTCTGGGGCTCCACGGTCTTCCGCCATGCCCCCATCCGTTGGAATGGGTCGGGTGATCAACAACAACATAATAAAGCTACGCTTGTCTCGCTTCCTATCTTGCTTAATTCTTTGTATTTCTTTGATTAAATTAAAAGAAAGAGCTCAGCCTCGCTTGGTTTCAGGGTAGATTAAGCTTTTCGCGGCTAGTAGAATTTGTAATAGCGTATTTATGGAGAGGCATTGTGCCATGGTTTTCTTTGACCTCGGCAAAAAAAGCAGCTCAACTAAAAAAATAACTTTCTTCTCCAGTATTTTAGTCTTCAATTATCAATTTTTTTCTAAACTTCTCACCTATAGTTATCAAAACCCTTCACTATAATTTCACTCAAAAAACGTTCTATTATCAGTAATTATTCAAATATTTCTTTGTTGCAGTTTCAAAAATTTTTTACGCCCCTGAGTGCGTAATGCTCAGCAGAGTGTATAAAGGGAAAATTTAGCTGAAATCAGGCCAAAAAACCTAAGAAATTGTCAAACAGCAAAGTCAGACACAAGGTTGATTGGGTTGCAGCACTGTTGATGGTGACAAAGATTTTATAAGCTGATGATGGTAACGTCGCTGTGTCCTTGGGCAAGCCACTTTACGAAAATTTCCTCTGCTTGGTTATAGCCTGCGGTAGCAATGTGCTGCGCCAACAATACCGGTAACTTCAAAGTGAATTTAAAGACGAGATTCTCTCGCCATAACCTAAAAAAAGTTTTCCATTGCAGAAGAATAAAAACATGTGACAAAAAAACAAAATGAGCAAAACCTACTTTTATCCAAATCCTAATGTAATGATATAGACTCGAATTTGCCCTAGTTCCTGTCATTTGACACAATGCCATCTTTGATGAACGCGCAACTAAAAGCTTTCGGCTACTCCGACGTTTCAAAGTTTTATGTTAGACACTCTTGGTTAGTGTTCCTTTCTTCCAACTTAATCCTGATACCCTTTTCCTTACCGAAAAAAACATTTATTGACATGTTTGCATTTGATTTACGCACAAAGCCAGTAATTTACCTAGAGGCAAACTTCGGGCACTGCACACTGTTTCGGCTTATTCGGTCTCATCTGTGCAGTTGGTCTCATCACCATCTAATTTGCCCAACCGATATCACCAGTTTACCATTTAGAACCACCCTATGAATGGGTCTTCTCGAAAAAATTGCTCTTACAACTTCAAAAAGAGCAGCCCCAGCAGATAGCGGTATCAAAGATGATATTAGGATTAACCCATGTTTAATTGTTCCGGATACACCAAAGTCAAGCTGTTTTTGTCGCATTCTCAACTCGGCCATGCAGTCATCACTGTAAATATCGGTCACCAACTGCATTGATGAGGTCAGATAGGTTAAAACAGTCAGCGCTATCTGCAGTTCCGCCCTTGAATGCTGCTGTTTGTTTTTGCTGATATCCTATGACATTGATATTTTACAGACTTCTTCAAGTATGGAGAGCTTAATGACTGAGAGTCAAAAGAAGTTTTATAAAACGATGAAAGCAATGCTAAACAAGAAGCCGAAGGAGATTATTCCGCCACCCACGGTTAGTTGAGCGGAGCTCTTACGATTATTGATTTACTGGTTTAACTCGGTAAAGCTGCTCACCAGCATGTCGTAAGAGGCAACTTTTGGCATCTCACAAATGACAGCCCACTATGGTGGTTGGGCTACCATTCTGCAATTTGCAATTACGACTCGCTTAAAATAGATGGCCGCTCTCCTAGAGCTTTATCTTGATTAGGTGTAAGGTGTGAATGTAATTAGCGTTTTATGTCGCGTCACCGTCTCAAGAAAAAAGTAGCGAGGAAAAAAGCAAAGCAATATTCAATGTTGCTTCGCAACCTCGGAGCAGTACGGTTGCTTTCTGAAATGGGATCAAACGATTGCTACCTAATTCCAAACTGCTATACATGCTGTGTGCGATCGGCTAACAACAGTGTAGCAAGAAAATAGGCCTTTCACGAGTAGTTTACATTACTGGGGCCCGTCTTATTGAAGTACCACTTGATGGGCTTCCAAGTAAAATTTATTGGCTGTTGCGACAACATACGTGCGGTTCTTAAATATTGCGCTGCCACTTCCGGCTGAGGATATCGTGGGAATGGGCCTTTTGCGTTTGTCACAGACGACAAGTTCCTTGCGAAAGCACATGAATATAAACCGATAGCAATGGCTAAACTATCGTAATGCTTCGAGAGGTGGTCAAAGGGGTGGTCAGGACGAAAGGAAGCAACTGTCCCCTTTCTACGCAAAGCTTTGCTAACTCGCATATTTTGACAATTGCATTCTCGCAAAAAATGTCTAAAACCACAAATCATAATTCGCAAAAATTTAAGAGAATTTAGCTTAAACAATGTGGACTCCTGAAAGTTTTGCTTGCTACCCCCCTAATTAGTGTGCATTTATTTTTAGAATCGCATCCAACTTCTGCTTTTTAAACTGGTTACGCACACTCGATTTGAGATCGCAATCTTTATCATCATCTGCTTGAATATGTTAGCCTTAAGCATGGAGCATTATCAAATGACACAAGAGTGGATCGATTCTCTCAGAGTGGTTGATATAGTGTTTACTGGTTTATTCTCCGTCGAAGCAACCATCAAGATCATTGGATTAAGGGAGTTCTATTTCAAAGACGCGTTCAATGCTTTTGACTTTTTGGTCGTCTTAGTTTCAATCGCAGGTGCTTATTTTACTTTTGTGGCAATGCTTTCGGCAGTACAGTTTGGTGTTTGCAAACATGACCTTACGAAGGGTAGGTAGCAAAAGAAAGGCTAGAATCCACCGAGCGGAAGAAACTAACGTAAAGCAGATGCGCATTTACGATTTTAGTGAGAAGAAATAGAAGGGGGAAAACCGAAGTTACAATGATCCTGATCGGCCGGTCAAAATGCTCCGAGCTTCTATTCTTGTGTAGTTCTAAAAAAGGTTCATCATGGCTTCAAAATGATTTATAAATTTGTTTCAGAATGGCATGACAGAAAGGGGTAATTTACCCCCTTAAGCCCGCCAATTGTGCTCATGTTTTTAAGTTTTTCCAAAAAGCCTGACAACACTTTTGTTGATAGATTTGAGCGCTCGACCTTTGTTTCATCCTGAAAACTCTAGTTTGGAGGGGGAGGCGGACCGCCTGATGTGTTCCTAGCTGACAAATGTCACGTTTAACTGGTGGTAAAAAGTAAATAAACGTCACCTCCAAAAAAAGCTATCGCTTTCGTTTTTTTTTTGAAGGTGACGTTTATCAAGGCCGCCCCTAGAGGCTGGTACTCTAGTGCCTTGCTGAATACGGTCCAGTTGTTAACAAAATACGGGATCATCACAAATTACAATTTTAAAGTATATGATATTTGCAGGTTTTATTTTGGAAAGTGTCATCACTCTCAGCGTTTCTCCAACTTTACTGCGAATAGTTCGCGTTTTTCGAGTTTTTCGCGTGTTGCGAGTTATTCGAGCAGCCAGAGGGATACGACGTCTTATTTTGACACTTTTAACTTCAATTCCTGCGTTATTCAACATCGCTGTGTTATTAAGTGTTTTTATGGTTATTTTTGCCATTTTAGGTAAGTTCTGACCCTGTTTTATGCTGTAGCATTGTCCTTCATGACAATGGTTGAATCCATCAGAAGTATTGGGGAGGGGGGGTGAATGCTCGGTGGGTGCATCACTTGTCCACCAAAAAGTTCTTCACCTTTAATATCGCAAAATGGCTCTCCATTGCAGGGCAAACTCAAAAAAATCTTTTGGCCGATCATCAAAATTACCCCACCACTTCAAAATTACTGAGGGATGTGCCCTCATCCCTTGCGGTATTTAAGGTCTTGTCTACGACCATGCTCCTTGCATGGACGTAACAACATGGAAATCATGCAGATACTGAACCGGTAACCCTGCAAACTGCTGCTCTCTCAGAGATCTATTTCGCTGGCGGTTACTGTGCTTTCACAGCGAACTTTACGGCTTAGATTTTGTTTAAAACCATTGTGATGTCACACACTTCATTTAATGATGTCATTGTGCAGTAAGCATCACAATGATTTTGAGACAAATCGTGAGCTAGCTATGAAAACGAAAATAACTTGTAGCATTATTACCACAGGAATGAACTCTTTCATGAACGTTAGACTCACAGGAGCGCTCAATGACCAAGTCAATTTCAAAACTTTTGCAAACGCAATGTTCCTTCTTTTCCGGCTTGCCACATCCGCCGGATGGAATGATGTGCTTGATCCGCTTATGAACACACGGGACTGCACTCCGTCAGACGGAGTAAACGTGGGAGATTGTGGTGATCCGGTGCTGGCAGTTATTTACTTTGTAGCGTTCATATTTTTGGCATTTCTAGGTAAGTATTTGTGGGACAAGAGTCTAAGATCTTTGAGTTGCACAACGTTTTTTTGATTTTATTTTCTATCACCCCTGTTGGGAGAGGCTATTATGTCTATTTGGTTTGCTTTCACCACACCAAACGTGAAAAAACGGAGAGGCTAGAGAAAGTGCAAAATGCCCTTGGCAAAGCTTTTCCAGTCAAAATCCACTCCGGTGCAAGCTACAGTTTGAACCTTGCCGCCAACTTGAAAAAGAAAGGCAGTATCACTTTATTACGTCGCACGCAGTCTATCGCTCTGAGCATTGGCTCACAAATTTTCAGCTGCTAATTCGACTTTCAATCGATCGCCACATTGACGACAAGGTCAAGCTTTGGATAGGATCAACTTGGTTGGAGTGAAGTGACCAGAAAGTTAAGGATGCAGTGCGCCTCTGACACTTAACAGTCGGAGTACTATTTTTTCAATATCTAAAAAATGGCAATACTTTGGGTTTGTAATCCGGGCAATTTTTGGTTTGATGCCCTACCAGAAGACAAATTTTCTGCTATAACTATCCGAAAGCGATTGTTCTGCTTGTTTTGGTCCACGATTCTGATATTGCAACTACCCTGTTGGATTTAGAGTTGAAATTTGTGATCAATTTCGATAAGAAAGTCATTTGATCACATCGTTGGTGTCCTCGCAGGTTAATTATTGTTCCTCGCAAAAGGAGGATGCATGGTAGCCCAGCATAGCGATCGTTTAGGAGCTTTGGTCTTAGCAAGCTTCGGTGTTCTAGCAGCATGACAATTTGTTGTAGCTTACATGTTTGTATCGTCGATTTCTACTTTTTTAGTGATTGTGAATATGTATATTGCCATAATTCTGGACAATTTCGATGATATTTTGCAACAAGACGAAAGTGGAATCTCACTAGGAGATTTCGAGGAGTTCTATTCCGTTTGGGCCGGATATGATCCGAAAGCAACCCAATTTGTAACTCTTCAGAAGCTGTCAAACCTTCTAGATGATCTAAAACCACCTTTTCAAATTCCAAAACCAAACGAAGTTAGTCATTGTAATTTAATGTGGATTAATTGGATGCTTTACTCCCCTGCGCTACGACAGAGTGTAGTCAACTACCAAGGTTGGCTAGAATGCTGCATGGAGCAGCTTTTTACTGATAAAGCACAAGTCAAAGTAAAACAAACAAAACAAAAAATTGGACAATATGCTTCAAGCTAGAACGCAACACATCAATAGGTAGTCGTGAAATCTTACCTTTATGTTACCTCATAGGTTGAAACAGGCTGATCGTATCTGCAGATTATTGCCGCAAGACGCAGAACCTCTTAGCTTTATCACTGCTTGTTCCTTCTTTGAACTCCGAGCTTGAAAGCCAATTTTAATTCTGTGTAACGCTGAGTCATTTCGCTCAACACTGAATTCCAGTCTCCTATCAACATAAAATTTTTGCCCTTAATAAATGTGTCCAAGGGAAATAAGATTTATGTTTGAGGGTTGAATAACTTTGATATTGATTTGATGTCTGGGAACGGAAACCATAAGGCGGTTAAAATGTTAAATGTTTGCTAAATGTTAAATGTTTGAAGAGTGCAGACTTCTTCCTCTTTTTGCTTGCAATCTGTCTGTTTTTGTTTGTGTTGCTTAGTTTTCTTTTTTAAATTTAGATTAAAATCAGTGCCTTAGAACTGCCAGTGTTGCCTGGCGATAAAGTCCACTGTTTGGATGTTTTGTTTGCTTTGGTCAAGAGAATCCTAGGCGATGTGGAGATTCCGCCAGAACTCAAAGAAGAAGCGGAAAACCTTCTTGACAAATATTTTCCGAACAGAAAGCAGTTGGAAGCCACGACTACCACTCTTATCTTAAGGCAGCAAATCCGATCTGCTAAACTGATACAGGTAAAAAAGCACATTGCACAACGCAGACTTCGGCTGTGTCCGCACAGAGCGGATTTTGCAACCAGGAATAAAACTTTTCAAGCGTCGCTCTGCCTGCACTCAGTGTCAAGCAGCGAAACCCCGTCTCAGAGCCTGCTCTAAATATCGGTGAGAAGTTTTATTCTTGTTTTCGAAAACGGCTATGTGCAAACGCAACCTTATTGTGGGTTGTCTAAGTTCCTGCGGTTTTGTATTTTAAGCTGGCCTGCGTTGTGTGGTTTAGTGTCTTTGAAAAAGACACTTCACGTGCAATTTCTTAGTTCGGCTTTAGGGTTTGCAATGGGAATGCACTGAGGCAGTAGTTTTGGTAAATTGGAAGCAAATGGTAAAGGATGGTAAAACGCACAATGTTGCTGAAGAGTTCTGATGCTACTCAAAACCTTTTTCAAGGGCTTTTTTTCTGCCTAAAGCAAGAGTTCTCAAACTTTTTTAAATACCTACTCTTTTACTAAATCTAGATGTGTGGCGTACCCTTAAAAAAGAATATTCTTTGTCCTCGCTCGAGTTGAAGATTTTTTCGAAGATCAAGTTTTGGAAGCGATTGTTTAGCCAATTTTTTTTATAACTTTTTTGCAAATCGTTTTTTATAATCGTTGCTTTCCCTTTTTCTCAATTTGAAGATCATTCTTTTTCTCGAAAAGCTTTCAAGCGCCACGGCGAGAAAATTCCTCCCGCACCTCTAAAATTTTTCTCGTGCACCTCATTTTGGGAAACCCTGGTCTAAAACTTTTGCAAACAGTTAGAAAGACTTGCAGATCACGCCGCCGTTTCTGCTGCGACAATGTTCCTGTCAGCAAGACCATGCAGCTGATTATTAGGAAAAGCGCTTTGCGATTATTTTCTCTGCTTGACAAATTTTAACGAGTAGTTTTCCGACAACAATACTAACTAATTAAATGGGATTGTTAAAACTTGGTGTAGCAACTTCAACTACAAACCACAAACACTGCCGTTGCGCTACACTTGGAAACGTCAAAGCAGTAATTACTCTTTGCTCAGAGCCACTGCTGCTGTTCTGTCAGTCAGGAGGATAATATTGCAAGGCAACCAATTTTTAAACCCAACAGTTGTCTCCGAATCTTTGTTTGTAGAACATTGATATGAGTGCATTGTTTTAGCAACAGTGGAGATCTATTCTTGAACGCCGTAAAAACCCGGAGAGCCAAAAGCCCGCCGCGTTTAGCGACTTTATGAGCAAGTTGTTGACAAGTGAACGGCGTTCAAGCGTGGAACCACCCAGTCACGTGCCAGGACCTAGTCTGGTGGCAGAACTAAATAACAGCTCGAGCAAGGCTGTACCGAAGCAAGAAGAAAGAAAAGTGGCCGAAAAAAAGACAAAACAAGAAAGCCCCAAGACAAAAGAAGAAAAACCAAATGAAGCGACCGAGCCAAAGAAAGAAAACGAACCGCGGCCTTCATTTGCATTTGCTCCGTCTCGTAAGGCCGCGGGCGATGAGATCGAAACAATTCCTTTAGTGATCAAAAACCCTTCTGTTGAAGAAGAGCAAGTCAAAGTTCAATCCAGGCCAAAGACCGTTGCCACCTCAATTTCAATCCCGACAGCACCGGATCCTGTCGAAAGGCCAGCTTCTGCGGGGGCACTCAGCAGTGAGAAAAAAGCTTCAAGCAATTCAGCGAAAGTCTTCCCACAAAATGAAACCACATTACGACACAATGCGCTATTACAAAATTTTGTTCATGAAACGTCCCCTAAATTAAATCAAGCAAAATCTGATCAAAAATCGGACATTTCACCGACAAATGTTTCAAATATAAATGACAACACTGGTGTGTAACAACTTAACCGGTATATTGCCATATTTTATGATCTAAAAACAGGCTTTAGTTCGAGGACTCGGACACTCCCTTCTACCCATGTGGTAAAGGGAGTGGCCATTGGTGGATAAAAGGGGTGTAAAGATGGTAGGTCACGCCTGCCTCCTCCTATTAGATATTTAGACAAACAATGTGGCTAACAGTTCCAAATTTATTAGTGATTCGTTGAGATGTGGTAAAAGATAATTTTTCTCAAAAGCTACAACCCCTTATTAGAGATTTTTGAATCCAGCTGTGGCCGTGCTGTATACACTTTTAAAATTTAAGTGTGCTTTCTCCCTACCCCAAAAAAGTAAAGTAAAAAAGTAATTTTTAATGTGATCTTAAAACAGATGTATCGGTTGATAAATATCTTCATAAATCAGCATAATCTGACCAATTTTGACGATCGAGATACGTTTTTGTTCACTGTGTAGTTTCGTAGCCTACGTTCACTGTGGTGCAATTTTATATGCTTAATGGTAGATTGAAAGAAATGGCATTTTGTTGCTTGTCTACTACTACAAATCAAGTTAACAAATTCGCTTAAATTTTTGAGAAATACATTTGCTTGAAAGCAATTTTGTTCTTACGCCGACAAGCAACCAGCTCTGTATTTCGGAGATAGAGTCAAAAAGCGACGTTAGCCTTCCTAATCTCATAGAGGAAGACTTCATAATCTCATTTTGTACCGAATAGTCTTACATTTTAAGATCCTTCTACATCTGTTGAGACCAAAGTTGCTGCCGAGAACCTTTACCCAAGGTAATCAAATATTTTTTTTTTTCATTGAAAGTCGGGTGCTGTCAGCAGTGCACTGTATTTAAAGGGGGCCTTTCTACGAAATCTGCAGTTTACTTTAAATTATAATCGTGCAGTTTTACAATACCTTGATGTAGTTCTTAAATTTTGTTGTATTGCTGTTTTTACGTTTTCATTCCAAAAACGCTTTTGATAGATGGCTGAAAGAGTGTGCAAAAGGTATCAGAACGTGTTCACACAGGCTCTACTCATCCAATGCTACACCCTAGCAGCTTTGATGACCACGTTGGGAAAAGATTCTGCAAAACAGCTATTTCAAAGCTGTAGCCAATACAAAATTAGCCTATTTGCAAAAAATAACGTACAGGCATTTTGTATTGGCATCGTTAGTATCTTTCATCTTCTTAAAACTTCAGCAGTGTAGGTGGCGTTGCAGCTAGAAAACGCATTTCAAGAAAAATTTATGCCGGATACGAGCACGTTTTGTGAGATGAGAAAGAACCAGGGCTAGAATAAGACTGACGTGAAAGGGCATTTCACGACTTGCAGCAGTCCCATGTTTTTATTCTTCTATGACCGGGAAATGCTTTGTGAGCCATTTTAAAACATATTTGTGCTTAAAACCTGATTTGGAGTTCGCAACATTGCCGTTGAAGTGCATGTTTGCCACAAGCGAGGCAAGTAGCTGTTTGTAAACGCGTTTTTCAAGGGCTCAGCAACATAATTATAATGATGTTTGAATACTTCGCCGTTGCTGCCAGATGCGGCGGCCCATATCACTCGACCAACAAGCTGCTCATCCAATGTTGCAAGAAGCGACTTTTGGCCATCCTCCAAAAGCAGCCTACCGTGATGATGGGACAACCGGTTTGGAACTTTTATCATCACTAGTTTGAAGTGAACTGCCGCCAACCATTAGTCTTTATTTTGATCATGTTTACGATGTAAGCATGAATTTTTCGTTCATATCACGTCGTTATCCGAAGGAAGAGGATCGATGAACAAACACCACAATTTTTTGAAAAGTTGCTGTGCTTGTGGACGGTTGTGGGAGAAGCGCAAGTTTCCGGAACTGGGTCCATTAGCGCTGCTGCAAATTCAAAGCGGATCGATAAAAAAATTGTTCTTTATAAGAAAAAACGGTCCTTACGTATTATCGGGAGGACCTTTGATTTTTAATGTTATTTTATTTAAAAGAAAGGCAGTGTACACTGAAGGGGCAGGCCCGGTATGTAAATGTACGGGGCAGTGTACACTGGAAGGGAGTATTTTATTGTTTTAACCGTTTCAATAAATAATTTACTTCAATTTTTGAGTCGTGTTTTTAAAGGTCCTCCCGTTAATACGTAAGTACCGAAAAAACTCTGTTTCTCCAGTGAAGGAAAAACGTACAATAAATATTTTACGGATAATGGATACATTAACTTATGTGTTTGAACTCTTATTGCTGTTTGAACGCTTTTGGTAAAACTGAAGCACCGTGATGGTAAGACTGCGCGACCCCACATGTTAGCCTAGCTGCCTGAAGCAGGAGGAATCCCATGAAGTCAAAGAGTAAACACGCAAACTTGCCGACTGTTTCTTCATGCTATCACTATGGAACCTTTAAATATCATTTTTAAGAAGTTTTTGCTATAAACTGGTCGAGATTTAAAACAAGCATTTAGCTTCCCTACTGCATTTTGAGCGGATGTTTCCACCACTACGCCACTGAGTGACTTTATCTTCTTCTTTCGGCTTTTCCCTATACGGGGCCGCCACAGCGCAAAAGTATATTCCATTTGACCCAATCGATTTCGTCTCCCTCCTTAGCTCCAACGCTTTTCAAGTCTTCTCTCACCAAATCCATCCATCTTCTCTTTGGCCTTCTACTTTTCCTTCTACCTGGCACCGCCATCTCCATCATCCTTTTTCCCACGTAGCCTTCTGTTGACTCACGGAATGCAACTGGAAATTACGCGCCTAAATTATTCATCCATACACAACTTGAACTATTACTGTTTTATCTGCTGTCCTCTCCTTACTTCAACACAATGAGAAGTATATACAGTTTATTTCTTATTGAGCTATGTACATCCCGCTTCAGTCATCTCGAACAAAGAAAAAGAGAGACGCACATGTAACAGCGTCATGACAACAACCTAGCGACACTATGCGTCGCTATAGAGTGGTTAGCAATGGCTTGGGAGGGGAGTGCTAAATCCATATGTTACATCCCCCCTTTTAACAAAGCAGGCACGAGACATGTTTGAATCAAACGTAATCGTCAAATTTTCGAGGATGGGTGATACGAAGACCAAAACACGATGTTTTAATATGAGGCGTAGTTGCACGAACAAAATTTCGGGAATTGTTACACACAACATTAGTATAGTGATCAACATATTGAGTATTACTGTCAAAATTAGCAGTAGGGTTAGCTTTAAATAGATAGCGTCTGTTTCGTCGAACTAGACCATGTTGGCTTTGCACCACATATAAACGAGGGTTAGCATCACGATCTACAATAGCGATTACGCTGTTTGCAATACACTTTCTTCCCTTTTTTGAAAGGTGATAAAGGCTTAGTGCCTCGACTGTAATACAGTAGAACGCCGATTATCCGAACACCTATTATCCGAACACGACTTTAACAAAAGTCATTAAAGCCTGACATCAATGGGTGAGGAGCATTAGAACGTCAATTGTGTTTACAGAAAATAAATGCGTCCAAAAAGCAAAAAGCAATTGACCCGTGCAGTATTTATTTATGTTTGCAACCAGCTACTATACTGCCAGTGCTAATAATATGCAATAAATCACAATGTCTGTGAACTACATATGATGTATTTTCGTAATATTCCATGTTGTTCGATTATCCAAACAAATCACTTATCCGAACCACTCCTGGTTTTAATTAGTTCGGATAATCGGCGTTCTACTGTAATATTGTTGGCGAGACTGTACAGCGCTAAGAGAATCAGTAATATCAACAACACAAGGTTCAAGCAACTTTCGAGCACAAGGCAATTTGCTGCGCAATCGCTTATTCATTAATATTTGAGCAGGAGAGTACGGTAAACCAGATACAGAAGAATTGCGAAACTCAAGCAATGACAAATAGGGATCTTTGTTTTCATAGTCAGCTTTTTTGAGAATACGTTTTAGCGTTTGAATAGTACGTTCAACTTGGCCATCACTTTGGGGGTAGTTGGGACTAGATGTTGTGGTTTTAAAACCCCACTGGTGAGAGAACGTTAAAAATTCTTGGCTTTGAAATGGCATGTTATCGGGCATTACCTCATTAGGAATACCAAATCGTGCAAAAACACATTTTAAATGTTCAACGACAGTTTTCGCGGTTTTGTCTGGCAAAACAATCATTTCAGGAAATTTAGAAAAATAATCCACAACAACTAAATAGTCGACATTTTTAAAAGTCATAATGTCAACACCAACGTTATAAAAGCGAGCATTCGGTATTTCGTGTGAAATAAACGGTTCTCGTTGATGCTCATTTTGAAACTTAAGCAAACATTACATGCACTTACTAGCGATTCAATGTCGTGTGACATGCGTGGCCAATACAGCAATTCACGCGCACGCGCCTTACACTTTTCAATGCCAAAATGACTTTCATGAATAAGCGTAAGCATTTCAGTTTGCAATTCAAAAGGAACGACAACACGAGAATCGGTGAAAATAATGCCTTCGGAAAAGTGAAGCGTATCGCGAATATGCCAGTATTTTCTGACATTGGCCGGAACATTTCTTTGGGCTCTCGGCCATCCGTTTTTACAGTATTTCACGACTGTCTGTAGAGTGGAATCACGGGCAGTGGCTTCTCGGAATTCGTCAAGTTTTGAAGTGGTAATCGGTAAGTGTTTAATTATGGAATGAACAACATAATCAATTTCTTGGTCTTCATGATCAGCATTTTGAATAGGCAGATAAGTTCGGGATAGCGTGTCAGCTAAATATATAAATTTACCAGGAACATGGTGAACATGCAAATCATACGGTTGCAGATTCAACATCATTCTCTGCAATTTGGGAGGAACTTTGTCCATTGTCTTCTTCATGATTGTCTCCAGTGGCTTGTGATCATTCTCAATCACCACGTGCTCTTTGCCGTAAATGTATTGGTGGAATTTTCGAACTGCAAAGACAATTGACAGCATTTCTTTTTCTATCTGAGCGTAATTAAGTTCGGCTTTGCTCAAAGCTCTGGATGCATACGCAATCGGTTTTCCTTGTTGCAAAATACATGCTCCCAAGCCAGACTGAGAAACATCGCATTGAATGGTCACTGGCTTGTGAACGTCATAAAAAGAAAGAGTGGGAGCATGCGTTAGAGCGTTTTTGAGCTGCTGCAGCGCGGTATCATGCGACTTGGTCCACTTCCAATCAGCATTTTTCTTCAGCAGTTCTCTGAGAGGAGCAGTAATAGTAGACTCATTGGGTGTGTATTGTGAGAGGTATCTGGACATACCTAGCAGTCGTTGAAGAGAAGATACATCTGTTGGTGGAGGCATGTCAACTATAACTACAATTTTTTGTTCATCTGGTCGCAGCCCATTCGCGGTTACAACGTTACCCATGTATGCGACTGTGGGTACCTTGAATTGAATCTTGTTTTTGTTGAATTTTACTCCTTTCTCACGAACTCTTTGCAGAACAGTTTGAAGGATTCTGTCATGTTCTTGTTCATCTCGAGCTGCAATAATTAGATCATCAGCGATAACGTGGACGCCATAAATATTTTCAAACGTCTCTTCATTCCGCTTTTGCATAATTTCACTGGCAGATGATATACCAAAAGGCATTCGTAAAAAACGCTTGCGTCCCCATAGAGTATGAAATGAAGTTAATAATGACGACTCGGGTGTTAGTTTTTCACGTGCCAATAGGTATCTTTCATGTCAATTACAGTGAACAAAGTGTTGCCACTGAGTTGTGATTGAACATCACCAGGGGTAGGAATACTGTAGTGCTCTCGTAAAATCACAGCATTCAGGGGCTTAGAATCAAGGCAAATACGCAATTGGCCGTTCTTTATTTTTACCACGACAATGTTATGAACCCAATCAGTAGGTTCGTCTACATCAGCAATTACGTAATTGTCGGTCAAGGTTTGCAAATATTTTTTTGATTTAGGTTGCAGCGCATAGGGCACTTTGTGAGGTGGTTGTACAACACCTTCAACATTTGGCTCAATCGCAATATGATATTCTTTTTCATACAACCCATAACCAGTAAACAAGTCCAGCATAGTAATCACAAATGTTTGAAAAGAGTAGGGGTGAATTAAATTTGATATCACTGCGTGAATTTACTCTTTTAAGAAGATTTAAATCAAAACAAGCACGTTCTCCAAGAATAGCATGATTAATAGCATCACACACATAAAAAGTTAGATTATGACACATTTCAGTTTTATCCAAGCATTTCAACTCAACTTTACCACACGGTTGGACCATATTATGTCCAAAACCAGTTGAAGTGGCATTGGCATGACTAAGTGTTAAACGCATTTTATCAAAAAACGTTTTCGGCAAAACATTTACCTCTGCACCGATATCAAGAGTAAAAGCAATTCCATATTTCACAGAGTCATTGTCTTCAACAATCAAGTGTTCAGATATTCTCGACTTCAAAGCAGATGAGGAAAGGGAGCCAATCTTGAGAAATTGTTCATCACTTGGACAATCAGAGTCGGTTTCAACTTTACGCATTTTCTTTGGCTCAGATGATCGACAAACGTTTGCAAAATGATTTCGTTTGCCACATTTTTTGCAATCTTTTCCATATGCAGGACACTGCCTACGAGCATGTTGTTGACCACAATATTGACAATCGATTGGCTGTCTGGAATTATGCAGCCTTTGGATCTATGCATTGGTTTAGGAGCTGAGACTACAGTGTTTACTACGCAAGAAGAGTCTATGGTGCGTTTTCGAATCTTGCTGGCTTCAACATCCTGGCATAAGTCTATTGCTTTTTCCAGTGTGATTCTAGGATCAAGTAAAAGCTTGTCTCTGACTAATTGGTCTTGATGTCCAAAAACTTGGCAGGTTTGATTTAGAAGAGCTTCATTGGTAACGAGAGCAGTCCATGAAATTCGTTGCATTCGCCGTAGAAACCAAAGTTCCAATGTGTTGACTTTCTTGATCGTTTCGGACCATAAACAGACTGCCTTTCTGAAATCCAGTCAACATCAAATGCAAATCAAACCATTGCAGAAGCAACAGGAATTTTAAAATATTTGAATGATGGTAATTTCATGTTTTGGTTAGAGCTTTTTCATCAGATTATGCCTCATGTTGAAGTAATTCACAACCAAATGCAATCTCGTGAAATTAGTATGTGTAGAATCAATGAATATATAACAAATTTCAAAACTTCTGTTTTAGAAATAAGAAACTCAAAGTGCTGTGAAGGTCCTTCACGACACTCGTGGCAGAGGCCAAGGAAGTGTGCGACTGTATATATGTAGATATAGTCGACAGGTACTCTTCCCCTAAGCACTTAGTAGCTGCTAAATTGTGCAATAAAGAAAGCTTCAATGGTTTTAAGAATGAACTGCCTACAGAAGAGATAATACTGACCATTGAGACATATCCCATGATTGACAAAAAAAAGCTTGAAACCGAATCAAAGGTATTGTATTTTAGGTCTGATATTCATGAATACAGCAAATTAGTTGACCTGCTGAAATTGATCTTAGAAAACAATCTAGATGATGTTTTTGGTGAAATTACAAAGCTGATAAAAATCCTCTTGACAACTTCCATGACCACATCAGAGCCAGAACGCTGCTTTTCAAAACTGAAAAGAAAAAAACTTTTGTAAGGAGTACTATGAATTCTGAAAGACTAAATGCACTTGCAGTGCTTTCAATGGAGAAACGTTTCTTTAGTATTCATCCAGAGATCAAGGAGAAAATTATTTATCTTTTTGCACAAATTAAGACAAGAAGAATGGATTTCATTTTTTAAGAAATGTAGGCCTAACAATTTAGGTAGTTAGTAAGTAATTTTTATTTTGTTTTGCTCTGGATTTTTCAATTTTATTTTTTTTATTATGCTTGTTTCTTTTTTCCACGATATTGAAGCAATGGCTATAATTTAAAAAAATATTCATATTGCTAGTTCCAAGTGATTACGATCAATGAGAGCGTCTTTTAAATTTTTTTTATTTTGATTTGCTTAGTTTTTCAAGTTTATGTATAGCTTTTCTTTTTTATTGTTTGTTTACTAAAACAATGGCTAAAATTTTCTGAAGCAAACCCCCCCCCTATTAATTTTAGCTACGATCCGCTCCTGGATCTTTGCTATCAGTACCAATTTTGTTGAGAAGTTGAAGAAGTTTTTCATGATTTACACTGTCAAACGCTTTTTTCCGTCTATAAAGCAGAGATGCATTGTTTGCTGCGTTTGTATTGCTCTTTTGCTCAGCATTAATGCAAATGCCAAAAATTGATGAAACAACTTCTATTTCAATCAGATCACTTCGTTCTTTCGACAAATTTTCTATTCAAATTTAACGTTTCGCTCCCCTTAGTTACCGGGGAGCTTCTTCAGAACACGGTAGATGTAAATAATGTGACATACAAACTGTACAACATAAAATTACAAAGACTACCTGTATTACTAAACACTAAAAATTATTTATCAACAGGGCAGGCAATCACGTAATAACAAAAACATTGTTACATCACAGATACAGGAGTGGCCAAGTGAAAAGTGTAGTGAGAAACATAAGACATTACTTATTGGAGACGAACACACTATAAACAGTCGGAAAATTCGCACCATCATTGCGATTAATAACATTACATGAACAAGCCTTTTGATTTATCAAAAAACTTTCCGCAACGCGACGTCTGTATGCATGTGATTCTGACTTCAGAATTTTGACATTATCCCAATCTATTCTATGATCGAATTCCATAACATGTTGACTCAGCGCTGACTTTTTAGTGTTGAAAGTCTTGACCGCATCAACATGTTCCCGTTTTCTGGTTCTAACACTACGTCCTGTTTCACCTACATACACAGCATTGCAATCCCGGCAAGAAATTTGATACACCAAACCACGCTTTTGTTCAAAATTAATAACATCTTTAGGTTTGCGAAACAACGAAGACAACGTGTGATGTGGTTTTAAAGCCACTCCGATACCAACTTGAGTCAATATTCGGCTAATAGGTTCGGAGACACCTTGCACGTAGGGAATCGAAGTGAACCGTTGCAGTTTTTCTGTTTTTCTAAAATTATGATTTTTCAAGTACTTCTTAAAACTACATTTGTTACTGGGAAATCCGTTATTTTTTACGGTTTTTGTTATGTGATGAAACTCTTCAATCTTTTTTTCGTTATTGGATATGATACTGTTGGCTCTGGAGAATAATGTACGAGCCACACTAACCTTTTGATTAACCGGGTGATGAGACGAATATTGAAGATACCTGTCCGTGTGTGTTGGTTTCCTGTATACGCATGTAGCAAGGGATCCATCTTCCATCTGTTGTATGCTTACGTCCAAAAAGGCTAATTGTCCTGATTTTTCCAATTCTTTAGTGAACTTTATTGAAGTAGATATAGTATTTAAGTAATCATGAAAGGGCTCGACCTCAGTTTTTTTCATAATAGCATACACATCATCAACATAACGTAACCATAAAGACGGAGGATTCAAATACGTGTTCAAAGCTGTTTGTTCAATCTCTTCCATAACCATGTTTGCTATTATTGGTGACAAAGGAGAGCCCATCGGACAACCAAAAATCTGTTTATAAATGACGTCATTATACACAAAAAACGATGATTGTAAACAAATATCTAATGCTTCCATGATTTCCGGCACTGCAAGGCTTGTTCTTTCTCCCAAGGTGCAATCATCGCCGACTCTATTAGCCACAATGGTTTTGGCGGTTATAAGTGGAACCGAAGTAAACAAACTTACCACATCAAACGAAACTTGTGAATCAGATTTGCCAAGTTTGATGGATGAAATCAATTCTACAAATTCAGAGGAATTCTTGACAGTGTATTGGGTATTTCCCACTAAGGGAACAAGAATTTGCTTAAGGAATTTGGCAAGCTGGTAGGTAGCTGTACCAATGAAGGAAACAATAGGACGAAGAGGAACATTGGGTTTATGAATTTTCGGAAGTCCATATATTCTTGGCAAAACTGAATCACTACTACGTAAAGTTTTGTACAAATAAGTGGAAATCTTGTCGTTTTTGTATAACTTCCAGATGTAACGATTTAAACGCTTTTCAATAGAACAGATTGGATTTTTTAAAATTACTTGATATGTTGCAGAATCAGATAACAACCCTAAAAGTTTTTCATCATATTCCAGTTTATCCATTACCACAGTGCTGTTACCTTTATCCGCGTTAAGGATTACGACGTCATCATATTGCTTCAACTCTTCCATTGCGCGCTTTTCGGCCTTTGATAGATTTGGTTTAGGTGGTTTGGCTCTTTTCAGAATTTCCACCACTTTAGATCGTGCGGAATCAATTGAACACTTATTGGCGAAGTTTACTTGGCTTAGACCTAATTCAACTCCGCTTATAATATCCAAAACAGGAATTTTTGATGGCGCTATTGCAAATTTGTTCCCTTTTTTCAGGAGTGATTCCTGAGCATTAGTGAGCGAACGCGAGGATAAGTTTTTAATCCAATTTCGATTCAAGCTCTTTGTTTCTCGCTCTCTTGGAATAAGCTGTTTTAGTTTTTGGTTGTGAATATATTCGGTTTTTGAACGAACTTTACTTTTTTTATAATCCGAAAAATTCATTAGGTCATTGAAGTCTTCGGGATGTAATTTGCTGTTTAATTGAAACCTGATCTCCTCAACTAATGTTTTAGCGCGTCCAATTTTTTTTATGAGATTCATTTATTCGAAGATTTAAAAACTCCCATCCAGATTTACGAGCTAATTGGAAACCTTTTCGCGATTTAATTGGTGGGGGAAACCTTAGGCTCTTAGGCAACACACCTTCTCTCTTGCATGCATGATTAAACCTTAAATGGCAATATTCTTTCTCTATGGTAACATAACAACTTACTAGTTTTCTTGAACTTTGCAATAAATCTCTACCATAGTTTCTTTTCAATAGGTTAAATATAGCAGGCATTCCTCGTATGTCGAGTGTAACGATATTTCAATCAGATCACTTCGTTCTTTCGACAAATTTTCTATTCAAATTTAACGTTTCGCTCCCCTTAGTTACCGGGGAGCTTCTTCAGAACACGGTAGATGTAAATAATGTGACATACAAACTGTACAACATAAAATTACAAAGACTACCTGTATTACTAAACACTAAAAATTATTTATCAACAGGGCAGGCAATCACGTAATAACAAAAACATTGTTACATCACAGATACAGGAGTGGCCAAGTGAAAAGTGTAGTGAGAAACATAAGACATTACTTATTGGAGACGAACACACTATAAACAGTCCGAAAATTCGCACCATCATTGCGATTAATAACATTACATGAACAAGCCTTTTGATTTATCAAAAAACTTTCCGCAACGCGACGTCTGTATGCATGTGATTCTGACTTCAGAATTTTGACATTATCCCAATCTATTCTATGATCGAATTCCATAACATGTTGACTCAGCGCTGACTTTTTAGTGTTGAAAGTCTTGACCGCATCAACATGTTCCCGTTTTCTGGTTCTAACACTACGTCCTGTTTCACCTACATACACAGCATTGCAATCCCGGCAAGAAATTTGATACACCAAACCACGCTTTTGTTCAAAATTAATAACATCTTTAGGTTTGCGAAACAACGAAGACAACGTGTGATGTGGTTTTAAAGCCACTCCGATACCAATGAAATATGAAACAAATGAATGAAACAAACAAACAAACAAACATATGAAACAACTTCTTACCAGCGAGTAAAAAGGCATGACTCAGCACAGGCAAGTGGTTACGTTTATGACGAAACAAAACCGATACTATACAAAAAAAGAAAACATAACATCTTCTCTCCTTTTCACCTGTCCATACCAGCGTAGCCTTGCATCCCGAAGTTTGTCTCCTAGCTTTGCGATTTTCACGGTCCCCCTCACATATTCGTTTTTTATCTTGTTCTTTCTTGTCACTACCGGTGCCCATCTCACCATTTTCAACTCGCCAACTTCTATTTTTCCCACCTGTTTTTCCATCACTGCCACAGTTTCCATTCCATAAAGCATGGCTGGTCCAACAACACTCTTGTACATATTGAGTGACTTTATAAAGCTCATTATTTATTGATGACTAATCTATTAAGGAATTTATCAGTAGATGAGTGTCAAAAATCCTTGATATGTAGTAACCAATTTAAAATGTTTGCAACAACTCAAGCTCGGTGAGCATGGTAGAAAGATATTGTGAGACAGACTCAGCTTTCCCGCTGATATTTTGCTGGGGAGTTTACCAAGTATAGGTTTGATTGGCTTCTTGTGGAAAGTTTTTCGAGCTTCTCTAAATAAGTTCTTCAGTGTTTAAGCTAGTCTTCTTAATGGCAAGCGACATGCTCAACAGAGAGAGCACATCATTCCCCACGAAGACATACCCCCAGACGGCTCTGTTCCTTTTCCTTTTGACAAAAGCGGCTCTGGCGTACTTGCCAACTGCTCTCTCTGTGGCATTGAGGCCACTCTTTCCTTTTCGGCAGGTTCAAGCTTTCCGCTGAAGCCTGTGCCATTCTGCACGCTCTTTGCTGATATCGGCAGCACCAACAAGTCTGCCACTTCTCTTCTCCTATCTGACTCTCACCACCTTGTTTTCTACTCCATCTTTCCTTTCATCTGGCAAGAACTGTCTTCTCTCTCCTCCTGTTCTATTAGACTGCAGTGGGTCCCCGGACACTCGTTCCTCCCGGAGAATGACGCGGCTGATGAGCTGGCCAGACGGGGAGCGCTACTCGTGCCCTCTGCAATCCCTTGTGATCTCTTTCATCTCTCGTATCCACTCCTGTTTTTTTCTCGGACTGGAGGCGTAGTCTCATAGAAATTCTTCGACACAAAGGTTCCCTCGATTTCCACCGAGGAACTTGTGCTCCCTTGTCACGCTCGCTGCAATGGACGCAGCCTTCTATTAAGCTCTTCTCTCTGTAGGATTGGCAGAATCGAGAATGCTTCCTGCAGCACCTGCGGACACTAGTCCCAGGACACCTTTCATCTCATTCTGCATTGTCCAGCTACGGACTCTTTGCACCGCTCGCTCTTTGGCCACTGTCTGTCTGTAAGAGCTCTAGTCTATGCCGTGGGGAGTTTCCCGGCTTCTGGGGCTCCATGGTCTTCTACCATGCCCCCATCCCTCGCAAGGGGTCGGGTAGCAACAACAGGGCATATCCCCTAATATGCATTTAACTGGACATCTGCGTTTTTCTCTTGAAGGTGAAAGTAATTTTTTTTAACATGTTATTTAGGACTTTTCCACAAAAATACCCCAGCCAGAGAACCCCCGAACGTTAAAGCTACCGCCAATGAGCATAGCTTACTATGGCCGAGGAAAGGCCTTCGACCAGGTAGCGTTGTTGCCCGCCTCTTGGAAGGTCGACTTCATGAAAGCGATTTGATTAAAGATCTTTTTGTGTTTTGAAAATCAATTTTTATAAAATCGAGTTTTCTGATTTTCCCGCTGAAAGGAACACAACAGCTTAGCCCCGGACTCTTCAAATGAATTCCGGGCTCGTAGATACTCCCTGCCAACCCTGCTGTGGCGTAGTCTCAACCAACTGATTCACACGGTTGGTACAATTTATTTTCAGATTTAAAATAAGAAATTGGCAACCTTGAACAGAAGCACCCAAACCGCAGTTGCAGTTCAAAATGCTGCAATCACCTTACAGTACGACGATATGAAAATGTTAATTTTTCCGTGATGGTATTAACGATTACAAAAAAGGCCTAGATTCCTACGACTGATGTACACACACAAAAAACACGCACGCAACACGATTTGTATCCTTGCAATAAAGAGAGAACTTGCTGCGCTAACAATAGGGCTTAAGATCAGATGTTGATAAAATGCGAAAAAAAGTTGGTTTTAAAATTCGCTAAGTCACATAAACGGTAAGATTTGGTTAAAATAAAATGAAAAAAGTTAAGACTTGCTGAGACCCGATTGCAAAGCGGAGCAACTTTTAAGAGCATCACCCAACAGCATTGACGTGTTCGGCTTGTAGAAGACAGGATTGTCAACGGCTGCGTAACCGACACCAAGCGACCGCTTCATCACCACGACCTAAATGAATTGAAAATTCGTTTCGGAAAATTTCGGAAAATTCTTGAGCTAAATGAATGTCGTTTCGGAAAATTCTTGTGCAGTTTTCATCAAGGCGTTCAAATGAAAACGTAAAAGCAAGAGACAAGTGGTAAACATACACCGCATCGTTGCTTATGAGTAACGTATGGTATAAACTTTAAACGTACGAGCTAGGCGAAACAACCACACAAGGATGAGTCCAAAGAAACAAGCTTTAAGCTTGTTTAAACATTTTATCCCCTTGGTAACGCTCGCTTCACCAATTAACACGCTTTAAGCAGGTCACAGCTTACTACATAAGATCGAATCACGGACCTGTTTCGACTTCCATACTTCAAGCACAGGCATGCCAGCAATGATGGAGTTAGGATCTTCTTGTGCCGCCGAGTTTACAGTGTCGTTAGCGCCAACAACAAGAACCAAGTCAGTATCTGTAAAACATTTCACGGTTAGTGTGGCATAGGACCCATTACACGGTTGAAGTTAGCTCGCTTGTACCCAGTTTGATATAGTATGTGTTCAAAAATAACAAGAACGCTATCAAAATGTAGCGAGTCAGATTCAGAAGAAAATAAACTGACCTTAGACCATATCGAAATCATCCCCAATTTTCCAGAGATGAACTGAACGTTGCTAAGTCTTTTACTGATAGTGGCCAAAAACGTTCTGCCGTCATAAGCTTTTCGTGACGCATTTATTAACAACAGTACCACATTACACGGTAAGAGCAAATGCTTTTTGGCAGGCACCAGTAGTAAGTGCTCGAAAAAAAGCTTAAGCAAAACTAACTTTTTGGTGAGTTTGGCGTTATGCAAACAACACCGACTTGCTCGCTTACCTTCAAAATCATCGTTGATTTCGTCCATCTCCAACACAACGTCGTACGGTACGCCCGCATCAGCCAACAGCACGTTCAACTGTCCCGGCATTCGACCAGCGACTGGATGAATTCCGAACCTAACCAAAAAGCATGACATCATCGTCTACGTCATTAAACACGTGATTTCGTCTTCCCCGAGATCGTTGCGTCACACACCTTTCGGCATGCAACCGGAACTAAAATTCCTAATGGCGTCATCGGTTTCGTCGCGGCACGTGACAAAATCGACCAATCACGTACCTCACGTTCTTTCCTTGTTTTCTCAATTCGTTAGTCATGGAAGCGATCGGATATTGAGCGTTCGCAGCGCACAAACCGTAACCTGAACAAAAACGAATATTTGAAGAACGACAACTGAAATACGCAGTGCACACCCAACAAACACATGCGCCAGAGTGGTTGCGTTACAAGCACTTGGATTAGTACAAAAAGATATACATCTCGCATCTGCACCGTGGCATGCTCTCGTATACTGGCAGAGAAACACAAGTTACTTCAACGCAGTAACGCTCACAATCGCACCTGGTACGATGATAATATTCTCCGCATCTTGTATCATTTGAATCGTTTCGTCCACGTTCACTTCAGTGTGAGTCCCGGTGATTTCCATCGGCTTGCCGCTGCCTGTTGAACTGGTTCCGTATCCGCCCAGAATAACATTGGCAAGAGATCTGTTCATGGCCTGTCGTACAAGAGAACTTACTAAGAAACGATGAGTTCGTTGTAGTGCCTTCGGGCAAATTCTGCTCAGTTGCTCTGCTTCTGGTGGAAACGCACTGGGCCAGCGTTTCCGGCAACTTCAAAACGAGTTTATCAAAAATGTTCCTCATAGCCATCAGTACACAGTTATTTCAATTTAACTTAGCAGGACGTAAGCTGAGCCATTTTGAAAAACAATAAGCTTTTGTTTCAATTGTGCACCGAAAACAGGTAACTTGATACAAGCCGAAGAATAATGAACACAATTCAGATGTGCTGGCACCGACCAGTCCGTGACAAACGCAGCTTACTACTATTCGTTGAGTGAAACAAGGACTGTAGGACTGTATCAACATGTAGGAACAACTTTTTTTACTTTTTTGCCTTATTTATACTGTAGGTACCATACAAAAATGCCAAAACGGTATCGTCTTAATCAGGGAGGCCCAAATCCATAAATGCGTGAAACCGCATCAGTCAGCCATTTATGACATAGCGTTCATGTTTCCCGTGCTTCGCCAGGTTAGAATAGAGAAGCTGCCACCCAGCATGTTGTAAGAGACGACTTTCGGCCACACACCAAAAGCGCTGTGACAGGTTGATGACGGGACTACCGGTCTTTAATTCGTGTTCATGATTGGTTCGCCATAAATGACAGGACCGTGAGCCGGAACAAAGGAGTTTCGTGTCGCACTTCGATTTCAAGAGAAGGGATGAACACCTGCATCCTCAAAATTCTGTTACGCACCACAACTGTACTCACCACACACATGATGTACGAAAGAATGGCACCAGAAGATCCGATCAACGCTCCGACGATGGTGAGAAGGTTGTTGTTGAGGAGGAATCCTTCGGCGCACAGTGCCCATCCGGAGTAAGAGTTAAGGACAGTAATCACAACAGGCATATCAGCCCCGCCTATCGCAGCAGTGAGGGTATATCCCTGCGAAGTGGATGAGATGTGAAACCGGAAGCAATTCATCACGAACTTTTTTCGCAACAGGTTTGAAGGCCGCATTCGGATGGTTTTAAATCAACGATTCAAAAACTTTTTTGAGAGCGAGCCAAATTTCAGTAGAGCGATCATCTCGCGACCCAAGTCTCAAGAAGCGTATTTTAACACGAAAAAATAAGCGCATTTCTAATGTCAGCGATCTACTATTTTTTCATATACCTATAATACAGACAGACATAGACAAGCAGTTGCAGTGTGGTCTACTATAAAATAATGTATTCTATTTCAAGTGCGATTGGAGAAATTGAAGATTCTCCTTCATGATGTCTTCAATGAAGGGCTCCATCTTGCTGAGTGCAATGCGCATGTCGTGACTAAGATCAAAGCGGTTGCGAGCCTTGGTTTGAAAAGGCTGAAAAATACACAAAGAACCCACTATCGACATATCTGGATCGCCCCAGGGCGATCTAAACTTTGGGAGCCGTTGTTTTAAATGTATCATTTTCATTAACTTGCCATAATGGTGGACAAAGCTGCTGTTGTGCCGAGGCAAGTAAGTCCCGTCTGGTAGGAGCAGTCCATCATGAAAGGCACCATAGGGAGGAAGCTTCCAGCTAAGAGACCGGCATTGAGCAAATGACGACCGGGTAGAAGCAAAGGAGCCGAATTTAAAAGTCCTGAAAAACAATCCGGTTAAAGCAGGTGCAACGTGCCGGGAAAACTCATCACAAATAGCTACGTGCAAAGTCAGCTGAGAATAACACATTGATTATGCGACGTCTGTCAACCTCTTAACCACATCCTTATGCATTAGACTCTGATCAACAAGGAAGCTTTTCAGCAGTTATGGTTTTCTTGACACCTACCGCATTTATCCGTGAAGCACAGGCTTGCTTTTGAGTTTTTGCTAGCTTTTTGGAGTGACAAAATAGAAAAACAATAGCACAAGCTCTGCTTTACAAAAGCCAATGACCAAAGGTCAGATGATTTAAAGATTTGACTTCTAACTTCCAGCCTTGTTTTTCAGACTTGGTGTTAGGAGCTATGCTTACGCATTCCTGACTAAAAGAATATAGTAATCACTTTGTAAAAGCGCAACGCTAAACAGATTGAATCAGAAATCGCTTATCTGAAGCAAAGAGCACAATTATTCAATAGCACACCGTCAAGTTTTCCGTAGGCGACCAGCGACCCAGTGAAGGTGACTCCGCCGATGTAGGTTCCCAGGTAGGCGACAAACTTGATCATGTTTCCCATCTCGTTCTCGGTGAGATGGGGGTACTCGATCATGAATTCGGCAACGCAGGTCATGACTGCAGCCAATCCGACCAAGCTGTGGAAAGCAGCGACCAGCTGAGGCAGGGAGGTGATGGCGATCGACTGAGCAATACCGACACCTAGCAGAAAAAATGTCATCACCTCGCAAAGAATTTTTTCTATTCTTTAGAGTTACATAAATAACAAGAGTTTAAACCCGCTTCGGAGTTTTACCAGTACAGCTGGAAGCGTATTCCTGCCAGAAGCAGTGCAACAAAGCTGAGAAAATTGCCGTAAAATTCCTTCCACTATAACGCAGCCTCAGCGCGGTTTGAACCTACGTTCATTCTTGCCAAAAGCGGCGGTTCAACCCCCTCGTCCACGTGTCTTTACGTGTGTCTCGTGTCACACTTTTACTACATAGAAAACAATGCTCGACAAAATCCAACCAACCGATTGTCCCGCCGACTGCCATAGCTGCTGCCATTTGGATGAGAAGATCGGTAGATGGCGCTATGCTGCCGATAGTTGCAGCGATGCCGCCGGAGACGCCGATGATTCCAAGAGCGTTTCCGGTTCGAGCGGTTGTTTGCTTTGAAAGTCCTCCCAATGCACCAACGCAACACAATCCGGAAGCAAAATACATCATCTGTAAACATGCATAGTTCGCGTGATTGTACGTTTTCTTTCCGCTGCATTTGCAAGACTTGTTGACGTGCTGGTTCAGCGCATATCTGACGTCACCCACTCGCTTCCGAATCAGATTTTACTGGAGCAACACAGTACGTCACAATCGAAATTCCTATCCTGACGAATATCAATGTTTTTTTAAAAAAGTATGAAGCAGCAAGCCTTCAAGCTTCCTTCCAACTCTGGAACAATTACATCCAGACGGCTGCAGTGGCAAGTTACAGTTTAAGTTAAAATCTATTGCCTCGCGGTTGCGATTACGATCTTGTTGACAATGTCACCGGGCCAGATTTGTTGATTTTCCGACCACATGTGGCCCACATGAATATTCATAACGAATGATTTAAACTATCTGCTTCTGTGATCATTCAAACACAGTTGCCCCATTACACTAATTGTTATTGCTCTCCACCAAAATCTGTCAAATTCAAACTTTTTCTCACCTGATGAAGGTTGGATGCTCCACTCATGACTCCGGAATAGTACGCTCCCAGATAAGCAAGAGCGGGGATAGTGTAGAGGTAATTGTGCTCTGCAGGGTCCTCCGGTCGTTTGAACATGTTCAACATCCTCTGCGTGACCAAGAATCCTCCTAGGATGTTAATGGAAGACACAAAAGTGGATGCGACTGCAAGACCCTAGATGAATATCAGAATTAAACGGTGGAGCAGGTAAAACCATCCCAATTTGAGTTCGATTCTTAATGAGATCATGCCAAAATGACATTTTCAACCTCTCTATTGCGTTTTGTTGAAAAAAAGTTTTATTGCAAAACTGCCGCTGTGTAGGATGCATCAAGGGCTTTGGGGTTGCACATTTCAACAGGGAATACGCCAGTCGAAAGCCTCTCCTTGCTCACTGGTCTTCCCATCCCAGGTTGCCTTTGGTAACAAGACTGTCCCAGAACTTTCATGCAGCGAGCCTGTTTCTACTTATCTGGGCGGATTTAGAGGACTAACTTCAAAAAAATATTGTAAAACAACAATGTACGAAGCGTGGTGTGTGCTATGGAGCTGAATGTTGGGTAATAAAAACGGCGGATATCAGGCAAATGCATACGCCGGAATGAGAATGATTCGGATAATGTCGCAAGACACTTCTGAACAAATGTGCCAACAGTGTCGTAAGAGGATGCACAGATGTTGAGGATATCGATTGAGGTGGTTGGGTCATTTTGAGCGAATAAACTTGGAGAGATTACCAAGAAGAGTGCGAGAGAAGGCATTCGTGGGCAATGTGGAAAGAGGACGACCCCAGAAAATGCGGGAGAAAGCGGTGAAGGATAAGAAGGAATTTGACACTTGAAGATATTCAAAATAGAGACAAGTGAAGGCGTCGCTGCAAACTGGTTGACCCCGATGATTCGGCATGATGGCCAGGCACTAAAAAGGCAAAGGAAATAAAATGAATGCATCCAAAGTGACAAGTGACCGCCATCGTAAGCTGTTGCCCAGACCTCCACTTCCTGGGAACAGAGGCACGGTCAGGGTTTTCAAGATGCATACTGTAAACCTAGTCGAAATGGAGTAAAGAGACGGTGAAGTCCATTTTGAACTAGTCATGAATAGAAATTCCAGACAGGAAGCCGCACCATTAAGGCCAATTGCCATTGGTAGACGTCCAAAGTCGCTTTTCACGACATGGATGAGCAGCTTCACTGTTCTAATCCGATGAAGCACAGGATAACTCAACCAGGGCCGCTCATCATATTAGAAGTCGTTTTATTGAAAATAAATGCGATGTAAATCGATAGATAGTGGTTGCGATGCAGAAAACCTCATTAACTGAGTGGTCGCCGGAAAAAGACGTCGCAGACAGCGATGAGATAAAGACACTGACACGGGTTTTTGACAAATTAGTTTGGTAAAAAATTATTTATGGCCTATTCGTAGGGATCAGCCAAAATGAAAAAGAGGTAAAAGCGTTTGGCCAGCCGCAAGCACTAATTGAAAATACATTAACCATTCATACCTTATTGTATAAAAACATGCATCATCGCTTGCTTTCCTCTTAGCCCTTAAAGGGATTTTCCCTACTCGTGGCAGACAAGTGGTGGGACCCGAGACGTCAACCCATCGCGGTGGCTTTGTCTGGCTAACGACCAGCAAACAGAGCATGAACTGATGCGTATGAACAAATTTTTTCGGTAATTATACTTTCTAACCGCTTCTACACACATATACATGAATACATAGTTTCAGTAGATACACTCTCTAAAAACTTGAAAACAGAGCACAAGTTTAAACGCATAAATACATTATAACCGTCGACGAACATCCCAACAGCTTCAAATGCATTAAGTAACAACGTAGTGATAAAAAAAATCTCTTCTTACTTGAGGAACTGTTCCGGGCATCAAACCCCCGCCCATGAGACAGAGGCCTCCTGCAGCAGTGAGGCCTGAAATGGCGTTCGTCACAGACATGAGGGGGGAGTGCAAAGCTGGTGTGACATTCCAAACTGTGTGGTAGCCCACAATGACGCTGATACCGAACGTGGTGATCATCTGCGTTACCGCCGGGTTCGGCGATACGACGCCAAGGCCGACGAGGGAAGCCAACCCTGGAAAGAAAGTTGATCAGTCGCAGCGAAGCTCAGCGCGATACCACCCCAGCTCACGATCATGAGGTCGCGAGTGTGACGCGTGGGTTACGCGTAGTAGCGTTATAGGAAAAAGCACTTTACGGCGATCTCCAGTGCTTAGAAATGCACTGTACAAGCAGTACTGGCTTTATCCGAAACACGTCTAAACGCAACGTTGCTCTATGCATGACAGTAAAACATTTCCTGTAACCGGAAGATAAAACAAATGACTCTTAGTTCAAAGCTTTACTCGCTGTTACTAAAACTGTGATAAATGCAACAGCTCGAGGTGGTTCAAATCGGATCTCTTAGTTTGCTTATTATATGACACCACTTGCCATCCGATGAACTACGCCATTAAATACAACTCAGTCATCTGATTCAATCACTGCCGTCCGAACAACCATTAACTGCGTGAAGCTTGACCCAAAAGCAAGCGGAAATAGATAAGCGAAAAACATGTAGCAGTGGTTCTCAGACTTCTTGCGATCCTACGCAATTGACAAAAACTGCTACAATAGTGGCGCACCGCATAACACATGTCAAAGTTTATGCTCGCCGTTCTGCAAGATGAATATGAACACAAAATCTAAACAACCGTCCCTATACTTGCGGGGTGCTAGTTTTAGGTGTGTCATTTTCAATCGCAATTTAACATTTATTTTTTCCAAGGTAGTACCACCCCAGTTTTTATCTTTTTTCAAATAATCGCCACAACTTTCAATAGTTTCGAGCCAATGCAATTTTTGAAAACAAGCCGATTATTATAACACTGAATACAGGGACGAATTTAAAGGGAAAGATAAAGGGCGATGCCCTCCTCAAACGGTGTAAGGCCAGCAAAAAATAGTAAAAAGAAAAGACCTTCATCTCTTTCTAGGGACCAAACAGGGCAAAATTCTCGCTTTGAGAAAGTTGATCTCCAGCTAAAAAAGTTTTGACGTTTGGTTGAAGATTAAACTAAGCAAAATTTTTGATTTCAAACGGCTCATCTTCAAAAAAAATTAAGGGTTGATGGGAGAAAAATGCATCGCTATACCCTAATCGATCGTACATTGACGCATCGTAAACCACAGCCTCGTAAAAAAGATCTTCATATTCACGAATGCTCTGGCCCCCAAAATTTATTTCTAAATACGCCAGGATTGTATAAACTACAACTTTAGCCACACGGTATGCAATTGAATACACTTCTTAATAGATAATCAATAAGGAATCTAGATTTACAAGAAATTTATGAGATAAAAGCCAGAATTATTGGCACGAAACCAAAAAATCGTGCGACGCCCTAGGAAAGTTAAAACAACGCCTGAAGGCGTCGCAACGAATAGTTAGAGAAACACAGACAAGAGTTGGACATGCATCATATCAGCAGCATTCAGTATTGCATTTTGGGAAAAAAATTGATGGAACCACATGGCCTGTAACCAACTTCTGCTACTCGCTATTATGCTTCTGCGAAAAGCTCAGCCACAGATCAAAGATCGTTCAAACTTTTTCGGTTCGAGGTCCGCGTGTTTATTTCAACTGATTGTGACTTTCAACGCGCTGCTAAGTTGTGTTGAAACTTTACAACGATTGCATAAGCAGAAGCGATTTCTATACTTTGACAACAGAAAAGAAAAAACTGCCGCCAACAAGAGAATTTTGTAAGGGATCCTCCAGCAATACTGCTGCAACATCCCGTGATTTAATGTACATGGGGTAAGCCGCATCGTACATTGTCTATGGCTCACCGAAAATGCCTTTACGGTTCACAGGTTGAAAGCGCAATCCTTTGTTTCAGGTGAAAACTGATGCTAAATAATTCACATCTTCACCATGAACTTTACAAAAATTTACGCTGGCTTTACCACGAATTACCTGCAGTTACCAACGATGTTTCCTTTACTTTGAGAGAGAATGGATTCGGAGTTTCCTTTGTCTTCTCCAAGTCGGCTACAGTTGGGGCAGCTGTGGTCTCAGGGACATTCTGTGGAGGCGGACTGGGGAATGTGATCTTGCCGTCATGGATCACACAAGACCCTCGCACCTAAAAAGAAAATGCAATCCCAGCCAGTATCTTGACTCCTTTCAGTGATTTCAAGGTATTCTATGACCTTTTCTCGGTCTTTTTCTCGAAACAAAAAATAAAAAAAGTTTACAAGAGAGTATAATCTTTGCCACCCTCCCACAGGCCTTCTTGACACTGACAGTCACGACCTGCATATTGGGGCCAATACTCTTACTCATGGATCAGTTTGTTCAATAATAATCCTAGCTAGCCAGTAATTAAGGCAAAGTACTGGTTTACAATCAATGCGTTTAAAAATATAGATGGTGCCACACAGCACATCCCTCCCACATTTTTCAAAAACTGAGAAGAGTGCTGCAAAAACGTTTGAATTGTCTTTCTATGCTAAAACTTGAGTATTTTTAATACAACTAAATCAGTAGTAGTCGTAGTAGCAACTTTGTAACTAAAAAAGTGCGCCCAATAACGGCAGAGCCTGTCAAAAAATCACTCAACTGGATACATCCATAAACTTTATCTCGTTAGCACTACGGACAGAAGAGTAGAGAAATAGAATTTGTGGAAATTAATATCAACAACATGCCAATCAGGCTGAGAGAAGTCTTACCACGTGATCGATGTTTCCATAACCATAGTCGTCTTTAAATTCGTAATCAAAAATCTCCTTGTCCGGACTCATTGCTTTTATTAGTTTGACCATGTTGTTGGAGTATAGAGTCGATGATTGGGCGGGCAGCTGACTTGGTATATCCGTATAACCGATTATTGTTACTTCCTGAAAAATCAAAGCGTTTCATCCTTGCTCAATTCTGAAAACTGCTTTACCTAAGCAGCAAGCTTTGTAAGCATGCGCTAGTCCAGGGGTTGGCAAACTTTTTAGCCGGAGGGACGCACTGACGATTCAAGGGTTGGCCGAAGGCCAGTGCCTAAAATCTTGCAACAGCTGTTTGCAATACACTAGCTTAAAATCTTGAAATAGCTTCTTGCAATGTCAGATTGCATTAAATATATGAAAGTTTCTAGAAGTGCTGGCGGGCCGCTGTTTGCCCAACCCTGCGTTAATCGATAAATCAACATTAGCAAAACGAGGACATAAATTACTACTGTTGCATTCAAATGATTGACATTAAGCGCTAATCCCGGAAGTAACTTCAATTTGTTTCCAAACATAAATATTTCGAACGCAAAAGGTGGTTTAAGAAGAATCCCAAAATAGCTTTGAAAAAAATTTTTCGTCCTAAGTTTATCGGGCGCATTGATTGGTAGTGCAATATGTGAAACAAAAGACCGTGCAATGTGTTACCATTAGTGATAAGTGCATCACGAAAAGCTTTGGCAAGACGACCAAATCAAAGTTCAATCTCTTTAAACGGGGTATGAAAACTGGCGCGATGGCGTAGTGGTGAGAGCGTCCGCTTCGCAGTCGGTAGACCTGGGGTTCATTCCCTAAGTCGAGACATACCAAAAGACTTTAAATAATGGTATTCACAGCTTCCCTGCTTAGCGCTCAGCATAAAAAAGGGATAGTGTGGTGAACAAGCCGGCAGGCTTGCTTGTTGTGTCCTTGGGCAATGCACTAAACGGGACGCCTCCACCTTTATGTGGCAGACAGGTGGCCTACCCGTACTTCACCGGGTTACAATTGCGAAGTTGATAACCCAGCATGTCGTAAAAGGTGACTCTTGGGTACCCACTAGTGGCAGTACGCCTTGTTGGTGGTGGGGCTACCAGTCACTCATGACTGGTTCGAAATGGGCTGCAATCTTTCCCCAGCCTAATTTCAATTAGGTTGACGGCATGAACCTGAATTGCCGTTCGTGCCGTAACTCCATCCCGAGGAAGAGAAGGGGTAATTACAACAACAGCATATGAAACTAGTAACAATAGAAAAATTTGCTATGACAGCATAAATTGTACACAGCTATTAGACCAATGCTAGCCAGTGCTGAATTTTCAGACCGATCACCTCATTTTTACTTCAGATCTGCTTGCTACAGAAATGATTTCCGTTAGATATATAGCTTACACTAGTAAACGCGCAATTAATTCACTTCTCAAGCCACACATAAACGGTCCTAGCAAAGACCAGAATAGTAGACACAAGAAATTCAAGCATTAACTGCATGCGAGCATATACAACACATGAGACGAATCGAACAACTTCAGGCTTACTCCGTGCTTGTATAGCTCTCCTGGTCTAGTAAGCTCACAGTTGCCGCCAGCTTCAGCTGCGAGGTCGACGATCACTGATCCGTCTTTCATCGATTCAACCATTGCTTTGGTGATAAGCTTTGGGGCTGGTTTTCCTGTTTACAAAAGTTTCAAGAAGCTAGGTTCGAACCAAGTAGCTTTTCATTATTTAAAGTCGAACTTGTTACCAGGTAGTGCTACGTTTGTAATAAGAGATAATACTTTTTTACAAATACAAGCAGGCTACAGTGGGTGCTGCGACAAATAAAGGTATATGCAGATAAGGAAATAATGCAGAAATCAAATGCCAACAAAGTGAAAAACGTGCAGTCTCATCAGCAACTCATTCTGACGTCCGTGTGACTATTACTTCGGCCGGAAAGCGAAAATTGCGGGCGCTAAACTTATAATTCCGACAATTATTCACTAGAAAGAGGTCATAAGTTTTAACAGAGCACAAATTTTATTCCCATTGATGCCGGTGGGCCAGAGCCTTTTGTCAAATGCAATCATGTCTCCTGGCATATACCGGTAGTTGGGATTTGCTCAAATCAATCAACAATTCTCCGATAACAAATAGAGAACTTTCGATCATAAACTACTCAAAAAAATTAAATCATCTTTACCTGGTATAAGAGCTGTCGTTATAATAATATCGACATCTTTAGCTTGCTCAGCAAACAGAGCCATTTCAGCTTCGATGAACTCCTTCGACATTTCTTTAGCATATCCACCACCACCTTCACCCGACTCTTCAATATCAACCTGCGTGAAACAAACCAGCACAATTAAGCATCGCGAGGTATCATCGCAGTAGAGTGAGTTGACGCGCCGTTTTAAGAGCAACAAAAATCGAGTCGCCGTGCATTCAAGCCTCATGATGACAAGATTGTGGCGGCTTTGAAAAAGGCTAGTAGTTACAGGGACTTCCTCTGCTTGATGGATTCTCACAAGCAGCAGGTTTATTAAAAGTAACAGCGAGAACATGAAGCGAAATGTTGACACCGGGAAACACCGAAGCAGGTTTGGACAATTGTTCTGTGTTAAGTACCACGGTTGCTGGCCTGCGAGTTTGGAGGAAAAAAATGCAATGTAATGCGTAGTCATTTCTTAATTAGGAAACTGTTGCTATACATGAACATTTCGCAAAAGCATTACATTTTTCCGTACTCCAGTAACTGCAGCAGTTTCAACTTTAAGTCAAAATTCATTGTGCACAGAATACATCATTTAAATACAGCCAACATCATGTAGCAATCAACACATATCTGCCATTCCTTACCCTCAATGGTTCTGCTCGAAGCGATTTAAATTGTTCCAAGGCTGCTTCTCTCGTGTCGAACCCGCGAACAATGGCACCCATGGCTTTGGCTGTCCCAGCAGAAGCCAACCCAGCCACACCTCCGCCAATGACCAAAACCTACAAAAAGTGTTTTATTTACAAACGTCTTGCTGTCATCTTCGTCTTCCAGAAAATAATAATAATAAGCTTCTACAGCAACCCAAATACGCTTGAATGCATTGCTCAAGCGCAGTGTAGCAACATCTTGCTTAACCGTAATTAACTCAGAAAGTTCCATTTTTTTACTTCATCCAGAGTGGTTTGTATACAGTATTAATTACAATTTTGACAAATTAAATTGCACAAAATGACTAAAAAATAAAAGAGTTAGTCTTGCTCGTTAGTCGCTAATTCAAGCAAGAAATAAATTAGCTTTCAGTAAAGTCCTAAATACAAGTCAATGCAAGCATTTTGCCACAAACTCAGGAATATCTAATCTTAGTTTTGGAACTTAAAAAATAAACATCACATGGTTTGATTGGTTTCATATTTGTTTCACCAAAACTGGGATCAAAATTTTATGGCATAAAGATAGGTATGATATGAATTTAAAGCACGATAGCAGAAAAAATAGTAGTTGAACGTTAACAAGCCAAAAGGCTTCAACATGGTTAAATCAGAACAACATTAACGAACCTTGGCAGGTGGAACTTTTCCAGCAGCAGTGATCTGTCCAGTGAAAAACCTTCCAAAATGATTGGCAGCTAAAACGACAGCTTTGTATCCGGCAATATTAGCCATAGAACTGAGAACATCAAATGCCTATAAATACAGAACTGCATAAATACTCTCCAAGACTTGTAGCCTTGCAGTGACATAATGAAAGTGTTCCATTTTTAACCACAGCACTTGGCTTCTGGCCATATACGAAAAATAACTGCAAGGTGAATTTAGCCAAGTAGTGATTTTAAATAGGTATTTCCAAGCTTTACAAATCAAGATAAGTACCACACATACAAAAACAATAATACACTTGCCTTAACAGAGATCTAGTGTAATAACGATCCTACTCCCATGGCAGTGGTGGCAAGAGGAGGAAAGAATCTGATAACATCAGGACCAACAGAAAAATTTGAGAGAAATAGACAGTGCAGATATGATATATTTCACTGTTGCTACCACGTACACAAGTTTATAGTCAACTAACATATCTCAAAACGACAAACAAGCATAGTGAACTGCTAACCTGAGCAATCGTCACTCTTGGAACTTGATCCATTGCAAACACAGTGAGGTTCTTTTTTGATAATTTTTCCAACAAATCTGGATTTTGGGCAGGATATATGTAACTGAACAAAGTACTGTTTGGCTTCATTGCATCAATTTCTTCAATGGAAGGCGCGCGTACCTTTTCATAAAACAAGTATAATAATGAAATGATAGACTTGACAAACATAGATATGACGCACTACACATATTCAACAGAATACATGTGGCAAGAAACTTATTTCAAAGAGAACTAGTGACAAATAAAATAACTTAAAAGTGAAGGTAGTATGGAAGTGCTGTGCTGGCAGAAAAAAGCATGAGTACAAAATTCTAACATAACCAACAGAAGGTTTTCAAATGAGTAGGAAACAAATGTATGTAACACTACAGCACGAAGCTTAATTGAAACTATATTTTTATACCAACAGTTTTAAAAGGAGAATACCAGCTGTTGTCTGCCTTTTAGGTAATAAAATGTGCTTTAAAAGTGCCAGTAACAAAAAATATTAATAGCCGCATTTATATTAACAAACTAATTCGATCATACAGTCAATTGAACTCATTTCTAGCACACCTTCAAAACAATATCAGATGCAAGCACATCAGTTTTATCAGTTAGAACTGCTCCTTTTTCAGTGTACATTGAATCTGAGAACTTAGCAGCAGCACCTGCAGCTGTCTCAATTTTTACTCCATATCCAATTTTTGATAATATTTGTACTCCAGCTGGACTCAATGCCACTCTCTTCTCATTTTCCATTACTTCTCGTGGCACACCAACCGTGATATTTTTGTATTCTTTTCCTGCAAAATTAAAAAGAAAAATTTCTATATGCACTATAAAAAATATAATGGTGTGCAAGAACTCAATTACACACAACCAGGCTTATGTTTTCAGTAAGGCAAAACCAATATCCACAGGGCAAAGACGTAATGCTGAAACATATCTACTTCTTGCTGATTCTTGTTTTTTACATAAAGTTGCCTTGTAGCTTAGCCTTAAACAGTAAGATGCTGGTGGAAATCACTATCACTTTGCTGCCACTGCTTCATTATAAATCCAAATACTCATCAATTCAAATGCATTGTATTTTGTTTAAATAATGATAACACGACACTACAGTGCACTCAGGGAAGTAATAAACTATGCTAGAATGACCATGTGCCAAAATAGAGCCCAACATTAATACTTCTGATTTTTGTTCTTGCACACCACTTTGTAACATTTATTACTGCATGGTCAGCACAACGACGTAACAGGATAAACTTTATAAGTAATAACCTAAAACAAAGTAAGCTGCTGCAACAGCTATGAATCATTGACTTCTTGATGTTCACTAAGCATTGCTGCATGACACTAAATGTGAATGAATAAAGCTTTCCACATTTACATACTGCTGTATAAGCCTTCAAAAAATGAAGGCTAATTTACACCAACATAAGACTAGTGAAAGTTTGCAAGAATGGAACAACTGAGTGAGATCATAAGGCACAACAACGAGAAAATCAGCAACTAATTCAGTTTACAATATTTGCAACTACAACAAATAATGGAAATCTATAAAGGACTAAAATGTCATAAAAACTGTAATGCTTTAAAATCACCTTTCTGTAAAATTTTAGAACTTCGAGTAAAATTCCTTGAAGTTTGTGATCTTACAACTTGGCATGCTTTTGAGGATAGAAATGAAGCACATGAAAATCGAGTAAGAGAAGCCATGATGCAAACACACCACAGTTACCACAACCTAAAAACCTATCAACAACCAGTCTTTCTATTTGCTAAAAAAATTAACATTAATTTCTGACAGTATAGGTTTGTACACATAGTTCTCTTTCAGGTAATTTTTTTCATCAAATCAGGAATTTATTGATCAAAACAATCAAGAACTTACATATTTTGTAAAGGGCTGTTTTTTAATAAAATTTGCAATATCTTTAGCACATTAAGTCTTTGGCTCACAGTAGTTAGGGAATAAGATACCAAACACTAAGGAAAATACTGCTTGTACAACATTAAATCATCAAACCTAACTTAATTAGCCAAGAAAGCTTTGGTTTTGTACTACTAGTTGGCAGGGAAGGGCAAGTTGTATTTCCTTGTATCACTTCAACCACCCAAGCCACGTATCAGCATATGCACTGCATATTTTTTCACGTGCAGCACTCCCTGCACTCAGCAGCATACAGATGACAAATTGGAAAACGTTTTCTTTCTGCAACCTTGCTAGATTGCACAAGTTAAACTGTTAAATATTTTCATACTACATATAAGCTGACGAGCATAGTTTTCTTTAGCAAGACATCATGTCAAGATTATATCATTATCATGACGGAGGTAAAATGAAGAGATCAGACAAATGGAAACAGACCTGTCGGCATTTGCCAAACAGAGTTAGATTGCATTGTTAATCCCAAATTGTTGGCACACAAAATATAATTTGGGATATCTGCCAGTGAATTTTAACATTTTCGGCTGTGGCTCAGCCTGTCAACAACTAGTAGCTTCGATTCGATCAGTCGATCCTCAAACAGATTACGGTAGTTTTATGAAGACTAATAACGCTTTTGACTTTTTTATCAGTTAATTTTGTGGCACTCTTCTTTAAATTACAGGCAAATCAACATAGTGCGGTTTTACTGTATTATCACATTGATGACAGCACACCCTGCACAGTATCATATAGACTACACAGCCAGACTACTGCAGCACTTCCACCACGGATACCCGCAAATTTATTTCACTTTTATGGCATGATGTGTCCGTAGGCCTCCACTGCACCACTTGTGATGACTAATACACGAACCAACAATGCATTAAGCAAGGCTAGAATGCGTGTTACGTTTTCCGGATATTTTGTATGCTACAACAGAAATCCAATATCTACTTCACCCAACCGATATCTGACAACAACAGACCAATCAGCTATCAGTAACATCCGGAGAAATTAGCCTAGCTTCCTACAATCCGTCAGGTCTTGACCTTCGCCGGTATAATTGTTACGCTTCGGTTGCTAAACACCTGTGTCGTGATTACGTTGCGTTTTCTACTTTTTGTTTTCGTAGGCAAATGAGATTTCGTAGATTTATCGTCACAGTTATCTCCAATTGTACGGTAATTCTCAGGCAGAGAAAACGGTCCTTGGAGAACGGTCAATATTATATAATAGGTTTTTCGTAAATATTTATTTGAGGCCCCTTTCCTTCGCAAAACATAAATAATTTAGTTACTCATCAAACATGACACCATTCGCAAAAAATAACTTTGGGGATCCATCAATGGCGGCAAAGGCAAAAATGCTGGGTAGATGCATTCCCACCCATGATATTCAGAAATTAATTGCAGTTATTCTGTTACTGCTTTCTGCAGTTAAATCACCATTTTCATTGAGGTCTACCCGCAATCATGCTGCAATAGGGATCAAACTGTTACAGCTAAGTAACGTAAATCTTTTTTTCTTTTTTTGGAGATTATCTTTTCATCATCTTTGCAATAATTTTAGCGTTAATTTTCTGCAAAAAGCTTGTCTAAATACAAAAGCGTAATCTGCGTTCTTTTCAATCCGTTTTAAAACTAAAACTAATTGGCGCATAAACCTGAAACTTGGCACGATTGATCACCAATCACCATCCATGAGTAAGAGTAATAAAGGGGTTCGTAACGCTATGATGATGTCACAAATAAAGCTAATTTTTTTATTTGAATTTCTTGACGGAAAAAGGCAGTTTTTTTACTTAAACGGCAGCCAGCAATTAACTTAACAACTTACTGCACATAGTTGTAAATTGGTCGCATTTGTAGATAGATCGCACCCTTAGTTTAAGGCAAATAAAATAGATATTTGGGTTTGACTCGCAGATAAATCGCACTACAATCTTGGGAATCAAACTGCCATTGATAAAATCAAATATTATAAAATATTTACCTTCATTTCAAAATTTGCTTGCAAATATTGAAACATTTTGGCTGTAACTCTAAACTAAACTATCCAAGTACGCATGCTGGATGCATGATATAAGACAAGGTCATTATTCTAGAGGTAAACAGTGTCGAGGATTATTAATATTATGCAATTTTACTTTAATAAATGTATATATTTCCAACAGTATCAGATCAATATAAAGCTGTTAATCGGTAGGATCGTTTCATGCATGATTTGAACAGAGGACAACTTTCTAATGCTTTAACGTACGCATCATGCTACTTGGATCTAGGTCTACGCGTTACCGCAAAGACAGTAACTGATAAGTTAATGCCAGTTTTACAGGTATGTCAAGCAGATAGGTCGCACCCCTATTTTTGAAAAAAATTTGTGTAAAAAAAGGTGCGACCGATCTACAAGTATGTACGCCGTTGTACGGTACGGTACAAGAATTTTACCGTTTTAGAGAGTAAAATGACGTCATATTCAACAATTGATAAGTTAGCAGAAACTGTTTTCTTCATTTTCTCAAAAAGTACTCACCGTAGCGACACAGTTGAGAGATTTTCGGGGAACATTAAAATGCTGCTTTGGGTAAAATCTGTTTTACAATGATCTGACTTCTATTTGAGATGGAGCAAGCATTTCTTTTTTGTGCAATTTAATTAAGTATACTTTTTTCTTTTTTTCTTCATCACTTCAAACAAAGCACTGTTTTATCCTAACCCTCGTGAAGTCTCAATACTGTACAGTAGACTACTGTTTCAGCAAAAATTTCATCTGTAGTTAACATCAACTGTTGCTTCAAATGCAGATGCAAACAGAAAAACTTGCCGGATTACAGATAGTAGCATATACGCTGCCAGTTAAAGCACAATAAGAGTGTTTTAAGCATTTTCGGTTTTATAAGTTTGAGTCCGAGTGCCAGCCCTTGAGTCATGACTCCAAGTTTACTGGAATTGAAAGTTCCATTCCGAGGAAATTTTGAAATTGTAATTAAAATACTTTTACATTTGTTTCTCAATCGGAAAACCCTTTTTTGGATGTCAGTTATTTGAATGCGTTTTTGCCCCATTTTTTCACGCAGTCCTCTTTTTCATAAATTTCCCAAATTAAGGCTTTGTTTGATGATCAACTTTTCCAAAGTTTTTTTTTTCTTCAGTTTTGTCACTTAGATTTCTTTTTGTGAATTTCTCTATTATTAGCTAATTTTTTTCAACAGGCTCAAATTATATAACTATGTGGCTTTTAGAGTCTTTTGTTTTAAATTATGCAATTTAATGGCAAAATGGCAAACATTTTTTGGCGTCTTCGGAGGAAAACGAAGGTAGGTCAAAAATTATCCGCATATTTGTTTTTCAATTTATTTTCTCATGCACAAGAATACAAGAAATATGTCATTTTACTACATAGGCCCTCAACCTTTTTGATGCACTTGTTCTGGCGGTCCACAAGTTTGTGAAATCCATCTGAGAAGAAAGTTTTGGGCTGGTCTTGTAACTATTTATGCACGGCTTCTTGAACTGCTTTATTTGCTTTATGCTCTATTGTAAGCTCTCTTGGCACCCACCTTGCAGATACTTTTCGGAAGTCAAGATAATCATGAATGATTTGATAGGCAGTAACATTACTAATTTGCAGGACATATGCTAGCTCATCGACGGTAATGCGCCGGTGCACCAGTATCATTTGTTAAGCTTGCTCATTGCTTTCGTTAGTGGTCGAGGTTAATGGACCTCCTGCTCTTTCTGCGTAATCCACGTTTTATCCGGTCACTTTTGAACTTTTCAATCCACTCAAACACACTTCTTTTCGATAGTGCGCTGTTTCCGTGTTGTGTTTGGAACCTCAAGTGAATTTTAGCTCCAAACACTCCTGAACACAAAAATCGCATCACTGCGCGCTGTTCTTCACTGATGCATTTTGCTAGAGGAGTGGCTATTTTTATCGACTAAAACAAACACGTGAAACAATCAATCTATCAAATTGATCAGCTGATCGTGATCACGTGACACCCAAGGTTCCGCCTGCTGGGAAAGTTGCATCGAACTTAAACACAAGCGCGGATAATAAAAATGAAGTGAGGATAATTTTTGACTGGCCCTTATATATACAACACAGCGATTTAAACAGCAAAACTAGGCAATTCACAGGGCCAACCCGTAACAGTGGGCCTACCGAAAATATATTTTTGGATGCCTGATGGTTAAATTAGCAACAAATACGCACAATAATAATGGTTAATACTCAAGGTCACCTACCACGGGACAGTGCTAAAGGATAAAAAATATTTCGATAAAGTTAGAATCCGCGGGAGTCTGATTTAATTATAGTTAAAAACAAACTTTTATAAAGAAGACTACTTCTTGTAATTGTGGTACGCAATGATAACTGATAGGTATAGTCAGTCCCGTAGCACTCCAACTTCGGGCCCCCCCCAAAGTAAGCGCAAGAGCCCCTGTGCACAGGTCATATCACTTTAGAGGTGTAAAATTGAAAAGCTGCATTAAGAAAATACACCACAATTTGTACATAAGTAAACAGGCTAATGTCAGAATAAAGCATGCCGATACCGAAGGTGCAAGTCATAAAAAATTCGGCACCGATGCCAGAGTTCAGTAGGACATTTATGCAGACACTGCGAAACGAAAGCAATGACACTGAAAAACATGAAAAAGTTATAAAAACACAGTATCATTTAAATAGTCTGGAGCAAACTTTTTTGTTCGCAAATGCTGTTATGACATTGTCATAATCAAGAGATCGGGCGCAGTCATTTTCGATTGACAACATGGCTAATGAAGATAGTCTACTGTCTGTCATAGACGTTCTATTAAAAGTTTTGATCAGTTTCAATTTGCTGAAGCTTCTTTCAGCGCTGGCAACAGTCACGGGGCAAGTTAGTAAGATTCGAAGTGCGATGTACACATTCGGATACAATTCAAATAAATGAGTCTTTAGAAGATAGTTCAGAAAGTCTTGAGCCGTATTGAGATTGCGTTTTTTTTTGTAAAATTAAAACAAACCGCTGTAGCTCAGCGCTCATTTCATCAGAATCAATGTCACCGAACTTTTTTTGGAACTCTTTACAGCAAGTAAGAAGAGCATTTTCTTGTTGCACAAGCAAAAGTTTGTCTCGTGTGTACAAAAACGAAAAGGCGGAAGAAACCTCACGTAACAAATTAAAGCGCTCCTTTATTGACATAATAGCCTGGTCTACTAATGGATAGAAAAAGTTGCTTTTAAATTTCAGTTCAGGAGTAGCTCGTTGTTCCTCTTCACCTTGGTAATCAAACAATCTTCTTTTCTTTCCACTTCTTGACGGAGGAAAAGAAGGATCAATATCCAATTCCTGTGCTATTTCAACAGCAGATGTTGCGGCACTGTCATAACCCGTTGTGCGATAGTTTTGCAAAAACTTTTCAGTTGCCTGGATTTCCGTTTCCATTGTATGAAGGGAGACTCCATACGATTGAAGAATCTTGCTTGCTTTATTGACTTGGAATAGGATATCATACCAAATAAACACCGACAAAAGAAAACTCCATTTTGATAAATGAGCTATCAACGATTTTGTTTCTGAGGCAGCTCTTCCATCTTTTCTTTCTATGGAAATGGCTTCCAAGTCTTTCAGTGCCAGCAACACCTCTTTTAAATTGTATCGAAGAGGTTTGATGCATTTAATTCTGCTTTCCCAACGAGTATCAGATTGTGACTTTATGGACAGCTCCACATGTTTCTTCAAAATTAGCCAACGCTGAGCAGAAGAAGAAAACAGCACATACAACCTTGTAAGTACTCCAAAAAATGTCAATGCTTCCGTCGATCAATTAGCACTGTCAACAACAACTAAGTTAAGGGTATGGTTTGCACAGGGCACGTAAACAGCTTTGGGATTGATGTCTAGCATTCTTGCTTGGACCCCAGAATGTTTTCCTTTCATGTTAGCACCATTATCATATGACTGACCTCGACAATCAGACAATTCGAGTTGCAGTTCGGTCGCTTTTTCTAAGAAAGCGTCCAACAAGCCTTTCCCAGTACTGTCACTTATTCTCAAGTAGCCAAAAAATGTTTCTTTAACAACAGCAGCTTCTTCATTACATAGTACATAACGGAGAATGACAGACATTTGTTCATGATGTGACATATCTGGAGTGCAGTCCAAAATTATAGAAAAATATTTTGCCAATTTCAATTGCTGTAAATTTTCTTTTTCAACTTCTGTCGCTAGCAATTCAATTAGTTCATTTTGTATGGTAGGACTCAAATAGTGATCTTTAGTGTTTTTATTCTTGATTCTGTCTTGAAGCTCTTTTAGGATCGGATCTCTTCTTGCCAAAAGCTCAAATATACCCAGAAAATTTCCATTGTGAGGAGATCCTAAGACTTCTTCAGATCCTCTAAAAGCAAGATTCCTTTCCGATAGAAACAAGGCAATGTCGATAAGTCTCTCTAAAACATTTCTCCAAAAACGTCTTTCATTGAAAAAAATATTCATCTCGCGTTTGTCGATAGTGGATGAATTTCTTATCCCTTCAGCTAGCAACATCCATTGACTGCAGCATTCTTGGTGGGAAATGCCGTTTTCATGGTCTTTCAGTTTTTTCGAAAAACCCTCCCATGTATTTATACCACTACAAAAGGGGCTTAGTGTTTTTCCAAATAGCTTACAACAAAAGCAAAAAACTTGATCTGATTCCCCAGAATAAACTAGCCACGACCGTGAAACACTTTCACCATTAGGTAACACACGTTTATAATGGTTGGAGGAAAAACGTCGCCTTGGAGTTGTGTTATTATATGGAAAATTCATTATTAGTTGATGTGGTCCACGCTTTACTATATCACATCGTTGAGCATCAGAAACACTTTCAGGCCATTTACATGGGTCATCAGGGATAGGGGTAAATTGAGATTCAGTTATTTTTGATATTGAAGGTTGCGTATTGGCAGGTAAATCACAACTTACATTTTCTGGAAATTCACAATCACTTTGATGCTGATCGTCATAGTCTTCTTTTTCTTGTACACTATAGTTTTCTTCATCCCTCTCGGTACTAGTGCCAGGTCTACTCTGCTCAGTAATCTTGAAAAAATCTGTCATCTTGGGCAATTTCGCTACAGCATCTCGAGCAGTGGCTGCTTCTTTTCTCTTTTGACCACCACTTTTTCAACGTTTCATTCTATACAATGTCAATAAAATACTTTATCTGCACTCTGCAGTGTATATATATATTGTCCCGGTATTTCTAGCCAAACAGAATTCCAGACCATTCTATGATTGTTGCGTAACAACGGCATTGTTACGTCAATCGAATATTCAAGATTCTACCAGAAAATCAATCGAAATATTCTAGATTCTGCGAGATAAAATGACGTTGCATTCACTTATGATGTCATAAGCCAATTTCTTCCTACAGTTTAAATCGGTTGTAAACAAGTCTGCTGAACTGAAAATAGTCACGTAGCCAAAAAGCAATTTCAGACTAACTTGGGCCCCCAAAGTTGGCCTGGGCCCCCTCAATTGGGGGGTTTGGGGGCGGCTGCTACGTCTGTGGGTATAGTAGCCTAATTCCTGGCAAAAAGGAGATTTCGAAGTAACGGCAAGTTTTTCGATTCCGAAGCCACCTTGCCAATAGTTGGTAGACCAAAGTTATTTTAAAAAATTACGTAAATACTAAAACAAAAAACTAGTACACGCCCGCACCTAAAGAGGGAGGAGGTAAAGGAGGCAAAGGGGATATGCTTTACATAATACAGCACAATTTGTGAACACATTTATTTGACAGTTAGTTTTTGAGTTCAAATTCAAAAGGATTAGGTGATTTATATTTTTGATTTAAATCCGAAAGGTTTAGGACCAAGTCAGAGTTTTAAAAAAGTAAACTCGAATGCGGACCCGAGTCTTCCCTACTCGGGAAAACGGTAAGTTACGAACCTATAAATCAGACATTTCGATGATGTCATGACAAGAACGACCACTTTGATCGCTGAACTTCAAGTGGATTCACGGTTTGGATATCTTTGTTCAGTCGTGTCATACTCCTGACTTTACCTCAACTTCGAAGACATATTGCTCACGAGTAGCTGAGTGGAACCAGATGACAAGTTTTGTTAGGAGCTCCTGAAGCTTCCAAAAAAATTTCGCTTCTTTAGTACAGAAATTAGTTTAGTGGTTATCCACTAAAGCCATAATCTACTGGAGTAGCTATAACTGCTGGACTGCGGGTTACTCGTCTGACCTTGTTAGTTGCGGGGATTCTCACGTAACTGATCAAGTGAAGAGACATGGCCCTTTTTCTCCCCTGGCCGAGCCTAGACCCGTACTAAAAACAGTGAGCGCAGCTAGGGATTTGAGGTGCAAGCGTCTATCAATCACTTGTTTTGATCTGCAAAGGCATCCATCTCTTTGACGGCTATCACAAATTTTAGTTTGTGCACCTCGCCACCTACTTTAATAGAAAGAATGAGAGTTTGTAAAACAACAACGTTTTGGGAATAAGTACACGTTTTATTAAAAAGCGTGGAGATCCGGTTTAAGGGCAGTTTATGGATAACCAACAGCTTTGAATTAGTTATCTCTTTCCCGCACTTGGAAAAAAATAACCTCGGCTTAAATGAGAGGTGTCCAATCTTTTTAATACTGGAGGACGCATTGAACACTTTATTTCAATTTACTGCCACCACTGGGTCAAATGGACTATTTTTGCAGTCAATATGAAGATGAAGACTTTTTGGAATTGATTTTTTAAAAGCAAAACTTTTGTTTAAATGGAGTTTTTTCTGTTTATGTAAAGATCTTTTCTTGGGGTGAGAGTGCATTTAAATTTAAGTGCTCGGCCGGAGCACTTATGTTTCACGGCCACATGCTGGCGCAATGCCGCAGATTGTGCACCCCCGGCCTAAGTTAATGTTTATGAAATAATTGGCCGTTTGTATATCAGATTAAACTTCATTTAAAAGTAGGGGGTTAGGATGAAGCAAACAGTTGCAAGTATCAAAGTACCAAGGTTGAGGAAAAATTAAAATAATATAGCAGGCCAAACCATGAATAAATTTGTACTTACGGGGAAAAATGTTTGCTTGATAATAGCTAAATAGAGCTACTGCAATCAAGAGCAAGAAATTTGGGGAGAAAATGACTCTTCTTGCTTTGTCGATACCAAGGCAAATAGGCGCAGCCAAGTAACTTGACGTCACTAACGCAATCATGAAAAGGGACGCGTCACTTGGCGAAGTAGGCCAACCACAAAGTAGTTAATTGCAAATTTAGGCTTTGAAAAAAGGACAAACGTTTATAAAAGGATTGGTCATTCGCGAGGTTAACCATTTTTGATAAAAGTGTCGGATGATCACCGTTGAGGTTGGAGTCACTATGGTTCCAATTTACGACAGATCTCGTTTTCTGCTTTCACAAATCTTGTTACGGTATAAAGCTAGCCAGCGAAACCGATAATTTTTTTTTTTTAACTCTGCATAACTGATGGGTAGTCTTGCCGATTACGTCAGCTGGTTTGCAGCTTACTTTATTGAATGGCAGGCTGTTATGTTGCTGGCGGAACTTTAGTGAGCCACGTGTATATTGACTGGTTCAAAACAGACTCCCGGTTTCGCTAGCATGAATGTGTGCGCTAAGTGAATCTAAACAACTGTAATCCTATTATGCGCTGCTTCCGCTTTCCTACTCTCCCAAAAAAAGATTAACATTCAGATGAAATGAGCGTTGCTCAAAATTTTTTTAGCTAGGGATAGTAAAGGTAGGATCTTTCTGAAATAGTGAAAACTTAGAAAATTTGCATTACATGGCCTTATGACAATGAAAGATTGGATCAACTATCGAACTTTATGACGATGACAAACTGAACTGCACCAATCAACAGCCGCCTCAACGTGGTGGTGCGGTCCCCGGCCCCGTTTGGGTTGGGTCGAAATGGCTGTTGGTCTTCCCGAGGGTCCCAGTTACCCCGGGCACTCCCCATTCATTTTTTCGCTATGCTGCCCCCTGAACGACCGCAGAAGGGCAGCAAACAGCATCTCTAAAATCGGTCGCCTGTTCTCACTTTTTCTTCTCTCCTGCCTTACTCTTGCCCTCCTTCGACTCCTCATTCTTCTTCTTCTCCTGATGAGCGGTAACGTTCATCCTAACCCTGGCCCCATCTTTCCTTGCTCTGTGTGCGCTGGAAATGTGACCTGGCGGGGCAAGTCAGTGCAATGCTGCGCTTGCTCCAAATGGGTCCATCTAAGGTGCTCACAACTTTCTTTATCTAATTTCAGAGCTCTTGGCAGCTCTCACTCTTGGAGCTGCCCCCCCTTCCGTAACACTGTGACTCCCCCCTCCTCGGACTCCTCCGGCACGTATACCTCCACTGTGGAATCCGGCCCCCCCTCTGCTAAAGCTGCACTCTTGCCCCACCCTCGTCTCCAAACTTCTTACCCCCCATCTGCCCATCTTATATCTCCTTCCCCTGCCCTCCCACCACCGTCCCTTGCTCCTGGCTATACTTCTGCACCTCCTGCCTCCTCCCCTCCCCCTGACTCTCTCAGGGTTCTTCAATGGAATGCTGGAGGTCTTCGAGCCAGGAGCACTGAACTACTTCACTTTCTTTCATCTCATCCTGTCGACCTTATCTGCATTCAGGAATCCAATCTTAACTCATCTTCCTCTTTCCGGATTCCTGGATTTTCTGTTCTGCGTTCTGATCGCACCCACTCCCGGTCTGGCATTCTCTCTTCTGATGCCTCGCATGCCAGTGGCGGCGTTGTCATTTTCGTCAGACAGGGCCTATCCTTTTCTGAACTTTCCACCACCTCTCTTTCTTCGCTCGATCCCTACTCTGATTATGTGGGGGTCAACATCTCTCTAAACAAATCCTCCTCGGTGTCATTTCTTAATGTGTATGCCCTCCCTATTCGCTCCTCCCCAACGGATGGCAGAACCGATTCCTTTTCTCCCTCAATTCTTTCCTCCTCCAGAAATCTCTTCATTCTGGGGGACTTCAATTGCCATTACCCGCTTTGGGACTCAAGAGGTACTTCCGACCCCCGTGGAGAGGAAGTATTCGACTAGGTCATCTCCTCAGACCTCCTCCCCCTCAATGACCCTGACACACCCACCCTTCTCCATCGCTCCTCTGGCAGTCGCTCCTTTCCTGACATCTCCTTTGCTCTTTCTACTCTTGCTTTTTCTTGCTCCTGGGAGGTGCTTCAGGACCTGGGTTCTGACCACCTACCAATTCTTCTATCTATCCCTCTTTCTCCGGTCTTTCGCCCCAACGAGCGTCCCCCTTCCTTCAATGTTCAGAAAGCTCGCTGGGATGACTTTGCCTCCTACTTTGACTCTCATTGTCCTTCTGCAGAGGAATACGCGTCTCTTTCTCTTTCCTCTGCAGCTGCTCTCTTTACCTCTCTGGCAATGAATGCGGCCAAATCTTCCATTCCTTTCGGCCGCATCAAACGCCCTCCTAAAGCCTGGTGGTCTGCTGAGGTGGAACAAGCGGTTGGTGAAAGACGCAAGGCTTTCGCTACTGCTCACAGAAGTGATGAAGATCGCCAGGCTTACATCTCCGTCTCTCGACGTACCTCGTCAGTCATTGCCAAGGCCAAGACAGAGGCATGGCAGACGACCTGCACTTCTCTTTCACCTAAATCTAATCCTAAATCTGTGCACTCTCTTCTTCGCTCTATCGCTGGCTCGCCTTCCTCGTCTTCCTCCTCTCCTAACTTTCCTAACTGTTCTTCTCCCAGGGAATCGGCTTCGGTTTATGCCACTTACCTGAGGTCTCACTTTTCCGTTTCTCAGCCAAAGGCCCTGCGCAGCAGAGCCAGAGGCTACCTCACTGAGCTCCGCCGAGCCACGTGCTCTGTGGAGTTTCACTCGTCCTTTTGCTCTCCCTTCTCTCCCGCTGAATTTCTTGCGGCTGCCTCCAACCTCTCCTCATCCACTGCCACTGGTCCAGACAAAATTACCTATCCCATGCTAAAGCATCTTCCTCGCTCTGGCATGGATTTACTTCTTCACATCTTCAATCTTTCTTGGTCTTCACATTCCTTTCCTTCCATCTGGAAGACATCTTCTATTATTCCCATACATAAGATGGGAAAACCTCTCGACTCTCCTGCTTCCTTCCGGCCTATCTCTCTCACCTCCTGCATATCAAAGCTTTTTGAACGCATCATTCTATCCCGTCTACTCTTTTTTCTGGAATCTAATTCCATTCTTTCTCCCCGCCAGGCCGGTTTCCGCCCTGGACGGTCTACACTCGATCAAATTCTTTGTCTTTCTCAGTCCATTTCGGATGGGTTTAACAAACCCAGGCCGGGCTCTCGGACGATCCTGTCTACTATCGATTTCTCCAAAGCTTTTGACTCTGTCTGGCATCCTGCCCTTTTCCACAAACTCATTTCGGCTGGCCTCCCTCCTTGCTTTGCTCGTTGGACTCAATTTTCCTTTCTGATAGGCGCGCTTGTGTGGTTTTTCAAAATCACAAAAGCCGTTCCTTTTGAGTCCGTCGAGGTGTTCCGCAAGGATCCGTTCTTGGCCCTGTACTTTTCTCTCTCTTCATTAATGATCTTCCGGCTTCTCTGCCTTCTTCTGCCAGCTGCTCTCTTTACGCTGACGATCTGGCCATTTGGTCCTCCTCCCCCTCGATCCCTACGGCGGTGGAGGCCACACAAGGAGCTCTGTTTCGATTGGAGCGCTGGTCTGAGTACTGGTGTCTTCCTCGCAATCCGAGCAAATGTGAGGCCTCCTTCTTCTCAGTGGATCCCCACCAGGCTAACCTCCAGCCCAACTTCCTCCTACTCGGCTCCCGTCTTTGTTTCAATCCCACTCCAACTTTTCTTGGGGTCACCTTCGACCGCACTCTTTCCTTTTCTAAGAATGTATCTTCGCTGAAGGCCAAGTTTTTCCTCGTCTCAAGGCCTTACGCTGTATCTCTGCTTCCTCATGGGCCCCTCTAAGGAGTCCCTCTCTGTTCTGTATAAATCTTTTCTTCGGTCCCTTCTCACTTACGCTTCACCCGGATGGTTTCCTTTCCTAAGCGCTACCAACATCACCAAATTGGAACGCCTTCACCGAGCGGCCAGTCGCGCCATCACCGGCTGCCTCTCGTCGTCCCCTATCCCTCTACTACTCACCGAGGCTTCTCTGCTTCCCCTACGAGTCACCCTGACTCATTTCACTCTTTTTACTCATGAGCGGGCTCTTCGTCTCCCAATCTCCTTTCCTATTTCAGATTTGGCCAGACTAGGAGTGAAACCAAGACTCTGCAGATCGTCCTGGAGAGCTCTTGCGTCCACTCACCCGCTCTTGCTTCCTTCTACTTGTTCTAGGGAGGCTCTTGTTGATTGCCCTCCCTGTCCTCCTTGGAATCTGCCTTCCTTCACGGTCGAGTCCACCCTTTTCTCTCCATGCTCTCGCTCTGATCCCCCTCACTCTCGCCAAGGTGCGGCTCTCGCCCACCTTGACTCTCTCCCCCCTCATGATCTGGTTTTCTGGACAGACGGCTCTGTTCCTTTTCCTTTTGGCAAGGGCGGCTCCGGCGTTCTTGCCAACTGCTCTCTCTGTGGCACTGAGGCCACTCTTTCCTTTTCGGCAGGCCCAGTTTGTTCCAGTTTTTCTGCTGAAGCCTGCGCCATTCTGCACGCTCTTTGCTGGTCTCGGCAACACCATAAAGTCTGCCATTTTTCTTCTCTTCTTCTCCTGTCTGACTCTCGTTCTGTCCTCGCCACCCTGTTCTCTCCTCCACCTTTCCTGTTATCTCAAACTCTGTGGCAGATCTGGCAGGAACTGTCTTTTTTCTCCTCCTGTTCTATCAGGCTACAATGGGTCCCCGGACACTCGTTTCTCCCGGGGAACGACACAGCTGATGAGCTTGCCAGACGGGGAGCGCTGCTTGCGCCCTCCGCAATCCCTTGTAGTCTCTCTCCTCTTTTCTCGGACTGGAGGCGTACTGTCTCATCGAAGTATTTTGACACACAGGTTCCCTCAATTTCCACTGAGGAACTTGTGCTCCCTCGTCATGCTCGCTGTGTCCTCTCTCGTCTTCGCTGCAATGGACACAGCCTTCTTTTAGGTTCCTATCTTTCCGGGATTGGCAGAATTGAGAACTCTTCTTGCAGCGCCTGTGGACACCCGTCCCAGGACATCTCTCATCTCATTCTGCACTGTCCAGCTACGGACTCTTTGCGCCACTCACTCTTTGGCGACTCTCTATGACCTCTGGTCCAGACCCTGGGGAGTTGCCCGGCTTCTGGGGCTCCATGGTCTTCCGCCATGCCCCCATCCCTCGGAAGGGGTCGGGTAGTCAACAACATGACAAACTGAAAAGGCTTTGTCTTTCTTGCAAGTATCCATTTGTAAAAACGATTAGGTTCTCGACACGTACTAAATTTTTACCCCCCCCCCACGCGCTCCAATGCTAAACTATCGCTGTTCAGCCTGAATTAGGGGGCCCATTGGGAAGAAAACCTCACACAGTCAGGTAGGCCCGATTACATTACGCTCGTCTGTACTTTATTAAAGCTTGAAGAATTCATGCGCAAGGATATCACTCATTTACGCCAGGATGAATTCACTTCTGTTGTGGCCTCTTTGGTCCAGTTCTTGCATTTTTATTTCCTTATTGTCAAAATGCTTGCAATTTTCCCATAACACCCGGAAAACACCACTAATTAACCCCATGATTTTTCATTTATTTACACTCAACACTGCACGATGGACAACGTTTAAGCACGATCAGCACACCACAGTGCATCAAACATTGTCAGGTTGACTTGGCTGTGAAGACAACTCAGACGTGAGTTTCGGAACCTCGAGTGAACCATGCTTATCTCTCATGTGGTATCGGAAACTTTGCTTTATCCCATAAGCTTTATGACAAATATGGCATTTATAAGGTTTGTGGTCACTATGAAATATCTTGGTGTGACGTCGCATATTACCAAGCTGAAAAATAGTGAAAAACATTGTAGGATGTTTCGTTGTTTTTTAAAGTTGAATTCAGAATTTTGAAAGAGCAAAGCCAGTAATGGCATGTTCCTTCAAAACTTTAGTGCTGCTCCAACTGTCATGCTGCAGTACTAAAATCTACCTGATTCTTCGTCTTGCTACAGTGATTTTACATTCTTGTCGTAACACTGCAATCAAACAGCGTTTCTCAAATTCGAGTCTGCAGCAACCTTTAGCTTCTGGGTAGAAATCTTACGTTAAGGAGCCCACCACAAATAAATCTTAAACTAGTGGTCAGCACAAAAAAATAGAATAAGGTCCCCGTCGTTTTCTACAAAAAAGTCATCACCATAAAAGATGGACGAAGTGATGGAAGTTCTACAGGAAAAAAAATTCCATTTCTTGAAATTGAGAACCGTTGTTCTGGAAGCTTAGAATTCCTTTAATTTTTATTGCCAAGCAAAGGGTTCTCTACGCGCTTTTCAAAAATTTAAAAAAAGTTGTGTAATCGAAAAAGTTTTATATTAACAGCTTTATGAGAAACACAAGTTAACTGTGCTGTCAGCCTCAACTGATGTTTAGACCGTCTTCGGAGGCATCAGCACTGCAAATGCAAATCATTTCTACCACGAATGCTGCAACGAAGCAAGGCAACTGATGCAATGAGACCATTTCAAATTTACAACCCAGAGGGCATGTCGTGATATTGCTACCAACACCTTCTTCGCACCCTCATAATTTTGTCAACTAATAATCTACCGTTAACAGTCACTTCCGCCCGCAGCAACGCAGAGTATCAGAAACACGAACCTGCGAAAACCCTCTGTGGCAGATCGGGCATTCGTGCTTGTGGCAAGATCGCCTGTGCCTTGTGTACGCGTGGGCCGTTGAGAAAATTCGAGAACAATAATCACATCGATGCAAGCGAGGAGTTACTGCGAGAAGTTGGAATTGTTTATTGCTCGCAATTCATTTGCATCCTCCAGACTAGCAGGGCAGCAACAGTCGCGCTACGCACAGAACGATTGTCCAGAATTGCTTCGAACTTTCAGAGTTTAGCTTAACATCATTTCAGACAAATTTCCTCTGCTTGTTTGCATCTGACACGAAGAGAAAATCGCCACAAGGTGCCTTTCTTGAACGCATTACAATGCATTCATTGCGAGGTGTGAACGCATGACTATTTGCTGGTATTAAAACAAGCAGATAACTTTCCTAATTAAAGCGCGCTATATGGCACCTGGAAAGAATTTTGCACAAAACAATTAAGACCTTTTTAGTTGCATTGAAAGCATACCCTTCACTTATGTCTAACTGGCCCAATGCAATCTTAGTAATGCGCACCTTTCGGACTCTGTAAGACCTTTATGGAAGCACTTCTTCTACAACCGGGGAGGAATGAGAAATCAGAAGCCAAAAGTGTGGAGAGGTTTAAATCTTACATTTCAGTCTCAAAAAACTCAGGTCTGTACATGCAATGCCAGGTCAGTTATAAATGATTATTTTCGTAAAAACCTACTTTCCGAAGTTTGCCGAGAGGGGGCCGCGTTCTTCGAAGTGTCCAAAGGATACACCGGAAGCAAATTGGTGAGAGCGGGACCGGCTGCCTGAGGATAGGGACTAGCACCTAGACAATAAAAGACAACGTCAAAGTGACCTAGGCTTTGGTCGGAGTTCACTTATGTAGATTTTTTCCTAGTTGGCAGGCAAAATCTGCAGTTCTTCACGTAGCTTGTGCTCATACAGACATCGGAGTTGCGAGCGGCGCATGCGCATTGCACGGCGCGTTCTTACATTCAGAGCTGAAACCAGACAGGAGGATTTTACGTCCACTTTTTCTATTATTACTGCAAGCGTAGGCGCGCTGGTTCAGTGTCGTCTGCTACTAATCGCTCGCCTTCGAGCCAGACTTTTCCCTGGTGCGATGCATTTTAATTTATGGCTGTTCTCCCTGTTGAATAACAAAAGCGTTTTTCTACATTTTTAAGCTTCGAGTTTTTTGTTCCGAAGTCACAAACGATTATCACTACACGATTCCGGCAGTTGAGTAACCAGCGGGTTTAAAACTCGCAACCATACGAAGGAAAGGCAGCGGTTTATCGCACTTAGCTGAGCTGGCAACGAGGTCGAGTTGGATGTAATACCGATCGTGGTGGCAACAATCGCGCGTTCGAATCTCCCGATAGCTGCGTTGGTATATGCTTGAGAACAGCAATTGAAAGCAACCTCCAAGCGTGGTTGTACTGCTTGTGCTGATGGAAGGTCGGATTGCACACTGGCCCGGCAGCACTGGTGACTTCGAAGCGGAACCGAACACAAAGCTGTCCAAGCAAAACCGAGAAACTTTTTCTATTTGCTGGAGGATAACAATGTGCGACTGGACTCAGCCGTGTTACTAAAGCTCGAAATCGAACGCGAGCGCCTAGAGGTATTTGTTGAGAGATATAAATTAAAAAGCTTGACTGCTGATCGGAAGGCAAGTGGCTACCGCTATAACGAATCGACAAGGTCTAATCCAGTGAGCAAACAAACAGATGCAGGCGGCAATTAGAACAAGTCATGTCGCCGTGACACGTTTTGGACAAACGACAAGTCGGGAACAATGTGAAGTTGTAATCTTAAGGAAACCATAGAAACGACTTTTCAAGTCTAATTCCACTTACTTACCAGCAGCAGACAACATTGAGAGGGATAAACCTAAAAACAATAAAAGTAAACAACAGAGCGTGGAACAAAAATAGGTTGGACTACAAAGTATTAGAATAGTTTGGTGAAAAGTTAATTGCACGAACTACTGGTGAATTGTACTAAAGCACTTTATTGAAGCTAAAAATAACTTCGGCATTTCACCAACTTCAATTCGCCTTAACACTAGTTATTGTGACTGGTTCAAAATGGTTCCCTATTTTGTTTTTTCTGACCTGACCAGTAGACACCAGGGCGACTTTGTGAAGGAGATTAAAGAGCGATGCTCCTCCCCAAACGGCATGACACGATCTCGAAAAAGTTAATCTCCAAAAAACGTCTTCATTCATGCATGTAGACCAAAACGGGCTAAATTTTTGCTTTCAAGAAGTTGATTTCTAAAAAGGTGTTCATGTACGTTTGTAGCCGAAAATGGGCGAAATTCTCGCTTTCACAAAGTTTATCTCCCTTAATGCCCCCCTCCCGAAATGACTTTCTAAATACGTCATTAGAAGGCGCATAACGCCAATTCCTCCGTTTGGTCGCAACACTTGTAACTACACTTGCCTTGGTAGATGGGCGACGCCTTGCTCACCGGGCTCGAACTTACGATCTTCAGTTCGGACTGCTAAATACAAATCCATCAGCACACAGTATTTGATACAAGTTACATACTGAAAAAATCCGAAGTTTAGATTCACAGAAGCTATTGCCAGTGTAGACACAAGGGGCGTGTTTGATCAGTGCTCTGCAAGTGGCATTCGACACTTTTCCCATATCCCCCCATAAAATGTGCTCTTGCTTTGTACTTCCTCGAAGCAAAGTTTCAAAATCTTCACATGCAAATCTCGCTTATCCCGTTAGACCAATGTCAGCTCTGAACAGTGCGAAACGAAAAGCCCAGGGCAAAATACTATACCACAGCTATAGACCACATGACCCTCAAGGGTTTCACGGAAGATATTTTGGGATCCACAGAAGATCTGAGTGAAGTACACTTCATAGTGAGCTTCAGGCTTTGGAAAATAAACACTCTCAGCGGCAAGTAAACAACAAAAGCTGAGAATAATGGCCTTTTCTAAAGACAGCGTTTATTCAACAAGGGCTAGTAATTAAATTAGGGGTCTACAGCATCAGCTGAGCCCTCAAAAGAGGCCACAGTATCGAAGATGGTAGTTTAGGTCTTTAACCATGCAAAACTTACTTTTGCTGGCTTTGGATCAGATACAAGCTGACTGTGGTGGACGTCATCCTGTAAAAGTGACGTAAATAATTAATTCGCCACTTCCAAACCACTGCTTGAGTCGTTTGTTGTCTGATCTCCACGTCGGCGTGGATTGCAATAAAGCTGGTCATTTTTTGTGAAAATACGAAACCGAGCAGGCGAAGAGTAAAAAATACCACTAACTCTTGCTTAAAAAGGTTACAATGGCTCTTTTGCTGTATTTTGAAAAGAAGTTGCTGAGGTGTGATCTACCTAGGACCACCTGCCGTTAATCTGAAAGCGTGTCTTCAAATGTCGAATGAAGGCACAAATACATTGTTGATAATAATGATCGTCGGCATCCACGATAAGTACCGACACTGAAAGAGCCGTCTTAGCATAGAAAAAATGTGATGTGGAGTTCATTTTCATAGTTCCGTGGCCACTCTCAAAAATACACTCAACATTGTTTTAACTTGCATTAAGGCTGGTTTCCATTAGGTGTAAATTGCAGGGGTAGCGTGAAAAATTCTTTGTTTCTATATTTAGCTTATGCGCGCAGCGCGAATTTTTCGTGCTACGCCTGCAATTTACACCTAATGGAAACCAGCCCTTACAGCTGCAGAGCACGACGAATTCGAAACTATAAAGGCGCATTAATAGCTGGCGAGAATAATCAATAGTTGATTATTTTAAGTCTAATTACTGCAGTTAAAATGTCCTGTGAAGCGCTCCTGTTGATTGTAAAAAGTTAGCAAACCGTAGTCCTACTGGTTCCTACGATTCCTATAACTCCTGCTTCGCTAAGGTTCCTCCAAATATATCATCCAGTAATATTTACTCTCGGGTATTAAGTTTATACCTCGCTGGAAATCCATGCTGGTGTACAGTTAATTGAAAACATAAACAAATGCAATAGAGCGGCATTTCTTCAATCTCTGGTGAGGTACTTTTCGTTATTCTATCACTTTTGATGATACCGTGGCAGTTATCTATTTACTGTTTGATAAAAAATATGCTGATTATTGAGGATTTTTAAAGTAACTCTAGGAAATTTAACGGATAGAGAAAGAGGAAGTAGAACAAAGATTAAGAACCGTTGAAATTGAATCATAAGTAACAACGCAAGCCTTTAAAACGCGACTTACTGAACGAATGCTTTCAATACGCTGGATGGTAGGCATGTTGGTCTCATTGTTGTCGGCCGGCGCCGCCGATGAAGCAGCAGCAGTGGCATCTGAAATGCATCAAAGCGTCAGAAGAGGAGCAAAGACGCACGCAGATTGCTAAAGTGACACCAACCCCCAAGAGGAATCGCGTTGACCTTCACCGGGCTAACGTAGTGAAACTGCTCACCCAGCAGGTCGTAAGTGCCGACTTTTGGGCGTCTACCAGTGACAGTCCACCTTGGTGGTGACGGAAGTATCAGTCTGCAATTTGTATTCATGACCGATGCGAAATAAATGGCCACCACCAACTTAGTTTGGTTTTCACTAGGCTTGCGGTGTGAATCTGATGTGAATCTTGCGGTGCCAATATCCGTTTCATACTGTGGCTCGGTCCCTAGAGGAAAGGTAAAGAAAGAAACAAAAATATTCCTGAATGGGAATGCTAGCTACCATGAAGTGCGGATTTAACAGGCATCGTCAAGACAACCGTTTGAGAGGGACCCGAGCCCGAAATCCACACCAACTCCCCAGGCTCCGATTTCTGGCTAATTGAGGCAAGCTTCATAATCGTTTACAAAGCAATTTTTTTCATGCTGTTTCGTCACTCTACCTGATTGGATCGAAGCGCTGGTCAGGTAGACTCCTGGTGACGTAATAGCAGCGGTGCAGCTTGGCGGCGCAATTTGCTGGTAGGTTTCGCCGAAACTGGTGTTGGAGGTGGAAACCGAAAAACTGAGAAAACACGCAGGTGACGGCGTTTCGCACGAAAAAGCTGAACGGTTGGGAACAAAGGCCTTGAACAACACATGGCGCTGTGACATCAAACAATAAGCTTCTTTCGCAATCGCTATCAGCCGACTAGCCTTGCAATGCCACGCATAAGCAAACAGTTTCGTGCGCATTTATTGACCCTATCTATATGACTTTCGACTTCACTCACTGCGCATGCGCAGAAGCGAGTGCGACAGAGATCTGTTTCTTTTTTTACGCTCAGCAACAAACAATTATGCCTGCTTTCTAAAGCACCGTTTCGCCTGATGAAATCTTATTAGTTCACAATGTCATGCAAATACAAATGTCGGCTGTTGCAGAGCTAAATAACATACAAAACCATGAAATAAAGCGTAAATCCAACCGATAAAAATCGTTTGCGTCTTGAAGTTTCAAGATTTTACCGAATACATTAATTGTTGCATTTAAGAAAATTAATAACAGAATCTACTTCTGTATAGCAAGAATGCTAGAAGTGAGATTCGAATCCACAAACCAAGCAGTCGAAAAATAGTCATTGACTTACAGAAGTAAAACACGACTTAGAGCGCAGCGGGCGGTTTGATCACTTCCGCCGTCCCAGCTCGTCAGTTGATGTAGCTAGTTGGTGTATTTCTAAATGTGCCCTTAATTGAAATCGAATGCTAGGATTTCTGCCATAATACCGCAATAAGTCATAACGAAAATATCAACCGAAGAGTTGGGATGGTGAAGTCGGTTTGGACGCTGACTTCGATTAAGTCATGCTCAACATCTCAATAAGCCAACGAACATTGTTCGAGTAATTGGTGTAGATATGGATTTCGAACCCCACTGTTAGCACTGTTTTAAACATGCTGAGAGTTATATAACATCCACAGGTATATCCAATGATTACTTTTCTAGATGACGCAGACGAACTGTGATCATTTCTATGTCACTACATCTATTGCTATGAAGGATGATTCAGTAACTGCTTGCAGCGAAGAATAAAGCGCACAGTACAGTTGATCTCATGCTGCAATTCTTGCGTTGCAATAGACCTGACCTACGCCATATGTCACGACTTCATAGTAATAACACAGTCTCTTTGACCTTGTTTCAAAATGGGGCATCCCGTCACGGCTATATTCAGCCGTTTGGCTGGGTGGGTTCAGTTTTTGTGATCACACTTCATTACGGTGGTAAGGTAGATAAAGCTGAATCGCCTCTGGGCTGACTTAACACCCAACTCCATCGATACAATATTCACAAAGAACACACGCCAACCTGAACGTGTCGATTGCTGTATTGGTTGAAGTCGGAAACTGGTCAAAGTTGTAATTGGTCGAAGTTGGAGGCGGTGGTGAGCTTTCTTCCATCGCTTCCTTCTCCATTCCTTTGCCATGCACCGACTTCATGTGATACTTCAACGACTGTCGTATCGCGTATCTGTGCAACGCATCAGCACGCTATTAGCCACATATTTCTAACCTACGATCATTCGAAAACCTTTTCTCAGCTATGGACTGAGCATCGCTGTATTCAGACCCGCTTCGGAGTTATCAGAACTGCTGGCACAGAACTTTTCTGCCGCAAGCACTGAAACCAATATCACGACAAGGAGCCGCGGTGTGGCTTGAACGCATGATCACTGCCGCCATAAAACGGCGCTCCATCCCACTAGACCACGTGGCCGATAGTAGCTTTACGTTTTGCCGGCACCGGATTAAGATAGTGAAGCTGCACGGCACACCTACCACGTCGGTAAAGGCTTCTTTGGGCCTACAACAGCACGCCTTGTTGGTAGCGGGCTACCAATCTTCATGACTGCTTCAAAATCGACTGCCGCTTTCTCCCAGCCTAATCTGGATCATGTTAACGGTGAGAACATAAATCACCGTTTCATGCCGGGCCTTTATTCCAAGGAATAGTATTGGCAAACACACATGCAATAGTTTTAATAAAAAGCTCTGCCACGCGGTCTTACTTCCTTCCACACGCAGAACACTTGAACCTTCTGTCTGACGTGTGTTTAATCAGTATATGACGTTTCAAGTTGTTCTTGTTGTTGAATATGCGACCGCAATGAGGACAAGAATGAATATTAGACTTCCCAGTTTTCTGACCGCTGAAAAGAACAAAATCACGTCGTATTTTTTTTTCTTTATTAATCATACGTTTTTTATCGCTTGTTGGAGGCTTAGACTCGATGATTCACTGCACTACCACTACACGCTCGCTTTTCAATTAAACTGTCTGCTAAAGCAATGCAAGTGTTTGAATTATTCATATATTTTCTGACAAATACCAATGGTGCTATGAAGTTTGGAGTCCAGACTTTTCGTTTCTATATCAGAAACGCTTTCCATCACACAACGGCGGCTAAAAACATCGGCCAGAGTTAGAAAGCATGTTACTCCTTAATGGATCTGCTACCTACAATCAATACTAAAAAAAATGGCATTTGCGATTAATCTGATTAATATTGCAAATACATTGAGTATTCTGCTAAAATATTTGATCACCCCTATTTACGGTCAGTACAAAGCCAGATAAAAATGAAAACTGTTTCAAAATATGCAATGTAAAACAGCATATGCAATAACAGTCACTACTGCTGTTTGCCCTTCTTCACTGAGTTAAAGGCACGGCGTACAGCAAATATCCACAACAACATCGCAAAATCAGTCAAGAAATCGTTAGGGAAAGCGAGAGCATATTTCGAACTGGTCACGATATGAACCACAGCAGCCGTAACGTCAACAAGACTAGCCAATGACCATCATCAGTAGGTAGCCTAGGGTGTTTTACAATTTCACCACTTTCGACTTTTCAAACGGCTACGAATTTTTCTGATTGGATTTTCGGCACTAATTACGTATTTGACATTATTTTTGTATTATGACGTCATCTTCACGGTGCCCCGTGCGATCATTACGTCATTTTTCGCTGTTTTTTAGTATCTCGAGAATCATTTGCCATAGAAGCATGGGGTTTGTTTCAATTGACGCAGACTGGTAGATTTTCTATCTGTCTTTAATACATTATTTAGTTGTATCTGCACGAGAAAACTAGTTTTTAATAAAAACGTGTCTTTTTATGTATTTTTGTGTGTTGGCACAAAGGATCAAATATTTCGTAATCGAATCTCTTCAAAACTAATTTTTACTATTAAGTAGCTACTTTGTTACAAAGACAACTGTTTGATCGGCAAGTAGACGATAATTACGTGCATTTAAAAACATCATTTAGCCAGTTAGCATAAAAACTTATTGGCAGATCGCAGCGTCAGTTACACTTTCAACAAAAGTAAAGCTTTAGTATGGCATCTCTAAGATCTAGTGAGATAGAATCTTTGCTATTCGGGAAAAAGTCGGTGGGTAATACATCACCCACGAATAGAGAGGTTATTGAGCACTTCTATCATGTTCGGCAGCTTTTGATGGATACAGAATCTAAATTCTCAGCTAAAGGACCAGGGTTCAATGACATAAAACAGGTAGTGATTAGCGATGTTGTAGATTTATGGAGAAAAGCTAGTTTAGCCGTGATCAAGGCAAAGGGTGCCCAGAATAAGCTAAAAAATGTAATTGAAGTTTCTAATCGCAAAAAAACGAGCTCAAAAATTTAAGTGTTCCGTTAACGTTTTGAAGAATTCATTAATGAAGATTGGTTTGATAAACTTTTCGACTTGTCCAGATGCCGGTGCGAGATTCTTGAAACCGTTGGTACGTATCGAGGCAAATTACTATGCACATGTAAAGTTGATGACAGAATACCAGAAAAAGAAAGTTTTTGAAAGATAAACGGTCGTCTAGAAAAATGATATTATCTGAATTAAAAAATATGGTATTCCACAAACAGACAGCAAGTCCTTGCAAAAAACACGAAATAACGCTGAAACTGATCAGGAACAACCCATTTGGAGCAAGAGGATAAAAATCACTCATACACCTAGTGCCATCTTTCCTATACAATGGGCGCAAATAAAATGTTGACAAAATGAAATTTCAACAAAAAGTTGTATTTTATTGACAGTAACTTATCGTTTCAGCATTGACAGTGAAAACAACGCATGATTTTAGCAATAGTAGTCTTGTGATTTAGTATTTCTAGCCATAAACCCCTTAGCCTGGATTACATCTTGCAATCTTCGAGGCATTGAATCGGCCAACTTTTCAAAATAATCGGTTTCTATTGTAACCCACAAGGTACATGTGTTAGTTCGGAGATGTTAACTGGCTGGGCTTCTTGTACCTTTTTTTCATCACATTCCATGCGTTTTCTATCGGGTTAAGGTCGGGAGAGTTACCGGGCCACTCTAAAGTGGGTATATTTTCTTCAGATAACCACTTTTTCACAAGTTTTGTTCGGTCTGCGGGGGCACCATCATGCATAAAATGTGTGGGTTGATGAATGCCCCAAAAAGGCAACAAGTGATTCTGCAAAACTTGGAGGTAGTTAGATCCCCGCATTGTGACTTTTTTGGGTAAGAAATATAACCCAACTCGCCCGTGGGTACCACAAAACGCACCCCAGACCATCACACCATCTGAATGCTTAACCGTCTTAACGGTGTACCGTGGGTCATGCCTTGATACGTTTATGGGCCTTGTGATCACTTTTGACTGCCCCCTCACCAGTCGGAATGTGCTCTCGTCAGAAAACATCACTTTTCGCCACTGTTGAGGTGTCCAATATTGAGAATTCTTTGCAAAAGTTAGTCTCTTTTTTCTCATTTTCTCTGTCAGAAGGGGCTTTTTTGCTGCACGCCTACAGGGGAGGCCCAAGTCATTTTTCAACCGATGCTGCATGGTTTTGATGGATACTCCCTCCAACAGTTTTGGGTGCTTTCTTTTCAAACTTGCAGGTGTGATTGATGGTCTGAGGAGCACCTCTCGCCTTAAAAGATGATCTGTCCTAGCTGTTGTCTTTCGCTTCCTACCAGAACCAATTTTTCGTTTCGGAAGAGTACCCTCCGGTAGGCCTTTTGTAGCCTTTAACAAGGTGTAAACAGTCTGTCTTGATACGTTCAAATCAGCCGCAACTTTTGTTACGGGCACGTTCATTTTGATTTTTGTTAAAGCCTGAGTCTTTTCAATCTCTGATAACTTCTTTCTTCCCATTTTTCTTTTTAACAAGCAAATGACAACAGCCCAAAAGTGCTAAAATTTCGCTTATGAAATGCTGAAAAATTGCAGCCTTACCAGCCTCGTGGTTGCACTACAGCGACACCTGTGGTGACTGTTACAACTGGTAAGGAGAATGTCTCCCTACTGACCAAAAATCAATCAGAAATACGAGAGAGAACACAAATAAAAGACTACGCGAAGTCACGTGTCAACACTTTTTTGCGCAAATGATGTAAACATTTTTTTGCGCCCACTGTAGTTCTGAGGCCACGTAATCTGACACCAGCTCCATTTTTGACGACAGCGATGATGAAATAGTAGCAAATCGACGCAGCTTTACTAAAACATTTGACTTGGAATACCATTTTCCGTCTAAGGCTCTAAGCAAATAGCAGGAGGCAAATCATACAAAAAGCTTGGTAATTTTTATGTAAGTGCCACTGACTGCAAGAAAGCGGACCAGCGATTGAATGCGATACGCCAGCAACCAGAATTACAGCGATCAACGGTCGGGGAAAAATATATATCTGCTTCACCTGCAACTGTAATTCGAAAGCGTGAGCAGTTCCGGTTGGAAGCTTTGAAGAAGTGCGAGAAAGAGCTGGGTCGTGCTGCAGCTATTCAACTGTGCTATGGTAAAACCATAAATAAAATGGATCGACATATATTATTGGGGCAATAAAATGACATTTATTCAAGTTAAAAACACCACTACAGTCTGTTTCGCCTATGGCGACTCGTCAGGAGGTAGTTCCTAATTCTATTGTCCAATTCGAACGACTACGTATTATTGGGGCAATACGTAGATAAAGAAAAAGTGTGAAAAAGTCATTGCAGTGAAAACGTTTGAAAAGGGAAGATCAGTAACTGCGGAGTCTTTCTCTACTGCCATCAGAGAACATGTGGATCAAAGTATTTTAGATAAAGTTTATTCAGTAGTGCTGGGATACTGCGGCTTTAAACACAGGTAAAATGTCTGGTGTAAATAAGCGGCTGGCTGACTTTTACAAATTGCATCATGATCGCAATATTCATTCACTGGAACGTTTGTTTCATGTGAATGAAATTCACTTTGCTAACGCCATTGCAAAAATTGAAGGCAAAAAGAACCAGGAACTATCGAAGACGGATCATTGACAAAGTACTTAGGTGATATTCGAAAGCCTGACATGAGTAAACTTGTAGATCGAGAAAAACTTGTGGACCCTGTCACTAAAATGGTATATTTTCATTTAAGGAAAAAGATTGAGTGGTTCTCCGATGAAAAAGAGCAAAGAAACGATCATTCATTCAGAAATGATTACATGTGCTTACTTGCTTTATTTTGATGGAAGTTCCAGAAAATATGAAGCCTCTTTTGGCTTACAAGCAAGAAGCAACATGCCATGCAAGATGGATCACAACAGCGAGTGCATATCTTCGTTCATTGATTTTTACCACTTGGATTATTATCAAAAATCGAAATTAATTAGGCTAATTTCGTACACAATTTCGGTATATGTGCCTTCATTTTCGCTGATTCATTTGAAACCATCGGCAGCTGAAGGTCAAAGAATCACACTTTTTCAGCGTGATCTTTTGTTAGCATATCGTGAAATTGATTCTGAACTAGCAGATGTTCTGAAATATTTCTACGAGCATGCTGTACAATGGATGTCGCCAGTATATGTTGCTCTTAGCGTTTTCGCGGAAGTATCGCCGTATTCCATAGAAGCTGTGAAAACATCTCATTATCCACATTCTGTAGATGCCCGAAAACTACTTCAAGGTCGAAAAGCTGGCCTAAGAGATTTTTCACAAGTGAGAGCAGAACCGCTCCTTGCATCGTATGCTCCGAAGTTCCAGTAGCACATTGGAAAAGTATCAAAAATAAAAACAGAGCTACTGTAAGGTTGATCGGCAAACTAAAAGGTGACGTTCAAAATACAATTCTTGATTCCCCTTCACATCCAAATAAAACCGAAATGGGTATTCGTGCGTTTTTATGTAATATGGAGTAAGTGCTGGTGTTTAACTTCTGTATATTTATAGCCTATAGGCTAAGATTAAACTTACAGTATATTGCAATTTTTTTTGCGAACGGTCACTTTTATGCTAAGAAATCAACAAGTTTGTCTTTTTATGTAGTTTTGTTAACCGAACAGCTAGCCCAGCTTTTTAACAACTTTGTCCATTTCTATTTATCAAAAATGAGTTTCGCCTTCATTGCTATAAATTGCATTAACTCTTGGTGGCTAGTTGCCACTTCTGTTAGAGCTATTATTTCTTATCCTCATTGAGTTATGTTCGTGAGCGTACCTTTTTTGTGTTATCGTTGTTTTTTGTAAATACTGTGGTGTTGTTGATGTTACATTTTTGAATAAATGTCTATTGCTTGCAACAATCCATCCACTCTAATAAATCAGTAAAGTCTAAATACTATGATGCATGACACTGATTTTTTTCAAAATTTAGCATCTATAATGGATTTAGCGACCGGTGTAAACATTTCAGCTGAAGTTTTTGTCTAAGCCCCCCTTAAAGAAGGTATTGTTATAATATTTGAAAGTTTTTTTAATGCTGTATGTGTAATTAATAAAAGTTATAACAGTTTATGCCGATTCGCTAAGTATTTTATGCAGTATGATATAAACTCGTATTGTCTGGCATACAAATTGTCCCAAAACATAAAAAATACGTTTTCGTTAATAACTATTTTTCTCGTGCAGATACGACTAAATAATGTATTAAAGACAGATAGAAAATCGACCATTCTGCGTCAATTGAAACAAATCCCATGCTTCTACCGCAAATGATTCTCGAGATACTAAAAAATAGCGAAAAATGACGTAATGATCGCACGGGGCACCGTGAAGATGACGTCATAATACAAAAATAATGTCAAATTAGTAATCAGTGTCGAAAATCCAACCAGAAAAATTGGTAGCCGTTTGAAAAGTCGAAAGTGGTGAAATTGTAAAACACCCTAAGGTAGCTAATAGTCGCTTCTTACGTCATGCTGAGTGAGCAGCTGCACCATTCCCACCCGGCTTAGCACGAGGGCTCTTGTTTGTGGTGAGGCGAGCATCCTAAAATGACCGTTTAGAAATAACCTGCCGCTCTTTCCTGGACTAATCTTGACTGGTTTTGCAATGCGGACTTCCATATCCGCTTCATGCTGCGCCTCAGTCCAAAGAAAGGCAATAACAGGAATGCCGCATGCCAACCACTTCCACTATTCACCTGGAGCTTGTTTTATCAGCAATATTGACGCTTCTGTGTTCAGAATAGAAATGGTGAATTGCATCGGACAGGTTAGTGAAATATTTGAAACACTCTTTGCACGTATAAATGGAAGGCTGCAAAGAAGGTAGGAACATGTCAAATATCACCTTTAGCTTTCGTTAATTCCATTTTTAACATCAAAAGCCTTCTTTCCTCTAAAAAGTAAACTGTTATTCCTGCTCTTTTTTTAATTATTAGATGAGGTGGAAGACCATGAAGCTACAAAGGCAGTGAACCATTCAAAGCTGGGCCCAAAACTGAAAATAAGCCAAAAGCATAAACAAGAAAAATGGGATGCAAGACGTCATGGAACTGCTGACAATATGACGCTGTAGACGACTGCACAAAGTAATCATAATTTTGATATTTTACAAAAAAAATCGGGTGTAGCCATCAAATATTTCTCATCTTTACTTGGAGCGTAGCCATTGTACATCTACTCGTACGTATATAAAAGGCATATAAGGGGAACTAGTAATTGACGCGACATGTTCCACACGAAGTACGCAACTAAAACTTACTTGCATAACTTCAGCAGATGAGCTTGCTTTCGTCTGTCCAACTATGGGTGACTTTTCAACAGTGCTGCTGACTGCAGTGATGGGAATAGCTGAGCTCAGACTGGAAAGACATTAAGCTAATCAAAACATATTCAGCATCCTACAGGAACAAGCTATTCACGCATCAACCAACAAATCAATACCGTTGTTTGTGCACGGTGATAATAATGATCGATTTATGATATGATTTGACAACGACGTAAATGAACTTTAAAATGACTCAAACACACTGTTTATGTCTTAGATTTAACAATTAAAAACGGGGTGTTCCGGCTACCAATGCTGGGTAAAAATGGCGAGTTTTTGGGACGCTGTCAAAACAGAAATTTTCATAGAAAAAAGTAATTACGTGACAAACTGCTAATCAGTTAGATAGGAAACCAAACAGCGACAAAAGACTTTTCCCTTCCAACTACATGACATGGGGGTACGGCATAAGGAGTTATTTTTAATGTCGTAGGCTAGCATTTTTAACAAGGCAAAGGGTCAAGTTGAACAAAGATTACGAAGGACGGGGATACATACAAATTTCAAGAGTGTCGCTGATGCACGATTAGAAGACGCATTTTATAATGCGGCATGTTCATTGTTTATCTACATTCCACTGTAATCTATTCTATACGCTATATGTTCTAATGACAGATACAAGACGATATTATTGATGTAACTGATGTTTGCTGGTAGACAGCTTATGAGAAGCCAAAACATATTGCGAGCCAATTTTTTTAACCGGAATTAGCTGCGTCAGCATTGTGGCTAACTTTCTGTTTTTGAGTACTGCAAGTACCCCTCTCCAACCTTTGCTGTTTATTCTATACACTTATTCTCTATTGACTGCATATACTTTTCATTTTGCATGCTTTCCAACAGTGATGCATCTCCGGCCAAGAAACTACCCAGAGCTTCGAGATTGGTTTCAAAAGGGAGAGAAGATTCAAATGATAAGGAGCCAGTCACGGGAGCCGATTTGAGATTGTCGGAGGAGGACACCATCGGCAAAATGGGAGAAGAAAGTGTCCTTCCTCGACCAGTTTGAGTAGTACCAACACGACCGAATATTGAAGCAGGCGAAACAGTTGCTGAAATAGTAAGCACAGATTAACACCAACTTTACATAATATTTAGTATGAGTGGCAAGGCTGCGTTTTTGCTTGCACTGAAACTGTTCTGTATTTAAAAAAATAAGCTTGAACGTAAAAGTCATTAAAAACATAAAATACAGCCACCTTAAAAATATTATTTATTTGCTTTTAATGTGCCTTTCTCGTCATAATCATTCGAACTACGATCACAAATTACTCAATTCATTATACAAAGAATGAACAAAAAGTTCGAAAGGCAACGAAGTCGGTTGGCAGTCACCCGTACATGTTGGTGCCATTAGCCGAAGCCATTGCTTCTAACGGAAAAAAGGTATTTCAAAAGAAGCTGAGCTATGCACCCACTGCTACACAACACAGCAGCAATTGTGCGAACAACAAGCATTCTTTTGACGACCGGTCTGACACTCGGCCCGTCGCCCCACGTCGCCCCTATCAATCCCATAGCATAATATTTTCTTTCCCAAATGCAACCAAATAGGTTTAAATAATATAAAAGTTAACGACGCAAGAAGTAGAGAAAGGAGGACCAAGTCATCAAATTAAAAAAAAACAAAAAACTAGCCTTAATTCAGTTCCGTGTCTTTTGAAGGCTCTATGAGAATGATTATAAAATTCAAAATAGGGCCGAAGTCACGTGACTAATCTTTCTGGAAAAATAGGATATTACGGTTGCTGTTGACACTAATTTAAATTTAGTTTTTAAGTTTCTAGGTCCACCTAAGTATAAAAAACCTGGCTGATTGAGCTACAGTTGGTTATTTAGTATACGTACTTATACTTCAGTAACCAGCATAACTTTAGGCTATACCAATAGAAAATCCTCATAAACGAAGCAACAAATAAAAGTTTCTTAGCATAGGCTTCATCTTTAAAATACAAGCCTACACTTAGCCGACTTTCACCAAATAAATCTAACTGCAGAATTGTTTTTTACTTAACTGCATTTCACGATACTGTCAGGCCACGGAGCACTATAAGATAACCAAAAATGCCAGCTAGCATTTTAGCCGAGGTCGATCTAGAAACTTCAATAATAACTTCTTGAATTAGAGTCAGCAACAACGTTGAAAACCAATTTGTCGAAAACATAAATCACGTGACTTTTCGCCATATTTTGTATTGAAAAAACCTTTGCTCTCATTATTGAAAGCTTCAAAAAGCAAGAAATCATATCAGGTCTGGTTTCAAGATTTTTTGACACTCATTTGATTTGGTCCTATTGTGACTATATAATACATTAGCATCAGCCACATTTACAGCTATTGCATTCACTCAATGCCATGACTTTACACCACATCACGTTGTGAATGTTTAATGCAATTCTAGCCGACACCAGTTCAAATCAAAACCTTGAACTGGGATACCGGAAGTACGATTCATGAGTTTTAAACAATCACATTAAGCATCATGCGAGTGAGTGGATAGGTATAACAACCATAAAAAAAAACAATACGTCACAGTATTTTGTTCGAAAAACATTACAAAAGTCTGCTAAATTTAAAATCACGGTAAAGTACAAATAATGAGGACATATTGCAGCACCGAAACGCAAGGGCACAAAGCACGAAAGCGATTTTCGTTCGAGGATGGCTGTCACATGTAGGCATCAAAAAGATATTTTGAATATCGACATCCATTCGGAGTTTATCTTCATACCAGGAAATCGTTTATAGAAATCACCCAACTTTCCTTGTAAGGAGAGGACCCCGTGCGCATAGATCTATAAATTTAAGGATCGATTTGAGTCCTTTAGTCCCCTATGTTGTCACCCCCTTTGCCAACGTTCATAGTTAAGTTTACTACAATGACTACATACGTATCGACTGTGCAGGAGGAAGTGGTGTATCTGGAATTGCACTACTACCAGCTGAAGGAGACTGATGAATCTTCTTTGGAAAGCCTTTTTTCTTTTGCGTTCTTCCCATTTTTTGCTTTAAATCTATGGGAAACAAGCAGGTGTGAACAATGCCAACGTAAATAAATAGTAAGCGCAGCCAGTTTGATAGTAAAGCAAAGAAATTAACGCAGTTTGGAAAACTTTAGTAAAAAAATACAAAAATCGATTACTTTTAAGACGGGGTACGATTGACTAGCTTTAATTAGCGAAACATCAACCCAACACTTAAGGCGTGAAAGTCTTGACTAGGTCTAAAGAAACGTTTCTCAAGCCATCGGCAGCAAGTACGGTATATTTTGCGTATACAGAGGTCAATTTCATAAAGTTGATCTCTAAAAAATGATCTTGAAGTTGAAAAATCCGAAACAATTAATCTCTTTCAAAAAGTTGATCTTGGGAAGAGGGCAAAATAATAAATTCAGTTATTTACACACCCAACATGGGTCGCAGGAAAAAAAGGTTCACAAAGCCAGATTTACAGTGTAGTGACAGCCTATTGTTTGATTCGATAACAATCCTTTCAACGCTCTAGATGGCAGAATGATGTGAAAAAATGGGGGGCATACTCGTAGTCGAAAGAGTGCGAGTTTAGCGATCACCATATGTTCAAGCAAAACCGGTGCTCGCTTTTTAGCTCACGTATTGGGTTCAAACCATGACATGAAACGCATTCATGGGTGACCGAATGACCGCAAAGTCGTTTTGCAGTCTCCGAAACTTTTATAAGTTAACAAGTTCTCTTCATTTCATTTCACTTCATTGTTTTAAACCTTTCAAGATCTTTCAAGTAGCTCCTAACGATGTACATATTCTTCGTTGCTGTCAATAAAAATAGACAAGAGCAGTATTAGGCAGACTAATCCTGGACCAATACCATGTTACAAATCGTTTTAGACAAGCGGTTCTGCGTAAAGCACAAGTTCATCAATTCTATACTCATTGCGATACAAACCAGATGAATATGCTGAACTTCCTTGCTCTGTTGCTCCCATCGTTGCCTCCACAGATTTGGCAAATGAGGAAACTGCATGTGCAGGGTGGAATGCTTCGTCGTCTTCTGATCGCAAATCAACGTACAGGACGCTTTCAGAAGAAGCGCTTTGAGTTACGATCGTGTCTGAAGACTGCTTATTGCACACTTCATGTACACTGGGAAGAACGACATTATCATCAAGCAACTTTTCACAAGCCTAAACACACAAACAGTTATCGATAATAGCTACTGTGATGGAGCGTGGTTTTGCAATTAAAAAGAAATTTGATCACTAAAGTTTGAGAATCCGCTTGCTGTGCTGTTGGTGAATTTCGCTGCATCTCAGTTGGTTGTATTCTTGTGGTAAAAATGCACTGCCCCCATTGCCAACAAGGCTAAAGCAAATTAAGCACGTGCAATTGCAAAAACTCCGTTGCAAGATGAGGACAAAAATATACGCAACTTTAATTACCATTGCAATGCATTCTATAAAATTAATACAATACGATCCATTATTAACTCGCTGTACCTTTACGATTTTTGATATCTGTAGTTTTCTTGCTGTTCTCATTACATCTCGAAGATTTTCAGCAAACACATGCAGTCGAGACGTGTAAAGGTAATGCAGAATAGGAATAAATGTGTTGAGAGTGATTGACGACAGATGGATAGTAGTGACACTGCACGCCTGACAACAAAAAACTTAAAAAAACAAATGTGCCCCCTTGTAAAGCGCAGCAGCCTGCAAATAGAACATGGCAGCTATTCTTAAGCTCTCAATAGCCGAGAAATGAGCTTAAAAGTGAACGACAAATCAACTTTGTTTGACTTTCAACTTCTAAGACTTATCTTTACTTTTGATATAAATTACTCAGTTAAATAACAGTCTGTGACAACAACTAGAAAAAAAATTCAATCATTACGATGCCAAAAACAAGTTTGCAACTCGAGATGCCTTTGCCAGCGGAGAAGTGGTCAAGAAGGTTGAATTGCAGCCTACAACAGCAATAGCCACGTGTTGGAACTTCATGACATCCATAGGGCAGTATTCTTGGAAAAGATGCTCTGCAGCAATTGTCGTGGTTGAAATGCACTGTGCCAGCAGTGCTCCAACGCTAGGCGTCACAAAGTGCTCCAGTACAGCGAACAAAAGTTTGTTTTCAGCACTAAATAATGACATGTGGGCGTAACTAAAACCCTGCAAGCAATGCGTGCCACTCAAGCCACAAGTTTTTAAAGCCTGCAATGCCGATTAAAAATCGTTTAAAACTTGCAAGCCACGCACGTGAAATGAAAAACGTTTAAAACCTACGAGCCCCGCATGTCAACCGTGAAACGTTTAAAACCTTCAAGCTACGCATGGCCTTAAAAGTTCACGATCCACGATCCACGACCCACGGCATTTGAAAACATTTAAAATTGGAACGACTAACCCTAATTCTAATCCTAACTTTAACTCTTATTCTAGCCGGCTCTATCCCCAGCTCTCACGCTGATCCATAATTCCCCGAAATATCTTGGTTTTAGTAGAATCCAATTTTCTGGAACACTTTTTACGGATTTCGGCGTTTCAGTTTTTTCCTTCTGTAATGGGCGTGCGTGTCATGTGTGACCTGCAGGACCGTAGGTTTTAGATACACCAGATAGTATACAGCGTAACTTCTGAACAAATGATAATTTAAGCAAGCCTTGCATTTTTTATTGTACATTACAAATCTGAAGTGACTAATAGTCACTGAAAAACAATAAATAAACTAGATACAAGTAATAAAAAATCTTACTGAGACAATGCTAAAGTGTGCAAATATTCTGAGAAATCGCCCGATTAATTATTCTTAATGTTTTTAAAACTATACGTAGTATTTAGGAGTAGCAAAACATGAAACAAGAGTTAAATTGTGTTGCTAACCTTAAGCTTTGCTAGCATGCTAAACTACAGCTGAAAGTACCAGATATCTAAAAGACTATCTGTAACAGCATTTGTAAGATTTCACATTCTAAGTTTTTTTAGCAAAGATGTTTTTATGAATTAGAAAATCGTACCTTTGATCCCGCGTCATCAGATTGCTTTCCTTGGTCAAACAAAGCATGAAAATATTCACTGAAGGCTGCAAGTATACATTTATGGGCAGGAAAGCTCACGTTTTCAACCACTAGAGATAGATCACAAAGCTGAGACTTTTTTTGTTGTTCAAATAAAGCCTGAAAAACATTAAATTGACAAGATCAAACAGTAAACAAGTAATTCGAAGTATTCGATTGAAGCTGTAGCTTAGCCGCTTTTTCTGTCCTCTTGCAGTTTTAAATTCCAGAGAAACACCTTTTATCAAATCAGAAATTTTTTCTCATGCTTTATTTGTATTTCACGAGCTTGCAAGCACAGAAGGATTACCGCAGTAATTAACAAACACAAAACAAAAAAGTTGCAAAAATAATCGTGTAATCTGCTGAATAAGTGACTGCAAATGCTAAAAGTAATCCCACCTATGGACCTCCTTAACTTTTTGAGGGATAATGTAACACATATGCTACATGATTGCTAATTGTTATATCATATGACGTAATAACCATTTTTCTGAAATTCATTGTAATTTTGTTGTTTTCAAACAATTAAGGAATTGTCTCAAATTTTATGAATTAGAATTTTATGATCCTTAAAGGGTTAAGGACTAGAAGAAATTATTCCAGTGATTAATACTTTTTGTAGGTCCATTTCACTTCATTCATTTGATTGTCTTTAGCTTTTGGTAAAACGCGCTCGTTAGTGTTAATAAGTCATTAAAATGTGGAGTGATTAGATAAAACTAAGGTTTATTACTGCTCTGTAGAAGGCAATGCAGGCATGCATAATTGTACCGGAAACTTTCGATTTTCTTATAATTTGCACGTCACAACGCTTCAGCATTTGTTGCTTTTTCAGCATTTGCACGTCACAACGCTTACTTTTTGTTAGGGGAATACACTTTATCTTGACGGCAAGGTATAAAAAAACGACTGAATTATGTTTATACTTTTTGATAAAAAAAAATGAACCTTTATAATATTAAAGAGGGTCCTGTACAGAATTTGCCGTATTGCTTGAACTAACCTTAATCCTAAATTCCAACCACAACCAACCCTAACTCTAACCCTAAGCCCAACTTTAACAAACCCTAATTCCAATCCTATAACGCTGATCCAACACTCCATGTGATTTCCGTGTTTCAGCCGTGTCCAATTTCACATATCCAGCAATGTGAGCAATACTTCAGTAGGCCCATTTAAGATTTTGAGATTAATAATAATTAAGATTAATAATTATTAAGATTAATAATTATTAATAAAAACGAGAGCCATAGGCACAGCCAACCACTAATTTTGAGAGAGCTTGGGGAAAAATTTTTTCTATCTTGGGTCATATTTTTGGTGCCTACCTTTTTCATCATTTTTGGAGACCCATAGAATTTCAATACAAATCAAGGGTTTTAAGCAACTCAAAGGTACTCAGCAAACTTAAGTGATAATTGCCAAAGTTAGGCTTACACAATCACCTGTTTCTAGAAGTCACTAAGAACTAAATCTTTTGTAAAGGAAACAATTATTTTCTCTGGCTACTGCCTCGACTACAGCAGTAACTGATTTGTGAATGAAGAATAATGTATGTTTGGGAAGACAAAGCAAATAAAAAATCAAACACGAGAAAATTTCAATTCAATTTTAGAGCCAAAAAGTTTTCAAAACCAACGGACTGTAAGACTACATGGCCCACTGATAATAACCCACTGCAACTTGCCCAGATCGCAGTACCAGATGGTTCTCCTATTTAAACCCAAAATAGCCCTCTTTAACCGTTTAAGAATTTATTGTCAATAGACACTTGATGCCAAACCTGCTTTTTATGCTAGCATACAGCATTCCAATACTCAAGACGTTAAACATTTAGCATCTACTTCAGTAACAGTCGTTGCTACTGTACTTAAGTAGAGTTACCTCCCACAGATTTTACAAGAAAAAAAAACAGAAAAAAAGCATCTCGTTATTGACAAACTTTCATAACTTGTTTACTTGAATACTTAAGCAAACTACTGATACTTGGTTGCTGACCGCCTCTGGTAATAAATAAACTTGTTGATGCAAAAAAAACACTCATCACTGCAGTTCTAGTTCATTAATTCTTAAGCAAATACGTGTATTCAGATGCACTCAGCACTGAGCAGTTGAAAAATAGTGAAAATAACAAGATTTGAACATGACAAGTCACTCACCTCTAGTAATTTGTTTCCATGATCATCAAAAACCAGTGGAACACTTTTTAAGTAAACGCTATTTTCCATCAACGCCGTTGAGCAACTGGAAGTCATTCTGCAATTCTGGTGTGACGGTCAATAGTTTATTAAAAATAAGTTATGACCAGAAACCAAATAGCAGCTATAAGTAGTGGCAGTAAAGCATTGAAAAATAGAGCTAGACACAAAAAACGCAAGGCTAAAGCTACCTGTAATAGGAAATTATTTTTAGTTGAGGCTGAGCAACTGCACAGAACCAAAATACTGATATAAAACATGTTACACAGTGCTTTTGTTCATGAATTTATGGTGAAAGTCACACTAAGCCTATTGCAGAGATCCCGTTATGACCATCATTATTATACTTTCGCTGCCTGCAGGTAACTCAGATATGGTGTCAAACGAGTGCTCTCTGTGTTGGCAACTACTTGCTTCACTCATGAAAGCACTTTCACAATATAACTGTAAGCACTTCGAGCCAGACATTTTCTGTTTTTACCGCACTTAAGTTGTGGTTTTCAAGTAACTTTTTTCTACTTGTGTGTACCTAAATGATGCCCTTTGATAGTTGCATACATTGACATCAAGAGAACCAATTTTGCAACATGAGCTTGACAATTTGTTTGTTTTATGCGTAATCTTTCTCTCGAGCAATAACCTTTTTAATTTTGCATTGTTTCTCACATGTTAATTTGCTTACTACTTTGAACACATAAAGACTGGGTTCATGCTTGAGCAGTTGAGTATTGCAACATTTGGATTGAGTAAGGTAGTACCAGTATTGTTACCGTGGGAACTTTGGAAACTTAATTGACCCAGTAGACAAAATATATTTATTTGTTCTATGACAAATATTGGTACTAGCCTGGATAGTTCCTACTTTTGTAAGAAATTAAACCATTCCAGTGCATGCAAGTGTCTCAAATCAATACTGCAGACATAATATCTAGCCCTAAGTGTTTATTTTTCTGCACTTACAGTGCACAGTCCAATCAGCTGAAGTGCAGGTGATCACTACAAAAATTTGCTTTATCATATAATTAACCACAAAACCACTGCTGGCTCTGGCTAACACAGGCTGAACTTTGCTTAAGCAAAAAGAAATTCTAAATCATAGTCTATAACAAAAAATTCTAAAGCTGGGATCGCAAGAACAAGCTTCTTGCTCTAAATGCTATTAGAGCCATTACACACACAAAAAGCTCTTTCTGTGCATAAATGTTGCAGAAAGAAAGTGGTTGTAATTCTTGTGCAAGAATCAAAATTCTTCTTAAACAATACATGTTTACTATGATTTTTTTGAGATTTTTGCAAAAAGAAAATTCTTGGCAAGAATCTGATTGACTCCTCAAATCCTATTTTCTAAGCGTAATTCCGTCCAAGATTTTTGTGAAAAGCAAATTTTTGTAATTCTTGCATAAGAATCTATACAATTCCTTAAACACATGTTCAGCAATAACACAGATTCTTTCTCATTGGTGCAATAGCCTACTGGTATAACCATGGTCCCAAAACTTTATTTAAGCCTACTGTAGTTTAAACAAACATCAAAGTCTGCAAGTACTTCCAATCTTGACCAAGTTCAGATTGTTCATCACTGTAAAAGGCAATCATTTTGACAACTTTTGTCAATTCATGCCTAATTTTTTTAACAATATTTTTTGGCCTTTTTCAACTTCAAGATTTTCTTTCTTTGAGATCAACTTTATGAAAATGCATTCTTGTGCGGGCAATGAATACTGCAACCCACCAGTGAAGTTATTGCAGACCCCTTGAAAATCCCTTTGAGATTCTGGCCTATAACAAAAAGCGTGAATTGACTCTCATCATAAACTGTAAATCACTTAGTTTTACGAGAAAAATAGCCTAGCACATTTTTGAAAAAACAGGTGGCCCCAGAAATTTTTAAGCCACCCATATTCTGGAGACCACTGGTCTGTATTCATGGTTGCCAGTAATTTGTCACATGGTAAATTCATCTCAGTTTTAACTCTAAAACTAAACCTAGCCCTAACCCTAAACGCTGATTTCCACTGGGGATTTGTGACAAAATTACTGGCACCCTTTATTTATATCATTTCTTTGCTTGCTTCACTTGTATGCTTAAATGTCTTTCTATAATCTTTCAGCCGTTTTAGTTTTTTACACCTTGCAAATAGAAACAAACCAATTTATAACACTAAGAAAACTTGCAGTAAAAAGGAAAAACACCAATTATGAAAATTGCATGCAAAATTTCACAAAAATGCTTAGTTTAACTCAGCTCAATTATCTATTTTTACCCAATTGGGTGGCTATATTTTTAGTTTCTATGGACTTCTACAATTTCCCAATTATGTAAATGTTTGTATTTATGCAATTCCTTCACCTTTTTAGACAGTACTACTAGTTTTTCCATATTTTCAGAAGTCAGTATTTTCAGTAATGCAAAATAAATGCAAATTCTTATTTCAGTAATTTTGTTTTTAATACTGTAATATGAGTTTCCATGATTCAATAATTTTCTAATTCAATATGAATTTCTGTATTTTCCTTAATTTCTGTATTTTCCTTAATTTCTGTATTATTGTGTTGCCCCATCAAAGACCTTACTTTTCTCAGCTGATATTGATGTATATTAGCATGTTGGCTAGTATCCAAGTGTACAATGCAGTAGTACTGGTAGTTATTTCAACTTGCACAAATCCGATGACTGCGATAGCCTGAATTAACAGTATATCACTAAATTTTCTCATGATGTTGATTTCTGAAAATGTTTGTACATAGCAGCATGCCAACCTGGAGACCACTTAAACAGAGGAAGCAGCTTGACAAGATAACTATCGTGCCTTTTGTTGCTTCCTGACTTGTCTTGCACTTTTTCTCTTTGGTGTCATAATGGGGTTAATGTACTTTACTGCACATCAACTATATGCTACTCAAGAATAAATCTATCAAAAAATTGTTCTTTATCTAATCATAAATGTCACATTGAAATTTAACAAAAAAAAGATTTATAGCTAGTAATTTAGTTTTAGATATAATCAAATCAGTATATCTAAAAAAATTTTGGAGAGTACACAACTATAAATATTTTGGAAGTAGCTATTATGCTGTTGACGGCATTTTACCATTGGAGACTATTTTACCGTAATCATTCATATGTGTTTACATTGCCATAATTGCTACAGTTCTATAAGTGATGCTGTGGTGCATGGATAGTGCACTTGCCTTAAAATGGAATGGTTACAAGTGAGAATCTTGGCTGGTAAGGCACTTAAGAGAAAGGCAGTATACACTGGAGGGGCAGGCCTGGTATTTGAATGCATGGGATAGTGTACACTGGGAGGAAATGTGCAGTGTGGGGGAGTGCACACTGGGGGTGCAAATTTGTTTTAGTTATCAAAATTGACCACTTAGAAATGACTAAAAGTCACATGTTCATAATGTCATTAAATTGACCAATCACAAATGATTCATGGCAAAATAGCCTCCAAGGGTAAAAAGCCATTGATGGCAAAATAGCCACTGCCAAATATTTTACCTAATCCATATGCTGAATAAATGTTTTTCAGCTTTGACAGACAGGGTAAGCCAATGCATTTCTCCTTATCAGAAAGTTATATCCCTTAAGACAATTTCTGTTTCAAACAAGCCTTTTTCTCCAGGATTTATTCGGCTAGATTGTTCATCCATTTATAAAAAATGCAAGAATTAGGATAGTAGATTATAATTTCAACAAGTCATAGTAGTAATACGTGTATGTTTATTTTCTGAACTGCACAACAAAAAACACAGAAAAAATAAGCAAGGGGTATGATTCAATGAGGAGGTGCAAAAGACCATAAGTGCAGCTGAAAAGCTACAAGATTGCCATCTCTGCATTACCTTGAAACAAAGCAGAAACTATGGACAAAAACTAACAATATTAAAAATAAACACCAAAAAGCATTCAAAACAAAAAACATTATAACATACGTCTTTAGGTTTGTTTACACCCTGGCCAAGCAAAGCAAAGCAGGCTCACCCCTGTATCTCTCACTATGACACAATCATGATGCATTTGGTTATGTTCATTATGTCATAATAAGAAAAACAAAAAGGTGAGTCTAGCTTCACCCTGCTTAGCCAAAGTGTAAACAGGGCTTTAGTTAAGCAAGCACAGACAAAGAAACAACAACAAAAACCACAGCAAAGGTGTAGGCAGAGCAGAAGCACTATATAAGCTACAGATAGTTCTTACAAGTAAGCAAAAACAGAAGCACAGTTGGAAAAAAAATATGATTTAATGCAAGAGGGGACAATTAGAAAGCTGAGTCAATAGATAAACATTTGCTAGCATAAAGCACATTTACCATGCAACAAACAAAGGGAAAGCAGTAGCATGTGGTGAGGTCCATCCAATGATGTAATGAGGTCGCCGGCATTCGGGACTTTAATTGTTCATTTTATTCATATTGCAGCTAAATTCTTGCAAAGATATCTAGTCCAATCACAAATAAACTTTCTTTAGTTACTCTACAGCCCTAGGCCGTGTAGCATGCAAGTACTGACAGTTTGCATACACAGTTTTAATGTTTATTTGTAGTTTATTAGAACCATCCTACAAGTCAAAGCAACAATGAATAATGTAATACTAATTTAGCATTCTGACAGGTAAACTTGTGCAAAAACACAGAATTGTGACATTGAACTTTTTCACCTGGGGTTGTCACACCACAATTGCATGGTCCATGCTACACCATTGGATCAAAGTATAATTCAAAAACGAAATTATCTTAACATTCATTATAAAGTACCACAAACTCTTTTTTCAGCACTTCTTTTTTGCTAATATATCCAGCACTTGTTCAGCAATGCATTGTTCATCTCCCAATAATCCATGGTAAATACACATTTTGGAAAATTGGCTTCATTCTTTTTGGTTCATGGTACTTCTACAGTAACTTTTCATTAAGCAAAGTGTTGAAAATGATCTTTCACCACTAGCAGTTAACTACTTAAAGCATTAGGGTAAAGCAGAGTAAATATGGCCATGGCAAATTACTTACAGCAACTTGTTTTTTTGAGAATTATTTTGCTTTATGAAACATCAAGTTTCCATCTCTCTAACAAATCCAAATTAAAAAAAAATAATATCAATGGTAAAACTTTTGTTCACTTTAGATGCTATTTTTCCAAGTTTTTGGCTTTGAGAAAAATAAATGAAGCAAAACAACATGAAAGAACTCCATCTACAAACAACATTCTCATAATTTTTGTTCCTAAACATATAGTACAAAGTGGATAACAGCCACAATCCTCAAATTACTTTTAAGGATCACTAAATCAATAGAATCCTAACTTAAAGACTGTAAGCTCTTAAACCATTTCATCTATTGTTAGGGGGGAAAACAAATGTGATTACCACAAAACTTTACACTTTGCCCGCAGCAATCATCTACAACTAGAAAAGCCATCTAACTCAAAGACTGTAAAAGGCCAAGAGTTCCAAAAAAATATGGAAAAATTTTAACATAAGTGCTATTAAATGGTTACAATTGCAGTTTGATAAAAGGGACGATCACAGAAAAGAAAATTTGCAATAAAAATTTAAGCGTTGGTCCAAAAAAAAATCTATCAACAAAGAAGTCTGTGATATTTGCAAAGAATTCGATCCACCTAAAGAAGATGATGATGAAGTTGTTGATTGTGTTGCTTGCAACCTCTGTCTTTGTGATTCCATTTCAAATGTGTACCAGAGAAAACATTAAACATTCTTGTCAATGGTGCTACAATTGTTAGTTAATTTTTTAAATACAGCGTTGGTTTTGTGTTTTACTGTTGGTAATATGCTTATAATGACAGAAAAATATCTTTACTTGTGATGGAGCTTAGTTATATAAATGACCTACCTTCATTTCAGAGATTTTTAAAAAAAATTGAATTAGTGGCCATAATTTCCCAACAGCAAGAAATTACAGCCACTGATATGATGTCACACAAAACATTATCTCATTCAGTGATGCAAGACTCGTATATGCCAATCAAAGAGGTAACACAGGCATACAAGAGAGCATCGTAGGAGCAGTGTCATCTTAAAAATATTGTAAATTAGCAGTGTATTCAGTTTAAAACTTCAAAAATGGCTGTAATTACCCCACTTTACCCTATATATTTTTAAAAAATGTATCCTTTCTACCACTATTATCCTGTACATGTTCGTCCAAATTAGGTTTGAAGCATTAGAGTACCACAGGGCTGTATTTACTTGCACTAAAAATTCACAGCCTAGTGCAAGTAAATATGGCCCTGTGCTTCTCTAATGCTTCAAACTTAATTTGGACGTGCAAACAAATATGGGATAATGCAAAAATGATTTGTGCATGATAGACAAATATATTCGAGTTAAACCTTTAAGGGGTTAAAACTGGTAGAGTGGTAAAAGTTTGAAGCAAATTTGGTTGAAGAAAAATTTTTAGAGCAATTTTAAAGTGCTAATAAAACATCTGAAAGAAGAACCTCGGGATATTTTTACTTTACTCTTTATAATTTGAATTTTGTGCTGTAATCATCCTCACTATCTGAAATGCTGCTAATGAAAAACTTTTTGTACAAAAGAGCTGGTTTTAAGTCTTCAAATGTAGATTTTTTAAAGTAATGGGGGCCAAAGTACACAAACTTGTGCAATTTTGTGATGGCCAGCAGAGCACTGAAGCATTTGTCAAATTTGAGAAAGTATAACGTCCAATAATGGCACCACACTGCTTGAATGTAGCACTGCTTAGGTTTGCTGGTTGAATAATTTTGTCAATGGTCTTGTCTTCCAGCCAAACATGGAACAGCACGATCTAATCCATAATTTTTGGCTTGCCTAGTACAGTAATTGCATATATGTGTATAGTTATTCTCATTCAATTACATAGTCTTCAAAATGTTATGTGTGTCATTAACCTGTGCATGGCATTTTAGTACCAGTATACAGGTACCGGTATATCATTGCTAACAGCAAGCAATTGCAATGATAAAACCTTAGTTATCTGGTTGTTTCTAAAACTTTTGACAATACACATAATGCCACAACAAATTCAAAATCCTGATTTGAATTATCCTGTCCCTTACCCTGCATTTTCTGATGATTATGACTATTAGTCAAATTACCTGGTTGAACGTTTGGGTAAGACAAACTGTTTTGCAAAAAAAACTTAAATTTTGAGGAGAACACGTGACCAGGTGCCTCCTCCCTAGATCTGCTACCAACTCAACTGGGTTGAGTGCAACTAGGTACCCATAATGTCCTACAAACTTGTTATCAGATTATGCATTATGGCAAACTAGTTTAGGTAATCCCAAGGTTAGCGTCGGAAACTCAAGTAAAAACTTATCGTAATCAAAACACTTACTTTATTAAGATTAATCATAAATATTGTAAGTAGTGTGCACACTGCCCTGTAGTCCTGTACATTTACATACCGTGCCTGCCCCTCCAGTGTACACTGCCTTCCTTTTAGTGGCTCGCCAGCCTTTAGCGTCGGAAACTCAAGTAAAAATTTATCGTTTATAGGAGCGGGAGTTTCCGACGCTAAACTTAAGGATTGCCCTAGTTTATTAGTTAGCATACCTAAATACATAATTCAACTTTACGTATTCAAAATTTAACAATTTTTACTATTGTTAGTGAAAACGCCTAGACCTGAGTCATGACTAAACTAGTTTGGCATTAGTGATTGATGCTTTATTTTGTATTTCTGAAATATGTTAGCAACTAAGCTGCTTGTTGGGTAGGTATTAAACAGCTAAACACCTACCAGCACTGCTCTGAATTGATTGGCATTCTCTGCAAAAGCTGAGTAAATATTTAGGAAAATATTATTTTGTACAATCATATACGTGTTGGGTAAAACTGGGAAATCAGTTAACGGAACAGCGGAATTACAAATAACTAGCCGGCTCTGCCGGCGTCACCCGGCAGGGGCACTTCACCAGTAATGACGGGATTTGGCATTTTGGTTCAACCGGCTGTGCCGGCTTCACCCATTCGGCTCTTGTGTGAGCAGTAGCAAAAAGTTAATGAATTTTATGCACTTTCACAATTCCTTCACACGAAATCGTGATCATCATATTCTCTTAATCATGACTGGTAATGCTCACGAAGAATCTTGTCACAAATTATCGTTGATACTTGTGAGGAAGGAGAGAGTGAAGCACAATCAAAACTGATGGTAGCGGCGAAACGATGTTTGCTTTCACAATTACAGAAATAAACCATTTAGTGATAAGCCTATTTTTCGATGTGGTGCTGCCCCTTTCCTATTTATATTTGTTGTTGTGGTGTTAAGTTCTTTTGGTTGCACTATTTGTCTCGTTTTCGGCATAGCGACATGGGCGGATTGGCTTCCCCAAAATCATTTACTAAACCATAGTTTAGTAGGCGAACATCACGCCGAATTATTTTCACAATGTTCTCTCTATATTCAGTTTTGCAAATTGTTATGTATATGGTTTTATGTTGATTTTTTTTGAACTAGAGATTTCATTACAATGCTGTAGACACAAACATAGATATCAATACCTTAACAAGCAGCATATTAGCAAAAAAAAAGATCCTTGCTTTATAATAACTAAAACAACGTCACCTGCAAAGCCCCCATCAGTAACGTCAGGATTGAGAATGTTGGTTCAGCAGGCCAAGCCAGCTTCACCTATCAGGCTCTTGGGTGAAGAGTTACCAAACGTTTATGTGTTTTCTGCACATAATATTTTCACGACTTTTTGCTCTCCTTTTCCTAATTGATATTTCGTTTCATGGTTCTGGCTATGCTGTAGGTCTATGCGCTTTGCTCATTGCTGACACGAACCCAAGGGAGCCTTGCGTTTCCCGTAGTTTGGAAGTAGGGATGACCGACGCGGTGGCGTAGTGGTTAGAGCGTCCGCTTCGCAGTCGGTAGACCAGGGGTTCATTCTGGTTGTCGAGTCATACCAACAGACTTTAAAAAATGGTATCTATAGCTTCCCTGCTTGGTGCTCGGCATTTATGGGAGGTTGTGGAGAACAAGCCGGCAAGTTCGTTTGTTGTGTCCTTGGGCAAGGCACTTAACGGGATGCCCCACCTTTATGTGGAAGACAGGTGACCCGGAAATGGCAATTCCCAAGCGAGTGCGGACACACCGTTCAAAACATAGTGATACATCGCTTTCTCGTGAATGGAGGATAAATATGGAAAAAAATATGGCAAATAGGGAACACATTTCTAATATTAAACTATTTTCAAGCAAAATACTAAAAATGTTTTTCGTACGGTGCGATTTCACACAGTGACATTGCTTTCTTTTGATTGCCCCTTAAACTTTCTCAAGTCCTCGCTTGCTGCTCAATATGGGAAGGGGATTTTATTATTTGTAATAATATTACTTTGTGAAATAACCACGTCATTCGTATGAGCATACATATAAAGCATATGAATTTGATCCCGTTAGCTCTACAAAACTATTATGAACCAAAATAACACTAATATTGTATATTCCATGTGGCGCGATTTGACACTGTGACGCTGTTAATTTTGATTTTCCCTCAAGCTATCTCAAGTCCCTGCTGGCTACACTTTATGATTCATATTCGTTTTTCTTTGCTCTAGTATGTTGCGATAAATTAGGAGTCCTTGCTTTTCCCAAATGTTCAGGTTTGATCCCAATACCTCTATAAAGCTATTATCAAGCAAAGTAGAAAATATGTTTCTCCTAACTATGGTGCGATTTAACCCCGGCAGGCCATACTAGTACCGGTGCCGATTTAACACATATCATTTAATGCAGCTGCGCCGGCTTAACCGTACATACATTTGTTAGAGCCACAACAAAATGTTTTAGTAAATATGAGCTATAGTTGCTGTAAATGTAATAATGATCATGTTGGTCTATTAATCAAGACTGGAAGAATTCAAAAAGAAATAAAGATGTCTCATACTACAATTCGTAATTTTTGAAAGTGTAAGGAGGGGAGAGCAAAACGTAATCAAAATTGTTGGTGTCAACCAAATGGAGATTGTTTTGACAATTAATGAAATGAGCTATTTAGTAGCAGGCCTATTTTACGATTTGGTTGTCCCGCTTTCGTATCAATATTTGTGACATTAAGATTTTTGCCTGCACCGTTTGCTTTAATTCGGCAATAGCATGAAAAGAGGCTATGGCTTTCCCTTAAATCACATAACCTACTGCAATAGGTGCCTATTAAGCTCTTTTCAAACAAAAACGTTTCCTCTTGATCCAGTGTTAGATTGATGCTATTATTGCTTAATTTTGATCTTTTCTTAAATTTGGGATTTCATTACATTTGACTTTGCATCTAATTCAGACCTCCTTACTTCAAAATGAAGATTAGTGTTTTGTGCCAATAACCTTACAATTTCAAATATCAGTAATGGGCTTGACCATTTATATTCGCTATCAAAATGATAGTAGATAATTTTGCTGCCTGCTACTGTTTTTACTGAATAGTGGCAAACTTAGTGATGTCATTTAGCATTATGACCTCACAGTGCGTTTTGAGCCATTATTATTAGGATCGCTACCTACCACTTCTTCGTCACTGTAGGCAAATTAATATGAACTAACGTCTCTGACTGCATGCATGTTCCTTGGCCTGGCATAAACACCCCCATACAAAAAGCAAACTAATTCAAAATGAAGCACTCACAGTTTAGTTGTAGCAGTAGCGGATACTCCCATCAATAATGTAGAGGTTAAGAACGTCAAATCAGCTGGCTGCTGTGGCAGCCTCGCCCAATTGCAAAGAAAATTGCTTCAACATTTAGATCATATGTAGCCCGACACTTACATTTTGTTGCAAACGATAAGAAAGGACCATCTTTACCACCTCGTTTTTTTCTTGGGTAATCACCAAGTGTTTTGCTTGGAGTAGGCTACATATTAGATATTTTAGACTTCACTTTTCGATGAATCTTTTTGAATACAGTATAACGTTTTTGAATCAAATTTACCTGTTTTTACTGAGCTTACCACTTTTGGGGAAGGGGAAAAAGTTGCACAACGTGCCTTAAAGTTCAGTTTTTTTGTGTAAAACAAATATTGATTTTACATATTGTATACTATCAAAATCGCATTGAAATAACCTTTAATTTGTTGAAAAAAATTTGAAAATGCAGTCGAGAAATGAGGTGACAAATCAGTTTTTTAGTAAACTGGTTTTGCAAGAGTACAATTTTTAAAAACATCTTCATATTATGATCTGCGGTAGCGAACATTTGTGTTAATGATGCGAGATATATTATGACATTATAGAGCCAGTTTTAAGCGTGCAAGCGAAAAAGAGAAGAAGAAATGCATAGAGGGCTTAAAGTGCTTAAATAAAGAATTGCTCGTAGCATTGTCAAATAGATTTGAGTTGTTGTAAAGTTGTTTTTATTGAAAGCACCTTATCAATATCTTCTAAAAGAATGTTTAATCGCGATTGTGCGATCAGTACTTTTTGAGAAAAAACAAAAAACAAATTGTGCAATGAATCATTGATTGTGACGGTATTTTAGACCCAAACAAATGAAAGTTTTTGTAATGTGGTAAGTCGGAAGCTGGTTTTCGTTTGAGCAAAATCAATTGTCCTTTGTTAAGTAATGCAATTTCTAAAAAAACTATTTTGATATGACGTCATCATGACGTCACAAATACCTTTATGACACTCACCATTGGGTTAGATCAATTATGCCAAGTTTGATGCTTGTACCTCAAGCAGTTTCAGAGGAGTTAAAACAGACAGACACACAGATAGACACAATGGCGCTTTGTATATTAGATCCCCCAGTAATCAGTTTATTGATGGCTACACAAATACTGCTCAGGATCAATTTAAAATCTGGTATTCGGTTGGCAAAAGCAACAATCTATTGATACTACAACACCAACTGCGGTAACATACCTAATTTACTGACCAACTCTTTTTCTAATTTCTGCCAGTAGTTTTGGCTTTAACGGTCCAGAAAAACTCTTTATTCCTGATCCAGAGCTGAACGGCTAATCCGGAAATTTTTTAAATTTGCTCTCCAGATCCAATCTTGAATAAGAATTTTTTCTTGAATCCTGCTGGATTCGACCCCTTAAATTCTGATGCTGACCAACTTTACTGTAAACAGCATCTTAGCATGAGTGAAGTTGCTTGAAATCTCAGTAAACTCACTCTACTAAAAGTAAGATTTCCTGACTAAGCCTAGGTAACAATTCTGGAGCTTAAATCTCTTTCTTTGGGTGGTGGTGTGAGCGGGACCACAAGATTGCTGTAGGGACTGAGCGGGCAAGCTACAAGGTCAATTCAAATTGGGTGTTTTAATGTTCAAAAAGGCGGCCTAGGCTTACCACCCACATGGAGTGATATTTGTAGATTACATCAGCAATTGAAATATTAAGTCTAAAACTTCTACACTTTAATATATTCAAATTCAAGAGATCAAAACACATCCATCTTATACATCTACTTTTTTTCATCTTATACAACTATCTATTTTCATGAACTCTGATTAAGTTATGAGAAAAAAATGGTTTAATACGTGAACATATTGGAATGACGTCTTGCTTAGGTATTGAAAGCAGAATTGCGTGCCTACGTGAGAACAAACTAAACTAAGCAATATCTCAAGTTTCTAAGAAAATGACACTTTAAGAAGTAGGCTTTGGTATAGAAAGATTTTATTACGATTTGAGAATTATTCAAGTAACTTAAGATTAGATGATGTAAAAACAACGTCTAAGCACTTTAGTTGATTACCCCGACACTTAAATTTTCAGCTCTTGAAGTACCATGCTTGGTTCAGGGGTGTACACCCGGGGGATTGGGGGTCAAACCCCACATGAATATTGTAGGTATAGATTTTTTTAAACTAAATAAAAAATTAATGCAACCATTAGCTCAAAACTTGTTCCAAAAAGCAAGAAAAAGCTTGTTTTTTAGTGTAGTCCTAATTTACTAAGCTTTTTTGGGGGACACGCCCCCGAGCCTCAGAATAATCGTGGCTTTGGAATTGTTTATGAGAGAAACCAAAACCCTTCCAATGACAAATTTCTGAGCACGCCGCTGGTTTGGTTAAAGTGCTTTATTAATCGTTGCCTTTCCTTCTTCTCTTGGGACAGAGGCGCACGACGTAGGCTGAACAAAGGAAAATCAATCTTTCACAGTAGGCTAGGCTTGAACCACATCAAGCTATATAGCTTAAAGTTCAAAGTTGCGGACCAAGTTTTTTACAGGACTGTTTTTTAGGATGAACATTGCCTCCTATACTTATTCAAGTTTTATGAACTGTTCATCTTTTCTCAAATGAACTGCTTACGTTATTAGAAACTACACAGTATTCAACGAAGACTGTTAGCAATGGATTAATACGTCGCCAGGTAATATGTAATGTTTGCCAAAATGTTTAAACGTAACTAAGGTAGTTTTTATTAACCACTCCACTGTAGATAAATTATGATTGCCCACCAGGTTGAAGCTGGTACTTCAGACCAGGAGTGCCCAAAATGCGACCCCACAGAAAGATTTTGCGCCTTGTAACCAGTCTCGTAGCAACTGTCTGCAACAAAATTAGAAATCACGATGCCGATCTCTGCGAAAAGTCTTCATCTCTACAAATGGTCATGTATGCTTTTAAAACAATTGCCTTCACATAGATGATCTCAAAGAAAAGATCTTCCACTTTGCAAAGGACAATAAACAATGGCATTAACTAGATAAACCAGAGAAAAAAAGGACTTATGCTGTTCGCCGTAACTTCAGATTGGTAAAATGTGATCCGTGAAAATTTGAAAACTTTGGGCAGCCCTGGTTTAATCAATAGCTAAGCATGGAATATCGTTCTGCAAATTCCCTTGCAGTAACTTCTGGAATCCTTTGTTCACAACAACCATCTCGGTTTATTCTTAATTAGTTCTATTTAAAACAGTTTATATGTTTCCAATGCAGTAAGATCCTCTTTGGAGGGACTGGCATACCGGATCTTCTATCGAGATCCTGTTGCGCATTCTTCAGGCTCTCGCTCGAATCACGCGGTTATGTGCTCTCATGCTTGCAGTTTGGCTTATTTCTAAGTTGTAGAAGGTTGATGATCAGCCATCCATTGAAAATATAATTAAACAATTTGAATTAAAAAAATTATATTTTTTGTTTAGCAATCTAATATAAAATACAAAACGGCACTTTCAGCATCTAAAACAGAAAACCAAAGTGGTATTTACAAGGGGTGACAACACTATTTGAGCACCCTATAGATGACATTGTAATAAGCAAAAATTCGAGCAATCAGGCTACAGTTGATTAGTTACTCAGCAGTCAGGTCTTAAATGTGGCAAAGATTAGAACGTCTGAAACTTATTACCGTACTGAATGATAAGCGTCATATTTCACTTAAAAAATATACAAGTACTCCCATGCTCTGTCGATAGTCATCCGGAGAGATTTTCACATACATTGGTGAGTCACAAACCGCTGTATCTAGAATAATTACGCTAAACCATAAAAAAATTCAGGGTCACTTAGTCCAAACCGGGAGAAAAAGTGTGGTTGTGAAAGAAAGATTTCGTTAAAAGGTGATGCCTATCATCCGAAAAAGAGCAAGCAAAACCCATTACAGAGCGGTGGTGAGATTGAAAATGATTCAGCTGGAGCAGGAGTCGAGATAAGTCCTACGTAAGTGAGTAGGGAATTACTAGTAATCTGTAGAAAAGCTACGAGGCCCTCTAAAAAGCTACTTTTGACAAGTGCAGTGAAAAGAAAACTAATGAAAGGAACACAGAAACATCTGATTGGATTAAAAAGTGATAGGCAAAAAGTTGTTTTTTTGATGAGAGCCACTTCACGGTCCATGAGCAACACAGTCGTTACTCATAAAAAAGTGAAAGACAAAAGCTACAGCCTGAAGAAATGCTATTAGCTTTTGTGGTGTGGGATCCATGGCTGCAAACTCGACTTGAACTCGAAAAAACGTAGATCAAGTTTGGGTTCATTATTTCTGTAATTTTGCAAGGAGAATAGTAAATAATATTTTGCAGTGACGTAGATCCTAAGATCGGTCTAGGGCTAGATGATCTTAACCAGGTCCGCAAACTCGAACTCGATCAACTCGGTGTCTTTGACGAACTCTAACTTGATTTTGAAAATAAAAAAAATCAAACGCAGACTTGCAAATTTTTTGTAAACTCGAACTCGAACGAATAAAAATCTAACGAGTGTGCAGCCCTGGTGGGATTACTCTATCCCTAATTGGGAGCGATCAATGCTGACAATTTCATCGACGTAATTAAGCATAAGGTTATAGACAGGCAACCATCGGGCTAGACCAGGGGTTCCCAAACTTTTATGATTCGTGGCCCAAATATTTATTTAAAAATGGTTCGTGGCTCACTACGGATTAATAGCACGAAAGTAACGAACTGTATGAACATAAAGGATTAACTATGAAACTGTAACCCAAAATTAAACAAAATGTTTGCTAGCTATTTATTTTTTCAATGAAATGAATGTGACTGCACTTTTGCTACAAGATTCTTAATTCTTGGCTCTGTTTATGTTTATGTCTCTGAACATCTTGTTTAACTTCAAGACGGTTCCGCTGCTTGGTCTTCACATTGAAAAGTGTTGAAAAAGCAGATTTACATAGCCATGTAGATCTGAATGGCAATAATTTTTTTGGAGCAGTTTTGCTTATTTCTGGATACGACGATGCCATTCTTAGCCAGAAATCCGTGACTGGGAAAGCTTCAAACACATCTTGACTGCTGGAGTCGTTTTTCATGTCAATAAATTGATCCTGCAGTTCGTCTTGTATTTTCTCGGAGGAAAGTCGAAAGGGATCTTTTGCAAGTGACAGGTCATTTCTACTAAGTTCGGGAAAGTATGATCTGAATTCACATTCCAGTTTTTCGAGATGTTGAGCAACATTGGTCTTTAGCTCATTGTCCAAATGGGAGATATCAACCAAAGTGGTAAACAGTGCAAAATTACCTTTCTGTACTTTACGTCTTCAGTTTGACAATTTCTCAATAAACCCATTAATCAAATCCACGCAGTGAATAATATTTTTTTCTTTCCCTTGCATTTTCACATTTAGAGTGTTCAAAGAATCAAAGATGTCTATCAAGTACGCCAAACAAGCAGTGAATTTTGAATCAGAAAAGTGAACTACTAACTCAGGTTTTACAACATTTAAAAAATTTTCAGCTCATCACGGAGCTCAAAAACTCTGGATAAAACGTTTCCTTTAGAACAGGGTTGGCAACCTTTTGGACGCGGCGTGCCAGTTTTCGAATAATATCAAAATGTGATCAACTTCGCGTGCCAAACTTTTTATGTGTTTGGTTTGCACAGTCAACTACCTGATTTGAACAGATAACGAATAAGACACAAATTTATTTAATTCACCTTAGTGGATAAAGTCAAATAGAGTCAAAAGAGTAGCTTTAAAAGAGGATTCTTGTTCTTGCTCAGCTCTACAACATTGGGGCTAAATTTGGACACTTTCAGTTAAACACATATGCTTCCGTATAATCTTTAGTAAGTCGGCTGCGATGGAAACTGAGAATAAACTTTATGTGTGAAAGTACTTGTTTACGCAAGCAAGTGGATCCAAATGCACACAGCAAAGCTATTGCCATCTTCTTCAGGTAGCTAAATTTCTCCGGCAAAGATTCCCAACTGTTGAAATGCGGTTTGCTTGTTTTTAATCGTTTCCAGCGATTTCCGCTAATCAACAAATTTCGATGTCAACAAAATAGATGCTTTAAAATCGATCAGCAGCATCTGGAAGTCTTCAATATCGATCCATTCAAATTCAGATAATTTCAGGTCTTTGCTGCTCTCGGGCTTGATGAGAAAAGAAAACAATGAATCAAAATGCTGAAAATCTTGAAATCTATTGCAAAATTGAGAAGTTTGATCCTTCATGTACATGTCAATTACAACTGTATTAACATAATGATCCACTGAAAAAGCCTTCAGATATTAAAGATGCAAAAAGTTGCAGTTTAAATGTCCCGTGTGTAGACATCTAGTTTAGATACAAATCCTTTCCATATCTCAAAAACACACATCACTGTTTGTCCTGTAATCGAAGATAAAGTTCGTTAGGATGCATGGTGGTATCCGCAAGAAACGTCAGTTTTACTAGCCACTTTTCATCCTCCAGTTCAGGGTCGACCTTTTTTTATCCTATTAAAAAGGCCCTTATCTCAACTAGACATTCGACAAACGTCAAACTCCCCTACGAGTCACCCTGACTCATTTTACTCTTTCATCTTATGAGCGGTCTCTTCGTCTTTCAACCTCCTTTCCCATTTCAGGTTTGGCCAGACTTGGAGTGAAACCAAGACTCTGCAGATCTTCCTGGAGAGCCTTTGCGTCCACTCACCCGCTTACGCTTCCTTCTACTTCCCCTAGGGAGGCTTTTCTTGCTTGCACTGCCTTTCCTCCTTGGAACCCCCTTTTTTCACTGTGAAGTTCACCATCTCCTTTTTATACTCTCGCTCTGATCTCCCTCGTTCTCGCCAAGGTGCGGCTCTCACTTACCTTGGCTCTCTTCCCCCTCACGATCTGGTGCTTTGCACTGACGACTCTGTTCCTTTTCCTTTTGGCAAAGGCGGCTCCGACGTGCTTGCCGGCTGCTCTCTCTTTGTGGCACCGAGGCCACTCTTTCCTTCTCAGCAGGCCCAGTATGCTCAAGCTTCTCTGATAAAACCTGCGCCATTGTGCAAGCTCTTTGCTGGTTTCGGCAGCACCAACAAGTCTACCACTTCCCTTCTCTTCTCCTCCTATCTCACTCTCGTTCTGTCTTCACCACCCTATCCTCTCCTCCATCTTTTCTTTCACCTCAATCTCTCTGGCAGATCTGGCAGGAACTGACTTTTCTAGGAACTGTCTCTCCTCCTGTTCTATCAGGCTACAGTGGGTCCCGGGACGCTCATTTCTCCCGGGAACAACGCGGCCAGACGGGGAGCGCTGATTGCGCCCTCTGCAATCCCTTGTAGTCTCTTTCCTCTTATCTCTCGTATACACTTATCTCTCTTTTCTCAGATTGGAGTGCTCCCTCGTCACTCTCGCTGTGTTCCCCCTTGTCTACGCTGCAACCAACACAGCCTTCTGTTAAGTTTTTGTCTCTTCAGGATTAGCAGAATCGAGAATCTTTCCTGTGGCGCTTGCGGACACTCGTCCCAGGACACCTCTCATTTTATTTTGCACTGTCCAGCTACAGACTATTTGCCCCGCTCGCTCTTTGGCGACTCTCTCTCTCTCTCTCTTTACAATCTCCGGTCCAGGCCTTGGGGAGTTGCCCGGCTTCTGGGGTTCCATGGTCTTCCGCCATGCCCTCATCCCTCGGAATGGGTCGGATAACAACAACAACAAACGTCAAGAGAACCTTACCTCGACTTAACCACCCAACACTGCAGTGCAGAAGCACATTATGTTATGCACTTTCCATCTTTTCCAGCAAAGATCAAAACCGTCTGTGTGTGTTAGCAGAGTGTGCGACAAGGAAACTCTCTATTTTTGTTACAGTTGACATTACGTCATGAAGAGCAGAATTTTTAAATCTTTGCACAAATACTTTTTTGATGAATAATACAGGGCAACTTCATAACAGGGTGCCCAATCTTTTGCTCAGCCATAGTAACAAATCCAAGGTGTTGCCCATCATACCAGGTCCGCCGTCTGTTGTAACTGAGAATATCTCGCTTATATCAATCTCTCTTTCCTCAAAGTTCTTGGTGAAAAGTCAAGTATATCTTTTCCTTTAGTAGTGCCATACATAGGTTTCAAGCAACAAAGCTCTTCATGTACTTCGCCGTTACTGCAGTATCTAGCTACAACTGCTAAACGTGGATTATTGTTTATATCTATGCTTTTGTCAAGGAGCTACGCTGAAAACATTTGCTGCTTTTAACGCAGCAGTTTGTTGCTCAGTTACATCGGTAGCCATATCCGTGATACGTCTTTCTACTGTCCGAGGAGAAACAGGCATACCCTTGATCCTCGAAATTAGTGTGCATTTGTTTGGCGAATCATCAAACAACACTTCAGCACAACTGATAAAAGCCTCCTTCACAAACAACTCATCAACAAATGGTTTTCCATGTTTAGCAATGCCCTCTGCTATTTTGTAGCTACCTTTGATTGTTCGATTCGTGCTACAAATCACTTTCTTGAAAATGCCGCTTTGCTTTTCATAGTGTGATACTGCCTTTTTTAAAAATTCGATCTTCTCCGCATAGTCCTCGAAGGACTTCTTATGCTTCGTTTCAAAATGTCGTTTTATGCTAGATGTTTGGCAAACGACACTTTGACAAGAAAGAGCATACACAGCTTTGTCGTCTCGAGAAACAAATCTGAAATCTGTCTTGCAGAATTCTTGGAAAGATCTCACATCTAAATTAAGATTCTTAGAAAGCCTAAATCCGTAATTTTTTTAGGTAAAGAGGCTGTTTTTGAAATCAATTAAAAAAAGCAATAAGCAAGCAAATATTTTATTAAAAACTATTCAAACGCTATCGGTGAAACATTCAGCCCTCATCAGGAATATACGGCACATAACTAACACAATTGTTCAGCAACAACAGTAGATATAACGAGCATTGCTTCAATTATTGTTACAACACTGTATCAAAAAAATTATGGCGTGTCTACACCACAATTTTATTCGTTCTTGCGCCGTCGCTCCGGCACATTTTTGTTTATTCTAATTTGTTTGTGTTCATGGGAGCTGACATGACTGGCATGTCTTGAGCCAATTTTTTTCGCTCTCACAAGGAGCTAGTTGTGAGTGTGACTGGCAGAGCCAGAACAGACATCTCCGACATAGAAATTGTCTCGTGAATTGCATGCTTGACTAATTTGAAGACTGTTGATTTCGTGCAGTTTAGACAGCTTGAGCTTGTAATTACGCCGCGCAATCTTAAGTGTAGATTTCAAATGCGCGTCATATCACTTGGCGAGCCATGAAATATCCTCTCGCGTGCCACAAGTGGCACGCGTGCCAGGGGTTGCCGACCCCTGCTTTAGAAAGTCACCGGACCTTTGTGTAATACAAAAGATTTATATGCTCAAATTCCATATCTTCGCAAAGTTGTCTGAATAAACGTGTGTGTAAAGCGCTACTTTTTACTATTTTGATAGTAACTTTAAGTACATCTTGCAGTCCACACGGTAAAGTTTTGGAAGCAAAAGCTTCCCGGTGAATGAAGCAATGAGTGAACAAAACGTTAGATGTCTTCTTTTGCACAAGTGCTCGAAATCCACTTTTGGACCCAAGCATCGCTGGGGCTCCATCAGTGCACACACCACATAAATTTTTCCAGGCAATTCCATTTTCATTAAAAAACGTGGTCTACCTTTTCCATTACATCTGACGCCTTTGTATTGGTGTCCAGAGCGCTACAAAAAAGTAATTCTTCCTTTATAGATGTGCTAACTGCGTATCGAACGAAAACCATGAGTTGAGAGACTGAAGCCACATCAGCAGACTCATCGATTTGGAAGGAAAACAGACCAAAAAGAGATATATCTTCTTTCAGTGATTATTTATTCCTTTATGTCTTTTGACATTAACGCAATTCGTCTCTTTACTGTGTTATCAGATAAAGGAATACTTTGAAGCCTCATCTCATACTTCTCGTCCAGTACAATTCTAGCAATGGCTAGTGCACTAGGCTTAATCACAGTTTCACCAATATTATGAGTTTTTTTCTGCCTGCCTATTATTTGGCTACCAACAAAACAGGGTTCGGTGAGTTTCTGATCGGTTTGTTGAAAGCTGCCAGAACCGTCGAGTCTTTGACATTTGCAGTTGGATTCCAATCTCTTAAAATACTCCATATTTCTGTCTTTTAGCTCAGGATGACTTGTATTCACAGGCTTGTCCATGGGACATATTTTTCTGTCCCATCCCATTCCATAGCAGTTCATGCCTGTCCCATCCCATCCCATGGGATTCCCATCAAAATACAATTCAATAAAAGTTATTAAATTTATGAAAATTTAAGTATAATGTGTACTAGATAGGACTACACGTACAAAGAGAGATACAAAACGACAAAATTTATTAACTTTGCTAACTTTAAAGTTCAGAAGAGTTCACAATTCATTATCATTCTGCCACTCATATTCCGAGTCACTGTGCTCATTCAGCAAACTTTCAATTTCCTGCTCATCAACGAGCATGATGCGCAAAGCAGTGTTGCCAGATTGAAACGAAGCTCCTATACCACAGAAAGGACAAAATTACACCATCTAAGATTTTTCTCAAAAACCATCTAAAATCAAAGAAACACCGATAAACCACTCACTGAATATGACTAAAGTTTCAAGTTATCTTTAAAAACTATTTGCCTATCTATTTAGCAATTGAAAGATAAGGGGTATGGCAGAAATCTAGCTCTCTCAATAAGATGCAATTTAACTCACTCATCAAGCCCACCAAACTTTAAATCTAACGCTAAAACTAAACCAGGACCAAGGCTAACCTCATTTAAAAGCGAATTTATTCAAAACTGAAATTTTCTGCCTTGCCCCTTCTCTTTCGATTGTTGGATTGCACCGTTGGGAGTGGCCTTGAGCTCGATCGCCCAAAGTGGCCAGATCATCATAAATTTTAGGGTTTAGTATCCCTTACCAATGCTTGCCTATCTATTTAGGTATGACGTTATCAAAAGCTATCACATGGCTACTGTCCCATAGGTCCCATGGGAAATGCAATGCGTGCAGTCCCATCCCATCCCATCCCATGGGACATTTCCCATGGGATTCCCATGGGAATCCCATTTCCATGGACAAGCCTGTGTATTCAGGTGATTGCTTAATTTACTTGGCCTCAACGACTCATTACTTAACACACGGTAGCACACAACACATTGCCATTTTTCTATTCCTTGATCATTCAGTGAAGTAAATCCAAATTTTATGTAGCTGTCATTGTACTTCCTTTTAGCCATTGGACTATTTGCAGTGTCTTTAGTAATAATACAGGGTGGGCCGTTAGTCGCGCACCAAGAAATTACGTGGAGTGTGATGTGAAACAATGTAAAATTAATGAGGTAGAATATCTTTTCCTTTCTTTTGATGTATAATAAATGTTCTTTCAAAGAGTAATTTACCATTGTTTGAATGTATCAGTCATTATATCTGTCAAATTTAATTATAATCAAAGTTTTTTTAGGTATGATTTGCATTGAAATTTTTTTTCTTCAATTTTCAGATATGCCTTTAACAATAAACGAGCGAGTTGAGTTCGTATTTATGATCATTTTGAGCATTTGTGATTGTATCAGCGTGTATAACGTGCCATCAGTTCCTTAGATAAGCTTGTTTTAAATAAAATAACGTTTATATAATCAAAATTGTCTTAAATGTTTTGGTGCGCGACTTACGGCCCACCCTGTATAACCTGCTCTGAATACAATGACAATAAAATTACAGTCGAGCCCAAGGTTTCCAGACAAAGCAAATGTTGAAACCTCATTGTGTCAAAACAATGCGTACAATTATTATCCAGGGGATTTTTGTCCATGTCTAGTTAAGCCTTCACTAGACATTGCCTTAACCGGCAGGCCTTAACTTAAGGCCTACTGGTTGTCAAAAAGGCCGACTTGTGACAAACAGATTCTACCACGGAAATAGCCCTGTGGCCCACTGAAAATGGTCTCATGGCCTACTACTGGGCCATGGCCCACAGTTTGGGAACCCCTGTGCTAGGCTATTGATAAGCACACACTGTACAATGGTGACAAACTTCCAAAAACAAATGCATTTGCCCTATTTTTTCGATAATTAACTTTCCAAACTTCTGAAAAACGATGTGTTCGCCGTTTTTCATATTGAAGATCTTTTTTTACGGAGATTTACATCGGGCGGCGTTTCGAAAAAAATTACTTATTTTGTGCGAGTGTTTTTTTGCGTATTCACAGTAAACCAGTCAATAGATTTAGTTGCAAAATATATCGAAAATTTCCGATATGCAGGGTGTTTATAAAGTCTGAATACTTAGTAAAAAACACATATTTTTAAAAATAAAACAATTTTACTCAATTGTAATGTTGATCAATAATATTTTTGACGTGGCTTTCATCATTTTCAATGCATAATTTGATGCGCTTTGCGAAATTCAAGTGAACTCGATGGAATAGGATTGGAATAAATAAATTAAATAGATAGTAAAATCCTCTATGTACCTAGACTTTGTGGACCCCTTGTGCGGGTATAATCGGACAAAAAACTGTATGACGACACTCAACTAAACAATAAGTCGAATTTCTGATATAAATATTGGACAAAACCCAACTTAAATATGACTATACATTTAAAGAGAAAGTCGAAAATTTCCGATATATATGTAGATCGGATATTATCCACCTTAGTTAAGACAAAAACAGCAGAAAAATACATAGGAAATTTAGAAATAGTTTTGCGTGACTTCGTGATGTCAGTGCAACAGAGAAAGAACGAGAAAATACTTGAAATTTCACGCAACGCCGGCACTAATTATGATAAAAGAGGCGCAACTTGACATCACCATAAAAAAATGATAAAAATGGAGTTATGGTTATTCAAAATAAGCAATTACTTAACAAACGAAATACAAAACTGCCAAAGCACAGCAAGCTTGTGGAAAAACGCAACAAATTAACCCCACAAAATCTCACCTCGGGTTCTCAAACTTTTTTTGTTGACAGTGCCCTTTGAAAACTTATCAATATTCGCGGCGCCGTAATGAAGCCAAAATTTGCAAATTTCAAGTTTTACCAAAAAATTGTATTTAAATTATGTTTACTGTTCAAAATGCAAAATACTGAAAAGCATTTAATGCGAGCAGTGAGCTTGTTGCTGTATGCACATTTTATCAAAGCGCTGTGCAATTTTTGATACTGCAACCCGCATCTCGCGTTCAATGTCAATCTTATTGCGATACTTCGACTTGATTACTGCCACCGCAGAAAAACCGGCTTCACACTAATATGACGTTTCAAACGGCACAAGAACACAGAGAGCTTTACTGTCTACAAGTAGAAATTTAGCTCCAGCCTTAACTCGAAATGAAATGAGTGAATTAGGGCTGTATATGCTTTTCAAAGTGAAATCAGAAGTAAGATCGATAAATTGTTCAGCTTCCAGAAATGAAAACCCCTGAGGGGCATTTGCATTATCAACAAAAGGATTTCTTATCCAATTGTACTTCTCCATGTCTTCAGAAAAATATTTCTCAAAATGCGAGATTAGAGCATCCAGATGCGAACACATCACAGTCTTCATATCACACTCATCGGTATTCTGCCGGGAGAGATTGCCAGATTGTGAGTTTAAATGGGTTTTTAAAAATGGAAAACTTTCAAATTGCTCGTTATTTATCAACAGGTCAGTTTTCCAAAACTGCAGTTTTCTTTTAAAGGCTGTAATTTTGTCATGGAGTTGCAGAAGGTGAGTATCTTTTCCTTGAAGTGAGATGTATAATTGATTTAATTTTGCAAAAATATCACAGAGAATCGCCAGCTGAGTCAGGAAAACTTCATCCTCAAAGGTAGTAGCAAGTGCATGGTTTTCTTCTTTTAAAAATATGAAGATTTCGTTTCTCAATTCGTACACACGTAAAAGAACTTTGCCTTTAGAAAGCCACCTCGCATTACAATAAATTTTTGTGGTCTGCTTCTAATTCATCGCAAAGAAGTTGGAAAAGCCGAGCTTTAAGCGGCCTTGCTTTAATGAGTTCACAGTTTTGACAACAACTTCAAACACTCCATTGAGATGATCACGGAGCTGCTGCGAAGCCAGCGCCTCACGGTGTATTAAGCAGTGGGTCCATTTTGCGTTGACGGCAACGCCCTGCACTAACGTTTGCAGCCCGCCAAAACAACCAGATATAGCTCGGGCTCCATCAGTGCATAAACCAACGCAGTATTTCCACTCCAGGTTATTTTCCAGAAAAAAATTGTTCAGTATTACAAACAATTCTCGTGCTCTACAATTTGTTACAATGGGCTTGCAAAAGAACAAATCTTCAACGATGTTGTCGTCGTTATCAATAAAGCGTAGGCTACGTAACAAATCAAATAGGCATCTTTATCACTGGTACTGGTTGTTGCCTTATCTAACTCTAAGCTGAACTCATTTCCAGGCATTTTCGCTACCAGCTGATCACTAATATCATCCGAAATTTTATCGTCCTCCAACAAACGGTATTGTTTGAGAGTGGAACAGCTTTTAGCTTTTGTGCAATTGATTCTCAAATCATTGCCGAGATTAAGTCAAGAGCAGCAGGAAGGACGACTTCTTCCGCAATGGTATGCGCTTGTTTACATTTCGCGATTCTGTACGCAACTTAAAAAGACGCAAGCTCTGTTTTGGCAGGTGTGTGCGAAAAATATGAAAATAAGACCGACTGCTTATTCATTTCTGACAACGTACGAGATAAAAATTCGCGTCGTTTTCCAGATAAGTTGTGGTGGTTTGTTGTTAAGTAGCGTTTTAGTTTACTAGGTAGCATACATTACGCAGCTAAAACTTTACAACAAATAACACATTGCGGATGCTCAACGCCTTCCCTTTCTACGACTGTAAAGCCAAAATTGAGATAACTACAGTCGTATCTTTTAGTCTTCTTTCTTTTTCTTTTCTGTTTGTTTACATCAACTTCTTTCTGTCTCTTCTGAGGTAAATCACCTGTAACAAATGCGCCCGTTACGAAGCCAATAAATTGTCAATACTTTACTGCAGATATTGTTGACACTACGGAAAGTGTTTTTTTCTACACTCGTGTGGCTGCTATAAAAAATATTAACAAGCTGTAAAATTGTAACAAGTTGTTAACAACTTTCGCGCAGTAAATATTAAGCCGCTAACAAGCTGCTGCCAACCACACACTATAATTTTTTTTGTGAAGAAAGCAGCGGATGTATCGCCTTCACGTATAATACGGTATACAACCCACTAACAGTAGATTACAGTGGAGGTCACCAAACAGCAGTTAGGCTGCTAGCTGCTACTCTGTCATTTTGACCTAGGAAATAGCCCTGTCTAGGCAGGCGATAAAGACACAGAAAGCAAACAGATAATTCTACGCAAGCTGGAGCCAGGCAGTTCTTGTCTCATCCAGGCAGTTCTTTTCTCATCCAGGCAGTTCCAAGGTGAATTTAGAAACCCACAAACGTTGTAAAGGAAATTCAACCAGCCTTCTTCATTTTAAGAATCTTAGCAGCATAGGAGCTGATTCGACAAATCCTTGGTGGAAAAGAAAACCTAAGAAAATCTTAACAAATGTGCTCGCTTGATTTATATCGAAAAGGCACGTGTTACACTTAATCAGGTCATGCAATGCTCACACGAATGTAACAGCCAATGAAAGATTTCTCATGATTCACACCAACATCCGGGCAAAAATAGGGGACAGAATATAATTACAATTTTACCATAATCAAATAGAATACGCAGAGAAGCGCTATCTTTCTTCATTATCTCCTCAAAGGTGGACAAAAATTTCCGCCTAATCTCACGTGATACAGGTTAATGAAATTTAACGGACAATTGTTACACATCATATTACATTGTGACGTGTGACTACGTAATCTGTTTACGAGCAACTCTTTGAGACAGTATTTTTCCGCAATAAAATTTCGAGGTACAGAGCGGACTTGACAGTGACAAATGCAATAACTTTCGCATGGGTTTCACGGCGCCCCTGCCAAAGTCTCACGGCGCCCAGTTTGGGAACCGCTGTTGTAGCATATAGCAATTTCTTTGGACAGAGTATAAAATTTTAAAAGCACTGGTCTAGAGCTTACGCGGGCAATTTTTAGCAGTTGTCGGATGGTGTTTATAAAGTAACCTGCAATGCCTTCTGCATCAAAAATGATGTCATACTTGCACCAAGGTCACAAAATTACGAGAAATTACTTTTAGATTTCCGATATACTGCATCTCACATGATGTATATAAGAAATTTCCAATAGCCGATACTTTGTAACTGTTTTTTTTGCCTTATTTAGGGCTGATTTTTGTCCGATATACACAAATCGGAAATTTCCGATATATATGTCGGAAGTTTCCTATATATATTGCTGCTGATTTTTGTCCGATACATTTTGCAGCTGATTTTATTGAGCGTTTTACGATAAACGCGAAAAAAATACTTGGGCAAAATAATTTTTCTCCCAATGGCGTCCCATACAAAATCAAAAAGCTACAAATCAGCCATAAAGACATAAAAAATCGGTTTCTAAGACAAAATAAGCTTATTTCTTAGAAAAAAAGCACATTATTATTTTCTGATAGTTTTAGAAAACTAATCGTTCTTATGATCATAAAATGAGAACCCTGGTTATAGGCCACGAGAAATACCAATTGAGTTTTTTGGTTATCATAACACCTTTCAACCTGTTTTGGCATCTTGACATTCTGCTAAAAAAGTGCAATGGGTGTTTAGAAAAATGGAATAAAAGTTTTAGTATGTAGGGGAATTGGCCGACTTGATACCCATAGAAAATATCTCAAAATCGAAAGAAGAGAGACTGTAAGATCTTATCACGTTGAAAGAGGCCATTGTTTTAGTCTAGTGCTATGACGTCGAAATTGCCAAAGTTGTCAGATACTGGTCAGTTCTATGCCTAAACGAGTGAAGAAAGCTCTTAACAAGAGAAACCATGTGCATATCTTACAAAGGGAGAAATTTATTATGCGTTTTAAAAAATAAACTGTTTCATTGAACTTTCGTGAGGGGTGTGACCTACATCTCCTTGCCTCGTGCGTCCGCCAACGCTACGGTCAACTATATCACAGATGCAGCATAATCTTTGCGAGTCACCATAACTGCAATGTTCGAATCTCCGAGATGAATTCAACTGTCGTTTTGTCCAGATGATGCTGGTCAACTTATAAGCTTGCCACGCTTCGTGCGTGACTGCACGTAGACTAACGTTACGTTGCAGCCAGATCGCGTCATAATGATGGCTGCGCATGCACCGATAGAGGCTGCGACAGTTCTATATTACCCGATTACCAACGCAGCGCAGAAACTATAAAAGACAGTAATGCAAAACAAAATCAAAACCTTTTCATCCGTGGGAGAAATTATATTTGGCACTCGAAAAAGTGTTGATTTGACACTCGAAAAAGCAAGCTTAGTATCCACCCACACATCTGACAAGTTTGTTTTTTTTTTGTCAAAAAGATTTCGAAATTACGGTGGAGTTTAAAATAAGCTGAAAAAGTAATTTTGTGCGTTTGATTGGCTGCATAAAATTCTCTGTATAAACAGCCAAAGCAGATACTTAACAGCTCTAAAGATTGCCAAAAACTGGTGCAAACATCCGGCGTGGGCGGCACTACAAATAAAATTGTGACAATGAGTTGGCAAAATGATGGCTTCAATGGAAACTAATTTTGAAGACAGAGCAATAAAGCTGAAGCTTGCATCTGAAAAATCGCGAGTTTGATGCCTTGCTAGCGCCTCGACGTTGCGGTAGAAAGTAAAGCAAGACCATTACCTTTGGCTTGAAATGTGGGGCAAGACCACTACCTTTCGCTTGACAGCAGGGTATGTGGTAGAAACGTAGTGTTTGCAGTGCTGATAAAACAAGAAGGGGACCTGCAAGGCCCTACACACTTGAAAGAATTTCTGAACAAGAGTAAAAACTAAAGCTCTGATAACGTTGGACACCATCTCCATCCTTGCACATGCATTTGATCTCAAAATTTACTGTTCGCAGAAGGCAAAATCAAAACCAGCCAAAAATCACAATTTTTGGCTGTATACCTAGCGAACTATTCTCCTGACACAGAAACTGTACCAAACTTTAAAAAACTTTGAAGAGCCCAAAGAAAATCATTTTTATCTATACATTGTCTCCATTATTTTACACTAGCACGCAAAGGGCAATTTTCACTTTGCTCTTTTTAAAAAAGTTTTATTCAAGTGCATCACGTTGGTGGCAAAGTAAAAAGCGAGATCACAAATACGAAAGCAATATTAAATCTGTAGCATTTAAATGTAGCGATATTATAAACATTATTGGCATTAGTCAGTCGACCACGTTCACTACTTGTGCACAACACTATTTCCTTTGCTAATTGCAGCCATCATTCCGTTTACTATCTTGTTTCTGATCAATATTGTGTTGCAAGCAAATAGGAAAAAAGATCACGGTGGAAGCAACATTGAAAAAACATGTACAACTGCTTGCTGGTGAGTAATATTACAGGCAAACACGTAAAGTGACAAAGCAAACCACGCTTATCACAGGCCATTTCGAAGGATGTCAATCATTTTTAAACTTAACCTTTCCCCCGATCGTTCTAAACGGTGCAAAGAAGGCCTGCATCAAAAAATATATCACCGTTACTAAAAGATACTTTCAAAATAGGAGAAGAGAAGCAGGACTTAAAAACGCACAAAATATTAACAGCAAATACCGGTAACTAAAATCCGTAAAAATTGATAACTGGCGGATAAAAAAAGCCAATATCAATCAAAGTAGTACAATCGGTGTGAGGAATTTAATATCTAAAAAGATGTTGTCATTCCAATGGCAGCAGTTTGAAGTTGTCAATGCTACTCAATCTAACCAAAGGGCTTCCAGAGTTATAAATGACGAAACTATATGGTAAAAAGAAAAAACATTTCAGATATCGGCCATGATAATAATATGTGACAACGCGAAAAGATAAAGTGTTAGACGAAGTGCGATTTATCACGCAAATTGATCTTTCTCCCAATTACATCTTCAAGCGACGTTAAGCTGTACAAGCTGAAGCCTCTATCAAGTTCAAATATAGCGTTGCACAATCAACAGCTTTGCCATTACAGCAATGACAAAATAAACAACATTCGGTAACCGACTGGTGATGAATGCTTTTCTGCTAAACACACAAGACCTGCTACTTGAAGCAAGGCACTCAATTTTAATCTGGTCAACTTTCAGACGCGCAAGCTCTCTTAAATAAACGCAAAAAGCAAAGAAGCTGTAACACCGCCAGCAAAGAAACTTATACCGTCAATAACAATAACTGTTCGTAAAAAACGATGAACCGTAATTAAAATTTGAACAGCCTGAAGGAGAGATGTACTAATTTTTTTACAAGTGGGCAATTTCACTCGATCGGATAATGCCGGCGGTCAGGTGCAGTTCCTTTTTAAGACCATTTTTTTCAGATCAACGTTCAAAAGACAGAATTTTTAAACTGCTGGAGTTCGGTGAAAAATCTGGAGATGTAGGCTGTATTATTTAGCTCGTGGGGCAAAAAACAAATTGTGCACACTACCGGTCAAAAACATGGTATTTTTTAGAATATAATCCGAGTGAAGACTGATGTATTTTTGATCATTTTGTCAAAACGTGTCACCTATAGTAAGCGTATCAGTATATTTAACGCATAAAGCAACAAGAAATATTTCAGATTAAGCTTGTAGTATGTACGATTGATGCATACAAAGCATGCATCTGTTAGAAAACCAGCCGTTCTTTCTAAAAAAAATCCAATAGCTTGTGTAGACTTGAACAATCTGCGCTGGAAACATATGCTGTTGCAAATGACGTTATATTTGCCAAGCAAGATAAAGCGAAAAAGAGCAGGTCAACCTTGGGCAAATATTATTTGCATTAGAACTTCTCGTGGACTAGAACGGAGGACGAAAAACCACTTCTCTTTAATCAAAAAACTTGTACACACCGTTGTAGCATGTTAATCTTATCACAGCTTGCGCATAAAGATTCCAGCGTGTATTAAACTGCACCAAATTTAATGCTTGAAAAAAGAAAGTAGCTGAATTAACCTTTACAAAGCACTCGTTTCCTTCAGACTGTTGAAGAACAATTAATGTGATGAATAAGCAAACTAGATTTATGAAACCAACACCATAACCGTGATTTTTTGATTTAATTAATGCGTGGTAGGTAGCTTTTGTCGAATTTAAACGCATATTTCAGCTCAATTTTTACATAAGTACTAATATCTAATTATAAGCCTTAGTTTTATTACATTCTACCGTGAATGCAAGCATAACTTCTTCAAAGCAAGCCGGAGTAACAATTAGTATGCTTTAGTAATTAAGCTTTTAGCAAGCTTTATTGAATGGCCTTAAGCTATTATTCTAGTTGTGCTACAATCAAGTTTGAAAAACTGCTGGATTGAAAAAAATCACCACACCAATTAAAAAAATCACGACTTTTTACAGTTTTTGTCAACAAGCAGCATTCCAGTTTTTATAAGGCAACTTGTAAAACTGCCACGTCACACTTTTACTTCCACTAACATTTTCAAAAAGAAAAAAAGAAGAGAAAAAGATAAAGAAAACCGAAAAAAATTACTCGCGAAAGAACGGAAAAGCCAATGTTGCATCAGCTAATTAACGCAAGCACGTTGTAATGAAAGTGTAATCACGCCATGCCATCCCCGTGTTGTTACCTAACGCATTCGACGTAGCATGATGCTATTATCACATGTGGATGGAGGAAAAGAGCATAACGAACCAAAATGACCTTTGATGGCAACTGAAAAACGTGATGCTAACTTAATGGAAACAATCTACGGCAAAAATAGATTTTTCAAGATTTAAGTCAGCTAACTGGACGAAATAAAATATTCACGCGTTGGCAAATCTCAATATAGCTTTTTACTTTTTAACCAACTGAAGCGTGACGTCATTATCATTTTACAGAGCAACTAACTCTAGCGTAAAATCAAGCACACGCTATATCTTTGACAGTACTAATTTTATTGCTCAAGCTCTTAAATCGAACATTAGCTTCGCCAATGATAAATTTAGATCTCAATACTTGTTTACAGACTAACATAGAACCAAGCTAGTAAAAAGTCGTAGACCATCACACATGAAAAACCAACCATACAAAGCCACTTGTGTGTAGACAACCGCTTTTGAGTTGCGAAGCGAGTTTAGCGAGAAAACTTGAGAGCAGTCACACGTAAGACTTCACTATTCACTTCTAAACTATTTAATCTTGAACCTTAACAGATTTATGTTTTTCCTCGTAATCTAAATTTTGTCAAACCACCTTTAAACGAATCAATAAACACTAAGTGTGTTCATTGTATTGTACTCGTATGACACAACGTAACTAGCTGATTAAAGCTTTGACGTGCGAACCGAGTAAATCCAATAACGAACATGCAGTAGATTGGAGTTGTGCACGGACAACAACCAGAAATTCGGATATTTTCCCGACTAGAATTGTTTATAACTTGCTTTGCTGTTCAGAAAGAGGAACAAAAACCCATAAACAGCTCTATCCTACAGTAATTACTGTTTTTCTAAAATATTTTTACACAAAGAATTAATACATAAATATTGAGAATTAAGTTTTGACTTTTCATAAACCTTAAGAATGGATCGGAATAAAAATTTAGACTTTAGGTTTGGTCTGGAATAATATCTAACTTTCTACTACCGATACCAATCAATTCTGGGCTACACTGTATGACTACGAAATTGGTTTGTACGACTGCAGCACTCAAGTTTGGTGTATTAGTACAAGCAAACACCAAGAATCCATAATAATGGCTAAAGTTAAGCACTCAAAAAGACAAAAATGAATATTGAAAAGGGAGCAAGAAACAAATAAAAATAATCAACACCAACATCATAAATAAATCAGGGTAGCACAAAAAAGGTTAGTACATAATTGACATGCTTTGCTAAAACTTTTTGTAATCATACAAAATGGGCATGCATGATATATCAGACTGCAAAAGCTTAGCATGTTTAAGGCATAAGCGCCATAGCGGTTTTAAATTGCTATTACAGTGGAACCCCGCTAATCCGACCAGCCACCGGACCACAGTCAAGCGTTCGTGTCAGCGGATTTTGCAGTGATTGGATATGCACATTTAAGTACAGTAATTCACGTATGCAGAATGCTCGACCATTTAAAAATAAAATTCGGTTTTTAATTTTTGGAGAATAAGACCTAAACACAACATGCGTTGAATCACTACCGTTGAAAATTCTGGGTCGGTTGTCTCCATGCACCTGCATCTGAAATGTACTAGTATGCAGCCAAAAAGTCTGTCCTTCTTTTTATTGTATTCTGTTTATGCCGAAATTGCATTTTGTTTATGCCAAAAAGCTTATGCCGAAACTCTCTTGGCAAATTCACGCCGCGATTTTTCCACACTTTTTCTCTGCTATATATCCATGACCTTTTTTTTGATTGAAAGTTTTTCCGGTTTCGTTTTACCCCACGTCATATATTTTCTTAAGATCAAAAATACAGTGCAGAGTGAATCTTGGCTAGCACCTTGCAAACCCACTCTCATTTACTGAACTTTAGAACCATTATTGAACTTTTGTTTACGTTGGTCAGTTTTGATTCGTCGCAATGCGCATTCATTATGGGATTACAAATTCCGCAGTGAAAACGCACGCATTCCTGTTGTTTTGGCGCGATGTGCAATAATCTCAGTCTTCTTCTTCGTACGGGCAGATCTTTCATTTTGTGGAAGCTTGTCAGATTATGAGCTTCTCATTAGCCCTTTTTGCCAGTCTTCAGTTAGGCTGGGCCGCCACGATGGGTAAACTGCTTGGCCCCACCATCTGCCTGCCACATAAAGATGGAGGCATTCCGTTAAGTGTCTCGCCCAAGGACACAACAAGCAAGCTTGCCGGCTTGTTATCCACACCATCCCTTTTGTGCTGAGCGCCAGATTGGGAAGCTGTGAATACCCTCTTTTAAAGTCTTTTGGTGTGACTCGACTTGGGAAATGAATCTCAGGTCTACCGACTGCGAAGCGGACCCTCTAACCACTACACCATCGCGTCGGTTACAACTCTGTTACAACCGTGAATGAGTTAGGCGCGATAGTTGTCGCTTTGGCGTTGTTAAATTTGTAGTGCAGACCAACTTTACGGTGGTCGCGGTCTAGAAAACGGGGTGGTCGCGTTATTGAAACAAGATACAATATATAACTGCAGGGAATATTCGGGACCGCACAGAAGCAGTCGTGATACTGGGGTGATCGTGATATCGGGGTTGTCGCAAACCGGGGTTCCACTGCATTTATTTCTTCTACCTATTGCTTAAAGTATAAAAGTGTAATGTAAACAAAGGCGACAGGATCCATGCAGATATTAGGTTTAGTAATTCACACACAATTTTAATGGCCTTACAATTAGTGATTTGTGATGATTAATTATAGACTGAAGCAGTGTAGCGCGTACTACTTTGAGTTTCAGCCTATGAATCATACTTAGCCATCTACTTGAGCTCTGAATAATCATTTTCAAAATGCCAGTAGAACTACTAAGCCTAAGATTTGTTGGTTGAGGTAAAAAAAACGCATACTTCCATCAGCTGCGTAGGACATACAAAATACAGTAAAGTACAGCTCGCAAGAAAAGACAATATAATGATCACATGCCAAGCTTGCTTTATTATACAAGGCATGGTCGTGTCTTTCAATCAAATACAAACGCATTAAAAACCATTACAAAAAAACTAAAGTGCTAGAGATCTAAAAATTAATTATTTCCCAAAAACTTGTTTGTCAATCACACTCATATGCCTAGAGTTATTTTTAATAATGCATTTAGTTTGACCACAACAAGTTATTTACGTGCTACGTAAGAGCTGTATCATTTAGCTCTTATGCAAAAATAAAATCAATATTTGATTCACAAGACTCAAATTTCGACACACTTGATGCACACAAAAGCTACATATTGATTATAAAACAGATTTTGATTAAAAGTGCATAACTTTACTGAGATATTGGCAAAATTAATTTTATCCAAGTGGTGTAATACCAATAGTATCATATCTTTTGTCGTCATTGTCTTGAGATTGGCCGATTTAGCATGAACAGTTCAAAGTTAATTTTGTTTTAGCTAGAACAAGCTCTTTTCGTTTATAAGATCAAGGAATACACTGGCACTTTAAACGAAACTTTACACTTGGTAGAATGTGCATAGATGAAAAAACAAACACATTATTTTTTGAAATAAATCGAGCACTTTACGCTTAATTGAACTCAGAACCCAACCACTGCTACCTGATTTTTCCAGCTTTCACGATAGGCACAAAGTTTGTCGGTAACGCTGTTTCTCCAGCAGCGCTCACACTCACTTGTAAGCTTGTTGGTCTCGGTAAAGAAGTGACCAGTAATGCGGAAGGTATCACAGATGCTAGAGGTCGAGTACCAACAGAGGGCGATGTAGAAGATGCCGCTGATATAGGAACTCGGAATGGGGTGCGATCTTTCTTTTTCTTTCTATGTAAAAAATAAGATTGCAATAAAAAAATGTTCCTTCGACTAAAAAAGCACACCAGCAGGATTTATGTTGGCAACATAAAAGTAACTTGAAGTAGCGACAACCATACTAAAGGAGTAACACGTTGTGGAATGAAAAACCATCAAAGAATCTTTTATTAAGATTAATTTATATCTGAATCATACTAAGATTACTTTCCATGCTCCACATCGTACAAGCATAGCAACCTTCTCTGAAGCCACAACCTGAATATGTTTTAACAGCTTTAGTCCTGCAAAGAGATACTTTTGCAAGTTGCACGCAACTTGGCCTGAGGTCGCATAGTGCACACAAAAGCCTGATCAGGCTTTTAAATTTATGAAACAGACGCATTTTTCGATTAACAACTTCACATTAACTTTAAAAAATCAATTTTTCTTGGGAAATCAAATCAGCACCTGTGAACTTTTACATGTTTCGTTAAATGATCCGAACGAGCAAACTTCTTATCGCATATTGGACATGGATACGGTTTAACACCTTCGTGCGACCGCCGGTGCCTTGCGAGCTCGTCTGATCTGGCAAACTTCCAGTTGCAACCAGGCCAAACACACGCAAATGGTTTTTCTCCAGTATGCCGTCTAAATATGACATCGAGTAAAAGTAGAATCTTAATATGCAGACCATCCATGACACTGCAGCCAAGTGATTGCGTTATCAAAACAAAGTAGAAAGCATATCAATACATAGAAAACTATTGGGACTGGGTTTAAATAGCCATTGCAAAGGGGCAGGTGTCAACTGGGATTTTGCAATACTGTACATCAAATGCACATAGTGTTATAAAAAAGACAACACAGCAAGAAAAGAATTTCGATTGCCATGAGCATTGTGAACAGACAAATGCGCTGCAAACAGCTGATGGTTAATGTTATCTTGATCCTCTAGTCACTGTGGCAAAATCTTTTCATATGTAATAGATTTACCATCTTGTGTTTAGATATGCCTCTGAATTACCCGAACTATCAACGCAGAGCAATTCTATCTCAACCACAGCAACCAACCTGAAAAATTCGCTTTTACAAAGGTACAAAAGAGCCAAAAAACCTTACAACAAATATATAATGCCCAAATGCACTAAATGTTCTACATTCATTATCACATAAAAAATAATTGAATTTACTAAGTTAGCAGATGTACTAAAAATAAAAACAACAAAAAAGCATTAAATTTCCGAGTTCTGCCTTACAGCTCTCTTAAGAAAGAAAGCAGGTTTTAAATACGTCTTGTAGGCGCAATACTGATACTTACCTTATGTGAGCCTTCAAATGTGAACTCTTTGAGTATGTTTTGTTGCAGTTGGGATAAGTACAAGCATGGAGTCTTGATGAATCATTACATGCAGGCTTAACTTGCCTTCCATTGGATGGGCTTGAAATAGCTGGACCAGGAACAATACCAGCAATTACTAAACTGCTCCCTGGCTGAGGAGGTTTAGCAGGAAGAGGAGCAATTTTAATCACATTATTTTGGAGTGAAGTAGCAATTGAATTCGTGGATTCTCCAGCATTTGCATGCACTGTTTGCAGTGATTCACTATGGGCATTTTGAGTATTATTGTTTGAATTAGTCGCAGGCTGTTGCACTTGGGCAATAGTTAATGGTATAACTCTATCTTGTATAACGATGTACATTGGCATTGGGCTCGAAAGCGAATTTCCATTAGAATTGGGATTAACAGCCACTAAATGAGCAGTAGTGCAGCCTGATCTATCAGTGTTTTGTAGTTGATTTTCTTGTTTTATTGTTCTTGATTGTGGCATATCAGAAAATTGTGCTTTTGGCGCAATTTTATTTTTCTCTTCTGACACTGATGATTTGCAGGACTTCTCAATATTTTCAGAGCATTTTTGGCACAACATTAAAGATGATCCTTTAAAACTACTGATGGGTAACAGTTGTTTACATCCTGGGCAAACGTCAATTGAGTAAGGTGTTGAAACAGTGCTGTTGATTGCATTGTCTGCAATGTGTGGTAGAGTTAAGTTACTTAAAATACCATTATTATGCTGCATCAAAGGAGTATTGTCAATTTGCAACTGATTCTCTTGCTTGACGGACTCTTCAATGGATACACCAGCAAGGTCACAAGATGATTGAGAATTGGATGTAGTTTCAAAGACTCCATCAAGAAAATTTTCGAAGTCATGTTCACCAGAAGAAAAACCAGAACTCCCATACACTGTTTGATTTGAGGATGGCATAGAAAATGCTGCAGCTTGGCTTGGCTGCGTGGCCAGAGAAGTGTTGTTGGAGCTAACTGTAGATCTTAAAAATGCATCATTTGCATAAAGAGCTGAACTTAGATTATCCAAAGTGTCATCCACTTCTAATAAGGCTCGAAACGAACCTGATGATTCAAGTCTGGCCATATTCTTTGAAAGCACCTCTTTTTCTTCATTTTTTTGTTTTACTTGTTCATAGGTTTGTTCAAAGTCTTTTAAGGCACTGGCCAAGCTGCTAGTTTCCAGAATACTTTGATCTATGCTAGACATCTTCATTCTTTTATTCTGAGATGTTACTGTAAGTGCATTTTGAATGCTTGAATGATCAGGGGGAAGAGGATTTTGAACAGAGTTCAATGTAAACAGTGGCTCATCTAAGCTTTCAAACGACCAAGGAAAAAGGCTAGATTTGTCATTGCTATCATAGACGTCTGAGCTATCAATGGGTAAACTTGAACAAGTTTGAATGCTGCTTTGCAATGGAGGCCTTGTATCAGTAACAACTGAATTCTTGTTCTTGAGATCACCGCTTGGGGAGGTCAAAAATTGTGACGGTGAAATAGGCACTGGAACATTCAGTGGGGAAGAGATACAATATTCAGAAGTTGTTGCAACTGCATTTTGCATAAAACTAGAAGACAAAGTTGGTTGCTGAATGTTTTGACAATAAGCTTGGTAAGTGGCATCATTTGATGACAATGCACAGTCAAATGTGTGGGCATTGTCACAAAAATTCACACTACTGTCTAAAGATCTTCTGCCATTCTGGTGGAGATGCAGGTCACTTGGATTGGAGAAAACCAAATCCATTAAATCACTATCCTTTACAGCACATGGTAATATTTTGTTTGACATCAAAACGTGCACCACGTTTTGGACAATACCAATCAAAAATACAAACAAAAACAGAACCTGAAAAAGTAAACTGTTTTGAGTATTAAGCTTTGAAAGTAGTTTGTGAGAATTAATATGCTGTATGCTCATTTATTGTTTTTATGCATCAGTGTTATATTTTTATTTCTTCCGTTTGCTGGACAATGATAGTGTTGCTAATCACTTTGGGACATTGACCACACCTACTTCAGAGTTTCAAGTTCCAATAACATTGATTACACAAATCAGCTTAAATTGATGAGTACTGCAAATGCTTCAATTAAGTTTATTGGTTGTTTAAATCTGCTAAGCAAAGAAAATTATCGTTGATAACCTTTTCAACGTGCATGTCAGCTCAGTCATCACAGTGTTTGAACCCTAATCATTACTGCAAAAATCAAAGCTTAAATCCACTTATTCACATTTTAAGATCTATTTACTATTGCCTATCCTACCAAATTACCATACTGTCTAAAAACTATTATTTCTCCAAAAGAATAATAGTAGCATACAGTGGTATGAACAGTGCACCTCAAAGACTAGTTCCTTTTAGACCAACTTTTTTGGCAAATTTTTGATTGGCACAGGCCAACTTTATAGAATGAGGTCATTCCATGAGTCAAAGGTAAATTATAAATTTTTGATATACCTGTACACGCGTGGTTAATAAATGAAAGGGAGAGTGTACACTGGGGGTACATTTTTTTAATTTATCAAAGAAATAGATCAATCAGAAACAACCAAAAGTCAACATTTCCATATGTCATCAAAACTGATCAATAACAAACGTTTGACAGCAAAATAGTTTCCAAGGGAAGGATTCCAAATTAAAAAAAAAATTTTTCAAAATAAAAGCAATAGTATTTGTTGAAAAATATTAAAATTATGCACCCTGCATTACACAGCTCACAGATTTATTTCATCCTGAAAACACAATCCTGTTTGGATCTATTGTGTCACAAAAGGAGTGTATTTTCAATTTTTGTTTTTATCTTTTTTAAATCAATTACAATAATTTATTTCTTCAGATGTTAATGATGCACAACTTATCAAATTACTGAGCTTTTGAATTTTTACTGCCTACAAAAAACCGTCCCATCCATAGTGTCACAATTGTGTATAATTGGTTACCCTTTTTTTTTAGGCTGCAGCCATTTTGCTATCAATAGCATTTTACCCTTGAAGGATATTTTGCTGTCAGACATTTTTGATTGGTCAATTTTAACAACAATTTAAGCACATAACTTTGGGTCGTTTCTGAGTGGTCTACTTCTATGACAAATTAAAAGTTAACTGTGCCCCCAGTGTACACTCCCTCACACTGTACACTGCTCCCAGTATACGCTCTCCTGTACAATTACACTGGACCCTCCTATTTGCCTAAGTACCAGAAGATTCAAATCCATTACCATCACAATTAAAGGTAGCTGCACTATCCACTACACCACACCATCAATACCAGAATTCTAGCAAATATGCTTATTTAAAGACATGAATGGTGACAGGAAAATAGCCTCCAAAGAGCAAAATAGCTTGCATAATGCCACAAAAACCAAAAAAACAAAATTATGGCAGAGCTCCTACTTTAGTAGGCTACTTATTTTACATAAAACTTTACACACAATCACTCACACAAATCAAACACTTCCAAAACATTTGCTTTATAGCTCTTGTAATTTACTATTAGGCAGTGGCTATTTTGCCGTCGACGACAAATTACCCTCAGAGACTATTTTGCCGTGAGTTATTTGTGATGGGTCAATCTTAATGACATACTAAACATGTGACTTTTGGTCATTTCTGATTGGTCAATTTTAAGAACCAATTAAAAAAATTTTGCACCCCCAGGTCTCTATCCCCCACCTTGTACACTCCCTTCCAGTGTACACTGCTTTTCTTTTAGGCAGTGGCTATTTTGCCGTCGACGGCAATTTACCCTCAGAGACTATTTTGCCGTGAGTTGTTTGTGATTGGTCAATCTTAATGACGTACTAAACATGTGACTTTTGGTCGTCTCTGATTGGTCAATTTTAAAAACCAAAAAAAAAAATTTTGCACCCCCAGGTCTCTATCCCCCACCCTGCACACTCCCTTACAGTGTACACTGCCCCGTACATTTACATACCGGGCCTGCCCCTTCAGTGTACACTGCCTTTCTTTTCAAGCCCTGGCCAGCTGAGATTTGAACCCGATACCTTGGTATCTCAAGACCAGCGCTCTATCCACTACACCACAGAGTCACTGGTGAGCTAATAGCAAATTTGGCTATATAAACACACGTGAATGATCACGGCAAAATAGATTCCAAGGGCAAATTGCCGTCGACGGCGAAATAGCCACTGCCTTTCTTTTAATGCCCTGCCAGCTGAGATTCAAACCCACAACCATGGTATCTCAAGACCAGCGCACTATCGACTACACCACAGTGTCACTGGTGTAATAATAGCAAATACGGCTATATAAACACACGTGAATGACTACGGCAAAATAGATTCCAAGGGCAAATTGCCATCGACGGCGAAAAAACCACTGCCTTACTATTAACATTGCTCAAGTTATAAGCTATTGATATCAGTTGATGACAAAAATTTTGCTTTTTGGTCTCCCTCATTTCCACTATCTACTTAAATGCTCATCAAAATCAAATAACGACTCTTGTACAAATGAGACTTATTATTTGATTGTAGTCGGTAATCTTCATTTCGTTTGACTGAAATTAATTCACTTAATCTTCAGAGCCAAGATTTTTTGGGCACATGCAAAGGCTGTCAAAAACTAAGAGGAAATACCGAAAAAGGCTTTTTCATACCTAAAAGTCTTCATGCAACACCTTTCATATCACGTTCTTCTTTTCAAAACCTTTTTTACATTACTGTGGTCTGAACCACTCGCTTTCACGGTTTTAAGACATTTGGTAAAAGAAGGAACTTTGATGGAATGACGGAACTACAAAATCCACAAAAATATATCAAAAAAATCACCTTAAAAATCGTACCAAATCAATCATCAAAAAATGCAGATCAAAATTTTATGGCCAAAACTAAGATAAAAATGGTGGTTTCCATGGAAATCGCATGAAAATTAGAACCAACATTAACGAGCCAAACGAATATTTAGAGCAGTACTTTGTTGAACACATCAAAATTAACAAAAACGCAGAAGTTTTCGTCCCTCTCGGGGACTTCATCAGGGCAAAATAAATCTACAAAATCAAAGATAAATTTAATAACTTATTACAGCACTGGTCACTATTGACGAGAGTAGCATTGTTTTAACATTGTAGGCCTATTTCTCAATGATACAAGGGCAGAAGCGACTTCGCTCCCTGTCAATGACCAAGTTTTGTGTTTAAAGCAGGGATGTGGAGCGGATAGGGTTACCAACTTTCAATTTCGCCATTCCGGGACACCTTAATTATAGGGTTACCATATCTGGAAAAGCAAAAATCGGGACAATGGATGGCCACTTTTCACGAGACCGAATATATGGGCTTATCATTTTTTTTGTTTAACAAAATCGGGACGCTCAGATTCAGCTCTAGACCTGTTTTATGAGGGAGGGGACCAGCTTCTCCAAAGAAAAAAAAAAAAAGGTCATTACCTGTTTGGCTGCACGTTTTGTGTCATATTTAGGCCGAAAATGACACAAAAGGTGCAGCCAAACAGGGGATGACTTTTTTTTTTTATTTGGAGATCACACCCCATGTCACAATGCCTTAGTTTATCGGGACTAACGTTTGCACACCCTGCTTCAAGCTGTTCGGGTTGAATCAATCTTAATTTACGCAAAAATAATAATCTATGAACTCTCGCTAAGACAAAGAACTATCAGTAACTTTCGGGACAAAAGTAACCCAGCCCGGGACACGGGACGAAAGACGTCAATTCCGGAACTCTCCCGGCCATTCCGAGACGGAAGCGTGAAAAATCTACCGCTTCCGCTTCCGCATAGGTTGTTTGACGTGAAGAGTAACTAGGCGAAAAAGTTTTGTCCATTTCCCGCTGTGGATTAAACGGTAAAGTTGCACTATCAGTCTGTCTGAACGTGCGATAGCAGTAGCGCGAGAGAACGAGAAAAACTACCATCACATTTTATATCGATTACGGGTAAGCAAAAGGTAGTTTGGACAATGAAACGTAGCCAATAAAATGATGATTGGATAAAGTTAACTGACCTTGGTTAGAGGATTGAAAACGTTGAAAAGCAAATTACTCACGACGAAAGCATTTTCATCATTCTACATCAGTGCTCTCCAATAGGAGTTCCACAAAACGTGTAGTTGTGTTCCATGAGTTTAAAAGGTTCCGCGAGGGGACTGCGAAGGTTCTTTGTTTATTAATAGTATTTATTTCTTATTTCAGTATATTGATTTCTTATATGTAGTGGTGTTCCGTGTATATAAATAGTTAGTAATGGAATCTTGTGACAGCAAGCTGCAGATTGTGATGTAATCCTATTTTCAACTTTAAGAACGTCTGAATTTGCCAACTCCCTTTGTTACGCAATAGAGCGTCTGTAATTTTAATTTTGCTCGCCTTATATGAATACAACCCAAATTTCGCACTTCGCTATTCAGAAGAATTAGAGTCTACATTCAACACGAGCTCAAATATCTAAGAAAAAACAAACACAGAGTGGTTCGGAACAATAAGTTTAAGCGAAGTAGGTAAAGTAAGAGTAATATATGGATAGGTTTTTGCCTCCTCAAAATGATGAAGTGTTGGAGATGGCAGACTCCAGACCCAAAAAAGTTGTTTTAAGTTTTTGAAAATTTCTGTGAAAATAAAATGCAGTCTTCAATTTACCCCAACAGAGCAAAGCTTACAAAAGTATGACGATGCTGGTGTTACGTGAACTGACAAATATCAACATAGAAAGGAGAAAATCCTGAATTATGAACAAGCGATAGGGACAGTTTACAATTCATTTATAACTGACATAGATCTAAACACCTAATTGGCATTCGTGTTTTTATCTGGCTGTAATGTTATGAGTCATATTAGTGAGGTGCAGTTTTGATGGAAAACAACTTAATACAGCCGATGGGGGTCGATATCCCTTTTAGTTTATTTATTATGAACACAAGGGAATTGTACCTGGAAAACAACTCATGGATACTGCTTTCTCCAATGACTACAGTCGGCTCGTACTCAAAAAACAAATTATTCAAGCCACTTTCTCCAATTTGGAGAAACTACCCCAAAATCATTATATATAACAGCCCCGAATTCTACTACGGTGGATTGAAGAAAGCATTCGTTACAAAGCCATGCTGCAGTAGGCCTATCCATCAGCTTTGATAAAGCATTAAGCACAGTACGTTTATTGAATGGTGATCCGTAAGAATGTGTAGATACAGAAATAGTAATATGATTCTTTACATTTGTAGAAGTAAGATAAGCCGAATTTAACATTATATGCACTATCTCGCGCTTATCCCACCCCTCTGTTCGTCTTATCGCCCATGAAACATGTGTTGTATTTGAAATCTGCCATAAATAAATGAATTGCTTGCTTGTTGTTAGGCCATCAATTACCGGGAGACGAGAAGAGTGAAATTAAAATTCATATCCGGACTTGTTCAAATAGGATCACTTCGGTTCGTCAAGGTGCTTGGAGGGATCAAAGGTTACAGCTAAAAAATTTTCACTCTACACATTCGTACGATCATAAGGCGTCTATAGGTCACCCAAACAAATTTCGTCGGAATGGTCGGAAGGAGCCTATAAGGCATCATTATTAAATGCGTTCTTATGACTAGTTTGATCGACAAATGGAGTTGTCGTAAGGCACTCGCAGTTCACCAGAGCAAAATGCCGCCACATTTGTGTGACAAACTATGGAACAATAATGTCACAGAGATGTTGGAGCGAAAATGCGGGCAATTTTATACAGATGTTAGTTTATGAGCTTTCAAGTCAGAAACAGGACATGCGATAAAGCAATTGCTTAGTATCGCTTGCAGAAGTGAAAGTTAGTGCAATATTGTGAAACAAGAAGGTGATTGTGACCCAGTATTTTGCTAAAGAGTAGTTTCAGGGCCGCGGTGTAGGGAGGTAAGGGGTGAAATCATTCTGGGGCCTATGCTTATTTAGGTGCGCATTGACCTGCATAGTATAGCTTGTAGAAGTGAAAGATGTGAAATTTTGATACAATAAAGTGATTGTAATTCTGCAATGCGTGAATGGGGTGGTTTCATGGCCACAGCAAAGAGGGCGAGGGGGGAAATTTTGATTTGTTTTGACTGAAATTTTTCAAATATAAAGAAAAGAACAAAAATACAACACAATTAACAAATTTTGTTACGGTTCCCAACATTTAGGGTTTATTTACATGCACTACTCTTTACAAAGTTTTGGGTTAACAAGTCAGTTGCCTATGCAAAAACATGCTGATCATTTTGATACCAAAATTATCAAAATTGGTTGAAATTTAGTCACTTAAACAAACATTTAGTAACAACTACTACCTTGAGCTAGTAAAACTTTGTCAAAATGCGCCGATATATAACGATCAGCGATAGCAACAATGGGAAATTTATTGCGACCGCAAAGGGTTAAATTAGGTGGATTCGTCGCAGTTAGCTTTTTGCTCGATTTTTTACAGTTTTTTATTTTATTATAGCTATTACGAACCTCTAATTTAAATAGATATTAGCTAATCAATAGTATTCACAATCTATAGATCTTAAATTGAGTTAATGTTTTGTACGTTTTTTTTCATGAGTTTGTATTTTATTACAGCAAACTGTATTAAAATAATAATTATATCATCCATTGTAATTGAAATCCGTCGATTTATATAACATTATCATGTCCCGAAACAGATGGAGTGCTGTATATGAACATTTTTTTGAAGAAGGCAATAACTTTCGATGCAGAGTTATGCTAGATCAATGTCACACCAGCAATTCAGTTATCCCCAAACTAAAACAGCGAAGCACTCGGCTAACCTGAAGAGGTACGGTACCTAAAGCGTCATCATCGACAGGAATTTAACAGGGTTGAGGAAAAAGACTCTGAAGTTACTAAAAAAACAAAATTGCAGAAAGAAAAAGGGCAAAGCAGTATAAACAGTTTTTTTAAAACAAGTAATCGAAAAGCTACTGCATCTATCACTAAAGAAGATTTTACAAACGGAATATTGAAAACGATTGTCTACAACGGAGTTCCTCTGACATTTTTTCAGGACAATGGATTTCAATTGCTAAGTGGTAACTTCGCAAAAATTTGGAAATTCAACTAGGACGTCAAGCCATTCGTAGCATGGTAATCCCAAAATCCGAGGAAAAAAAATCAAAGTTGAAGGAATCACTTTCTGGAGCTTTGATTTTTACCAAATTTGACGGAGTAACTAAACTTCGATCACATTTGCTGGGTATTTCAGTGCAATACTACGATGAAGAAAACAGTCTTACAGTAACGACGTTGGCTTTAGTCGATACTGAAGCCAATCACCCAAGTTTTCATTTGAAGGAAATGTTGTTGGACACTTTGAAGCAGTTTGACATTAGCAAGCAACAAATATTAGCTTGCGTTGTTGACAATGCGTCAAATATGACTCGAACTGTGCAACTACTTAATGAAAATGAAGGAGATGAAAACGATGATAAAGAGATTAAAGAAATACAAGATTCATTGTCAATCGACCATACCATATACCTCATGAAATGTGCTGAGCACACTCTGCAGTTAAGAATTCGGGACGTGATAAAAAAAGAGCGAGCGGAAAAGTTTTCAACAAAATGGCGAAAACTTGCTCATTACCTACGTTCACCACACACCGATGGAATTCTAAAGCGTCGTGCTAACAAGGGAATGCTGATTGACATGCCGACCTGTTGGGGGAGTACTTTCCTCATGCTTCAACAATTAGCGGATTTGAAATGTTTTGTTTAGGATCTTGGCTCACATGAATCATACCTTACCGAAAGTGAATGGGCTGAGGTCAAGATGATGATCGAAGTACTACAAATATCTCACGCAGCAACAATTTATTTTCAAAAAAACAAGATCTCACTCCGAGAGAATGCCTGCTTCATTGGAGAGAAGTCATGTTTAAATTGGAGAAGCTGGATAACAATTTGGCTTCTGCTTTTGCCACCGCTCTGCAATCACGCCAAGAGTTTTTATTGCGGAAAGAGGCTTTCTTGGCAGCTGTTTGGGTAAGTTGTGTTTGTTGACTTAGTTGCTGTGACAACCTACCAATATTTTTTGTTGATATTATATTCAACTCAATATTGGTAAGCGTTTGTGCATTTGATTTTATTTGAGTCGAGAATAATAACTAATGCACTAGTTATAGTAGGATTGACTGACTTATATAACCTTGATATTATCACTCTATTTTCTTTCTTGATAAGTGGATGCTCGATCGAGAATCCTCTTGAGCAACCAGGAGCAACTACGTGCAAAGAGCGGTCTTCAGTCAATTTTTTTGCGCATTCAAAGCACCTCAAGCGAAAGAGCAAGTGCTGATGCAGAAACTGACTCAAGCGGAAGTGAAGCAGCATCAGTATCTGACTTTGATGCGTATATGAACTCCTTAAATTCAACAGCGGCTGCTGAGACATCAGCTACGGCGTCTGCAAAATCTGATCTTACTGCATTTGCTGAGGCACTTGTTGATGTAGAGCGGCTCGGAAGATTGAAACTGCCAAATGTTTGGGACATTATTTTCAAATATCCCCCTTATTGTACAACCAATATCGCGAATCATTGGCTGTTTACCCTGCACGCAGGTATCCGTTGAACGCATGTTCTCCCACTTAAAGCTCGTACTTTATGAAAACAGAGTCCGAATGGGTAATGAATTAACTGGTGCCATTGTGTTTATGCGGACAAATAAATCTGTGTAAAGTTGAAATTATTTTATCTTGGCTGTCTTTTTGATTGTTTGCTTTTATTTTTCCTTCTTTCAGTCGTTTTTGCCACTTCCGTATCTTTTGTTGCACTTTTTAATTGTAGTAAGTGATAAATTTTGTACTGCTAAGGTCAACAGTCGTTTTCTCGTTTTTTGTTAGTGGAAGTAGAAGCGGAAGCGATAGGTATGGAAGCGGAAGCGGTTAAAAATCACCGATTCCACATTCCACAGTAATAGTATTGCCAAACCAAAAAATAAACTCTTTGAGTTGTACACTGCATCTTTGATACGAATAGGATCCCCGCACCAAAGTGATAGCGTGCGCCGCACGCGTGATGTGTGCGAAGAAATTTGTGATAGGAAGGTACTACATTTTTCATATTATTGCAAATATGGGGTTTTGGTTTATGGTGATGACGGGACAGGCCCTGCTGATGAGTCTAAAAGGACGAAGCGCATCCAGGAATGGTCTCTTCAAATTATGGGAGGGGTTTTTATTATTTGCAATACTATTACTTTGTGAAATAATCATATCATTCGTGTGAACATGCATATAAAGCGCGTTGATTGCCTTTACAACTCAATAAATCGATGTATGATACGGTTATGGTGATCACGTGCTATGTTCATAGAGATAAGAGTTTTAAATAGATCTCGCTTTCGATAAACTCTTAGAGTGGTACAATGCATTTGTTTTGAGATAAATCGTTTTGCAAATTTAGAAAAAGCATGGCGAAGAAGCATGCTTTCGATGGATAATAGTCAAAATGTACCAAGAACTAACTTTTTATAAAAATTGCTAGTTATTTGGGTCTAATTGAAAAATTATTGGCGTAAAAATGAAAAAACATGTATGGTAACCAAATTATGATTAGCCATTATAAACCAATCCGTTGCCATAACTAATTAGAATCACTCATTGCTGGAAAGCAACTTGTAAGCTTTCAAAAAACACTAATTGTTAATACCTTACCACAACCTTTACTTATTAAACTTACCTGTATTTACTCAGTTTACCAGTTTTGGGAAGGAGTGAAAAGTTACACCACTGGTGTTAGAGATCAGTATTTTTTTAGTATAAAAACAAATATTGAAGATACATCTCATATACTGTCGGAATTGCCTTGAAATAACATATAATTTGGTGGAAAAAGTTTTTAAATTGGTCGAGAAATGAGGTCACAAATTAAATAAACTGATTTTTTTTAAATGTCGCAATTTTTGAAAAACATTGTCATATGATGACCTTTGGTAGCGAAAGATTGTGTTAATTGTACCAGCGAGTTTTAAGCGTGTAAGAAAAAAGAGAAGCATGTTTAGAAGGCTTAACATGCTTAAATAAAGAATTGCTTGTTGCATCGTGAAATGAACTTAAATTTTTGTATAGTTTCTTTTATTGAAAGCACCTTGTCAATATCTCCCCAAAAAGCGTGTAATTGCATTTCTACGATCAGTAGTGTTAAGAAAATGCAGGTAATAAATTGCGCAATCTGACGTTGAGTGTAACGTTATTTTGGACCTCAAAAAAGATGAAATATTTTCTGTGTAGATGAGTTGGGGACTGGCTTTTGTTTGAGTTTGATATTGTGGAAGAGTTTGTTCGATTGATTCCTATGAAAGACACTACCACTGGTGCAGACGTTTTTGAAAGAGTGAGAAAATGGACAACAGAGACGAATCTTGATTTATCAAAGCTTATTGGGGTAACTACAGATGGAGCCCCAGCGATGACTGGAGAGAAAATGGGGTTTGTAGCTTTGCTCCAAAAACCCATCGGTAATGAGCAACAGTTGTACAGACTTCATTGCATTATCCATCAAGACCAATTATGTGCAAAGTTGTTGAGGTTTAAAGACATCATGGCAGTTGTCATCAAAACGGTGAATTTTATAATTTCACGAGGACTAAATCACCGTCAGTTTCAAGACTTTTTGAGAGAAACAGAAGCAGAGTTTGGGGTCTTGACGTATTTCTCAAACGTTCGGTGGCTTAGCCGTGGAAAATGCTGCAGCGAGTACATGCACTGAGAAAAGAGATTGCTATTTTTTGGATAGCAAGCAGCAAGACAGCTTTCACTTTCAGAATGCAGAATGGCTGGTTAACTTAGCGTTTTTAGTTGATATCACAACCCACATGAACAACTTGAATAAAGAACTTGTAGGAAAGAATAAGCTTGTCTTTGACATGTTTAATTGTATCACCGCATTTGAAAGAAAACTGCAGCTATGGGAAGTACAATTTCAGAATGGAAATTGTTCTCATTTTCCAAATCTTCAAAAGCAGGAAATAGAAATCAAACCAGACAACTTTGCAAGTGCAATTCAAGATTTGAGACAAGAATTCTCCTCCCGCTTTGTGGACTTTCGGCATTATGCAAATGCTTTTAAATTGTTTGGTACACCATTCCAAACAAACGTGGAGGAAGTGGAAGGAAAATATCAGTTGGAGTTAACCAATTTACAATGAGACAAATATCTGAAAGCCAGATATGATTCTGTGTCCACTGTTGAATTCTACCAAAAGTACGTTGCACCACGCAAGAATTTCCAAACCTTTTGCAGAATGCCAAAATAAAGACTTCGTTATTTGCAAGCACATATTGCAAAATGCAATATGTAATTGAGAGCAATTATTTTCTAAAATGAAGTACACTAAAGGTTTTTTAAGATCAAGCCTGCGTGATGACCACTTGGAAGATATTTTGCTGCTTTTCATCATCAATATTCCAGCATATGTGGAGATGTTGTCTAAAACTAAGCAGCATCAAGTGTCACATTGATTTGCTATAATTCCCTTTTCTTAATAAAAAATTGTTTGTGTTTGCGTGTTTGAGCTTTCATATTTCAAATGAAGCTTTAATAAATTACTCTGTAGATGCATTTGTTGTTGGGATACTAGCGTAGAACACACTGCTGTACCTCATTTGTGCTCAGGTAATCAAACCTCTTTTTTCTCCTCTACACGCCAGGTAATGGTCCCCTGCCACCTCGTCAAAAACCAACCCAGCCCGCGCTAAACAAAAGGTTGCCGGCCCCCACTTTAACACCTTCAGTGGCGCTTTCGCCACTTTCTATTTCGGAAGATGCTATACCTTGGTTACTTAAGTTTGGAGGATCTAACAAAGTGATGCGACGTCCATTATAATCTTGATTGGAGTATGGGTTAGTTTAAGCAACAAGATTTTGAGAAATAATTGCGTTTGAAACGAGAACACCAAAGTTTGGCTTTAATTACAAATGACTTGCGATCGCTGTAATCAAGCTTCTTAAATTGCTTGTACTGTTTTAAGAAACGTAAACTTTTGCACATTTTACTTCCGACGTTAACTAGTCTAGCAAACGAGATTTTTCCCGCCTATTTTGAGCTGAGTTGTTAGGCCGACGTTTAACTTGCAACCTACCGCTAAAGAAGCTCGTGCATTCTCTAGCGCGTAACGACGCATAATCAGTTCAATGCTTATGCTTACTGCTTCCATCTCATCGCGAATACATTATCGACTTCAGTTTGCCAGCCATCCAATCACGGGTTGAGTAATCGCTTCAATATCTTGTTTGATACGTCAGGATAATCGATCTTACGAAGATAGTTCATTTCGCTAAGAGTGTTTGGTGCAGGATTTTGACTCGGCGGAAAATTAAATTAAGGAAACGTCGTCTTGTTGATGCAATCTTCTGCCGTTATGATCAAATCCATGAATGCTTCGGCGATTTGAAATTTTTGACCGTGGATTTGTTGAAGCAGTTTGTGCGTTTCAGCATGCCCTTGGCCAGTAAGCTAATACAGGGAGCCCTTTATGCGCCCATTAGCCGAGCCAGATGTGTATTGTGAAATGAAGAAAAGTTTACTTTTGGACTCTGGTAGGTTGTGAGATGTTTAGGCGTCTATTGAGGCCTATGACTGGTGCTGGTTTTACAAACTAGCAAAACTTAGGTGATGATATGTTCGGGCGGGGTCACTGGAGGAATGGGTGGACTTGTCCCCCCCACTTGTGCTTTAGGCCATTTCAGTAGTTTGTGCATTTCCATTGAGATTTTTTTGAGGGGCTGGACCCAAGACTCAAACCCGCCTGGTTTTTGTAGCACGAAAAATATTTGAAAAGTCAGGTGGTGTACAGTTTTATGCGGTCGGTGTGATCCGAGCAAGATACCCGAGTGTGATTTATAATGAAAATACTTTGCGGATTCGTAATTTGTAATAACGGTGCAGTGCCGGTAGCCTACTATTTTTCGTGAATAAATCTTTCGGAATTTCCGAATGTTCATTGAGTTGTTTTGTCACCGATACATAACCATACATGTAATGATGTGAGTTTTACTGTAGTTTAAAAGCTATGATCTAGCGTAGTGCAGACCAAGCAATTAATTTTTGCGACTAATCACTCTGCTATGCAGTAAAAATGATATATCCGAAAGGCCGGTTTGGCATTTGAGGGGGTGCGTAATGGCAAGGGAGAATTAGTGGTTATATCTGGCCTTGTTAGACCTATCATAGATTTTCCACAGTCTATTTGAGGTCTAAGCAAGTCAGATTTTACCACAAACAAGACTATCTAAACTTGTTACAGCACCACCGAAATTTCATGCCAAAGTCAATTTCTAAACAATAAGCTCAATTTTTCTCGTCTTACATTTTAATTTTGTTTCCATGTTGACAGAAAATTTCCCACAAGATATGCACCATTGCATCAAATAATTCTTCAAAATCTTCTGCCAAAAAAACCTTTCCAGACCCTCCTCATAGACCCTTGTTGTAAGCTGTTGCCTTATGGGCTTCGCCGCCAAGCACTGTAAGAAATTCCAGTCAACTTGACTATTGACTGACCCACCCAAAGCAACCTTTGTCCCAAAAACCTAATGGATTAAATTATCCTACATATACATATTATATCACGCTGAGAAATCCCTCACGTTGTAACAATGTTCCTGGTCGTGGCCTGGGTGGGTATCTCATCGAGGTTTTCTCTAAAGTTGTCTCCCCTATTATTTGTCTCCCCCCATATATTTTGGACTGGCGCGGGCCCTGATGATGTGTATCAAGGATTTTGTATTAAAACTGAGGATTTTTGGCTTATCAACATGGCCCTCAGCGGAGTACCAGAGTAATAGATTCGAAGTCGTTATTTTTTGAATAATTTAGTTAAAGCGCATTCACCTAACGCATCAATGCATATTTTCGATTAAAGTGCGCTGCTCCCTCAAACCTATTTTGAGGGGGTCGGGAGCACATGACACTCTCACCTTTTAGAGATTTTGTATTCATTTCACTAGGTTAGTTGTATTCGTATTTTGCAAATGTCAGTAATATGCACATGACATAAGATTTGTCTCCGGCATAATTTCTTGGCAAACTAGATTTATGTTAACTTCTGTTGTTTTGAAGTCTGATGTGTTGTACGAATTTAATTGTTTGCGTGATGCAAACTGTTTATACATCTGTTTGACAGTCTATCTGTCATTATAACCCAACCATAGATGAAGAGTCTTTTGAACATGATCGAGGTAATAATAGTCTTTTCAGATTTCGCCGTCACAAAACATCAATCCCCAAAATATCATAAAACAAGCTTGAGTGGTCAGATTGACGAAACTGGCGGTTGAAAAATCAATCTCCTTAAAAACGGTCATCCGACAAATTGGAAAATCATAAAATACATTTTTGCCCTCCCCTAAATGTTCTTTTGACTGTAATGATGCATTACAACAAGCTTTCTTTACTATTTCAAAATAATTTCTTTAATTCAAGTTTATTGTCAATATAAAAAATGGCATCAGGATGAAAAATTATATTTTTGAAAGGAGAGAAACACTTCGTTCTAGACTAGACGAAAAAATCTGATTTCGAAAATATCCTTTTTGTTACTAAGTTAATGCTTCATGTAATTATTATATCATAGTTACCACTAGCGCCCTCTTTAGTCAATAAAATCAAAACATTTTTAAGACCTCAGAGTAGGTTTACATCGGTCGTACGTTGTATCTCTTTCTAAAAGAATTAACAAGTCAATATAAAGTCAAACTTTTAACTGTCTAAATTCAAAATTTGAATAATCAATGGTTTTTGAAAAAAATATTTAAAATGAAATGAGTTTTTTGCGACCCTCGTAGAAGCAGAGTAAATCAGAGTTAGCGCTGCATTTAAACCACTATCAAAATCAGGCGTAAAAGCAAAAAAATACAACGGATATTGTGCTATGGTGTTCGTCAAAGATTTCATTCGCGACACTTCCCCTGCTTGGCTGAAGGCTTGTGAGGGAAGTGCGCAGAGCCAGCAGTCATGGCAACGGTCTCGACTCGATATTCGGCTTTCCATGGCAACGGTTTTCCCATTAGCCGTAGGATGAAAATATTATGAAAGCCAAAACAACTCGCTTGGATCTTTTTTGCAGTGCTTTTGATTGTTTATTGCTGAGTATCTAAATCTATTCAATCAATAACTTCCTCTTCATTAACGTGTTTATTTGAACATCAACTATTCGTATCACCGAAATGCCGAAGAACCCAAGTCCTATTCAGCAAAAGTTTGGCTCCAACTCGCGGCACGCTCGCCGCCCGTGATCCGCCAAACCATATCCAATGGCCCATCAAACTTCCTACATTGCAAAAAAGTTTTGCAGAACAGAAGCATTTTTTGATTTTTCAAAGTTTTGTGAAACGGCCGGCCACGAGCAGGAAAGTTCTACGCAATGGTGAATTCATTTGCTGGTTCGTTGGATAGCTCACGCAGGGATAAGATATCGCGATGCTAACAGTGCAACGTGCTGTCACACATGCATTGAGCACAACTTCGTGTTTCTGTGCGATGGAAATGCAGGGACAAGGATAAAACTCTTTGAAATTTTATTGTTTGAACGACATTCGAGCCGATTGTGATTCGTTTTGATGCACATGGACTCACACTCCGTTTGCAAGTTTTTGTTATATTGAGCCACTACGACAAGTAGACTGCTTAACTCCACCACCTGTTTGCCACATATAAATAGAGGTACTCCAATAAAATACCCTATACGCCAGGACTCAACAAGCAAATGTGCCAGTTTTTTTCTCCACACCGTTTTTCGTGCAGAGCGTCGGGGGAGGAACAAATGCCGCTTTTCAGACTTCGGTATCACTCGAAAAAAAGTATTAAATCTCATGTCTACTGACTGCAAAGCAAATGCTCTCATCACTGCATGACCGAGCTGAATATGAAGGTATCAGTGTGGGTTATTCGTAGAAAGTAATACCAAGCGTTACAATGATGTAGCACAACCTTTTCAACAACTTATTCCGCTTATTCGTAGCTGGGTTGAGTGGGCGTTTCACACAACGCATCAGCGACTCACCGAAGCATCATGCAGGATTTGCGTGTTTTAAAATTTCTAAATGGCACGTTTTGGACCCACATGTTTACCTGTATACACATTTAACGTTTTGAGATAAATTTTAAAAATCTACCTAAAAACTTAAAGCCAAAAATATTGTTTTCAACTCCACTCTACACTATTTAGGACTAAATGGATATAAAAGAATCCGCTAAAAATCAAACTGCTTTCTAATTTCACTACTTGAATAGTTTAATTTTTTACTACTTTTTACTTTTACATAAGTAAAAATACCAGTCATTTCTTTCTACTTTTGCTTGATTATTTCTTAAATAAGGAACAATTCTTCTGTTTCGACGTTTTGAAATCTGTTTATTTCCGATGCTTTCTTGGCTCAAATTCCGTCACAAATAATTTCAAATTTACGTATACTAAAACTTATTCAAGTAGAATAACAAAAATGTCAAGTAACACGCAAACAGAAGAAGATTATTAGTGTTTTCATAAATTAATGTAAAATTTAAAGTAATGTGTATTATTGAACTTCATATAATAGAAAACTAAAATCCCATTACAAACTGTTAAGAAATAACACTTCAACCTAAATTTCAACCAACACAGCGGCTTGTGAGAAATCCACGCACAAGCACAAGCGCGCTTGTCAAAATCACACGACCACGCAAAAAAGACGCACTCTGCAGGCGTGACGTCTCTCAAGGAAAGCTTTTGCAAACAACGCGTAAAAACAAAAATCATCTTTGTAACAACTTCTACTTAAGTACATTTTTGGGCTACTTTTTCGACCACATATGAGAGTTGTATGAGGAAGTTCAATGAATGCAATTACGTTTGTTAATAAAGTTAGGATATGCTTTATGTATTTTAGTTGGCAGTGGCCCTACTAGAATATAAGGAAGGTCCCACAAGCCTTAGTTTAAAATTCCTTGCAATTTAAAGATTTTTTTACGGTTTAGCATTGTGAGCCTTCGCTCTACGGTTATTGCGGGGACTAAATTGCAGGAAACCACCGATAGATAAGTACTTAAAATTATATTGTAACATTTTTAGCGTTGCGAAATTGAGAAGAATTCGATAATGCAGCTGCAGCCTTATGTTGCAAGAGCAAAGCGGCATGGGATTTGTTGAATCATTTCCGTGAGACAACGGTTTCACGTTTTTTTAATTATCTTTTGATTAATGCCTTTCTTTTTTTTTTGCTACCCTTTTAATGCTTGAAAAAACATTGACTTTTAAAAATTCTTCAATTGAAACGAGATTCTATACATAAGCTCAACGTCCGCCTTGCAGTGGGAACATCTGGGCTTGATTCCTTGTTAAATGTTTTTAGTATTGTTGCCATTTAAAAAAAATGAAATAGGCAAAGCAAATACGTTATTCGTTCATCTTCGTACTCAAAAATACATAAAAACAAAAATATTTCAGTGGAGGTAATGAGCATACTGTGAGGCTGAAGTATGCTGACCACATAATATTGAAGCAAAAACGTTAGCCTACATTGTACTGGCAAAAACGGTACAACCGATATGTTTACCTTGTAACTGTACATTCTACAGGGTGAGTCAGAAGTAACCGGGTAGTCAAAATTACACAAGTTATGAAAACCCAATTTATTATTACATGATTATTATTACATGTACATAATTTAACGGAGTAAATTCTTCAAATGTCGGCCGTCTTCTTCAATGCATTTTGTAGTCCTTCGAACGACAGAATAGCAAACACTTCGGCATTAGTCTTCACTAATTTCTATGCAAGAATTCACTATCATTATCATTCAGTGCAAGAATTCACAAGTTGTTCTTTCGTTCTCGGCTTTTTGGCATACACTGAATTCTTTAACACATCCCAAAGAAAGAAGTCAGGAGGAGTAAGGTTTGGAGAGCGAGGAGGATTCTCGACGAAACCGCGGCAACTAATCCATCCGCTTGGAAAGTTGTCGTTGAGCTTCTGGCATTCAGATCACTTAAATCGACAATTGTAAGACGTGTTCACATGACCTTCTTAAATTGACAATCTGTAAAATGCGTTCGCATGACTTTCGTCTTAAATTAATAATTCGTAAGATGTGTTTACGTGACCTTCTTTTTAAATTGGCAATTTGTAAGATGTGTTTACATGAACTTCTTCATTGCTAGTGAGTTCATACCAAGAAATCAACCGACTGAACGATATAAACGCATTCCAGTACACTTGGATCACGAATATCATGACTGACCGATTACTTATGACTCACTCCGTATTAAAAAATAAAACCAAAAAATTTTTATGATGAAACCATCAATCATATTTCTAGTGCAACAAAGTATATAAAGAAATCTCGTGCCGCATATTTCAATCTTTCTAGACTTAAATATACGCAAAACGTGCCAAACTCCATGTCATAATTTCGTCTTAGAAAGTTACAATCAGCATTGCTTTAATCGTATCTACGCTCAGCCTAGATTTCTTATTTGACCACATAATGTTCATCACAAAAAATGCTCTTTCAACAAAAGCTGTACTTCCACGAAAGCAAACGATAAAGCTCAAAATATGACAAAGAGATGTATTTGTAGCAAGCTAGAAAAAAAGCTCAACCTAATAGCAAAAATACCGTGATTCTGTTTTTCGCTATCATGAGATTTTTTGCCAAAAAACGAGACAACATTAAGAACGATGAGACGACCAAAATATAAAAAAAAAACGGGATCGTCCCGTTCAAAACGGTACATCTGGCCAGCCTGGGCTGAAGTGATTGTCAAGCCATAATTTAGTTTAGTTGAAAAAAGCAATGAGTTTCAACAATCTGCAGTGACGCAAAAGTGCAACAGTCGGATAATTTGACTGTGGAAGAAAATATTACCTACCGATCTCGGTTCAAAACACGATGGTTCTGCGCATTCCCGGTTGCCTTTTTTTTTAAAAAGTGATCTTGGAAAAAAAGCGGTCTCTCGTTCGGGTGCTTTGGTTCATTTCCATTCTTTCAATGTAGTGGGGAGACTACTGTAGTCATGCCGCCAATTTTTGTGCTCACCAAAGGAATGCAGGTGTTTTCAGATGTAGCGGCTACAAAATGTCGGACTTGGAAGCAATGGTCTTTCAACTAATTTGACAAAATCGGAAATCACAAAAGACCGCTATACCGAAAAAATCCTCCACCAACTCGAAGATTGAATTTGACTAAAGCAAGGGCTTTCAAAAAAAGGTCACCTCACAAAATTAAGAAACATCGAGACCAAAAAATAAATGTTTGCCGCCCCTTCCTTAAATTTCTTTCTGGCTACTCAAATAGTGTTACAGGATGCTGTCGTTTTTCTTTCCCTGCCGATAGTTTTTCGCTTTGAGAAACGAGCGAGGTTTCATTTGATTTCGAAGCTGAACTTTAATCACAAAACATTTTTCTTAGTCTGGCAACCGAATGAAAATCCATTTGAGATTGTGTCCGCCAATTTTGAACAGCAACGCAAATGGCGGTAGCTTGGATTTGAGGTGTTTTATCAGCTTTTAGTAGGTTGAAAAAACAGTTTGTCTTTTCTTTTTCAAATAACTAACTTTTATGGAGCAATGGGTGAATGAGAAAAAGGGCAATGGGTCAATTGGCGTATGGGGCACGATCACATGGGGTAATATAAATGGGCATATGAAGTCATGTTAGTAGCCGCATTGCCATGTCCTCTCCTCCGTGTCCAATGCCCCATATGCTTATTGCCTCATATGCCCATTGCTTCATGTGCCCAATCGCCCATGTGCACCATGTGACCACTGCACCACGCATCAATTGCTCAATGCTGAAATGTCGCTTTGCAACAAGTTCCCAATTCTCGAAACCTCTGATTGCGTGGGTTTCGAGACTTGGGGCTTGAAACGAGGTTTCGCAACCACGTAGCGCTTGCACTTGACAAAAGTTTCTTTCCTGGTTGCAGCAACTGGTGCATATGAACGCACATTTCTGCTACGGCTGAACAAAAAAGTTTTCGCGACGAGTTCTCTAATCGGACTCGAAACCTATATATGAACGCAGCCTAAAAATCCGGGTTTTAAAACGGTCAAAGTTGGAGAGAAATTTGGCAGTATGCATGGTGTTGCAGTCGTATTGTCAGCCAAATATCTCGGATAGAATCATGAAACTCTTTTTGTCGTGGTTTTGTTAGCTGCGCCATTACGGAACAATCACAAAGGGAAAGTTGCTGTACACAAAATTTATAGTTAGAGAAAGCTTAATTTTCACAGTCTATTTAGGTTCTCGCGTCATACGACAAGATTATAGAAGCTTACAAAAACGTCACGATTTTTTATAAGGGATTGGCAGTGTATCAGTGAAAAAACGTTTGGCCTACGTGGTGACGTACTTTAATGGCGCCTAAAATAAATTAGTATATTGTACTGATGCTTTGCTATTCCTGTTTCACTCTTCTTGTTTACTCTCTTCTTATTTATTTACAGTACTTTCTTAGGAAAATAAACTGAGATCTAACAAATTCAAAATTTGCATTAATTTACCTAAAAGAGTCCAAAAGATAAAAGCACATGGACGATACTTGAGTAATTATTTGGTTAATTTACGGAGTGGTTCGGTCAGGCCCGTAGCCTGGCGTTAATAGCACGGAAAGTCGATTTATTTTAAAGGGCCAGCAAATTCTCAAATAAAAGTTGGAACTTTCAATCCAATAAGATTCTTTTTAAGATTAATTTTTTCGCAGTCTCCATTCTTATATTTGCAATAGCAACGAGAGGCTTAGACATCTTTTTCATTGGGAGTGTACGAGATGTTCCAAGTCGATACATATTTTCGCATTTTCCTTCTAATTGGTAACCACTAGGCCTATCCAGACTACTCAAAAGGCAAAAGTGGAAAATAAATTTTATTGGTCCCCACTGGCTACGGGCCTGGTTTCACGAGCTTTTCACGCGCTCAAATATTTGCTTCTGCTAAGTAGGCTTCGTACAAACTTGATAACTTTTCTAGATATTGACTATTGCGTAGTGTTTACAATAGCCCAAAAATCACCCCTCTCCTTAAATTTGGGTTTATCTCCGCTTGTGGCAATGTTCGTTGAAGCAAAGGCAAGAGACATCGCAGTAAGCATGAACAACAAGGGCACAATTGTATCGAATCTACAGAGGTTGCAATAAATTTTTGAGAAAGTTCTGTTGATCGGACAGCACAGATCTTTATTTCAAAAAAATGCGCCAGACTCCTTTGACGAAAGCAGGAGGAACATCACCCCCAACAGCTTCGATGCCAAGCAGCAAATATAACTAACTTATCCTTTCCAGCCGACTAGAGATAGAAGGCAATTCGATGAGCCCGGAACGGTTATGAACAGAGCTGTCCTAACTCGTGTTTGACAGGCAAGAAGCTTTAAAAGGCTCTAGTCAAGGCGGGACAGATGCCGATAGGTCTACATCGATCTATCAGATCTCTTTAGGGCAACTAAGTCAACAGAAGTCCACAGATATAAGCTACGTTTGTAATCTCTTTAATATTTTTTCTGAGTGGTACCTTGCCATGGCCCCACGTACCATCTGCCACGTACAGAAATATTGGCTTGCCATTGGTTCTCAAGCCTCAAAATCTCTGATTTTGTAGGTTTCGAGACTTGAAATTGGAAACAGTGTTTTGCAACTTCGTAGCGTTTGATTTATGTGCTGCTTATAACTACCTAGCCACATCCAGCAGTTTACCGTGTGCTTCCCTTACTCGCAGCGAGGAGTACTCGGTAAATTGGTAGACATTTTCTTTTTGCTATTTTGCTAAGGGACCACAAATAGAAACTGATTTCGAGATCACAAATTTAGCTTACATCTGTTGTCTTCTCATAGCGTAGTTGTCCGAAATAGATCTCAGAGATCGAAGCAGGAATGTCGGCAACTATCAGTATTGATTCTGCTTTGCTATATCATTGGTATTGTAGGAACGCCCACAATGGTTACGCGCTCAACCCATAGAGGCATATTGCTTTCAATCATGACTTAGCAAACTCAGTTTTATGTTTCACTTTTAACACAGTGGTAAATTAAGGATTTTAGGAGCTTGTGGCAAGAATTTATGTGGAGTCTGATCTTTGTAGAAAGCCCCTGCCATTAATGCAAAAATGTGAGATTTGAGAAAAACAGCCCCGTCACTTTTTAAAGTACTGCCAGTAATTTCGTCACATTTCCCAGCGCCATTCAGCGCTTAGGGTTAGCCTTAGGTTAGAACAGAGTTAGTCAGAGTTGGTTAGGGGTAATGGTTAGGTTTAGTGTTAGAATTGGAATTACGCGGTGGCGAGAGCGGTTTTTTTGGCGGGGCCTTTCTACGAAAGATCCGAGGAGTCCATCAACTACACTAGTCCTCGATAAAGATCTTTTTTTGACGGTTACCACTGTTTCGAAGAGCTGAAATAGCTTATCTTTATTCCAAACTAGGGTGCAGACTTAACTGCGCAAGTTCTCGATGAAGACCTTTTTTTGTGATTACCACTGTTTTGAACGATTGAAATAGCTTGCAGACATCTCTGGAAAGGGGGCCCCTTGTTTGTCAAAAAGGAGGCCCGAGGCAGCTGTCTCATTTTTTGATTGTTGTTCACCTCTTGTTTTTCACAACTAACTGATGTTTCAACTAAATTATTCATGTGATAAGCCAATGGTTCTTAACCTTTTCAACCCCTGGAACCCCTATTCTTAAAGATATTGGCTTGGGTATCCCTTGCCTGCGCAACCTGCAAAGGAGGTGTATGTTGAAAGAGCAAACACTTTTGTGATAAGGCGGATAAGTTGTTTACTACTGGATCTCTAATTAAAAAAATCTCTGTGAAAGCATAACACAAGTGGTTGGTGGAATATCACAATTAACACGGCAAAACAGCAAAAATGATAGTCAGTGTGACTTCTGTTCTTGTCTCTTCAAAACAAGCTCGTCAATACGGGGCTTAATATTGCTGAGAACAATTCTCATGTCATTTGCAACTCTAAGGCGATTACGGTACTTAGTTTTGATATTAACTAGAGCAGACATGGCCGCTTCACAGAAGTATGTCGCTGGAATTGTAATTAATGCTTCCAGAGCTCTTTTTGCCAATTCAGGATATTCTTGCAACATACTGCACCAAAATTCTATCAGTGAGGAGGAGCTGAACTTGATCTTTGCAGCTTGAGAACTTTGCAATTCCAGATGTTGCTCATGAAGGTTGAGCTGCTCATTGTCGTTCATCTCAGCAATAAAAGGCTGCTGAATTCATGCTGAAGAAGGTTCAGATGTCAGAAATCTTCCATTTTTTCTCGAGATTGCTTATGTGATCATCAATTAAAGCAGTCAGCCATTTGTTAGTTTGCTGATCACCAATTTTACTATCCATCAGTAAAAACATAGCAAAATTCTGGTTCCTTACTCTCGTTTTCCATAAGGAAAACTTCTTTTTGAAGGCGGAGACTCTCTGCAGCCTCTATCTAAGATTTGTTTTTTCCCTGCAGAGAATAACTGAGCTCATTCAAAAGACTAAAGATGTCTCACAAATAAAAGACCTTCAATTGGAATCTATTGTAATCAAATAATGTAGCAAGTTCCACTGACCTATGCTTACAAAAAAACACGGCAAGTTCAGTGACAAGTTCTGCAACACGGGAGAGCAATTTTCCCCGCGATAATCATCGCACTTTGGTGTGTAAAAGAAAGTACTGATGCTCCTTTCCAAGGTCGTGGCAAAATACTTTGAATAATCGCAAATTCATAGCCCTGCCACAAATGAAATTCACAGCCTTTACTACAGAATTAAGAACACTTTTCAATTCAAGAGGGAGTGTCTTACAAGTTAAGGCGTATTTATGAATAGCACAGTGCTTTGATAATATATGCGGAGCAACTTGTTTCATTAGGGCTATAAAACCGGATCGATGCCCTATCATAGCTGGCGCACCATCTGTGCATACCGATCCCACTTTGTTCCGTGCTATTGAATTTTTACGAAGAAATGCATTAACAAGATCAAAGACGTCTTTAGCTCTAGTTCTCTCTTTCATCTCTTGACAAAACAAAACTCGTCCACAATCGCGTTTTCTTTGACAAATCTCACGTATGCTACTAATTGGCTTATTGACTTGATATCCGTTGTTTCATCAAATTGAAGATTTATTCTACATGGGCTATCTTGGATTTGAGCGATAAACTGACTCAAAATGTCATTTGCTACATCTGCAATCCTGTTATTTACAGTGTCATTGAAAAGGAAACTGAGTCTATTCTCTTGGCCTCGTTTCGGCCAAGTAATATTTGTGCCATTTTTACCGCACTTGGCTTTATTAGTTTCTCACCAGCTGTGTGAGGTGCTTTTGCTTTTGCTATTATTAAAGAAACTTCATATGAAGCGCGCAGGAGTGGTTGGGAAGTTACGCAAAAGCCTAATGCAGGGAGCGTTGCTCTCATACTATAACGAGCTCTTTTCGGTTTGAACATTTCAACTGAGTCCATATTCTTTTTATGCTTTAGTTCCTTGTGCCTCTTCAACTTCGAAGGCTTTAAGTAATCGTTGCCCGAAATGGTATTGCACAATGTGCATTGAGCATTATCAAGTTTATCACAACCAATAACTTTTGTGAAACTACACTGAACGTAAGAATCGTCTCTGAAACCTATTTTATGTCTATTCTTCGCAGCCATTAGTAAACAAAATGATTATGACCTAAGGAAATAATGACCAAATTGTAGGCTTACCATACGTCCCGTTTTAGCCCGGACAGCCCGGTCAGATAATCTAAAGTCCCGTTTTTTTTTTGCACTCAGTCAGCCAGCATAGGCAGGCCTATCACGCGTCCCGATTTAAACGTCCGTCCCCAGCCCGACGATGATTTGGACTGGGAGTGACACAATAGCTGCAGTAATACCGGTGTTGACCTTTTTTTTTATTTGGAGGACATCTTGATTTAGGGTATAAACTATAAGGTCAACACCTGATCAGCTACCACTAAGGGCCGCACCTTACCTGGTCAGTTATAGCAAAACTCTTCGATCAGGCCTGTTGTTCTGGAGCGTCCCGTTTTTTAATCACCAAAATATGGTAAGCCTAACTAATTGAAAAGTTTTAATTATACTAGAAGTGGCTAGCCGCTAAATCATGCAATTTACTTTCGTGGTAATCGCATGTAAAATGTAGAAATGATATAGCAAATACTAAAAGGAAACAGGCATAGTGATTGTCTTAAATTCCCTCGGCTCCTTCATTGCTTAGATTGTAACATTCTATCCAGGCTGGTAGCAACTAGCTATCAGATACCAGAAAGCTGCTGAGAGAAAATTGGACACTCTGTTATCCCGCACTCAGTGACGCAGCCAGGATTTCTTCAAGGGGGAGGGGGGGCAAAGTTTTTTGAACAATACAGCCCAGATGCAGTGGAAAAACCCTCAGGATCTACTCACAATAGAGATATCGGGATTTTTTCCAGGAGATGATAGGTGTGTGCGGTTTTCAAAACAGAACGTAATAAAATTTAACGCAATTACACACAAAAAAAATTTTGCCCTTACTCAACTGCACTGAACGCGTTTGCTGATACAAAACTAATTGGTTGTGGTTATAGGCGAACCCAAAAAATTTACGGGTGGTTTATGTCAAAATTTAACTCAATTGAAATTTAGCTTACGATTTTTACGTGAAAATTCATCAATCATATGTTCAAAATCAATGTTAAGGTCACGGTGAACAAACAGCAATGCCAATCCATTCAAACAATCTTCTTTCGTTGTGAACCGCAAATAGGTTTTCAAATATCTCAGAGCACTAAACGAACGTTTTCATTTGTTGCTTTAGTAACAGACCATTTGTCAATATTTGAAGAAGAACTTCCAAAGGTGGATAGGTATGTATTTCTCTAGCAGACAGCAACACGCCTTAAGTGTTCTACAGCAACACGCCTAAAAAATCACCTTCGTAGCGTAACCAATATGAATGCCATCGCATAAATTCAACTTCCACAGCGTCAATGCTGTCATCCACAAAGGAAAGATAGAAGTTAACAGTATTTCCGATCGAAGCAAATGTCATGCTTTACACTGACAGCTGGTATCAAAAATTGGAGTTTTTTTGCAATCAACAAGATCAGAGCGAAATCTTTCGCTGAGTTACTCAAGCACTGTGTCAATAAAAGGCAAAAAGACAGAACGCCTGAAAAACTGCTATGGTGAAACAGCCAATGGATTCGCTCTATTGGCTTGCCTATTCACTATTCGAGGCATGGGTATGAATTTCCCGTAGAGACCTTCGGCATGTTTGAATAGTCCAACAAATATTTCTTCATTGTTCCAAAAAGTCTATATCACATCTTTGTAACGGGTAATACTCGTAGCATCTGATGCAGTCAAAATAATTTCTTGATGCCCTGTAGCTTCTTTGCAACTGTTATTGTAAGTTTCAGTGTAGCATTGATAACTTCTGGGCCAACCAAAACCCAGCTGTTGTTATCGCTTTCAAATAAGGCATAGCCCTTTCAAGAACTTCTCAATCTCTTGATTCTGACAGTTGATCAAGAGAACCAGCAACAGCCGGATAAAACTCTTGAAAACAAAGACAGCATCATAGTTCTCAGTCCACTTTGTGGAACAATGACACTTCAAACGCGAACGCGAAGAATCAGGACATTTGTCATTAACTTGAGCATGCAGTAGTGAAAGACGTTTTCAGAATACGAAAAAAATACCGCTAAGCCTTTTATGGTGCTTACGAATTAAACTTTTTATTGCAGTCTTTGCAGTCTTCCAAAAAACATTCCAGAGAGAATGTTGAGTTTTTCTTAGCAAATCAATAGTTTTGTTTCCTACACAGCCCAAAGCATTTTGACTAAACTTAGAATATTTAAGTCGTCAATTATGAATCTCGGCTCGTCAAGATGATTTGGTATATAACTTGCGGAAAAATAAAGACATGCTCTATTTTTAGCAATGTTTCTGAAACTTTTTCAGAAAGCACAAAACTCGCTTTCACTTACGTCAAGCTACTGGTTTTTGTGCGATATTGCTGTAACTTATTGTTATTTGAGTACTGCTTTTTGTTGTTTCGATTTGGAATTGAACCCGAGCTGACAACGCTTGATTAAGACGCTGTTGATTCAACACTTGATTTCTATGCGCTTGTATTGTAATGCACAACACACTAAATAACCTAAAGCGTATTTCACTTACTGATGATTGCTACTTGGATCTCTAGTTTATGCCTTATTGTAATTAAGGATTGACACCTTAGCGTTAGGAGTATTTTTCGTACCAGAATCCTGACAGTAATTTACTGTTTAGTCGGAGTATGACAAACGTACAATCGAAACGTTTTCTTTGGCAAGTTTTAATTTGTTACGTTTACTTGGTCATTTTGTTAAGTTAAAGTTAACGAATGTGGCAAATATAGCAGAAAAAGATCAGAGAAACAAATATAGCCCACATATTTGATGACCGCTCGTATTATTGGTCGACATTGAATTTGGTTCGTTAGTTGGTTTATATCGTTAACGGTTCTGCAATATCGCAAGTTATCTTCAATACACATCGAACTCCCCCTGATTGCTTGTTTGTCAGAGTCGGCCGTGGTAGAGACGCATGGAGAACATCCGAATCGAACGATTTGCGAGGGCGTTATTAAAGGGGCTAAAGTCTTGTAAGAGCTGGATCGTAAGTTGAACTGGCCCGTCACTAACCCAACTAGTATATCTCACAATTGCTATTAAGGTTGTACAATACTCTTGCGCACCTTGTCAGACACCGATTGGTTATTGCTGCAAGATTCTTGCGCAAAAAAACTTACTCGTGTGATTTCTGCTTTATATCAAGAAAACTATGAAAGTTTGAAGCTCATGTGTTAATCTCAGGCATAAACGCTATCAGAAAATTTTCAGGCAATTGTTTGTTTTGTGCATAATTTTACCTAGGACCAAAAAGGCGGGCATGGCACAATGGGCCCCCCTGCCCGCAGTACCTGAAGTTTTCTGTTTCTTCCTTTCATGCAGTGGGGTTGTGGGTAGAGTTAGAAGAGAAAGTGCCGCAACTGTAACTTTGATACTTTAACTCTCAAATGCTTTATTAAACCTTATCTTTTATGGCGAGGGATTTAATGTTTAACGCTCAATACAGAAACAACTACGTGATATGTTTCACCAGAAGCGTTAGTTGCATCATTTTCACCAGAATTATCTTACCTGCTGTCGTCAGTTTTCAACTACCTCTTCAATGTTTGAGCTGACACAACTGTATTGTTGATAAAGAGTCACCACTATATGGTTTTATCTACCTAACTAATTTTTAAATCTGGAAGCGACAAACGTCAGTCTTTCATTTTCAAAACCTTGAAACGTAGCAGTGGGATTGTTTTTTTTACTCTCTGGTTTATTGGATCATAATATGTAGTAAAAAAACTAAAAATGACGGCCTATTGCATTAAACTAAAACAAATAATTTGTTCACCTTTGAAACGATGTGATACTGTGTACGTTTGACTATAGGTAGTATGTTACTGTAAAACCACTGTTATTATTAGTCAAAATGGTGGTCGTTGTTGTTTGTGCATTTGAGGGTTAAAAGAATCAGTTTAGCATTCCTTTTGAGGACCCCCAGATTTTTCACTGTGGATCTCTATTTTTCCGATTTGTATTATACTTCATGTTTGGAGGGTTATTTTTCATTAAGAACCGCTATGATTGTGGCGTTACCAGAATTCGATTCATCTCTCGTCCAGTAGGCCTAAGCGTCACCCCAATACTTTTGAATAGAAAAACTTTCAGTCAATTTACAAAGCATTCACTAAAAGCCAGCCGTTTTTTCTAAACACTATAATTACTTCGTTTTCAACCTACGATACCTAGAATTATCTCGAGCGGTAATAATGACCGTTTGACCAAGAACTAGAAAATTGCGTAATAATTAGGCTTTACTTCATGAGATCCTTGTAACTTTAGTAGCTAACCAAGTAATCTCTTGAATCTATGTAGGTGTGAGTTTGATAAGTTGTAAGCTCCATTATGTCTTGGAATAAACTGCTTAGACCCCGACCTCCGAAATGCATTGTAAACCTTAAACTCGCTTTTTAGCTGCGTTTTTGTCAGTTAGTTTTGAGGTTGTAATCTACTTCTTGTTACTGAAGTAAATTTGAAGCATTTTTTATTTTGCTTGGTCTCTAGCAACCTATCCAAATGAATTTCCGCCGCGATTGGAGTAAAATCTACCACCTAGCGCTTGTGTTGTTGTAGGGTATTTACACAATCAATAGTACTGGCTTAATGCCAAAGCTGACATGATGCAGAATTATTGGCACAGCTTCAGGTTATCAAAATCAGCCATACAGTTTGATTCATTGAAAGAAATTACTTTTCGGCAGATTCCTGATCTAAACCGTCGCAAATATAAAACACTTTGCTTAATTCTGGGGATGAGGGTTAAAAGCAATTGTCTTAAAACGAGATTGAATTTTTAAGAAATTTTTAAGAAATCAACTTTTCCGAAGCGTTTTGAAATTTCTGAAAGGAATGAAATCATTTTCACTTCCAAACAAAGTTGAAGATTTTTTTGAAGATCAACTTTTTGAAAGCGAAGTGAAAACAGTCTGAGGGGGTTAACCACTAGCTCCTTACCTTTACGCCTATATTTACTAACATATTGATCTTTCACAACTCTGATAGGTAACTTTCACCAGCTACTTCAGTATTGTTGGAGGATTGTTTTGAAAAACTATCACTAAGACTTTCAGAAACCGTAGACAATTTTAATGGCAAAAAAATTAGTAACCAGTCAAAACGACCGTTCGGGGTAATTTAAGGTAAATCGTTTCCCACTCCACACTGTGTTTATTGTGTTACAACAAAAACTAACTCCACAAAAGTTGACAAAACTTAAGAAAAGTCAGGAAGTTTTAAGTTTAGCATATTACTCTCATGCAAGCAGAGATATAAGCTATTGAAAACCAAAAGCAGTTAAACTGACCGTTCTGACAATTCTAGCATTAATTCCGCTGATTTAATTTAAACATGTTCTCAATATCAATCACCTGATAGCTTAACAGCTACGCTTAAATTTTTTTCTTCTTAGTTATACAATTTTCACTATAAGGCTTTTGTTGGTAGCTGCTGGACTCGATGACCACTTCTACTTACTTTGCAGCTTTCTGAAAGCATAGCTGTTATTATACCACTTTTACACCAGAGTTTCTTTCGGTGTTGCGTTGGATAAAATTAAAACATAACAGTTATAATGAAGTGGACAACGAAATCCAAGTAAAATTTTTTAATTTCAAGGATTTTCTCCGTCTCTCAAAGCACTGGTACTTTCTTCACTGCCAATCTTAGAAAAACAAGACTCAAGCATGAGACTTTCCTTTCTTACTATCATCCCGGGCGCGAACCGCAGAGTAGTCGCTCATTGCCTTCGGCAGACTATACCTATTTAGCCATAATATCTTCACAGTAATCCACCTCCACAGCAGGCTACGTTGTCAAGGAAAAAATTGTCATTGTGTGCAAAACATAATTGATAAACCTATACGAAATATGCATGCACAACGTAGCGTCATTCTCACACACATCGAAGTAAAAAGATTACAATAACACGAGTCGTAATTGAAAAAATACATCAACATACAATTGGCCTTCAAAGCCCTAATTTTTATTTCAGAACCCAAAAGTTCCATATTATAAGAAAAAAGCGGCAAAACTTATCCTATTCAATCCACGAGGCAAGATATCGAAAAAAGTAAACACCATTTTCTTGGCTGCGCTAACCGATTTTGGTTAAGCTTAATCCTTTCTGACGCAAATGTAGTTTAGCCGAAATTGTTGAGCGTTCTATTAATAAAGGCCGCTAATAAATGTCATTTAGTGTCAAAATGATACTCCCAATTGCCATGCACTTTGCAAAATGGACAGTTTGCAAACGGCCGAGAGCAAAATCGATAACATGGCACCAACACATGATTATACAACTTGGTTTAAGTACCAGCTAAAAGCGTGAAAAGATTACAGGATGCAATGCCATGGTCTGCTCTCCAGGAGCGTTAGAAGTGGATTACCTTGTGTGGCCCTCCACCAAACTTGCGTGTAATCACGTCATGTTCAATTATCGGTTGAAAAATGCTGCCATTATTCAAAACTTTGGGGGATGCTTTAGAGTCTGCCCAGAGAAATGAGGACTAGCTAGTTACACAACTGGGTCTATAGGTTTAACTTTTTAAAATTGCAAATTACCTTACCGGATCAAGTTGCTCAATGTTCAGTACAGTTATAGTACATCGTAGCTGCCACAATCACAAGATTGAATGTTGGAAATGCAGCAGCGTTTTGAGCGGTTGTAAATGTCAAGGTATTTCTTGTTAAATTTTGGATCGCGCTTTGTAGCCTCAAGATCGTTTGATCTTAACGTGATTTTAACTTTGATTTTTATGTCAGTGCTGCTGTTTCAACCGTTTCGGTTTATAAATATGTTGTTTTGATAGAAGTTGTTTGTTCTACATTTATGAACACTGTATATGGCAGTGACGGTTCAAAGATGTAGAACAATTTGGTAGACGGCTTCGAGTATACATATCAGTGATATTGCCACTAGCAATTCACCGTTAACCATTTTAACAAATTATGTATCAAATGTTTTGGCGATGCATTTCGTCCTCATCTGCATTTGTTCATACATATTTACATCGCAAACAGAAACCGTAAAACCATCCACAGTCTCTGTAGTTGAACTGGCAGAGACTTTCTCTATCCAAACTTCTTGCCATTCTAATTACCGGGACTGTGGGTAATTTTACTACTTCCATTTTATCTACTTTCGCGACTTCTTACGCTGGAAGTCCGACAATGTAAATTTGTGTGAATAGATTACGAGGCGAGCGAAACGCGACACCGAAAAAATTTTATTAACGAAACTTTCGAAAAGTTTATGATTAATGGTTTATTGCTAGTAGAGGTATCAAAACCTTTGGTTGAGCAAACGCAAAATTGACAGTTAAAAATGTCTTTTTCTTTTTAAGTTAATGCAGCTTAACTCAAATTCATTGACATTACTAATATCTTAAAACAACCTAAGCGAAAAATGCACATAACACATCTATACTAGTAAAAAACATAAAATGAAGCTAAACGCAATGATCAGATCCTATTTTAGCATAATGATGCAAAACAAACAAGACGTAAGCAAAACATGCAACATTGTATTGAGATCACCAGTTGAATGCTTTCGTTATTGTCATTAAGTCAACAGCCTGCGCATGTGCTCAATGAAAAGAACTCACAATTTACTTCTGCCAGATGCCTACGTAGCCCACAGAAACTTGGGAAAACCAAAAAAAGCCCGATTTTCAAAAGGAAAATTTCTACCAAAGTTTCCAACACTAAATCACGCGGCACTCACCAAAAAAACTGCAGCTGCAGCAACTAATCAAAAAAGGGGTAGCATATTTTTAACACCTACGAGGACACCCTTGCGGAGTTACAATCAGGAGAATGGCCTTCTTTTCTATGGGGTCAAAAGTTATTCCAAAGACAAAATTCAGGCGGTAACAAAGTCTTTAACGCGCTTTTACAAAAATAGATCTACTTTACTATATAAATTTTAATTTTTATGCAATAATTAGAAAATTAAGCAAATACTTTGTGAGCTTTTGTGCTGAAATTTGAGATAAATGCTGAAAACGACATTGGAAATTTTTGCGTGTTCTTGGCGGAAATTTACTTTTTCTGGCTATAGGAGAAAACCTCCTTCAAAAAGAGAACGAATGGTGGTCCCACAGCAAAGGCTTGAACGTAGGACAGAGGTGGGGGTTAAATTCTCCTCTTCGAAGAGTTCTTTAGCGCAGCATTTTTAAATTAAGAGTAATCTCTAAAGCAAGGTAATACAGCGAGAACTGTTTTGTTTGCTTTTGCTTTCATTGCCTGACGCGATTGATAGTGTTCACATTCAGTTGGGGGTTCGAAACACAGTCTTAAAACGCGCAAATCCCAGAGAATTCCATCTAACAAACCTTTTGAAAAGCTTCAATCGATATTAGCTGCAAGCGCATACGCGCTGAAATCTGATTTTTAAAGACACTACCAGTCGAAGGGAAGTAACAATGCTACTAAAGGCCACAGAAACATTCTGAGATAAGCTTCCATGGTGTATCGAAAAATCAATGGCCGTATCAGCGCTGTGCTCTAGTAAGTAGAGTTTGCTTTGCGGTCGACAGGCCTGGGTTTAATTCCCTTGTTGAGTCATAACAAAAGACTTAAAAAGTAATATCCACAGCTTTCCAGCTTGGCGCTCACCACGAAAGGGATAGCCTGGAGAGACGTCAAACAAGTTCGCTTGCTGTGGCCTTGGGAAAAAAGCACTGAACGGGATTGCTCCATCTTTATAGGCAAGACACACTGTCAGGCCAAGAAGTCCACCCACCGTGGTGGCCCAGTCAAACTATACGCGTGAAAACAAAGCACGAGCTCATAGGCATTAATGAATGGTCTTTTGACCACGCCCAAAATGTAGCTTACTTTTTAATTAGAAAACACGGCGCCCGTCAATTTACGCTCAGAACCACTGTCAAGCTTTAAGAGCGAATCGAAAACCGTAATGACGTAGCGAAAAACAATTTAAAGAGCACTTTTTTTGTCAATTAGGCGTTCGATGTTCCCACAGCAGTGCTAAATGCGGCTCTCGACTGATCTCGTGATTGAAGGTAATGTGACAACCCTTCTTAACATTAAACTAAATGACGAGGTAAACGTTAAGCTGAAAAACGTGGCTGAGCTTGGGAGATGACAAGCTTCTTCGTTGCACAACACTACATGTCTCTGTCAACAACTTTACTCTCAACAGCACGAAGCAACATTTTTTTGATGTTGCTCTCAACTTAACGGTATATTCACCATTAAACTTACTTGTGGCGTTATGCATAACAGCTGTTTCGACCCACGAGGCCTCACCAGAGCATCTACTTTTAACTTTGTCTTATTCTCGATGCGATAACTGGTGATGTGCTTTACGGCAAGGCGAACTGTAATGTGTGAAAAATATTTTCTGCTTGTAGTTCCTAACATGGTTTCACAACAGATTGTCTCTCAGTTCTTCATGTACTCAGCACTGCATGCAAGAGTCGTGCAATAAAAACTGCTCCTAGTTCGTTCCAGTGCATGGGCAGATATGAAGCTAATAAGCCTTTCAAATCTGATAAATTTCATGGGCTTTAATGTTAACAAGATTGAAAACAATTGACCAGCAAACAATTGCTGGCTATCCATCTTGTAGGTTTACGCACCAACATTGGCCAAAAATTATTACAACTTTTTTTCGGACTGTCGCGTTACAAGCACGAGGCAAAATGCAACCCATTTCTTAAAGGGTTGGACCCCTGCCTTAAACCTAGTGCTTAGAAAGAAAGAGCCACCTATTGTTTCTGATATTAATTGTTGTTGGGTAGGCCTACTAAAGTACGAGAAATCTTACTTTTAATAAAAATTAGAGCTCCAACGCTCATTAAAAGAGCAACAAATGGAACTAATGTCGATCTATTGATCTGCTGTTGTAAGAGCAGTACTAAGTAAAGTCGTTTTTCTAGTGCAGGAGGTGAAGCATCTCAAATTATCAACATCAGCACAAAACGAAAGTTTTCTTAGTAATGCACTTTGTGCTTTGGGAAAACCAAGGGCAAGCTGCCACTGCCATATTTTGGTTCCGCTAGAGGGTTTTCAGCTCAAACCTGTCACATTATTTGAAGAGAAAAAAGAATTCTCTCCATCACACACTGGCGGGTAAAAACTGAATTATTTCGTCTTGATACCAGCAGTAAACCCCAATAGTAAAACAGAACACACAGTAAACAATACATTTGATCAAGCTACCGACCGATCTACCATCAGTACGTCGGGTAGCACACACCGCTCATGGTTCACAACTGTTCTGCAAACAGCTCCCGTCACCTCAGCGCTTACAGCTTCTGCTCTGTAGTCATCACACACACACGCGGTCACGCCTACGTCACGACGAGAGGTGATTTCCTAAAATAGAATTTTCATCCACTGAGTCCTGTTTGACTAGCGCCTCTCCTGGCTCGTCCTCTATAAAAATATCGTCACCAAGCTCCTCCAGTCTCATGATGCCGCGGTCCTCTAGCATCCGCCAGTATTGTACGTTGTCTTTCAGGTTCGCAATCACCTCGTCCAGACCACAGAATTCTGCAAAATTTACTCTTTAGTTTACTGCTCGTTTCCACCAAGTTGAAAGCAGTTTGCTGCGCAATGCGTGAAATACCAATGCGGTAGTAGTTGGTACAGAGTGCCCACGCTACGTTGTAGTGGGAGCGGTAAGGCACGATACGGTAATTATCCTGTTTGTTTGCATCGCTTGAGGTGGACAGTGAAGCGCTGAAAACGCTAACAGTTTGCATCCGCAGCGACGAAGCAAAATAAAACAACTCAACGAATATTTGACCTCGACTACCCCGACGTAGTCGAGGTCAAATATTCCTCGAGTTGTTTGATTGAAGACCTTCTTTGTAGGCCCACTTCCTGTCTCCAAAGACAGGAAAGAGTAACACGAACAATAATGGGCTACCGTTTCCCGTACGAAAGAACGAAGAAAAACAAATTTCAGCGAAATGCTCTTGGCAAGAATGTACATCTAGAAAGGCTTTGAACACGCCTCAAGATACGAGCCAGTATTGAAGCTGAACTTCTGCCGCTCCTACTCGCGACGGCTCGTGGGTAGGAGTGGCAGCACCAAACGAAATTTCTCATACCGTGCCATGCCTCGAACATGTCTGTCAAGAAGTAGTCGATGAACGTTCTTTGCGACTTCGGCAAGCTGCACGTTTTCCGGTCGAAATGAGGCATCACCACCGGCAACCCGCGTCGCTTTTCTTCGTCCGTCTGTGAGTTAAACATTAGATTTTTATCCATTGGTCACGAGAAAACTTTCACGGCTCACGCATCGGGCTCATGTTCAGACCAGCTACCATCTGTTGCTTTCATGGCGCTAACACCGACATATGCTCAGGCCCTTGAGGCCTATTGCACTCTTTTTGATCATGGTCGAGTAAACTAATTTAGTTTCATACTTCACCATGCGCATTACTGTTGCAGCTGAGCGCCAAGGAGGAAATTGACCCGGGACTACCGACTGCGACGCGGACGCTCCAACCACTAAAGCACAGCGCCGGTGCACGCTACTAGTACCGCCGGCAGAGCGCGCTAGAAGCAAGACTGCTGCCGAGCAGAGAAGTCGCTGTGAAGTGCTTTTAAGTTGAACACAAAGCGGAAAACCGATGATAATTGCGACTCAAAAGCTATAAGGCGCTACTGGTTATTTTTTGTGTTTGCCTATTATTTTTGCAATCAAAGTTTGCAGGAAAAGCACGTGGCAGCAGACGTACAGCACATCAGCATTGAAGAGCTCCTAAGTAAACTGCAGAGCGACAATCAACATCAGCATCAAGTGATATCATGGTGAACTGTAGACCTGCTGATAAGCACTTGCTTCAATTCGAGCGCCACAGCCTAAGTGAGCTTCAATCAGACCTGACGCTCCACTGACAAAAAACGACATGATGAAATTTTAATCTATGGGGAGGGATTAGGGAGCATCTCGACTCGATAACCGAAAGGTTCCTCGATGCTCCCTGGCTTTTGCTACTAGTGATTTTTTTGTGTGTTTTATTGATCTGATTATTGTGTCGGTGCGCAAAGCAAAATCAAATAAATTCTCTCTCTCTCTCTCTCTCTCTATGGCTTACAGCACCAAATTAACGGCAGGCCGAAACGTAAATAAACGAAAAACCGATACTCGTTTTAAACGTGGTCTAAAAGGGCATCTTTCCGTTCTTCACCCGGTAGGAATGGTGAAGCTAATCATTCAGGATATCGTAAGAGGTGACTTTTGGGTTCCCATTAATGGCAGTCGCCTTAGTGGTGGTGGGGCTATCAGTCTGCTATTTGTATTCATGACTGATTCCAAACAGATTGCCGGTCTCCCCTAACCTGATTTCCATTGGGTTTGTGGTGTAGATCTGGAAACCATTTCACATCTTGCCTCCATTCTAAGGAAAAAGAGGGGTAAACACAACAGTGAGATGATTTAATGTCAATCCACTTACTTGTGCGAAGTACTCTTCCGATATTCTACGAGCCCACTCGACACAGAGGTGTTTCTTACGAGCAGGGTTGATTACGTCAGCAACCTTAATCATCATTCTCTTGATGAGAATCTTTAACTCGTGGGTGGCAGATAAACTGAACGCTCCGGAATTGCGGCCCATGATACTGGAGAGATCCTGAAAAGAATAAAATCTAAAAATGCGTTCCACAGAATCTAAAGTTTCAGATTTTGCAACTTGATTTCAAATAAGCTGGAATAAAAATTCCGTTTCGTAGAGCCTGGTCTACACTCAAGACCAAACGCCGCACGACTGAACCAAAATAAAACAAACAAAGAGTAAGTCGAGCTTGGCCTCAGTGTAGACCAGGCTTAACTAAAAACTACGCAAAAGGCAGCTTCAAGTATTTCCGTAAAAGTCTTTCTCAAAGAAACGCAAGATAAATGTTTAGTAAGCTGGTTTTGCAGCAAGTGCCAGGAACCCGCTTTGGCTTCGGCACAAGGATGCACGATCACGAGTTACGCTCGGCCAAATCCTTGCCTCCCAGAGCAGTGGACTTTCACGCAATTTTACACTTCTCTGCGTTCCTGGTCCGACACGCAAATACTAATGAACCAGGGATTTCTTGACGTCGGATCTAAACGCCAATCAGTGTTCAGACAAGTTTTCATTCGCATAATGTTCAAACGCAATCACAAGCAAGCTTGTTTGTCTTATTACGACGAAACACGCGTACGGATGCAGACGCGTTGAACTTCACCGCGCCACGTGAACGAACCTTCTACTGTACATTAGAGGATAAGTTCGACTTGATCTCTCAACACTTGCTGTTGTCTTGGTTCAATCGCTTTGGTTCTGACATGCTGCCGTGAGAGCCAACAATGAATGCAATTTGCGAGTGTACAGACGCAAAACGGCAAGATGTTTCGTCACAACTTACACTTCATGGTGCAAAGCATTGATCTTAAACTGCGGTTTGCTAGAAAGCTTTCGTTTTTTTATTGCACAAATTTTCATGGGGCCCGCAGTAGCCTTTAACTTCTGAGTTATAAACTAACGTAAAGAGCTCCAACCATAAGTCAACCTCTAAAAAAAGGTCATCATTATTACACAAATAGACAAAATGATGGAAGTCTTTCACTACTTCCAGCAAGCAAAAGGGGTCCACCAGTAACGGGTCGGAGAACTGTAAGGGTGAATAGGTTATCTCCATTGTCGGGAACGCCAAGCAATGGCCGATTGACGGAAAATCGGTCACCTAGAGCGACAATACGAGAAAATGAAACAAAGACTGCTTCTGATCACGTTAATTGATAATACTGTAATGCTAATGGGGATTAGTCGTTACTGCAACTTGTTTTCAGCTGTTTGATTTCGACCTTCAGAGCAAACACGTTTGCGAGGCCGGTACCCAATTGCTGCGAACTATCGCTGTCCATGAAATGTCAAAAGGTCGCTCATAACAATAGCACGCTTCTACATGATCGGCAGCTATGTTGTAATGTGAAGAAGCTCAACTAAACAGTCTAATTGAAATTTCTTTTGGAAATAAAATATAAAGCTATTGATTTTCAATAGTAAAGATTTTTAATGTTGCGGCTGATTCAGGATCGATTCTAAATCAAGAGTGAGTCAATTATTGCAAGATTCACACTTGATTTTCCACATGCTTCTACAGCCGAACGCCGTACAGGAGATCTGCGAATGCCATTTTTAACGTTTTTGGCACTACTCAAGAAGGGGATTAAGCCCAGGTGTACCGTCCACTTTTCTTTTGGTCGGCTGCAAACAACGACACCAAGAAAACTTTCTGCATACGCAACCAAACTTACCTGGTCATTGATTGGCGTGTTGTTCGAATTGCTTTTTGTTACGATGCTGACGAATTTGTTGACATGCTCGAAATGTCGGGACAATTCGGTGGCTAGTACCATGTCGATAACGGACTGGCGAAGAGAGCGGAAATTTTCGCTGGAAACGAAATGCAATTACTGTTAATGTGATTGCTATACGGCAAGCATCTGCACTGCCGTTCACCATGCTAGAATAGTGAAACTGCCCGCTCACCATGTCGTACGGGGCAACTTGTAGGCACCCAAGTTCATTCTATAGTTGTATTTAAGACTGGTTCAAAATAGACTGCCACTTTCTACAAGCTTGATCTTGATGAGTTTGCGGTGGGAGTTTGGACTTCTGTCTCACGCTCTTCCTCGGTCCCAAAAAAGAAAGGTAAACAGCAACAACTGTGTGCCTAAACTATCAGACTGACTGCAACAATAGCGACTGTCGTAAAGATGGCGAGCTTATGGCAGCTAGCTACGTCAGACAGTAGATCCAAGAATGTCACTAGCACGAATAATTACATTTATCACATGAAAAGTCACAAATTCATGCTAAAATGACACATAAAAAACTTTTAGAGGCAAAATGATGGAAAAAAGTTCCTTTTAACGCTTATCCTAATCAGTTAATGGCATTAAATAACCAGTCAACTTGACGCAGAAGAGTCTACGATTAACTCAATCATGTAGGCAATGGCAGCAACGTCTAGTATATATAAGCTATAATCATTGATTTTGATTTGCCTTTTTAAGGCTTGGCCATCATCCACAATCATCAGGGTTGGCGACTCTGCACCGACGCCTTCATTTGCCTCTGTCCGGAACATCTTCAAGTGTCAAATTTCTTCTTTTCGTGTCATCTTTCACCGTCTCCTCCTATGTTTTCTTTGGCAACCCTTTTCTTACATTCGCCATAATTATCTTTTCTCGCACTTTTCTCGTCAAACTCTCCACATTCATTCGTTGAAGATGCCCCAACCACCTTAGTCGATGTCCTCTAAGATGTTGGACCATGTCCGCAACATCCGTGCATTCTCTTAAGACGCTGCTGGCAACTTTGTCCAGAAGTGCCATGTCACACATCATCCCAATTATCGTCATTTCCGTATATCAGCCGTCTTCATTGCCCAACATTTATCCCCATAGCACACCACGCTTCTCTCACTTGCTTTATATAGTCCACCCTAAAGTTTCGGGAGAGCATTCTGCCCAAAGTGTACCCGACATATCTTCAAACTTTTTCCATCCAGCGAATATTTCTAACGCCACATCCTTCCTAGTGCTGTAATATTTCCCAAGCATGTCTGACTAGCAACGACACTCTTAAACAATCTCAAGGTCATCACATCCCAACTTCACGTCTTTTTCATCTTCTTCACCACTAACACTATCTTTACATTTGCCACACTCTTAATTCATTCCACACATCAACTTTCCTTTGATAGTTGAACATCTTTTACGTATTCACTATTGTATTTTTAGCACTGAATGGAGTTCCTCGTCACTTTCTTCCCACATAATCTACATGGATCATCAGCATCGTCGGCTACCTTTCTAGATGATCTTGCCCCGACTTTCATTGCTTTAGTTTTATTACTATTTACTTTTAACCCCTTGCTTTCTAATGTATTTTTCCACTTAACGTACTTCTTTCCCAATTTCTTCCAGTTATCTCGAATAAGTACAAAATCAGCGATTCTCAATTCATCTTGAAGCCCGCGCCCTCTCCTGATAAAAAAAATCATTTTGGCACCCCTTTGCAGCATTTCATGTAATGGTTTTTATATTGTCATCGTTGATATCAATAGTCAAAGAAGAGAAGTTCGCACCCCAAGAAGTCCCTTCTCGCACCCCCAATTGAGAACCGCTGCACTAAATCGTCAGCACATAAGAGTTCTTTCATTCTTTTAACCACATCATCAGTAAAAGCTATAATAGCAAAGAGCAGTGCACTAAGTAGTAAGCATTAAACCGTCATGTATTCCAACTATCACTTGAAACCATTCTGGCGTTTCACTATTTAGCTTCACTAATGTCTCAGAAACGTTATGCCTCTCCATCACGGCTTTCACTTTGATTCCAGTGTGTTGCCTCAGAGATTCTGTTCATTTAGCAGTTTTTCCCAATATTCCTTCCATAACTTTAATAGAACTACCAAGCGCATTTTTGATTGTCCCTCCTGACTACTCATGCAGGGACTAACGGCAGCATTACTCCTACACATCGGCTTCGTTTTTGCCGTAAGATGGATGTGTCTCATCCTTTCTTCCCTCATTTCCTCAATATCTTTTCCTTCTCTTCTTGCTTCTTCGTGCATGGCTTTTGCAACTTTTCTCTTATCTTTAGTTATGCACTTCACATACACTGCCCTTGCCTTTTCACTTCTCTAATATCTCCATTCTTTATAATTCCCTCTTTTAAGGCAGCCTTGACAGCATTACTATTCAACCAGCAAGTTTCTTTTCCTGCCGGTAATCTTGGACACTTCACGTACTCCTTGCATGATTTTAGTCACTCTATGTTGATCTCCACCTAAATCATCAATGGGTACATTTCTGATGTTGTTGTAATTACCACTCCTCTTCCTCGGGATGGAGGTACGGCACGAACGGCAATTCAGGTTCATGCTGTCAACCTAATTGAAATTAGGCAAGGGAAAAGATGGCAGCCCATTTCGAACCAGTCTTCAGTGACTGGTAGCCCCACCACCAACAAGGCAGATTGCCACTGGTGGGTACCCAAGAGTCGTTTTTTACGACATGCTAGGTTAGCAACTTCACAATTGTAACCCGGTGAAGTACGGGTAAGGCCACCTGTCTGCCACATAAAGGTGGAGGCACCCCGTTAAGTGCCTTGCCCAAGAACACAAGCAAGCTTGCCGGCTTGTTCTCCACACTATCCTTTTTTGTGCTGAGCGCCAAGCAGGGAAGCTGTGAATACCATTTTTTAAAGTCTTTTGGTATGACTCGACTTAGGGAATGAACCCCAGGTATACCGACTGCGAAGCGGACGCTATAACCACTACACCATCGCGCCGGTACGGGTACATTTCTCGGCTCACCTCTAGATGCTTTTTTGAATATTTCTTTCTTTCAGTCGTTATTACTTTACTCTGTTTGTCTTGACTTTTTGCTTACGACAGGCTTTCCTAAAAAATATCAACTACCATTAAACGATGTAGCATCATTACTCATTCACCTGAGATTGCCTTCATATTTTTCCCTTTCTCATCCTATCTAACCAAAATATAATCAATGACTGTCTTGTGTCCACCAGATTCACATGTTACCAGTTTCCCCGTATGTTTTGTAAACCATTTATTCGCAATTTTCAGTACAAAACTATCGGCAAACTCCAACAGCATCTCTCCGTCAGTATTTTTCCGACCATATCCCAGCCCTTCATCCACACACTTATATCCACCTCTGTCTTTGCCTATATGACCAATAAAATCTCACGAAAGTACAATTTTTCATGTATTTTCAGCATTTCCATACTCAAATTATCATAAAACAAGTTCTTCTCTTCAGTGCTACAATCACGTTAGGGAGCACACACCAACAAAATGGTAATCACTTCACTTTCAATTACGATTACCATCATCCTCGCATTAGCACGTGATTACCATCATCCTCGCATTAACACGTCTGACCTCAAACGCATTTTTTATCAAATCTGTGATTTCCATCATTCCAACTCCACCTTGAGCAGAAGGATCTACAACAACTTGTACTTTCTTTAACCTCCTTTTATCCTTCTTGTGCCGTGACTTTTATATCTCATCTCATGTAGTCTCGCTATACCCACTTTTATTCTGTTTAACATGTCAACCACTTTCACACTCCTTCGGTCAACATTCTACATTGACCGAAGCAATCTGAGAGTCTGCATCGGATTTTGGAGACCTGTGTCAGGAATCCTAGTCTACCTAGGGGACTTTGTGACGTCAACGTTGAAACAGCTAGTCAATGTTGTTACCATTAACACGAGAGGAATAATAAAGCTACATGAAATGGGGCCATTAAAATTTGTTTCATTAAAGTACCTTTCAACTTGAAAGAAACTTTTTCTAATCGTCTAGAGGTCTACCGAATCGCCTTCAAAAGAGATTGCATTACAAACTGTAAAAAAGCAGTGGCAGCCCTCGTGTTTCAAAAGCGTGTTCACGTTGTAAACGCTTACGTCAGCACACTTGATGCGACCACAAGCAAAAATTGTTAAAAACAAATTTAGAATGTCACGTTTACTACACCGACCGCTTAATAATACAGAGAAGTTGATATTAAAATGAGGTAAAAGTGACTTTAAAAAGAGCTAAAACAAACAAAAATAACCCGCGCTTTGACCAATATATGCGCTTTTGACGTCACAAAGTGCGTCATTGAGCGCGTTGAAATATGAACTTTTCGTCACGACGGGCCATTTAGTTCGACAGCGAATAGAGAAAGCAAACACGCTGTTACCTGGACATATTTTTGAAAATGTTGCAACTCTCACTGTTGGCGGTGAACTTGAACGTGAACGCAGCGTGGTGGCTTTCCAAGACCGCTCTAAAATCGGAAAAAAATCGTTCGAGGACTCGTTGACGTTGCACGTTGGAGCAGCAACGTACCCTCTTACCTTCATGAGATTGTGTGTAAGATGCCTGCCGTTGTTTCTCAGTGCTGGGCACTTGCGAAAGGCACTTTACGGCGATTTTCCTGCTCGGTTCCACAGCTTGTGGAAGAAATGTGGTAACTAAAGTAGAAAACCGTTATGATTTTTTAGAGGAAACAAAAATACATTTCTCTATTCAACGAACGCAATTACGCCTGCTGCAGTCTGTTTTAAATTTATCACTGCTGTATCTGACATTTACACTTTATACATAACAAAAAGTGCTTTATTGCGCTTCACACATGAACGATACTTTGTAGCGCCAGATATAGTGAAACGATCGATTCTGAAATTCTTTAACCTCTTAATTTGTATGGCTAAGGGACAAACTCGAGACCTGTAAACAGAGCTCCAAGTCAAGACATGGAACTACCACAGATACTTTGGAGTACAAACGGCGTAAATTTTTAAAAGCAGAACAAAATTGGCAATTACTTGTAATCTAGGGTAATCGACCCTCTTAGCGTATCTTCGAACCTACCCTTCCGGTACAATACAGTTAGAACACAACTGCTCACGTGTCATTGTACAGTAGAGCCAAGGGGTTGTTCGAATTGACCAGGAATGCGTTTGTTCTGCCAGGGTGGTCTACGTCGTGAATAACAGCCGCAAGAAGAGCGGCAACTTCATCCAGAGGCTCCATCCACGTCTGCAAAGAAAATATTCAGAAGCTTTCCGCAAACACGTTGTCGTTATTTGACTTCTTATTTGCGATAGTGGGTGGATTATGAAACCCGTGAGTGAAGACACAGTTTCTGGGGCAAGAATGTCGTCAAGACGTCGTACAACCTGGGCAAGAAGGTCGTAAAGGTTGATCAAGAAAAAAGCAGAATACACCAAATCAAAGTGTCCTGGGGTGGGCAAGCTTTAAGCACGCAACAATAGTTGCACCAAAAATCACCTAAGACATTGAGCACAACTTTTTCCCGGTAAGGTCTCTCAAAAAATCATTGAAAGAATGAGAGAGGCTGCGAAACGTCTCTCCATAGCCAACGGCCAACGGTACGTGTCGTTGAGATCGGGTACGCCATAGTTTAAACTCAAAACGCGAGCTTTAAAGAAACGACGGTTTTGTTTGCTAACATCATAGGAGACGTTACGCTCTGAGCGCTACACCAGTAACAGTTTTCACCTTTACTCTTTCTTTTTTCAGGAAATAGGCGGTGGCGTGAAGTACATCGGCTGCATGAGTTGAATTGTGGTAAGAGTTCGACGAGTGATAGTTGGATTCGATCGCGACCAGCCACGAATGCAAAGTGGTTTGAGAACATTCGAGAATTTCGCACGCGTCAAACTGCTCCAACGTGTGCATGCCGAGATGAACGAGCGGCCTGCGAAAAGGAAAGCTAAAAGATCAGCCAAAGCGAAAAGCATAGGTGTTGCATGGGGTTACTCGCTGAGATTATGCTCTTCGGAGGCGTGCTAGCTAGACGCCCAAACCGGTCGAACGCAAAGTGAAGTTCAACAAACTACAACTTATTCCAGTTCAACTTTTCACCGGCTTTCACGGGCTGTGACCAGCTGGTTGTCAGCCACTATCCATTCGCTTTCAAACCAGACCATTTACTGAAGCAACATCGCTCTTTTCCGCCGTAAGCTCTTTCTGACAAATACCAATCTCGTTTTAATAGAGCTTCGAACTTTAGGCTTTTTGTTTTTAAATTATAAATAATTACCACAATAGCACGGCGGCAAAAAATACAATTGTAATCATATACACACTACGAAGTTATTTCCATTTTATATTTGTTTCAACTATTTGATTTAGCCACGATACGCAAACATTTCTACACCATAGTTGATCTGACCAGTGCTGTAATATTAAATTCTACTTAAAGAACTTGGTTAGCTCGATGCGTTTCCTCTCAGCTGCGCACCTCTAAAATAGTCATCAAGAGTCGAATGTGAGATCTCCGAAAAATATCGTTGCAAACATTTTTTTCTGGAGGAGAAGGAGTTTAAGCAGTGAAAAAGTTTCCCAAAAAAGGATTTTCGACTTTATTAATGCCGTGAAGGTGCTTTTGATGCCACATAGATCCTTACTTTTTAGCTGTGATCCTCTCCAACTCCAGAACATCATAATCCCAGGAGTCGCAATCCTTCAGAGATCGAGTGATCTTGGGATCAACGGTAAGCATGCTTGGATGGTGCTGAAAGGACGTTTTGAAAGACCCGGATGGAAGATCTACAAAAGCGTACAGAAACCTCATTCTCCAGCATCGTAAAAAGTTATCAAAAGCGTAATTAAAATCAAGGCGATGATATCATACAAGAAACAAGCCATCCAACCGTGAAAAACTCTTGAAATCAGATGCCATTATTCCGTAATTGTGTGACGTCATTTTCTAACCGATACGATATGCGTGAAGTAATGCAATCGCATTTAATTGCTTGCTGGAGCCGGCGTATTGTCAACCATTAACCAGCAAACAGCTGTTTTGCAGCAGACTTTCATCAACAATCGAGTTTTTGAATTTTGAATGCATTTTTCCGACAAATACTGCTGGCCGTACGGAATAAGAATCCTAAACCACTTGCTCCGAAGTCCATGACGGGTCAACCGGAGCACAGCGGTTTGAAAGATAAAATGCTGTGGTAAGTAATCTAAGCAAGTTAGGCGACGTAAAAAACCGAAGACAAAGAGCTTGAGGTAGCAATGTGCCAGCAGTACTGGCTACTACAGAGCGAGAGTGAACACAACGTTGTTCCACTCATAACAGTAAAATTTTATTCTTTGATTGGAGAAGAGAGGTGCAGTACGGCTAATTTGTAACGCTTCTTAAAGCCCGTTTCCTTTAGCATAGATTCAAGCGCAATATTAAAACACTTTTGCTTGTTTTATTATGACGAAACACACGTCAGTTCTGTCAGCACTAATTGCGTGTTTCGCCATAACTAGTCTGACCGACGTATCGTTTAAATCGGGACAGCCCGATTTTTTCGTATTTTTCCGCCGTCCCGTCGTTTTTAATGTTGTCCCATTTTTAGCAAAAAAATGTCTTAACACAAAACAGAATCGCGGTATTTTTGCTATCAAGTTGAGCTTTTTTTCTAGCTTGCTACAAATACATCTCTTTGTTGTATTTTAAGCTTTGTTGTTTGCTTTCGTGGAAGTACAGCTTTTGTTGAAAGAGCATTTTCTGTGATGAACATTATGTGGTCAAATGAGAAATCTAGGCTGAGTGTAGATACGATTAAAGCAATGCTGATTGTAAAACAAAATTAAGGCATGGGAGTGCGGTACATTTTACGTATATTTAAGTCTAGAAAGATAGAAATATGCGGCACAAAGTTTCCCTATCCAATTTGCTGCACAAGTAATTTGATTGATGGTTTGATCAACATTGAAGCAATGCGTTATAAAACTGTTCGGTTTTATTTTTCAAAAGAATACACAGCTGCAAGGTAAACTTATCGGTCGCACCGCTTCGGCCATACAATGTCCTATTTTTGTAACAATAAAATATGGTCTGCCTAGTCATAACATAATTAAAAGTGGCTTCAGACTACGCTCGAACATCACGTTGATGGAAACCGGACTTCTAATCACGCTTTATCATCTCGTCCAAATGAACTTACTTCTGCCGAATAAATGCTCCCCGGTTCCGCCGGACAAGCGGCGATGCCCGAAGCCAGTTCCCTGCAAAAAAGAATGCGTTTTCAGCATGATGAAGTGACACAGGTTCACCCTTGCTTGGTGTCGCAATATTACGATTCAAGAGAGTCGGCAAAATTGATGTCGCGTTTACCCTCCTTTCCTTTAGAATAGAGGCACGATATACACGGCAATTCAAGTTTAGACGGTGAAATTTATCAAGGAAGGCCCGTGGAAAAGCGGCAGTCTATTTCCAACTAGACACTAATGGCAGCAGACTGGTATCCCCAGCTGTTAGTGGACTCCCATTGGTGACTAAAAGCAAGAGCCAGATAGTTTCCTCTTATCACAAACTGGGAGAGTTCCACTATTTTAGTTCGGTGAAGCACGGAAAACCTAAAGTCGTGCCCCGTTGGATTGACATTGTCTTGAAGAATCGGTCAAAATTACTGAACTTTGCCTCGAGTAAGGCGTCTAGAAACCAGGCTCATTTCCGCGATTCATTGGACCATTCACGGCCAACAAGTCGCCGTCTGTGCCGCTCTGCTTTATTGATTCGCTTTTGAAACTTTCTGACAAAACGCTTTGACTATGTCATTAAAAAATCAATGTTTTATCTCTTCAGACACTTACAGTAACTAAGCCCTCTACGAAATCGGAAAGCATTGGATCTCGGGATCGATTTGTTAAATCGGCCGGAGCATAGAGTTCGGAGTTCCGCAAAATATCGAGAATTTGATCGAGCACTTCACTAACAGATGGCTGGCTGCTGTCTTTGACGTTTCTGATAAGATTAATTATCTAAAAACAAAATAATTTCTAAATTGCAAAAAAGGTGCAAGAGCTATGCGAAATAAAAGGACAGCTCATCAATGAAATAGGTTACGTTCAGACCTCCTTCCGAATGCCAGCACGCTGGCACAGTACTTTGCCAGCGCAAGCAGTGCAAAGAGGCAGGGGAAACTGCTGTGCAGAGCCTTTCCGAAAAGCACGACCACCATCACCAAGCGACGCCGCACCAAGCTCAACGTTGGCGGGTTTTTCAAAGAAAACTGATCGATACTGCCAGAAAACAGTTAGTGCAATGCAAAAGCAATTTATTCGGCTCGTAAACATGTACATCAGGATTCGAAACCTTCCTTAAGCTCCATTAGGAAAACCGAAAATGTAATCGTTAGCTCGCAAATTCATGCGGAAGCAGATGTTATTTGCAGTCGCACAATGCATTGGCAACGTCTACCAGCGGCTTCCTACCTGGGGTCTACGGACCGCAAGATGACCGAGATGCACCTCTATAGGGGCCTACGAAAAAGATATTGAAATTGACATTGTATATTGCCACTAATAGCACTCCGCTTTGCCGAGAAGTAAATTTTTGTAGCGGTGTGCTGAATTTTGCTTTACATACAGACTTCATAGTAACGGTGAAGGGATAATTAATCGTTCTCTAAATTATATAACGGGCCGCGTACCATCGCAACAGTTGTACAGGAACGGCCACGTACAAAATTACAAAAAGTTTAAACGACTGACAGCAGATATAGAGAGCTGGAAAGCGTGCAGGGGTCAATACACGCTTTGTGGACGTCAACAGTGCTAACCGGTGGTCTCATCCGGGACTACAGCCGTTAACGACAGATTTACCTGTGTTATTGGAGCTTGCACAGACATAGAATGAATTTTTGCTAAAGAGTTCGTTCTTCTGTGAGAGGAGTCTGTAAACATTTTTCATTTGTCAATATAATGGCGGAGATGGACATCTCTATAGGATAAACGCCTAAAGGCTGCAACATGTTTTATTTTCAAAATTTTGGTACGGTCAAACAACAGAAATTGCCGAACGAAAATGCGATTACTAAATTTTTTTTTTAGGTTATGTTTAAACACTTAGGCTGAGCAGTGTATACAATATCAAAAAAGTGCAAATTAATCAAAAACATTTTTAATCTGTTCTGCCTAGTCAACTGTTGAGTAGATGCTCTGGCATTGCATTGCATTCGATTGGCACTTCTTAGCCACTGTGCATGCGCGCTTCATCGCAATTTTTTCTTCCGTATGAATGTGAATCGACACATAAGCGCATAAGTTTGTCTGAATTTGCTGGCAGCAAGAGGTTTCTGGACGGTGTTCTTATACGGGAGAGAAAACTAAAGCGACGTTCTACCGTAGTGTTTCTGGATTAAACGAGAGAAAACCCGTAGCAATTCTGGACAATCTTGGCCGATCGGTTTGGCGTTTAGCATCAACAGTTATCAGAGGGAGCCAGCTATCGGTTGATTGACAGCTATTCAGTATTCCATGCTTAAAATTCAGTCATTCTTCCTCGAGCTTTTCTTCAGGATGACACGATTACAGAATGTGTCCAGTTCGTGTATTGATTTATCATAACAATTATTAGCCCATTAGCCTACGATCGTTGCGCATTTGCCTGCGGCAATTTAGTTTTCGTTTAGTACAAAATATTTTCGGTTTTTCACGGGCAAATAGCCGAAAAAGATCCCAGGCTGAGAGCATTGTCGAGCACTATTAGGTAAAAATAAAAAACCAGAATTTTTTGCACTGTGCATTGCCAGATGACTCTTATCACGAGAAGTTTATAAATTTTTGTTCTTTCATGAGGCCTATAAACATGGACTGGGATTATCAGCTGAAATCCACTTTAGCCGTTGGTTGTTTTTGAATTTGACCCTAACCCACTTTAGTCACCGCTTGTTGTTGAGCTTATCCTTTCTCTTCCGTGAGAAAGAGGCACCACGTGAAACACTAATTCTTGTTCACACCGTACGCCGAGTCAAGATCAAACTTAGGGAAAGCGGCAGTCCATTACGGACCGGTCACAAAAACAAATTGCAGACTGGTAGCCCCACCAACACCAACGGTGGACTGACATTGATGGGTGGCCGAGCAATCTCTTTTAAGACATGTTCGAAGATCACCTTCACTGTTTCCACCCGACAACGCGCGATTAGTATCAGCAGTTTTGTTGCTGCACTTTTTTTGGTGGAAACATTGAACGGGCCTTCAACTCACGACATAAATCAGCAACGTGGTCGAGTGAGTGAGTGAGAGCGCCGCAAATTAGAGCGGCAAGGATCAAATGATCAATAGTCATGCATTCAAATCCCACTATGACTGTGATGCTGTTCACGTGGGAAAAGCTCTTTGCGGTGATTCGCTCAGCTTGACGAATTCTAACACGCAGAAAAATCACTAGCTTTGCGGAGCAGTTGAAAGAAATGTTGAAACATGAAAACTCCGACGCAGGTCTGGACAGTTGTCCTACGCATGGCATCGACGTCGCTGCCATGCGAGTATGCAGGATGAAAATGCGAATACGTCACAAGCTAAGGAAAATAGTCGCTCAGTAGCTTTGAAAGACCAAGACGACGCAACATCTGTTCGGCGCATCTGTTGTACGGACAGAGTTCAATCACACAACTTAACACGCAAAACAGAACGAAAAGTCGATAGATTAGCAACTTCATCTGTCAGTGACAACATCAAACCGTAGCAAAAAGCAGAAGCTTAAATTATATTGTTACGCATCTAAGAGCTCAACTCTGGGAATACCGCCGGCCTTTCTGTTTTAGAATGAAAAAGCCGCCATGGTAAAATGGTAATCATTCCAGACTTCGTAACGAAAGGTTTGAAGTTCGAAATTCCATAAAAACACCATTGGTATTCGTAAGAAAAGGGATCAGAAATTTAAAGCCATGCATTGTTGTAGCAAAAAATCTGGTTCGAAAGCGAAAGTGTGGTGACACAAAAACACTGAAACAGCACAACTGCGCCTGTGAAAACTCAGAAAAAAAGAACGAACGGTCGAGAATACATAAATACAAATCCGATTTCAATATATTGATCAACTGGCTTCTGAGGCAACGTGTTGATTAACCACTGACGGGGTCATCTAAAGCCGAAGCACTGACTTTCTGTGTAATACTGTGACAAAAAGTCAATGGCTAGCGCAAAATCAACAATAGGAGGATAACATAAAATCAAATTTAATTAAATAAGGATTACTTGACCTCGAACCGGCCAGCTGAACAACATATAGTGTTTTCGCCGCAAAATCCAATTTGCACCACACTGACCTGTGCTATCGAACAGTGACGTCACCGACGATCTGCGACCTTGCAGCTGCTCGACGGTGCCGGACGGTCGGCGGTAAAACTCATGAGAGTTCTTCCGCTTGGAACCAGAGGCAATATCCTGGAAAGCGATCGAACTATGGTTATAGCGGACACATGAGTTGTCGAAGCTTGCTTTAAGGTAGGAGCAAGTAAAATTTCCAGGCGGGTCAATTTCACTCAACCCGAAGATACGACAAGCCAGATACAACCCTTTCAATAGCTTTGCTTTTTTTGGGAAACCTCGAAATGGAAGAGTTTTCAAACTGAAAACCTTGTTAATTTCAGGTAATCAATCTGTGGGCGAGGGCCTTGATTAACACCTTTTCGAGGGCCGCAGTTTGTACACCACCGCTTTAGGGCACTCCTTGAAAGCCGACTTGATAAGAAGACCAACGGCATCAACATGGTCCTATAGGTAGATGCCCCATTAAAAAATATTATCAGGTGTCAAAAAAAAGAAAAGATCTCGGAGGAAATGAAAAAGAGAAGGTAGTACTTAGTTGCACAGTCTTGACAAAAGCCTAAAAACTTACAAAAATATGGGAGTGATTGCCGGTCGACTGACTTCGGATCAGATACTGATTGATCGAGCTGAAACAAGCACAATTATTCCATTACGAAGACACTTTACTGACATGGGAAGTCTATCCGCTACGTACAAACAGCCTCATTAACCGAGCCAGACTGTTCCAACTAACTTACAACTAAAACTGACTAAATTGTTTAACGAACTCTTGCGAAACCGTTGACCTAAAAGCTTTTCGAGACGTACTCATTAAAGTTGAGATCACGTGATGAGCAAACTTCCTCTGTTGACTTCACAAACACTTTTTAAAACTTCAGTAGAAGAGAGGCAAATCAAGTTATATTTCAGATTATTAATTTACCTATTTTTGACATATGACACTTCTTAATAAACTTCTCTTTCTTCAAAAAAACTAAAACTCTTCGATCGCTGCTTAAAACTTCAAACATTTCTGATCGTTGTTGTAAGAGCACTAACAACTTACCTGTCTTCGTTTGTAAGAGGCGATATGACGAAATGCAATTGGAAGTCACTTTCGGATGAATGTTTGGTGTACAAATTTCCCTCCCACTCCTGCAATGAAACCACATCAAGTGAAAAGGAAGACCGCGCTGGGACCGGCACAGACCGATCCCAACTATGGTCCGTGCACCACTAATGATACAAGCCAGCCTTCCGTACTTAGATCAAGCACTTAGAGGAAGTCGATGAGAAAAGTTTGCTAAAACATTTACTGATTCCTGTGCCCAGTATCGCCAGCATTCGCCATGCAGTGTTGCCACGCTTCTGTTAAGTGGAAAATCATGAATTTTTCAAACAACCTATTTTACCCTCTTTTCACACAACCATTGGGGTCATTCATAAACAACTTGTGTTCAAACCCACTTCGGAGCAGCCGGTTCTGCCAGGACGGTGGGTTTCCATTGAGCCGGCAAAGCTCCTTTACAAAGAGCACATCAGCGCAGACCGCCGACCATCGAACCTTCGGTCTCCCATTTGCGCTTTATCACAATCGGTCACTCGCAGGTTATACAGGCGATGACACCAATTTAAAACCACATTTCCGGCCTCTAGGTAATACGCGACCTCGAATCGCACTGCCATCATCGGCATTCGAAGTATATTGTTGTGTGGAAATCAAAAATTTTTAAATGCTAGCTGTTGTTAATCGAACGCGATTGCCTTTACGTACAAAGCTGTGCAAGCAAATTAGTGGGGACCTACTTTAACACCTTACAACGCCCAACCTGTAAAAACAAGGGTGGGAGTGGGTCTCGAGCTCGCATCGATAGCCGTTGGCCAAAAGGTATACAGCGCAACTTAATCCCTTACGTATACGAAGCAGTGCGGATTGCAGCCAGCCGTACCTTTCCGGATAAGATTGCTTTTTTCGTTCGCTCCCACGCATCCTCCTCGTTGGTCTCATTTTCAAAGTAATACGACAAGTTTTTTCCGATCACCTCTTCACGAGAGAAGCCGCTCACGCGCTCGTAAGTTCGGTTCACGTACTAAAGCATTGATAAATTAAATCCGCCCTTCAACAGCCAGGCAAGAATTTTTAAAATGGGCCAGCCAGTACGGGAAGCCGATCCACCGTTGCACTTAAGGAAGAAAAGGGGGCCTAACACCGTCTATGTACGACGTCCTTTGCTTTATCAATAAATTCGCTGTCATTTTTGCACCCACCAGACGTTTTTTAGTTTTCTTTCCATAAATGAAAACAATATTTCATTGTAGCAATGGCTGAAACATTCACCTCCCAACCCTTCGTTTCCACGTTGCAATGATTTTGCAATATTTTATTAAAATAGCTCTTCTCTTTGGGCAAAACCGGATATTTTAAATTGGATCTCTCTTTGGTAGAAAATTAATCATTTTTCTTACGAGAGAGGCATCGTAGAACACTAATCGGATTTTAAAAATACTTTGGCACAGAATTTGTCACTTTTCCTACACGAGAAACATCATACATCGCTATTCATTTCGATCCCTTCTACAAGCCAATTTGTCACACCCATACAGTGAAAATCCTTTGATTTCTCAACTCCCATTCACGTTTCGGTGCGAACCTCACTGATGCGTAAAAGGTTAATTAATTATCGTGAACTCAGTGGCTTTGTGACTGCGAATTCCACTTAGTAATGGATAAGTTATGATGACGCTGCGGTTGCTTACGCTGACTAGCAACAGCAGCAAAGATGAATCATTCCAAAAGTACACAAGCTTTATGCAAAAAAATTGCAACACAGTAGCAACCAATGTAATTTAATTAGCATTTCTCGTTCAAAAAGAAAAATTTGATGTAAAGTTAATGTATCAAAAACGATTTCTATCTTCAATCGGACATCTTCAGTTAAATCTGAATAATACATCAATGAAGTTGGGACTAAGCTTAAATCAAAACGAAATACTTTGGAACAGAGGTTGGCGACCTCTTGCTATCAAAGAGCCATTTGCGCCCGATTTCCAAGGAAAAAAAAACGAGAGCCGCAAAGTGTCTATTTTTCGAGCAACTAAACTTTTTTCGTCTAAAACTGAGCAGAAAACCTTTTTTACGAGAGCAACTTTTTCAAAACGATCACTTCCGCCTAAAATTTAAGTGCAGGGCATATTTTTTTCTGGAATTTATCTTATTCAGTAGCGCTATGCCTCGCCTTTGCATCAAGAATATATTTCCCCAAACAGCAGGTTGATTGCATGGCTGAACCGCAAAAATGGTTCATATCGATTACGATAGTGGCAAATGGAGATTTAAATACAGTGAAGCTGAAAGTCGGAAATGACGAAAAAAGTTAAGGATTACTGCACTAGCATGAAACGGAAATCCAGAAGAAGTACTTAAATCTGTATAATGTTTGCTACGAGATAGAAAGGAAGCAAAATTAATGATAGAAGGCTATGACTTTTTTAATTACGTCACATATGGTAAAAGCCTTTTACCATTTGTGACGTAATTTAAGAAGTTGAGGCCTTCTATCACTCATGACGTAATTCAAAATGTAAAAGCCCTTTAACTGCTTACGAAATAATTTTGCTTTCTTTACACCAAACATTGCGCAGATATTTAGTACGTTATCGGTTTTTAATCTCAGTTTCTTTGCATTAGAATATAAAGTTACGAGTATGCCTAACTTCACGTGCCTGCTATTTAAAGTTAACTGCAAATGGCCTGTTGACGGTCAAAATCGATTTTTACTTGCTACTCTTATAATAAATTTGACAAAATTAATGAGAAATCCTAATGCAAATGATAATTTAATGTAGATTATAAACTGTCATAGCGTTGTAATATTCGCAGTTTTTCTTTGTATACTACAATCGCAAATGAAGCACAAAAGCGGTTGTCGATGCAATTTACAATCGTTGATCAATAAAAACGTTCAAGGTAAACCGCTTCCGCCTAAAATTTCAAGAAGTTTTCGTTCTATTTTCGCCTCGCTTTTGTAGGTTTAGATTTGCTGGACTGCTCATTTAGCGTGTTTCTGCCACTACCCACTGGCTATCCAACCTGACTTTTTACTGGAGCAACACATCACTTCAAATTCCGGATGTTTTTTCGGAATGCCAATGGTATTTTGATGAGAGGTTCAAACTCCACGTCTTTAGCTTTGAAATTTGCAGCAATAATCACTAGACAAAGCGACTTCAAGAATACACAAACATATTTACCTGAATTTGAAAATTAAAATCAGTTATCATAATAACGTCTTTCGAGTGTTCTAAAGCAGTAAAGCCAGCTTGAATCGATCTGTAACACATAATTCAGAAAAACACTATAGACAAAGGAAAATACAAGAGATTGTAGGTGCTGAAGTGCACAAAAAGGTCTTAGGTTGTTAGCAGTGTGGTTGTTCTTAAGACACGGAAGAGCCAATACCTTAGTTTTCCCAACTTAGTTGCACTGCTTGCGGTAGCGATGCACTGAGCATGCAATATTCGTAACCACGAAGCATATCTGAACAAGAGTTGTTCCGTGCATAATCGCCAAGATTTTTCCGCAAGCGAAAATGAAAACATGCAACTCCGGTGCCCGACAGCACGCTTTGCATTCGTACGACTGCACTAACGAACTGCTTCTTTTGCCTAAAATAAGTGCGACGTTCGGCGCTCGTATTTGAGCTAAAAGAAACAACAATGCTTCAACATATGCATGTTGAATGCACAAATGAAAGCCCAGGCTACACTGTGAATATGTGTGCGTTTTTCCAACCTCTTCCTTGGGATGGAGGCCAGGCGTGAAAGGGATGTATTCCTATCCACACCGCAAACCTAATCATCATCATGCTAAGAGAAAGTGACAGTTAATTTCGCACCAGCCATGAGCACAAATTTCAGACTGATACCCCCATCACCAACAAGGCGGACTGCCATTGGTGGGTAGCAAAAGTGGCATTTTACGATATACTGAGTGAGCTGTTTCACTATTCTAAGTCAGTTAAGCCCGGAAGCTACAATTGTTACCTAAACTTAAGTCGCAGAGTCAAAGGCCCGGCTTCCAACTGCAGTATCTCCTCCTCCAGCTCCTGCGCAGTGCACGTGTCGCTGATGATCTAAGCAGAACATCATGAAAGATTCGGTTCGTCTGCATTGCAATAGAGCGCCGCAACGGAAATCGATTCGCTTTGTTCTATTGCATGCGCAAACGAACCAAGCATCCAAGAAACGATCTCACCTTAACAAGCAGCCTAAGAGCTGTGGTCCGCTAAATGCGCTTTGACTTTGCGTCTTGCTTGGAACATGACATAGACTATAGAATGCAGACCATTGCAGGGCCGGGGCACATCCGGTAAGAGCATTGGTTCTAAACCTTTGCAATCACGCAGAACTACAACGCTTTTTTTCCGAGCGCGTATCGTATGCATGGACTTAAACCCAAAGATCTTTTTCGCGGATAACGCCTTTCGATCTCCGCTAGTAATACTTGCAAAATTGCGCTTGAGCAATGAGCTAGGTCACAGGTCAAGTTCCATTACAGTCAAATGCACGGGATGGTGATGTGGTTAGAACGTTCGCTTTGCAATCGATAGACCTGGCATCGACTCCCAAGTCGAATCGTACCAAAGACTTCAAAAACGGTATTCACAGCTTTCGCGGTTGGCGCTCAGTGCGCAAAAGATAGTGGGGAGAACAAGGCGGCAAGTTCACTAGTTGTGCGCTTTGGTGAAGGATCTAACGAGATACCTCCATGTTAGCGTGGCAGACAGTTGGCAGGTAATATAAGTCTACTTGTCGCGGCGCCTCAGCCTGACTAAGGACCAGCAAACAGAGCATGAGCTCAAATGCAGAAGCCAGGAAAGATCTAATTCAAGCGAAGACTGATCGCATCAAACGCATTTAAAAGGGAGGTGTTCATAACAAAAGTTAGTTGGCAACTTGTAAAACGTGCATGGATATTAAACTGCAAGGTGGTGTGTCGTCTTAGGCTAGTGGTTCCCAATCGGAGGTTTGCAAGGGATCTTTTCAGGGTCCTCAAGACATTTGAGTAAGGTACACTGCATATGGACTTCGCAGTGATGGTCAGTTATGGCCTTCGCATATAAAAACAAAAAGGTCTTAAGAGCAAAAACAATATCAAAATTTGCAGAAAAATTCAGAAAAAACAGCCCAAAGCAGATAAAGTAATTGCTTTCAAAAATTTGATCTCCAAAACAAAAATAACAATTTTTACGTGTTTACCTGCAACTAAAACACTAGTCATTGACTAGGGAAGTCCACAACATTAACCAAAGTCTTTAAAAGAGACCATGGCATCAAAAAAGTTGGGAACCGCTGCCTTAGACCAATGCCTTGTCACTACCCTTCGATCTCATGGATGAGCTTAATAACACCAAAGTCTATCGCGTGTATTTATTCGATTAAGGGCGCTTGACTGGACACCTTCTTCTCCAGGCCGCAAACAGGCGGCGAAATCATTCATCTTGCTCGCAGCGGCAGCCCAGCCTGACCAAGGCTAGCAAACAGAGCAGGTGCTTATATGTAATGACACTCAATTATATAAGTAAATCGCACCGAGATTTCAACCCAGGCCCAGAAAGTTTGACGACATGAAACTAGAATGTCATTAACTAAAATAGACTGTCACTGTTTTTGGATTTTTTAATAAAACGATTGCAGTACCACTGCTAGCGTTATTATTGCGGAAGAGCGAACCATGGTAAGTTACAATTACGCAGTTATCTCAATCCTTCAAGCGTTGATCAACACAAGGGAAAAAAACGAGCATTTCATGATATGACAGACGGTCATTACACAGCTAAAAAGCGACTCGTAGATGTGGTTTTAGCGCGCCACTTAAACCGTGTTACTTAGCAATTCAATAAATGACATTTGAAACGCATTACGCAATCTCTAAGCTCCGCTACAATGCATTGGTTGAAGCGTTTTAGCTACTACACTGCTGCTGTTCGGTCGCAAAGCCTAATCTGTTAAAACAACATTGGAAAGCGTAGCGAATGTACATTTGATAGAAGTCGATCGCTGCCACAAAGCCGAAGTACGTCACAGATACGCACTTACTTGAACGGTTTTTGCATATGTGATGATCTATCATAGCACATGAAATGAGCGCTACGTTAATGGCAGAGCAGGAATTGAACAAATGCAAACGCTGCAAAGTTAAACAAATGCTACCAGCAGGCAGTGGTTATCTCAACGTTTAAAGTGTTATTATCGAAATAGATAGCTATTTTGGTCAAGCGCTCTTCCTAAATTGCTTTTCACAGGCGGCATAGCCGAATGGTACAGGGCCAGATGCGCTGCACTAACAATTTCCAGCCGGATCAATCACAAAAAGCTAAGATGCTTTTATCCGCTCATCTGGTAGTTATCTGCCAGTATATTGTAGGCTATTGGCGTCGTATTGAAAGAAACTGGGCAGCTTACTGTACTTGAACGCTTAGAGCTTTCTTAGTGGTTGAAAAATGCGATTTCAAGTTTCGTTGTTCGTACCCTGCTGGTGTATCGACCTCTACGGTTCTACTTTGGCAGCGTCGGCGCAATATGTCCGAATGAGAAAGCCGCCGGGCAAAAGCGACTCCGCGTTGTAAAACCATTCATTCACCAAATGAAAATGAGCTCGTCATGTTTGCTAAACTTTTGCCAAGACCGAGCAGCCGTCACCGGCAGGTCGCCTGGCCGTGCTACCTACTTTTAGCATAAAGATAATCCTGTTAAGTGACTTCACCAATGACAAAACAAGTGAACTTTACCACGTTTTTTCCACACTACTCCATTCGTGCTGAGCAACTAACAGGGACGCTATAAACACTTGTTTTCAAAGTCTTCGGTATGATTAGGCAAGGGAATTAAACCACGGTCTACCTACTGCAAAGTGGACGGTTAAACCACTACACAACCGCGCCAGTGCAAACCAAAAATACAAACAAATAAACGCTGGTACTTGAAGGCCTCGTCTACCCCCGCACACTCGACAAACCTACATGCAGGGTGCTTTCGTTGCTTTTGCCACGCTCTACAGCACGAGTATTTGTGAGCGTAAACGATTAAACACTGCGGCGTACGTTTGGGTAGTATGCAAGTGGATACTCGACAGACGCAAAATACACGTTGCACTCACCCGGTCCAGCCCCACGCTCAACAAGTCGCGCGTCTTTGACCCTTCGTCGATCTGATTCCTGCAAAGCAACACCGATTGAACCGCAAGCTCAAAGTTATCTCCACCGAGGCCTGCTCGTGGAAGTTTATTTTTTCAATTTACGTTCACAGCACTTTTATCCTCCCCGCTAGCAGTACAGCGACAGCGGCGCTAAGCATAAAAAAAAACTGTCCACACCTGTTTTCGGAGCTACAAAGTTTCAAGATTGCGCTTCAATTGCTTGCACGTTAAATTTAGCATTTGTGAGAATTCACCAGTCAGAGGAAATCATTGCCAAGTATTTTCCCGAGGGAAGAACAACGCATTTGAAACAGAAATATCTCTTCTGGCGACGCATCAATCTTTTAGATTCGCAAAGTACGGCAGTGATGGGGGGGGGGGGGGGTTAGCGCGCTCCACTGGCAAAAAACTCAAGAACTATTTAAAAAATATTTCATACATTTATTCAAGTTTGAAACATCATATCGACCGCAACATGTGGTGCTGAGGTCTATTTAAGGTTACCTAAGAAAACTATTGAGCTTGGTGTACACTAAACCAAAATACAACAACCAGAGATAACCACGCTTGGCTTTAGCATTGACCAGGCTTTGCTGCTGCACTGATCATGTATAGCTGTGTGTGCTTGTGGCATTCGCTTGTTACAAAACAGAGTTTTGAAGTCGCTCAAGCGAAATTGTTGAATTATGCGCTTTCTATCAACAGCTTACTAGCTACAACGCTTGTACGATGAAACGAACAAGCGCTCTGAAGCAGGTTTGAGCACAAGTTAAGGCTGGTTTCCATTAGGCGTAAATTGCAGGCGTAACGTGAAAAATTCTTTGCTTCTCTATTGCGCGCATTTCTCTAAATAGAGAAACAAAAAATTTTCACGCTACGCCTGCAATTTACGCCTAATGGAAACCAGCCTCTATTTATGCAACGTCGTAACCGTTACCTCGCGACCACATGATAAAAATACGGTTGCTACAGACATTTGCGTAAGCTTGCCTCAATTTCTCACAATTTCTTCCGCTTCTTGCTTGAGCCTATACATTGTCGTTCTATATTCGCCAAAGCCTACCCCAAGACCACTTCTTTGCCACTGGATTTCCACTAACTCAAGAAAAAAACGTATCTGTGTGTGTTTGTGTATGTGTTCCACCATTCCCGAACATTTTTTTCAGACTTATGTTCCGACGCCCCATTTTTGATGCACTATCGTAATTCAGGCCTTGGTTGCAAACTGTTTTGTCGACTGTCGCTTTTAAGACTTAAGAAAGATTTACCACTGTAGATTAATTTCCATATTGAAAAATCGAACAATTGCTTTGCAATGCAAGTAAGCCTTGCGTTATTATTTCAAAGATACAACCTCTTCGACGCACAGATCGATAGCCTCGAAGAAGATTTATAATATAAGCACTTAAAATAAATTAATAATGCTTTTTCTTAGTCACACAGTTGAACTTAGCAATACCAAAAGTGATCGCTGACATCAATTTCAAAGATTGTTTAACGGGAAAGCTATCTTCAACGCCATTTTCTTTTACTGAACGTTGCTGATGCTATCTGCTTCCGGAATCGTGAATCTTTTGCACAGCGCCTGCGGTCACCCGACTCCGAACATTTCTTATATGATCCTGTCCTATTATGCTGCGAACTCTTTGCTTCACACTCTTTGGAAGTTGCTCGGCTTCTGGGGTCCGTGGCATTCCGCCATCCCGAGAAAGTGGCCGGACAACAACATAATTATGCTTTAGCATCTTACGAGTCCGCGCATTGACTTCTTCCCTATTGAATGTTCTCCAGAGAATAAAACCTGGAGAATATTCGCTAGGGAAGAAATTCGAACACACGTAAGTGTGGATTGCAACTGCTTTTGCCACTAACCCTTGACTGCCTCCTAAAAGCGGAATGTGATGTTTCCGAAACTTATACTTCATGTTCCTAAAACACTTTATAAAAAGCTCTTCCTTTCTCCAGGCATGGAGAATTGAAACACCACGGGGAAAATGTTGTAGTCTTAAAAACAAAAAACAGCTCTAGAGCTTATTTACAACTTTAAACATTAGGTAAACAATTTAAGTCAATTTTATCAATTTTAAAATAGTAACCACGCAATACAAATGAACTAACAAATACCCACACAAAGCAAAAAAAATAAGTTTTTACATTATTCAAACGAAGAGAAAACATAAATGCGCCGAAGGTTTTCGCCCCTCACGGAGACTTCATTGGTAAGGGACGAAACGCTTCAGAGATTTTATTATTTCTCTTAGTTTGAATAAATAAGTAAACTTGCTATTTTGTTTGCGTTGTTCTGCTATTGCAAAAGCTAAAAAAAACTACCCTTATTTAGCAAAATTAGTTGCCACAATGAAGATTAATGAACACCACTGCATAAAGAACAAGCAAAAACGGAACCAAAAGTAGTAGACGTTACGTCAATAGCAACATAGAGCTACTTAATGAGACAATTCTTTTGGTAAATTCTAAGTAAAAGCTAACTGCCGATCAACGTTTCTATCGCAACTTCTAAATAAAAGTCTGAGCACGTGCGCAAATGCTATGGCAAATTTTGCACATTCATACAAATGAAGGGATGACAGCGTAAAACTACACTCGACATTTATAACTGAGACGCATGAAATGCCACTGAAAAACAGCTGTTTCGCCCAAGTTTTCCGCGACAAACTCGCCATCAGTGGAGCATTCAGATAAAACGGAAAAATTTACTTTAAGTTTTAGCTTTCATTATGCGATTCGCAGTTACCAGTTCTGTCGGCAATAACAGCGTTAAGGGAGAGCATCTATAGTCGGCTGTACCTTCCCTCTCCCCACAAAAATGGAACAAAATTCGATTTCAAAAAGTCAATCTCCCAAAAAATGGTCTTCAACTTGAAACAGGGCATAAGCCTCCGACAAAATTTATCTCCTTGCGTCGCAAATTACGGACAGAGCTGGCCAGAAACCTTTAGAGAAACTTCCATTTTGCCCAAGTCAGGTAAAAACTTGGTTGCCTGGCCTGGGCCAGCCTCTCCACGGTTCCCAGCCGGCACAGCGCATTTCTACCGCCAGAGCTGCAGCGAAGCAGAAGAATGCCAGAAGTGGTTCTCTCATAAGCACAGCGATGCGTGACCGAAGCGGGCGATTAACCAGCGACCTCTCGTACGCCAAACCAGCGACTGATCGCATTGAGCGGCGATGCCCTCGACTAAAGCAACAGATTGGCGATCCTCACTGCGTTTGTTACTGTTCTCTGCAAAAGTTCATGGTAGCCGATGGCAAGCGAGACATCGGCGAAGCGGAGACGAAGGAACTTTGCAAGCATTGGCGTCATCTCGGTCGCTTTACGCAAGAGCGAGCCTTCAGCAATTAACATGGACGTAGATGTCTGCAAACGTCACCGCAAACAACGGCGCAGCAAAAAATCGTGAATGACGCAAGGAGTTGATATATAAGGCCAAAATGGCCCCTAATTCAAACTTTCTTGAACGTCATTATATTATTATAGCTGTTTAACAAGGCGCGTTGCATCATTCTTCGGCGGAAAATTTGCTGCTATTAACAGACCCCCTGCAAAGATAGTCAACTGACACGAGCGATATGATGAAATATTAAATAGACAAATAGTTTCAAGAATTTTAAAACGCGGCACAAAAGCAAACAAAGTGTTTCTTATTGCAGCATTAAAGCGGCACAAACTTTGAGCGCTCAATCAACAAAGCAGAACGCAAATGCGCTTGCAAAAGCAGGTGGGCTCAACCTCTTGCTGTTCTATTTGCTTCTTAGATCGTGGGAAAAACAATACCTGCACAGAGCAATCTACAAAGGCGAGAAAACAGGTGTGGGGGTTAAAGGGACAGCACCCGTTAATGGTCGCATTGCTTGAAGTCGTGAGGATCTTTTTAAAAATACCACAAACGTCTACCTCGAATATGGTTAATTTTACTAACAGAATAATGATGTTTCCTCTTATTTAAAGACTAAGAGGAAAGATCATTATTCTATTGATAAAATTAACCATATTCCTTTCAAGAATGAATTTCTGGGTTAGAATATTTTCCGGGTAATTACCCCGCAACTTCCTAACAAAATCCTGGTTGCGCATCTGTCTAGGAATTGAACTGGCATGCGTGAAATCACCAAAAAATTCTCCACAACACGCACTACAGCAGTAGCGGAGGAATATAAGTTACTGAACCATGTAAAAATCTGCACACGTTATGAAAAGTGTACATCAACTGGATAATTGGGCCAGGTTCATATTTCAACTCCACCTGCCAGACCTGTTCGGCGAGATGACCATCCAGTACTTCAAATCGAAACTTACTTGCGATGAGCAATCAAAATGGGGCAGCGAATCCACAGAAGACTACCGTGCTCACTTGACACTGACATTGATATTACGACTCTCGTAAGAGCGGCTAACTACTCCACTGCTGAATACAATTTCTAACGCGCAATGACGCTGTAAGAAAACCGCGCGATGGCGCTGTTTTCTTACATTGCACATTTCATATTACTTTTACATCAATAAAACAGCAGAGTAGATACGACTTGCGCTATCGTAAAAAATGGGATCTTTTTAAGCTTCGATTACGGAAAACGTGTCTGGCAATATGTAAAATTAGTGCTAAACCGGCTTTGCCATTAAGACCTGGTTCGCTTCCAACCAAGCTGAAGAAATCATCGATAAGTGGCTTCTCAAAAGCCGTGACAGTTTAGAGCAAATACGTGTCACGAAGCGAAACTTGGGCCGGCGTTTGTAGTAGCGACAACTCAAATGCAAGACCTGCGCCATTCGTTTTGAACTAGATTCGACAACCTACTAAGCAACGCCGTGAGCAATTGACGGCAATGCATTATTCATATGCAAGTAAATGCCAGGTAAACGATACTTCTCTCTTAGAGCTTAAAACCAATTTTCAAGCGGTCACGTAACGTCTCACATATCAAAAGTGCTTTCGCATTTGCTTCTCCAAGGTTTTGACCCTTCCCCCTCCAGGAAAACAAATACTGGCCCACCTGAATGTTTGAACCCGACCTTGACCTTCACCCTCTTTTTAAACAGTAACCAAGACACAAATTATTGTAGGACGCTGTCAAACATTTATGCTGAATGATGAATCGCTTCAGGTCATCTGTTTAAGGGCTAATAAATTGTCTCTAACATCTTGCACCTTCGAGTCGTTAAGCTTTCAAGGTTCGAGAGCCGCAGGCTTCCCACGAGCAAATCTTAGTAATTTACGACAAGGATTTTAATGTGGAAACGACTCGTAGAGCTTCGACGGCGAGGGAACTTAAATTCCAATCTATATCTTGTGGTAAAGACGCGGGCTAAACGGGCAAACATTTTAATGATAATGACGCTGGGGGAAGCACAATTTATTGACGTTTCAGACAAGCCTCCATGAACGCATATTTGCAACAGCGATTAAGTAAAACCTGAAAGCTTAACAATTCTATTCTCCGGTCACGGTAGCATCTTTAGCGATTACGTGAGAACAACTGGTGTTTAGACCAGTTGGCACAGTTTCACGAGCACGGCAACTAAGCAGGGAAAACTTTCACTCCATGGCAGTGCTACGTTTCCGACTGCTTCGTCCTGCAAAAGAATCGAAGCTTGAGCTCTAGACTTCGCTGTGCGCCTCTTGCACTCCGGTCACATGTTTAGACTAAACTATTAGTTCAACAAGTATCTGTGAAATCCCGTCACAACTTAGCTTAAATAACTGCAGTCACTGTACTGGAATCAAGAACGCATTAAGGAGAAAAGGCCTGAGTATGAACCAGAAAAATGTGCAGAAATTGAAGCCGTGTAAAATATTCGCGAAATATATTCGATTTTTTTTCAAGTTCAATTTCAACATATCAAAAATATCAAATTCAAGTTTGGCAAAAACTTTTGATGCGCTTCTGCCCAAATCGAGTAAAAAGCTCTTTTAGTATTCAACTGAATTTTGCCTTTGAAAGAATGGTGTTGATCTTGTTTTATTCCTGTTGCTCGGATAACTCTCATGTTCGCCATCGACTACTTTTGAGTTTGAGTTTACAGGTTTTTATTTTTCGAATTCCGCAAAATGATCAAGTCCTTTCACTGTTCGACTTTGTAGTCATGATGTAATCTTTATTCTGTTTCAAGGAAATCACTTTTTTTTCAACAACAGAAAACGAGTTTTAACGAATATAGGTTTAGAAGCGCTTCGAAACAAATTCCTAAATCTCATTTAAAGCGCTTTAGAACAATCGAATTGCCTGTAGCGGTTTGATCATCTGAGGCAAAAGTCTAATCATTGTGGGAGAGCGTTGACAGATGGGAAATTCATCCCCGATTTTTTTGAAAATTGGGGAAATTTGAATGTCCGCGGGGAAAAAATTATTGAAGACTTCCCCAATAAAAATTGGGGAAATTTGAAGGTGTTGGAAGTACGTTGGGCACAGAAAGAAAAAGATGAACTTCCACTGTTAGAACAGCTGCTGAAGTGGTGGAAAATGGGTATTTTTATTTGTAGAGAAAATTGGCCATCGCTATTCAGCCCAAATTCAGCCAATGCTTGAGGTTGTTCGCCTGCTAATCGCCGCGGCGATGGATGTTTTGCCTCACGGTTTAGGTAATTTCGGGCATGATCCTTCGTAGGGGATATTTGATGAGAATTATGGAAATTTTTAGACTTTGTTAAGGAAGAGCACTAGCTAGTATCTGGCAACACTGTGGCGGGCAACAGCACTAGATTTGTTTGATAAAATGCCGCATTTGCTAAATCAACCGACCTTGCTATTCGCTCAGTAGTTATACACTGCTGAGGTGAGAAGTTGAAATTATCGTCAGTTCTTTGGGATAAGATCTCTTGCGCCACGTGTAACTTTGAGTAGCAGAACAAACCAAATTTAATCCAATGCTTCTTATTTTTTATTGTTTTTCGGTTTAATCCCAACCTGGTGCCTTTATCTCGAAGCATTTTAAAACGCTTGATGTTTCTCATCAAGACTAATAGCCTAAGGTGATCGTAACTGTAGAAACTTTTGCAAAACAAATGGACTCTTCCCTAATGTATATATAACTAAGAACATAACGCTGTCATTTAAACAGTGTTTTTGTGACAGTAAATGATGAAAATGACAAAACAAACTTGTAGTAGATATCGTGGCCTTAAACGTGACCGCGACGGACTAAGTTTACAATCGTGTCGGAAAACTGTCAAAATGAAAAATTGATAAAACTACTTTCACTTGGCACTGTACACGAGCACGATCAAAATCACGGTCATGATGCAACTCAGGCTATTGGAAGTTCAGTTTTAAAACCACGAGCATGAATCCAACCGGAATGGAAAAAAGCGTATGTCGTGTTTGTGCGTGGGTGCGTCGGACGCACGACATAAAATGGCTATCTTGGTCCGCACAGCAAACCCAATCAAGCCAGGAGAAAGTGGCAGTTTATTTTGAACCAACCTTGCAAACGTGCTGCATACTGGCAGCTTTACCACCAACAAGGTGGACTGTTGTTGGTGGGTACTCAAAAGGGCCTCTCTCATCATGCTGGGTGAGCGGCTTCACTATTCTAATCCGGAAAAGCACGGTTGGAAAATTTTACAGATGCATTTAATTAAAAAAGACAAAGGCTATATTTGCGAATTGGTATTTAAAAAAAGTGAAACCAAATGGTAGACGAAGATTTCAAACAGAGATTTTACTAATTGCTTGAAAAGCGCAATTTTGCACAAAAGATTTCTACGCATTTTTAAAAAAACTGAATGGCTGCTCAGGTCAGTAAAATCCTGCTGAAAGGCAATTTCTAATCATTCTGCACGATTTTAACTTATCAGCAAATGACTGACCGTGAAGCATATTGCGTCAACATTTTTTATAAGTGACCCAAGATATGTTAATTGTGCATCGTCATCATCCATTTGTCTCTTGTAATTTTGTAGACGCGGTATTTGTCCTTGCTACCGGGGATCAACCGGTTTTCGAAGGTTTCTACCAAGGACCTCTGTTTTGGGGATCACCTATAACCAGTTGCCTCTTTCTGACGTCATCTGTTATCAGTTCTGCTCACCTCTTCTTCGGTCTAACAATCTTTTTTTCGTGAACAATTTTTCTTACCATGGCCGTGCGTCATCTTCACTCGTTCTTTCCCCACGACGGTGCCACCCAGGTCGTTGGCTTCTCGTAACTTCTCCATTCTTTCAACCGCAGTTATCTATCGGATACACTATTTTTGATCTAATCCTTCAGAGTTTTCCACACATCATTCGCAGCATTCTCATTTCAGCGGTTTCCAACCGGTTGATGTCTTCGGCTCGCGTCGCCCAGGTTTCGGCTCCACAACAGATTGCGCTTCTTGCACAGATTTTATGGGCCATTCATCCTTGGCGAGAGCCGCTTTCCACACCAAATACCGGACACCTCCTTGAATTTGTTCGATCCAGCTGTCAATCTAAAGTCCACCAAATTATGCACTCTTCCATCCGCTCACAGTTCATTCCCGCCAAGTAGCAGAACCTTTCCACAACTTTGAGTGCGTCTCCATCCAAATTTACTTTTCAGCACATTTCTGTACAATTGCTTGGGAACTTTGCATTTAAAACTTTTTATTCGTAATTACCATAAGTTTTACTTGTAATTTTACTCGTTTCACCGAATAATAATAAGTTTAACTCGTTTTACGTAATAATAACTTTAACTCGCTTCATGTAATAATAAGTTTAATAAGTTTTGCTCGTAATTACCGTAAGTGTAATTGTGCAGAGGGTAAATTATCGGTATAGATCTCAATAGAAGGTTGCCTCTGGTTACACATCTAAAACTATCAAGCGTCCTTCGCAGCCCAACATACCTTTTGTAAAAATTGCATCCTAAAAAGCAGGGTAGTTTCACAGTAGATGTATTATTCGGTTTGTACTTTTTCGGCAGCACGCCAACTATCGTAGCGAAAGGGCCAATGCTGCTTTCACGTATCGACCTGCAACGAAATGACCAGTAACATACGAAACTCGTTCGGATTTGCCCCCTATATTTGCAAATAGGATTACGTTTCATTTGTTGAAATTGTCTCAGTCCGAGCTTTTCCGCAAGACATCAAATTTTCAAAAGTGAAAGCTGACCTGATTGGTTTCGAACTTTAGCGTAGTGAACGAATGCCACCAGTCTCATTTATGCAATTGCATCTTGCAATTACGTTATTTTGCATCGGAATCATGATTCCTGCCGCTCTAGATTAATCTCAAGCTTTGACATGCAATGTGACTTGAAATACAAAAGTTGTTGACGCAGTGCTTGCTATTATTTGGAAAGCTTCGTAATGCAGACAGGTAACTTATGTTTTCTGTGCACTGTACTCACGTTTTTATTTTGCTAAGGTATTGCTGATTTTTTGCTAAATAAACCTTTAGTCAAGGCAGCGTTTTGACTGACGTCACACAACAAGCAGACGATGAACATCGAGTGCAGTGTTGCCGACGCAATCAAAATTTCGACGTGGAACCACTAATCATACGGTGGCACCGATAAAGGCTACCAGTATTCCAAAAAGATTCCAATCCACGTTCTTCAGAGTTGTTCCTCTTTTGTGGCTACTTGCTAAGGCCATTTATAGTCAATTCCTCTCTTTGTAATTATCACTGGGTAAACCCAGCTTCACATTTTATTTTTTCACACTACCCTTGTGGCTGAGCGCAAAGCAGGGGAGCTGTGAATGCCACTCCTTTAGTCTATGGTATGACTCGACAAAGGAATTGAATCCAGGTCTACCAAATGCAAAACGAACGCCCCAACCACTACACTGGCTGCCCTTTCGAGTACTTTGCTCGGAAATTAACTGACCGCAAAAAGCACGTACTCAAATCCATTTCAAACCATCTCAGTCTTTCGTTCTGCTACGCAGTACAGTGGCCCCTGTAACATCGGTGATTGTGAGTAAAACACTTTATCACATAGTTAAGAAAAACTGTACCTGCACAGTGAAGCTGCATTGGATCTTTTAAAGTGGTTCGCGATTACAACTAAGTGATGCTGAAGTTTGAAATAGATTTCCAAACCAGATTCTATGGTGGCTGCCAGATCACAGTGAAAGCCAAGCCGGGTTAAAGTATCTTGCCAAGACTGAAAAAGCTCGTCTTTTTTCGAAAACACCAACAACGCCTGAAACGTTACGATTTGAAAAATTAAAAGATTGCTAACAAAACTGTCAAAAATTTAAGAAAAGAGGGCAGGCAGAATTATGACTACAATAGACTAAGTTTAGGTCCCACACAATAAAATTTTAGACTGCACTTTATTTTAAAGCCTACGGTCATTTGTTGGTCAACACTGATGAAACCAGATATGTCAACACAGTTTGCACTGTCTGTAGTAACGCTAAACGTGAATCACTGGCCTCTGTGAATTTAGGATCATTTCATCTGTATTAATCATGCTTCGGTAAGAACAAGATCCTCCTAATTTATGAGTGGGAGATCAAGCTCTCTTTTCATATCTTTAGACAGATATACACATCGCGACGATTTCTCAGCTTTGCCCGGCCATCTGTCTGCCACAGAGAAGCAGAAGAATCCAGTTATGAGTCTTTCCCAAGGGACAACAAGAAAATTTGTTTCACGCTTTTCCATGTTATATTTTTCGTGCTTAGCGCGAAGCTGGAAAGCTGCTTGCACCATTTTAAGTGTTTAGTGCGACATGACAGGGGAACTGAACTCAAGATTGCAAAACGCAAAGCGTACGCTCTCGTCAGCACACGGCAGTGCGGCAACAGTCACATTGCAGGCATTTTACTAAAATATTAACGTCAGTCTGGAAACTTAAATAACATGTTTTGATTTTTGAAAGCCCTCGTTAGGCCTAAGCATCAATAGAAAGTCATGCAATCGATATCCGATTTGTAAATACAGTAACAGATTTTTGAATTGTAATATATCTTTTCTTGTATTTCTCTTGATGCTTGAAGGTGGATTATGTTAATCCAAACATGTCATTAATTTTTTTGTAGTTTGGCAACTACATGAAAAAATATCGCAAAAACAAAAGAGCAGTTTTATTCGATAAATATAGACTTAATAATGCAGACAATTCAGCAACATAATCCACCTGTTTTCCGTTACTAATCATTTCACAGTGACAGAAAACAAGATAACGTACATTTAAAATGTCAGCGACTTTTAAAGCATATCCTAGAAGAAAACTCTTTGTTTGTATTCTGAAGATACACACCAAATTCAAGTGAAATTTTACAGCTTTGACATATAAGGTGCTTTAGTATAGAAGAATGTGAAGTGACAATTGAAAACAATATGAAATAATTTTGGACATTTTCATCATGAAAATTAGTTTGGAAATAGCATATTCGAAGGAAAAGCTCGAGAAAGATACATGCCAAAAGAGAAAGCGAGCAGCTTAGCCATGAGTTACTAACCTTGAACTGAGGCTTTGTAATCTTCATTGATCCGATGTGTAAAGCCAACAAAGTCTAAAAAGTATTGTAATTACGTCTCATCGGAACAACACTCGGTTTTTAGAAGCTTTAAGATACCATTACGCATCGCTGAGCTTCAACTTTACAGACAAAAATTCATTCACTACACCACTTTACCATTGCTCTGCACCTAACCCCAAGTCTCTTTTGCTGCGGATAATAAAAGACCTAATTGACCGATAAAGTGATAATTTGCTTCATTGTTGAACTGAACTAGTAGCCTCAGAATTGATAGCCACCTTCATTGGACGTGTTTCAAAAATCAAAGCCTGAGTGTGGTGCACACAACAACGATCCTTACATAACCGTTGAATCAGAAAGTATTCAAAAATGCATAAATCAGTTGCGCTGTTTTTTTAAAAAGCGAAATTGATTTTGTCCTGATAAAACATCATTATTTACATATTAAAAGAATCACTTAATCAAAGACTAGTCGTTTTACGTAACAAATATATTACATCCTGCTCATGTAAGACCTAGCATGCTTGGTAGAGGTGTACGCTGTCGCAAAAACAACAAAACATTCGGTTACAATTGAAATTGGGCAGTAAACGCTTACATGTAACGCTAGCATTCATTGCAAAAAAAAAAAAAAATTGGAAAAAAACATGCCCTTTTTGACATTAACAAATGGCTACAACGCGTTCTTACTACAGTGTTGACTAATGTAATAAATTTAACAGGGTGTAACATGAAAACTAAAATGGGAAACTACACTAGTAATGACACGAAAAACTCAAAGTGATGTCAATTCTATATATGTTTAAAAACATCGTTATTGGTGATGTTCTATCAGGGCGACATTGATTCTTTATCTTAATAAAGTAAACAACTATTAATACTTCTTCCAATTTTCTTAATGTACTTACATCAGAAGAGCCTTTGTGATCTCTCTCTTGAGAATTCATTGCTTGAAAACATGGACTAATCAATGCCGACTTACAGTTAGATTCCAACAATGGATATTCAGTCAGACTAGAATAGTTTTGCACTTTGTAATTGTCTTCACTAATAACCAAATGGGTATCGAAAGAACGGGCAGAAACGCCCGTGTTGGTACTACCAGTGGAAAGCAGCTGTAAAAACAATTAAAAAACACTTAAAAAATTAAAGCAATTTGTGGTACCAGTAAATTACTATGCAAATAATTCACATCATATACTGGGAATTTAAATCCGAGCATTATTAACTCAGTCATAAAATTTTATTAACTAGGCCAAATTCAGTTAGATTGTACACGTGCACTTTATGGAATTACTATCTTTGTTTTCAGGATCTCTATTCTAAACAGCAATGATGATCTGTCAGTTTCATTTTCTTCGAGTCGTTTTTTTTTTAATAAAACAGGTGTATTTTTTTTGTTCATGAAGCCAAAGTAGTACAATGCATAAACACCGTACCACAGATGGACAAGCAGCAAAAAACTAAATAACGATTTTTATTCCAATTGCTCTTAAAAAAAGATTTTGAAGTTGAGCACACGTTATTTTCAGCCCATACCTTAACTTGGAGGGAACATTGTTGGTAAGAAACCACTATTTTCAATAATACTGACTTTCATTTATGTTTGATCAAGCCTTTTCCAACATGTTTTTGTAAAGCACTATGAACTAAGATCAGTGACTTGAGGTATGAGCAAAAGCATATCCAAAAATTACTGTAACTTTGTGACTTTAAACCTAGCTAAAATAAGGCTTTGTTGTCAAGTGTTAGTCTCACACTTGAACTAATGCAATGCAGTTGGATTTGCCTGAAAACCATGCAAACATATTACTGAGGGTTAAGAAGACGACGGCAAAAGCCATTGTGAAAACTTGTTAGACTAAAAAAAATTTGAATCAGTATTAAGTGTAATTATCAGCATGCCCTTAAATAACAAGTAACAGTACACTACTATGTAGCATTCAAAAATAATTTTAATAAAACAAGTGCTTTTTTATAACTTCGGTTATTACACAATTTCATTTTTGATTTAACAGCAATCAAACACCAAAAGCTGGAAATCAAAATTTACAGAAATAAGGGCATTTATATTGAAATATGAAATTACTGAATCATGGAAATATGAAATTTTATTCATAAAAAAAAATTACTGATCAACAGAAATACAAAAAATAAACAAACCAAAGAAGTACAAAAATTCAAAAGTAGAAAAATTTATTAGTCAATAAAAACCAAAAGTGGCTATTTTGCCATCAACAGCATTTTACCCTTGAAGGCTATTTGCTGTTACTGTTCATATGTATTTAAATAGGCATATTTGCTAAAATTCTGGCAGTGATGCTGTGGTGTAGAGGATGATGCAGCTGCCTTGAAATGCAATGGTTATAGGTTTGAATCTTTGCTAGCAAGGTACTTTAACAAAGGCAGTATACACTGGAAGAGGGGTAGGCCTGGTATGTGAATGTGCAGCGTAGGGTACAGTGTGGGGGAGTGTAAAATGTGAATACATTTTTTTTAATTCATCATAGAAATTGACCAATCAAAAATGAATAAAAGTCACAGGTTTAATACTTTATTAAAACTTACCAATCACACAAGTCTGACAGCAAAATAGCTTGCAAAGGTAAAAAGCCTTTGACAGCAAAATAACCATGGCCAAATAAAAAATATAAGGCAGTGGCTATTTTTCCAAAACAGCATTTTACATTTGCAAGCTATTTTGTTGTCAGAAATTGGTGATTGGTCGATTTTAATGACATATTAAGCCTGCAACTTTTGGTCGTTTCTGATAGATGAGTTTCAATGACAAATCAAAAACCATTTGTACCCCCATTGTATGTACACTCTCCCACACTGTACACTACCCTGTACATTCACATACCAAGCCTCCCCCTCCAGTGTGCACTGCCTTTGTCTGAGTATCCTGCCAGTGAAGATTTAAATCCATAACCATTGCATATTAAGGTAGGTGGACTATCCACTAGACCACAGCATCATGCCAGAATTTCAAGCAAATACAGCGATTTAAACACACATGAATAATGACAGCAAAAGAGCCACCAAAGGTAAAATACCATTAATGGCAAAATAGCCACTTGCAAAATATAACTACCCAATTGAGTAAAGCTGGAAAATAAATATCAATAAAACTAAGCATTATCATGAAGTTTTATGATTTTGGTAATTTGGCTGCTTTTTTCTGATTTTTGTGAGAATTTCCCGACTCCATATTTTAGTGTAGTCCCCAACTAATACACAAAATTTGAATCACTCATACCAATGTGTCCAAAACTTACAGTGAATACTGGTTTCTACTACTGCAAACAGCAGTAGAAAGTAACACTAAAATGCAGAAATGCAAACATACAGAAATTTAAACCAAAAAATGGAACTACCAAATTAACTAAAATACAGAAAATACTTGTAAGGAAATTAATGGAAGTAGATAAAACTAAAAATATACCGTTTAATTAGATGAAATTAGGTAACTGAATGGAGTTAAACAATTCATCTGGCTATTCATGAACTATGGTACAGTAGTGTAAACATTTGACATTTAATTTTCATGAATTTCTATATTTCTGCAACTTCTGTAATTTATGGGGTGATTCTTGTAGTATCATCAAAACTTCTATATTTTAGTGTACCCAGCAGGAAATTTATGATAAACAAATGCATTACCAGCTTACCGATTTTTTTGACTTGCTTACTTTCTGATTCTGAAAAAGTTTACAACCACACATGAACACACTGGTTGAAACTCCCATACCATAGATTGGTTTGCTTAGTCGAGATTGCAGCAAAACAATTTAAAAAACCATTTATCTGTCGATGTACAATAACCACTGGCATTTTTATACATCACTCCATCAGTAATCTAAATTTTTAAAATTGAACTTGATAAGATTGCACACTAAAATTCCATAAACCTGCAGTTTTGGAACCAAAAAGCCTTAATTCTAGCACTGTTTAAACCCTACGCCAAGTTTTTAATCTATTTAAATTGTAAGTTACTGTGCAGTTTAAAATATATTAACAAGTAAAAATACGATATCACTATATCACTAGCCTAAACACAGGTGAACTCTTAATTTATTTCTAATGCCCACTCGAACAGACAAAAGCTAATTTTTTAGCGAACGTTATTAGTTAACCAGTAAACTCTTGGAACTGAGCTGGATAAATAAAAACCTTGTACTACGCTAGCTGATTTGCTTTTGAATGAGATTTCAATGTTTTAAAAAATTCCCTAAACATTTTTTTAGCAAAACGACTTGCCAAGTTAAGCGCATTCCAGCACACAGTTATAAGATTACATATTGCAGCGTATGTGGGACCTATAGTCCAATACTGTACCGAATTGCCCGCGGTCACTACAATTTTAAACAACCCACATCCTTAACAAATTTGCAACAAGCCGAACAAGCGAACATCTGACCTTTAACATGTTCATGACGTCAATGTGTTTCAGAGAGAGAGATTGGATTTTTTGATGATTTTTTTTCTGTTTCAATCATTCCGCTGTCTCCGTTTATTATACATAATAGTGTAGTTTGATCAAATATTTTATTCGTGACTACGGATAAACTTGTGGTGCTTCTTAAATTCAAGAAGTGCCATTGCAAAACAACTGTATAAATCCTAACCTAGCACTTGTCTCAAAAATATTACAGCGTTGTTATGGACGAAGCAAAAATTGAATTTAATATTTTTTGTTTCGCCCAATGATTTCTTTTGCTTTGTACGATGATAACATATAATAGCAGCAGTTTTTTTATTGTCCATGTTTATCTTACTTTCACTAGAAAGCGAATTGTGTCGGTGTCTTTTGGACGGGTTGTCCGCACTTGCTTGGGAGTTGCCATTTCAGAGGTGTCTGGGCCACCTGCCTTCCACATAAAGATAGAGCGTCCAGTTAGTTGCCTTGCCCGAGGACACAACAAACGAACTTGCCGGCTTGTTCTCCACAAACTCCCATAAATGCCGAGCGCCAAGGAGGGAAGCTGTGGATACCATTTTCTAAAGTCTGTTAGTATGACTCGACAACGCAATAAATCCCAGATCTACCGACTGCGAAGCGGACGCTCTAACCTCTACGCCAGTGTTTCCCAAACTGTGTGCCGCGGCACACTGGTGTGCCACTGAAGAGGCTGAAGTGTGCTACGAAAATTTTATGTTTTGACAAAATTTTATGCTGTAAATCTCTTTGGTCCGCGTTGCAATGCTTTGGGCTTTAACTTTTCATCTTAACATAGGCTATTTGTTTCACTATTGCTCACGCACTTTTCAGAAACAACAAAACCTAACATCCTAAAATAGCTATAGTGACTTCACAATTGTATGAATGGGCAAAATTTTCGAAAAATTTCTGTATGCGACGTCACAATAGTATTAACGTTTAGTTACTAAGCGGCTACTGTAGCTCAGTACTCCGTAGCTACTACTGCATTGTTTTGAAAATATATTGAACGAGCTAAACTTCAGCTTTTAAAACGCAATGGATAAATATATTCATTTCATAAGCAAACGAAAGGAAGCAAGCGTAGGAGATGAGAGAGTACCTGCTAAAAAGTCTAAAAAAAAACAAACAGTCGGCAATATGATGATAGCTATTTACAATATGGTTTCACTTGCAGGGGCGTATTCAGAGGGGGCCGCTGGGAGCACCACCCCCCCCCCCCCCCCCGCTGAGTAAGTGTATAATAAATTTCTTTGTGAAAAACTTTTAAACTTCGTAACTCACGATTTGTCGTTAACTTTAATATTTTGTGAGATTTATGTAGGCCTACTCAAATATATGACTTTGATGTAACTAACGAAAACAAGCATGCTAGGAGAGAAATAAACAAAAGCAGTCACGGTTGCAAGTTTGCAGTCTTGGTACCGATTTACCAAAGTTGATATAAAAACTTAGCGTACAACCCAGCAGTATGAAGATGGAATAATTAGATGGCAGTTCAATCTACTGTAGTTCTTCAAAAAAGGACTTCAGACAAGTAGTTTATTTTAGGAACTTTAGAAAGTACAGTGGGCCTAAGCTACTGTATAACCGGGCGTTAGCTTAAGCTAGAAGCTATAGCCTAGCTGCTAGCAATCAAATATATAGCCGGCAAGCCAATTTGCTCAGCTACCAGACCAATATTTAGCCTAGGATACCGGTATCAGATTGGTGAGGTAGCGAATTGAAATAAGTTCCTTACAAAATCTAAAAATATTTTTCTTTGTATGTTGCAAGCGCAAGAAACAGGTTGTTTACATGCTTTAAGGGACTGCAGAATTTTTAAAAGAAGCGTTAATACATATACGCTTCTGACTTGGACAGAAGATGCTACTCTTCCGCTACCACTATGCGTTGTGTGTGGCACTAAGTTAGCAAACGAAGCGATTGTACGTAGCAAGCTGAAAAGACATCTCGACAGCTAGCACTTTACTCTAAAAGAAAAATCGACAGCGTTTTTTTCGCGTTTGCTGGACCAACCTGCAAAGCAAACATGGTTGATGAGTGATTACACATCTATTTCTTATAAAGGCATGGAAGCTAGCTTCCTTGTTTCTCAACTAATTGCACAATACAAGCAACCTCGTACCATCGCATAAAGTTTAGTTGCCCCATGCTGTCGGGAAACAGTACGGAGTATGCTAGGCGAAAATGCTGCAAAAAAAATTCAAAAAATTCCACTTTCTGACAATACAGTAAGCCGGCGCATAAACGACATGGCGGCTGACATATTGGAGCAGCTTCGAGATAAATTGTAAGAAAGTAAGCTTTTTTCTATCCAATTGTATCTGTATCTGTATCTTTTTTTTTATTCATGACCACCACCATTACACACGACACTGAACAACAATAATAATGAGAGAAATGGAGTCAAGAAAAGGAAGAAGCGACACAACGTCAGACGTTAAAACATGCAAATGAAAACAGTGGATCCATAAAACTAGAGCAATAGTTGCATGGCCGCTAAACCCTAAATTCAAGAAATTAAAGAACAGTTTAATTGAATTGAAAAAAAAAAACAAACAGAACAAAACAAAAACGCAGGAGTTTTTACAGCTGTAGATCATATTATTTTGTAAATAAGAAGTAAGAACATTCGAAATAGTAAGGATCAGAAAGATGACCAGTGCGAGACACGGTTACGTAGGTGGTCAATGGGTGGCGCAACCGGCCTATAAGGCTGTTTTTTAGCTCATCTGAGCATGGTGAGGAAAGAAAAACCACCCTGGAAATGAAACCTCACCGGGTCCGGAAACCCTTTCATTAAGTAACTGGTCGAAAGAAAGAAAAAAAAAAAAAAAAAAAATCTACGAAACACATGTACATTATTAACTTACAAGACACGTAGCTTAGCTCACCTCAACACAAAGGTTTTAATGTGTTACCTGAGAGTAACAGTTCATCAATAAGTAGTTCGTCCTACAGCCCTAGTTCTTACGTTTGCGTGAATGTTAGTAGTTTGTTACTTGCAGAATTAAAAGAGTAAAATTTTACCTTCACTTCGCGTACCTGTATTTTTGATGAGAAAGCAGTGTTGAGAGGAGCCAAGCGTTAACATACGACACAACAACATAATCATTTAAACAGATGATAATCCTATTTTACATTAAGAGATGATATCTGCAATGCACATACTATACTTGATTATAATAATGTGGTTGTCATGTTTCAAGCACTAATTGCTCTGCCAAGTGGTGTTACATATAAAAATAGCACTGTTCTATAAATTGTGAATTTAACAACTGCCAACCGTTGTGTTAGAAATTGGCCTATTATGTTGTAACATATTAAAATGTGGGTAGTATTACTATTCTTTTACAGTCGATAGAATTAAGAAGGTGATGATGCTCACAATATAAGGTTAGAGTATACTAAAATATTCAAGTTTAGGTAGTAGTAATTTGGTAACATGAGTTTCGATTGTTATCTTCTTCTTCTTCTTCGTATGGAGGCGATGTTTCTTAGATTGTTATTATTATAATCCATTGCTGCCCAATGTCCAATGTTACAAGAAGTTGTTGATGATTGGTTGTTGTATTTGGAAGCCTTAGAAGAATCGCCCCTGCATGATGATGATGATGTTTCCTTCGATCGCACCGCGTACATTATCTGTAAGCAAAAGAAGCGAACCAGCAATCTGTTCAAATACCAATGGAGTTTGTGCACAAGTAATTTCGCAACTTTGCGCTGAATGTGACAACAGACATTTTTTCATTTTTGAAAAAAATTGGCAATTTGCTCCAGATGGCGGGACCTTGGTACGAAATAGACTGCTGACATAAACTGCTAGAGCAAGGTTTTGGTATTAATTTAGATCTATTTCTGGTATTATATTGTGAAATGCCTTTTACAAATACATTTCGAAATACGTCAGGATTTTTTCCAGAGTTCTGTTTGAACATAAATACTGCAATCTCCTTAGTGAGTAACTGTTTTATAGTAAGTAGCTGGTGAGTTTTTCTTACATCAGTTACATCTCTGTAGTGCCTTAGGTTGCATGTCATCCTTATGAATTTGTTGCATGTTTTTTGTAGTTTAGTTATCAATGTTTTATTTCCAATGCACCAATTAGTAATACAATATTGTAAGTGACTGTTGATTAGAGAGTGGTACAAAGTTAACATGGAGCCTTGCCTTAGAAAAGGTTTGATTCTGCTTACCACGCCAAGAGTGGACCTTAATTTATTTTGAAGATGTCTAATATGGCCTGTCCAAGTTAAGTGCTCATCAATATGTACACCTAGAAATTTCATTGTAGTAACCTGTTCAATTTTTATATTTCTAAGTGTAACAGTTAAGTTAGTAGGAGGTGGTTTAGATTTAGAGGATCTGAATAGAATGCATTTAGTTTTAGATACATTTATTGAAAGATTATTGGCTACCATCCATTTGTCAATATAGTGCAACTCTTCTTGAGCACGTTCATAAAGTGTTGCTATGTTTTTATTTTCTAAAAATATGCTTGTGTCATCTGCAAACATAATGGGATCGGAGAATTTTAAACAGTTTTGGAAATCATTAACATAAACTAGAAATAACAATGGGCCTAAATTTGAACCTTGAGGAACCCCTCTTGTCACTGGGTTGATTATGGTTGATAGAGTGCCATTACATTCCACTTGCTGCGTTCTACCAGTCAGGTAACTCTTAAACCAGTCATAAGCTATGCCTCTGACTCCATAATGTTGCAATTTGTGAAGCAGTATATCATGATCTATTGTGTCAAAAGCCTTAGACAGGTCAAGAAAAATACCGAGTGTGGGTACTTTATGGGAAAGGGATTCGGTTATTTTGTGTACCATAAACGTTATTGCATGTGAGGTGTTATGATGTTTTCTAAAGCCAAATTGATGGACAGAGAAAAAATTACTTTGGTCCAAAAATGTGCACAGACGCCTATACATAATTTTTTCCAAAATCTTTGAAACATTTGATAACAAACTTATAGGCCTGTAGTTGTTAATGTTGCTGCTGTCACCTTTTTTGTAGATTGGACATACTTTAGCAAGTTTGAAATCAATAATGAATTCTCCTTTGCTGAGCGATAAGTTAAAGATGTGGCTTAGTGCAACTAATATGTTATCTGGTGACGACTTCAATAGCTTTGATGGTATTTGATCAATGCCAGCACTTAATTTGGATTTCATGCTATGCAATATATTTGAAATTTCCATGGGACAAGTAGGCCATACAAACATTGTCGAGCGTGAGGATGGTTTTAAATATTCACTGTATTTGGCTTCACTAGGTGGAAGTTCATCCATCAGTTTGGAGGCTATGGTGGAAAAGTGGTTGTTGAAATGATTTGCAAGAGCCTGTGGTTCATATATTTCTTTACCATCAATTTTGAGTTTTTTGCAATCAGATTTTCTTTGTTTTCCAAGCAAGTTGTTAATAAGACGCCATGTATTTTTTATATCACCCTTGAATATGTTAAATTTTGACTTATAATAAGTCTGTTTTTTCTCTTTTATGATTCTGTAATAGTAATTTCTAGCTTGGGTAAACAATGTTTTTGAGTGGTTTGTTTTGGTTTTCATGTAGTGTTTAAAAAGGTTTTCTTTATTGTCCAGCAATTCCTGAGCTTCTCTATCAAACCAACTCTTGTTTGGTTTGTTTTTAAAACTGACCTTCTTTAATGGAAACGATTTTTCAAAGTCAGTCATATACTGCTTTTTCAGCTGATTGTATGCATCATCGGGATCAGACTTTTCCAAGATAGGAGTAATGTCAAGTTCAGATACACATTGGGTAAACGAGGCTATTTTTGTGTCACTGAAGGAGCGGTAATACTCAATATTTTTAGTCTGTGATTTCTTGATGGACATGCATATCATTGTTACTAGATGATCAGATATTGAGTAAGTAATTATACAACTCTTTAGTTTTTGTGCATTGCAACAGTTAGTCCAAATGTGGTCTAGGAGTGTGCCATTGGTTTGTGTGATTCTAGTTGGCCTATTGATTAATGACCTATATCCATTTTCCAACATTACTTCAATGAAGTTGCCAACATTAGGTTCATCGCAGTCAAGGAGGTTTATGTTGAAGTCTCCAAACAATAAGCATTCCCTTTTGCTTATTTTGTGCAGTGTATTTTCTAGAATTGATTGAAACAAGGATTGGGCATTAGCATCTTTACTAGGAGAGTGGTAAATATTTCCACAAGTTATTGTTTTATTTTTGAACATAATATCAACAAAGATTGCTTCAAATACTTTTTCATTCATTATTTCTAGGTCAGTACGACGAGAGTAAACCACATCATTTTTGATATAGAAACCTACTCCTCCACCTCGAAATTTTGATCGAGGGTTAGATATGAATATGTAATCCTGTAAGTTTGTGTGTGGTCCTGATTGGTTTGGCTTTAGCCAAGTTTCTGTTACAGCAATTAGGCTCGGCTTAAATGCTAGTGATGATAACAATCCTTCAAGTTTTGCCAAATTTTTGTAGTTGTTTAATGATCTTATATTCAGACTAATAGCAGTGAAGTTGTTATCTGAGGAATTATTAATGTCATTCAGTAAATTGGTATGAGCTTTACTACTGGTTACGTATCGATCATTTGTATCAAACAGACAAATTTCATCAACGTCTGTTAAGTCATCACTTTCAGTGCATGTGATTTCATTGAAACCACCAAAACTGCCATCAAATATTTTGTTTAGTTCATAAGCAGATAGCAAGGTAGCGTTAGAATTTGTTTAATTAGATTTGTACAATTCATCAAATTCAACATCAGAACAAGAAGAAAAGGGAAAAGAAAAATCATTGCACAGGTTACACTTCCAGGTGCCTATCCCATTATTATTTGTTTGACTGTCCTTACCAGTGCATTTAACATGAATTATCTGTAAACATTGTGAGCAGATTAATGATTTTTGTTTTTTTCGAACTGTTTTCAAACAATTGCAACATGTTTTATCAGGTTGTTTTGGCATAAGATAGTTCAAAACTCAGAGCAAAATAAGTTCTGTAAAGAAAAGAGCTTGCTGAAGAAACTGTACAGTTGGCTAGTAGACCAGGCTATGATTATGTAACAACTACTTAGTTTAGTTTGGCTAATTTGCATTTATCAGTTGCAAAAATTACGTAAATATTTCCGGCATATTCGCTAGTTACACAGAAGCAGCATGATGATGAGCAATGCATAACAATACAACACTAATGATATGAAATGAATACAGGATTTAGTACTAATATCTAGAAACTATTTATATCTTATCATTAACAATAGCATCAATATCACCAAAGTCTTCAATTACTAACCTTTTGTTGTCCTGGATGCAGTATACATTACCATTGGTCGTCCACACATTGAAAAATCCAAATGCTTTCCTGGCCTCCACCACAAGTTGTAGTCGACGTTTCGTGAGGGACTCTGTGATCGACAGCTTTTCCACACTTCCATCAGATTTCAACCTCCGTTTGTTGTTGTACACCAGGTCCCGTACTGATCTCCTCACGAATTTGATGATAATAGGTATCACTCCCTTTTTCCTGGAAGGAAGTACATGACATGTATCAATATCATGAGATTTGATCTTATAATCAAGTGTTAGCCTAGCATTAAATTTTCCAGTTACATATTTTTCAAAATCGACGTAACTCCCCTGCATTGGAATGTTCTTGCATCCATGGAGGATCAGGCAGTTGCGTCGGCCGTACTGTTCCAGGTCATCAATTCTCATCTCATTCTCTCTTGTCGCTCGTGCCACCTCCTTCACGATCTTCTCCAACCTGTTGATAGCCTCTTCCATATTCTTGAGCTGCTGACCTTGGGTGTCGTTTGCAGTATTACCATCACCTGAAACAAAAGACAAACTGGCAGAACCAGCAGTTTGGGGTTGCAGGTACTGTTCAGCATACCTTTGTTGAGTGGACTTGATAGTCTGGATTTCCTCCATCACACTCTCCAGGGTATACTTACTTCCGACCACAGCCATGACAGATATCCAATACTTTACAAAATCAAGATATTCTCAAATTTAGCCTATAGGAATATTAGCCTAGTACTACTACCAACTTAGCATAAAACTCAGCAGATCATCTGAAACTTATTCAAATAGAATTTGAATAAGTTGGATGAGTCGACTGATATAAAAGGAAAATGCCGACTGCTAGCTTACGTAAATTTATTGGAAGTGATTCCATACAGGAAAGTCTTCTTTTTTGCCGAGAACTTCCAGCTTGTCAACTGGAGCTGAAATATACAATACAACAGCAAAATTTTTGGAAGAAGAAATGTTGCAGTGGAAAAACTGTGTAAACGTCTGCACCAATGGTGCAGCTTCGATGATTGGAAAGAGCAAAGGATTTGTTTCCAAAGTTAAACAGACAAATCTTGATGTTCAAATTACTCGCTGCTTTTTGCATCTTGAAACACTGATGGCAAAGACTTTGCCTGATGAGCTTAAAGTACTTGACACAGCAGTAAAATTAGTCAACTTCATTGAAATCAGCTCTTTAAAGTCACGACTGTTTGAAATTCTATGAAAAGAGATGGGAAAAGACCATAAGGACTTGCTTCTAAATATTAAAGTGCGGTGGTTGAGTTGGGGTAAAGTTCTCTTACCCATCTGCTAGCTCAAAGAGCAAATAATACTTTTTTTCGCTAATCAAAGCTGACTTCAAGCACCACCTTGTAAGTGAACACTGGTGGAGCAAGCTAGCATATTTAACAGATGTATTATGCATGCTTAATACCAAGATGCAGGGTAAAAATGAATCTGTGTTGACCGCAACAGACAAGTTTGGTGCATTTCAGCTAAAGTGGAATCTTTGACGTAAAAAAGCTGAGAAAGGGGCTTTAGAAATGTTTCCTCTTACAGAAGCAGCAGTTGCAAAAATTGATGATTTGCCTGTTTTGAAAGAGTCTATCTGCAACCACGTGCACATTCTTCAACAAAGGCTTTCTCATCACTTTCCTGATCTCGACGTTTCTTGCTACGATTGGGTGAAAAATCCGTTTAATCAGTCTGCGATAAAAGCTGCCAACATTGTTGACTTGTTAGTACAAGAACAACTACTCGAATTAAGCATGGATCGCTCCTTACAACTAAAGCACAATGAAATGGACCTTGGCAATTTCTGGATTAGCGTTCGGCATGAGTGTCCCCAACTTTTTCAACAAGCCATTCACATCTTATTGCCGTTCGTCACGAGGTACCTTTGTGAATCGGCTTTTTCTTCTCTGACTTCGATCAAAAACAAACAAAGATCTGGACTGAAAAGTGTGGAGCACGAACTAAGAGTGTGCTTGTCAGACATTCAACCCCGTATCAAAACAATTTGTGCATGTATGCAATCGCACCCTTCTCATTAAACAATGCTGTTGTTATGCATTAAATGTTGATGTTATTTGGTATGTAAACTTGTAGAGTGTTTTGAATAAGTAGCTCTCGTTGCAAAGTTTGTGAAAAGTAGGTTTTCGATTTCATAAAGTATGTGTGCCGCAGTCAAATTCAGAATGTATTGGTGTGCCGCAACATAAAAAAAAGTTTGAAAAGCGCTGGTCTACGCCATCGCGTCGGTTATAATTGGTTGTTTGTGTTTAGTGTTGTCATTAGCACTGCTTGGAATCGAACCGACATTACCGCTCGCCCTTTATCCCAAAGAGTATGTATTGAGTGCACTGACTGCATTCCGCTTTTACTTTTAAGTAGAGAAGGAATTATACAAAAGTTTTCGGAAGTTTTATGATTTCATTGATGTTCTTTAAGAAATGGTGTTGAAAATTTCTAGGCTACATTTGCACCAAGTTATAATGATTCCACTCAAATGGTTGAAACTATGAGAGTTTCAATGTGAGGCATGTCCCAATTAGGCCTATTCCCCTTCCTTTCTTTAGGCCCTTGACTAAACAGTTTTGTGAAACGAGTGTTGGCAAAACGCGTAATATCTTAAAAATCTTTATAGTCAACTGACTGTTATCATTAGGGAAAGTTGTAATTGACTAAAAGCGAAAATAAACTGACTTAATTCAAAACAATTGACTTTATTGACCTAACAAAATTTTAACTCAATAAACTGATATTTCTGGAGTTTTATATTAAAACGAACATTTTGTAAACGCAAACGCACAAATCCTCAACAAAACTTGCAATACGCAAGCCTTATTTTAGCAGCCAACTCTGCAATCAACAGGAGCAAGAATTGAAATGTAAAATTATATGCTCTTTACATTTTCGAACTTGAAGTTTTTGTACTTGCCTAACAGTTTTCGTAGCAGGGAAAAACCTCTTTCTACAGATGCAGTTGTGGGCTGAGAATGTTGAAGTAAACTATAAACAGCCGGTGAAATATCTCGTCTTTTCACGTTCATTATTTTAGTAACGTTATTGTTTTGCATTCTTCTTTGTATGGAACGGTTGACGCTGAAAGCGTCTTTTCCAAAGTCAAGTTCTTGGATTGCTTGCACAGCTTCTTCGATGGTGTACTTGAAACTTCCATCGTTTTCATAAGCTTAGCTTGACATTTATCTTGGTCTTTGATTTTGAGAAGTTGAATGGCTAAACCAGTGGTTCGCAGGCTAACTTTTGCTTGAGTAGCTAAAATACCAGGCCCTTCAAAACTTTCTACAATCGCTTTTACTTCAGGTAAATTCTTTGCACATTATAATGCAGCATTTAACCAGTTGCCCCGTTTTGTAACAACCAGCTGAGACGAGCAACAATAGTAGCGAATTTGGCTGGTCTGGTTTTGTTTTTAATTGTTGCTGATTTGACTTTTGCGATCAGCTGATAAACATCTTTAAAGTGAGATTTGACTTTCACAGCGCAATTGTGCAATAAATGTGCTACACATGCCACATGAAACAGCTTTAGAATACAGAGAATTTAGTATTGCACCTGCAGCCACCATATATTTTGCTGCATCACACAATAAAAAAACAGAAAGAGTTTCTCTTGATTACACGAGATCAAACAGTATCATCAAAATGCTTGAGCAATGATGTTGCTATTCGGAGCATATGGTAGTGGTTGACAGTCGTTCCAATAACTGAGGTGAGATGTTTCTAGGCTTCCAACAAGAATATTTAAATACGGTATGCCAGATAGAGTGCTCTCATCAGCAACCAGAAATATTTGCTTTTCATGATCATCATTTCTTATCCGCTCTAACTCATCTGCGCTTAATTGCAGCACGGTTTTTCTACAAATAGTTTCAGATGGCAAACTGTGACCAATATTGTGAAATAGGTTTTTGATATGCTTATTGTTTAGCTTGAACAAAGGAATATCAGCAGACGAAAATGCCTTGTTTACCATTTCCACAAAATCGGTATTACTGTTTCTCAAAAACGTTTGCGAACTATGTGGGCATAGTAGTTCAGATCTGGATCAGATCAGATCAGATCAGATCGATCGCTTTTTGGTTCTTGGACTTATTTCGATGACTTTCAACAAGAAATTGTTTGTCGCAAGAAACCGAACATCTGCACAAATTGCAATATAATTTGTTGTTGGGACTTTTCATAAATTCTTTAAGGAAGTCTTGAATTACTAATTGAATTTTAAATCTTTTGTAGCTTTATCTTTGAGCATCATTTAAAAACCTTAATCACGACTAAAACAAAACCTAGATAAATATGTCACGTCACCCTTTTGATAGTTGATGCCACTAGAATAGTAAAATACCATCGGTTAGTTAACTTGTACACTGCAACTGAATAAATAGGCTATTCACTCTATCTTAATTCACTTTAAATAATGAAAAGATAGTCTAAACTAGCATTGTGCATGCCTCCTTGCTATACTGCAAACGTTTTTGCCAAGCAAACGGACAGTGTTGCTCCTCCTAATGTGACAATTTTTCGATTGCATTATGGTCGCGCATAATTTTGTCTTACTTTGATTATTGCACCACATAATCATTTAATTGTGATAAAAAGTAGCAATCTGTAGGCTACCGGTACTACCGTACAATAAATTGAGTTGATAAACATTTCAAGTTAAAACAAAAAAATTCAGTATGTTTTATCACAGTTATCAGTTTTTATCACCAATACGAAAGAAACATTTTGACTAACAGTGTGAATTATAAAAAATTAACTTAATTAGGCCAAAACAGAAAATTGAGCGATCGGTAAAAAATTGATTTTTTATTGACCTATCAAATTAAGAACATAAAGCTTACTTTCAGTATCCAAAACTCTTACAAAAACCCACCCCATCAATCTTACTACCAAGAAATTGACGTAATTGAAAAAACTTGCCCCAGTTATCATGATAAGAAGTAGGCCTAACCTAGACTCGTAACCAAAATTTTTGTAACGAACCAAAAGAGGGACAAGTGACTCAAAACATAGTTTTTGATTGTCTCCAAAAAATTAAAAGTCTTCATCACAACAAAAGGAAGTTTTATTAACAAAGCATCTGATGCAAAGTTGCGGCGACCTGCGATTAGGTGCGGCGATCATGCTTATTACTGACATTATTTTTTGTTGTTTTTAGATAAAATTAGGTTGTTTAAATGTACAACCTATCTATTTTGCTGCATGCATACCATTTTGATTTACTGTAGGTCTAATCTCATTGATGCTGAGGACGAATTACGCTTGAATGAAAATACATTGCCCTCTATACTATTGTTGCTAAGCAATTGAGTTCCTCCAACAAATCATCAAAACGTCTTCGTTTCTCTAAGTACGCAAATACAGTGGAGACGAAGAGGCTTGGCAATCTGGCTACGATAGCAATGTAGGCTATAGGCCCAACCAATCAAAACATTGGTAAAAAGTCTAATCGTCGTTCGTCGAATTTTTTTCAGCATAAAAATTAAGGTAGCCTCAAAACTAAATTCAAAATCAACGTATCAAAGGCTGGCGTGTCCATTACAGACGAATTGGGCAGCCGCTTAGAGTGCCGTCTTTAGGAGGCTCAGAGCCAAACTAGGGAGTGTCGATTTATTGCAAACCCATCTATTGAGCCTCGAAACTCTACCTCGCCAAATACGGCGGATTTAGAAAATTTGCCAAGAAAGTTGCACAAAAAATGAGATTTTGACGTAGGTTTGAATTTCACCTGTGTTGGAATTTCGAAAAACTGCTCACCACTCGTATCAGGATATAATGTAATAACTTTGGACGGCATTCATCGTGTCGAAGAAAACAGGCCGAGAAGAAAGGAATTGGGCCCCCTTACTCTCATCAGTGCCGTGAGATTAAGAAAGAGGGGGCCTAACTTTTCAATCTCCGAAGCTCAAAATTGAGTATGGGACTAACTTTACCTACAATGAGGTAGAATTGGGATAAATTTCAGATAAGCTATATGGTTGGTTTTGAAATTGCGAACGTTATTCTGCTGCACAGTAAATTAATGAACGGCTATTGGTAGGTTATTGGAAAAAAGCTTAAGATTCAAACTTGGGCTTAATATTTGTAGCTCCTCTGGGGTGCAAAACTACCCTTGCCTGTTCCTAAACATAAATACAATTGTACTTGGCCATAGATGCCATGCAGTGCCATGTGAGCACCATTTAGCTCTCTCCTTTCGAAATCCACAGGCGAGTCCCGGTTCCTGCAAGAATGGATTGATACATGCTCTCGTTTAATAGCAGTTATGTGTGACAACTGCTAAAGTGTTTAGAGCGAATTAAGTAAGACAAAATAAACCGGTTAGCAGAAAAACTCTTGGCTCTTGTTTCCTGTTAAAATCATTATAACATAAGTCGAAAACTTTGCATTGCTTTTAAAACCGATAGGTGGCGTGATTTAAGCACCGTATACCGGTAGTCGTTGGCAAATTTAACAGCAGATTGTCAATTAAGCGAGTAAAATTTTAAAACGCTTCATTGCGAGGTTTCTCCGTCGCAGACATATCAACTACGTGGCTGAAATCTAATCACCGTATGCAAGCACTTTTAACTGAAATCATTTCTGATGATGAGAGAAATCATTTCTGATGATGAGAGTCAATCGTTGTTGATCGATGGAATGTTCTGATCAATTCAGTTCCCTGAAACTTCTTTCAGCAGTGGCTACGGAAAATGGGGATCTCAACAGTACTCTCAGAGCAATAAATAAAATGGGTTAAACTTCTATCCATTGCCTGGTGTAAATGAATATAATAAGTCTCTTCCGCTTTTGAGTTTATTTGTTTTCTATTACAACAAGCAAATAACGCATTACGAGTTCTCGTAGTTCATCCTTTATTTCAGAAGAATCGGTATCTAATGTTGGGGGGGACTCGAGTCAGTGTAAAGAAAGACTCGACTTGACTCCAGTCATTTGTACAAAATAACTCGACTCGACACCTGTGACTCAAGACTCGACCGGTATACTGAAACAAAAATATTGATATCTTTGTCTTTTGACAACGGTTATCCAAATCGGGTTTTTAATTAAGTTTTGAATAATTTTCGTCACCCTCCTACTACTCAAAATGACGATGTAGGCCTAAATGTAAGCAAAAAATCCATTTTGTTTGACTTATTTTATGTGAGAAAACTTTTACAGGTTTTGTAAAAGCATAATATCTAGGCTGAGTAGAAATATGACAGCCAGTAGTCACAACTAGTGAACATTTTATTTTAAAACGTTTCGCTTTATACTGAAAGCATTATTAGTTGTATTTGAATGTTACCTACTTGGCTAAGCTAAATTTTGTAAGCTGTTGTTAAACTAGAGGACCAAGAATACCACTACGAAATTTTACGATCAGTAATATAAACAGGTTAACGGAGTAGTAGCAGGACCCCCTTTAGCCCCACTTTTGGCTGATGTGTGCATGAACCGGATTGTTGATCAAACAAAAAGATAAATCCACAACCAGTTCAATGCTATTGCTACGTTGACGACTGCTTCGCGTTGCTTTCAGACCAAGACGATATCTTGAATTTTTATCAACAGCTTCACAAGATACATGTCGCTACATAATTTACTCAAGAAATTGCAAAGAATCACCAAATGCCTTCCCTGCATGTTTGGATAGATAACAGCGACGACAAATTAAAACTAAATACTTACCGAAAACCCACCAACACTGGAAGATACATGAATTGGAAAAGTTTGTTTCCCCTCGCCACAAGCTAAATTTGAGAGCTTACTGCACCGAGCTTATAGTATATGCAACTCGTGCAGCTTAATTCATGAAGATTTTCAAAAGATTCTTTCTATACTGAAAAGCGATGGTTATCATCTTTGATACATCAACGACCAAATAGGATTATTTTTTAACAAGCGACATAAATCAACCGAAAGCTCTATTTCAAATTGTGCTACAGATACAAGTTGTGATAATCTTGGAGCCACTAACGAAGAAAAGCAAATTTTTCTTTCGCGACTTCACTACCTCGGCAAAGTATCACATCAAATTGAAAAAGAAATCCGAAAAGTCATAGCTAAAAAGCTCCCAAGAAAATTTCGCTTTAGGTTAATTGACGACACTTACAACATTGGCAACCACTTCAAATTTATAGAACGCCAAGCACTCTTGCACAATTTTGGAGTTGTATACAAGCTGAACTGCTCTTGTTGTCAATCCTACATTGGTCAAACTCCTCGTAACCTTATCACAGGAATCAACGACCACAAACCACTTGGAAAATCTAATCAAGAATCGGACGTTGCAAAGCACCGCACATTAAATCAAAATCACAACATTGATTTCAACTCTCCAGAAATAATTGGACAAAGTAGTAGCAATAGAAAACTACGTATCAAAGAAACTCTACTCATCCATAAATACAAGCCCTTGTTGAATTTAGATGAAACGTCCCGCCCAATTTATTTATTTAATGCGTGGCTGATTCACCCATTATCTTGGTTTTAGCCGTAAATTACTGTAACTGTGTAATATAGAAATGCAAGTACCTGTACTGTATTGAAATTCAAGTAGTTTCTACTGTTTTCTTAAAACTTCAAATTATCTTTATTAGAATTCTCGTAACCAAGTTATTACAATCGTTTTGCATCTGCCTTCCTTTGTTGCATAACAATCGTGGTAGTTTTAGTTATATAAGCGGTGTACAACAGCTTACAAAATTCAACTTAGCCAAGTAGGTGTCATTTTGATTACAACTCATGATGCTTTCAGTATAAAGCGAAACGTTTTGAAATAAAATGTTCACTAGTTTACTGGCTATAATATTTCTACTCAGATTATTAAAGAAAGCTCAATTTCATGCTCCTATTATCTAGGCTGATTTTGAAAGAGTCACATGTTAAAGTTAGGCCCATTTATAGCAGACTAGCCGGCGTCGCCCGGCAGAGGCCCTCCATCAGTAATGTCCGGGTTTAGTATTTCGGTTTAACGGGCCGGGCCGGCTTCACCCATTCGGCTCTTGTGTGAGCAGTAGCGAAAAGTTAATGAATTTTATGCACTTTCAAAATTCTTCTACACGAAATTGTGATCATCATATTCTCTTAATCATGACTGGCAATGCTCACAAAGAATCTTGCAACAAATTATCGTTAATACTTGTGAGGGAGCAGGGATTGTACATAATCAAAACTGATTGTAACAGCAAAATGGTGGTTGCTTTCACAATTAAAGAAAAAACCATTTAACGGTAAGCCTATTTTGCCAATTGGTGCTGCCGCTTTCCTATTTATATTTGTGGTGTTAAGTTCTTTAATTTGGCTGCGCTATTGGTCTTATTTCCGATATTGTTATGGTTATGATTTTATGTTGATTTTTTTTTAAACTTGGGATTTATTACAATGATGTAGAGTATAGACATAAGTGACATAAATACCATAACAGGCAGCATATCAGCATAAGAAAAAATCTTTGCTTTATAGTATACTAGCCGGCATCGCCCGGCAGAGGCCCTCCATCAGTAACGTCGGGATTGGGAGTGTCGGTTCAGGCGGCCAAATTGGCTTCACATATCAGGCTTTTGTAGGAAGAGTTACCAAATGTTTTTGTGTTTTCTGCACATAAGATGTTCACGACTTTTTGTGCTCCTTTTCCTAATGGAATATCTCATTTCAAGATCTGGCTATGCCGTAGGTCTATGTACTCTGTTCATTGCTGACACGGACCCAAAGGAGCCTTGCTTTTCCCTTGGAAGTAGGGGGCACATTTCTGATATTAAGCTATTATAAAACAAAAAGGCAAAAATGTCTTTCGTGTCGTGCGATTTGACACAGTGACGCTGTTTTCTTTTGATTTCCCCTTAAACTTTCTCAAGTCCTCGCTGGCTACGCATTATGTAGCATGTTCTTTTCTTTCTGCTTGACGTGCCCTGGGGAGTTTAAAGTGTCCTTGCTTTTCCTCAAATGTTTGGTTTGACCCCGGTAGCTCCATAAAGCTATCATAAAGCAAAATAGCAATAGTATCTTTCATGTGGTGCGATTTAACACAGTGACGTTAATTTTGATTTTGCTTCAAACTTTCTGAAGTCCCTGCTAGCTACGCATTTTGATTCATATCTGTTTTTTCTTGCTTAGGTATGCTCATAGAAGTTAAATAAGTTCTTGCTTTTCCCAAAGTTTCAGGTTTGATTCCGGTAGCTCTATAAAGCTATTATCAAGCAAAATAGAAAACATGTTTCTCCTAACTATGGTGCGATTTAACCCCGGCAGGCCATACTATCACCCGTGCCGATTTAAAATGTATCAATTATTGCAGCTGCTCCTGCTTCACAGTACAAACATTTGTTAGAGCCACAACAAAATGTTTTGCTAAATATAATCCATAGCTCCTGTACATGTAATGGTGATCATGTTGGTTTATTAATGAAGAATGGAAGTATTCAAAAAGAAAGAACGATGACACCAACTACCATTCGTAATTTTTAAACGACTAAGGGGGGAGGAGGGGAGATGAAACAGTCAAAATTGATGGCGTCGCCTAAATGGTGATCGTTTTGACTCATAAAGAAATGAGCTGTTTGATGGTAGGCATGTTCGACGATTTGGTGGGCCCGCTTTCGTATTAATATTTGTGACATTAAGATTTTTGCCAGCGCTGCTTCCTTTATTTCAGCCTTAGCATGAAAAGGGGCCCTGCCTTTCCTGTCATACAACCTATTGCAATAGGCGCCTATTAAGCTCTTTTCAAACAAAAACCTTTCATCTTAATCCAGTGTTAGATTGATGCTACTGTTGTTTAATTTTGATCTTTTCTTAAATTTGGGATTTTGATACATTTCACTTTGCCCCTTATCCAGACCTCCCTAGTGTTAAATGAAGATTAGTGTTTTATACCGATAAGCCTATCCTTGCAATTACAAATATCAGTAATGGGTTTTACCATTTATGTTTGCTATTAAAATGATTGTGAATAATTTTGCTGCCTGCTGCTGTTTTCATTACATAGTGGCAAGAATTGTGATGGCATTTATCATTATGACCTAACAATACGTTTTGAGCCAATATTATTAGGATTGCTACTTGCCACTTTTTTGTCACTGTAGGCGAATTAATTTGAACTAACGTCTCTGACTGCGTGCATGTTCCTTGGTGCTGGCATAAACGCCGCCATACAAAGAGCAAACTAACACGAAATGAAGCACTCACAGTTGAGTTATAGCAGCAGCGAGAGCTCCCATTAATAATGTCGAGGTTAAGAACATCAAATCAGCTGGCTGCTGCGACGGCCTTGCCCAAGTGCAAAGGAAATTGCTCCAACATTTAGATCATATGTAGCTCGACACGTACATTTTGTTGCAAACTATAAGAAAGGACCATCTTTACCCCATCGTCTTTTTCTTGTGTGATCACCAAGTGTTTTGCTTAGAGTTGGCTATATATCAAAATTTGTAGACTTTGAGTCTTTTGAATAATTTGATTGATAATGCCAAAGATCCATGCTAACGAGAAAGAATAGACAAAATGTACCAAAGGACTTAGTTTTTCTAGAAATTGCAATTTTGTGAACGGCAGGCACTAAATTTTAGGTGTTTTTAACTGGTAGACTACATTTCATAAACATTCAGAGACTTCAGTTTTTGATGGATCTTTTTGAAAACGTCGACAGACAATGCAAAAGAACCACACTTGTGAGGAAAAGTAGTCAAAATGTACCAAAGAACTAACTTTGTTTAACAATTGCAAGTTTGTTAACTCTGGTAGGATAATTGTATAACTAAAGATGAAACATCATGTATGGCAACCAATTTTTGATTAGCCATTATGAACTAATCTTTAGCCTCAAGTAATTGGAGTCACATATTGCTGGAAAGCAAATTTCCTAAGCTTTCAAAGGATAGTAATTGTTAGTACTTTAGTATAATGTTTTTGTATTAAAGTCATCTGTTTTTACTGTGCTCACACTTTTGGGAGGGGTAAAAAGTTACACCACAGGTCTTAAAGTTCAGTTTTTTCAGTATAAAAACTGATATTAATTGTACATATTATTCACTATCGAGCTCGCCTTGAAATAACCATTAATTTGTTGAATAAAGTTTGAAAATCGGTTGAGAAATGAGGTCACAAATCATTTTTTTAATAAACTAATTTTGAAAAAGGTTGCAATTTTTGAAAACATCTTGATATTATGATCAGCGGTAGCGAAGATTTGTGTTAATAGTACCAGGCATATTATGACATCATAAACCCAGTTTAAGCATGCAAGCGAAAAAGATAAGAAAAAATGCTAAGAGGGCTGGAAGTGCTTTAATAAAGAATTTCTTGTAGCATAATCAAATAAACAGTAATTGTTGTACAATTGTTTTTATCAAAAGTAGCTTATTAATATCTCATGAAAGAACGTTTAATTGCGTTTGTGCGATGAGTACTTTTTGAGATAGAACAAAAAACAGAGTGTTCAATAAATCGTTTGTTGTGACGTCACTTTAGACCCCAAACAAATGAAAGTTTTTGTAATGTGGTAAGTCGGAAGCTGGTTTTCGTTTGAGCAAAAAGCGATTGTCCTCTGTCAAGTCATGCAATTCTAAAAAAATATTTTGGGTTTTGACGTCACGAATACCCTTATGACACTCACCACGGGGTGGGGATCAATCGTGCCAAGTTTGTGCTTTATATATTAGATTTAAAGTTGGAAATAATTTTAAATTAAAATCTTGCACTCCATTACCTTTGATGTCTAATGTCGTAAATCGATTTACATGCTCATACGATATGGCTAAGACATACGTTGCTAGAAAAAATGCCATTAAGAAGCATTTGCAACAGTGTAAATCTTGTTCTAAAAGTGAAATTAATTTGCACTCGTCATTTACGCTTTTAAGGATATGTTCATCTCAATATAACGCAAAAATTCATGAAGCTCTGTTAATAAAACAAAGCAAACCACTTCGTAATAAGCAGCTATATGGAATGGTTGTTCCTTTTGCTAAAAATATTTTAATTTATTTCTCTTATTCTGTCACAATCTATCAATCTATTGTCTTTGTCACTATTTCGTTAAGTTATTTGTCACCATTTGGTGGTTGTTTTGTCATGATTTGTCTTATTCGTCACAATTCATGGTATTTGGTGTCCTAACGCTTGTGGGCAAGGCAGGACAAGTTACTGTATATTAAATATTTGGTTACCGGTATATGTTGCTGTGACTTCACATTTTTGTTTGTAATCTGACTCGCTTAGATAGCGTAAGACCTAAGCCTATATCGACATGTTGAAGTTTTAGTTCTATGTCATAATTAAATACAAATACTTGATGTAATAGAACTCATAGGTTCCCAAACTTTTTTGATTCATGGCCCAAATATTTACCTAAAAATGGTTCGTGACTCACTACGTATTGAGAAGTTTTACAATGACTCTAGGCGCAGTGCCAGCAACGATGGCGCAGTGGTTAGCGTTTCTGGCTCTCAACCGTAAGCTCTCTATGCCCTGACTAGGTGTTTCGTTGTTCTGTCCTTTGGAAAGGCACTTTAGGGTACTTTCTCGTTCTTGGTGGTTTCTGGCAAGCACTACCAAATTGTAGCAATATTCTACAAAAAAAGCAACAGACGCAAGTACTACTCGAGATCTTCAAAAGCGAGTCTGGGTAATGCGGTAAAACGGTTGCCCTACCTATGTTTATCGTCTTTGTCGTTGTCCCGTGAGCCAGAAGGATTAATAGCACGAAACAAACAAACTCTATGGACATGAAGGATTAACTATGAAACTGTAACACAAACATAGACAATATGTTTGCTAATCATTTATTTTCCAATGAGAAGGATATGGCTGCACTTTTGCAACAAGATTCTTAATTTTCGGCTGTGGTGACGAGAGAGCACAGCGAATATCTTGCTCAACTTCAAGACGGTTCCGCTGCTTGGTCTTTACCTTTAGAAGTGTTGAAAAGGCAGATTCAGATAGCCATGTAGAGCTGAATGGCAATAATACTTTTAGAGCAGTTTTGCTTATTTTTGCATACGACAATGCAATGCTTAGCCAAAAACCCGTACTGGTAAAGCTCCAAACACATCTTGACTGCTGGACTCGTTTTTCATGTCAATGAATTGATCCTGCAGTTTGTCTTCAACTTTCTCAGAGGAAAGCTGAAACAGATTTCTTGCAAGAGACAGGTCATCTCTACTAAGTTCGGGAAAGTATGATTTGAATTCACTTTCCAGTTTATCGAGATGTTGAGCATCATTGGTCTTTAGGTCATCGTCCAAATTGGAAATATCGGCGAGACTGCTAAACATTGCAAAATTACCTTTCTGTACTTTACGTCTCTAGTTCAGTAAATGCATTGATCAAATCCACAAAGCGAATAATATTTTTTTCTTTCCCTTCCATTTTCAGACTTAGAATGATCAAAGATGTCTACCTAGTATGCCGAACAGGCAATGAATTTGAATCAAAAAAGTGAACTGCTAAGGTTTTTCATCATTTAAAGAGATTTTCAGCTTATTACAAAGCTCAAACACTCTGGATACTACGTCCCCTTTGGAAAGCCACCGGACCTTTGTGTAATACCGAAGATTTATATGCTCAGATTCCATATCTTTGCAAAGTTTTCTGAATAGACGTGAGTGTAAAACGCTATTTTTCAGAAAATTTACTATTTTGATAGTAACGTGAGATACATCTTGCAGTCTACAGGCTAAATCTCCCCAGAAAAAGAGGTAGTGAATAAACAAAACATTAGATGTCTTCCTTTGCACAAGTACACGAAATCCACTTTTGGACCCAAGCATCGCTGGGGCACCGTCAATGCACGCACCACCCAAATTTTTTCGAGTAATCCCATTTTCATTGAAAAAGTGGTCCACCTTTTCCCATTACATCTGACACCTTTGTACTGGTGTCCAGGGCACTACATAAAAAGTAATTTTTCCTTTACAGATCTGTTAACTGCGTATCGAACGAAAACCATTAGTTGAGAGACTGAAGCTACATCAACAAACTCATCGAGCTGGATAGAAAATAGGTCAAAAAGAGATTTATCTTTTATTTCAGTGATTGTTTGTTCCTTTATGTCTTGTGACATTAAGGCAATTCGTCTCTTTACCGAATTGTTAGATAAAGGAGTAGTTTCAAGCCTCTTCTCAGATTTTTCGCCCAATACAATTCCAGCGATGGCTATTCACTAGGTTTAATAACAGTTTCACCAATATTATGAGCTTTTTCTGCTTGGCTATTATTTGGCCAACATCAAAAGAAGATTCAGCAAGTTTTTGAACAGTTTGTTGAAAGCTGACAGTTCAGTCGACTCTTTGATGTTTACAGTTCGATTCCAATCTCTTAAAATACTCTATGTTTTTTTCTTTTAGTTCAGAATGACTTGTATTCAGCTGATGGCTCACTTTACTTGGCCTCAACGACTCATTTCTTAAAACACGGTAGCAAACAACACATTGCCTTTTTCAACTCCTTAGTCATTCAATGAAGTAAATTTAAAGTTTATGAACTATTTGAAGTGTTTTTAGTAATAATACAGTCTTCCAACTTTTCCAACCTTCACCTGTTTTGGAATACAATGACAATAAAAGTTACAGTAGAGCCAGCCAAATTTTTGCATGAAACAATTACAACAGCTCATACTTTCGAGACAAAGCTGCTGTTAAAATCCCGTTGTGTAATACAATGCAAAGAATAATCATCCAGGAGATTTTGTCCATGTCTGTTGCAGGCCCGGTGCTTGCTAAAAAAGCCGATTCGTGACAGACAGACTCGATCACTGAAATAGCTCTGTGGCCCTCTGAAAATGGTCTCATCGCCTACTACTGGGCCATGACCCACAGTTTGGGAAGCAGCCTTATAGATGCTTTAACAAGAGATTGTGATAAGCCGAAAACGCTGGCTTAGAGTGTATGTGAATATGTAAATAAATTATCGAAAATGAAAAGTGGTTTAGTATTGCTCTATAACAAGGGTGGCCAAATTAAGGCTCTTTAAGTCCTTGACTGCGGCTCTTTTGACTCATGTTGTATTAGAGTACAATGATGTAGTGTAGGGGTGTGTAACCTGCTGTGCGACACGTTGAGTAAGGGCCGGTGGGAGGGGGGGAACGCGTAATTTCGTGCTTTGAAAATGATGGTCTCCAAAGAAAAAAAAGTCATCACTTCCTATCTGGATCGAAAAAGCGTCAATTTAAACAAACAAAGGATTGTGTAGCGGCTCTTTCAATGATGGCCTCTATCGTTTGTGGTTCTTTATGACGGAAGGTGTGGCCACCCCTGCTATATAAAAATTTTTTACTCACTGGCTGCCACTGGCGTACTGAGGGGGAGGCTTCCAAGCACACGCTCCCCTCAGTAAAACTTTAAATATTATTTGCAGTTATTATGCTCGTAACGGTAACAAACAAATAGCCTGTTCTTCGTAAGGCCTTGGAAAGCATTACTTATTTCATGTTATTCGTAATTTTGTGTGATGAATCCCACAGCATCTACAGATAAAGATAGAACTTTACTTAGCTTTGCCTACGGGATTGTTGACATACTAAGTTATATAAGATACGAGTTAATGAGTTAATAATACTGGGTGGAATAATATAAATTAAAAGTAGGATCTTTTTAGGTTTTAAAATTTAATTGATGTGCCCTTTGAAAATCTTGTCGTGCAGCCGTAGCGTATCTGTTGTACGTATAAAAATACAAGCAGTTAATAATTTCTAACGTGTGGAAGTGACAAAGTTAACAAATTTCAAACAAAAATTACCTTAAAAGTGGTTTCAGAAAGCAGTAAAATCGCGTATTTTTGAGTTTAATTTTGCAAAATTTTTCCGGCAGCATGCCCCCCGACCCCACTAAGATAATCGCGCCTTCAGCACTCGCAAAGCAAAAGTATGCCATGACAGACATGTTTTCACCCTCAAAATGTTTTTTCACACGCCCTTGCTGACAACTTAGGTATTACGTCAAAATCTTGTAAATTATTTTTATGAATTTATGCTGCAAGTCTGTAAGGTCTTTGTTGTATGAGATTTCGTATCCAGCACCTTGTATAGATATGCTCATAGGAGCGTTCCTAGCTTTTTTAAAATTTATTTTTAAACTCCAAATCTGTAAGCTCGACTTCTTAGCCAGCTGCAGTTAGTAAAGCAGTAGACTAAAGGCTGGTTTCCATTAGGCGTAGATTGCAGGTGGGGCGCGAAAAATTCTTTGTTTCTCTGTTTAGTTTTATGCGCGGAGCGCGCTTGGTCCGCGCATAAAACTAAATAGAGAAACAAAAAAATGTTTCACGCTACGCCTGCAATCTACGCCTAATGGAAACCAGCTTTTAGTTTTACTAACACCAGTATCGTATTGAAAGTGAGCGTTAAAGTAGCGAGATGAGAAGCAAAGTAAGCCTAGTCTAGGAGCCAAAAATTTTAATTTACTGTACAATGTTAAAAGAATCGATTGCAATTATTTAAAAATCGCAGCAAACTAAGCATTGGCTATGAATGTAGGAATGACTCGAGTCGTAGTAAAAAAAACTCGACTTGACTTTGGTCGTTTGGACAAAATGACTCCACTCGAGACTCGAACTCAAGCGACTCTTTCCCAACACTGTCAATATCTCCAAACTTTTTTCAAATTCTTGTCAGGCATCGTTCAAGTTAAGTTCACTCTGATTCAATTTAAAAGATTTTGTTGATTTAAATATAAATCAAAAGTTTCGGCCGCCTAACGCGTTTTCTCAAGTCGATTTTTTAAAGATTAAGTTGCGCGGCCCAATTGGCTTACAGTCACCAGAGCAAACACAGTCATGTAGAACAAACATTTGACAGATTAACTGATGTTTTACGGCTGAAAACCTTGTGAAATTTGTGAAATTTTGTATTTTCGTTGGAAAAGAGCAATAAATATTAAAACATTTAATTTTGAATCTATACTACATGTGAAATTCTTACTGTGTATGTGTATGTGTGTGTGTGTGTTTTAACCCATCCAAAATCTGTGCGCACGATTGATCATCTCCTCAGGACGAATGTCATAAGTGGGATGGTAACGTTATAATTAAAGATGATTTCTTTAAAATTTGCATTTCTCGGCAGAGAAAAACGGCTTTTTGTTCAAACGAAAGCTAGCCCCCAACGTTTTCACTTCCAAAAATTTTAATTCTTTAGGGCGTAACATGACGTCACAGCTAACGCTTTGTTGCACAATTGGCTTTCTACATTTTCTCATTAAGTACTGACCGTAGAAACGCGACTAAAATCTTTTTGGAAGATATCACCAAGTTGTTTTAAATAATAAATCTTCTACAACAATTTGAGCTGCATTGACGATGCAACAAGCGATTCTTCATGTAAGTATTCTAAGCATGCTTTTTCCTTGAAGGCTTTAAATTCACTCTATCTATGATGTCATATTGTCCTGGTGCGATCAAACTGAAAATAGTGCGGCCCGCAGTAGCTGCGCTTGAAGCTGTTATACATTGTCATTTTAAAAGGAAACAATTTACATGCTGTCTGAAAATTAACAACGTTATGTTACACTATCAACTTACCCTTACGCCTAAAAACCTGTTTTTTGTAATGCAAAGGCAAGTTAAAATACCTTTTTAACGTCGTGTCACAAGCCTGGGCCAGTCCCGTAGCACTACAACTTCGGGCCCCCCCCCAAAGTAAGCGCAAGAGCCCCTGCGCACAGGTCATATCACTTTAGAGGTGTAAAATTGAAAAGCTGCATTAAGAAAATACACCACAATTTGTACATAAGTAAACAGGCTAATGTCAGAATAAAGCATGCCGATACCGAAGGTGCAAGTCATAAAAAATTCGGCACCGATGCCAGAGTTCAGTAGGACATTTATGCAGACACTGCGAAACGAAAGCAATGACACTGAAAAACATGAAAAAGTTATAAAAACACAGTATCATTTAAATAGTCTGGAGCGAACCTTTTTGTTCGCAAATGCTGTTATGACATTGTCATAATCAAGAGATCGGGCGCAGTCATTTTCGATTGACAACATGGCTAATGAAGATAGTCTACTGTCTGTCATAGACGTTCTATTAAAAGTTTTGATCAGTTTCAATTTGCTGAAGCTTCTTTCAGCGCTGGCAACAGTCACGGGGCAAGTTAGTAAGATTCGAAGTGCGATGTACACATTCGGATACAATTCAAATAAATGAGTCTTTAGAAGATAGTTCAGAAAGTCTTGAGCCGTATTGAGATTGCGTTTTTTTTGTAAAATTAAAACAAACCGCTGTAGCTCAGCGCTCATTTCATCAGAATCAATGTCACCGAACTTTTTTTGGAACTCTTTACAGCAAGTAAGAAGAGCATTTTCTTGTTGCACAAGCAAAAGTTTGTCTCGTGTGTACAAAAACGAAAAGGCGGAAGAAACCTCACGTAACAAATTAAAGCGCTCCTTTATTGACATAATAGCCTGGTCTACTAATGGATAGAAAAAGTTGCTTTTAAATTTCAGTTCAGGAGTAGCTCGTTGTTCCTCTTCACCTTGGTAATCAAACAATCTTCTTTTCTTTCCACTTCTTGACGGAGGAAAAGAAGGATCAATATCCAATTCCTGTGCTATTTCAACAGCAGATGTTGCGGCACTGTCATAACCCGTTGTGCGATAGTTTTGCAAAAACTTTTCAGTTGCCTGGATTTTCGTTTCCATTGTATGAAGGGAGACTCCATACGATTGAAGAATCTTGCTTGCTTTATTGACTTGGAATAGGATATCATACCAAATAAACACCGACAAAAGAAAACTCCATTTTGATAAATGAGCTATCAACGATTTTCTTTCTGAGGCAGCTCTTCCATCTTTTCTTTCTATGGAAATGGCTTCCAAGTCTTTCAGTGCCAGCAACACCTCTTTTAAATTGTATCGAAGAGGTTTGATGCATTTAATTCTGCTTTCCCAACGAGTATCAGATTGTGACTTTATGGACAGCTCCACATGTTTCTTCAAAATTTCCCAACGCTGAGCAGAGGAAGAAAACAGCACATACAACCTTGTAAGTACTCCAAAAAATGTCAATACTTCCGTCGATGAATTAGCACTGTCAACAACAACTAAGTTAAGGGTATGGTTTGCACAGGGCACGTAAACAGCTTTGGGATTGATGTCTAGCATTCTTGCTTGGACCCCAGAATGTTTTCCTTTCATGTTAGCACCATTATCATATGACTGACCTCAACAATCAGACAATTCGAGTTGCAGTTCGGTCGCTTTTTCTAAGAAAGCGTCCAACAAGCCTTTCCCAGTACTGTCACTTATTCTCAAGTAGCCAAAAAATGTTTCTTTAACAACAGCAGCTTCTTCATTACATAGTACATAACGGAGAATGACAGACATTTGTTCATGATGTGACATATCTGGAGTGCAGTCCAAAATTATAGAAAAATATTTTGCCAATTTCAATTGCTGTAAATTTTCTTTTTCAACTTCTGTCGCTAGCAATTCAATTAGTTCATTTTGTATGGTAGGACTCAAATAGTGATCTTTAGTGTTTTTATTCTTGATTCTGTCTTGAAGCTCTTTTAGGATCGGATCTCTTCTTGCCAAAAGCTCAAATATACCCAGAAAATTTCCATTGTGAGGAGATCCTAAGACTTCTTCAGATTCTCTAAAAGCAAGATTCCTTTCCGATAGAAACAAGGCAATGTCGATAAGTCTCTCTAAAACATTTCTCCAAAAACGTCTTTCATTGAAAAAAATATTCATCTCGCGTTTGTCGATAGTGGATGAATTTCTTATCCCTTCAGCTAGCAACATCCATTGACTGCAGCATTCTTGGTGGGAAATGCCGTTTTCATGGTCTTTCAGTTTTTTCGAAAAACCCTCCCATGTATTTATACCACTACAAAAGGGGCTTAGTGTTTTTCCAAATAGCTTACAACAAAAGCAAAAAACTTGATCTGATTCCCCAGAATAAACTAGCCACGACCGTGAAACACTTTCACCATTAGGTAACACACGTTTATAATGGTTGGAGGAAAAATGTCGCCTTGGAGTTGTGTTATTATATGGAAAATTCATTATTAGTTGATGTGGTCCACGCTTTACTATATCACATCGTTGAGCATCAGAAATACTTTCAGGCCATTTACATGGTTCATCAGAGATAGGGGTAAATTGAGATTCAGTTATTTTTGATATTGAAGGTTGCGTATTGGCAGGTAAATGACAACTTACATTTTCTGGAAATTCACAATCACTTTGATGCTGATCGTCATAGTCTTCTTTTTCTTGTACACTATAGTTTTCTTCATCCCTCTCGGTACTAGTGCCAGGTCTACTCTGCTCAGTAATCTTGAAAAAATCTGTCATCTTGGGCAATTTCGCTACAGCATCTCGAGCAGTGGCTGCTTCTTTTCTCTGTTGAGCACCACTTTTTGAACGTTTCATTCTATACAATGTCAATAAAATACTTTATCTGCACTCTGCAGTGTATATATTGTCCCGGTATTTCTAGCCAAACAGAATTCCAGACCATTCTATGATTGTTGCGTAACAACGGCATTGTTACGTCAATCGAATATTCAAGATTCTACCAGAAAATCAATCGAAATATTCTAGATTCTGCGAGATAAAATGACCTAGCATTCACTTATGATGTCACAAGCCAATTTCTTCCTACAGTTTAAATCGGTTGTAAACAAGTCTGCTGAACTGAAAATAGTCACGTAGCCAAAAAGCAATTTCAGACTAACTTGGGCCCCCAAAGTTGGCCTGCCCCCCCCCCAATTGGGGGGTTTGGGGGGGGCGGCTGCTACGTCTCTGAGCCTGGCTAATCTTGACCTCCGGAGCATCAGCACATTAGTCAAATGCAGCAAAGTTAAACAAATCGTCGATTTTTGATGTAATACGCTGCAGGAATCACAAAAATATAGTCCGCGTCCTCAGCAAAAAAACCTGGCCGATGGATTATACTTCTAAATTTATAATCCAATCTATTGCAATAACTCAAGTCAGTGCTTGACTTTGGATTAGTTTTCTCTTTTCCTGGCTGCGATTACGCCTGGACCAAACAGTATGCGCGCAACCAGAGGTTTTCGGTCATAAAAGCAGGTCTACAACTACAAAAAGTCATGAGCAGTATGTTTGATATTTAGTAGCCTATTTCTCAAAATATACAACCTCCACTTTGGCGCCCTCCCACAACTATAATTATGCTTCTACGCAAGTGGCGAAACGAGAGGATAAAAATTTGTGAAATTATTGCCTGTTTCAGTTGTCAGCTAGTCCACTTCTAAAGTGCGCCTATGCCGGAAACAGGCCAAACAAGACAATGCTGGGACTTTAAAAACTTAAAAGGAAATAGAACTGCTATGGGCAACCATCCATTATATTAGTATTTTCTATTCAATTACGTTACAAAGAAAAAGCGTCACTTTGATTTCAAAACGACAATTGGCTACGTGAAAGAAGCATTAACTTTTCGTTGCTGTTGTCACAACTATCCATTGAGTAAAGCCTACGCAGCCGGCTCAACCGATATTCTAAATCTCGACATTATCGATGGGGGCTCTGCAAGTGTATTAACTTAACTGCAAATGCTGAACTTCTGGTAAATTTGCTCTTCGCCTGGCTGCGTTTACGCCAACATACGCGCAAACACGTTCAGGTTTTTGGACATTGAAATAATCCTGCAGTTACAAAAATGTAATTAGTGGGTCTAATTTTTAATAGCTTATTTCTGAAAATGCGTATGAATGACAATGGAGTCCTCTTACCGCTTTGAATTTATGCGTTTAGAGCATTTTATAAAATGAGCGCATAACCGTTTGTAAAAGTGTTGGCAATTTCCAATGTGAGTCCAGATTCCAGCACGCCTGTGCTGCAAACAGTTCAAACAAAACGTTTCCAGGGACTCCAAAAACTTTCGAAAAAATAGCGGCCCGGCTCAACATCCTAGAATGTTTATTAATCGATTCCTTTTTAAAAAACGGCACTTTTGATTTTGTAACGACAATCGTCTACAGTATTCCCCCGCTATTCGCGGGAGTTACGTTCTTTCCTAACCCGCGAATCTCGAAAATCCGGAAATTATTGACGCAGTTTTAAAACGACCATGTATGATATTATATACGCTAAAATATGCTTCCCAAAGACATTATAAAGATAGTCTTACTCATTAATACAGTAATAATGTAGCAGAGTTGGATCAATTACATCATTACAGATCAGTTACAATTACAATTACAATTAAATTTCGGATAGGGGGGAACTTTTCTTCCAGGTTTTAAGGAACCAAACAAAAATACCAGCAGAGCAAAACTTTACATTACTGAAAAAGTGCCGTTTCAGCACTGAAACCGAACTAATGGAAGCGTTTCTAATCAAACGCCTTAAGCCATCCCTTAACATAAAACTTGGTTATTCACAAGGAGCCAAGTCGCTCTTACAGGTGTTCCATTGAGCGGTACAGTGCTAAAACGTTACTAACTGAATTATCAATGACTAGTATCTTAATACCATATTAAATTTAAGAGTAAAAGTTTGTTCTCTTTTCTTTTATTTAGCCCTGATGAAGTCCCCGTGAGGGGACGAAAAGCTTCGGTGGATTTGTTTATGTTAATTATTGTTATGTTAATTTGATTATGTTTAATAAAGCATTATTTTGGATTTTTGTTTGGTTCCTTAAAACCTACAATTACAATTGCACCGGACAATTTTTCAATTACAATTACAATTACTTTATGCTAAAAAACTCAAATTACAATTACAATTATAATTAACTTGTAACTTATTACAAGTTACGATTACAATTGCAATTATTTTTCAAAGTTCTAATCCAATAGTTGCAATCAAACTTGTTTAATATCAAAGAAAAATTATGGTAATACATACAAATACTTTGAATGATTCCAAAAATGTATAAACTTTCAAGGCAAGTTTAAGCTCAATCATCACCATTTTAACTATTTGTTAAAGGTGAATACAGTTTCACCTCGTTAACTCGGACAGCTGGGAGGGTAAGGGTGTCCGTGTTAGCCGATTGTCCGACCTCACCGACGGCTTATAGGCCATAGCTATAAACATGCCTAGGGTAATCAAGTGTAGTTAAAAATGCCGTTATTATATAGGCTATTTTGTTTTACTACATTTACCTTCATAACATGTAAAAAAGCAGATTTGTTTATTTATGTATTCATTTATTTTTGTTTATTCAAGTAACGGCCGATTTTAAGCCAAACATTTTTAAAATTTTCAAACATTTTTTTTCTCAATCTTGGAATGTTTTTCCATTTTTTTCTCGGTCATGGTCCGAGTTAACCGATATCCCGCTTGACAGGCTCCGTGTTAACGAGGTGAAACTGTACTGTACATGCAAAAGTAACTTTTAGAAAGTTGTGACAAAGCGATAGACGTATACAACTCAGACGTTAGCAAATTAGACGAACAAACCAATAAAGAAAAATAAGTCCGCAAAATTCAAAATGCACATGAAAATATTTGATAGAACAAAAACAGACACAAAGAACCACCAAGACCTCACTGTTTAAACAGGCAGGATGCTTCTGCTTTGACGATAACTAAAGCCAAAGCTGCTTTTGGAAGCCACCTGCTTAACAGTGTTTGCACATACGTTTTTCAGTCAGTTTACCCAGAAAAAAACAGTTCTTAAAAATATATGTTGCTATAGACTATTCACTTTTGAAACTGTTGATTTACTGTTACACTTTATCATACATGTTGGAATTGCACTTACTGAACATCAGGTTGCGAAAAGTATTTTTGCCCAGTAAATTTCTTGTAGCAGTATAGAAATTTCCTGCAATTGACAAAAGTCTTTCTGGCGGTGCGGATGTTGCTGTTGTTCCCAAATATTCCTTTGCTAAGGCAGCAAGTGTGGGAAGTTCTTGTGATTTTTTCTTCCAGTACATTAGGGGATCGTCATCAAAATGGATGGTTTCTTCAAAATATCTTTCCACTTTCCTTACTGGATTACAGTACTGGGTTTTCTCTTTTTTGAATCAGCTGCGATACAGACAAACAACCTTGGATTTTTGACAAGGATTTCGTTTTCATCATCGGTGCCGGTACTGTCTTCTTTGCACTGACCAAGCCTACTAGTGACATGCACTTGCAATAAACGCATAGCTTCTTTTTTTTGGACATCATTTTTAATCCACTTGTCTTTGAACCTCGGATCAAGAAGTGATGCTAGTCTGTTATCTATGAAATTAAGAAAAAGCAACAACCTTTTTGAAACAGAATCTTGAAGGGTTTTTGCCAAGTTTTTGCAGTAACTAAGATTTGAATTTTTCGGTTGCTCCAGTGCTTTCATTAAGCCAACCACAACACGATAAATGCAAGAACGCGTCACAATATTTTCTCCTTCAACTTGTTGCATTGCTTCCTTAAAAGGCAAAAGCACACTTGCAAGCTCATTCAATGCCAAATAATGCAATGTTGATTTGTAATTCTTTCACGTGATTGAATCATAGTGAGAGCTTTATTGACTTCTTCATAATCTTTCAAGACACTTTGCAACGTAACAAATTGCGAGTTCCATCTTGTAACATTCTTTGCTCCTTAAGATATTTTTTGCTTCGTAAATATGTAATTGCATTTACAGATTTTCTAATAGAATCAACAGTGTTGGCAATTTTTGCCAGCTGCTTTCCAATGTAAAACTTTAAAAACTCTGAATCCTGCAGGAAATCTTTAATGCAAAATTGTTTGGTGTGAGCAAAGCAGCTGACTCTTTCAGGTAATTAAAAAAAGAGTATTTAGATCTCTACCACCCTCTACAAAATTGTGTTCAGAAACAGAATCTGAAAATAACGGTTCTTCATTATAGCCATCAACTTCAGCATCAGAGTTCTCCAAAATGAACTGTGGTAGGAAAACTTGAAATGCTTTTTCGATGGAAGAGGCATCGTCTGACATAACTTTCGTTATTTGCTTAATTACGTCACAAACACAAGTTCCACTTGAATAATTCAAAGATTATGCGCAACTTTTGATGATCCATTTTGTCATGCGAGCAACTGTAGTTTGATTAAAGTTGATAAAATTTACGTAAAATATTGTTCTGTTTATGTTTAAATTTTTCAAAAAGCAAAAGTAATTGTAATTTGGCTGAAAATTTTTGAAAATTACAATTATACGAGCTGATTACAAAGACATTAGGTCAAAAAGTCTAAATTACAATTACGTGAAAAAGTGTAATTAATTCCATTCAATTACAATTACCATTGCAATTGATCCAACCTTGTAATGTAGTAATATGTAGTAATAATAAATTTAAACACTAATAATGTGTAGTAATGACAAATAAACATGTAGCAATGATAAATAATAAACAGTTAAGGTGAATGCGAGCGTTTTTCTGCTAAAAAAATAGCCCAAGAAATTCACGAAATTACCGAAATCATGAAAAAACTTGAGAGCAAAATCCGCGTGTATGCAGAGCCGCGGACGGATGAGGATATACTGTATATCAAAAAAACATTAGCGATTGGTTGAACTGAAGTAATACTCTTAACCCGACATCACTGATGGTGACCTTGCGGACGATCCCGGCAGAGTTGGTTAATTGCGGGTAAAGCGAGGTTGCATGAAGTTGCAGGTGATATAATGTAGTTCTGGGGTAAGCAAATTTTATGGCCGACGGGTCAATTTGAAACTAGGCCTACTCGAAAATTTTGCTGGCCAGTTAGAGATTGCGAAGCAAATATTAGCATAAGACTACGACTTGCGTGTGGGACAAGCAGGTTTTTTGAATGCACCTTTAACCACTGCTTGGTCACAAATTTTATCCAAACAAAAGATGTTGACGTTCTTTTCGGTTGTCGATATTTCGAAGTGAGAACGGATTCGTTTCACGTCAACCTCGGACCACAAAACCCTTTGGCTGGGCCAAAAATTTTTGGGTCACGGGCCCCGTTTGACTTTAGAATAGCCCAAAGAAAGAAATTTAGAGGACCCCCAAACAAGGAGATGATCACAGCATCCAGAAGGCTGTATTTTCCCCTGGTCCCCATATAGCGACGGCACTGGGGCCGTCTACCAATCGCAGATGGAAGTCGTTTGCAACGACTTGTAAATCAGTTTTGTCCAACAGGTTCTAACGAATATTTGCCGACTTTCGGTTACTAAAGCTGTTATCTATCATGGTAAAGCAGGCTACTTCTAGGCCTCCTTTTGATTCTTCTCATGAGGTTGAAACTCCTGTTTGGTGAAATCGAAATGAGAACAACGCTGTAATAAATTTGTAGCAGTTAATGGGCTTCCGGAAGGCATTCCTTGCTTATGCGCTTTTTGTTTAAAACTTCGCATACTATGGATAGCGTTGAAGCTTTGTTCAGGGGTACTTGATTTGTTAAATAGCTAAATATCAACAAGTAGGCCTGCAAAATCTTCTGTGAACACATCGACACGACCGATCCTCGTAAAATGTTGTAGTCACTGTGCAATGTCATTTTTGCAGGTGGTGACATTGTCGGCTGTCAAAATTAATCATTTTTTGATGAGTTTTATATCAAAATCGCCATAGACAATGCGCATTTTCAACGATCCTGATATTGCATCAATAGCATCGCAAAGCATTTGCTTCATCTGGTACTTGTTAGTCGCATAATCCGACTGACACGAAAATAAGAGTGGATACAAAAATTCCCTGAGTTCGCAGGTTCAGTCCTTGGGCGTTTTAATGGCAAGGTCATCACTCATCAGTTGTGGTCGTAAATAGTCACAAGATTGCTCACGTTTTCGCAAACCATGGCTGGCGAAATTCTTTGTCTAACCGCATTTACTATAAACGAATTAACACACTATTGATACTATCAAAGAATTCCGCTGCTGAGATTTTAGAACCCTACTATAATTTTGAGTTCATCTGCAGCAAAGAAGAAAGCTCTCCTAAACATAGGTCTTCTATCTCAAACATTTTGTCAAAAGTTAAAACCTCGAGATCTCGCTCGTGGTGTAGCAGTTCTGTCGTTAGATAACTGGAGGAATGTATCTGGCAGCGCGTGAAGTCGTTTAATACCGTAATTACTTTATAGGCTAAACCACGCTTTGCCATCTTGTGATTTTCGAACTTACGATTTTGTAATCACGTAGTCTGTATTTTTGTTGCCGAGTAATCCTTGCTTGTAGCTTAACCCTAGAAAGACCGAGATTTTTTTTCTTCAAGAAAGACCATAAGGGTCAATTGACCCCTTAGCGTTTAAAAGCGAAGAAAGACCTAGGCCTACTTAGTTGTGTTTTATTACTATAAGTACAAGACATCCCAGCAATTATTTATTTATTCTTACATTTCTGCAGCTTTTTATGTTATTATGGTTTCATTTTTATTTGGTGTTGTGATATTTTTTTCACAACCTGGTAGTTGCACACATTGTAACCTATCAGTTAGAATAGCATGCTCTTTTGTTTGATGTACTGATAAATCGATTGCCAGACTGGCTACTTGTATCCGCTATTGTTACAAAATAATATAGCTATTTTGACCCTGTTTTATAACCTAACTGCAAATCTAGTCAGGAATGCGATTCACATTTCACTGTTTAGTGTAGTAGACAGAGTCAGAATTAGCTATTTATCTGAATGATAATTTTTTGGCAAACTGAATCTGCAATTTTCTCTTTATTTTTGCTTCATCTTTAGAAACTCAAATTCTTTTGCACCTCAGGCTAAATGACAATGGCTAAAAAATCCGGTGAAGGCAAGGTATATAATAATGTAAAGGAAGTGCTAGATATGCTCCGCGTTGATGAAGATGCTGGCGAAGAAGATTTTGAGGAATCACAGCCAAAATTACAAGAACAAGAATCAGACAGAGAAAATGATGAACAAGAATTAGAAGATCTTGACACTGAATAATCTTCTCTTCCTCCAAATGAAGATTTACATCAGAGACGTAGCAGCCGCCCCCCCAAACCCCCCAATTGGGGGGGGCCCAGGCCAACTTTGGGGGCCCAAGTTAGTCTGAAATTGCTTTTTGGCTACGTGACTATTTTCAGTTCAGCAGACTTGTTTACAACCGATTTAAACTGTAGGAAGAAATTGGCTTGTGACATCATAAGTGAATGCTAGGTCATTTTATCTCGCAGAATCTAGAATATTTCGATTGATTTTCTGGTAGAATCTTGAATATTCGATTGACGTAACAATGCCGTTGTTACGCAACAATCATAGAATGGTCTGGAATTCTGTTTGGCTAGAAATACCGGGACAATATATATATACACTGCAGAGTGCAGATAAAGTATTTTATTGACATTGTATAGAATGAAACGTTCAAAAAGTGCTGCTCAAAAGAGAAAAGAAGCAGCCACTGCTCGAGATGCTGTAGCGAAATTGCCCAAGATGACAGATTTTTTCAAGATTACTGAGCAGAGTAGACCTGGCACTAGTACCGAGAGGGATGAAGAAAACTATAGTGTACAAGAAAAAGAAGACTATGACGATCAGCATCAAAGTGATTGTGAATTTCCAGAAAATGTAAGTTGTCATTTACCTGCCAATACGCAACCTTCAATATCAAAAATAACTGAATCTCAATTTACCCCTATCCCTGATGACCCATGTAAATGGCCTGAAAGTATTTCTGATGCTCAACGATGTGATATAGTAAAGCGTGGACCACATCAACTAATAATGAATTTTCCATATAATAACACAACTCCAAGGCGACGTTTTTCCTCCAACCATTATAAACGTGTGTTACCTAATGGTGAAAGTGTTTCACGGTCGTGGCTAGTTTATTCTGGGGAATCAGATCAAGTTTTTTGCTTTTGTTGTAAGCTATTTGGAAAAACACTAAGCCCCTTTTGTAGTGGTATAAATACATGGGAGGGTTTTTCGAAAAAACTGAAAGACCATGAAAACGGCATTTCCCACCAAGAATGCTGCAGTCAATGGATGTTGCTAGCTGAAGGGATAAGAAATTCATCCACTATCGACAAACGCGAGATGAATATTTTTTTCAATGAAAGACGTTTTTGGAGAAATGTTTTAGAGACACTTATCGACATTGCCTTGTTTCTATCGGAAAGGAATCTTGCTTTTAGAAGATCTGAAGAAGTCTTAGGATCTCCTCACAATGGAAATTTTCTGGGTATATTTGAGCTTTTGGCAAGAAGAGATCCGATCCTAAAAGAGCTTCAAGACAGAATCAAGAATAAAAACACTAAAGATCACTATTTGAGTCCTACCATACAAAATGAACTAATTGAATTGCTAGCGACAGAAGTTGAAAAAGAAAATTTACAGCAATTGAAATTGGCAAAATATTTTTCTATAATTTTGGACTGCACTCCAGATATGTCACATCATGAACAAATGTCTGTCATTCTCCGTTATGTACTATGTAATGAAGAAGCTGCTGTTGTTAAAGAAACATTTTTTGGCTACTTGAGAATAAGTGACAGTACTGGGAAAGGCTTGTTGGACGCTTTCTTAGAAAAAGCGACCGAACTGCAACTCGAATTGTCTGATTGTCGAGGTCAGTCATATGATAATGGTGCTAACATGAAAGGAAAACATTCTGGGGTCCAAGCAAGAATGCTAGACATCAATCCCAAAGCTGTTTACGTGCCCTGTGCAAACCATACCCTTAACTTAGTTGTTGTTGACAGTGCTAATTGATCGACGGAAGCATTGACATTTTTTGGAGTACTTACAAGGTTGTATGTGCTGTTTTCTTCCTCTGCTCAGCGTTGGGAAATTTTGAAGAAACATGTGGAGCTGTCCATAAAGTCACAATCTGATACTCGTTGGGAAAGCAGAATTAAATGCATCAAACCTCTTCGATACAATTTAAAAGAGGTGTTGCTGGCACTGAAAGACTTGGAAGCCATTTCCATAGAAAGAAAAGATGGAAGAGCTGCCTGAGAAACAAAATCGTTGATAGCTCATTTATCAAAATGGAGTTTTCTTTTGTCGGTGTTTATTTGGTATGATATCCTATTCCAAGTCAATAAAGCAAGCAAGATTCTTCAATCGTATGGAGTCTCCCTTCATACAATGGAAACGGAAATCCAGGCAACTGAAAAGTTTTTGCAAAACTATCGCACAACGGGTTATGACAGTGCCGCAACATCTGCTGTTGAAATAGCACAGGAATTGGATATTGATCCTTCTTTTCCTCCGTCAAGAAGTGGAAAGAAAAGAAGATTGTTTGATTACCAAGGTGAAGAGGAACAACGAGCTACTCCTGAACTGAAATTTAAAAGCAACTTTTTCTATCCATTAGTAGACCAGGCTATTATGTTAATAAAGGAGCGCTTTAATTTGTTACGTGAGGTTTCTTCCGCCTTTTCGTTTTTGTACACACGAGACAAACTTTTGCTTGTGCAACAAGAAAATGCTCTTCTTACTTGCTGTAAAGAGTTCCAAAAAAAGTTCGGTGACATTGATTCTGATGAAATGAGCGCTGAGCTACAGCGGTTTGTTTTAATTTTACAAAAAAAACGCAATCTCAAAACGGCTCAAGACTTTCTGAACTATCTTCTAAAGACTCATTTATTTGAATTGTATCCGAATGTGTACATCGCACTTGGAATCTTACTAACTTGCCCCGTGACTGTTGCCAGCGCTGAAAGAAGCTTCAGCAAATTGAAACTGATCAAAACTTTTAATAGAACGTCTATGACAGACAGTAGACTATCTTCATTAGCCATGTTGTCAATCGAAAATGACTGCGCCCGATCTCTTGATTATGACAATGTCATAACAGCATTTGCGAACAAAACGGTTCGCTCCAGACTATTTAAATGATACTGTGTTTTTATAACTTTTTCATGTTTTTCAGTGTCATTGCTTTCGTTTCGCAGTGTCTGCATAAATGTCCTACTGAACTCTGGCATCGGTGCCGAATTTTTTATGACTTGCACCTTCGGTATCGGCATGCTTTATTCTGACATTAGCCTGTTTACTTATGTACAAATTGTGGTGTATTTTCTTAATGCAGCTTTTCAATTTTACACCTCTAAAGTGATATGACCTGTGCGCAGGGGCTCTTGCGCTTACTTTGGGGGGGGGGCCGAAGTTGGAGTGCTACGGGACTGATTTACATAGACCAAGTGTGCCACAACAAAGTTAAGTATTTAGCAGATATGGTACAATATGGAACAAAGAACCTCCCTGTACAACAGGACGTCAGGGAAAAAGAAATATTCTCAGTACCAAACCAAGAACTAAGCGATTTATACTTGCTCGTGTAAATGATGAAAAAGATGTGTTTCAAGAGCTTTGGGGACATCAGAATTTTGAAAATGTAATGCATTTTACTCTCGCTGAAGCGCTAAGAGATGGAGGTGAAGCATTTTCTTTGTCCAAGGACGAGTTTACCGCATTTTTTGGCCTGTACATACTCCGTGGTGTGCTCAAAGGGAGAAACGAACCCCTATTCAATTTCCGGGATGAAAAATATGGGCGTCTTATCTTTCGAGAAACTATGAGAAGAAATAAATTCCAATCTATACTACGCTACATTCCTTTTGATGATAAAAACTCGACGACAGACTACCAAGTTTGCTGCAATAAGGGAATTATGGGATTCAGTCATGGATAACTGCCAAAAGTCATATTTTCCTGGTGTAAATGTCACAATTAATGAGCAACTTTTCCGGTGTAGAGCAAGGTAATCCTAGCAGACACCTGATAATTTACTGTGGTGTTACACAGTAACAAACAGATTTTTGCAATAAAAATATTCTTTGCTTTAGATGTTCATTCATACAATATATGCCACAAAAACCGGCAAAATTTGGAATCAAGTTTTGGATGGTGTGTGATACCACGACCTCCTTCGTACTACGGGCTTTTCATTATGTTGGTGGAGAAGAAAGAGAAGTTGGACTCGGGGAGCATGTGACCTTGTCTTTCATGGAGCCGTACAAGAATATGGGGCTCAATGTAACCACCGGCAACTTTTGACATCATTGAGTTTAGCCAGAAGACTTTTGCAGAGCAACATTACGATGTTAGGTACCATGAGAGCACATCGACGTAAAATTTCTCTCGAAGAAAAGCTAGGAAAAGGCGCAACTTTGTATTCATCTACATTTCTACTTACTCCACCAGAAGAAAATATTATGCTTCTTAGCTACAAAGCCAAGAAAAATAAAGTAGTATCTTTACTTTCTTCCAGTCACAAAACAACAACCGTCTATTATGGAGAACAAAAAAAGCCACAAGCGATCTTAGATTACAATGCTACCAAAGGAGGAGTAGAGTAGACACAGCTGATGAAATGCTTCGCACATACTCAACAAAAGCAGCATCCCGAAGATGGCACCTCGCGGCTTTCTTCAATCTGGTGGATATCACGGCATTGGACGCAAACATTACATGTGCAGATATATCGATATCAACCTGTTCAAGACGTGATTTTCTCATCAAACTTCGCGAAAGTCTTTGCTCCGCAGAGAGAAGTAGACAGCAGAAAGCCCAATATATATTTCGCTTGAAGCGGATACGCCAAGGAGAGGATGAGGATTTACCTCCTTCCAAACAAACCAAATGTCGGATGTGCCAATCCAACAAAACGAAAGTCAAGTGTGCCGATTGCTTACTTTTTGTTTGTGGGAAATGCTCTGCTCCAGTCTGTCACACTTGCTGAAATGCAGAGGATTTTGAGGAAGGGGTCAATTGATCTGTATGGTCGTTTATAGTAAACTGGACTATAACATCTTGTTGCATGCAACTTTTTTTCTGAGAATGTGATTTTGTATTCTTTTATGTGAAAAAATAAAAGTCAAAAAAGATCAACTCATAGTCTGGAGAAAATGGTAGTAATTAAAAAAATAAAAATCGAAAGGGGTCAATTGACCCGGGTCTTTCTAGGGTTAATGTTTGACTCGCATTTGATTTGCTTAATCAGTTATCATAGAATTGTGTCGTAACAAAAGGTAGCTGTTTCAGTAATCGCAGAGTATGGTGTTGTGAGGCAAGGGCGTAGCCAGAAAAAAATTGAGAGAGGCCCAATTTTCCAACTTTTAATGTGACGTCATTTACTTATAACGGCAAATTTACGTAATATCTATGAAAATATAAATTTCATAGAATTTCTGCCTGGTCGCAAACTGGCCGCTAACTTATGCAAAAATTTTAACGCTTTCTTTGAAAAGGCCAATTAGGGGTAATTTTTCATAAGACAATTGTCATATAGTACGCTGTTGAGCCAGACACACTCATCTGCAGGGGTGTATCAAAGGGGGATCGGGAAGGATCGCCGTCCACTTACTTTTTTTAGAAAACGCTTGACTGAATGCACATTTAATCCAATTTCTTTCAATAACCGGGTAATAAAATGACAAGTGTTGAGGCCAACCGCCCACCTACTTTATTGTTTAGCAATACATCACTGCTCATTTGTCATTTTATGAACGCTTAGGCCATTTTACTTGTTGTTGGGAATTAGAAGGCGATAAGATGCAGTGCGTACAGTAGTATAGGTTACTAGATCAGTAAGTGGTGCCAGCATATACGGGAATTTGGAAATCAAAGTTGAATAAGTTTTGCTTCACAGAAATCAATTTAGTTTATCACGCTCAGAAATCAATTCGTCGTCGCTTTTCGCCAGCCATGGTTGCCAATATTCGATCGGTCTTCTCCTCATGTACTCTTTTGTGATGGTAGTGAAGCACGCACAAATCAGACAAGCGATCCGAGGTCATAGATGAACGTAACCAAGTTTTGACTCGCCTCATACACGAAAATGACTGTTCAGCCTCAACGGTGGTTGCGGGGAGTGTCAAGATAATCTGGATGAAGTTGCACACACTTGGATAGGCTTGGGCGCTCAGAAAAGCTCGGGCAAACTTTTCTGGTTTACTTGAGGGGTGAGAAAACTTCTTCACAACTGCAATTCCTCTACGAGGTTATCCAGTGAATATAAGCTCTCAATGTCATTGATGCTGGTCGGGTCGTTCGGAGACAAGACAGAGAGCAACGCAAAAAATAAGGGTTATCATTAAAACGTTCTCGAAGAGAGCTGCTGAGACCATCAATGTACGGGAGAAATATCGAACGTTGATAATATTGCGAGGCCGATTCTGCTTTAACGCTATCACGATGAACTTGGATTTTAACAACCGGATTCCCGAAATATTGCAGTATTCATCGGCAACAACAGATATAAAACTTTCATTGGCCTCAGCAACAAACTCTTCGACCACCATGGTGCTCGCAATTCCGAGAATCTCGTTTTGAATGGTTGGACTGGTGTACTTAGCATTTCCAGCCATCTGAACGAAGTGTTTATTCAAAGCTTCGTTCCCAGCATCCATGCGGAATTGAAGAAGCTTCATAAAATTTCCCTTGTCAGCGGAATGCCCACACAAAGGGATATTGTTAGAAGCACAGAAAAGAACAGCTTTGACAATAGAAGTCAAAATTTTTTTATTTTCTGCTGTTCGCTTGGCTCTTCCTGCGTCTGTGCAAGCGTATATATCTTTGCCACTTTCCATGGAGCTAATAAAATCCTTCGCTGCCAATGTTGCTTCTCTGTGGTAAGCAACATCCCTGTGAGAAAGAGCCTTTTCGATAAATTTCTTGAAATCTATACAAGGTCTTTTGACGAAAGCAGCGTTCGCAAGACTGCCATGTGTCAGATGCGCTCGCATCAAGATGCATGTTTTGCATAAACCACCACCACCAGAGAATTGCGTACAAACAAGCCAATGGGAAAACCTATCGTCCTGAAGCCACGACTTCAGAAACTTGCGACGATTTCGCCGAATGGTATCAAGAAGCAAAACATTTTTTGGACCTTCTGAAGTTAAAAGCCTTTTTCTTTTTGCATCTGTGATGTGTGAGTGAATTTCTTGAACATATCCTAAATCGATGGTCTTCTCCAACACGTATTTTTCATGACTTTCGGGAACAACTCCAGCCGTATTAGAAGTAGTTGGCAGTTGTAAAACTTCAACATCGTCTTCAACTCCAGCACTATCAACCTGTTTCCATGCAGAAAAAAATATCTAATTATGCCTGTTTAGTCGGTCTGTTCGACATTTTGCTTTTGGTGATCTACACTCGTCGCTACTATAAAAATTGCTGTACAAAACTGAGAAAGTGCGAATGCGATTTCACTGATCTATTGTAGTTTTATCAAGAACGGCTTTAATAGTTCAACTTCAATTGTAACGTATAACACACTATTTAAGGAATATCAAGGAAACCACTTCCACTGGTAGGTTGAAGGTTCTGATAAAAGAAGCGACGTCTTTGTAGTAGTCCGCATCGCAATGAAACAAGAAAGCTCTCAGCGAGACGCTTATTTCTTGCAATTACCATAACTGGAATTATCAATTCTAGGGCTACCATACGTCCTCTTTTAAGAGGATTTGTCCTCTTTTTTTTAAAAAAAATGAATGGTCCTCCGAGGACACTAAAAAGTAGCCTAATGTCCTCTTTTTTACCATTTAGATTAATATAATTATTATAAAGTAAAATTTGGAAAGCTAAATAAAGCTAAGCAATGATGCCAAAAAGAAAAAGTGTTTTCTGATGAATTAAGGCAGAAGCAACCTTGTTTCAAAAAAGGACGTAGCGATTTTCAATTTTATAATCACGTTAAAGCTGATCCTTCCTTATAGAAAAAAGTTGGGGCAACCGCAAAATATTCATGGGCTGAATCTGACAAATAAATTTGTCTTGTTTTATTGTCTATTTTTTTGCCGTAACGTTTGCTGATTGTAGCCTAGGGGATGGTCTTATCCTACTTGTATTTTACTTGCTGACGAAACTTGTCCTCTTTTTGGGCAACGAAAATATGGTAGACCTAATCAATTCATCACTCAACTGCGACATAGAAGAAAAACTTCGGCGATGTATATTGTGTAAAATGTACACATCTTGTTTTATAAAATTTGAAAGTTTAAAAATTTGAAAAGCCACGCCCGACCAACTCCTTGGAAAATGTCAACAATAAAGTTGAATGCACCAGCAGAGGCGCAAAAAAATTTATGTTTTTATTTTTTTGATACTATTTTGTAATTTCACTTAAAATTTAAAGGGGGCATGGCCCCTTTGCCCCCCTGGCTGCGCCGTGGCATTCGGAGTAGGGCTATTACGTGCATGCTCCTTCTCAGGAAAATGTTTAACATTATTTTCAGTCACTGTGCTTGTAACGGTAACAAATACACTAAAACTGTTCAGCAATGATGGAATTAGTTTAAGCGTCTTAAGCAGAAGTTTCCAAGTGGGGAGTCGCGATCCACTGGTGCGTCGTTTGAGCATGTAAGGTGCCGCAAGTTCACGACCCCGATGAATTTGTTTTTGGAAATCAACCTGCATTGAGAGCCCGTTGTCTTTATTATTGACTCTGCGTTTTGGAGGTCAATATATTGTGAAGGCTTCCTTGTCCCTATTTTTGACTTGATAATCTTTTCAGGGCTTTCATTTTGAGGTCAACTCATGGGGTGCGTCGTTTCATTTTATAGATTGAATTAGTGCGTCGAAAATCAATGCAGATTGGGAACTGCTGATCCAAGGCCTTAAAAAGCATCACTTGTTCGATGTTATTCGTAATTCTTTTTGATAAATCACTTAGCGACTACAGATAAAATAGAACTTGGGATCGAAGAAATAATACAAATCAGGGCCGGCGTCACGGGGGGCCTCGCCCCCCACTTTACATGCGTGGCGCCCATGATTCGAGTGCATGGCTCTTACTCTGGACTTGTTTACATGCTGCACTCTTAGTGATGTTTCCCATAACGCCTCATTTTTTTCAAACATTTTCAAGATTTATTTCAAAAAATGTAAATAAAAATTAAGTACCAAACCAATGCAATTACAAATGCCGTTTTTCTACGTGTTATTGGGATTGTGATACAATAATTAAGCTGCATGAAGAAACAATCGCTTTAATTAAACTTTTGACAATCAACTTAGGCCAACCTATTTTTGAAAATTCCTTGCCTAAGCCGTAGAGTATCAGCTATATACTCAGTACTTGTGGAGTTTTGATGACAAAAAAAAAGACATGCCCCACCGTAGGCCTCTGGTAGCAGTAACAAAGGCCATCAAATTTCAAACAAAAGCTACAGTACCTTAAAGTGGTTTTACAAAGTACTAAAATCGCTTGTATTTGAGTGTAATTTTTCTGCATGTCCCGGGATACCCTAGGATTATCGTGCCTTCGGGATATTTTCACGCCCTCTCCCTCTCAAAAAATTTCTGTGTACGCCCCAGACCGCGCCAGTTGTTCAAAAATATCAGAAAAAAGGTTCCGACCAGCGGATGTCTTCGGTGTCGAAGGAACATTTATTCTGTAGATTCGTACTCGCTACGACTGCAAAGCTCTTACGCAATGTACCTTATCGAAATCTTATGTAAATCCCAAAAGTTGTTCTGCAGCCGCCGATTTGGAAGCAGAGCCTTAGTCCCATGCTTTCCAACCATTTTCACCTCTTTTGTCGATGTTGTGTTCAGGGGACCACAATGGGATATAACAACAATCAAAAAATTTGAAATGACACGAAAACAAAATATCGGCAGCACACGCAATTCGCTACTAATGACAAACTTGATGATCTAATCAATGTAAAATGATAAAAACCTGCTAATTTTGAAAAATGTTTAGTTAAATGACGTTAAATACCGAAAAACTGTAACATTTTGCAATGCTTTGTGGGCCTCCTGAAACAACCCTGCGGCCCACTGATCGGAAAGCGCTTTGAGTCAATACGCTGAAGCACAAAATCGCAGACACTTTTGCACTCATACTTTTGTTCAAATTGGGGTTGCCTGAAATGAAGTTTGGGGACCATTGCCTTAGGCCGCTCTGCTACCAAAGCATCCTACTTAACCCTTTCAAGACCATAAGATCCTAATTTATAAAATTTGAGACAATTCCTTAATTGTTTGGAAACAACAAAATTAAAACCAATCTCAGAAAAATGGTTATTACATCATAATTATATAACAATTAACAATCATGCGATATATGTGTTACATTATTCCTCAAAGGGTTAACTGAGCGATTTCGGCGGATCCAATGAGGCCAAGTCTTAATGGATGCAAATTCAATCGCTTTCTTTACAAATATAGGCACTGGGGCGGTGGTACAACGGCATCAGCTTCGGCTTCACGATCGTATTCACAGTCAGAGATCCCCTCTTGCTTGGCGCACAGCAAAAGGAGTAAAGGTGGACAGTGAAGGATAAAACATCGAAAATAAATCCATCGGTTTAGACAGGTTACTACCAGCAATTTTTAAAATAAACCCAGTTTACTTCTGCATTCAAATTAGGCCACCTATTTGCCGTAGTCAATATCATCACACGTATACGTGAACGGTAATGACCACTATGGAGTGCTTAAAAAATGTCATGGCCTATGCTATGGAGTGCTTAACACTCGATCTGTACCACATTTTTAATTCTTCAAGAACGCTACACCATCACCACATTTTTGAGTAAAGACGGTAGCCAATTTACCGGAATAAAAATGTGGCGTAAGTACCCAAGTGTAGACTTGATTTCCGTCATATCTTCACAGTGAAGACAAACAAAAACGTAGTAAAACAGAAAAAGTAATTTTGGTGTTGCTAAAAAGCAAAGTTTGAAAATGAATAGCAGTTAATCACGTTAATGTTCTATACATTGAACGAATTAATTTGATTTTATTTGATGGCATCATTTGTATTGCGTCATCATAGCATAACACAACAAAACGATCTGCTCTTAACTATTATCAAGTAAAACGTAGTATGTTGCGATAAAGTTGCCCTGAATTTTATTCTTAAATAAAAGCCTTTGTAAAAAAACTGTAAAACATAAAAAAATGTCATAAATTGAGCGTGAATTTTAGACCAGGAGCAGCTTTGTGATGAAATGTGCCAGTCCACTGTTGGCCATGTGTGTCACAAAATAATCCTTCACCACTTAATTTGCTTTCTTCAAATGAGCCCTTGTAAGTGCATTTGTTAGGCCAAGTGTAAAGCCCTTGGCCGTTGTAATGATTATTTGAAAATTCTCCCTCATAGGTAGCTCCTGACGGAAATGTGATACAACCATTCCCATCCATTTTGTCATTGCTCCATGCACCACAATAAACGATGCCTCCACTGGTTGTATGGGTACCAAGCCCATGTCTCATAATCACTCCATCTTCATTTAAAATATATTCTCCTTTATAACGGTCGTTGTTTGGAAAAACGAATTCTCCTAAAAAATGTACCATAATATAGCAGCTTAGAAACATAGTAGCCAATCATGGGAATTTAGGCCAAGATTTTAGGAATTTTTTAAGGCCAATTAAGATTTTGTTGGCACTTTTCTGCAAAACTGGTTGGGAAAAATCTAACGTGAGCTTGAAATTTTTGGTAGAATCTTAGGATTTTTTAAATATATTCCACAAAACCACTCAATTTTGATGTAGAAACCCATAATTTTAAATTATTAAAAACACTTGGGTGATAAGTTTTTTTTTACATGTTTTTAAGAATCCAAAAACAAAAGTTGGAATCTTGCAATGGATAAAAAATGAAGACCAATTTTTTTTATGTTTAGAGATCAAAACCGCAATGAGAAGCACTTTCTAAATTTCTGGAAAATTGGTTGTATGGCAGATGATGTCGTGAATCTCGGGAGTGTTTACACATACTGTCATTTTTTAAACCTTTTTTGTAATTTTTATGCATTTCAAGTGAGCAACTCTGCTCAAAAACTATGAAGCCTGAAAGTGATCTCTAAAATGAGCACAAGGTTGTAGCAATCACCAGTTAAGGTAACTAGTGATCGTACATTAACAATGATCAATGGTTACTTCCTATTGAACAAAAGAATGGATTTATTTATTTAACGAATTGAACAGAACATACTAAAGTAAATGAAACTGAACAAGACTGAAGCAACTGATTCAACTGATTGCACTTAAAGCAAAGTAAAATAACTTTAACTAATCCAAAATGTGCTAAAAGCAAAATCAGAAACTTAAAATGTGCTGTAAATAACTACTCTGCGCAAACAAGGAAATTAACCAAAATTGCTGAAAAGATAAGGTGATAGGAAAGGTCAAAGACAAAATCTGTTTACACAAAATCCGGGTTTGAAACAAGCAAGCTTGTATTTGTTAAAACAAAATTTTAGCATTTACAAACCATGCAATACCTGAAATTTTATAACCTAAACTACACATTAAACTATCTACACAAATATAAAGCTTTTAGGTTTATCAATAACAAGCTTAATGATTACCGGCAGAGGCGCACAATTACTTCAACAACAAATTCTCCAAGAGGTCATAATTGGCTGACTGTAGAGCAGTAGAGGCAGTATTCAGGTATTAGTAACTACAAGAACTTTGATTCAAGCCCATACAATCGGCTGTACATACGCACCATTAGGTACAGATGGTTCTTCTGCTGATTCTCCTGCTTTATTTTTATCTTTAACTCCCATAATATGGTCTGCTTTCAGGACAACAAAGATTAATGTTGGTAGAAGTTGTCAGATCCACTCAACAGTGTACATGTCACCATAAGTAAAAGCTAGCAAATCTATAGCCTAAACAAAAATATGTCTTTCTTAAAACCTGTAATAAACTAGCCATTAGGTCTCAACCTGCATCAATAATCACGTAAGTAAGCCTAAAACTACACACACTACGTATAAACAGAAGTACATTCTACTTATTAACCCTGTTGCCAGTCTGTCATATTCATTGCCGTCTTCTCGAATTGAAAAAAAAGATTCGGTGCTTCCATTGAAAAATTGCATAACAAGTTTGCAAAGTTTTACCAAAATTTTGAGCAGATAATGGATAATATCAAAACATAATTTATTATATAAAATTGAAAAAAATATAAAAAATTGTTATTATTTGTTTGCAGTGGAAATAATGCACAGCGAATAAAAATAATAATTTTAATACAATTACTTTTTTAGATGGAAGCTGTAAATTGTCATAGCGACCGACAAGCAACATTGATTTCTACATAGTCACCAGTCAGCTAGCGATCGTAAAGAGCAAACAATAGCGTAGTATAGTAACTTCCAAACACAGGTAGCTTTTAGAACAAAAAGTCGGTTTTTTGTGATACACAAAATGGCAACACATAAGCGTTAGGAGACGCAGAGGATAAAATTAAGTAGTTAGATGTATAGACGGTCATAATTACTTAATTTGCAATATTCTTCTGCATCAGCAGATCAGTGAATAGTAAAGTTGCAAAGGGATTACAGTTATAAGCAGATTAATTTCATGTACAGTAGATAGCTGTAAAGGTCCCAACGGCCTAGTGTGTGTGATGCATGACTCTTCGCATACGTTTCTTTGATATTTTTATTGATTTACATGTTTTTAGAGTACTCTAGTGGTTGAAGTAAGGTGGTAAATAAACAACTGTGTTTAGAGCGATTGTAGTTTATCTGTGTTATTTGAAATTTAATTTTCATGTAGTCATAATCACTATTTGATAAATAAATTTTGATTCGATGTTGTGTATTTTTTGCAAGAATCAGAATAAAGGTTTGTGCCGCTTTTGAGGTCTACTGCTGGCTGCAATCATGAAATAGACTGTCAGGCATTTTTAGTCATAATAAGTGGGTATAGGGGTTTCGAACTCGGATTTTATGTTAACAATGTTCTTGACCTAAGTTGTCCTATGCCACCTTATCTTTTCAGCGCTTTTGGTCAATTTCTTTGTTTGTGCAGTTTATTTAATTAGGGCTCATTTTAAGTTTCTGATTTTGCTTAAAGCATGTTTTGGAATTGTTTAAATCATTTGACTTTGCTTTTACGGTATTCAATTCAATTCAATTTATTTTTTTGATTCAATTCGGTTCATTTGATTCAAGTCAGTTCAGCTGATTCAGTCGGTTTAGTTTAAAATTTGTTTCTGTTGGTCTCATTGATGAGATTGCTTGCATCAATGAGGTAAACAGAAACAAATTTTAAACTAAACCGACTGAATCAGCTGAACTGACTTGAATCAAAAAAATAAATTGAATTGAATTGAATACCATAAAAGCAAAGTCAAATGATTTAAGCTATTCCAAAACATGCTTTAAGCAAAATCAGAAACTTAAAAATGTGCCCTAATCAACAAAACTGCACAAACAAAGAAATTAACCAAAAGCGCTGAAAAGATGAGGTAATATAAGACAACTTAGGACAAAAACACTGTTAACATAAAATCTGGGTTCAAAATCGCTACATGGGTATTTGTGGGATAAACTGATTAGTTGTTACGACAAACAAGATTTTTTTTGTCATAATTTTCAAACACTTTTGTATTTGTGGGATGAACTGATAATTTGTTATGACAACCAAGATTTTATTAGACATAATTTTCAAACACTTTTGTTTTCATGACAACTAATGGGCTCTGACACATAAAACAACCTACTTACAAATAGGAAATTTAGATAATTCCAAGAAAGATATTTTGGTTATTATGATTATTTGCTGCATTGGTTCGTTTAATTCATAATTTATTATTTGCTTAGTTTATTGATATTAATCAATGTAATAAATTTATTTTGTTTTCTGTATCAAATCAGAGCCGATATGCTACTGTACATACTATTAACTGGAGCATTTCCTGCTCTGTCCTGTTACAAGGGTGGTCAACTTTATCTGATTGTTCAATTCATTCCAGTAATAGTTAAAAGATGCACAATACATACATGAGATTTTATTTATGTGCTTATTTGTAGTTAACAATCATGGCTACGCAAGCATTGATTCAGACTCAAGCAACTAGCATTGCCAATGATTCAAATACAAAACGAATTCCAATTGTTTCTCATGTAATTAAAGATGAGGAAACTGGATATTTATTGGTAAGATAACCACCATTGTCTCTACAGTTAGTCTTCGCTCAATCGTGTAGCGACTCAATTGACTCCCTAGAGTAATTTGCTTGTTTTTTTATTCTGCAGGCTTGCAGAACTGCTTTAGCAGTCCCAAACTTACCACAATTGTGCAGGCCAGCTTCAATCATTGAATTTCTATATTTTGCATAAATGAACTTGATACTGTTTGTCTAAAGCTGTTTCTTTTTAAAATCCACCAAGCAGGATAGTTTGTAGTAAAATGTCTTTCTCATAAACATGACTAATAGCCCTTGCGAGTGTGAAACTCATGAGCATTTCGTTGTAAAAGTTGCAGGGTGTGCTACTGCACTGAAACTGACCCACTTCATATCATAAACTCAAAGCGGTTACATATTATTACTGCTTAGTTGATAGTGAGTAGTTTCAAGTGAGTCATTCTTTTCTTTTCACTCAACTTTTAACTTATTTAGGATTTTTTAAACCTTCATTTGACACTTTTGATTGTATTTTTGTGCAGGGAGTCAAGTTAAAACCAATGGACTTAAGCCGAGCTGCCAAATTGTTGACAGATCCTCATTCTAATCGATTGTTTGAACGTCATGTCCAAGCTTTGAAGAGGGTTGCAGCAAGGTATGTGTCTTTACGTAAGAAACCTAACTGAATAGCCTTTCTTACCTTCAAGTTCTTTATTGGTGTGTGCCCTACTCTGTGCATTATACGATTGTACATGTGTTGAAATCAATCAATCGAGACACAGAAAGTAGCAGTGCATCTCCTCGGGACAACGTGATGATAACACTTGTAACAGAATAGAAGGGGGAATACAGGAAGATGCCGAATTGATGGCTGTTCGCATCCTTCTTGCTGTTCTATGTATATGATTATAGGGCTGAGATTCTTTGCTGTTGCTTACTATTCTTAGTAGTGATTCAGTTTTTATCCGGTGTTGTCCCTTTAACAGAGATAGCCGGATTTACCCCATTCCTTCTGCAATTGCTCGCACTCCGTCCCTCCACATGTCTCGTCTCAGGGCATCCTCCTTCTTCAAACCAATCTTCTCTGTCTCCTCTTCCACTTGCTTCTTCCAGGTCTTCTTCAGTCGTCCTCGCTTTCTCTTGCCACTCACTTCAAGATTCAGAGCAACCCTCAAAACACTATCGTCATCCCTCCTCAGCACATGTCCATACCATCTAACTCCATTCGCTGTTGCTAACCGGTCTATAATTTCTTTCAAACCCAACATATCCATCTGTTCTTCAGTCGTCTTCCTGTCTACCACTTTCTGACCGCACATGGCTCTCACCATAGCTCTCTCCGTTCTTGTCAAAATTGCTTTTTCATTTTCTTTTAGACACCATGTCTCACTTCCATACAGTATTGCTGATCTTAGACAACAACAATAGACTTTACCTTTCATCTTCAGAGGAAACCTATTTCCTAGCAACAATTCTCCACATTCCCTGAATCTTACCCAACTGATTCATGCTCTTGCTGTAGCTGCCGCTTCACAACCACCACTAGCATTTAGTCGGTTTCCCAAATAACTAAATCCATTCACTGTCTCCACTTCATTGCACAACTTCTCGATCGAATCCATTGTCCCTTCCATTATTCCTTTACATTTCGAGCAAACAAAATGCATTGCCAACCTAGCGGTAACTCTCTTTATTTTTGCACATTTCCCATGAACCCAGCTTCCACATTTTGTGCACAACACTGAATTGGCCATGACTCTCCTCCCACAAACTCCACATGGATCTATCTTGCTTTTGTATAGTTCGCCTTCTGACCCGCTTACCATCAATTTTGTTTCTCTGGTGTTGACCTTCAAACCTTTACTTTCCGGTGCATCCTTCCAATTCCAAAACCTTTCCTTCAAGTCTTCCATGTCTTTGCTCATGATAACAAGGTCATCTGCATATAGTAATTCATTAACCACACCCCTTCTTGCATTTTCTGTAATAACGTCCACCACTATTGCAAACAATGACAGCACAGATCCTTGATGTACACCAACTTTTACTTCGAATTCCTCTGAATATGCAGATCCCACCCTCACTCTTGTCTTTGCACCATCATACAGTCTCATAACTGCCCGAACTATTACTTCTGATAAACCCTTCTTTCTCATGGCCCACTTCATCACTTTTCTTGGCACTCTATCAAAAGCTTTTTCCATGTCAACAAAACACATATACAACTTCTTGTCCTTCTTTTGATATTCCTCCTGCATTCTCCTCACAATGAATATCGCATCCACTGTTCTTTTTCCTGGCATAAATCCAAACTGCATTTCATTCAAATTGACTAGTGTTCGTATTCGCCTCTCTAGTACCCTTACAACAATTTTCATGGCATGTTCTAGCTGTTTCACTCCTCTGTATGATCCACAGCTCATCACATCACCCTTTCCTTTAAAGATACGTACAATCACACTTGTTTTCCACTCATCAGGCATTCCTCTACCATCCAATACACGCTGGCATAGTTCCATCATCACTTTAACCCCGATTTCACTACTTGCAATTATCATCTCCACACTTACTTCAGATGTTCCAGTTGCCTTTCCTGATTTCATACTTTGAATTGCTTTCACAATTTCATTACGAACCACTTTTTTCACTGGTCCTTCTACTAAATCAGTTTCCACCATGCGGTCCCATTCGTTCTCTTCATTCATGATCTTTTCCATGTGTTCCTTCCAAATTTTTGCCCTATCTTCTTCAATAAAACCCAATCGTCCGTCTCCTCCTCTCAAGCACCTTCCTCCTTCCACATCCTTCCCTTCCTTTTTCATTCTTCTAAGGAAGTAGAAAACACTATTAGAATTTTGATATAAATTATTCAATTCCTGACTGTTGATTAAATGGAAAATCATTTAATTGTTTGTTGAAACTCGTGGTAGACAGATAATAATAGAATTGTAGCATTTAAAGAGGAGATCAAATTTATGCTAATAAAGTAAAAGACCAAAGTAGTTTGCTTAAAGGCAGCATTTATCAGGCTAAAGGGGCGTGTTTTTAAAGGGTTTTGTCCTTGGTCAAAAGTCATATTTGTACTTAAAGAAGACAGGTATATTTGCTTTAAATATTTTAGTAATTAAATGAAAGGTAGAATTGATGTGAAATTTTACATTCTGCTAAAATTTCCTGCAGTGCAGTAAAAAATGTTGGGTAGAGGCACTCAGTAATCAGGGAGTCAATTGATTTTTATGTAAAACTACACTGATTGCTTAGATTTCATCTTTTTGAAGGTTTCCATCTGAGAGTAAATTCGTCCTCTTGCCTCAAACATTTAAGTAAATATTCATTTGAGAAGTGCAACAAGAAAATGTTTTAAAGAAACTCATTGTAAGCTCAGTGAAGCGATGAACTGAGCAGTAGATTTTTCATCCAAAGGCGATGCGTTGCGAGCTTGGAGCATTATGCTGCAAGCAGCATTGACCGAACCGGCACTTGGTTTGAAGGTCACACTTCGAGTTCAAACCGTGGTCTGCGTGTACCACAATTTTTTTGATAAATGACTCGGCTGTGTGATTGTTTGGCTGTTTCTCGAACTCTTCGTTCATGTTATTGTGTGCAATTATCTCTCATCATTTAATTGTTTTAATAGCGAAGTGTACCTTGACCAGTTTGGCTTAAAATGAGTTAATTGATGTGTACTTCACTTGGCATTTTAATCTCCTATTTCATTGTCGCCAGATACTGCCATGGTTTTCCTATGAAAGACCTAGTGCAAGTTTTCAAAATTCTTAACGTTTGTGCCGATCGAATACCTGAACAGAGTTGTTATGTTGAGCCAATGTGCATGCTGTTAAAAATATGCGGGTGAGTTCAAAAAGCGATGCTGTCTTTGTTATAAGCAACAAGGCTAAAAAAAACGTTTTAGCCGAGAGATTTTTCTTGTACATCAGTTGTCGTCAAAAGTAAATAAAATGCTCACCACACTTTGGCACTCGGTTTAAGATCAAACCGAGAGCAAAAGTTGGGTAAAACGTTTTATTCCCTTTTGAAATTAAATTTTCACATTGCTACAATAATCTTAGCACAATTTTTGCTTCTCTACTTCATTCTACAACTTTTTTGTTTATTTTAACGCTTTTGTGATTGCAAGCAGTTTATTTGTATGATCTAAAATTTTTATTGGAGGCTAATATTGTAAAACCTTTTTGATTCCAACTACCTAACCTGGTATATTTATTTGCTTTAGACTGATTGTCAGTTTCCTAGTTCATTATGTCTTTTTTTGTAAACGACTTTCCTGTCTACTGGCTTTATATTTTATCTTAAAATTATAGGCTTAATAATAATAGTAGTAACTGTACTATTGGTGTTTACTAATGGTTCCATTTATTTTCTAGATTGCCTTTCTTGAAGGAAAAAATGTCTGATGAAACAATTTACGCTCAAATCGCAATTGAGTCTGTTTCACAACTCGGTTATTTAATGAGAGTTTCCAATTCCACCATTAGAACTGCACTTGTAGATGCGTTGATTTCTTTCTATTGTAACCCTCCAGTACTTGGTGATTATTTGGAGGTAATTGAACAATGTTGCTCTTTCTCAGTTTAACTTGCAGTAGCGTGCTGGCAAACAGGCATCATCCTTTCACTTTTGAAATCTCCGTTTTTATCCCGGCTGGCCTAAGTCGGTCAGTTCTTTACAACAGCTTCTCCAGTTTTCTATGATGTAAAAATTTTTGTGATTTCACCTCTCTCGGGATAAAGCGCGGCATGCAACTGTAGTTCTCGCACACGCACTGCACCCCATCAAAATGGGGTTGAGGGAAGCAACAGTTTATTGCAACCCTGCGATACAAACCTTTCTTGGGTTAGAATCGCGAAGCTGCTCTCGTAACATGTCGCAAGAGACGACTTTCGGGCATCTGCCAATGACTGCCGCCTTGTTTGCGGTGAGACTCTGAACGATTTTGGTCAAAAGGCCTCACTCTTTCAGGCTTTCCGTGCAGTTCTGTAGTGGTTCTCTACAATATCTGATATTTTAAACACTGTTTTCATCAGCCTTTCTACCTCCATTTCAACGTTTTTTTCGATATGCTTCGGCCGATGTTCCTCAGTATACTCGTCAACATCTTACTTTTCTCAACTTCTTCATATTTTGTCAGTGAGTGTCTGTCGTCGTACAACATCGGTAACTGCACGGCCCTTTTTATTGAATGTCTTTCTATTGATATTTTAACTGTTTGTTTCAATTAAAAGTTGGTTGTGGTAAACAGAAGTCTTCTGGGTTACGGAGCATACACGGAGGGGTTCAAAACCTGCAGAAAGGTCACCGGTATTTGTCAAAAAAAGGCATAATAATAACGCGCTTTCTGTTGAAAACTTGTGGCAGAAGCAGAATTGAGAATTATATTTTTCCTCCAGTCCCTGGAAAACTGTAACAATTTTGCTCAGGACAACTTTGTGTTCAGGCCCATTTCGGAGATCTACAATAACTAGTGTAAAGGAGCACTTAAAATTGTCGTAAAGTGTTTTTTTAAGGCACATCAACAACGCAGAAGTCGAGCGAACTTTAAACCTATGATGACGCTAGCCAGCGCTTTATTGTGCTGAGCCAATGTACATTTATAAGAACAGACAGATATATTTTGTTCATAACGTGGGTGTTTAATGGCTAACGTGCCTTGGTTATGGTTATATTTTGTTTGTGTTTTCGCTAGGAATTCCGCCAGACCAGCCACAAATACAACATGGTTATTGTGGAGATGAGCTCAGTGTCTGAAACTTTCATTAAATCGCTCGCCATTTCAAGAGACGATCTGCAAGTTAAACTGAAAATTCTCAAGGTTTTAAAGAAATTGTCTTCAAATTCAGGTTTGTGATTGGTTAAGCAGCTGTTTCCAGGGGCGAAGGTGAGATCTGGTGGGGAGACGAGAAGCGTTGCCCCTCTCCCTCAACTTTAAACTTGCAACAAGTCTAATATGTGTTGTTGTCATCGTACGTAGCATATAGCAACACTTCTCACTCCTTCCTCAATTTTTTTCTTACCAAGCACAAGATTATGGCTACAATAAGCGTATTTTTCACAAAAATACTCCAGCGTACACAAAAGAGCATGCATACAGCGTACGCTTAGGCGTATGTAATGAAAGCCTTTCTGTAGAAGACGCTAATTGATCATGCTGCTAGCGGCGACACAAATATTCGTGTTGTTATTGTTACCTCACCCCTTCCACGAAATGTGAGTATGGCAGAAGATCATGGAGGCCCAGAAGCTGGGCAAACTCCCCAAGGCCTGAACCAGAGGTCGTATATAGAAAAGGAGTTGCCAAAGATCGAGCAGCGCAAAAGTTTGTAGCCGGACAGGACAGGATGAGATGAGAAGGTCCTGAATCGGATGACCGCACGCACTGCATCAACGATTCCCTATTTGAGATGGGTAACAGTTTAACAGAATGCTGTGTTTGTTGCAGCGAAGACGACTGAAGACGCAACGAGCGTGACGAGGAAGCACAGGCTCTGCGGTAGATATTGAGGGGATCTGTGTGTCGAAAATTTTGAATGAGACAGTACGTCCCCAGATCGAAAAAAAGAGATAAATTGATACGAGAGGTAACAGGAGAGACTGCTGGGTATTATAGTTGGCTGGTATAGCGCACCTCACCTGGACAGCTTATCGGTGTTGTCATTATTTGAAAAAATGAGTGACCGGGGACCAAATATAGCCGGATAGAAAAGGAGGAGAAAGAGAACTGGATGATTGCTTCCAGTTGTGCCGAAACGTATGAGAAAGAAGGAAAGACGGAGAAGAGGAAAGTGTAGCAATGACGATTGAGAGTCTTGAGAGGATGAAAAAGTATTCGACGCGGATGTGATTGAGTTCCCAAAATTGAAAATCCTTCGTGCAGCGCCTGTGGTCGCCCAATTTATGACGTCTTCCTTTTCCTGTCCTGTCTTGTTCCGTACTCGTTACGCTTCACTTTCTTTAGAAACTCTCTTTACACGACCTTGGGTCTAGCCCTTGGGGATTTGCTCCACTTCTGAGGAGGCGTGAGCAAGCCTCCCTCCCGAAGCAGGGGTCGGGTAACAATGACGTGGTTGAGTGAGTAGAAGCGCTGTTTTATGACGACAACAATCAAGTGATCGTGCGTTTAGTCTTTACGATGACTGCATTATTGTGGCCTTAGTTTTTAGGAAAGCAGTCTATGATTTTTTTTTTGTTTGACTGATTGTAACAAGCAGTAAGCTTGTTTAGAGCAACACTAAGCAATTCAAGCGGAACGTTGAAACTTGCAAAATTCGAAGCAGGTCTGGACAGTTCTGCCGTGAAATGGCAAAACGAACAACTACAACTCAAATATAAGCAACCTCGGTTTCTTTTCGTTTGTGTGAAGCTACTGATCAGCAAACTTCAAGAAATAATTGATATTCGTACAGTTAATAGCTTCAAGACAGAATTAAAAAACTTTGGTTCAATTGTTCCCTTGTTGAATTATAATAAACGACAGCATAGCCAATGTTCTCAAAAACATGATTTTCGTAGTTGTTAGGTTTTGCCACATCACGGCAGAGTTGTCCAATGATTACCGCCGACGCTGCTGTCCTGCAAGTCTTCGAATAAAAGCGAAAGCTACCTAGTTGGCCCACTGAAGTTAATCGAACAACAAAGGGCTTGAATGTGAACAATCATTCATTCGTCAACCCAAAAACGAGTGCGATACTAACAGTTTTTGCGGGAAGATTTTAAGGTTTGGTTAAAGCTCTGTGCAGTACAACCATGGTTTATTGGCATGACGACACTACATACTTTGCAGTCGCAAACTGCGATCAAATGCTGAAGAGCGATGCCGCTTACTTCATATGCTGTTACATGAATTTTCCGGATCCTTCGGGCTACCTGCTTTTCACTTCAGTAGAGATTCTATGGAATCTTCTAGAATGCGGTGGCTACGACGCCCAGCAACAACTGGCCAATTTGGATTGCATCAAGTAAGAGACGTTGATGCTTTTTTGCATGATTGTTCTAATCGACAAACTAATGACAACAGTAGTTTCCAAAGGCATTTAAAATTGAAATCTTGTCATAAAATGAGTTGCTTTTAGACGACTTTACCCTCACAAACTAAATTTTTGAGAATGGTATGCTGAAAGTGGATGTAGCATCAGGCGAAAGGCGTATCTTCGGACTTATCAAAGCATCACATGCTTGAAAACACCAGCACTGCTTTTACAATGTACTGAAAAAGTTTCTTTTAGCTTTTATTTTGTGAGTAGCCAATCATTTTCTGAAACTTCTAAGCTATAAGCGTATGCAATCACCGCATGCCAAATCACATTCTTAAACTTGATTTCTATAAAAATATTTAGTTATTTCAAGGGTTATGATTTGTTATCACCACCGCAAAGCGAAGCGGGTTTTAACACTAGATGTTCTAGCATAAACGACACAAACTTTTCTCGTGTTCGGTGGATAAAAAAATAATAACAATACCGGTACAATGCAGTACAATGATTAAGTTTTTTCGATGGCAGTGCTTTTCACACTGTGCCTCTATCCTATAGAAGGTGAGGTGTTCAGTTATTTGAGCGGTGTGCTTTTATCCTTCTGTCGCGGAAAACTTTTTGTTGGTTACACTGATATAGCCTTGTGTTCAGACCTGTTTCGCAATTGCTAGTACTGCCGGTACAGTGCGCTTCTAACACTGTACAATTCCAACACTGCGCAATTCCTTTCGCAGCGATACGCAATGCATTGCAACCATTATGCAGTTGAACGCACCATCGTTGCCATGTGAACTTTACTCCAACCCGCTCAGCTTATTTCTGCCGCAAGCAGAGAAAATTGACACGATTTGTCTGCCCAAAGACGCTGTAAAGTTTGAACGCACGATCACTGTTATCATCAATGGCAATGTATTCGGCTCAATCATGATTCGGACGAAGTTGTATTTTTTTGCAAAATGCACAAAATATACCTGCGAGGTGGTGTTCCCTTTGCGAGGTGGTGTTTAGAGCGTTCCCTTTGCAGCCATTAGATCTGGGTTCAGTTACCTAGCCGCGTCATACCAACGACTTTGAAAGTGATATTCACAGATCTCGGTGTTTAGCAATAGCAGTAGTGTGGAGGATAAAATAAGAAACTGACTTGATTCGGTCGTGATCAAAAAGTGCAATAAAGGTCAATGGCCTGAACACGTAGCTACTGTTGGCTTCAAACAACAGGAAATATTGGCTCTTTTTGGCTATGGTTTTTGGCGCCATCACATGCCTCAATCAAGGCTGAATAATTCGGGATTGACATTTTATTATCCACAATACTTCTATTGTTTAGCACCAAACATGATATTGAGATCTGTAAATAACATTTTGAAGTCATGGTATGACTTGACCAAGGAATGAAACCCGTATATACCGATTGCGTTAACTAGTTCCTGTTGAGCGTCCGCATCGCAGTCGGTAGACCTGGGGTTCATTCCCTAAGTCGAGTCATACCAAAAGACTTTAAAAAATGGTATTCACAGCTTCCCTGCTTGGCCCTCAGCATAAAAAAGGGATAGTGTGGAGAACAAGCCGGCAAGCTTGCTTGTTGTGTCCTTGGGCAAGACACTTAACGGGGTGCCTCCACCTTTATGTGGCTGACAGGTGGCCCTCCCGTACTTCACCGGATTATATATACCGATTGCCTTAACTAGTTCCTGTTATGTAGCTCTCTCAAGTCGGCTTTTAAAACACTAATGGCGAGTGGCTGTTCGAACTATGAGCAGCAGTTGCGGAACGACCTTCTTGTGATTGCAACGTTGGTGGCGAAGCATCCAGGAACGCCGATCGTCGAATCAGGTCGGTGTGAAAGTCGATTTACAAATCGCTTTCTAAGAGAGAGAAGACGCAACCGAGAAAATGTCTCAAAAATCGGTTCTAGTGCTTGGGTCATGCCGTGCTATACATAAAAAACTTTGCCTCTCACTCCTTTGCGCTGGTTTTTGGATGCCTTGGTCACATTAAAACGGGTGGTGAGGGGGTAGCAGATTCGGTTTTCGAAATGTGTAAAAACGTTACTTTTTAAACTTTCACATATTTACACATCTCTGGCATTGACGGCTTTTCTTGATAACTTTTGTAACCATCTTGCCTGTGTAGTCCTCCTCTCTTTTTTAATTTCGGAACACAACTTACGTGATTGTATTTTTTTCATGATGAGCTCATATGCTGGGCCAACATATTTCGCAAATAGGTAAATTACTATCAAACACTGTCGCACAATTCGTTGTTATTAGGTTTTGCTAAGCAGTTGGTTTTGTTCGCAACATTTCCCGAAGTTAAAAGCCACAATCCACTCGTGAAGAACTTGAAACTAACCCAGAGCAACGAAGACTTCGAACTAAAAAAGCTTCTTATGAATATGATGCAATTGCTGAGCAGCGATCCAGCTGCCCTGCAAGTAAATGCTTGTTATAAACCACAAATACATGATGTAACAGCATAAATAAATAGCGATGGCTTTGGTAACGGTAAGCGTGGGTTCGGTTTCATTGCATACCTACTACTTCATAATTTTAAGAAATACTTTCAAGCATGGGCTCTACGGTTTGGCATTATAATTTTTTATAACTAAAAGAACTATGAGAAGTTTAGAAAAATGTTTTCTTCGGCAATAACGGGTTCGAAGCTTGATAGGAATGGCTAGGTCTTGTTGGCAGAGTAGTGCTGTGAACTGGTCGTCACACTTGCTATGTGCGAGTAGAACGCTCAAAGCTTTGCATTCGACGTTGCCGAGTGAAAACTTCGATTGCTGTCGGACTTAAAACCAGCTCTCGCCGTCTCTGGTGACAACCATCGATAGCTATAAACTCAAAAATTATGAGGTCACTTCGCAGTTTACAATTCATCCGGTTATCTTGTGCTTGATATCTTGAATACCGTATGTCTCTGTGCTACTTGATCCACCGATAAAGTTTGTTTTTGATTCCATGAATCGCCTTGGAATGCCTGTACTTGAGCAGACGATTTGCCGACCATAACGGTCTACATCATCAGAGCAACAACACTGGCAAATTATGTCACAAAAAACAACCAAAGTCATAATTTTTTAGCTTCTCTCTGACGGGAAAGTCCTTCTGTCTCTCTTCCATTACGTTAAGCCAAATGAAATGAAGAAAATGCCAAGAGAATGGACCTCAGCCCAATTCGAAGAGCTGCAGCTTCTCTCAATGTCAATATTAAGCAGCTTGTCCGCGGCGTTAGTCAGTGACTACATGACGTGCCAGGGCAACACGAGGCTTCTGCTCTTGCTGGAATGGTGTACTTCCGAGGTTAGCGTATTTCATTGTAGTTTTTTTGTTTGAATTGCCCGGTCACTGGAAAACCTCTAGAGGTGCTCATAGCAGGTCTTGCGTTCAGACCGGCTTTTGATTTACCAATACAGCTGGTGCAATGCATTTCCACCTCGAGTAGTGCAACTAAACGGGGATATTGCCGTCAAGTGAGTTTCCCTAGTGCACTACATGATCGTCGTAAAGCTCGAACTCCCGATCATTGTCGCCATAAACGGGGCTTCAACTCACTCGACCGCGTTGCCGGGAGGATTATGAATGTCGTTTTGCTCCAAGGACAAGTTTCTTGGTCACGGAAACGCGTTTCATGGAACCGGTGGAAGAGGGAACAAGAAAGCGCAAATGCGTTACTGCTTGCGTTTCATCCGCTCCATGGTGTCAACAGGAAACGAAGTGCTGATGCAGGACATGTGCGACCAGGGAATTATTTCACAGCTTCTAAGTACGATTGATTTCGATATATAATGTACTTCCTTTATTTCCAACTTTTGAGAAGCTAGACATTTAAGATGCAAAGTGATTCATTGAACCTTCCCAAACATCAGGTTTCGGTATTTTATTTGTAATTTCTGTGTTTAACGTGTTCAATAAATTGCCTTGTGTCTTAGTTGTTAAGCTAATAGCTGCCCGAAAGTCGGAAAAAGACACCTTCTTTTTGAAAGTTGTTCATTTTTAAAACGAGTTTAATGCAGCGGTTCTCAATTGGGGGTGCGAGAAGGGACTTCTTGGAGTGCGAGCTTTTCTTCTCTGATTATTGATATCAGCGATGTTATTACAAAAAAACATTACATAAAATGGTGCAAGGGGTGCAAAAATGATTTTTCCATCAGGACGGGGTGCGGGCTTCAAAATGAATTGAGAACCGCTGGTTTATGTGTTACCGCCTGGTCTACGGCTACAACGTTGCTTGAGCGCAGGAGCATGCAGTAGTTAATTTGCATCGTTTAATGTTTCATGCTCCAATCAACTTTCATTTTTGAACCTCAAGCACTAGATCTGTAAACATTTTTTAAATCTTTGGTGCCACTCGACAAGAGAATTGAACCCAGGAGTACCGACTGCTAGCTCGGGTTGCTATTCAGTACCTTGTGTATAAAAAATTACTCATGACTTTCAGGTCAACAAGAATACCAGTTGTAGACACACCTAGAGTTTTTGTTTTTCTCAATCTTCGATTTACTGAAATAAGCTTACTATATTTTATTGCAGGCATCTTGCAAAACTGTTTCAGCGACAGCGACCATGATATTGACATCCAGTGCGACATGCTTCATATCCTATCGACACTATGTGAAAATGATTTGCATAGGAAAGAGCTGTTTGGAAGTCAGGTGAAATATCGTTGTTGTGGGTCTTAAACTAGGCGGGTGGTTCACGAACCATTTTGACAGTTGTTTTAAACCTGCCTATCCTGTTTTTGCCTAGAAAAGGTCGTGATACGATTTATGCTCAATTTTCACCCAAAAGGATTTCTTAAAATGCTCTTCAGGTTTCTTTATACTTGTCGGTAAAGTTGCATGGTCTTACATCTCGCGAATTTAAATATATTTTTTCTCTCTTATAACGTAAAATCTCCACCGGATAGAATACCACGAATAGCTTTTCGCGAAACGGTTTTTATTGAACTGATGTAAAGTTTTTTTTGGTTTGTTTATCGAAATGACAAGAAAAAACGGGAAAAATAGATTGACCAGATTGTTTTCGCGTTTTTTTATCCAGTCATTGCTCTAAACGTTGAGGATAGGCTTTCTGTTAAAGCTGAAGTTAAAAGTAGTGCACGGCGCTTTGTTATGTCGGTCGAGTTTAATCAAATGCAGCGTCGAAATGCTGGAACTGTGTCGACATGTTGAATACAAACAGGGTATTGATGTGTTGGTGGAATACATGCGAATCAAAGGCGACAAGATGGCGAGTGGCCTCGGCCACCACAAGCTCATGCTGGCGACCGTAGATGCGACCTGGTGCTGCGCTGTGGGATGCTTCACAACCGAAGATCTTTTCCTGGAAAAAGAAGGAGTCTTTTTGCTCATAGATCTACTGCAAGTAAGTAAAGCAAGCGATCGTTGGTGTCTCAACCAAGAGGCCACTGTTGGGCACTTATTAATGAAAATCTGCGTAGTTGGTAGTGGCATTACTATGCATTGATCTCAGGAGTAAAACAAGGGGAGGGGGGAGCTTTGGTTTATCCTGGAAAAAAGTTGATCTCAAAAGATAGGATCATTTTTCTGTAAGTTCCCCCTACCCCTGTACAAAGCACGAAGTGTTTCGCCTATCATATTGATGATTGGTTTGATATGACTGCTTCTTTCCTCTATCCCGATCAAAATGTTTGTGATTGCTTGATTGAGTTTGTGGCGTGAATCGTGGTGTTTCTTTCGCCTCGTACCCCCATCCTAAGTAAAAAAGAGAATCATTATCATCATTGCTGATACCAACAACTGAGCGCGTAGATATTTATAGTCAAGAGGTTGCAAGTTCGATGATTGATCAAACCACTGTTGTTGTGGCCTTGAGAAAGGCACTTGATATGATTTTGGGTGTATGCAATAATACATACGTTTTCGAGGAAAAATCAAAGAGGCTTGTTTGTTTTATTATGCGACCTAATAATTATTGTTCTAACCATGACGCCATATAATTAAGCAAACAAAGTAATTATCTTTCCATCAAATTCATTTTTTCACAGTCTTGCCCCCGCACGATGCACAACTTGATTTTGGGTTGCTTGTTGGAACTCTGTGAAAACCCGAAAACCATCGCCCACATCCATTCTTGGAGGGGAGAACATGACGTCACAGCTCCCCACCTGTTAATTCATTTGTGGAGAGAAGAAGAGAAGAAGATCGGAGCCCTTCGAGAGACAAACGGAACAATAGCGGATGTCGCGGAACCACTTGCGGGTAATTGTAGGCTTTTATCGCTTATATCTAATTCGTAAACGCATGTGTAGTGGTAAACATACATTGAAATAGTACGTCTAACCCTACGGAAGCGCGGAAAAAAGAGGAAAAATTAAACAGAAAAAAATCATATTGGTGTTACTCGGTTCCGAATCTTGAAGAGAAAAAAACACATTTGGAGCAGTTTTGGTTCAACAATTTTCTAGCGCACTGGCACCGTGGTTCGATGCTCTGGGTGTTGGACTTGTTATCGAAAGGCTGCGAGTTGAACTCTCAGGAGCAAAACGTTTCGTGCGGCGTAGTCGAGCAGAACCGGCGTTTGGTTTCAAGCTCAAGTTTCGGATTCAAACTATGGCTTGCACAGAGCGCGCTCTGCAACGACATCTATTGGTGGCTGCTGACTTGAAGAACGTGAGGTCACATCGCAATCTCTCGAAGCTTTTCGTTCATATTGTGTTCAATGAGTTGAATATCTTGTCATTTGATTTTGAATGGCGCGAAAACATGTCAATCCTGGCTGAGTAACTTTGCTCATTTCATTCACCACATTAGGCCGATTGCTGATCGTCAAGTAGGGAGATATGTTAAATCAGTCAAAGTCTTTGCTGTGACTTCTGGAATCTAAACACTAAACTTTTCTTAACTGCATCGTTGGCATGGATCAGCGTGATCGTGCCTTTGAAAAAGGCTTTTCTAGTGATTTTCCCTGCTTGTTTGCTGAGCTTGTGGTAGCAATGCACTGTGCCAGCTGTACTGGCAGCTCCAAACGGACCTCAACCAAGTTCGGTGACCAGATCTGAACAAATTGCAAAATAATGTGAATGTTTTCATCGCAGGTGTGGTGCAACGGCAGTTGTCTGTTGAGCCACAGTCATCGTCGTCACAATCTCTCGCTATTGTTGACGTCTCAGAGAATCTTCGTGCGAAAGTCTTCGCTTTGTTTGCCCGTCTCGGCTTTAGTGATCTGCCCGGTCTCACGACTGAAGACTATGTCACTCTGGCAATTATCGAAAAATACCTCGATTTTAAAGTATGATATGATTAAAAATTGTGCAAACTAGGCATAGAAATTATTTTTGAGGAAGGGTGGTGTTGGCTTGATGGAAAAAATTTTCCCCAAAATTGACATCAAGCCTTAGAAAACTGCTAATTTCTGGAAAAAAGGAAGGTTTTCACATTTTAAGATATTGGGAATACGACGATTAAACTTTCATTCCGACTTTGAAATTAGGCATTGTCTATAGGTCGCATGTAAAAGAAAAGGATGTGAAAGAAAACTGGGAAGATGCATGTAAAAGTGTCTTTCTGAAAGTTCGGCGTAGGAAAAAATAAGTAAAGATGTTGTCGAGGAAGCTCTTACTCATCATCCTTGAGCGGTTGCTGTATGCTTGTCACAACTAAGTCCCAATAAAATCCGCGTCCTTGTAGTCCGATACACACTTCAACGTTTTGTTTTTGTTGCTGTTGTTGATCCCTTCCGAGGGATGGGGGCATGGCGGAAGACCATGGAGCCCCAGAAGCCGGGCAACTCCCCTGGGTCTTTGATAACGTTTTGTTCTTCGCAACGGCACTTTGCGCAATTTCCCCGGTAGATTACTTATGCAATTACCCCTACACTGTGCCAGCAGTAACGGTAATTCCAAAATTGGTTTAAACACTAGTTCTATGCCCAACGGTGAAGGATTCTTGTGACTGTGGAATGACTGCGTCCGAGTTACATGAAATGTTCTGTGTTTAGTTGGGCGAGGTGTGGCAGGAAATAGCGTCCGAGTTGATGTCGGAAGGTTTGCGTCCGGTCTCTCCCGACATGGAAGCCTTGGAAACGATTTCCCGCGCAGCTGTCGAGAGAGCGAAAGGCGTGGCGATGCTGCAATCCGAACTTCTGGAAGCTGAAGAGCAACAGAATCTCCACGACGAAAAACAGTTCTACGCCGAGGTAAATGCTGAGAGTTCTTGAGACCTGTGGATAACTGCTACCAGTGTAATGCGTGAGCAACTTAAAACTCTAATTCGTGCCTGGCTTGAATAAAAGACTCAGCGTTTTGTGCAGAGTTGATTTAGGGGGCAACCAGTGTTTTTTGTGTGGGGGGCTAAAGGGGAAAAATACAATTGTAGCTATGGTTTGGTGGTAACGTTGTTGGGTGACTTTAGCAAAAAGGGCCTCCCCTCCCTTTTTTAAGCAAAGTGACGTTGCTGGAGGTCAGTCTCTCCAACTGCATTCCAGCATAGATTAGTGAAACGTTTTCAAAATGTATTTTCAAAAATTTTAGTCGATTTTGCGTTTTACTTTATTCTTCAGCCCTGTGTAGAAAAGACTTATTCTATTGTCTTGTATGTCAGCTAAAAGTGAGAAGTGACCTGCCAACCTGCGACTTTGTTTGTGAAGCAGAAGTCACCACAGTATGGAGTCAGATTTTGTGACTTTCCAGCGAAAGTGACCACGAATTTTATAAATAAAAACATTGCTTGAAATGATAAAGATCAGGGCTCGCAGACGACACTAGCGCACGGTCTTGCTGGTACAGTTATTGGCCTGAGAAATGGTATTAACCACGTTTCCTTTGCAGGTTAAAGACCAGCACAGGCAACGGGAAAAAGAGCTCGCTTCTTGGAAAGATTTTATCAAACGAACATCTGATCACAGCTACCTGGTGGCTTGCAAGAAACAGCAAGAAAAGTCAATCGAGTCTTCCCGCGCCAAGCCCCGATATCGAGACGTCGTCCAATACGTGCAGCCTACATCTCATGAAACGCTGCTAAAGAACCTCAACACTACGGTAAGTTAAAAAATCGTTTCAATATACCTTTTATCCCATCTTTAAGAACAGTGGAGCTGAAGGTAAAGATAATAAAACGACTTGAAATAAAACTGATCCACAACATTTTAAATTAAACACCAAACGCAATATACAAGCCAGACCCAAATAGAGTTTTACCAGGAAGGTTAAGGAAAACGAACTCTTCTTTTGGCCATTACAATTTATCTCAAAAAAGGGCGAACGCCTCTTTTTTAGAAATACGTAGTAACTTTCCTTGGTCAACACTACTATAGTTTTGGTTGGCTTTTCGTCCTTACTCCCCCTTTCTTGCAAAAAGTTAATTTACTCACCTGGTAGGCATTCTACTGATTTTGCTTGGCGCCACCACGTGTAAAGAACTCATATAGCATTTTTATGTTTTTTCAGTCCTGTAAAATAATAAATTTTTGGTTTTGCGCATGCACATGGACAACGTGCTTATCTCACGTCTGGTTGAGTCTTTAGCGGATTTTGACATTTTTAAAGGGAATGCGATTTTTGAGAAATTACAGCTTATCTCTGAAAAATATAGTTTTTCACTTTTTTTTGAACGTGTCGCTGAAACATTCGCAAGTTTACTAAACTTTTTTGCTTAAGCACCTGACGAGGAGTGACGTATTTTCTGGGTCTGTCAATGGTGAGTGGGAAAAACAACTGTTTCGGATATTGCCATCAAAAATGAAATTAAGTCTTTAGCCGAGGAACAATTGCCTTCCTTGCTTAATTCTTGGCTTGACGATCAACATAGGTGATGGGGAGTGCTTTTAGCCTCACCTGTTGCGAGCCTAATTCTTAAAATGTAAACTATCACGTATTTTTGTTGCAGACCTTTCAAGGTCGAAACCTGACCATAAAAAGCGCTTTATCCAGTGTCGCAGACAGCCCATGCCAACCGGATTCTCCCAGAAGGAGCAGAGTGGTTGTTTAAGTCATTGTAATCACTGTGTCATTTAAAATTTTGTTATGCACATTTGTTCATAAAATATAGCCTAACGAGGTTTACGAGTACGACAACGATTTGTGACGATAGCCCAAAAACAAAAGAATTAGGCGTAGTCCTACGCGTAGCGAGTGAAATTGAATTTTTGCTTGACATGGCCGTGTCGTCGTGTATTTCAGGCTGATTGTTGGGGTGAGACAATATCTCTTTCTTGGTTTTAATCAAAGTGCTGCTGCACGTGTCTGGAACTTTGGCACGCGCTAAAAGTGTATTGCAAAATACATGGTTTGAATTGAAGAGAGTTTCTGAAACGTGGAATTTGGAATCGGGACAAGACTAATTCAGGTGGTTCAGTCATGTGTGGGCAACCTCTTCATCAATGCACGGTATTTTGCTGTTTCCTTTCAAACAAGCGACGCTTCCGCTCCTGGTTAAAAAAAAGGTTCAACTCTTTCGCTTGCTTAAACGCAGCACGTCTTTTCAATGCAAATAAGTAATTTACTAACTAATCAGCAGAAATTCTGCACGGCTAGATCGTAAGCATATGCGCTGTTCCGTTTTAGAACTCAAAAACTTGATAAGCATTACGGTTATAATGAAATCAAACTTATTAACTACCATACTGAAATACAAAACCTCAAGGCTTTTTGTTCCTTCACAAATGGAGTTAGATAGTATGGGCATATGTTTAGGGGGAATGATGATAGCGTTTTGAGAGTTGCTCTGGATCAGTGATTCTCGACCGGTAGCCCACACCATGTAAGTGGGGTGGGCCACAGCTGGGTATTTTAATACATAGGTAGGCTACAGAACGTAAGTCGTGGTTTGCATGCCGAATAAGGTTGAGAAATACTGGTCCATGTAAACAGTCATATGTACCAGTATCTTTGAACTGGAGAGTCCATCCTGTGAACCGGAGAGGCTATGAACTTTTTTTTTGAAGATTAACTTCACTGGCGTGGAAACATCATGACTTAGGCCTACATATTTGACAGGCCCGTTAGATTTTTCAAAAAGTCTGAAGTTGGCCCATCTGCAAAAAAGGTTGCACCACACTAGTTTACAATTTATTCTTTTAATGCATTTTTTTTCAATTTGCTGTTTTTTGATTGCCGTTTTTGCTTTGAATTTCACTCTATAGATGTTGTTCCACGGAAAGTGGAAAGAGCTAAAGAGGCTGAAGCCCCCAGATAATTTCAAGTAATTGCCTGTAGCATTTTCAGTGATCCATCAGGTTGCTAAACAACATTTTCTGAGTGTAAGCAGACCAATCATTTTCATTCTATATTTTTGAAATACGAGGGGCAGTCATAAAAGAATAAGCCCTGTTTAATTTAACCCACTTATAGTTCATATTCTTCCAGAAACTTTAATAGTGTGTAGTTAAAATACCGGTACTCGCTTAAAAATAAACAGCTTGATTACATAGTCATAAACTTTTACCCTTGCTTTGAATTGGCGTCTGCAAGTGCGTGTCAATTACAACTTTATAATAGGCAACTGCTCGCGAGATCGAGCTAACGCGGACGCACCAACTGACGACTTGATCTGTTTCAAAAAGTGAGAAGGCCCTACAATAAATTTTTCCATTTATGGGACTGTCTAATCGTAATTAAGACTACTCGAACAAATTTGAAGCATCGGCAACATACTTGTCAATCTTTGGAATTTATCCCAAAATTTTGCAAATTTTCAAGCACTTAAATTGAAATTTCCTTGAAATTTTTTCGAAAAGTGTGTTAATTAAAAATGTGTAATTTGTGGCTCGCTTCTAGATTGACGATCAGATCGAGATCCCGTTAAGTTAGGTTGGTTAGTTAGTATCACAGAATTTTGTGCTGTTATTCGAATTCATAGGTTTACTAATTATTTTAAGTTGGATAGAAATTGGATGCATGATTGCATGCGTTAGTTGTTTCCTATAGCTTGGCCAAACAGTTTGGTGCGTTATGTATTTGTTGTTCCTAGGCGTAGTTGCGAAATTCTTATTAGTTTTGTTTGCTTAGAAACCTTCACAAATAGCATCAACACCAGAGTACAATACATGAGATCGAATTTCGTGAGGTTGTTTTTTTGCTGGTAGTGACGGGTTGAAGACTGTCGGCCAAGTCAGCGCGAACTCATGTCATAGATTTAAGTGCGACAAGCAACGATAGAATAAATTTATAACAAAGATAAATATGAACCGATGAGTTATGAAGTAAAGGAAAAGAGACGGGCTAGCTGAAGATGAAAGGGTAGGAATAGCTCGGGATGAACAGACTAGAATCCTTGTTGTGCAAGCCCAAACTAATTAACTTAGTGATAATTAATCGGCAACTTTTTCGATACAAAAAAATAAATTCCAAAATTCCTGGATACTACCTTAAAGCAGCCTTGATAGGAGCAATGCAGAAGAATCAAGCAGTTCGACGAATGATTTTGAAGCTAATGTTTTGTTCGCTTAGATATCTCCGTAGAAAGAAATTGCTTGTAGGGGACATGGACATCGAGATGGCAACCTATGGCACTTAACAATGGAATGCACAGCTTGTCTCTCGAAAGAAAGACAATGGTTGCTACGCAGAGACAGCTAAATATCTGGCATCAACCAGAACGAGATGATACAAATGCTTGCCGATAATATCCAACACCATATTCTTGAAGAAGTCCAGCACAGTTTATTTGTTAAAATTAGAGCTGACTCAACCACTGTCGTCAGTGCATGTAAACAGTTTTCTTGTAACTTGCAATTTGTAGACGTTTCATTAGCTCTACATAACGTATTTTTAGGTTTGTGCACTGTCCCAGATCTTCGGGGGCAAACCTTGTTTTTGTCAGCTGAAAACATGTTCATCAAGCAAAACCTGCCCCTCTTCAAGCTACAAAGTCACTATTTTGAGGGAGATTCAAACATATCCGGTGAGCTAAATGGTGTACGAGCGAAATTGAAAAACGCACGCCCCAATGCTTTGCTTTGTACTCCGCTGAAGTGGACTCGCCTTTAATTTAATTTTGCAAGAAACGTAAAATTAAAGTTGATCACCATTGCCAACATAAAACATGCAAAAATCCTAAAATAGGATCCAAAAATCCCCAAAAGGGTAATTTTTTAAGTAAAACATCCCAAAAATCTAGAGAATGTTGTTTCATCATATGTTTGAATTCTGCCACACAAACAATTTTCCAAAAATTTACAAAATACTCTTCATTGTGGAGTTGACCAGCAAAAACAGTAATAAGGCCTTCCTTTTTTAGCTCACCCAAAAAAGTTTCTTACCCAAATTTTTCAAAATTCTGAGTTTCCACACCAAAGTCAAGAGGTTTTGCCAAATTCATCGAGCAAAAAAATCTCAAGATTCTACCAAAATTCCCAAGATCGGTTCCAAAAGTCCCAAGATATTTCCCAACACATTTTTCGAAAAAATTTCAAGGAAATTTCAATTTAAGTGCTTGAAAATTTGCAAAATTTTGGGATAAATTCCAAAGATTGACAAGTATGTTGCCGATGCTTCAAATTTGTTCGAGTAGTCTTAATTACGATTAGACAGTCCCATAAATGGAAAAATTTATTGTAGGGCCTTCTCACTTTTTGAAACAGATCAAGTCGTCAGTTGGTGCGTCCGCGTTAGCTCGATCTCGCGAGCAGTTGCCTATTATAAAGTTGTAATTGACACGCACTTGCAGACGCCAATTCAAAGCAAGGGTAAAAGTTCATGACTATGTAACCAAGCCAAAACAAAGGCTGTATTTCGCAATCATCGCAAGCCACGCCCTGTTTGTATAATCGAAAGTAGTCGCAAGATCATTTCAGACTGAGAAGTCAACAGGTTTCGCAATCTTAGAGCTCGTAAATTTGTTCTAAAACAAATTCAAATGTGTGAGGACTGGCGGTGAATTCAAAAATTACGATACTTGAGCAAATTAGCGATTTTGCGTAGCAGAACATTGGCACACTTAAAGAACCCGCTGGCCCCCCAAAAATAAAAATGTTTCTAAAATTACGGCAACTTGGAGCAAGCAAAATTTTTGTTTCCGACTTTGAAGAAAACAAATGGAAGCCTTGGACTTGGTCGATGTGGAACTAGCACGTGGATTTTCTGTTAAAGTTGCTGCCTACAGAGAAGCTCTTTTATCGACAAAGCGACTCGAAAAAAATCGTTAGTTGACGCAAGTATTGTACTATTGACCAGGATCGTCCCAAGTTCAGTTTGGTTTATTCGGAGATTTGACTGAAAACAAAACCTTCAACATTGTAGGCTATATGACGTTGCTGCATATATTAGCGAACAGCAACCAAACAAGGTTTTTGTTTGGAAAGACAGAAAAATTTTTGAATTAGTTTTTAGTTTTCTTGTTTCCTGGCCCTTTTCAGAGCGGTCATTTTCAGCATTGAAGCGGTTGAAGACATGCATGCGGACATTGAAACAAGATAGATTCACACATATCTGTCATATTCATAATCATCAAGACATTCTAGACAAAATTAATGAGCAGGAATTAATGATACAGTTTCTTAGCCACATACCTGAAAGAAAATTTGTCTTCGGAGTTGCGTAAAAACTTTTTAACACAAAGTGGACTACTGTGCAACGTACGCCTAAGCAAATTAATACCGGTACTGTATTTTGATTGTGCCGGCTCACATTGTTTTCAGTGTTTTTCTTTTGTATTCTGACGATTCAAGGAATTTATTTCACATTAAAGAAGTACCGGTACCGAACCTTTTGATGTTGTTTGTTCATTTGTTTAGGCTTTACATATAAAGGGTTTCTCTGGGGGCCCTGCAGAAGTTATAATGACTCTAATATTTTGAGCTTCCTCATGACAAAAGGTTGTTCCCGCCGCCCCAAATAGATTCAGACAGTTTTTTAGGAAACAGCTATTCAGCTTTTACTCATATCTCTCATTTTCATCTTATTACTAGAGGAAGCTCATTTTTTAGTCGGGTTTAGAATGAGACAGTTTTTCGGAAAGACCTTTTTCTCCTAAATTTGATCTCGCAGAGCTAAACCTAGGTTAATCAGCGTGTTGCCTTTCTTTCGGAATCTAAGATCCACTGATTCATTTTTCTTTTTCTTTTGTTGGCAGGTGTTTGTTCAGCTTCTATTTCTGATTGTTGCAATTTTTTAATACCGGTACGCCCAACAAAGTGGTGTTTAATTAATAATATATCAGTTAGCTTTAACAAGATTACAGTGATCTTGATTTAGATTCATTGCACAAAGTCAATGGCTAACACGGCTAACCATTTTACTTTCTTGATGTAAATAGGAACTTTAACTTGAATCAACTTTGATGGAAATACAAACCACTGTCATTCTGCCAGAAAAAAATCCCCTTTTTTACCCAGGCAAATTTTCGATAAAGATTGAGTGACAACAAACAAAAAAAGAGCTTTCTCGTTTGCACGCATCAAACCTGTTACTGAGGCTTTGCAAAAGTAGGTTTTGGGGACGCCGCAAGTCAAAAATTGCTGACGTATTACAAAGTTTCATCGTGGGACCGCCATAAACCGCTTATCAGAATAACTTTACAAACTTGCAAGGTTATTCATTATCACACGAGTTTGTAGTTTCTGATGAGCGGTTTGTGGCGGTCCCACGATGAAACTTCGCAATACGCTAGCAATTTTTGACTTGCGGAGTCCCAAAAACTACTTTTGCACAGCCTCAGTAATTGGTTAGATACGTGCGAACGAGGAAGCTCTCTTCTGTTTGTTGTCGCTCAATTTTTGTCGCAAATTCGCCTGAGTGTAAAAGCGGATTTTTTTCTAGCAGAATGACCGTGGTGAAATACAATCTTTCAAAGCTCCGGGGTTTTATGTGGAAAATATATTCTTCTTAAGTTCGAGGTCAAGTTCCGAGCGAGACTTGGCACAAGAAGTGCACTGTAATTTTGAATTGAATTTAGCTGTTTAGTGACTGTGGCAAGATCTGTGAGCTAGGGTTACATTGGTTTTTCTACTTGTAAAGCAACAGCTCGACCCTAACATGCCTAATTAAGTCTGTCTGTTAGAGATTAGACCCATGTAGTTGTTACGAAAGTTAGAAATTCAAATGTTTGGAAGAACTAAATAGAGCTGCCAATAAAGCAGTTGGAAAAACCTTGCCTTAGACTTTTCAAGGAGAAGTACTGCAAACAGTTTAAATACGAGCCACACAATCCTGGGACTAGTAATTTATTTTGACTTGGGTATTGACTGATTGACTTAGAAATTCGAGTACCCTATTGAATATGAAAAAAGTTTCTTGCAGCAGGCCCAATTGATCATGTCACCTACTTATAAGCCATGTAGAGATTTTTTAAGAACCTTAAACTAGTGGCTGCAAATGCCATCATATTTTTCTTGAAACCACAACTTTTTGAAAATTTCAGGTTTCAAATGATTTTTCTTATTTAGATACTGCATGGTTTAAAAGCAATGGGCAACAAAATTTATAAATGCTTGTCAGCTATAACTGTATAAGTTGGTTGGGTGTTTTGGACAGCACTAAATCACTGAAATCTAGATTTACAGAAATTAATAAGCCCATTGAAATTATTAATTAGTAAATTACAGAAATTCCTAATAACACATGGAATTACAGCAATAGCCTACAGAAATTGATTTTAAAATAAGGAATTCCTGAACAGCTGAATTATGAAAAACTTTCAATTATGGAAGTATGATAGTTGAAAAAATATGGTAACTTACAGAACTGATAACCACTGAATTGGGTAAAATTAGATAACTGAATTGAGTTAAAACTATGCATTTGTATAATAGGGTAAAATGAGGTAAAGTCGGACAAAAATTATTGAAAAATTTGTGTTTGTGATCAAGGATTTTTATTTGGCAGTGGCTATTTTGCCGTTGACGGCAATTTACCCTCAGAGACTATTTTGCCATGAGTTGTTTGTGATTGGTCAATCTTAATGACGTACTAAACATGTGACTTTTGGTCGTCTCTGATTGGTCAATTTTAAAAACCAAAAAAAAAAATTTTGCACCCCCAGGTCTCTATCCCCCACCCTGCACACTCCCTTACAGTGTACACTGCCCCATACATTTACATACCGGGCCTGCCCCTTCAGTGTACACTGCCTTTCTTTTCAAGCCCTGGCCAGCTGAGATTCGAACCCAATACCTTGGTATCTCAAGACCAGCGCTCTATCCACTACACCACAGAGTCACTGGTGCGATAACAGCAAATTTGGCTATATAAACACACGTGAATGATCACGGCAAAATAGATTCCAAGGGCAAATTGCCGTCGACGGCGAAATAGCCACTGCCTTTTTATTTTGGCAAGCTATGACTCCAAGCACAACAACAAAATGGATCAAAGTTTGTGCTATCCAATACTGGTATCTTAAAAGACTGGAAACTGTGGATTAATCTGTCAACCAAAAAAATCACTGCAAAATTGTCATTTTTGACATCAGACTTTTCTTGCCAGTGGGAAAAGTCTAATGTGTTTTTATTGCTGGTTCTTTTCTCCTTGCAATTTTTCTAGGTAATTTTTATGCATTGGAAAAAACGTATGGTTTGGAAGAAAAAAAGCAATTTTGATTGAAAATAATAGATATTCAGATGTAGAAATATTTGGTGCATTACCTCCAACTTGTGAAATTTGATCTTAGGCTATGTCCAACTTTTCCCAATGTCCGAGATTGCCCCCATCTTACTCTATTCTATGTTTTTCCCTACTTCCTATAGCATTTTCTTGATTCTGTATTTTAGTGTTGCCTTATTTTTCTTTAGATGCAAAGTAATCCACTCTGTTAAAATATGTTTATCAAAGTGAAATAGCTGTATTCAACTAAACATTAAAATTTATTATAAAATCAGGATTGGTGATGATGTACTCTGAAAAATTGCTGTTCAAACAACTTAAAACTATAGTGAAAATTTGTAGTGCAGCTTGCAAACAAGTTTAGCAATGAAGTGTTGAAAGCAGGCAGTTTTTCTTTCGCCCACACCATCTCTACTATGTGTTTGTAGAACCTGAGTGTGAAATAATATTTAAGTAGAAAAACAATTGTAATAATGCATGATTTTTTATGATCAGTGCATTGGAAAATCAGAAATATATTTCAAGATGTAACCACATAAACAACTTCAAATGAAAACTTTAAACTAATAGCCGGTTTGCTTTTGAAACAACATTAGCTGCATTTTATGGTATATGCATCTATCAAAAGCACAAAGTTTTTCCCTTTAGCAAAAATGGTGGTTTTTGGGTGGTAAAAAATTGGCTAAATTTGAATATTGGGGGCACCTAATCTTCAGTTTGTAGCCAATATGTTTGAACTCATGCCCAGTTGTGAAAAACTTAAGGAGAATGCAGTGGTAATGTCAAGTTCCATGGTACACTTGACCAAAAAGTTTTCTTGTGTCTGCAGAAGAGAAACCAGGGTCTACTAAAGAATCAGTCGTGTGACTGGGTGTGTGGAATTGGATGTTACTGAAACTTTTAATTGTGGATCAATATTTTAGGGTAGGAATTAGATTTAAGGTTAGTTAAAATAAGGGTTAAGATTATAGCTAGGAATAGTGTTAGGACTGGTTAGATTTAGAATTAGGATTGAAGTTATTTCAAACAATATCATTAATTCTTTAGTTGACCCCAAAGTTGTACCACTCAACTCAACCTTGCCATAACTGTTGAAGTGTGAAGGTGTGTAAATTTAGACTGCTTGTGCTTCTGTGTGTGTGTGCTGTCAAGAATATCTAATGCAAAAGTGCGAGTGGAAGGAAAAATTCGTAAATTGTTTGATCCAATTTAACATGCAGCACAATAATTTAGTTTTTGTTGGAGAAAATATCACTAAGTACCATAATTCTCTTTAGAATTTGATTCATTCTTAACATTAAGAGCTTTTATCTGATGTTTCAATGACGGAATCAGTTCGTTTGTCTTCTCTTGTTGTATACAACTCGACGTTTGGACCTAAAGAAGGAGAAGAAGAAAAAAAAGTACTTTATTATTTTCCTGAAGACGAAACAACAAACAGAAAAGTGAATAATGTGGGTTTGTGTGAAGCTTTAGTACAATTTACCAGGACTATGTCTCCAGGAAATGCCTGTGAGTACTTGCACACGCAAAATCATCATTATTTGTTCTATGAGGCCGAGGAAAATTTCTGGATTGTAATGGCATTGGGTAATCCTGTTGTTACCAACCAGGCAGGCAAGAAAGAGACAAAAGAGCATGTTATTAATGATGCTGTTTACCATGCAATTTTAAAAGATATTTACCAAAGATTTAGGTTTTTGCATGGGACATTTCTGCACATATATGAATTGTTTAAAGTTGATGGCTTAAAAGCAAAATTCAATATCTTTTTTCATGAGTTGTTTCCAGTTTTAAATCTGTCAGATTGTGACCTTTTACAATTATTTAATGGTCTTTCGTTTTGTAATCTTGAAAAATCAAGTGTGCTTGCTTTCCAGTCCTTTATTAATTCAGTTGAAGATCGGTACAAGAATGTGAAGCATTCGCTTATTTTGTGCGACAGACATTTGATCTTGACCAACTTGTCAAAACAGGACTCGCAAATTATGATCGGACTTTTGAGAGAAAAACTTCACCTTGACTTACCGTTTTCCAAACGCTTTAAAGCCGTGGCTAAAAATTTGACGACCTACCAACTCAATCATGGGAGATTTATCAGTAACCTATTTGATGGAACAGAAAACACTGTGTTTGTATCCACAAGAGCTAATCAAATGGAGCAAATGCACATTCTTGTCTATCAAGCCTTCAGTATCACTACCTGCTTCTTATTAGATTATTTAGACACTTCTTTAATTGAGCTGTGCAAAGCACTTGACCAGCTTATTGGGCCTCAACTGGTGAACCTTGCCAAAGAAATACCAACCAATTTCCATAGTAAAGTTGAAAATCTTGATGCTCACATGAAGCACGTGTTTTTTAATCGAGAAACGTTAGCAATTGATACCAGTTGCCACTCGACGTACAGTGGCAAGACGTCGTCCACTGTGCCAAAGGAGATTATGCATGTTTTGAGCGACATTGCAGGACATAATTTGTCAAATCGGCATCAAGATGAGGAAATTATAAACAAAGTTCACAATGACCACTGGGTGGCGACAAAGAAAACAAACCAGAAAGAACTTTACGTTGTGGTAAACAGTAAAAATGCAAATTTAATTAATATAAATGACGACATAAGAAAAATGTCTTTTCATTTTGACAATATTTGTTTTTCTGATTAAGACAGACAAGTTTTGTCGATTTTGCGTGACTTAACTAAAATCAGTGGTATCAGTACTGGTTCCTTATATCTCAATTTTAAAGCTTGATCGGAGAGAATTAACATAATTTTCACAACCTACCACAGTTTAGGCATAATTCGATTTGGTTTCGGAAACATTTGAATGGACGTACAAAATACCATTCAACATGATTAATGGCAATCTGTTAAAATGGCACGATTAATCTTGTTTTTTTTGATGACTGTGTGGATACACATCTCTTTGTCACAAGGGCTTACTCAACTAGATTATGTTCCAGATCTTTTTAAATTGCACCGTATTTAAACCGATCTATTTCCTTTCAATTATTAAACCCTCATCACCGATTTTTATTGCTGTTTGTTTTAAGTCTTCAATTTTGAGCTGAAGTGCCATTGGTTGCTCTAGTTTTTCGGTCATACGTTGAAAAACTTGTCTGGCAATGCTTACACGGTTCTCCATGTTACACGCAGTCTATGTAACTTGCCAAAGCTTCTATGTTTCAGATTGGTAAATTCAAATTTTATCGAGTTAGTCAAATTTTGTGCTGCGTCAGGACAAGATCCATTTGAGAAAAATACTAAATTGGTAAAAGAAAAAGTTCTGGAAATCTGCCAGTAGGGTTGCTAAACACTTCAACAACACTAGGGTTACTAAACATTTTCAAAGGCCGTCTTCCATTTTTGGTCATGGCTAAATTGCGTGTCATGACCTTTCAACCCTTTGGTTAGGTCACGGTTTAATAAACTACACGCTTATTCGGGTGTTTTGCATTTTCTGAAGTTTGTTTGGATGGTATTTTTTACCCTTATTTCTTTATAGTGAAGTGCTCGTGTAAAAATTTATTTCACTTTCAGCGCCAAGCACACGGCTTTGAAAACTTTAATTTTTATATTCTCTTCTGTCGGTTTCCGTGGTGAAATTCAGGCTTGAAGAATGCGTATGCTATTGGATTTTGTCTTCAAATTTTGTGCGCTGTCACGTCTTTTTATTTTGAAACAGCCTTTACTTTTGAAAGTCGTGCTGCTTTTCACCGCAGTCTTCCTTTTGTTTTTGTTGCTGTTTCTTCCGATTTTTGCTACCAGCATAATTGGTTTCGGCGTTGAGAATTAGTAGCAAGCCTATGATGATATTCTTCACAAAAACGACTATAATTTGCTTGATAGCGTGGAATGGTCAAGTTACCATCGTTAGAAAGCGTATCGTGAGATCGGAACGTGGCCGAGTTGTTGGAGCATCATTTTATAAAGGCTTTCGATTTTTAGGTGCATCTTCGTAGTAGAGGCGTTTAGGGCAGTTTCCTCTGCTTTGTCAAAACTCACTGTGTCCGCAGTGCTGTTAGCTCCGAAGCTGATCTGAATACAAAGTTGTTTAGCATCTAAGCAATAAAAGTGTTTTTTGTGATCGTAGGATAAAAAAAAATTAACTAAAACTTATATAAATTCTGACTTACCTTAATATGTGTTTATTTTTGTGTTGGTGTCTAATTTGCCGTTTTTAGTTGAGTTTACGATTTATTTGAGGCTTATTTCAAAGATAGCTCATTTTTTTGTCAGAAAATGAACTTCTTTATATTATTGTTCTTTGGTGTTTCTATTATGTCCTTAGACGTAGTACAGCCGTTCTTCACTTAGCCATCAAAGGAATTTGTTTAAATGCAGGGATGCCCAAAGGTTTTACTGTTCGTACCACATTTCACTAATGTAAAATCTTGACGGGCCGCAAATGAGCTATTTTTTGGGGGGCTGAACGGGCCTAAGTGGGGTTACTGAACTCGAATTTTGTTGCTGACAGTTGTCAGGAGACCAGTCACAAGCCGCACTTTGCGCACCCCTGTTTCAATGCATTAGTCACGATTTCTAGTGATTCATGTTCAACCACGATTATTTTTGCAAAGCACCTAGCAATCCAGTTTGCGCTTCATTTTGCTGTCATATCATGGAGAGAGGCAGCGGGAGTTTTTCTGGTGTAATCTTGCTACACGGTTTTGTCCACTGACCTTGTTTCAACAGGGTTGCCCTGGTGTATAGTAAAAAAATCCCAAAATGAAAGCCTAACCCATTCCGTTGGAATAGTTCAAAGAGGCAGATTGTTGTCGACCCTTGTTCTAAGCAACTGATATTCTTGAAGCAGCTAGTCCAAGACTTGAGGCAAGCGACAAATCGACCACGTAATCGAGAGAATTGCAGTGTGGTGTGATAATTGCAATCTTGACGTAACGTGTCGTACAGTTCTCGCGATGACCTGATCGTGTTGTTGAGAAAGACACGTTACCATGGTTTTTCCTGCATGTGGTACAAGTGGACTGCGATCAGCACAAGTTGGTATGAAACAGGTTTAGCACTGCGTCTGTAACCGACAGAAGATTTGTCCATGACTGAAGAATAGAAGTATAACTGCTTTTTATGAAGAATTGATTAATTACTCCTGGCCACCAATTCAACGCCTAAATTATCACCAAGATTTAAACTAATGACCCTCTTAGTAAAAAGAATAAAGTCAAATGTTGGTCAACATTTTATTAAAACGTTTTGCTTTTACCCTAAAAGCATCATCAGTTAAATAAATAGTTACCTAAGGCTAAGCGAAGACAGATACTCATTGAAAGCTATCCGCTGTACTACTAAATTTAGTAAGGTTATCAGAATCATTTGATTCGTAGTTTTTTGCGGTTGTTGCAGTGATTGCAAGCATTAGAAATGCTTCAAATTTAAAGATCATCAAGCCCTATTGCATAATGCTGGAGTTGTGTATAAACTGAATTGCTCGTGTGGACAATCTTACATTGGTCAAACTCGCCGTAATCTAGTCACACAAATTCAAGACCATGTACCAAACAGAAAATCGAATCAAGAATCCGATGTTGCAAAGCACCTTGTGCGCAATCCTAACCACAAGATTAATTTCGATTCTCCTGAAATACTTGGTCACTGCAACAACCCCGGAATACTACGAATCAAAGAAACCTTACTTATTCAAAAAATTCAACCACAAATAAATCTGGATGAAGCATCGCAACCAATTTATTTGTTTAATACGTAATAGTTATAGAAAGTATATCTCTGCAGTGCGCTTCTTAACTTAGCCTTGCAATCGCTAATTATATTAATGGCAGTTGTTTGTTTTATCACTTTGTAATGTCATAATTCTGATAACCTTACTAAATTTGGTTGTACAGCGGATCGCTTTCAATGAGTATCTGTCTTCGCTTAGCCTTAGGTAACTATTTATTTAATTGATAATGCTTTTGGTGTAAAAGCAAAACGTTTTAATAAAATGTTGACCAACATTTTGGCTTTATTCTTTATACTAAGAATTGCTTTTTTATGCTCCAAACGACCCTCTGTTTACCCAAGTGTAATCAAGACGACTGATGATATATGTATTCATTCAGCAGTTTTTGTTGTTATTGTTTGATTTGTGTTCATTGTGTGTCACGTTTTAACGCTGGTTTCCATTAGGCGTCGATTGCAAGCGCAGCGTGAATAATTCTTTGCTTCTCTATTTAGTGGCGCATAAAACTAAATAGAGAAACAAAGAATTTTTCACGCTACGCCTGCAATCTACGCCTAATGGAAACCAGCTTTTAGGTGTTACGCTTGACCGATCAAGCGTCTTGATCAGATTGAATCTATTTGGGACCTGGGCGCACTTTTCGTTGTGAGGTGTTATGACAGGGACTATTTTTTTCAGATCTTGGTGTAGCTTTACTCCAGCTCTGATTCCGTAGATAATTTCGCTCTATTAATTTCTATTGTATCGTATACACTTCATAAATTATTTTTTAAATATATTTTAGTAACTTTTCGTGGACTGTTGTAAAGAATCGATTTTGAACCGGCTGTACGTTAGAGCAAGAAGTTATTTAAAAGATCGTCCCTTCGCAATTAAGGTACTTTCGCGGTTAGGGGTTAGTTCGAGTGTCTGCCGTCGTAGAGTTAATTCTATTCTGATGTCGATTCGAAGACGAGAGAACAGCGGCGTTGGACAGATTTTCTGCTTGATCCTTGATAACGTGATGAATGAAATATGACGCCATACCTTTTCGGTTATACAGATGTGATGAAAGCGGGAACAACGAGATGCAGAGTGATTCGCTTTTGCGTTTGCAATGTGTTGTAACTATTTGTTAAACCACGCGTTATTTGATCCGGTCGATGCCTGACTGACCTACCACCACGGTAGGAGCAGAAGAGTTCTTCGGAGGCTGCAAGGTGACTTCCGTCGCGAGGCATCCTCGCGCTAGTGGCATATTTGGAAACAAATTTTGAATTGGACCAGAGCATTTTGTGAAGTCAAAAATCTTGTTTTTAATTTTGAAGATCAATTTATAAAAACCGAGGTTTTTGCCCAATTTGGTCTCAAAACAGACGTAAAGACCTTTTACCGAGTTTGGTTTCCAGTCAAATGCGAACAACATTTTCTTTACACAATTATTCATATCGTTTGGGGCTGCCATCGCCTTTTATTTCCCCTATATACGCTATTGCTTCACACGTAGCTATGGTTACGCAACCTCTAGGTTTAACCCAAAAAATGTGCTTGAAAGCAATCGACGGTTTTGCTCGCCATACTACATGCGAAGTAATGCATACACGTGCTTTACCGGGTCGGAGTTGTGAAGCTACTCACCCAGCATGCCGTAGGAGGCAATTCTCGGGTTCCTATCAATAATTGAGTGTACGTACAATTCCTACCAATAATTGTGGCACTCCGTCTTGGTGGTGGGACTTTCTCCCTAGCCTGTTTCGATTAGGTTGACGGCGAGAACGAGGATTGCCGTTCGCGCCCTGCCTGTATCCCAAGCAAAAGGAGTAAGCCAACCAAAAAGTAATGCACTGTGCACTCTTTCAATCACGATTCCCTCGCATTAGGCCGGCCATGGGACAACAGTCCCACGGTCTTGACCGAGTGGTAGTATCATTAAACAAATGCATTTCACAAAATAATTAGTCACTATCCCAACCAGCATGCTCACGTATTTTTTGGTGAATTTAGATAGACTTCATTGGGTACTAGGCAAGAAGAAATTGTGTGGGCAACCAGATGGAACTACACGAAATCTCATACTTGATGTAGAGGCAACACTTTATTTGTCAATAAAAAATATTTATTTTTTGAAATCCATAAATGTAAAGAAATAGTAACTGGTTTTGCGGTAACGATCAATAAGACTGAATCTACGTCTGAAGTTCAAGAACCAATTTTGTATTGCGGATGGGCATATTCAATATTTCGTGATTTCATTTTCGGAGATTGAGCTGTGTTCTTGAAGAAACCGGTACTTGATGATGATTTCCTCAGCATGGCGGATTTTCACAAGCAGTATATTTATTGAAAGTGATATCAAGCAATTCAAGTGGAAGATTGAATCTTGGAAAGCTCCGAACCAGATACAAAATATTGTTCATCCATTGTTTGCTATTGGTTTAATTACTGTTATTGTAATCCTAGTCCGGATGATAAAGATTCTACACACCATGAGCATGAAAATAAGTTAAGTTTGTACTGAGACGGCCGTAATAGGCTTCGGGAGTTAAAAAAGTTTAAATCAGAGGCCCGCGATCCTTTTCACAGACGGGGGTACTGCACTCAAGCGAATAAGACTGTACGTCAGCAGTCACGTAGCAAAGTTTCTTCAAAATGAGGGTTCTAGTTAAAGATCGTTGTTTCGGAAATCAATTTTCTAATGGAATATTTGCTTATTCAGGGATATTTGAAAATTGTTGCTTCGAAGCATTATTTTTACGAAAGCAACTGTGAATCCTTGACGCGTCACGTAAATCATTTTCACCGACCGTATGTTGCACGCCTCTTTTTGAAACTAGGGGAGACCGGGGAGGGTTGCTATGATTTTTACAAAAACGTAGAAAATTCCCCTTTTAGTACGAGCAAAATATCTAATATTTTTATGGTAAGTAACCAAACTCCTAGCCTACTCAAAGACATTATTAACAAAATTTTATCGCTACGGGACTAGTAGCTATTTACAAATTTTGTAGTAGAGGTCGAATGTAACAACTTACCCCACTAGCGGGGTGATTTGTTACATAGTAATGGATGTAACATTACACACATCAATCGCTTTAATATTAATAAATTAAAGGGTAAAAGGAATTTCGTTGACAATATAAAGAGGTTGATTGGCCATTGGATGGGTGGAAAAGAACAGTGGTGGGAGGAGGAAGAGAAGAGGAGGAGGATTAGGGCCAGATGCATACTAGGCCTACAGCTTCATCAAACTTCAATTTATTTGCTACAATAATTGCCTGCAAGTTATTTGAAAGTTATGGCAATATATTGGAGAACAATCATACAAGCAAAGAACACTAAAAAACAAAGTTGTACAAACAAAGAGCAATAAAAAACAAAGCTGTACAAAGAAGATCAATGAAAAAACAAAACTGTAAAAAGTGATGCACACCCGAAGAACAATGGAAAATAAAACTCTAGAAAGTGGTGCAATGTTTTACTCTCAATCAAGTATCGCTCAATTTTAATTGTTTTCACAACAGTTTTCACAAATATAGACCAAGTCAGCACTGCTGCATACATAATGTGACCATCCACTGGCAACATTGAATCCAGGATTCACCTGGTGCTGAATTTGAGTAACTGCCACTACACACAATGCAGAACCACTCTTCCTTAGCTGATGATGATGATGACAGCAAAATCTTTTTTTGGCTTTCTTCTGTGTTCTTACTTTGGTGCATCTAATAGAATTTAACTTCTCTAATGCCTTTTTCTCGGGAGTTGCAGTGATCACTGCTGAGCGACGCTTTTTTGAAGAGCATTTTGATTGCCTTGGTGCAGCTTTGAGAAATCTACTGAAAAATGAGAGAAATCTACTAAGAAAAACAATGAGAGAAATCTACTGAAAACAGATATATATTCGTCACCTAGCTACCAAGCTGGTTAATTGTAAATAGTCTGCCAGTATTGCTTGACTAGAACAAAAACGTGCAACTGCATTCTGAGCACTACTTTGCTACAACTTACAGATACCAAGATACCAGAACCAGTATTAGTATTTATATCTACCAGTACCGGTACCTATCTATTAGGCTATAGAATGGCCATCCAGTTCGCTATACTTCTAAATGTGAATAAATGAGAAGTAATAAAATACTCTGAAAAGATAAACTAACTAAAAATATACGTAGGAATGTTGGGGTGACTTGTTACACAGTGTATCAAGCCTCCCCATCCCCAGTGACATAAATAAACTCTAATATTCTCTGGCATATTTGACCAAACTGACTTTACTTCTATTTCTGCTTGAAATTACAGTAACCAAACCTCTGAAAAATGCAGTCCGTTCAAACATACGCTAAAATACCTTGAAAGCAGCTAGTTTTGGATAAAATCTTCAAAATTTACTTTTGACACACAAAAATCCTTTTTCTCTCTTATCTTTTCTTTACCTGGCAGTTTTTATTAAAAATGCTTTTAAACTAAAGAAAATGATGTTAGCAATAGCATAACATTAATTGTAGCGATTTAAATTTTTTTTTAAAGAAGTAATAAGGAGTGTAACAACCCTCCCTTGTAATATTTCTCCCCGGTCTCCCCTACCTATCGAAGTCTTTGTCTACATGCGTGTAGCCAAAGTTTTGTAATAGGGAAGAGGAGTTAACCTAGGTAAGTGGCGTCCCTAAAATGTAAGATTTTGTGCAAAACTATTCTTTTCTTGGAGTGTTTCTGAAGCAAATAACCGTTTTCGAGGTACTTAGATCAGTAGGAAGCTTACTTTTGATGTAACGCCGTTACCCTTACAATTACTCGTGAAAATTTGCAATGACGTTACCGTTCCTCGTTACTTCCAAAAAATTTAACGAGGAACGAACATTACTCTTTACTTCTTAATTTTTTAACGTCTTAGCTTATGCTTGCAAACTAAAAACAGCAGTACGTGGTACAACCAACATTTGACAATGAAAATCTTACGAGTGTACTCTCCTTGCGGAACAGTGTAGAAGGGCAAACTGAACAACAAAACAAGACAGAAAAAGAATACACAATCCTTCACATCTTTGTTAAAAAACAACATTTCAAAATGCTGATCTGCTAGGCCAGAACGCCTTGGCTTTAAAAACTTCTTTGCCGAGGGAAAGTTTCAATAGTGGCGCTGGGTGGCAGCACAGTGTTCTATTTGACATAATCATTTGACATAACTTTTGAAGATGTGCAGGCATGCCTTTTCCGGGTGAGGGTTCACAATTATTTTTTCTTTTATTTGCCACATTTATCCTCCATTCACGAGAAAGCGAATTGTATCGCTATATTTTGAACGGGACGTCTGCACTCGCCTGGGAGTTGCCATTTCCGAGGCGTCTGGGCCACTTGTCTTCCACATAAAGGTGGGGACGTCCCGTAAAGCGCCTTGCCCAAGGACACAACAAGCAAACTTGCCGGCTTGTTCTCCACAACATCCCTAAATGCCGAGCGCCAAGCAAGGAGCTGTGGATACCATTTTTTAAAGTCTTTTGGTATGACTCGACAAGGAGGTTGAACCCCGACTGCGAAGCGGATGCTCTAACTACTACGCCATTGTGTCAAATTTAATGACGATATCTTCGTTGCATTCTTTTTCTGACGGACAATTCGAATAAAGTGCTTCAAAAAATTCTGCTTCATTGTTATTGGGAGAATGCGAACTGGAGTTGCTGCTGCTTGGGCCTGATAAGTTGGAACGGCTTTGGCTTTACAAAGAAACTACTTTTGTTACAATTCTTTTTTTGTCTATCTCGATGTGAAAGCCAAATTCATTTTCTTCAAACCATGTCAACCGAAGGAATTTGAAACGTGGATGCAGAACTGAGCTTACAAGATGATCCAAATTATCAAAACATTGTTAAAATCTTGTTTTGATACCACTGGTCAGTGCACTTATGAGGGAAAGGCGAAACTGAACCTGACCAATGTTTATGGCATTGAGTTCTTGCAATTTCTTCAGACACATTACTACGGTTGGCAATATCGCATCTCTTAAATATGACAATTGACGTAAATCAAAATAAAAAAAGAAATAACCTCCTCAGTGACGCCATAATACGTGGAACCACTTTGTACAAAAACTGGAGAAGGCAGCAGCTGCATTAATTATCCACTGTAACTTTGAGAGCAAACGTAAATTGTAAAACAATGATAAAGAGCCAAAAACGATAGAGGCCATCATTGAAAGAGCCGCCACGCAATAGGGTGGAGTGAAAAAAAATTTTTTTCAAATCAAAAAACCAGGTTTATTAAAGTAGGTGGTTAGATCTAAAAACACCTTTCATAGTTGTTTCGGGGTTCTGCCACTTACACCCAGGTGGCTAAACACCCCCAAAATTATGAAAATCTCATAACTTAAATACTAGTTAAGCTAGAAAGTTGGTTTTGGGCTTAAAATGCTCAGAAGACCCAAGTTTATATCTGCTCCAATACAACTTTGTCTTCTATTTACATAACACAAGCCACAAATCGGCAAAAATGATGTTTTTGCTAATGGCGAAATAAAACTTTTGCCCATAACCTTAATCGGCTTGTTTATTCACTTTGTATTTTATATATACATCATTGCTTTTGCAGCCCTTAGGCGGTTTTGATTACCAGTCAAAATTGATTAGGTACCACAAGTTTAAAATGATTTTTTTGGGAGATTAATAAAGTAGAGATAATGCTTCTTATTCTCAAAAATATCTGAAAAACTTGGTACTCTTACTGTTTAAAGTGTTATCATTTTGGAATGCTTACAAGAAAAATTGTTACCAGAGTTTGTGAGCGTCAAGGAAAATATCTTTTTAAAAGCTGTGACTCCTTTCCAAATAGTGTTCTTCCAACCAAAAGAAATGTTTTGCAAAGATTGCTTCATGAAAGACATTGGCGAACAAGAGATGCAGCTGTCATTGTTGCAAATGAACTATATAAACGTTGGAGCGACTGCAATGTTTATTGCATAAGTGTAGATGGCATTGTGTTTAGAATTTTAAATCTTGTCAAAGATTTTCGACAGATTGGATCTCAACCAAAAAAAGGAGAAAAGATTCAACACCAGTGCGACATTTAATTATAATATGACGGAATTTTTACATAATATTGAAGAATTGTTCGATATTTTTTGTAATGACCAGAAACAGCGACAAAAACTTGAAGAAACTAATAAGTTGAAAATGAATAAAGATGACTTTGCATTTTATGAAGATCAAATAGATCCTAGAAAAAGAAAATGTTTGGATGTTGTTGAACCGATCGATCAGTCTGATACAAATTTTCTTCAAAAAAATTTCTCAAAAAGCAATCCAATTCTAATAATACAGTTTCAACACGCTCAGCAAATATTGATATTGCAATTGGTTTTCAATCTGATACAAGTACTAGTGAAAATTCAGAAATATCAGTATCATTTGATTCAGCGTTACCTTGCTCTTCAAAATCTATTTTCTAGCAGAATCGAATTACGTTAAAAGAACTTGCAATGGTTTGTGAGCGATATGAAGTGTCTGATAGAGCTGGAGCAGCTATAGCTTCGGCTACGTTACAAGCTTTTGGAATTGTTACTCAAGAGGATAAAAGATATGTGGTGGATAGAAACAAGGAGCAAGAATTATTTCAATTAGTGGATTCCAATTTTGTAGATGGAAGGAAAGATGCAACAATGACAATGGTTGAAGTACATGGAAATTATCATCGCCAAACAGTCATTGAAGAACATTAAGTAACTGAAGGAAAGCGTGGTGGTTTCTATCTCTCACATGTAATGCCAGAAGATGGGACTGGATATAAAATAGCAACATCAGTTTATTCTGCAATCAAAGATACAGCTATGGAACAAAAATTGAAGATTGTTGGATCTGATGGAACCGCTGTAATGACAGGCAAAAGCAAAGAATTTATTGCATCATTAGAAACTTTAATAGGAAGACCGTTGCAATGGGTTATATGCTTGCTTCATTTAAACGAGCTTCCTCCCAGACATATTTTTCAAAAGTTAGATGGCGTAACTTCTGGACCAGATTTTTTTTCAAGACCTATCGGTAGGCAGTTGAATGGTGCTGTTTCTGAGTAGAAAGTAGTGAAGTTCAAATCTATCCCAAATCCAAAATTTCCTGTTATTCCAAACTCTTTGATGGATGATTTAAGCAGTGATCAATATTATACTTACAGGATTTGCTCTGCCGTCATGTTGGAATCAGTTGATGCTAATCTTGAGTTTCTTGAAGTAGGAGGGTTAAACCATTCACGCTGGTTAACACTTGGATGTCGTATTTTTTGATTTTATGTTGCCCAAGAAAAGCCGACATCTAATTTAAGCACTTTCGCAGAATTTTTAATTAAAGTTTACTTTCCTGGTTGGTTTCAAATCAAATTCAACAACAAGATTACTGATGGACCAAAGAACTATCTCAATATCCTTAAACAAATAATGGGATTTCCAAACAAAATTATTCAAGATGTTGCTGTAGCGGTTTTGCAACAAAATGCTTATTTTGCTCACCATGAAAATATATTACTTGCGATGATGGCGGATAATGATCACAATGTCCGTCTTCTTGCAGTCAACAAAATACTTAGCTCAGAGTATCTAAGAAAAATTTGGATAATGTTGGTCGTGATGACGAAATAGATGTAAGAAAATTCATAATACCCAAAATACTAATGCAAAAACTTATTATTCCTTGTCAAGCTTGAGTTTAAAAGATATGCATGAACCACCTGCATTGAAACACTTATTGAATAAAGAAATTGAGGCTTTTCAACAACATAAACTCAACCTGGAACATCCTTGCCACAATCAAGCTGTTGAAAGGCATATAAAATTGGTTTTTGAAGCTTCAGCAGCTGTTGCTGGATTCAAAAATAGAGATAGATTTATCAGACAAAAAATACGATCAAGAAAACTAATGAAAACTTTTAAAACCAAAAAGCAATTTAATCACTAAAAAACTTGAAAAATAGTAAATTGGGCAACATTTTGTTATTCTACATAGTGTGTGACAATTGTTGAGTATATAGTGTTGGCATAGGCGTAGCCAGGGGGGGGGGCAAAGGGGCCGTGCCCCCCCTGAATTTTAAGTCAAATTACAAAACAGTATCAAAAAAATAAAATCATAAATTTTTTTGCGCCTCTGCAGGTACATTAGAGTTAATTGTTGACTTTTAGTAAGGGGGTGGGCCTGGCGTGACTTTTCAAGTTTTTGAACTTTCAAATGTTATCAAACAAGATTGTACGCTTTACACACTAAATATCGCCGAAGTTTTTTTCTATGTCGCAGTCGAGTGATGAATTGATAATCCAAGCAGGGATGTGGAAGCGGTTATTTTTCAAACGCTTCCGCTTCCACCAACAAAAAACGAAAAAACGACCGTTGACAATTTTTTTAACTTTTGTGGCTTTGTAGCTTGCCTTCTCCTACACTTCATCATTTTGAGAAAACAAAAACCTTCATTTACTGCTATTACTTTATCTACTTCGCTTGAGCTTATTGTTTCGAACTACCCTGTGTTTGTTTTTCTTAGATATCAAAACTCGTGTTGAATGTAGAACAGTGCTTTTCAATCTTTTTTCCCCTAATGTACTTTCGCGTTTGTCACCGAACTCCCACTAACAAAAATTTAGAAATCAAGAACTGCTTGCAAGAAAATCAAATATTTTGTTACTACAATTCAAAAAATAATTAAACACTTCAACAAATAGACAGTTATTATAAGTTCCTTCACTACTTACAACTATTTTTACAACAGTTAACTTAATGCTTCTCAGATCTAAACCGTATGATTCCATATTACAGCTCTCGACAATAACTTGTCGTCACAACAACAAATTACACCGTATAGCGTTGATTTTCCCTCTCTATCCTCAACTAACTCTGACTTTTAGTTAACTTTAACTCTAATCATCATTACGAACCTTCTGTCCGTCCTCAAAACACGTATTGACTCTAGTCTTTTTGGATAGTGAAGTGCGAAATTTCTGTCGTATATGTAGTATGTAAATGTAAAGCGAGCAAAATTGAACTGTACCAATCAACAGCCGCCTCAACGTGGTGGTGCGGTCCCCGACCCGTTTGGGTTGGGTCAAAATGGCTGTTGGCCTTCCCGAGGGCCCAGTTACCCCGGGAATTCCCCTCACACAAACCATTTTTTTCGCCGTGCAGCCCCCTGAACGACCGCAGAAGGGTAGCACGCAGTCTCTTTGAAATTGGCCTGTCTTCTCTCTACTCCTTCCTTTCTCTTGCCCGTCTTCTCATTCTTTTCCTTGTCCTGATGAGCGGCAACGTTCATCCTAACGCTTGCCCTGTCTTTCCCTATTTAGTGTGCGCTGGAAATGTGACCTGGCGGGGTAGGTCAGTGCAATGCTGCACATGCTCTAATTAAGTTCATTTAAAGTGCTCACTACTCTCCTTTGCTAGATTCAGAACTCTTGGCAGCTCTCATTCCTGGAGCTGCCCTCCCAGCTTTTTTTTGAGATTCTACACCTACCAGCACTGTGCCTTTCTCCTCGGACTCCTCCATCTGGTATACCTTCATTGCTCAATCTGGCCCCCTTCTGCTAATGCAGCGCTTGCACCCCACCCTCATCTTCGAACCTCTTATCCTTTTTCCGCCCACTTTGTATCTTCTCCCTCTGCACTCTCACCACCTCCTCATGCTCGTGGCTGTTTCTCTTTACCTCCTGCTTTCTCTTCCCCTTCCTAACTCTCTCATGGTTTTTCAATGGAATGCTGGGGGTCTTCTAGCCAGGAGCACTAAACTACTACACTTTATTTCGTCTCATCCCGTTGACCTTATATATATCCAGGAATCTAACCTTAATTTATCTTCCTTTTTTCAGATCCCTGGATTCTCTGCTCTGCAATCCCATGGCACCCACTCCCGATCTGGTATTTTTTCTACTGATGTCGCAGGCGCTAGCGGCGGCGTCATCATTTTCGTCAAGCAGGGCTTATCCTTCTCTGAGCTTTTTACCTCTTCTCTTTCTTCGCTTGACCCATACTCTGATTGTGTAGAGGTCAACATCTCTCTAAACAGCTTCTCCTCGCTCTCATTTCTTAATGTTTATGCTCCCCCTATTCGTTCTTCTCCGAAGGATAGCACAACCAATTTCTTTTCTCTCTCCATTCTTCCCTCCTATGTGGAAGCGGAAGCGGTGGATTTTTCGCGCTTTTGCTTCCACAGAAAAAGGACCGCTTCCAGCTTCCGCTTCCGCTTCCACATCCCTGAATCCAAGTTGTGGTAATTGCAAGAAATAAGGGTTTCGCTGAGCGCTTTCTTGTTTTATTGCGATGCGAACTACTACAAAGACGTTGCTTCTTTTATCAGAACGTACAACCTACCAGTGGGAGTGGTTTCCTTAAAATTCGTTAAATAGTGCCTTATACATCACAATTGAAGTTGAACTATTAGAGCGGTTCTTGATAAAACTACATTAGATCAGTGAAATCGCATTCGCAGTTTTGTACAGAAATTTTTATATTAGCGACGTGCGTAGTTCACGAAAGGCAAAATGCCGTTATAACTAAATGACGTCACATTAAAAGTTGCAAAATTTGGCCCCCCTCTCAATTTTTTTCTGGCTACGCCCTTGAGTGTTGGTAACATTTTTGTCAGTTTTTCTTGCTTCAAAGACTGCTAGATCGAAATGCTAGGTGAAAATTTCTTTATTTGTGCAAATAGCTAAGAAATGACTTTAGTTAAAACATGGATTTCACAACAATTTCTTGATAATAAATGTTTTTTTTAACGATTTTCATCACAAACATCATTTTTGCCGATTTGTGGCTTGTGTGATATAGTTAGAAGCCAAAGTTGTATTGGAGCAGATATAAACTTGGGTCTTCTGAGCATTTTAAGCCCAAAACCAACTTTCTAGCTTAACTAGTATTTAAGTTATGAGATTTTCATAATTTTGGGGGTGTTTAGCCACCTGGGTGTAAGTGGCAGAACCCCGAAACAACTATGGAAGGTGTTTTTAGATCTAACCACCTACTTTAATAAACCTGGTTTTTTGATTTGAAAAAAATTTTTTTTCACTCCACCCAACTACACAATCTTTAGTATAGTTAAATTGATGCATTTTCCGTCCAGATAGGGTGATCACCTTTTTATTAGTAACCATCATTTTCAAAGCACGAAATTACGCATTTGCACCGTTTCACCGGCCCCGAAACTCAACGTGTTGCTCAGCAGGTTACACACCCCGACATTACACCATTCTACCCAAATACAACATGAGTCAAAAGAGCCGCAGTCAAGGACTTCAAGAGCCGTAGTTTGGCCACCCCTGTTTATAAAGCCTCATACTCTAATGCTGTTACAGTGATATACAGGGTGTATCACAAAGATATTCACCCCCCCTACAGCCAAACTGGTAATAGGTATGACCAAACTATATAGCACATTGTGAAGCTTATGTTGTTAGAAATTAATGTACATTTTCATTTTTTTCCAGATACTTAATAATTATGGCTTTTGCTGATAATGAAAAAATTAGGTATGTTGATAGAATTTTAAGTATTGGTCTCAGCCAAAACAATGATGTGGGTAACAAAAGAAAAAGGTCAAAGCTGGGATGGAACTTATTTTCGAGAACAAATTCTAGTAAAGCATGTTATACCCTTTTTAAAAAATGAAAATAATGTTCTAAGTGTTGATGAAGTTACATTTCTTCATGACAAAGCTCCGTGTTTTAAAGCAATCGCCACTCAACAACTTTTGAAAAGCAACAACATTGATTTCTTCGACAACAGTCAGTGGCCAGGTTCATCACCAGATTTAAATGCAACTGAAAACTTGGGAGCTATTCTGAAAAAACATGTTGAAGATAGAATTTTAAAGATTCCTAGCATGGAAAGAAATTCAGTGGAAACCTTAAAGACTATTATTTCAGAAGAACTAATTAAAATAAAAGAGGAACCTGAAATCTTTGCTAATCTTCTTAAATCGTATCCTGCAAGATTAGATGCTGTTAGAAAAAACCATGGTGGTCATACTGATTACTAGTTAGGATTGATTTAATGTACGGAATAAATTTCTATTTTAATATAATTTATAACAATATTTTTGTTTTTTTCCTAGTCCTTTTGGATTGAGCTCTAGGGGGGGTGAATATCTTTGTGATACACCCTGTACATGTATTGCATCACTATCGCACTGGTTTAATCTATTTTTAATAATGCAGTGGCCATCTGTCCCCATACTTTTACCCTATGTTTTTTGTTGTCCATCTTCATCCTCCATTCACGAGAAAGCGAATTGTATCGCTATATTTTGAACGAGACGTCTGCACTCGCTTAGGAGTTGCCATTTCCGAGGCGTCTGGGCCACTTGTCTTCCACATAAAGGTGGGGACGTCCCGTTAAGTGCCTTGCCCAAGGACACAACAAGCAAACTTGCCGGCTTGTTCTCCACAACATCCCTAAATGCCAAGCGCCAAGCACATAGGGATAGTATGGAGAACAAGTCGGCAAGCTTGCTTGTAGTGTCCTTGGGCAAGACACTTTCGCTCCCGCGCCGGTATGATTACCGGCAACGATCTTCATGCGCTCGCTCCCGCGACGGTATATATACCGGCAATAATAGAATTGGCGGACGTTCGCGCATATACTTGCGTGTGCCTCGTTCAAGCAAAAACGCTTTATATATGAACCTTTCTAACAATCTGCTTGAGGTTTGTAATTGAATTTTTTTGAATTTTGTTGTGTGCTTCGCTCACGCGACAATAAATACATCGGCAAAAAAATTTTTGATGAAAGCTCTTTTTACGCGCACGCCAGTTTTACAAAATGGCGGACGGGAGTGAAAGTGTTAACAGGATGCCTCCATCTTCAGGTGGCGGGGCCACGCAGTCTACCCGTCGTGGTGGCCCAATCTAACGAAAGACATGCAAATCGAGCATGAGCTCATACGCATAAATATAAAAATGTAGTGGCAAGTAAGAAAATTAAAATAACTGAACTGAAAGCGGACTCCATTTTACCTTACCTTTGCAGTACAGTCATTTCACTCTTAGCGCTTAACACGTTTTAATCACGTCTCGATAGGCGGGAAAAATTTCTAGTCTTAACGTAAAATCTTGCAGGATTTAGAAAAAAAATTAAACATTCTTCAGCACAAAAAGCTGGTCTATGGGTTATCTACTTGAGCCATGACCTAATTTGTATAACTGAATTGTATATGCTGGTCTCTGGGCTACGGATACCTTCGCCGTTCCGTGACTGAATTTACGCCAGAAGTAAGTTACATTCGCGCAGCCGAAGGTGTTTAGTTTTATAACTCGATCTATTGTTACAGCAAGTACTACTTTTTCAAATCGTCTTAAGTTTGAACCCGGTTACCCTTGTTCACCTCATAGCTTTATGTTTACTTTGTTTCAATGTTCCCTTATTTGGCGTTGTTTCTCTCACGACTCGTCCTTTATTAATAGATTTCAGATAACGTCATAGCCTTTTCGAACCAAGCTTTTACCCCCATAACCTTTGCTTTTTATTTAATCACTGTTGCCCTCGTAGTCAGTTTAGAATTTGAGTGAATTATTGGTCGATTGAATTGTAAGCAACTGTTGTTCAAACACTTACAAATTTCTGTTCGATCGTTTTGGGGTATGATTTCCGGTGAAGCTATGGTAGGTGAGCGCTTCGGCGAATATAAATTTGTGTATTTGAGTTATGTGTGTTAATTGTTTTATAGAAAACGGTGCTGCATTGTTCGGCATCGTATCGTAGTCTGAATTCTTTAATCTAGGTAGCAACTTTAAAACCGTTCGTGTCAAATTTATTTCAGTTATAATCTTTGTGTGAAACATGTGATACGCGCGATTCTAGAAGGCAGCATTAGGGGGGACATCAGGCCAGAAGTTTCTGTAACAATCTACAATTACGAAAAATTTGAAATCAATTGGCCAATTACTTTACAGCTTGATTTTTTGTAAATACATCAATCATTTCGCTGTCCTTTCACAACTTTGAATTTATGCCCCCATGCGCCTAGCCAAATGAACGCATAAAATTTTATGAAATTATTTAATGTTTAAAAGTTACCACAGTCTTAATTTTTAGTAGGGAGGTCGGTGTTATGGTCATAGTTAATGAAATTCAAAAATTGAGAAGAAATTAATAAAAAAAATAAGAGGTCAGCAGGTCTGCATCACTGCGTGACATTGTAGTCACTAGATATAAAATCGTAACAATAAAGGGATATTTATTCTTGAAAATGGGTTATTAGACCAACCAGGGGATCGGGTGTAAGAGATGTAGCAGTTGCGGATCCAGGAATTTTTGGTGGACAGGGTGTAAAATCTGCATTGGTGCATTATTGTTGGATAAAAAGATTTTTTTAATGATAAATTTTTCCGAAGTCCAGTTTTTAGAAGAAACTTATTTATCAAGTAAGTTTACGAAACCAAGACTACGCTCATAAGAGGGATGCCTACTTCACATTCCCCCTGAATTCGCCCCTTTAAGTAAAGACTCTCTTGCTCTTTCCGGGACCAAGGCATATAATGGTGCAGCCAAGCAACTTGATGCCACAAATATCCCTACCACGGGGTTGCACCAAATGGTGACATATGCCTTCCGCCAAGTAACTTATTTCTGCAATCGTATAGCAATAGTCATTTCGGAGTCCTCCGCCAACTCTGACTTTGTGTCACTCCACTTATCGGAAGGAACGGAAACGATTTGCAAAATGTTAGATAGCTTGTGATTAGGAATAGTCTTAATTTGAGGTACCGGTGCAAAGATTGGTCTTAAGGGCATAAAGACCATGCCCTTGTTTGTACCACATTGTCGTTGCTGCTCTCGGAAAGGTAAGTTCGGTAATGCTGGCATCCGGCTGAACCGATATTTCTATCCAGACATAACTGGATGGGTAGACCTACGGGGCGACGCCGGTAGAGCCGGCTAATTATTTTGCAAGAGCTTTGCTTCATAACTTCCTTAATTAACAGCGGAGCAAGCTGTTTAGTAAGTAGAACAGTAGGAAGCTGTTTTGACAGCTAGGTTGCAGAATAGGAAATGATGAATTAATTGAACAGTGTCGGTATGCTCAAGCGTTTTGTATTTCAAATGAAGCAACATCGATTGAAAGAGAAAATGGCCACACTGGAGCTAAGCAATGTTGGAGAAGGAAAAAATTCACAAAAAGTGAAAGATGAAGATGAAATCGCACTGTGGCAACATCCCGCCTTTATAATGCTTATTATTTATATCATTGTTGCTGTGGTAATGTTGTTCAGTTATTCAAAGCTGTTGCATTCATTCAGCAATGACAGCGGAGCTTGAGCAGACTGCAAAGCTAAGTGAAAGGACAATTCGGATCAATAGCTCAAGCAGGGATTGACAACTAAAGCCGAGACAATGACATCCATGACAAAATAACTTACGAAAAGCTTTTTTGTGATTTAAAGTACTTTTAAGCCGGCAATAAGAGACGTCGACAGGGATAAGGCGTTCTTGCCCCCCTCTCATCAACTTTAATTTGCGACAGCAAACTACTAAATTCCAATGACAAGCAAAAAGTGAAACCTCCCCTTTTCGTTTTATTTTTTAGCACTTTTGTCCTGTATCTCTTTCAATCAGTGGTTCTCAATTGGGCGTGCTTTCACCGCATGGGACACGAGAAGCAGTGGTGGATTTAGGCTTAGGAAACTGAAGCAGTTGCCTCGGATTCCCCTTTTTGAGTGGCTTTTGTTTTTGGAGAATAAGTGCGCCCCCCTTTCCAGACATGTCCGACAAACTAGTAGAGGTAATCTCCAAAAAAGTCTTCGATGAGAATTTGGGCAGCTAGAGGGTTCCTTGTGAATTCTTGCCTCAAGTTTCTAAAATCCTTAATCAATCTATGACGAGAACTTTGTAAAAATACTAATTTATAGCTTTAATTAACATTACCGACCAAGTGATAGGTTAACGTGTATGGTGCAGGCAGTGGTGACACTATAAAAACAATCCATCACTGGCAGACCCAATGTTTAGGGGTGACCTTATTTTTGCAAAACTTAAAAAAGGAGTGTATATCATCAATGTTAGTTTAGGTTGATGATTTTTTTCCTTCGGAAAACACTTCGTAAATTTAGGTTGATCTTTTTTCCGGAGAACTTTTTATTTTTTGGTAACACTTTTGGAATGCGTTCGATATGATACAAATTATGATTGGACGGAAAATGAAAATAGATTTTTTCGTTTAGGGAGGGCAAGATGCCAAATAACAAGTTGAGATCCGCTTATCTAGACCTAGATGGTACTACGCCTACATTGTACAGAGACATTGGCCTAATTCTAGTAGTTGGCTACTACTTTTTCTGGTAGGTCACTTTGATTACATTTTTGATTGCTTTTTTGTGCTCTTGATTGATGGCTTGTTAATGTTTAAAATTCGTTCAAAAGACTAAATGAAACCAAAGTTTATTTACTTTTTAATAAAATAAAACTGAGATTTTAATGTTATTTAAATTTTATCCAACAATAACAAAAGCCAAATAGCGTAGTCAGATAAAAATTTTTGATAAATGAGAAGCAAAAATTTTTAATTCTCGGACCCCAATTTTGACGATAAAATTTTTTCATTCTTTTTAGAAACTCCACAGAATTTCGATAAGAATCAGTTGTACAAAAGCAAATTTCAAAGATATTTGCTGTGGTTAAGCTAACATGACAACCTTTTTGAGGGCACTAAAGAATTTAGTCAAAACAAAATTTTTATCAATCAAGGACAATTTGGAAGGACAATTCGCCCTTTGCCAATTCCTTAAAAACTATAGCTGATGTGTGAATAAACCAATGTATGCTTGGGAAGATAAAAAGAAACTGCAGAAATAACAACAAAAAATATTTGAATTAACATCTGGCTCTAAAAACTTTTCAAAATCAAAAAGTAAGACAAAACGGCCCACTGATAATAACTCATCGCACCTTTGGCCTACCCAGTTAGCATTAAACAGCAGTAGGCCAACCAGTTGATTTTTAAACTTCGATCCAAAAAAACCCACTTCAATAATGGATTTGCAAAAAATTAAAACTTAAATTCAAAGCTGTTTTTTTTGCTAGCTTTCCGCATTCCAAATCAACAAAGGCAAATTTTTTGACATCTACTTGTATAAATTTAAGACTATTCAAGTAGCGCTCATTCCTACGTTATCCACTTAAATAAAAGTTAAAGTAGTAAAAACTAAAACTACTTAAGTAAGCAGTTCGCTGCCGAAAAACCTACGCTGGTATTTTACTTCACTAGAGCTGTTTCATTGCTGATCACCTCTGGCTGTTTGTATAGCGCATTTCTGCCGCTAACCTTCACAATAAAACAGGGTAATTGGAGAGTCTTTTCCAGGACAACGATCACGCAAATCTTAACGTGGTAGTGCAAGTTTAATGGCCGCATAAGAGCCAGCGCTTTATGGCACTGAGCCTCGCTTTTGTTACGGGATGCATCATTATTTATTCTATGGTGTAATTGTTGTTTGATTTGTATGTTTATTTGAGTTGGTAAAGCATCCACTGATGTGTAGAATTTTCAGTTTTATGTGCATCATTTTTTGTTTAGCTACATTACCATGAGAACTTATCTGTGCTCTGCTTTATTCTTTCGATCTTCAACTGCCGGCAAGAATACCGAAAGGCAGATGGGGAAGTTTCTCGCAAGGTTTTATATTTACTCGTGAATGGAAATAAACTTGAAATTAAAACATATTTTAGGTTTGTTTTTGTTGGAGATCAAATTGAAATCGGGATATTTTTAGGGAAAAAAATGTTTTGGAGGTAAATTTGAAATTGAGACAGGTTTTTGAATTGAATTTTTTGTTGAAGAACCGGAGAGGTTTAAAACTCCGCCTTTTTAATGCCATAAGCTCAGTGCAATCATTACGATTTCGTTTAGGGTCTAAAAGTGCTTTTTGACAGCCTTGCCTTTTCCTTCGCCTAGGAATATTTGGCATTCCTGCCTGCCTGAATCGAACAACCGCATAAAATTTTCTGTTGATATGGGATAGAATCAATGATACGATATTACACGATACCGCTACAAATCGATAAAATATAAAACTTATCAATGCAGGCGAGAACCAGCGGCAGATAACGAATATTGCAGCTGCCAAAGTATTTTTGATTTTGGCATACTATCATATACACTTAAGTATTCTCTCCACGGCCTATTATGTTTCCCTCACAATGCATCCAAATAGAGACCTGTTGTTGAAGTCTTTACTTCAATTAAAAGCAGTTATTCAATAAGCATTGTTCACGAATACATACCACCTCAAAACTAAGCTTAGACTCATTTCGTTATCTTAATATTGCACTACATCAAAAGCTCTCAAACTTTTTCTTTTTGCAATCTTCCAAGGAATTTATCCTCTGAAAGTTTCAAAAAGTTAACTTCTCAAATTGTTTCAATTGACGGTAGACTTTTAAATTAAATCTTTTGTATGGTCGTAATCCCATAGCTTAGAGAAGTTCTGCTTTACACAACTGTCACATTTTGGAAGCAAATGCAGATATCGTCAATAAACTTCAAAACGATTAAATTATGGTTTGCAAAAAGAGCTTTTCTCAGTGTACATACATACAGATGAAGCCGTGTCAGCTGGCACAAAAGCTTGATGTTTCATTTCATCCTCTCTTCGACCAAGACGTGCTGGTCAAGTGCATAGCTAACACTATCCACTCGCTTTCAAACTAGGTTTATTCTAGGAGCCAGACAGCACTGCTAGTTCAGGAGGTGCTTTCTGATGAACACCAGTGATGACGACCTTCGTTTTAGCTGCACTTTTATTCTCGGTTCATGGTCTGCAAGCTAATAAGACTAGCCTACAGCGACAGGTACATTGCCTGACCTCACAAACGGTTTGCCACATAAAAAGAAACTAGAAACTAGCGGTATTTCATACTCCAAGCCTTTCGTTTCAAAATCAGTAACTATTAACACTAGCTTTGCTGACACAAAACATAAATATATCACACACTCCAGATTTTCAACAATTTATTTCCTAATTGATTTCTCATAAGCAGTGTAACACTGTTGAAATGAAATATTGCACGATAAATTATTTTTAGTAGCACTTTATCAAAGAATCAAATTCACGTACAAATGATTGCAATAACACAAAAATAAGCCAATGGAATTTCCTGCTTCCTAAAACTACTTGATGACTTGAAACAAGGGGCCCTGAAGTCAGGGCCGGATAAATTATGATACATGCAGTTCTAATGCAGGAACCAATCTCATATTAAAAACGATCTTTCTTAGTATGTGTAACTCAAAAGCTTAAAATACTGGACTTTCAACAATTGGCCTCGATTTTGAGGTTTAACTCATTGTCCAGTAAGATTTTAACTGGAAACAGCGTAAAAACTTCAGCGATCTGTAAAGTTTAAGGATAAAAGAATGCTACTTAATCTTTAGAAACTCTAAGTGTTTCCAGTTAACAGTGGAATAAATAAAAATCTTACTAGTTTTATTTTGAATTTCCTGCTTAATTAAGTGGTAATAGCTGTAGTGTTAGAAAATGACTTATCAAGCTGAAGTCAGAATATAATAAACAAAGAAAAACCTGGCTAGCTTAAGCTAGATATTAATTCAGTCAAGTTGACAGTAAAAAACAATTCATAATGAATCAAGAACAGTGAAAGCTACAAATTTTCTGCTCAGAAAGTTACGATTTCTATATTCTTGGTAGCACTCAAAAAGTCATGCAAGCCTCCACTTCAAATCACTGTTTGAGCAAAGTAGTTACATGAATTTTACCGTCCATTGATCCACTCAAGCAGTGTCCGCAGTTGACATTTGAAACCCAATCCACGCTTACAACGGGTGATCGATGGCCAATTAATGTTTGTTTTTTTTTCAATTCACCATGACCAACATCAACCTACATCGAAGAATACTGCATCACCACGCTACATTCACCCAGAATGTCCTAAGATGCGACTATCTGGCGCCTACCAACGGCAGTCCACTTTGGTGATGGACCTACCAGTCTGCAATTTGTATTCTTGGCCGATGAGATAAAGCCGCCGCGTTCGTCTAAACCAGGGGTGGGCAAACTACGGCCCGCGGGCCGCATGCGGCCCTCGAGAGCATTCTGTGCGGCCCGCGAACACTTTTAGAAACTTTGCCATTTGGAAATAAATACGACAAGGGGATTGACAAGGCGCAAAAGCGACGATGTCCTTAAAAAAATGGTAATCGCCTCTACCTTAGACGGAAAATGCGTCAGAGCCTACAACTGCCCCCAATCAGGCAGTTATCGTCTACGAAAAGGTGAAGACCTTTTTTTTTTTTAGAGACACCACCGATTTTGCGCGCTGAGATACCACACTGCCAGAAGATTTCGCAAAGTTGTGAGCTAATGCAATTTCTTCCATAGCATGCAACAAGCCTTACATACGAGACAACAAGCCCTGGCCCTCGACCACCCTCGAAATGGTCAATGCGGCCCTCCGGCTAAAAAGTTTGCCCACCCCTGGTCTAAACCTATGAGCACGTTTCTGCCTGCGATGAAAATCTGGCTGTCCCCTTTTCCCCATGCTTTCGTTACAAGAAGATAATCATCATCAAAACGCGGAACACTCTGGCTACAAGCACTATGCCCGGACTTCGTAGGATCGACATTAAAACACGAGGAGTAAAAAAATTTACTTACACCGTAAATAACTGATGTGCTGCCGTCACAAGTGAGCAAATGGTTGCCTTCAGATTCAAACGCGAACAACTTCCCTCCGCTCGGCTGGTGGACTTGCCTGTAACCACCATAACCTGACACTTCAAAAGGTCCCGCGGCGAAAGCGTGTATGGGCAGATTGACCGGTTCATTCATTTTCGAAGTGTTCAAATATTTGAACTAGATTAGAAACAAGATTTAATGACAGGTTGGTTGCCATCACAGCATATTCACCAGTCAGAAGACCAGCAGTCAGATCTGCCTTGTAGTTGCCAGTTCCGTCAGCACTGTGTATTGCTACCATGCAGTGCAGCAAAGCAAAGATACTGCCGCATGTTGCCTTTTGCCAGGACGGAAACCAGACTCAACTAGGCACCGAAATCGCAATCTGTCCATTGAAAGATCAGTGCGTGATCGCTATCAGCGGTCGGCACCATCGGTCTGTTTGTCTCAAACGAATTCACCTTAAATTATTTCTTTACATCCCAACTATGATTACAATTTAAGATCATACATCGAATATCACTTTGCTTTTATATTTATTCATGCAACAGCTGTTTCGCCAGAAGGCTCAACAGACGTGAATAAAATCTGGAGACAACGAGCGTGACGAGAAAGCACAAGTTCCTCAGCGGATAGTAAGGGAACCTATGCGTCAAAGAATTTAGATGAGACGGCACACTTTCAGTCCCAAAGAAATGAGTGAATACGAGTGGTGAAAGAGAGACTACATGGGACAGTAGATGCCTGGAGCAGCACACCTCGTCTGGTCAATTCATCGGCCGTATCAGTGCTCGGAAGAAACGAATGAGCGGGGACTCATTGTAACAGTGTAGAAAAACAGGAGGAAAAAACGATAGTTCCTGGCAGATGTGCCAGAGCAAGATAGAAGGCCGGATATGAGGAAAGTGAAGCAAGAACAAAGCGAGAGTCTGAGAGGAGAAAAAGGGAAGTCTCAGACTTGTTGCAACTGACGAAACCAGCGAAAAACTTGCAGACTGCACTAATCAACAGCCGCCTCAAGGGGGTGGTGCGGTCCCCGACCTCGTTAGGGTTGGGTCGAAATGGCTTTGGCCTTCCCGAGGGTCCCAGTTCTCCCGGGTACTCCCCTCGCACAAACCATTGTTTCGCCGTGCTGCCTTCTGAACGATCGCAGAAGGGCAGCGCACAGCTTCTTTAAAATCGGTTGCCTGTTTTCTCTCTTCTCTTGCCCGTCTTCGTCTCCTCATTCTTCTTTCTCCTGATGAGCGGTAACGTTCATCCTAACCCTGGCCCCGTCTTTCCCTGTCCAGTGTGCGCTGGGAATGTGACTGGCCGGGTAGGTCAGTGCAATGCTGCACCTCCTCCGAATGGGCCCATCTAAAGTGCTCACTACTCTCCTCTAAATTTTGAACTCATGGCAGCTCTCACTCCTGGACCTGCCCCCTCTGCTGCGTCCCTGCTTCTTCTGGAGACAACATTGTGACTTCCTCCTCAGACTCCTCCAGCTTGTATAACCCCACTATTCAATCTGCCCCCTCTACTAATGCAGCACTTCCTCCCCACCCCCACCTACAAACCTCTTATGCCCCGTTACACCCACTTCATATCTTCTCCCTCTGCATCCTTACCACCGTCTCATGTTCCCGGCTGTTTCTCTGCACCTCCTGCTTCCTCTTCCCCCCTGACTCCTTCAGGATTCTTCAATGGAATGCTGGCGGTCTCCGGGCAAGGAGCACTGAACTTCTATACTTTATTTCGTCTCATGCCGTTGACCTTCTTTGTATCCAGAAATCTAACCTTAATTCATACTCCTCCTTCTAAATCCCTGGATTCTCTACTCTGCGATCTGATCATACCCACTCTCGGTCTGGCATTCTCTCTCCAGATGCCAGGCACTCTAGCGGCGGCGTCATCATTTTCGTCAGTCAGTGCTTATCTTTTTTTGAACTTTCTACCACCTCTCTTTCTTCGCTTGACTCCTAATCTGATTATATAGGGGTCAACCTCTCTGTAAACAACTCCTCCTCGCTCTCATTTCTTAATGCTTACGCTCCCCCTATTCGCTCTTCTCCGACGGATAGCAGAACCGACTCCTTTTCTCTATCCTTCAGAAATCTCTTCATTTTGGGGCACTTCAATTGTCATCACCCTTCTGGGACTCAAAAGGTAATTCCGACCCCTGTGGGGAGGAAGTATTCGATTGGATCATCTCCTCTGACCTCCTTCCCCTCAATGACCCTGATATACCTACTCTTCTCCATCGCTCCTCTGGCAGTCGCTCCTCTCCTGACACATCCTTTGCTCCCTCCTCTCTCGCCCTCTCTTGCTCCTGGGAGGTACTTCAGGCCGGGTTCTGATTACCTACCAATTCTACTAACCGTCCCTCTTCTCCGGTCTTTCGCCCCAACGAACGTCTCATTTCCTTCAATTTTCAGAAAGCTTGTTGGGATGACTTTGACTCTCACTGTCCTTCTGCAAAGCAATACTCATCTCGTTCTCTCTCGTCTGCTGCTGCTCTCTTTACCTCTCTGGCACTGAATGCGACCAAATTTTCCATTCCTTTCGGCCGCATCACACGCCAACCTAAAGCCTTGTGGTCGGCTGAAGTGGAAGAAACGATTAGTGAAAGACGTAAGGCTTTCGCTGCCGCTTATAGAAGTGATGAAGACCGTCAGGCTTACATCTACGCTTCCCGATGTGTTCCGTCTATCATCACGAAAGCCAAGGCAGAAGCATGGCAAGCGACTTGCTCTTCTCTCTTGCCCAAATCTAACCCAGAATCTGTGTACTCTCTTCTTCGTTCTGTCGCTGGCTCTTCTTCCTCATCTTCCTCCTCTCCTAATTTCCCCAACTGTTCCTCTCTCAGGGAGTCGGCTTCGGTCTTCGCTGCTTACCTGAAATCCCACTTTTCTGTCTCCCAACCAAAGGCCCTGCGCAGCAAAGCCAGAGGCTACCTTTCCGAGCTGCACCGAGCCACGTGCCCTGTGGAGTCTCACTCGTCCTTTTTCTCCCCCTTCTCCCTTGCTGAATTTCTCCAGGCTGCCTCCAACCTTTCCTCGTCCCCCGCCACTGGTCCAGACAAAGTTGCCTATTCCATGCTTAAGCATCTTCCTCGCTCTGGCATGGATTTTCTTCTTCACATTTTCAATCTCTACTAAACTTGCATTCCTTTCCTTCCATCTGGAAGACATCTTCTATTATTCCCATCCATAAGATGGGAAAGTCTCTCGACTCTCCTGCTTCCTTCCGGCCTATTTCTCTCACCTCCAGCGTCTCAAAGCTTTTTGAACGCATCATTCTATCGCGTCTACTCTTCTTTCTGGAGTCTAATTCCATTCTCTCTCTCCCCGCCAGACCAGTTTCCGCCATGGACGGTCTACTCTGGATTAAATTCTGTTCCATTCTCAGTCCATCTCGGATGGGTTTAACAAACCCAGGCCAGGCTTTCGGACGATCCTGTCTACTATTGATTTCTCGAAAGCTTTTGACTTTGTCTGGCATCCTGCCCTTTTCCACAAACTCATATTGGCTGGCCTCCCTTCTTGCTTTGCTCGTTGGACTCAATCTTTCCTTTCTGACAGGAGCGCTTGTGTGGTTTACAAAAATCACAAAAAGTCGTTCCTTTCGAGTAGTCCGTCGAGGTGTTCCGCAAGGATCCGTTCTTGGCCCTGCACTTTTCTCTCTCTTTATTGATGAACTCCTTGTTTCTCCGCCTTCTTCTGTCAGCTACTCTCTTTACGCTGACGATCTGGCCATTTGGTTTTCCTCCCCTTCGGTTCCTACAGCGGTGGGGGCCACGCAAGGAGCTTTGTTTCGATTGGAGCGCTAATCTGAGTATTGGTGTCTTCCTCTCAATCCGAACAAATGCGAGGCCTTCTTTTTCTCGGTGGATCCCCACCAAGTTAACCTCCATCCCAACCTCCTCGTACTCAACTCCTGCTTCCGTTTCAATCCAACTCTAACTTTTCTTGGAGTCACCTTCGACTGCACTCTATGCTTTTCTAAAAATGTATCTTCGCTGAAAGCCAAGTTCTTCTATCGTCTCAATGCCTTACGTTGTATCTCTGCTTCCTGATGGGGCCCCTCTAAGGAATCCCTCTCTCTTCTGTATAAAGCTTTTCTCCGGCCCCTTCTCACTCATGCTTTACCTGGATGGTTTCCTTTCTTACGCGCTACCAATATCACCAAAATGGAACGCCTTCACAGGATGGCCAGCCGCGCCATCTCCGGCTGCCTCTTGTTTTGCCCCATCCCTCTTCTCCTCTCCGAGGCTTCTGTTCCTCCCCTACGAGTCACCCTGACTCATTTCGCTCTGTCATCTTATGAGCGGACACTTCGTCTCCCAACCTCCTTTCCCATTTCAGGTTTGGCCAGACTTGAAGTGAAACCAAGACTCTGCAGATCGTCCTGGAGAGCTTTTGCGTCAACTCACGCAATGATGCTTCGTTCTACTCCCTCTAAGGAGAGACTCTCCTTGCTTGCCCTTTCTCACCTCCTTGGAAACTGCCTTCCTACACTGTGGAGTCCACTCTTAACTCTCCATGCTCTCGCTCTAATCCCCTTCTCTCTCGCCTAGGTGCGGCTCTCGTTCACCTTGACTGTCTCCCACCTTACAATCTGGTGCTTTGGACTGATGGCTCTGTTCGTTTTGACAAAGGCGGCTCTGGGGTACATGCCAACTGCTCTCTCTTGAGGCACTGAGGCCACTCTTTCCTTTTCAGCAGGCCCAGTATGTTCAAGTTTTTTCGCTGAAGCCTGTGCCATTCTGCAAGCTTTTTGCTGGTCTCGGCAGCACCAACAAGCCTGCGACTTCTCTTCTCCTCCTATCTGACTCTCGCTCTATCCTCGCCACCCTGTCCTCTCCTCCATCTTCTGCCTCTAACTGTGGAAGATCTGGCAGGAACTGTTTTCTCTCTCCTCCTGTTCTATCAAGCTACAATGGGTCCCCAGACACTCGTTTCTCCAGGGGAACGACGCAGCTGATGAGTTGGCCAGACGAGGAGCACTACTCGCGCCCTCTGCTATCCCTTGTAGTCTCTCTCCTCTTATCTTTCGTATTCACTCTTTTCTCGGACTGGAGGCGTGCTGTCTCATCAAAATTCTTCGACACGCAGGTTTCCTCAATTTCCACCGAGGAACTTGTGCTTCCTCGTCGTGCTTGCTGTGTTCTCTCTCGTCTTTGATGCAACGGACACAGCCTGCTGTAAAGCTCTTATCTCTCTAGGATTGGCAGAATCGAGAATCTTTCCTGCAGCGCCTGCGGACACTCGTCCCAGAACACCTCTCATCTCATTCTGCCCTGTCCAGCTACGGACTCTTGTGCCGCTAACTCTTTACCGGCTCTCGTCTCTTTACGACCTCTTGTCCAGCCCCTGGAGAGTTTCCCGGTTTCTGGGGCTCCATGGTGTTCCGCATACCTCGGTAGGAGTCGGGTAACAACAACAAGAACTTGCAGGTTGGTGCAGGTTTTAGCAAAAACCTTGAATACACTGGGCAAGCCGAAAACGAAAGGGTGGCCTCAGCGCCACCAAGTGAGCAGTCGGCAAGGACGCCGGAGCCTCCTTTGCCAAAAAGAAAAGGAAAGAGTCATTCGTCCAAATCACAAAATCGTGACGAGTGAGAGAGTCAAGGAGGGCAAGTGCCGCATCCTGACGAGAAAAAGGAAAGTCAGAGCAAGGGTATGTAGTAGAAAGAGTGAGCTCTACCCTAAACGATGACGGGTTACAAGGAGGACAGGTAGGGCAAACAAAGAGAATTTCCCTGTGAAAAGTAGGATAAAGCATAATAAGTGGGTGAGTGGACAAAAAGTTTTTCCGAGAGAACCCAAAAAGTCTAAGTTTCACTCGAAATCTGGCTTAATCTAAAATGGAAAAGGAAGTTGGAAGACGAAGGCTCCCCTCCCCCATTAGAGGACAGGACGAAATGAGTCAGGGCGACTCGTAAGGGGGTAAGAATACCTTTGAGATATGGGGGGATAGGAACAACGATAGGCATCCGGTGATGGCGCGAATGGCCGCTCGGTGTAGGCGCTCTGATTTCGTAATGTTGGTCACCCAGAGAAATATAATCATCCGAGTGAAACATCAGAGAAAACAGGCCGGAGAAAAGCTTTGTAAAGAAAAGGACTTTTTGCAGGGGCCCCGTGAGGAAGCAGAGACACAGTGTAAGGCCTCGAGAAGAGGGAAAGGAAAGAGTACGGTCAAAGATGACCCCAAGAAAAGTGGGAGCAGGATTGAAGCGGAGAGGGGAGTTAAGCAAGCAGAGGTGGGGATGGAAATTAGGTTTGTGAAGATTTACCGCAAAAAAGGAGGCCCAAAATTTGCTCTGATTGACAGGAAGACACCAATGCTTAGACCAGCACACCAGTCCAATCAGGGCTCCTTGCGTAGCCTCCGCAGCAACAGGTACCGAAGGGGAGAAGGACCACATGGCCAGGTCGTCAGGAAAAAGAGAGGAGCAGACGGACGAAGGAAGGTGCTCCAGCATGGGGTAAGTGACTCTGTCTGGGCCGATGGCAGTGGAAGAGGAGAGGCTGGCAGTAGCCGCAACAAATTTACCGGAGGTAAAGGGAGAGCAGAGTGAAAAATGAGACTCCTCAAAGCGGGAGGTCCAGCGGAGCTCAGATATGTAGCCTCTGTCTCTGCTACGCAAAGCCTTTGGCTGAGACAGAAACAAGTGAAGCATAAACCGATGCCGATTTCCTGGGAGAAGAAGAGTTGAAAAGTTAAAGGAGGAACCAAACCAGCGACAGATTGTAGCATAGCAGACTGGTTTAGGATCACATTTAAGAGAAAAAGACGAGCATGTCTCCTGCCAATCGTTAGCCTTGGCTTTGATAAAGATGGACAAGGCATGCCGAGAGACTAGAGTTTTTAGCCTGTCACTCTTCATCCTTTCTCCGCGCTGAAGCAAAAGCCTTGCGTGTTTTCTTACCGCTTCTTTCACTTCAGAAATTCATCAGGCTTGAGGTTGGCGATGGAGGCGGCTGAAAGAAACGGAAGATTTGGGCGCATTTAGTGCCAGAGGTAAAAAGCGCAGAGGCAGAGAGGAGTATTCCACTGAAGGACAGTGTGTGTCGACGTAGAGAGCAAAGTCAACATGAAAAACTCTTTGAATATTGAAAGAAGAGGATGCTCGTTAGGGTGGGAGAGTGGAAAGAGACAGTTAGAAGAATTAGGAGGTCATCAGAACCTAAGTTCTGAAGCAGTTCCCATGAGCAGTAAAGAGGTAGAGAAAAAAGAAAGAGGGAGATGCCAGGCGAGAAGCAACTGCCACAGGGGCGATAAAAATATAGGGGTGTCAGAGTCATTAAGGGGAAGAAGGTCAAAGGAGATGACCCAAATGATTACTTCCTCCCCATGAGAGTCTCGAAGAGGGTGATAACAGTTGAGTCTCCAGAATAAAAAGACTTCTCGAAGGAGTACAGACGAAAAAAGAGTCGGTTCTCCTATCCACCGCAAAAGAGCAAGCAGGCGAAGCATACACGCTTAAGAAGAATTTTTCCATAAAATATTGACCTCACATAATCAGAGTAGAAGTCAAACGAGAGGAGAAATGAGATTGAATGTTTAGAAAAAGATAGGCCCTGTCTGACAAAAATTAACTACACCGCCGCCAGTGTGCGAGTCATTAGGTGAAAGAGGGTCAGACCTGGAGTGCATGGGATTAAATCGCAGAGCAGAGTATCCAGGAATCCTAAAAGATAAAGAAGAGTCAAGGTTGGATTCCTGGATACATATAAGATCAACAGTAAAGAGCGAATCAAAGAGAAGAAGTTCAACACTTCTGGCACAAAGACCTTCTACGTCCCATTGAAAAACCCTGAGCGAGTCAGAAAAGTAAGCAGTCAGCAGTGGAAGAAAGCAAGAAGTGAAGAAGGGATGGAAGAGATTGAACAAGGAATTAATGGCAGAGTAGAAGAAGGGTAAGAGGTTTGTAAGCAAGGGTGAGGGGAAAAGCTGCATGGGCAGAGAGGGGATTGGATGGGTTGTGCAGTAGTGAACAGTAGAGAATATGTTCTGGAGGGTCCAGGAGAACACTCAGTGTTGATGGACTGTGTTATTGGGCACTCTTGTCATAACTTGTAAGATTAATTTATTGTACTGCCTTTAAAACTAATTTTCGCAATCACTATTTAAGTTGTTTATCTTTAACCTTTCTTAGGATTGACGCAAGGTGTGAAACGGAACATTCAGTCGCAAACCTTATTAATTTCAGACCAGAGAAAAATGGCCGCCGATTTTGAACTGGCAAAGAGTGGAAGAATGACGTCGTGGAAAAGACAAGTGGAAGAACATACTAATCAGATTGGACTGAAAAAGGAAGATGCCATTGACAAAACGAAGTGGCGTGATGCTGTCTACAAACTTTCAAGAGACATGAGGTGAATCCGGCCACCTGCGTTAACGCAGACAAAACCCGATTTTAAAAAAGTGGATCTCTCTCTCTCTCTCAAAAAGTACAAACTGCCCAGTGGTAGCCCAATCATTAACAAACATACTGCCGTTGATGGGCGCCCAAAAGCTTTTTCTTACAGCAGGCTGGATGAGCACTGTGTAGCTTTACCATTAGTAAATCACTTACCCTTCCATCAGCTCCCAATGTGAATAAATTATCCTCGCCAACCACCTCCAAAGTATAAATAGGGCCATCGTGAGCGGAAGCACTTGAAACTGTTTTGCCACTTCGTACGTCTGCAATGCACGTAGATTAATGAAGCATTAAAAAATGTTGTTTTGCAAGTATCGAAAAATTGCATTAGGCATGGTGGGTGACCTTAAACTTGCTCTGTACCCATGTTGGTCGTTTCCGAAAATTACTACACCAATGCGAAATGATCGGCAATGCAAAACGGCAAGGCAGCACCAGCGAACACGAGACAGCGCCTCACATCCATCAAGGACGATGCAAGTTTTTCAAGCCTCGGTCACCTGACCTTGCAAGTCCATCACCAACATGGCGCAATTGGCTCGAAGAAACGAGCTTGGAGGTCTGATGAATGCCATACGCACCATGGCGGGCGGTAGACTTACATTTAACTACAAAGTCAAACTACATTAGATTTCGGCAAAAACTGTGATATCGTTCACAAATGTTTCGCGAGGCATGGCAGAGAATTCACTGCCGTATTATAAGTTATGTTCAAACTTAAAGAACACCGAATCTATTTATTATGCACCACTACAGTAATAATAAACGCGTACCTATTACCAATACGTCTCCATTTGAAGTTCCGCAAAACAGGATGTTGTCTTTCAAGTCAAACGAAACACATCGAATGTCACAGCTCTTGCTTTCATATAGAATGCTCAATGGTTCCATCTAGATATGCAGATAGAGTAATCACGCACAAAACTTTAATAAACGAAATGAAGACACGTTGGTAGCTTTCACACAGCTGAAGCCTAACAGACTCTACTACAATAAGCATTCCAAAGTGAGAAGCAGCCATTGACTTATACTCGTCAAAGCAATCGTCAGATTTGACGGTTATAGATGAGTTTCAAAATCCAACAGCAGTTAAGTATTGTATTTGTTAAAAATCACTTTTCCAAATTTGCCCTTGGTAAATTTGAGGGGTAGACACACAGTATACGTTTATGTACAGTCTTTTCTCTTATATTATTTTCTCTTGCAAATCGTAATTCTGAACGCAGATTTTCACTGGTACAAAGCTGATTTCTAATTCGTGCGTCTTAAAGTGCAAAAATTTTTCAACCATTAACTAACTTCCCGCAAACAGTAACGGCATTCAAGGCACAGAAACAACGCTTTAGGCAGAGCTGAATCTAGGGTGAAAGTTGTTCAGCCGAAACTCGTGTAGTAGTGTGGGAAATGTAAAGCATAAAAACTTAACATTTTTCGCCATACTGAATTAAGAAAAAGCTTTAATTGTCTTGAAGCTTTGAAAATATCGCTTACCAAACACGGGAAGTTTTTTTAACTGGAATGTATGCTCAAATAAGTACTCACTGCACTTTCAGCAAGCTTCCATATCTCTACCCTGCATGAAGAGTATTGCGGTTCGGCTGCCGCATTTGATTCCCACTCTGGGACGTCCAACAGGCGGACACTTGACGTCGCAAAAGAGCTGCCATCGTTGCTGCAAGATATCTGCATCACGTGAGGATGCTTGCTGGACATTGTAACATCTTGTCGGACTTGTTTTGTTGCAGTATCGTATAACCTCACGGTGCTTGATGATGAACCGAGCAAAAGCTGCATGCGGCAACGTAACATAGTCACTGATCATGATGACGGGAAACAACGAAAAATCGAACCCGGGTATTGAAATGAATGCGGTAAAACACAGTATTAAATCAATAATTAGTTTGTTATGAGACAAAATCGGTTGCGTTCACATCAACAGTTTCGACGGAGGCTTTACCCTTACGTAATTAATCGTAAAATTTATTTTTTCCAAAAAATTTAAGCAGCAATGATGAAGACTGAAACGCTCATACACATTTGATAATCGTTTAGCTTCTATTGTAATTTCACAGACTTCATCCTAGCCAACACCCTTCAAACAACAATTACAAATAAAATTGTAAAAATAATAGTTGGTTTTTGTGCACTTTCACTATGTTAAACAACGTTCATAATAACATAATGCTTTTGAGATAGAATTACATGAAAGTTATGTAGAGATAACAAATGTTTACTCCTTACTAAGCTATTTGACGTTTTGCACCAATCCAGGGAAAGAAAGGGTGAACGGGACATCATTGTCGCTACAGTGGAAGGTTTAGGCTCATATTTCCATATTTTTACAATTCCATCTTTATCACAACTTGCCACTGTTTCGCCAGTACTGTTAAATCTAAAAATAGTTCAGCTTTACTAGCAGAAAAACTGCAGCAACATGTCGACAAGAAACTGGCACTAGCCAGACAGAACTTTTTGGTTCTTAAATTGGGTAAAAATACTACAACATTGGCGATTCACACCAGAGCCAACGATTCACTTTAAGGACAAAACTGCAGACAACGCATACTGTTTCGAACTATCAGGTCTCGTTAGCGCATGTAGTGGCAGACAGCAATGTGTTAGGAATAATTCAAATGCACTCCAACAACCAGTCTGGTCTTAAATTGCATCCCAAGTCGAAATAAAAGTTTCATGCGAAGTCTCTATCCCAAGGAAGAAAATAGATATACACAGCAGGAGACATTATCGGCATATTATAAAAAGGATGGCTTCTGCTACTTTGTTGCACATACATTACAATTTCATAAACCATTTATCATTACAAAAACCATTAACACCACTTAATACTACTGTTTCATTATCGATGGGTATAATGTTCAGTAAAGCGAAGTTTAACTATTAAACAAAGTACTAATAAAATTAACATCTACGCTAAGGGTTACCATTTCATGCTTATTTCAAAGATCTATGATCATTTTCGAGGGTATAGTCCTAGAAAAGAAAAATGAGCCAATTTGTAAGAAACGCTATTGTTTTTGAGTCGCGTACTAGTGTTGTTTTAAAAATCGTCTTTGTTTCAGAAATTTATTAACATGCGAACTTCCAAAGAAAAAAAGTCCACGTCCCACACACGACGAAATATTGTGTAAAATCAGCATATTAAAATGTTGACCTCCAAAAAAACGGTCATCACCGAAAATTGGGTTTAAAAGTTTCAAATTGGTGGCGACAACATCGTTTACTGCAGCGAGCTTATTTTTTGTTTTAGGCAGATGGCAACCCTGTCTATGCCTTAGAATTAGATCATTGCTTACATTGAAATTCATCAAACGAGCATAATTACTGATAAAGAAAAATCACTTACTTTCCGTGAACAATTGCAGAATGATGTTCCTGATATTCATCTTTGCTCAAAACGATATGAGTGCTACCGCTGCTTTTCAGAGGCACGTGTTGCTTAAGCTGCTCTTCATTCGGAAGTTGCAAGATTTTAGTGTCGTTTGTCACGTGCGCGCTATTTCCAGTCTCTTTGTCTGTTGATAGTGTACTTGGTACTTCTTCTTTGTTTAAATCACGCATCGTATTTGTAGGAAAAACAGAACTTATTGTAGAGGTTAAATTAGCATTGGATAGAGAAGTGTTTGACGATAACATCAAATCCGATTCGGAATTTGAAGCAACAGTGGAAGATGACGCAGGAGGAGAACTTGACATCACTTCCTTCAGCGGTTGATTTTTGTGCTAATGCAACATAATGATTAAAAAAATTAATCACTACGTCTACCAATAGGTCACCAACCAACCTTATTGTATACAGTATCTGTCGCGAATATCAATTCTGAAACATCATTAAATTTTAGAAGACACTTCTTTTAAAGAGTAGCAGAAACAAGTTCACGTCATTACAGACTTTAAACAACGCTTCTTTTAATTAACATTTACTGCAAAATCAGGTGAAAAGGAGCAGGCATCCAGATTTGTATTCAGCAATAAACTATGCATTAAATATACTTTATAAAATACAAAACTTGTGATCTGCATCAGTGGTGACGAAATGACAATGCAAATTGTTGTAAACAGTCAAAAACATGTCTTTCGGCATCACAGGAGGCTGAAAACAAAACCTTACTTTGGGTAATGCAGATGAACCACCAAACAGTTCTATTCTTTGTTGCTGATATCCTGACAATTTCTTGCTTTTGAGGCCAGCATCTTGCTTCTCAGGATGTGAAGCAGATGGCAAAACAGAATCTTGTGTGGCATTACTTGTATCCAATGACCTAGCAGATACTTTTGGAGAACCTGGAAAACAAAGCAGTTAATTTTTCTGTAACTCTTTAGTGTCAGGAAACCTTGCGATAGTTTTACTTCATTTATTTTATCAGTACCATGGCAACAAGGTAAAATACAAAATTAGCTCAAAAACAATCACAAACATCATGGTGTACGATTTAAGAACACTTTACAACATGTCAACAACCCGCGACAAGTTTAAACATTAATGGGTCTCGTCAGGTGAGTTTAAAACACTCAATAAAAATGCATAACACACAACAGATTTGCCATTGTGTGAAAAAAGATGATGCAAAATATGTTACAATACCGTAATACCTTTATCAAAGGGGTCTTATTTAAGAACACACTACACACATGATAAGGACAATAAGTCACATCGGCAAACCCTAGTAAGGGTGGGGTCATTAAGACAAATTGCTAAATGCCAATTAGCAACTATTGCTTGAAAATTGCTAATTAGTAACTAGCACCCTGTTGTTGTTACCCAAACCCTTCCAAAGGATAAGGGCATGGCGGAAGACCATGGGGCCCCAAAAGCCAGGCAACCCCCCCCCCCCCAGGATCTGGACCAAAGGTCGTAGAGACAAAAAGTTGCCAAGAGCGAGCAGCGCAAAGTCCGTAGCTGGACAGTGCAGAATGAGATGAAAGGTTTCCTGGGACGGATGTCCACAAGCACTACATGAAGGATTCTCGATTCTGCTAGTTCTAGTGAGATAAGAGCTTAACAGTGAGCTGTGTTCGTTGCAGTTGAGACAAGAGAGGGCACAGCATGACAAGGGAGCACAAGTTACTCAGTTGAAACTGAAGGAAACTGTGTGACAAAGAATTTAGAAGACACAGTATGCCTCCAGTCCGAGAAAAGATAAAAGTGGATACAAGAGATAAGAGGAGAGAGACTACAAGGGATTTCAAAAAGCACAAGTAGCGCTCCCCATCTGGCCAACTTATCAGCAGCATTGTTCCCAAGGAGAAACGAGTGTCTGGGGACCCATTGCAGCCTGATAGAACAGGAAAGAGAAGACAGTTCCTGCCAGATCTTCCACAGTTAGAGGCAGAAGATGGAGGAGAGAACGGAATGGCATAAACAGAGCAAGAGTTGGAGAAGAGAAATGGCAGACTTGTTGGTGCTGCCAAGACTAGCACAGAGCTTGCAGAATGGTGCAGGCTTGATTGGGAAAACTTGAACATACTGAGCCTGCCATAAACTGTCCAGATCACCACATTATGAGGAGAGAGAAAGTCAAGGTGAGCAAGAGTTGCACTTTGGTGAGAGGATGATTGAAGCAGGAGCATGGAGAGGAAAGGGTGGACTCCAGAGCGAAGGAAACGGGTTCCAAGAAAGAGAAGGAGGGCAAGCAAGCAGAACCTCCCTTGAAGTAGGAGAAAGCATGAGCAGATGAAGGGATTCAAAAGCTCTCCAGAAAGATCTTCAGAGTCTTGGTTTCACTCCAAGTCTGGCCAGACCTAAATGGAAACGGAGGTTGGGAGGTAAAGTTCCCACTCATAAGATGACCAGGCAAAATGAGTCAGGGTGACTCGTAGGGAAGGTAAAGAAGCCTTGGAGAGAAGAAGTGGGATAAGGGAGGACAAGAGGCAGCCGAAGATGGCACGACTTACTGCTTGGTGAAGGCATTCCAATTTGGTAAAGTAGGTAGTGCTGAAAAATGGAAACCATCTGGGTGAAGCACAAGTGAGAAGGGGCCGAAGAAAAGCTCTATACAGAAGAGAAAGGGACTCCTTAGAGGGGCTCATGAGGAAGCAGAGGTACAGCGTAAAGCCTTGAAATGAGGGAAAAACTTAGCCTTCAGCGAAGATAGATCTTTGAAAAAGGAAGAGTGCAGTCAAAGGTGACTCCAAGGAAAGTTGGAGTGGGATTGAAATGGAGGGGAGGAGTTGAATAAGACGAGGTAGGCTGGAGGTTATATTGATGGGGATCCACTGAGATAAAGGAAGCCTCACATTTGCTCGAATTGAGAGGAAGACACCAGTACTCAGACCAGTGCTGCATCAGTGTTCCCTCTAAGATTTTAGTAAGTGCGTAACCGCCGGCACAAGTGCGAAATTGCTAGCAAATATACGAAAACCGCCGGACAAATTTGCAGGAAAAGGAAAGTTAAAACTGTGACAATGCGCTTCGGTGATGTAATAATTAGCGTGACTTTGTCAGCTCCAGAATGTTCACAAACAGGTAGCCTATCGGTTATTATGGTAGCCTATCGGTTATTATAAGGCGGCGGCGAAATACCTGGCTATTTTTCTTCAGTAAGTTAATTGTGGTTAAGTTTAATCTCAAACTTTACAGCCTTTGCAACAGTGATTCGTAAGCACTTGGGAATGACAGGTTAACAATGCGCGTAAATAAAATTAATTCTTTGCCGACGCTCGACATGAGCATGAGAAATAGGACTTTTATAAAGTAATGTGATGTAGAATAGGTTATTACTATGACAAAACAAAGATTACTGCAAACTTTAATTGTTGCTTGATTACGGTAAATAATTGAACAACTTACATTTCTCTATCGTAAATCAATTAAACAACAGGTTTTTACAATTGCAAGCAAACTTTCTATCTCAAATCGGAAAGTATTTGAAGAGAATTCAAAACTAAAATTGGTTAGAAGTCATATTCTTTTTTATTTTAGTGTTAATAAATGGCAAGTAAAAGGCTATTTATTCGTTACGTACAAACACTGAACCATTCCCTCAAAAAATGTCTTTTTTTGTGCTTAACTGAAAGCGAAAACTATGTGCTTTTTTATCTTAACAAGCACGATTGAAGTTAGCGTTGAAGCGTAAAGAAAACATTAAGAGTTTAAGCAAGTTTAGTTTCAAACTTCCCTCGAAAAATGATGTCTTGTGTTAAAACTGAAGTTTGAGAGCTGATTTCTATTACTGCTCTTTAGCTACGATTGAAATCGACTGGGAAAAAGTAAACAAAAAAAATTGATTTCACTTTAGATTAATTGCTGGAAAGATAATTTGTTACACAAAAAAAAGTGGCAATGGCGCGCGCGATATGTTAAGTCGCCGTCACTCGCTGTTGCGCGATGTTTGCGTGAAACGTTGCACTGCTTTAAAAAAGTCTCTGTTCTAACTTGGATTTCTTTTCACTGTCTCCCATGCATTTAACAGTTGGTTAAGATTTTGCTAAGAAAATTGCAAAAATTTTAACAAAGTGAAAAAGTTACCAAAAACCGCCGGACATTTTTTACGCACTGTTGAATTTTAACTGCGAATCCGCCGGACATAATTTCGCAAATTCGCACTTTTTTTGCGTTTAAAGGGAACACTGTGCTGCATTCAAATCAGAGCTCCTTGTGTAGCCTTCACTACAGTAGGGACCAATGGGGAGGACCAAATGACCAGATCATCACCACAAGGAGAGCAGGTGACAGAAGAGGGCAGAGAAGCAAGAGGATCATTGATGAAAAGAGACAAAAGTACAGGGCCAAGAACGAATCCTTAGAAAACACCTCAACATACTCAAAAGCAACGACTTTTGTGATTTTAAAAAACCATGCAAACACGCCTATCAGAAAGAAAAGATTGAGTCCAATGAGCAAAGCAAGGAGGGAGGCCAGCTGAAATAAGTTTGTGGAAAAGTGCAGGACGTGATACAGAGTCAAAACCGTTGAAATTGGAGAAGTCAATAGTAGAGAGGATCGTCAGAGAGCCTGGCCTGGGTTTGTTAAACTCATCCGAAATGGACTGAGAAAGGTACAGAATTTGATAAAGAGTAGACTGTCTGGGGTGGAAACCAGCCTGGTGGGGAGAGAGAGAATGGAGTTAGACTCTAGAAAGAAGAGTAGACGCGATAGAATGATGCATTCAAAAAGTTTTGAGATGCAGATGAGAGAGATAGGCCGGAAAGAAGCAGGAGAGTCGAGAGACTTTCCCATCTTATGGATGGGATTAATAGAAGATGTCTTCCAGATGGAAGGAAAGGAATGCAAAGTCCAGGAGAGGTTGAAGATGTGAAGAAGAAAATCCATGCCAGAGTGAGGAAGGTGTTTTAGCATGGGATAGGCAGCTTTGTCTGGGCATGTGGCAAAAGACGAGAAGAGGTTTGTGGCAGCCTCTAGAAATTCAGCAGAGAAGGCGGAGCAGAAAGATGAATGAGACTTCTCAGGGCACGTGGCTCAGCACAGCTCAAACAGGTAGTCTCTGGCAATGCCACACAAGACCTTTGGCCAGAAAACAAAAAAGTGGGATCTCAAGTAGTTGGTGAAGACTGAAGCTAACTCAGCAGCAGAGGAAAGAGAAAGAGGCGAGTATTTCTCTGTAAAAGGAAAGTGAGAGTCAAAGTAAGAAGCAAAGCCATCCCATCAAGCTTTCTGAAAATTGAAGGGGGACTGTTGGTTGAGGCAAAAGAGCAGAGAAAAATGGAACAGTGGTAGGCAATCAGAGCCCATGTGCTAAAGCATCTCCCAGGAGCAAGAGATGAGGAAGCAAAGGAGATGTCAAGAGAGGAGCGACTGTCAGAGAAATGATGGAGAAGAGTTGACATGTCAGGATTACTGAGAGGAAGGAGGTCAGAGGAAATGACTCAATTGAATATTTCCTCCCCACGGGGGGTCAGAAGTACCTTTTGAGTCCCAGAGAAGGTGATGGCAATTGAAGTTCCTTTGGATCAAGAATGGAGGAAAAAAAGGAGTCGGTTCTGCTATCTGTCAAGGAGCAAACAAATGGAGAATAAACATTAAGGAATGAGAGTGAGGAGGAATTGTTTAGGAAGATGTAAACCTCTACATAATCAGAGTAGGGGTCAAGTGAAGAGAAAGGAGGTAGAAAGTTCAGATAAGAATAAGCTCTGCCTGACGAAAATGATAACGCCGCCTATAGCATGCGGGTCATTAGGAGAAATAATCTCAAACCGGGAGTGAATGAGATCAAATTGCAGAGCAGAGAATCCAAGAATCTAGAAAGAAGAAGATGAGTTAAGGTTGCGTTCCTGGATATAGATAAGATCTACATGATGAGACAAGATAAAGTGAAGTAGTTCAGTGCTCCTGGCTCAGACCTCCAGCATTCCGTTGAAGAACCCTGAACGAGTCAGAGGGAAGAGGAAGCAGAAGGTATAGAAAAACAACCAGGAACATGAGGGGTAGGGAGGGTGCAGAAGGAGGAGATATGAAGTGGGCAGGAGGATAGGTCTAAAGACAAGGGTGTGGCAGGAGTGCTGCGTTAGCAGAGAGGGTTCAGATGGACCAATTAGCACAATGAAAGTATACAAGCTGGAGGAGTCCAAAGAGGAAGGCATAATGTTTGTAGGTGTGGAACCTCCAGAAGAACCAGGGACACAGCAGGTAGAGCAGCTTCAAACGTTACTCCATTTAACAACTCTGAGACCACATTCCAAATGAGATTTGTGCTGAATACCTTTTTGCTTTGATGCAGGTGCAGAGTTTTTCTTGGTTGAAAAAGAAAATCCTAAAGCTTTTTTTTTCTGCGGCTGCACTACAACTGGAGCATTTCTGAAATAAGATGAAATCAAGTTAACACCTCATCTATGTTAAAAACTAATACAGCCAGAAATTCTGCAGCTGCAACTAAAGCATCGAGTTTTGCTCAGAGCTTTTCAACTATATGAATTACAAATTTGATTTAAATCTACTGAAAAACTTAAACAGTATGCTGACCAAATTGTCTGCGGGACAATAAATTTACAAAAACTTTTCTGGTCATAGGCAGTAAACCACAGTTCAATCTTTTCTTCTATCGCATTGCAAATGAATATCATACAAAAACATTACAAAGATGTAGCATACTCCGTTAATGATCCTGGAGTGCCAAGGCTCTTCACATAGTTGGGGGTAAATGGCTTTCGTGCTGGTGCAACGGATAAGGTAACATTTGAGAGTTTTGCTTGCAATTGCTCTATTTTTCTTTCCAACTGCTCGATTTTAATCTTATCTTGCTCCATCACATGAAACAAGTGAGGCGAAGGCATGCTGAAATAACAAACAGCCTTCTTGAGTAAAAACACTGATATAAACACAACAGTGAAATCTCACCTGGCGATCAGCCCTGCATTACAGCCCCGGTAACACAGCTTTTGACTACTTTTTATTTATTAAAGCAATGGTGCAATGTTTTCAAAACATATGCCTATCGTGTGTCAACATATGGATTATACCTATTATAATTATACAGAGATAAATCTCTATTCCAGATACTCCTTTACATTGTAATACATAAAGTCAATCCATTGCTCAATTTCGAGCTTTGAGGATGGAAAGCATAAGACTCCCATTTTCTGGGCCCATGACACAGGTGAGCAAGGGGTCATTTCCTATATACAATAGTTACCTGGTTTATTCGCATCAATAATTGAAAGAGTAACTGATGCAACCGCATAGTGGCTAGACCATCTGCTTCGCAATCAGTAGACCTGGGATTCACTTCTCAAGACAAGTCATACCAAGACTTTAAAAAATGGTATTCATAGCTTCCCTGCTTTGCGTTCAGCATGAAATGGAAAGTGTGGAGAACAAACCGGCAAGCTTGCTTGTTGTGTCCTTGGGCAAGACACTAAACGGAATACCTCAATCTTTATGTGGCAGACAGGTGGCAGCGTCAAGCAATCTACCCGTCGTGGTGACCTAGTCTAACTGAAGACTAGCAAACAGGGCAAATGAGAACTTCATTATCTGAGAAGATTTTCCAAAAATGTAAGACCTTGCCCACACAAAGAAGAATCGAAAGAGTTTTTAAACGGCTCTACAGATATTTAAACTTCATTTCATTTTACTTTGACAACAAAAAACCTTTGATATATTTGTTTTCTTCAGTACGCATCGGCAGTCAAGGGACATCTCAACTTGGATAATCTAAGAGTTCTTCAATGTTCAGTGCCTTGATTTGTTTCCTTTTTTAGTTTACATAATACTTTTGTTTCATAGAGACGAAAAATATAACTTTACTACTGCAACTCTAGGTCGCCTTTATGCAGTATTACAACATAAAAAGTTATGTGCAAGCTTTGTGTGATTTATTGCTGATAGCAAAGTCAACATGACAACAGCAACTAATTGCAAAGCTGGGACAAAGCAACTTTTTTTTCTCAAATAAAATATCTTGAGATGATAATTTTGCAAGTGTCACGCCCAGACCAAGAAATATGTTGCAGGAAAGCTTCATGGTTCAATCAATTTTTTGTTGCCAATGCATTGTTATGATGACGCAGCTAATCATCTTATGCCGCTTTAAGCTCTTTAATAAACTAACTGAAAACACCCATACCATGCAAATGTAACAGCAAAGAAATTTTGTAGAGAAACCAAAAAGGTATCGGTCCAAGCTTTGGTAAAATAATTGGAGAAAGATTTGTTGATTTCTGGTTGGGTAATAAACGGAAAAGTAAACCAATCTTTCCATTCTGGAATACTAAGCAGCTCCTAAAATGTAATAGCAACTTGAAACATTAGAATCAATTAATGGCTTGCAAATATTAGTAAAACACAAAGCTTTATTTCCTATAGAACTCGCATAAATTTCATGCTTAACATTTTGTATTCCAAAACACTTCAGTATCACAATTGTATCTATTTTATACGAGCAAACGCATGTAAGCCACAAGAATAAAGTCATAGAAAAGTAGAAAAATTGACTAGTTTTATCTGCAAAAAATCGATAGCATTGTTGGAATCTATTTAGCTGCTACTGAACCATAACTAATTTATCATGCATTTCAAGTAAACCAAACTAAAGGCTGTTGCACAATGCTGATCAACATATGCAGTAGTATGATTGTGTGGCAAAACTGCCGTTTATGGCAACAACGATAAAAAGGTCATCGTGTATTCAAATATCAAAATCACTTTGTTGTGTGTCTTAGGTCCTTGGGAAAGGTACTTTACAATGTTTTCCTTATTGTGGTGAATTCTACCAAGCCCAAAAATCATTGCAAGTTGTGCCAAACAATTCAAGAGGTATGTTAAAACTTAAAAACTCTAATGGAAATCTGGACGATATTCCTATGCTAAGTACTTCTATCGCACACCGCGAGATTAGGTGATAACAATGCAATGCAGAAACAATAATATATAGTCTTTTTGCGCTAATTAAACCAGCAGTTTTCACCTGAGAGTATTTTTCAAAAAAATCAAAGCATTCTTTCCTCTTCCCATTTTGCATACAATTCACTAAGTAAAACTTGTACAAATTAAATTCCATCCTCTTGACTGTGCTCAAATGTTGTTGTTCAAATCGAGAAAATATCCTTGATTCTAAGTGGTTCCAATAGGAACGAAGTGAATCAATGTCACATATATTGATGTAGGATAACAATTGATGCACTATCTTTTCGGCCTTAACACAAATTCTTATGATGTAAGAAACTTTGATAAAACTGTATACTCAGGCACTCTCAATATCAAGTAAATATCAAATGAAAATTAAAACCGACACCGGAAATTCTTTATTATAATTATTTTGCCAACTTCTGAACTGAGGCGAGCATATTTTCCAAAACACAATAACCCAGTGAAGTTTGCTGAATGTGTAAATGAAAATGAGTTCTTCCATTACAATGCACAACCACAAAATTGCACCAACTTTTGAATAATAATTGCAAATCTGAGTACACACAAAAACTGTATGTGCTACCTACACTTATCATCTAAGCATTGTATTAACTTGAAACCTCAAGGCATTTCTGCTAAATTAAAACCTAAAGACACAAGAAACTCCGAACATGTTGGTAGCTATATAGTTAAGGCAAGCATTAGTTCAATAAATATTCTTACTTTGAATCCTTTTTCTTTATCATTTTTCAACTCATTATCAAAAGCTCGCACTGTGGCATTAAAGCCTCGCTGGCATAAATAGTCCCGTATTAAAGAATCGATAGTATCCGTGCTAGACGTCCAAGCCATAAAGAACCACCTTTGATAATTCAGCTCACTTGTTTGTACGCTACTATATATCAAGTAAACAATAATTTATAATATTTGACAAAGCTGTTCACCAGGCATTAAAACAGAACTAAATCCTGCCTCTCTTCAAAGTCATCACCATAAAAATTTGTGTAGTTACTACTCACTAATAGAAGAAATAAAGGCAATATTTAGTTCAACAACTTCCGAGATGAAAAGAAACTGAAATATAAATAAATTCAGTGAAACAAAACTTAGAATCTGTTTCTATCAGCATGATATTCCTGTTCAATTGGAAACATTCATGAGGCAAAACACGTGGTCATATGTAAAAGCATTCAGAACATGTTTGGACATAATTAAAGAACAAATGCTTTTGGTTATGCTCAAACATCTGACACTAATGAACACAGATTCTTAAGCAAGAAAATAAAGATACGCCTTTCTTTACATGCAAGTGAAACTATAAGATGTGCATTAGCATTATGGCTATAATGTTGTCACTGTAACTTGATCAGTTTTTGCCAGTGAAATTATAGAAAAAGCACTTCAGAAATTCATCGTTTTCATGCTTTGCAAGTATTTTAGTGGTATCTCCATATAAACATCATTAGTAATTGATGCTAGCAAAGTTGAACCTACACTAAATAGCTAAAGTATTGATGTTACAATGGTGAAAATGCAAAAAAATTGTTGATGTCACAGAACATCAACATAGCTCTGAAGCACTCAGCTGTGCCTAAGATTTTGTGAAACCCGTATTCATCAAACATTATGACAACAAGGTATTATTGGTCAACTTTTCCTTGTTCTACTTATACAGGGTGTCCATAAAGTCCGTGTGCACTTTAAAAGATTTATAACTTTATTTGTATTTGTGATAGAAATAATCTGTAAAAAGTATTATATAGTTTCATTTACCTAGTCTTAAGTGCAGTTATTGAATAATTCTCTACCGCAAAATTAGAAACAGTGTTTCAAATGATACAGTGTTTCTACAAAATGGAGCTCCTTGCCACTTTGCTCTGCATATTAGACAGTTTCTAAATCTAGAATTTCTTAAATGATGGATCAAAAGGGGCGGACCATTTTCTTGGCCTCCACATTTTCCAGATTTCACTTCATTAGATTTGTTTATGGAGACATGTAAAAACAATTGTGTGCACAACCAAACTTAGTCCATTACAAGATTTGAAAGTTAAAATAATTAATGTGATTTCGGGTATTACTGTAAATCAGTTGGCAAGTGTTTTCTGTGAACTGGAAAATTGTATTACCCTTTGCATTGCTAATGATGGAGGACATGTGGAAACTTAAATAAAATTTCATTAATACCTTAAAAAATCTAGATTTTCTTCTTTCTAATTCTTTTTACAGATTATTTTTATCGCAGATACAAATAAAGTTATAAATTTTTTAAAGTGCACACAAACTTTATAGACACCCTGTACTTAAATTTTTGAACTGTAGTAAAGTGTTCAGCATTCAAATCTTCCCATTTGCTACGATAGTGCTGTTGATGAGTAATTGAAAAAACGCTTTTGGCAAAACAGCTTAGTTTATAAGTAGCTTTCTTATACTCAATTACATGTACACAATTGACAGCTCTTTCTGTTCCCAACACGTTCCCCAGGGTAGGAATATGTGCTATATTTGCTTGTTGCAAATATTATCATGTATTATCGTGCTTGTCACGTCAGTAGAATGCTTGCTGTGGTCACGAGAGATCAATTTAATTCCTTGGTTACATACATGTAGCTTAAGCAAAAACACCCATGGGACACATGTGGTACAACAGGCAAGTAGTATATCAGTATTTTTCTTGAGTACCTATGGTACTACACGTGTACCATGTAATCGTTGGGCCACTTGTAGCTCATTACACAATCATAGAAGAAAGATGAGTAATTCATATAGCTGAGGAAATACAGACCCCATCTGAATTTTAACATATAAAAATATTTACAAAAAAATAATTATATGGTAGCAATCCTTATTGGTAAATAATAATAAATTCTTGATAGCAAAATTTTAATTTTATTTTGTTTTCTAACGCTAATTACTGACTTGTCCACTTTTACATTTAATTACACTTAATTAGTGACCTTTTGAAACAACCTTGAACTTCATTCATTCATTCATCAATTTTGTCAAAAGTCCTTGATATAAGCGTTTTTATTATTAACTGTAAAAATCATCATTTAGCACACAGATGCACCAATATGCAATTGTGCAATGACATTGTTGGTACACAGGTGTACCAATATGCAGGGAGCATGGTAAACAGATAAATAATCTTGAAACGTAAAACTGATTCATAAATAACCATGCTAGTCTCTTGAAAACCAAATAACAAGTATTGCAAACAAGCTTTTAAAACGTCTAGTAAGTCACTAGGATGGACTAGCGCGATTGCATTGGTCGACAAGGCTATACAATACAGTAGAATATAGATCAAATAAAAAAACAATAAAATATGTCATGCTCCAAGCTAAAACTCTAAACTGCTTTGTCATCAACCAAAGTATTCTCATGAAGATTGGTATACAACATATAATCCTTCCAGTGAGTAAGTGATGACATTGTATCCTTGCTGGCTGAACTGCTTTATAAATAATAGCCATGTTGCTAAAACTAAAAATCTAAATCATCATCAGGATCATCTTCATATAAGTCAGCTTCATCAGGTTCATAAAATATTTCCCCAATACCACTACTAGTATTTTCTTCTGTTTGCAACTTAGTATAAGGCATTATCAGTTTTTTCCGTTGAGCCTCTTCAGCTTGAGAAAGATCCAAATTGAATGTTACATCAGTCATGTCAAACGATGGGGGCTGGATACCACTGTTTTCACTTTCTGAAGCTTTAGTTGGGGCCCAAATTTTTACTGAAAGTTCAAAGCATTTTATATTTACAGTATACTCCTCCTCAGATGTAAGAACTTTGCCATTTACTTTCTGATATGTGATAAAGCATAATGCAACATCTCGATTTGGTGTTTTCTCTGCATAATTGCTAGAAAGTTTGTGACGTTCACTAGTGATTGTCAGTACAGTGTCAGCTTGATATGCTAGCACTTTGGCTATATGTGATGGGTGTAAGTGCACATGAAATAAAGCTATAACAGTAGAAATGCTTTTCCTTTGTATCAAACGCTGTAACATCCAGCTACAATCCTGCATTGAATGGTGATGTATTATAGAACTTAATGAATCTAAAATGACAACAGCGTTGTTATCATAATCCCCATTGCACACTTCTGATAAGCTATTTTGAACTAAGTTATAATCATCTTGATTCCAACCTTTAGGATCACTATAAAAGTCATGTATAATGAACTTAGAATTATGGTCCTTAAATAGAGATCGAAATTCCATTGGGTCATGTTCATACAGAAAAGCATGAACTTTTCCTTCAAGATCACAGTAGTTTTTCACAAATGAATACAGCAAAGAGTGTGCAGACATATGATCATCATCTTGAATTAAGATAAAACTGGAAGACAATTGTCTTTTGATCAGCTTATTCAACAACATTAAATTAATCTATTTCAAACACTGCAAAAACTTAGCAAGATTTTGATTTTGAAGTGTAGATTTATTAAGGCTGACATTTCAAACACAATGATAAAAAGACAAATAATGTCATTTATTTTCTATTAACTGTTACATGAGTAGGCCAGTGAATTGCTCTAGAACTTTAGTACGTACTGGTACAAATACACTACATCCTCATTTTTCTGGACCTAGTTAATCCAGATTTCAGTTTATCCAGATGGCCAACAAATGAATTCAGAACAACGCGCACCTTGTGTACTGCCAGAAATGCCAGATAGGTGGCTGCTGATGCTCATAAACACTGTGTTTTGCAGAATCAATGAACAATTCTGCTGTTCCGTACAAAAACACAACATGAATGAACAGAAAATTACATGCTTTTATGCATAAATGATATATTTATTATATATACGGGGTGCATCAAAAGTAAAGTCTTTTTACTATTTGAGTTTTCTAGTTTCTGCTTGATTACCTTTTTATTTTAGAAATAAACAATTTGTATTCGAGATTTCTAATTAATAATTGTTTCCTTTTTAGTTTAGAAATTATTTATAAATAAATTCGTACTTAAGAAACACAAAAATGGTGTTACTTTTGCTGCACACTGTATTATAATGGCAACTAGGGAAATTATTACAACTGATCTGCAGATGAATTCTTTTTAGATTACCTTGGTAGTACAGTCATGTGGCAGGCCTGACTACTCTTAAATGCAAAGACATTTTTATACCGTGTAGCAAAGACTAACAAAATATTGAGTTTTATGCCAGTACCATGGACCATATCTGCAGCCAGCAAGAGGTTTTAAGTTTTGCAGAATGCAGCAAAACTAACGCCATTTTGCATTTAAGTATGAAATTATTTATTTATAAATAAACAATTTCTAACTAAAAATGATACAATTATTAATTAGAAAACCCAGGTACAAAAACCGTGCTTTACTAAAATAAAGAGGAAATCAATCAGAAACTAGAAAACTCAAATAACAGAACAGGCATTACTTCTGCTGCACCCATGTATATACAGTGGAACCCCGCTAACCTGACCAGCCACGGGACAGCAGTCAAGTGGTTCCATCAGCAGATTTTGCTTCATCAGCGTGATGTTGCAGTAATTAGACATGCACCCTTAACTATAGTAACAATGGGAAATTTCTTATGGTTTTGTTTCACCCAGCACCATATTCTTTTCTTATGATCATTAACAAAGTGCAGAATGAATCTTAACCAGCAGCTTACAAGCACACTGTCTACAGTTTGCTTAATCTAAAACTAATTATTAAAGTCCAGGGACGTTGGCCACTTTTGAACGTCACAATGCTCATTTCTTACACAGTTACAAATTCCTGCAGGTGCTGCACACAACAAGCACTAACCTCAGTCAAAACCGTAAATGTGTTAAGCACAATAGTGGTCACTTTGACAGGGTAAAATTTGCAGTTTCAGACCACTATATGGTGGACACGGTCTAAAAACGAGGGTGGTCACTTTATTAAAACAGAATGCAATGCATTACTATAGAAAAATATTCGGGACCTCTCTAAAGCAGTCATGATACTGGGGTGGTTGCCAACTGGGTTTCCACTGTACTCATATTTGCATTACATAAATACATTTGAGTTATCCAGACTTTTTCATTATCCAAACAGGTTCCTGGACTATCTGACAAAACGAGGGTCAGTTTATTCATTCATGCATATGAGCTCATGCTTGTTTGCATGCCTTTTGTCGATTGGACCACCATGACAGGTAGACTTCTTGCCCTCACCACCTGTTTGCCACATACACATGGAGGCATCCCACTAAGTGCCTTGCCCAAAGACACAAGCTTGCTGGCTTGTTCTCCACACTGTCCCTTTTGTGCTGAGCACCAAGCGGGGAAGCTGTAAATGCTATTTTTTAAGTCTTTTGGTATGACTTGACTTAGGAAAGTGAACCCAGATCTACCAACTGAAAAACAAACGCTTCAACCACTACGCCATCATGCCAGTTGTGTGTTGAGTAGACTTGAGCATACTCAGAAATGCAAGATAAAAGATCCAACAAAATAGTACATGTTAGTGATGTCCATGATATTTTGCAATGTCAACTAACCATAGCTTTAACAATAACTCTTACTCAAAACCTAACCCTAGCTCTAACCCTAATCATGTAAATAGCAAACATCATGGGCATCGCAGACATGTACTAATCAAAACTAGCAACATGCAAGTATAACAATCAGCAATATGGAGCAGAGCTAAAAGAAATCAACTGTCCAACTTGTCAACTAGTAAATGCACAATTAATGATTAAAATTGGATTTAGCTGCCTAAGCTGAAAGATCAATTGCTTTTAAACTCATGTTTTAAAGTCTACTTATGATCACAGTAGCATGCTCTATCAGGGACAATACTAACACAGAAATTTAAGGAATGACAGTTATTCATATTCAATTGCTGAATCACAGAAATACAGAAATTTATGTTGAGCATAAAAAAATGCAAATTCACTCTTGAAAAGAAATTATGGATTTACAGGAATATGAAAAAGCTACTAACTAAAGAAGTGTAAAAGTACCAAAATACAGAAATTTACAGAAAATGATAAACTAAAGGCAGTGGCTATTTTGCTGTCAACGGCATTTTACCCTCAGAGACTATTTTGCTGTGAGTTATTTGTGATTGGTCAATCTTAATGACGTACTAAACATGTGACTTTCGGTCGTCTCTGATTGGTCAATTTTAAAAATAAATTAAAAAAATTTTGCACCCCCAGTGTACACTCCCCCACCCTGTACACTCTCTTCTAGTGTACACTGCCCTGTACATTTACATACTGGACCTGGCCCTCTGGTGTACACTGCCCTTTCTTTCAACGCTCTGCCAGCTGAGATTTGAACCTGCGTCCATAGTATCTCAAGACCAGCGCACTAACCACTACACCACAGTGTCACTGGCTGAAATATAGCAAATATGGCAATATAAGCACACATGAATGATTACGGCAAAATAGTCTCCAAGGGTAAAATGCCGTCGACAGCAAAATAGCCACTGCCTAAACTAAAAGTATAAACAGCTTATTGAGAAAAATTAGAGAGCCTAATGGAATTGAGTAAAACTGAGCATTTCCATAAACTTCTGTATTTATGCAATTTCCATAGAATCTAATTTAACTGCTGTTTTTTTGGGATTTCTGTAAAAATTTCCATATTTTATGCTTGCCTTCCATGGGTGGCTGCTGACTCAAGAAATAGAGTAATTTTTATAGTTCAGTTTAATTCATGCAATTTGCTCCTTAAGCAGAACCAATAGGCTTATGTTTCCCAAACTCTCTGTTTGCTTTGTGTCTAACACTTTGACTGAGGGGACATTTCTATGCTTCATGCTAATGCGTCTGGTCATAAAACCACACACTTGGCATTTCTGTGGCTACCTCAAGACAGCAGCACTGTTGTTTTAAGAGTATTTTCTAATATGAAATATAGCACCAGTGTTTTAAAACATGATGGTTTGCAAATTTGTAAATAAATTTACAAAATAAAAATTGTTTTAACAAAATAATGTGCTTATATGCAGACTCCATTGTGAAATATCTTGGAGCATGTAGCCACGCACAAAGCAGGTTTTGAGTTACAAGTTTCACACATGTAGCAGGTTTCTTTTTGGAGTTTATTTCAATAGCAAATAATCCATTTTCTTGAAGAATCTTTCTTAGATGCCATAGCAGAAATGTGAACCAAATAGTGCTAACCAGACAAGAAAGAAAGGTCAGAAGTTTTATGCTGTTGAAATGCCTCAGTTATTGTATGTGAGAGATCTTCATTACTATGCACATCTAAGGCCAACAACAAAGAAATTAGCGGTTTTTGAAATTGCATTTGTCAATTAGTGCCACCAACCTTTTTGTACACAATAAAAGCATTCACCATAGCCATGTTAAAGTGTTGCAGTACCACTTCAACGTTTTTTAAGAGGGCTGTAATATGACATCAATTGATCTATCAGGTCTACTTGGCACATGAAATGATCATAAGACACAATTGACTTTAGCTTTCTTTTCCTCCCCCCATGTCTTCTTTGTCTGTAACAACCATTCTTCACAAGTGATGTACAGAGAGCATTAGGACATCCCTTTTGTCACGCCACTTTTCCACTACAACTTGCCTTTTTCATTTGGCAATATGCTGCCCTTTTTTCAATTTTGTAAAGACAACTTGTTTTGCCAAATGCTTTCTATTTTTCTGCAGTGTCCTGCAGAGCAAAGTTTTTGATTCAACAATGTTTTTGCTAAAAGCACACTTGAAAAAAAGTTATCCACATACAGAGCATGACCATTATCCAAGCATTTTTCCATCTATTCCATAACAGTCTCTGGGTGACCAAAGCCAGAAAAAGAATCTATCCTTCCAAAGTAAACCAGTATGTTACATACATAGCCCATATGTAAAGCTTCACACTATATTTATGTCGCTTACCAGGAATGTGTTGATGAAAAATCAACTGACCTCACCAAAAAACCATCAATTGATCTATTGATATTTCTTTTCCAGGGGTGTATAAAATTTGAAATCATAGAGTCAAAGCATTACAGACACCTCTTAATTTAAATAATTGACTACCTTCAACTGCAAGTTCATCATTACTGAAATGCCAAAAATGCAACAACAAAGCAAGCATGTCTCATTGCATTGTGTGGTTAAATACAGGAGTTGCCATCAGGGCGTTAGTGGACCAGTAGTTTCTAATACATGACTTTATACCAAGCCTATTACAAAAACAAATCCAAGAAACTTTTTCACTTCTGCGAGTGTGGTAGCAACTCAACATTTCATTCTGCTTTTTGGCCTTAGTTCTGATTTTTCTGTAACTTGTTCAGCATATCTACATGTTTTCATGACCACTATTTTCATTATATCTTCACTTACAAACAACCAAAAAAATTGTACCGACAATGAGTCTTTGTTGAGAGTGATAGAATTGCTTATGCCACTTGGCCACAAAAAATTTGTCTGACGGAGGCATGTAAGTTTCTTCTACAACTTTCCAATTCTGGTCATCAAGGTTGATTCTAGAAACATAATTATCATTGACAGATGCATCGCTTGATGAATTACTAGTGCTACCAGTAGTGTAGCGTACACTGGCTATAGCTGGTTGCTCATGATCTAAACCAGTGCTACTCAAACTTTTTTATGCCGTGTACCGGCTGAGCACCTTCCCTCACTTGGCGTACCAGTCAATTTGCGAAAAAAAAGACAAGAGCAAAGTCATTATTACTTTTGTAACAAATACATAATAAAAGCAAGTCACAAACACTTTTATTAATTGTCTTTCGAATTTTGATGCAAAATGTGCACCTGCTTATTTGCAACCAGCTTATCCAATTGCAGTTCAATGGAAGACAATGCTACTCGAAGAGGAGCATGGATATCCAACGCGTTTCTGTGTTTTCCCTTTAAACAGCTCATGGTAGAAAAGCTGGCTTCACATAGATATGTAGAAGGAAATGGAAGCAGTGTTTTAATAGCCGTGCCACTCAGTCTCAGATATTCCGCTTTTATTTTGATCCAGAAGCTTGCAAGAGAGTTTGATTCAAAAGAGTTTTGCAAACCCTTATCAGCAGATAGCTCCAATAATTTATCTTTTAAATCGACACTTATATTTAACTCTTCTACGTTTACAGTTGGTGCAAATGGGTTTCGAATTCATTCATTTCCTCTTTGTGGATCTTTTTGTTCCAAAAATAATGTTGAATACATTTCACCAAATTTGACAAATGTGCTGTGGCAGTATCTTGAACACATTTGACGTCCAAATTGTCTCCTGCATCGTCAATAACAGTAGCTAACTGAGGAAACATGTTGTAACAATTGTTCGAGACTCAAATCTTCCATGCTTTCAGCTTTCGTTGCATGCTGTCAATTTTATCTGCTGTTGCAAAAAGTGAAGCATTTCTTCCTTGCATTGAAGTGTTAAGGCCATTAATAATAACGAAAATGTCAGTTAGGTAAGCTAGCAAAGCAAGCCATTGTCCATCACAAAATAGCTTTGCCCAATCTGGCTTTCTGTCATGCAAAAATACTGCCAGCTCATTTCGGAGCTCATATACCAGTGCTACTCAAACTTTTCCCCTGGACAGCCAACGCACACTGTAATGAAATAATAGTTGCCTGTGACCTGCTTGCATATCGTCGCATAAAAGGGCAAATAGTCTTGAATTAACTGCACTTCCTTTGATATAATTAACAATTTTTACGACCTTGCAAAGCACATCATTTAACTTTGTTGACAATTTCTTGGTTGCAAGACTTTCCCTATGAATAAAGCAATGCGTTGAAGCACATTCTGCAGCCAACTGCTTAATTCGTGTAATTACTCACGATTTTTCTCCTATCATTGCAGCAGCACCATCGGAACATATTCCAACGCAATTCTTCATATCTAATCCTTTGTTTTCAATGTAATCAATAATAGTCTTTGATATTTCTGCACCAGTTGTTCTACGTGAAAGAGCGGCAGAGAAAAAAAACTCTTCTTTTAATTTGCCTTCATATTCATAATGTACATACACCATCAAAATTGCAATGTTTCCAATGTCTGTGCTTTCATCTAGCTGTAAAGAATAGTACTTGGCCAGTTTAATTTGATCAACTAGTTGAATTTCAATATTATCAGCCAAATCAGCAGTTCGTCAAGCAATAGTGTCGTTTGAAAGAGGAACTTTTGCAGCCTTTGCAGCTGCTGCCTCACCAAGTACTTCGAAACAAATGCCTTGAATACAGCCTTTCACTAATGTCTCACCAACACTGTACGGTTTTTGAGCTTTTGCAATTCTTAGCGCCACTTTATAAGATGCACGTAAAGCGTTAGTATTTACATGAGTTAGGCTGTACATCTGTTTTTGTGCACTTTTTAATTCACTTCGTTTCCTTTCAAAAAACTCTTTCGGCTTAGAACTATAATCTTTATGTTTTGAATGTAAGTGTCTCTTTAAATTTGAAGGTTTCATTGAGTCATTGCTAAGTACAACTCCACAAACAACACATTGCAGTTTCTGTACACCTGCCTCATCTGCCCCAATGAAGCCAAATTTTAAATACGATGAATCATATTTTCAAACAAACGTTGAACGACTTCTTTTTGCAGTCAACACCTCAGTGCTTCCAGTATCACTTTTGTTTGAATCAGAATCATCTAGGTCTGAAACTGATTGTCTCTGTTTCATATATATGTCCATAGGACCACGCTTTGCCATTTGTAAAACTTAGGTGAAACTACACTTTTTATAGGCTAATATGGGCTAACAGCTGACTCACTTTCTAAAAAAGAACAAGCTTTATAGCTTCAACAAATCTATGTAAAAACATGCTCAACTCACTACAATCATCTAATATTTTGAAGTCAGAGTGTGGCCGATTGATTGAGCCTCTCACTTCTCTGCTCGTTACTGGACGCCGCAGGTATAGTCAAGCACATGGACACAGCACAAACACGCAAAAAGGATGATCATCTCGCATCGAACATTGCGATACTTTGTTGAAATAATAGTAGCACCCACCAAACAGTCTATAGCTGGGAAAGCAGATTGAACATTATCGTTGCCTAAAAATTATTATACAGGGTGGCCCAAAAGTAGGTATACAGTTATTAAACTATTTTTTATGTGCTTTGAAGTTACCAGCAGTGCACTTTATGTGGCCCAAAAGTAGGCATACAGTTAATGGAGAGAACTATTTGGAAATTCTTTGTGAAGTGGTAGTGCCACAACTTCAAACTAAACCTAACTTTGATGAACTCTTCTTTCAGCAAGATGGAACTTCTCCACATTATGCGTTAAGAGTAAGAGATTACCTTAACAAAGTCTTTACACAACGTTGGTTCGGAAGAACAGGTAGCATTGAATGGCCACCATGCTCACCTGACCTGACACCAATGGATTTCTTTTTTTGGAGTGTTGTAAAGAACAAAGAGTATGTAAAGAACAAGGAGAAGAATCCCAAAACAGTAAATGAATTAAAAGATTGCATTTATGACGCATTCAGAGAAATTGATGCAAATTGAAATTTGTGCTGCACGGTATGTCAGAGTGTTTTGAACAGATGTAAAGAAGGACATTTTGAGCACTAAAAAGATTAAACAGTTTCCATTTAAGATATAACTATCATTCTAGAGGTTTAAAAGTGCCTGCATAAGAACTACAAATCTACTTTTGAACCCAAACCCTACTTTTAATAACTGTATACCTACTTTTGGGCCACCCTGTATATAGACGTTCTGATCAACATAAAACAAATTACTCAATTTACAATTTCTCCTAATTGACCGCGTACCGGCAGCCAAGTGCTCGCGTACGGGCACTGGCACGCGTATCGGCGTTTGAATAGCACTGATCTAAACTACTGGTGTCTGTTTTAGATTCTGAATTACTGAGGTCAAAATCGCTATCTCAATCTGAATCTTGTTAAATATCAAAAAGCTATGTTCTTGATTATTGTCTTTGCAAAAATGAGCATACCTCCACCAATAAAGTGTATTTTACAGCTACCTATGCAGTAGCCTACGCTCCCAACCTGCACTTTACATGATTTTCAATATCACAAGAATAGCTTAATTTTTTGAAGTGAAGCAAAGCTGGCAATCTTTTACTTTTGACCACTAGTTTGACAGCGTAGAGTCTAAAACACCATAATTTTTGGCAAAGTAGAATGCGCGTAGAAGTTTTTGGCGAAGTAGAATGCGCTGCACCACTCAACAGCCGCCTCAACGTGGTGGTGCGGTCTCCGGCCCCGTTTGGGTTGGGTCGAAATGGCTGTTGGCCTTCCCGAGGGTCCCAGTTATCCCGGGCACTCACATTCATTTTTTCGCTATGCTGCCCCCTGAACGACCGCAGTAGGGCAGCACACAGCTTCTTCAAAATCGATCGCCTGTTTTCTCTTTTTCTTTTCTCTTGCCCTTCTTCGCTTCCTCATTCTCCTCCTTCTCTTGATGAGCGGTAACGTTCATCCCAACCCTGGCCCCATCTTTCCCTGCTCTGTGTGCGCTGGAAATGTGACCTGGCGGGGCAAGTCAGTGCAATGCTGCACTTGCTCCAAATGGGTCCATCTAAGGTAATCACAACTTTCCTTATCCAAATTCAGAGCTCTAGGCAGCTCTCACTCTTAGAGCTCCCTCCCCCTGCCGAATCACTGTGACTCGCTCCTCGGACTCCTCTGACATGTATACCTCCACTGTGCAATTTAGCCCTGCTTCTGCTAACGCTGCTCTCTCGCCCCACCCTCGTCTCCAAACTTCTTATCCCCCATCTGCCCATTCTATATCTTCTCCCTCTGCCCCTCCACCACCCTTCTTTGCTCCTGGCTTTCCTTCTGTGCCTCCTGCCTCCACTCCCCCTGACTCTCTCAGGGATCTTCAATGGAATGCTGGAGTAATTCGAGCCAGGAGCACTGAACTACTCCACTTTCTTTCGTCCCATCCTGTCGACCTTATCTGCATTCAGGAATCCAATCTTAACTCTTCTTCCTCTTTCCGGATTCCTGGATTCTCTGCTCTGCATTCTGATCGCACCCACTCTCGGTCTGGCATTCTCTCTTCTGATGACACGCACGCTAGCGGCTGCGTTGTCATTTTCATCAAGCAGGGCCTATCTTTCTCTGAACTTTCTACCTCCTCTCTTTCTTCGCTTGATCCCTACTCTGATTATGTAGGGGTTAACATCTCTATAAACAACTCCTCCTCACTCTCTTTTCTTAATGTGTACGCCCTCCTATTCGCTCCTCCCCAATGGATGGCAGAATCGACTCCTTTTCTCCCTCCTCCAGAAACCTCTTCATTCTGGGGCACTTCAATTGCCATCACCCGCTCTGGGACTCAAAAGGTAATTCCGATCTCTGCAGGGAGGAAGTATTCGACTGGGTCATCTCCTCTGACCTCCTCCCCCTCAATGACCCTGACACACCCACCTGTAGCGTGTCGCGCCTCGCTCTTCATCAAGCTGCCATGCCAAACATCTTTTTGTCATTTTTTTAATTTTTTTTGTTAGTTTGCTTTCGGCTGTTGTGTGTGATTCTAGTTTTTACTATGTGTATTCGTGCGTTATTATTGTATGCGTCTAAAATCACACACACATATTTTTATTTTTTTATTAGGGCTAGATAATGTTTATTTTTGTCTTCTCTTGGTAGCTCGGTGATCGGCTTGCCTTTTCCGCCATTAGGTTGTTTATCCGTTATTTTTTTTGTTAATGTGATGTGTGCAGTGTCCTGTTTACATAGACGTGTGCAGCGACCTAATTCCTGGTGTCGCGTGCAGATTTTGTTACAGACCATGTGGTCGGAGATATTGTGCTCTCTTTCATCGTTGGATTTCGTGACGGACAGACGTAATTCGATTGTTACCACAACCGCGTAAATTGTGGAATAAAGTTTTGCTGTCGTGCCTTCCTCCTTGTGACAGCTAGTTGTCAGCGATTGGGTTCAGTCAGCACGTTATTGCTCAAAATATCTTATCTTCTACACACCTTTCTCCATTGCTCCTCTGGCAGTCGCTCCTCTCCTGACATCTCCTTTGCCCCCCCTTCTCTTGCCCTCTCTTGCTCCTGGGAGGTGCTACAGGACCTGGGTTTTGACCATCTACCAATTCTTCTATCTATCCCTTTCTCTCCGGTCTTTCGCCCCAACGAGTGTCCCCTTTCTTCAACTTTCAGAAAGCTCGCTGGGGTGACTTTGCCTCCTACATTAATGTAGGAGTCAATTGACTCTCAATGTCCTTCAGCAGAGGAATACTCGTCTCTCTCTCTTTCCTCTGCTGCTGCTGCTCTCTTTACTTCTCTGGCACTGAATGCGGCCAAATCTTCCATTCTTTTTGGCCCCATCAAACGCCCTCCTAAAGCCTCGTGGTCTGCTGAGGTGGAAAGTGCGGTTAGTGAAAGACGCAGGGCTTTCGCTGCCGCTCACAGAAGTGATGAAAACCGACAGACTTACATCTCCGCTTCTCGACGCGCCTCGTCAGTCATTGCCAAGGCCAAGACTGAGGCATGGCACACGACTTGCACTTCTCTCTCACCTAGGGTTACCATAATTTGAAAAGCAAAAATCGGGACATTGGATGACGAATTTTCACGAGACGAAATTTGTGGCCCCTCCAACGTTTTTTTTGTCAAAAGCGGGACGGTGAAATGCGGTTGCAGGCTTGATTGTCGAGGTAATGGTGCAGATGTGAAACCAAAGACGAAATTTGGGGTGACCTCCAAAAAAAAAAAGGTCATCGCCTGTTAATTCCACGATTTGTGTCATTTTCAAGCCGAAAAGTGGAAAAATTTTGCAACCGAGCAGGCGTTGACCTTTTTTTTTTTTTTGGAGATCACCCCAATTTTCGTCTATGCTTTCGGATCTGCACCCTTGCCTCCACAATCAAGCCTGCAACCGCATCTCACCGTCCTGCTTTTGTTGGAGCATTGATTGAAATGTCCACAAAGTTGGTTAAATCCGTTGTGTTTCACCGAAGCAAAAAGCGGGATTTGCGATCAAAAAAGCGGGACGTATGGCAACCCTACTCTCACCTAAATCTGTACACTCTCTTCTTCGCTCTATCGCTGGCTCTCCTTCCTCGTCTTTTTCCTCTACTGACTTCCCCAACTGTTCTTCTCCCAGGGAATCGGCTTTGGTCTATGCCGCTTACCTGAGATCCCACTTTTCCGTTTCTCAGCCAGAGGCTACCTCTCTGAGCTCCGCCGAGCCACGTGCCCTGTGGAGTCTCACTCGTCCTTTTGCTCTCCTTTCACTCTCGCTGAATTTCTCCAGGCTGCTTCCAACCTCTTCTCGTCCACCGCCACTGGCCCAGACAAAGTTGCCTATCCCATGCTAAAGCATCTTCCTCGCTCTGAGAGAATTTTCTTCTTCACATCTTCAATTTCTCGTGGACTTCGCATCCCTTTCCTTCCATCTGGAAGACATCTTCTATTATTCCCATTCACAAGATGGGAAAACCTCTCGTCTCTCCTGCTTCCTTCCGGCCTATCTCTCTCACCTCCAGCGTCTCAAAGCTTTTTGAATGCATCATTCTATCCCGTCTACTCTTCTTTCTGGAGTCTAATTCCGTTCTCTCTCTCCCCGTCAGGCCGGTTTCCGCCCTGAACGGTCTACTTTAGATAAAATTCTGTATCTTTCTCAGTCCATTTTGATTGGGTTTAACAAACCCAGGCCAGGCTCTGGGACGATCCTGTCTACTATTGATTTCTCTAAAGCTTTTGACTCTGTCTGGCATCCCGCCCTTTTCCACAAACTGATTTCGACTGGCATCCCTCCTTGCTTTGCTCGTTGGACTCAATCTTTCCTTTGTGACAGGTGCGCTTGTGTGGTCTATCAAAATCACAAAAGTCGTTCCTTTCGAGTCCGTCGAGGTGTTCCGCAAGGATCCGTTCTTGGCCCTGTACTTTTCTCTCTCTTCATTAATGATCTTCCGGCTTCTCTGCCTTCTTCCGTCGGCTGTTCTCTCCACAGTCCCTAAATCTTTCGCAAACCATTCTTACGCTTGCAGTGACTGCAGCTTCACAGCTACCACTAGCATTCAGATTATCTTTAAAATATCAAAATTTATTCCCTGTCTCCAGTTCATCACACAATATCTCAAATGAATTCACCCATCCTTCCATCATTTTCCCACATCTTGAACAAACAAAACGAGTTGCCAACTTGTTCGTAACTCTCTTTATTCTCGCACACCTGCCATGGACTCAGTTTCCACATTAGGTGCACATTTCTCTCCTCCCAAAATCTCTAGGCTACATGCATCCATCTTGCTTTTGCATAATTCTTCTTCCGACCCGCTTACCATCAAGTTTGTTTTCCTGATATTGGCCTTCAAACCCATACTTTCTTGTGCTTCTTTCTAATCCAAAAATTTTTCTTTTAAACCCTCTGTGATTTCGATTTTGAGAACAAGGTTATCTGCATGTAATACCTCACTGATCACATCCCTTTTGCATCTTTTGTAATGCAACCACAACTATTCCAAACAACAGCGGCCACAGCACAGACCCTTGATGTACACCAATCTTTCCATCAAACACTTCTGAATACGCAGATCCCACCCTAACTCTTGTTGTTAGCGCTACTTCGCTCTATGTGTACATTGATTCCTTGGTATTGTATAAAATACGTAGTTTCCGATTACCAGATATAGTTTTGGCGTGATTAGTAGTTGCATAATCTCTTTATTAGTCGCTGTCAAGTAATTCTAGATAGAACCTGATAGTTTTGATTTAGTGTAGTTAAGTATTGATGCACTCATTCATGATATAGTTCGGAATAGTATCTGATACAATGTTTATCTATAAGTGTGTTTTATAGTGTCGGGCCTAACTTAACTAGGCCTAGCATTATTATCCATATGTATTTCTTTCTAGCTATAGGTATATGGTGCTTTGGTGGTGGTTGTCTACTCATAACCACTTTCGGTTGTGGGGACCCAGCCTCCATTACTCAACTTTTAATGGTGTATTAGTCTGCGTGGTGCATGCTGTTGGGTATTGGTGGAGTGCTTTGTTAGTTCGCTGTAGAGCAATATAGAGTCTGACTGTTACGGTATATCTGTGTGCTACCGTGAGCCAACACTGTGCTACATCCCAAGCTACTTCGCCCCTGTGACTTATTTCTCTAATAGGATATTTGGAGCATTTGCTCAGCTAACATATAGCTAGCACTTGTCTTTACTCCATTATACAAGTTCATAACCGCTCGAAGCATTACTTCAAACAAATCCTTTCTTCTCATGGCTCACTTTATTAATTTTCTTGGAAGTCTATCAAAAACCTTTTCCATGTTAACAAAACACATACACAACTTTTTTTCCTTCTTTCGATACTCCGCCTGCTTTTTCTTTACAATGTTGCATATACTGTTTTTTTTCGTGGCATAAATCCAAACTGCGTTTTATTCAAATTGATCAGTGTTCGTATTTGCCTCTCTGAACTCCCTTTCAACAATTTTCATGGCATTCTTTAGCAGTTTTACTCTTCTCTATGATCCACAGCTCATCTCATCTCCGTTTCTTGTATAAATAGGCCCAATCACACAAGTTTTCTACTCATCAAGAATACCTCTACCATCCAATACGTGCTGACTTAGGTTCATCACCATTTTAGCCCGCTAGTTTTGCTACCTGCAACCATCATCTCCACGCTTACTCCCAATGATCCAGTTTCTTTTGCTTCCAAAATTTCTTTGCGAGGAACTCTTTTAACCGGGCTTTCTAATACATCAGAGTCAACCACCTGGTCCCATTCTTTCTCTTCATTCATAATATTTTCCATGTTACTTCCATTTTTGCCCTGTCTTCTTAAATATAACTCAACTGACCGTTTTTTTGTCTTAAGCACCTTTCTCCTTCAGAAGCTTTACCTTCTTTTATTATTCTTCTAAGAAGGCTGAAAACAACGTTCTCATGCTCGGCTTTGTTTTTCACAACTCTAGCAACCACTTTTTTGATTTGATTTCTTACAGGTTTGAATTTGTGTTGGGTCTTATCATCTTATGATGGAAACCTGCATATTTCCATAAATGCTGTTTTCTATGTCGCTATAGTGTTCTTTCCCTCATTCCACCATCACATGTCTCCTCGATCCCCTTTAGACTTCGTCACATGCTTTTAGAAATCCATACTTAAAAGTTTTCCACAAATCTGGCACGTCTTTGCTTGACAGTTCTTTTGCTCTTTGTTCTAATCTGGTTCTTGTTCGGTTTTCAAGCAACTTAGCATTCTTCTTATGATCAGTTTCTTTTTCACAATCATTTTTATAACCCTTTTATCCAGATCTACGACCACCAGCCTACATCGCAGTTTCCGTGGAATCACTTTTGCTTCCCTTACATACTTTCTTTCTTCCCCACAAGCACAAACTCAATTCTTTTCCTTCACAAAACTCCAGCATTCTTTTTCCTCCCACATCTCTCTCCCAACTCCATTTCCCCCATGCATCAACATATTTTATTACATGCCTATTGAAATTCCCCGAGAAAAGGATAATTTCACTTGAACTTCCAAAGTCCCATTTACTTGCCATCAGAGACGTAGCAGCCGCCCCCCAAATCCCCCAATTGGGGGGGCCCAGGCCAACTTTGGGGGCCCAAGTTAGTCTGAAATTGCTTTTTGGCTACGTGACTATTTTCAGTTCAGCAGACTTGTTTACAACGGATTTAAACTGTAGGAAGAAATTGGCTTGTGACATCATAAGTGAATGCAACGTCATTTTATCTCGCAGAATCTAGAATATTTCGATTGATTTTCTGGTAGAATCTTGAATATTCGATTGACGTAACAATGCCGTTGTTACGCAACAATCATAGAATGGTCTGGAATTCTGTTTGGCTAGAAATACCGGGACAATATATATACACTGCAGAGTGCAGATAAAGTATTTTATTGACATTGTATAGAATGAAACGTTCAAAAAGTGGTGCTCAAAAGAGAAAAGAAGCAGCCACTGCTCGAGATGCTGTAGCGAAATTGCCCAAGATGACAGATTTTTTCAAGATTACTGAGCAGAGTAGACCTGGCACTAGTACCGAGAGGGATGAAGAAAACTATAGTGTACAAGATAAAGAAGACTATGACGATCAGCATCAAAGTGATTGTGAATTTCCAGAAAATGCAAGTTGTGATTTACCTGCCAATACGCAACCTTCAATATCAAAAATAACTGAATCTCAATTTACCCCTATCCCTGATGACCCATGTAAATGGCCTGAAAGTATTTCTGATGCTCAACGATGTGATATAGTAAAGCGTGGATCACATCAACTAATAATGAATTTTCCATATAATAACACAACTCTAAGGCGACGTTTTTCCTCCAACCATTATAAACGTGTGTTACCTAATGGTGAAAGTGTTTCACGGTCGTGGCTAGTTTATTCTGGGGAATCAGATCAAGTTTTTTGCTTTTGTTGTAAGCTATTTGGAAAAACACTAAGTCCCTTTTGTAGTGGTATAAATACATGGGAGGGTTTTTCGAAAAAACTGAAAGACCATGAAAACGGCATTTCCCACCAACAATGCTGCAGTCAATGGATGTTGCTAGCTGAAGGGATAAGAAATTCATCCACTATCGACAAACGCGAGATGAATATTTTTTTCAATGAAAGACGTTTTTGGAGAAATGTTTTAGAGCAGTGTTTCTCAACCGCCGGTCCATGTCTACTTTCCTGCCGGTCCACAAAGTATATTTTAATTTTATATCTCGATTGGAAAATGGTTAAGGCTGATCCATTATTAAACACTTGCGGTCGTCAGAACAAGTCAGTCTGGTTAGACGCTTAATATGCGCGCACAATAATTTTTGTCCAATACCCGGACAACGAGTTTATGTGCTCTGCCGACTAATCTAAATTTGCTTTTTTGTCTAAAAAATCAACGCGGCAGGTGAGACGAAGCACTTGATGCAAGTGGTTATTCACATAATTGAGAACTTCGCAAGTGGTATGCATAACAACTCATTTAAGACAAGTTGTTGCAGCAGTATGTAAAAGAAAAAAATATGTTTAAACCAAAGGTTCTCAAACTTGGGTCCGCAGACTCCTGGGGGTCCTTGACGACCGCACAGGGGTCCGTGGCTTCGTCCCTGTCATTCAATCAATCAACGTTTGTCCCGGAAATTTACTTCAGTGAACATATAAAAAGTAACTCTGGCTTGACGATGAATTGGACCGCTAGTTACGCAATCGCGGCTGTAATGCAGGTGCTGACCTTTTTTTGGAGGACAGCCCCACTTCCTTTTGTATTCGCTTGTTAATTATTATAATTGGAAGTGACTCGGGTGACAAAATTAATGTCATATATAATTGGGGTCCGCAAGAAAGCAGATTCACAAAAAAAAGTCCGCGAAGCAGCAGATTCGCAAAAAAAGAGTCTTCGTGGCAAAAAGTTTGGTAACCTCTGGTTTGACCTACAGTGCAACGGTCTTTTCTCAGCAAGCGATACTGCACACATTACTTGTTTCTTGAACAATGCATGTTGTTTGAAAAGAACGAATAACAATGTACAGCCGTTTATAACTGCCTAGTTAGCGTTAGACGTCATAGTCCAAATAATGGGGAGCAAAGGCATAGCGTTCGCTACAAATTAAAATTTAATGGTGTAATTTAACAAAATCTGGCAGTAAAATGGAAACAAGCAAACAGCTAAATATGTTCCAGTTCTTTCAAAAGACACCCAATTGTGAAAATCAAGTTGGTGGTTTTAACAGGAAAGAGGAAGAAGATAAGCCTACTACTTCAAATGTACCATGTGGCGGGAAATGATCATGTGATGGTGATATGAATTGTGAAGAGACAAGCAAAAAGCGAAGACGAGACTTTGTTAGGCAGTGTAATAAAAAATACTTGGAACTTGGTTTCACCATTGCTCCTAGCAATGAAAAATTGCCGCTTTTTATGTGCTTAGTCTGCACCAAAGTTCTTTCAAACGACGCAATGAAACCCTCAAAGCTTACTCGGCGTCTTCACTCACAGCATAGCAACCTTGTTGGCAAGCCTCTTGCATATTTCAAAAGACTACTGAGTGAAACAGAAAGGCAAAGAACTGATATGCAAAAGATGACAACGACTGATAAAGCCCTTCTCAAATCTTCCTATCTAATTTCTCTTCAAATCGGCAAAACTAAAAAACCTTATACAATTGGGGAAGATTTAATATAACCGTGCATGTTAGCAGCTACTGCAGAGGTTTTGGGTCCGGAAGCAGCTAACAAGCTTCAAGCGATATCAATTTCGAATGACACAGTTCAAAGGAGAATAATGGATATGGCAGTTGATGTTGAAGAGCAAGTTACTAAACAAGTAAAGAAATCGAAATATTTTGCTATACACCTTGACGAATCAACAGATTTGAGCAACTGTGCTTTTCTTATATGCTTTGTTCGATATGTAAATGAAGGAAGAGTCATGAAAAGTTTTCTTTGTAGTCTCAAACTACCTGGACGGACGACCAGTTTAGAAATATTTAGGTCTCTTAATAACTATGTGCAAGAGCAAAGTTTAGATGGGGGTAAATGTGTTGGGGTTTGCACTGACGGCGCTGCTAACATAATGGAATGTCACTCGGGTATAACTGCGAAAATTAGAGACGTGGCAAACAAAGATCTGCTGATTACACACTATATTCTTCAACGGGAAAATTTATCTGCCAAAAAAATATCTCCTGAATTAAATGACGTTTTGAAGATGAAGATCGTAAATGATATACGTGGCCGAGCATTGCACTCGAGGTTCTTTGAGGCTTTGTGTGATAGCATAGGTTCACAACAGTATCATCTCTTATTTCATGTTGAAGTAAGGTGGCTTTCAAGACGCGTTCTCACTCGACGCCTTCTTACTCGTCACATTGAATTAAGTAAAGCAGTTTTTTGTGGAAATAAACTCTCCACTAAAAGACTGCTTATTCGACGAGATGTGGACAGCCAAACTAGCATATTTAGCGGACGTATTCAGCAACTTAAACGACCTTAACTGTTCTCTGCAAGATAATCACTCCAATATATTTACATTGCGTAACAAAACTGATGCTTTCAAGAAGAAAGACGATATCGATGTGTTTCCATGTTTGCAAGATATCGTGGCAAATGCATCTGTTGATACAGGAGAGTTATTTACTCTTATAAGTCAACACTTGCAAGAGCTAACCATCAGTTTTGGCCAATATTTTCCAGATAATGCAGATCCTCGAAAGGGAAATTTTTGGATTATTAGTAGTCCCTTTGCAGAGGATATTGATTCATGCAATCTTAACACTGTTGAGAAAAAATCGCTTATGGAACTTTCCTGCGATACCACGTTGATGTCCAAGTATAAAGCGAAAAGCTTTCCATCTTTATCTCTCATCAAGAACAAACCGAGAAATTGTGCGGAAATTAACGCTCCATTCGTCTTTCAGAAACTTCGCTACAACCGCCTTTATCACTTCTGCTATCAAAAAGACAGCAGCAAATTTCTCATTGAATTGTTCACACTTGTGTGCAATTGAATTGCGTATCTTGTTTTTGTGTTTATGACATTTTTGGTTGATTTTTCAGGTCCACCGGTCCGCAAAATTTATTTTGAAATTTTACCGGTCCGTAACCTAAATAGGTTGAGAACCACTGTTTTAGAGAGACTTATCGACATTGCCTTGTTTCTATCGGAAAGGAATCTTGCTTTTAGAGGATCTGAAGAAGTCTTAGGATCTCCTCACAATGGAAATTTTCTGGGTATATTTGAGCTTTTGGCAAGAAGAGATCCGATCCTAAAAGAGCTTCAAGACAGAATCAAGAATAAAAACACTAAAGATCACTATTTGAGTCCTACCATACAAAATGAACTAATTGAATTGCTAGCGACAGAAGTTGAAAAAGAAAATTTACAGCAATTGAAATTGGCAAAATATTTTTCTATAATTTTGGACTGCACTCCAGATATGTCACATCATGAACAAATGTCTGTCATTCTCCGTTATGTACTATGTAATGAAGAAGCTGCTGTTGTTAAAGAAACATTTTTTGGCTACTTGAGATTGGAGTGACAGTACTGGGAAAGGCTTGTTGGACGCTTTCTTAGAAAAAGCGACCGAACTGCAACTCGAATTGTCTGATTGTCGAGGTCAGTCATATGATAATGGTGCTAACATGAAAGGAAAACATTCTGGGGTCCAAGCAAGGATGCTAGACATCAATCCCAAAGCTGTTTACGTGCCCTGTGCAAACCATACCCTTATCCCTTTCAATACTGATTTGTTACAATGCGCAATGCAAATTTTGTTTAAAACTAAGCAACTGAATGTTGTTAGTGAGGTTTTTATTGAATTCAAAAATTCTCTTCTATTTTTTTCTTTGTTTTTTTTTAAGTGGGACAAATATGTCCCAACGGTATTAAACTTTGGAATGAATTTTTCCCAAAGAACGCTTTGGTACTGTGATGCAATATCTTGGGACATATATGTCCCAACAGGACTGAAAGGGTTAACTTAGTTGTTGTTGACAGTGCTAATTGATCGACGGAAGCATTGACATTTTTTGGAGTACTTACAAGGTTGTATGTGCTGTTTTCTTCCTCTGCTCAGCGTTGGGAAATTTTGAAGAAACATGTGGAGCTGTCCATAAAGTCACAATCTGATACTCGTTGGGAAAGCAGAATTAAATGCATCAAACCTCTTCGATACAATTTAAAAGAGGTGTTGCTGGCACTGAAAGACTTGGAAGCCACTTCCATAGAAAGAAAAGATGGAAGAGCTGCCTCAGAAACAAAATCGTTGATAGCTCGTTTATCAAAATGGAGTTTTCTTTTGTCGGTGTTTATTTGGTATGATATCCTATTCCAAGTTAATAAAGCAAGCAAGATTCTTCAATCGTATGGAGTCTCCCTTCATACAATGGAAACGGAAATCCAGGCAACTGAAAAGTTTTTGCAAAACTATCGCACAACGGGTTATGACAGTGCCGCAACATCTGCTGTTGAAATAGCACAGGAATTGGATATTGATCCTTCTTTTCCTCCGTGAAGAAGTGAAAAGAAAAGAAGATTGTTTGATTACCAAGGTGAAGAGGAACAACGAGCTACTCCTGAACTGAAATTTAAAAGCAACTTTTTCTATCCATTAGTAGACCAGGCTATTATGTCAATAAAGGAGCGCTTTAATTTGTTACGTGAGGTTTCTTCCGCCTTTTCGTTTTTGTACACACGAGACAAACTTTTGCTTGAGCAACAAGAAAATGCTCTTCTTACTTGCTGTAAAGAGTTCCAAAAAAAGTTCGGTGACATTGATTCTGATGAAATGAGCGCTGAGCTACAGCGGTTTGTTTTAATTTTACAAAAAAAACGCAATCTCAATACGGCTCAAGACTTTCTGAACTATCTTCTAAAGACTCATTTATTTGAATTGTATCCGAATGTGTACATCGCACTTCGAATCTTACTAACTTGCCCCGTGACTGTTGCCAGCGCTGAAAGAAGCTTCAGCAAATTGAAACTGATCAAAAGTTTTAATAGAACGTCTATGACAGACAGTAGACTATCTTCATTAGCCATGTTGTCAATCGAAAATGACTGCGCCCGATCTCTTGATTATGACAATGTCATAACAGCATTTGCGAACAAAAAGGTTCGCTCCAGACTATTTAAATGATACTGTGTTTTTATAACTTTTTCGTGTTTTTCAGTGTCATTGCTTTCGTTTCGCAGTGTCTGCATAAATGTCCTACTGAACTCTGGCATCGGTGCCGAATTTTTTATGACTTGCACCTTCGGTATCGGCATGCTTTATTTTGACATTAGCCTGTTTACTTATGTACAAATTGTGGTGTATTTTCTTAATGCAGCTTTTCAATTTTACACCTCTAAAGTGATATGACCTGTGCGCAGGGGCTCTTGCGCTTACTTTGGGGAGGGGCCCCGAAGTTGGAGTGCTACGGGACTGCTTGCCATTTCATCAAAAAAACCAAACTTTCCTAGTGTTTATTCTTCTGGTTCATGAGGGGGGGAGAGAGATCCATTATTTTAAATTCGGTTTGTCTCCGCTAACAAAGGTGGCCGGACTCACCTCATGTTTCTTGAAAGTACGCAAACACCATTACGCCACTTGTTCTGTCGGTGGTATCTTTCTTTTTCAGTCCAATCTTATTAATATTCTTCCACTTGTCATTTTCGATCGCCTACGCCCTTTTTTCCCCCACTTCAGAGTCCAACGCGCAACACTTCATGATGATTCCTTCTCAAAACACGACCACTTGCCCTGACCAGTCCATCCAAAATACTTTTCAGACCCAGCAAACTCACAAGTTCTTGGCTCTTTTTCTCAAACAACTCAACTCCGCATTTACTTCTTTTTCAATTCTCAAAAACTGCTATCTTATTCTCGCTCCCATACAGCATTGCCTATTTCACACAACTCTGAAATACCATTCCTTTCATCTTTAACGAAAACGTTAAATGTGACCAATATATTATTTGCATCACTTTTTTAATTGCAGTTAGCTACATTTCCATCACTTTGTCGCGTTTGCTTTTAACATTCACGTTTCCAGACATTTCTTTTTTCACCAAGATTTTAACCCCTCCAATTCCTGTGTCATTTCTTGACCACCAGTTTTTTCCTTCGCCCCGCAGTGCCCAAAACGACCTCCTTGGCCTTTTCATCTTACTCCCTGCATCCAGCACACATCAACTCTTCTTTTTCTTAGTTCTTCTGTACTCATCACCACAAAACTTCACCAAAAAGTCTGATTTTTCGAATTCTGCTTTGCTCATGACCATAAAAGGGATCTCGACAATGCTGAAAGTGTACGACAATAAATGACCTGAATCGGTGAAGATTTTGTATTGTATTAAAGTGACGGCGAAAAACAGGGCTTGAAGAAATGTGAAACTTGAAACAATCACTGAACAATGTACACATCATCAAACTAATCAAGCATTAAATTTAACAGCAGTTCCATCACGAGAGAGCTTGCTAAGGGCAAGTGTTATTTCCTTCAAAAAGCTTCAAAACAGCGGGACGACTGCATGCAGCAGTAAGAACACCACAATATCCAGAGCTGGGCACCACCGCAAATTTAAACTCAATTCCGCAACCGCAAAACTGCAAGAGGTGTTCCGCAACCGCAAATTTAAACTCAATTCCGCAACCGCAAAACTGCAAGAGGTGTTCCGCAACCGCAAATTTGTGGTAACTTTTCGCACTTCCGCAATCTTTATTGTTATTTTGTCTCCTCATGATCTTTTTTTTGGTCAAAGTTTGTCGTCGACCAGACGTTGACATCAAAAAAAAAAAAAAGGTCAACAACACCCGGACGTTAACCTCCAATCTAGGAAATAAGGTCGTCCACTTCCCAAACGGATTTTACAGCGGAACATGCAACACTGTCTATTGCTTTGCGGATTTGCGGTAAATTTCAGTTTTTCTACCGCAAATATTTGCGGTAGGGAATTAGGTTCGCAAATAGAAACGGGGGTCCGCAATTTGCGGAAGTGCCCACTTCTGACAATATCTTTACATCTAATGCCAGTCGACATACTAAACGGAACAGCTGTGATACCCTAGTCAAATGACGCGACTTGAAGCGCATTCCAGCTCTCCTGTCTTTGATGGCAAATACAAAGCTACAATAGGGAAAAAAACGAACTGATTTTGGCTGGTTTCAGACAAGTGGTGGTGAGGCAAACGTTTTTTAAGCTATGCAGTCGAAATTTAAGTTGTCAAGAGATTTAACAGCATCAACACCTATGAACTACATCCATCGCAATAATTGCACCAACTATAAAAGTTGATTTTTTCCAGAATTTCGAAAAAGCCGCTATTAGATTTATACACAAAAACGCAAAAGCGTTGTAAATAAAAGCTTATATTATTCAGAAATCGGAACGAGTCCGGTTGAGTGACATCTAAGGGAAACCGATTTCCTAGTGACGCCAGTACAAAATAAATCGGCGTTGATAGCAAATATGCAAGAACTAATCAGGAGAATTCAAAGATTCGTTACATACAGAACACTACCAAGATTTTACTAAGCAGTTTAAGTGTAAAAGTTCAATTGTACCTTTTTAATCTGAATTCTTTGCTATATAAAAGACATACTTACGTCAAAATATCCGTGAAAAAAATTTGGGTATGGGAAAAAAAGCGTAAAGTAGTAGCACCAGCACAACAATAATAAACGTACCAATCGTTCCTTGATTTCACATTTAGGCAAAAAAATTTCAAAATGTGCATTTGGTCCCTGTGAAAAGCACAAGGGGAATCCGGCCGCCTCTATTAACAGGATTAAAAAAAAGGACAGAACAACAAAAAACTGCTCTCTACAAGGCTTTTAATAGCTTACCATTTGTGCTTTTCTTTTTATTCTTCGTTAACTTATAAATGAAAAGTTGCATAAATGCGACTGCTCTTAAGAATTTCTTACCATCAGCTGGTAAAAAAATATTTACATTTTTTTACAATAGAATCTTTAAAAAAAAACTACAGGCTGGTGACATTGACGAATGGGGTTTTTACAGAAGCAGAGCGCATGGCTGGTCATTCGCACCTGCGAAATGAAACCACAACACTGAATGATTGCGTCTTAGATATTACAAAGCAAAAGAAAACGTATTTAGACTCAACAATTAAAATTTGATTGATTATCCACATTACGTCAGGGAAAACTGCTAGAAAGTTTAAAACAAGCTCAAGAGCCCTGTGGATATTCACACCGATAACCAAGAGCTGACTGTATTTGAATAAGGAGAATAGCACAGGACTTTGACAAGGTCCAAAATAATTTTATCGTGATGTCTTTGACAAGATAAGTTCCTAATATTTGCAACGCCAACTACTAACCTTCTGGGCATAAAGTTATACTTTTAAAGTGCAGAAACGTGCTAGAAAAACAAAAAAAATTACACGTGATATAATTTCATTATATCCTTAATTTGGTTGCGACAGATCGGACACCGAGGGAATCTTTCTCTTTGTGTCAGTGCTCGCGCGCAGGCCATGCACATGCACACATGACCGCAATCGTAAATAGCCGCGTCTGCTTTATCGCAGAAACATATCGAACACTCGCTTGCAACTTGTGTTCTGTCGCCACTCTCTTTTTCGCCACGTGCACTTGCTTTGTTTTCGCCATTAGATGGAGCTTCAGAGCTACCCGAGAATGGAACATTGACAGTGCTGCGACTGTGAGACGGCCCTTCGCCGCTCGAATTGCCCATATCTGTGTTGACAATAGGAGTACTCTCGCTCCGTGCGCTGCGACGGGATGGGAGGATTCTTCGGAACATATGTCCCAAAATGGAACGACGAGGCTCTGTGTTTGGCGGAACACCCTCAAAGCTGAATTGTTGATCATGATCTTCAGCATCGCTTGACACAGGCGTAAATTCCAATGGAGGGCGCTGCAACGGGTCGTAGAACTGCTCGTCGTCGGAGTCGGTCGAAAGAGGAAACACAGTTTGAGAATTACTTTCGCCACGCTCCAAAACTAATCGGGAAAACGGAGGCGGAAGCGAGTCGACGTCGTCCTCGTCGTCGACGAGAAACACGCGGCGACTTCTTTGAGCGTCTATTTCAGCGAGAAGCGACTCATCGGGTTCCTCTTCAGAAACTGAAATTAACATCGACAAGGTTTTTACCGGCATAAATATGATTTAACATTCACGAAAGAGGTAGGAGCCGATTGAAACTTACTCGTTTTCTATTAGTGCGTGTTTGACCCAAACTTGAATGTTTATAGCTATTTTCAATCAGCCTGGCCAATTAGTAGCCACCATGACGATGAACGTGAGCTGCAATGGGCAGTTCGTAGCCATTGCCTTACCTCCAACTAGCAGAATCTCTTGAATGTCTTGTCCGAGGTCGAAGAAGAGCCGCAATGACTGGTTGACGTCGCAGCAAAACAAGTCCACATTATCACCGCTGTTTATTCTATAGCGAAACCATCCGTTCGCGTGAAGAGAAAAGACCAAATAATCGCCATCCTCAACCTGGTTTCGCAACTGCCAAAACAAGAGTAAATCACAACGGTACAAAGGACGAGCTTTACTATTTCTTCTACAGCATGGTCGCTTGCGAGCGTGCTGTAGAGCTGTCGATCGTCGTTGATACCATGACACGCACTCCTCCAAGTTAGTGATCAATCGTACCGAGTTTTATGCGGCTAGATAACATTGTTGAACTGCACCGTTGTCCTTGTACAGCAGAACAAGCATTGCGGTCACGCAATGCCAAAAACAACTTTGTTGTTTCTATCAACGCAAGTCGGCGACGTGCCGCGACGAAAGGGCAGGATCAGTCTACATCGCAGACATGTAGCATCGAGAAGATAAGAAAAACTTGTTTCAGAACTACTTTGAAGTTCTTGGTGCTGCTCATACAGTGCATTTCTGCATGGAACGTGGAAAATCGCTGAAAGAGCTTTTTTTCAACACACAACAGCGTCGTATCAAGGGTTTGAAAACCGGGATCCGGGTTACGGGAATTCCCGGCAATAAGCGCTTTTTGTTATTTCCCGTTTACCGGTTTTATCAACAAAATTTTCGATATTTTCCGAATGGCAAGCAATCATTGGTAACACAACTATTATATCACCAAACAAAAAAAATAATTCATAAAATTTCGTTTTAGCCTTCACGTTAAAATTACAAGAACCTTTACTGAACATTCCAGCAACCTCAGTAGAAGAACAAGCAGAACATGCTTTATTCTACTGCGGCCTGTTATTACCAAAATTCGTCCACAATTAAGCGACGCAACCGTCAATGCTTTTGAGTTTTTTCGCAGCTATTGTTTTAAAAGTAAATACTTCAAGCTTTAGAGCACTTTTTTCGCCTTGTTGGTTTTGGATGTCGTGCTTCTTGCGTTGTGCGACTAATATTTCCGTTTTTCACGGGATTGTATGAGATTTCCCAGGTTTCCCGGTTTTCATACAAAACAGGGAAATCAGAAACCCTAGTCACGTCGCGTTGTACCACAAACATTCGTGTTTAGCTAAATAAGCAATTAGAAAGACTGAATTGTTGATGCCTTTTTACATCCACACATTAAGGAAGACGGTCCTTCTGGCCTAAATGGCGTGGTCAGTCTTTCCATCGCGTTCACATATAGCGTGGAATATGGCTCCAGTTATGAACTGCGACATCTGCAAGGATCTTATGGCAATCCATTGTTTCGAAACATTCCAATTCGTGCGGCACTGCGGTCAGTGTCATTTTAAAACAACTCACCCTATCCACCACCCAGTATTCTTCTCTATCCACTAGGTCAATTGAATTCAATGGCAGTGTTGAAGGATCGACTGTGCTTGGATCACATGAAGTAACACCCAGTAGCATGTCACATGCCGCAGTGGTTGTCACTTTAAGATACAAGTTTCCACCAACAGGTAATGGCTCGTCTAAAGAAAATGGATGAGAGCACTATTACTATTATACTTAGCAGTGCAGTCCCTGTTACACAATTTTTCAAAAATCGGGGATTTATGTTAGCATTGGACCCATGCCAGCTTCCTTCAATCAAGTTTTTAATTCGCCAAGAACTGAGTTTAAAATTTGAACCAAAAGAGGGAAAACTTGTCACTAACTACAAAAAATGGAATATAGACGTACTATACTTGCATGTCAACAACAGGAAACGTTTACGTACAGGTCAGTTTGGTTGGAGTTACTCGAAATATGTAGGTGGTATTGAAATTTTGCTTTGAAAAAAAGCTGTTGGTACTCGTCGAATTTTGACAACTTTTTAGGGCAACTTAGGCTTCATAACTTAACAGCAGTGACTATGACAAAACGTCGTACGTATTGCCACGCGACTGACAAGTGTTTAGGCGGGATTGCTAATCCACAGCTTGCCAGCAATCCAAACTCTAGTGCCTGCTACATGTCACCCTAAGTCAGGTGACGTTTGAGTACGAAATCTAGTTTCCACCGAAAAAAAAAAAACATTAAAAACTAGGATAGCATCAAGGTGCTTCGCCAGAAGTTTTTTCAAGAATTACCAGTGCTGTCATATTCCTATAGCAAGCATCGCAACGAAGCGAGAAACAATACCGAAAGCGTTTCTCTTACGTGTAGCATATGCATAAAAAACTTACCCATTAGAACAATCTTGCTAGTAGGAGGTGAAACCACCAGCGAATTTCGGTAAAGAGTGGCCTCAAGTTGACATACTGCATTCCTATCGCGGATTTGAACCCCGTTTCCAGCGGTCAGTGAAAATGCTGACGGACGTATTTGGGTGAGAGGAGAAAGAAAAAATGAGCTACGAAGTTCTTCTACTGCACTTTCATGAAGTTCAGAATCAACAGTATCCCTTCGTTCTACTGCATGAAAACAATGCTTGTTGATATTGTGTCGTGCATTAACAGATCTACTTTCTTGATAAACTGAGGCATGGTTTAACGAAACATTGCAAATCTGACACCTTATAATGATTAGGTAAAGGTAAGACAGCAGTACATTTTGAACTAGTCAATACAAACTAGAAAGAACAGTTGTAAATCAACAGGTCCAAAAAGCAGTTTCAATGCGATAACCTGATGAAGCAAAAAAGCGTAGAATTACGAGTACTAATGCCACATACATCAACTATGATGTCTTAGAGCAAAAAACAAAATATAATTTTGGCACCATTTTGAGTCGTTGCATTAGCAGCGGTCTTTACTACGTCACGAACTTGATTTTCGAGGCTCTCGCCATGCCCAATCAGAAAAGGTCAAATAACAACGATTACGTTTTTTAATGTTTGCAAATACGATTCAGACTGGTAGATCATGTGCCATGTCATTGTTGCATTAAGTACAGATACGCAAAACAAAGTATTATTTCTGGACTCCGTTCAAAGATGTAGAGAACACATTTGAGAAAAAATATACCCAACCGGTTGAAAAAATCAGCAATTAAAAAAGAGCAAATGCCATTCATGAATCTTCCAGTCGTCTTAAACTCGGTAATGTGTGCTTTAAAAGTCAATTTTGCTGCTTTACAAAAGGTACACTGATTGGCCAAAGCCAACTAAAATTTAGTAAAAGTTATCAAAAAAAAACTGTTGCTAGTTGAGTATGGTTGGTAATCTGAAGAGTCGAACACAAAAAGCAAAAAAAACAGAAAATCGGCAGAAGTTATTTGTCCTTTTTGAAATGTTATTTAAAGTAACCCATTAACAAAAAAACTAATAAGGAAGCAACAAATCACATACTATAGGCTATCTAAACAACGAAACGAATAATGAAGCAAGTTCAACGCAATCAATTTTGTGTTATATCACTATTAGTTTTAGAACAAAGATATTCTAGTGCAAGCCTACTACTATCCGCTAACCCTTTTATTCAGAGCTGTGTCACAGGGCTGGTCTCCCCATTTCGGTTCGAGGTTTCTTTCAATTATTTTCGATGATCCTGTGACGTTCTCACTGCTCCTTTCTCAGTTTTATGCATTGACTATGCACTAAAACGCCGTGCGAAAAATCTTTAGCTCTTCTCAACATTACAACAATCTTGTCCAAGCCCATCAGAGTATAGGGCTTCATGGTTGGGAACGACTGGGCAATCAAACTTTTTTGTTCAAAACATATGCCAAAGCAATGTGGTTTTGACACCGTACTACGTTCTTGAAAGACTAAAATTGCTTCAATGGTACCACATTACGTAAAATTGATCACTACCTCCCTTATTTTTTAGGATGAATTCACGGAACTAAGCGAACATTTAAGTTTTACGCTGCAACCAATCAAGCAGGTAGAAGATGTTGATCCAGTTTAGAGAAAGCGGCAGTGCATTTTCGATCACTCATGAATACAAACATCACAAGGCAAACTGACTTTTAGAAGTAGCTAATAGCTTCTCACATCATTCTGGCCAAGCAAGTCACTAATCAAACAAGATTGTGTGGCTAGATATAGGGAGTAAAACACATGTAATTACCTATCTGCAAGGAATCTTCTTCAACTGATTCATTTTCAGCTACATTGTTTAAGTCATCTCCAACTTCAATCCGAAATGGACAATCTAAAAAAAATAAGCTCTTCCGCAAACGGCTTCGCTTGATTTCAGTTTCCACTTACGTTCGCTAGAAGTGCAACCTGGAGAATTTTACGTGGGTTTACTTAATATGCTCATTCTGGCTGGTGTTTTTTTCGCAGTGTAAAGCGCACACAAGTAACATTCACAAACAAAAGTCGAGCTTCAATGGTATGTAGTGCCATGTTGAGCATTTTTCTTAATCTCAAACTACCTGTTTTTGAGGCCTTGTTAATACCGAAAATCCGATTGAAAAGTCAGTATGGCGGTCATCAACGCAAGACTAAAACAATCGCCTTTTAAGTTCAACAGCTGTATAGAGAACAGCAGTGGTAATTGGAGCCAAACGAAACGTGATACTTTAAAGTGGTTTAAAAGTCCCTATCACTCTTCAAAACCAGAACTTAAACAAACACGAAAACCAATTGTTCATGCAGTTCTTTATGCTAGGCTATCCACAACAGCAATAATACATTACCTATAAACTTTAACGCTGCAGTATTTCCGTATATGTCTGTGAGGACCCATAGCGGTTCATTTGTAGGGATTCCTTCAATGAAAGTACCACAGGTTTCACCATTCAACCACATTCGAAAGTTGCCTAGAACATTAAACAAACTTGTGGCTAGTACTTGAAAGGTATAAAATTAGTTTTCAAAAAATAAATTTGATTTCGTCCCAAATGAACTGATGTAATACAACACCTTAAGTCAGCATCTACTGTACTCTTAAGGCGAAATCGATTTTCTATTTTAATAAATCGCACAACCGGATTTTACACGTTTTCAAACATTTCTTTGTTTTACCATTACATCAAAATTGGAGTCGTCATTATTGCACCCAAGTTTTTATTCTTAAACAACGCAAAATTGTTTGTAGCTAAAGCGAAATGTGCTACCTTTAGATTACAGAGCACCACTTTTATGGTCAGTGTAAAAATCCACTACATACTTTGTACTCAGCACCAAAAACAAATGGGAAAATTTTTACTTCATAAATGGGGATGAGTTCTTTAAAATAAAATATCCTCAGATTCCTGGATGGGGTTTATCTCAAAGCAATTGTGTTTCTAAATACGACCAAGCATTTCCAAGCATTATTGTCTTTAACCAATTTTTGCACAGTATGCAGAGTTTTTGCGTTTAACAACTAGCACATCGCCAAGATAATTCTATGCAACATGTAATTCGCTATACCATTTTCATCGACGAAAAAGGATATTATGTTGCTTTGAACTGAAAAGTCTTCCGGAAGAGCTTTTGCCCAATATCCTGGTAGTGAGGTCAAATCAGGACACGCGTATCGAGGTAAAGTCGTGGCATTGATCATTGATGGATCGTTAAAAGTTACACCCAACCTGAATTTGGCATAAAGTGATCAGAACTTCGTCTACTCATTGAACACAAAATGAATGGAGTGCTTAGCAGACTGTGCAGTAAACTACCGCACGTCATTTGACAGGAAGTACGATATACATGTTATTGCCTATGCTTCACCGGGTTAGAATAGTGAACCTGCTCACCCAGCATGTCGTAAGAGGCGACTTTTGGGTACCCACCAATGGCAGTCCATCGTATTGGTGGAGGAGCTACCACTCTGTAAGTTGCATTCATGACTGGTTTGAAATGGACTGCCACTTTATCCTAACCTAATCTTGATTACGTTTGCGGCGTGAATCTTTTACTACTTCATGCCATGCCTCGCAAACGGCCCACAGCCAACCCTGGTTTGAAACCTAAGGATTAAGGTTGAGAGCAAGCGCAGAAATATGGATTTTTAATCTATGTTTATAGGAAAACCTTTCGTCAGAGATGGTAGAACGTCATTACGTTCAGATCTGCTTTGCAGTTGGCAGAGCAGTTCGCACAGCTCGTTTCTACCACAAGCAGTGCAACCGCCGACGTAAAAATGCCATCAAGTCCTTTCCCAAGATCACACACAATACCAGATTAACTCAACTCAATGTATCTGCATTAAAAATGCTAAACGAGGTTAGAAATTGAAAAATATTCAGATCAATGGCACCGGAATCTTTACAAAGTCTATTAGCAAAGATTCAGGTTACCAGTTCTGCCAGCACATAGCACTTTCACCACAAGGAGAGATTTTACTGTTAAGTGCCTTCGCCAAAGACACAAAAACGCAGCCACTGTTAGGTTTAAATTCCAGATTGTGGTGGCCATAACGAGGTTTTAATCCACTTGACCACACTGGAAACCAACTATGTGATACTTGTACTTCAATCAAAACACAAAAATATCTATTTGCATTTCAAAGGGGTATTTACTTGAAATCATGGTAAGTAACGCAAATGGTGGTACTGAAGGTAGTTACTTAGGCTACTAAAATACCAGCAAATGTTTTTCAGATGCATCTTTGTGCAATATAAGCTGACACTCCATCCCCGCAGCATAATGCCCATGAACTCCATATTATCACACAAATTGTTTCAAAAGTATTTTTTCGGTTTGCTTTGGTAATTGTGAGGTCAATTTTTAAGACAACTTTAATCATTATTTGAACATGTGCTAGTTTTCGGACAGGATCTACTTGATGCACAAGAGTAGCGCACATCTTTGTGAAGTATAATGATGCAAACAAGATTTCAAATGTAGATGAAAAATAAACAATCTGCAATGCGTTAATCGTTTATCAGAAAGCAATATCTCTTAGAGGTTAAGTTCACTCAATCTAGAGCTAATAGGCTAGATTTTTGTTGTATTTATGCCAACAAAATTGCAGAGAAAACACTGCTGCCATATTTCTGGTACACTTTTTGAAAGCGTATGCAATTGCTGCCAAGTTCTACCTAACGCCATTGAAATATTTTTACTGAAGAAAGGTCAAGCAAAACCTCATTGGAGTATATAAAACGCCGATGGCTTAACATTGTCATGGTTCCGTAATGCACACTACAAGGATTAAGCAAAACAAATCATCAAACTGAAATTTACACCCCAGAACAATGCCTGTGATATATTGTTACTAAGTTTTAGGTCAAAAGACGCCAAGGTACAGCTATCATAATATTTATTACAAAGTTACAGAAATTCACGCCTATGAAACACAGAACCCCTCTGAATGCTCTGCAACATACATATAAAAAGCTATGCGGTAACAATATGCATTGCACATTCTATACATGCCATTTACCTCATAACCCCACTCCATGTTTCTTCCACTCTTTCAAGCTTAAGGTGAACCCATTCGTTAATATCAATCGGCCTGTCACTGAAAGCAATGCCAAAACAGAAGCTCTTCGTTCTTTGTGCTGTCTGCAAAACAAATCAAAGGTAAATCAAGAACCAACCACCAATGGCCTTGGTCGAGTTGTACTTATCTGAAAATGAACTATATCTAGTTCAATCTCTGGGAGTAAGAAATGGATGGCATTGTTATGCACTACAATTCAAAGTTGGAATTAGTTCTGTCATGCACTTTTGCTTTAATTAAGCACTATACATTTTCATTTCTAGTCATGAAAACACCATTGGCTGATTTTACAAGGAAATGCTTGTGATCAGACTCACTTTAGAGTTGCCAATACTGCTGGCAGGCTGTATTTCTATCACGAGCAATGGAGGGTTGCAAGTAAAGAAATGGACCGCATTGCTCATCCTAACCCATGAAAGAACCATCAATCCTAAGCCTACTTAAGGTTGCAAATCCCAAACCTCAAGTAAACCTTGGGTGAAATAGTCAAAATAACATTGCAGAAATTTGTCTGTCTCTGGACTTTCACTTGAAAACTTTTTCTACGTAAAAAGGTGACTTGATTATTGTTAGATTAGATTCACAAGTAAGCTACCTAGAGCCAAAAATTCTATTCTTGAAAGATTGCAAGTGCTTTTGATCATCAAAAAATATTGCACAGTGAATTTTACACGATCAGTTCAAAAGATTGCCTGCAATTCTTTACGCAAAACACATAAGGGGGTTATTCTGCTACACTAATCAAATCTTCCAGATTTTAGCAAACCAACACCAAGCTTTTTTATGCAATGGCTTTCTTAATCCCTAGGATGCCCATACTTTAAAGAAAAGTTACTTTTTCATCAAATCATACACTTATGTGGGCACACTACTACGCTAAGTCAGGGTACATACAGTAGTTTCAAACTAAAGCTGGGGCAATTATATTTGAACCAAAGCCTTTACGGCTAGCCTCAAGTTGTATAAATCTTAAGAAATGCAACTTTGGAGGCACAAACGTGCAATATAGAGAAAATAGATCAGACTGTGGCCAATCAGCTGTAAAACATCTGTTCTTGGGGCCTCTTTTATTTTACACTTGTTTGTCAAAGTCTACAATATTTTTACCATTTTGAGAAATATAAAAATGTTGTTGTAGTGGCACTAACTATAGATATGCGAGGACCATTGCATCCTTCTTAAATTATCATCACACTAACTCAGTTTTATATTTCACTTCCAACACTCCTTCTATTGCTGAGCATCACGCAGGAGGTCTGTCAATACCGTTTTCAGAAACTTGGCGTGGCAAGAGTAGGGAATTGAACCTAGGTACACTGACCATGAAGTGAATATTCTAACCTCTACACCACCGAGCCTACAATAAAATGACAAGTACTAATTCAATTCATGTGACATGAGTTGCCAATTCATGTCTTTCAAGTCAGCAAAAAACGTGAGTGAGTGCAAAATCGAAGCAGCAATAATTAAATAAGTAAGCTTCACAAAGGTGATGGGTACTTTGTTATATATTAATATTTATTCAAGGCACTTTTTGGCAACTTTTTCAGCTTGGTTGAACTGCTGGTGATAGAAATACATCATGCAAGCAGTATCGGCAACTCTAAAGTGATTAAGTGAGTCTGAACACAAGCATTTCCTTGTAAAATCTGCCAATGGTGTTTTCATGACTAGAAATAAAAATATATAATGCTTTATTAAAGCAAAAGTGCACGGCAGAACTAATTCCAACTTTGAATTGTGGTTTAGAGGTAGAAACAAAACAAACTCAACTTCAACATCTAGTTTATTTTTTGACAAAAATATACTTGCTACTAATTCAAATCAAACGCTTTAGTTTTGCTAATCCTAGATCGGTAAGAAAACTTCAGAGAAAAATGCCCCATACGTTGTACAAAATCGCATGCATTGACATAAAGTCGCGCAGCCCAAAACAGTAAAAAAGTCACTTTAAACAAGTAGTTTTTTCACAGACCATATGCCCAAGTTCTCAAGGATTTGAACCAAAAATAAAAGCCTTTTCTTTGTTTTAGGAAAAGATTTTCTCAAGAAGTTTTTGTACTTATTTTACACTCCACAACTTTTTTTCTCAGATTGTATTAGTAAGGTGAGCTTGTGTTGAGAGCTTGGGGGTCTTAACAAAGGTTCTCTCCAGTGGCACAGAGGCTTTATGTTGATCAGGCTTGTTACAAGCCAATTCGCAATAGTAGGAATACTGACAACAGCTGATAATCTTTTCCAAACTTATAAAAAATCAATACACTAGACCAAAAATTAGAAATCAGGTAACACACAGAATATTGTTAAATAGTTAAAAAAGAGCTAGGTTTATTCAAGGTATGGCAAAAAAGATTACCTTTTTATCACTAGATAATTGGACATTTGTTCCACATGTATCATGAAATAGTAAATTTGATCCATCTAAAAAAATCCATTATAGACTATTATTTTCAGAATCTAAAAGAATGAAATGTGCATGACACATAGAATGACAGTTAATCAAGAAGACCTACTGATAAATCTGATCGCAGTAAACAACTTGAATAGTTCTGTTGATAACTGGCACTTAATTGGAACGCTTATTTTGAGCGATGTGTGTGTGTTCAATTAAACTGTTTTTTTTCTACTGGCAATTTATGTGCTACTAGCCAGCTCTGCCATGATTGCTTGCAAGGCCCCAATCAGTAATGTTGAGGTTAAGAATATCTGTCCAGCTGGCTGCACTGACTTCACCCAGTGAATAGTTGTGAAAATAGCAACAAAATGTTAATATTTTTTTCACATAGCCAAATCTCGTTCCAAAACAATCATTTTTTGAAACGCAATCAATTACAAAAACATTATGGGGGCTGCACATAGCTGCTACATTGACTCCAAGAGTTTCTCAAATCCCTGGCAATGTCTTACTTGCCCTGACTACAGCATAGGCGTCCTCAAACTTCTATGCGTTAAATTCACAATGTGTTTAATAGGATAGCAAAGTTGTGGAAGGATGCCAAGGTGGTGGATACATGTTTTTGGGATTATGCAATTAAGTAATAGGCCCACTACCTACTTTTTTGTAACTGTAGGCAAATTTGTATAAACAAAAGCCTTAGACAGCGATATGTTACTTCATCTTGGCATGAACGCAGCTTAGGAAGAGGATACTGATGCAAAATGATGTCTTCCAGTAAGTTATTGCAATTTTAGATCTCCTATTATTAATGTTAAGGTGAAAAATACCAGATAAGAGGGCTGCTTTGCCTTCACCAAATTGATATTTGTGAGAACAGAAATAAAAAGGTAATGCGTTATTTTGGCATAGTCGATTCTTGTTTCAAAGTCAAATTGAGTGAGAAAAACATTATAGGGGGTTGCACAGAGCTGCTATATTCCTCCCAAAATTTCTGGAAATCCTGGCTTAGGACTTACTTGCCCTGCTTCCAGGATAGGCGTACATGGAAACTGAACTTGCTCACAACTAAAACAGCAAAGATTTCACAAGCCTCTACACGCTCATTTGAAAAAGTGCATGAAAGCATAATTTTAAGAGTGTGGTAGGGTGCCAAAATGTATTCAGAAATAAGGTATTAAAGTATAGGACCACTATTAATCACTCTTTTGTAGTTGTATGCCTATTTGTGTGATTTAAATCATCTGGATGTGTGGATGTTCCTTTTTGACACAGCCAACTCTTTTTCCAAAATCAAAAGTACCTTGTCTTTAATAGGAACCTAATAGAAAAGCATCACAGGTGGTTTTGCATAGCTGGTATGTTTCTGCCAAAGTTTTTATAGTCTATAGCACGTTTTATTTGCCCTGTTTGGAGCTTTTTTTTATTTCAATTTTTTTTCTATTTCAAATTATCTTTCAAGCAATTAATATAAACATGAAAAAGTTTTATTTCTTCACTTTTGCTGGAAAATTTCAGTCACTACTAAAAAACAATAATAGCAAATAGCTCTCAAACTTCAAACTTGACACAAGATATCATTTTTCAGGCAAGTTCAAAACTGGAATTATTTTTTCTTTATGCTTCAACTTCAGTTTTAGTGATGCTTGGTTAGGATGAAAAAGTACATAGCTCTCGGTTTCAGTTTAGCACAAAAAACATCATTTTTTAGAGAAATGGTAGTTTTGTGAATTACAAATAAAAAACCATCTCTCACTTGCCTGCAATGAAAACTCTAAGTAAAAAACAGTACGACTTCTAATCAATTTTAGTTTTAAATGCCCCCAAAATATTGTTCTTTAAAATAAATGTAAATGCACAGCTATGTGGTGTGATTGCTTACCAGCATGATTGAAATAAGTCTTGACAAGTACAGAAAAACATGTGAATTCCAGTTTCAATTTCTTTAAATGTAACCTTTTTTGTGTTAATTATTTGAAATGTTATTTGTATTTAAAATTTGCCTATAACTTCAGGTAATTGCAAAAAACTGTCATTCACTATGTACCATTCCAAAATTGTCTTTTGATTCAACATCAAGGTGTATCATCTAATGATGTGTACTAGTGTAAAGAAAAACCACTAAGTTGTCAAAACTCACAAAACATTGCCCACTGTGCAAAGCTTTCCTTTAATGCGTAATTGTGTATGCATGGCTATTGCAGTCTTTTACATCTGCTTGGCACCAGGTAATGTAGGCAGGGTCCCCCAACAATTTTTTCTGAGGGCAGCAACTCGCAAATGCAGCAAAACAACATGGTTTTAAATGAAGAGTAGACCTTATATTTTTTACAGAGAGTGCCTCTAAGTGAGACGCTGTACTTTTATGCCTAGTTACAACTAATAGCATTTCAATTTTTTACTAGACTTAAAAGATGTGTTTACCAAACGCACAAATATTTTCATATACAAATTTCTCTTTTTCCCTTACTTAGCTCAATTTTCAAATGCTTTTCACAAAGATAAAATTTCACCTATCACATAATGGCAGCCTCTTTTCACGCATTCAGTAAATAGTTAATTAAACTTAGTAACAGGGAAAAAGTATATACCGGTAGCTGGCTATGATACCGCAACTATCATCAAGGGTCCCATAAACAAGCTTCAGAAATGTACCAAACCTATAATTACTTTTGCCACAATTGCTAGTCAGATAATGACACTTTCCTGATTTTTTTCGCTTCTTGGACAAAACTTCCAAAAAATTAACTTATTTGTTTTCATGCATGGTTTGTGAAAGTGGTTGACAAGACTATGGCAACACTTGTCATCCCTTATCAATAATGTCACTTTCTAGATGCACATACCATGACAACCACTTCTAACACAAATCTTACTTTTCTCTTTTCAAGTTGCATGGCTTTGCCCATCAATTACTTTCCAATTTTATATCGAAAGTTTACTGGTAATCACAAAACCATGTGGTTAAGTTGATTACCATAGAGAAATGCAACTAGTTACATTATTTTAGTTTGTTGTAGCTGTAAATTGCTGTTGTGTTACTGTCACTTCATGATTACATCAGATGTGTTGCTGCCTTTGAAAAAATTTGGACAAAAGGACTCAAGATCTTAGTCAGGGTAAATGACATCTTTTTCAGCTTAGCATTTTTCCAAAGCCTGAGCAGACGACTCTTACAAATGATGCGATTGACACTAACACTACCTTGATGATGCATATGATGACTTAATGTTACATTTAAGTTGTGAAAAACACATACAGTGAAGAAGCAATAATCACAGTTCCATGCAAAGACTTTGTTTTTATCATAAACTGCAGTAGCAACTTTTTCATACACTACCTGATCATCTTTAGAAGGCAATCTTGCTCTCTTCTGCAATTTCAAAAGCTTCTTGTTTATTTACTTCGCTACTTTGCAGCATTAGCTTTAAAGTACATTTTGAAAAAAGTTTGGGCAAAATCTATTGAGATCTATTTTAGCTGCAAGTGCTACTTGATGTAATTCAATGCTTCACTAGTTATTATCGATAGCACAGCTTAACTTGACTACTTTAACAAAGGTTTGAGGCAATAATTTATTTGCAGTCATATTTAGAGCAAGAAAGTGGGGCTTAGTGAACAGAGTATACGATGTGCTGAAATCATGTGCTGGTGTCAGCAACAGAGATGTACCAATACTTTAGCATTGGTATCGGTGGTATCGACCTATTTTTTATGGTATCGGGTAGTAGTATCAGTATTGGTTAAATATAGTTGATACCTACCGATACTTTTTAAGCACAAAATAAACATAAAAATTTTTTGTTATATTTTTTCATAGCATAAATATAAAAAGTTTTTGTTCCCCCCCCCCGGAACTGTATTGGATTGGTAACATAATTAACCATTTGTACTATATCAACAATGACTGGGGGGAGGGAGTCTTCCAAACAGGACCCAAACATCATGTAGCACTCAATATTGTGTTTATATAAATATACATATTAAAAGTATTCTATAAATTTCAGTTTTTCTTTTAGCTTTAAAGGCAGTGGTTAATAAAAATGACTTCTAAAAAATAGCATTGTATGGAAATTTTTAAGATTAAAGCTACCGATGCCATAAAAGCTATCTGCAATTTATGTAGCAATGAATTTTAGAGAGAAGGGAGTGATGAAAAAGTTTTTAGTTTTGACTTTACTATGAGGGCAGTTTGTTTGATAAAAAGAGTGTGCAGTTTGTGAATGGTTTTGATTCTTTCAAGTATGGTATACACATTTTTCAGTTTTGACTTACCAAGCTGTTTTTTTGCTAGAAAAGCTGCAATTCAGTAGTATTTCATTTTAGTTCTGATTTGTGAGTGTTGTTTGTTTGATAATAGTTGCAACTGGCCAATACTTTTTTATTAATATGGCTATGGGAAATTTTCACTTGCCAAGGTGTTTTCCATATGTTGTCATGGCTATTTTTTTCTTCGGTTACGGCATTGCTACTTTCTCATTTTATTTTATTTTTTAATCTTTTGTGCTTGTAAAGTAAGCCCATTTTCTTTGAATAATGGTATTCAATCCAGTGCTTTAGTATTTTGCTATAAAAAAGTACTGCTTAATTTGTTCAACTTTTTTTTTACAGATTTGCAATTGTGATGAATAATGATAGATAAATACCTAGAAAAAATTCAAAATGCAATAAAAAGCTAGATTTACTAAATACATTCTATGGTACTACTTACAAAAGCTTTTACTGTTGGTGTTCAATAGATAAAAACGTGTTGGTGGTATTGGCAGTATTGGTATCAGTATTGGCTCTAAATGCTGGTATCGATATTGGCTTAAAATGTGGTATCAGTACATCTCTAGCCAGCAATATTACTCAAGGAAACAAGAGTGATCCAAAGTTCATGATTGCAGAATTAGTTAAAAAACATATAAGGTAGGGTTATCACCAAAAAAGATGTTTAATTAACATCATTCTTTGACGATGTTTATGATAATGACAGTAAACAACCTTTTAAACTTCCCAGGCTGTCGCAAAAATACATCCAAATTTTAAGTGACAAAAATCTTCAAGTAACAACAAAAAAGCAGTTTTTATGATACATTGAGCTTACTTATTGTAACAATGTCATAAATAGAAACAAAACTTTTTTGTTTTGGCAAAAAATGTCCGATACCCTTTGTTCTCTCTGTCAGATTGCTAAAAGAATACCCTGCATTCCTGCTACATCATCACCAGCAGAAAGAGTATTCAGTCAAGCGAGTAAATTTATATAGCCACACTGATCAAGTTTGTCTTTCTATATGCTCACAAAGATAGTTTTTAAAAATACAATCAAGATGTTCTTCCATAAATAATCAACATGGATATTAAGAGTTTGAGTGCAAGTTTTACTGAAAACTGAACAAGCTGACCTGGCTTTTGTCAGTTAGTACATAAATTTACACACAAGTTGAAGCTTTTTTCTTTTATATTTAGAATATAGATTTCAACATTCCGATCCTACTTTTTCTTTTCATCAGTTTGTTATCTAAAATAATAACATTGACTCAATAACTGAAAGATATCCTCTGAGGTGATAGCTTCTGATAGCCTCTAGGGTAAGTTCACCATTTTATGTACCACAAAATAATAATTGGACTGAATAAACTAAGAAAAAAGGAGGATGTAATAAAAAGTTAACAATTGCCTAAAAGGAAACATCTAGGGCTATTTTATACAAAAATAAAAATACTATCTCCCTGGATTTAGCCAATCTAATGACAAACTATCTTCTATCACAAATACATCATATCAACTTTTTAAAGGCTTGTATTTTTTGTAATAATAAGTTGTATTGCTCAAAGTGAAGTAAGCTATGTAAAGTCTCATGTCTTGTCTTGGTCTCACTTTCCTAGTCTTGTCTTGTCCTAGTCTCAGAGTGCTGAAGTCTCATCTGGGTCTTTGTCTTGATGTCTTGTTACCATCTTGAAGCTGCATGTCAAAACTCTAGCTCTGGGACAATGCAAGCAAAGTTTTGTCATGGTCATTAATCCTTTGACAAAGCACCTTAACTTTTCCTAAAAAGTTGCAGTCACAATTGGGAGAGTACCAAATTCAAAACCACTGATTACGTTTATTATCTTATACGTTTCTCAAATGAATAGAATCCCTAGAACTTTGAACACTACATAGAATCACACAAATTGAAGGTTTTGAGTTCTGACCAAAGGGTATTTGGGTTTTTTGCAAACAGCATGAATTACCTCCCTAGGTTACTAGCTCTATCCATTATTAGGTCAGTATGCACTACAAACTAGCTTATTTAATTTATTAATTACCACACTAAATTCACTTTTACCACATCTTTTAAGAAATTTGCTTAAACTACCACTATACTGGTGGTTGTTGCAAAAGCGCCACCACTAAACTGTTTTTACAACTAGCTTCAAAAAATTTTGCTTTTGCAGCTCTAACTTGCTGCAAACTACTATGGATTTTTTGTCTTACAGATTTTTGGAAAATGAGTGTGGGTTTCAGAAAGATTTAACAAGTGCTTTGTGTAGTTTGATGAGGCAACACCAAATGCAAAATTACAAACCTCAGAAAAAAAACCAGCTACATTACAAAAATGCCTAGTTTAATGCAATTCAAATGTGTATATTAATGCAATTTCCATGCTTCTTTAGTTGGTGGCCTAGTTCTTCTGCAACTCCTCAGTTTTGTTTTTATAATGTATTTCCAGTTTCTGTACTTTGTGTAAATCAGTATAGTTACTTGGGGAAATTTTTGGACAAGAAAAAATCTTAATACCTCCTCAAAAGAAAGTTGCAGCATTCCTTTCTTTTTAACTGAAGCAGTATATGATGGCCAATTATTATCATGTGCTAGGATCAAAGAAAGCTGCGCTTTACATTAAAAAATTTTAATGTGTTTTAACTTTGTCCAATAATTACCCCATTTGACTACAATTGATATTTCAAAATAAACTCCACATTTTTGTGTTTAGTGCTGCCTCTTCAATGAGTTTGCTTGAGAGCAAAATTCTTAAAAAATCAAAACTTGCTTGCTGTCAAACTTCTGGCATAAACTATTTTTGACTTTGATTCAGCAAACTGACAGTCAAAGCAAATGTATTTTAAAATAGTTTTCACAAACGTAAAATTTAAATTAAAAAGATGGTTTTAAATGACACTAAGTCACACAACATCACTTGCTAAGGTGCACAAAATAAAAAAAGGCAAATTTCAATTTAAAATAAGTGTTTTAGGCCAAAGAAACTTGGAATTTCATAAATTTCAGAATGCAAGGTGATGTTATACAACTTAACAATATAATGGAATAAAATCAAAGTATAGATAACCTTAAACAAATTATCAGGCAAAATAAAGTAATTATCTCTAATTAGTCTTAAAGAGTCACAGCTTAAGAAATAAGGTTAATATTACACATAAACAAAAAAATTAGTCTTGGGGTTAGGCATTTAGGTATCTCTAGAAATCTGCTTTAAACCTGAAGAGACCTTGAAGCAACAAGTAGCCTATGCTGTAAACAAAATTCAAGTGAAAGATCAGAACTATTGCAGCATGCTTAACAATTGTTAATCGAATTGTTTTTTTGGGGGGTTCTGAAATTACAGAAACGCTTTAATGTACTTACACGCATGTCATTAAACCAACAGCACGTATATCCAAATGCTGCATAAAAATGTTGAGCAAAGTGAACACACCTTAGCAATTAGCCAATTTATCTGTATGGTCTTAATATGTAGCCAGATTCATTACTTTTTGTTCTAATTGTGCTACTGCATGCTCCTAAATTTTTCATATGCTGTATTCTCTGCCATAATGTGATAACAATTGGTCTCACCTTCACCACATTCCTGTTCATGATTTAGAACAAAAGTGCCAGCATTTCTTGAATTATTTCCACCCATACTTGTAGCTTCACTGGAGACTGATTTTAAGAGCCTCCACAAATACCACAAAACACAGAAAGAACCAGGTCTCCAGTAATTGGCTAATCAGCAGAAGTAATACTGTTAAACTGCAGAAATCTGCAGACAGCTTTCCAGAAAATTAAATTTGACCAAAGTGTAGAAGTGTCTTAAAATTGCAAATCAATGCTAAGAGTTTGTTATGGTTAAAACCATAGCACAAGTTACTTAGAAAACCTGTAAAATTTGTACATTTTGCAACAGTAGAAATTTGTTGTTAACCTGCTACAATGCCTAATTACCTTGTCCAGGGCAGTCTAAATCCTGACCCACAGGCTGCATATGGCCAACTTGTATGACCCACAAACACTTCTTGTGTGTGGTATTTTTAAATGCAAATGCTCAAAACTTCAAATGACAAAATACACCAACATTTTACATAGATGCATTGCATTAGCAACAGTCTCAAGTTGCACATCACCAAAGTGCACGTTGATATGTAACTATTGCAGCATAAACATCCATCTGCACGTTTTGAGACCACACAGTCATCCATTAATATTTGCTCTTTGTGTCAAGGACAAATTCTCTAAATCAACTGCAAGTTAGCCACAGGCAGTGGCTATATTGTCATCAAGTAGCATTTTACCTTAGGAAATTATTTTGCTGTCAGACATTTCCAATTGGTCAATTTGAATAATGTATTAAACAGCTAAACGAGTCTTTTGGTCATTTCTGATTAGACGATTTCAACAATGAATTAAAAAAAATTGTACCCCTATTGTACACTCCACCATACATTTACAGGCTGGGCCCTTCCTCCAGTATTAACAACTTTTGTCTAAGTACCCTACCAGCAAAGATTTACTACACCACAGCTACACTACCCATTACACCACAGCATCACTACAAAAATTCCGGCAAATATGGTTATTTATAGGATTGGAATGAAAGTCTTGTCCAATAGAAAATAATATTTATTTAACTAGTAAAAACAACATATACAGATATACATTGAGAAATATAAGCAAAACATCATTCATCCGAGGTATGAAATGCAAATTTAAACAGCTGTCAAACGCTGTTACTTTGCAGTTGAACCATGCATTGTCTACACCACCAGACAACTTCTGCCTGTAGCCAAAAAGGATGTACTACCCACTTTTCATCAAAGCAACATTGTTTACTAATTTTTGTGCCACTGCGATAGTCGGTACGTGGGTTGTATTTCTCAAAGGCTACAACAGAGGATTAAGCAGCATGTGCCCAAAACCATTCTCCAGGAGCATATTTCTCAGGACCAAAGCACAATAGCCCGCTCTTGCAAGCCAATCAGAAGCTTTGAAGCTGAAACCCCCTTTTCTGCTATTGGACATCTTTTACAAAACCCTACATGCACGCATGAATATAATGATAACAAATTTTAAATGATTACTATCTAAAACAATTATTGAAACAAACATTTAAACAAAGCATTTAATAATGTATTTAAACTAAACATTTCTTCACAGCAATGTTTTGCATATACAGTATATCCTGCTTAATTGAACCGCCAGTTAATTGGGTCAACTGTTTAATAGGGACAAATTGTTAAGAACAAAATCCAATCAAAGTTAATGCACTACATTAAATCTGCATAATCGAGCCATTATTCCACCTAATCAGGCCACAACTGTAGTCAGACATACACTGGTTTAATTGCAAAACCGCCTTTGTAATGTAATAGAACTCAATATCACAAAGCCAACTACATTATGTAACAATTGAAAAATGCAGGCGCAAATTATTTTGTCATTTCATCCCCTTGGACATGGTAATTGTGTTTTGTTGCAAATTTTGTGAAGTCCCAAGCAGAGATGCCACAAAAAGAATTAACAATTACTGAAAGGGTTGTTGTCCTAAGAAAAATTAGAGAGCAACCTCCAAACATTAGTCATTGCCAGCTAGCTGAGATAACTGGTGTACCAATGACAACCCTGGCACAGATACTGCACGACTTCGAATAATCGGGTCAGCCGCTTAATCGGGCCAAATGGTGCTTATCCCGATGTGACCCGATTAAGCGGAATCTACTGTATTTCTCAATGTATATGTTGTTTTTATTGGTTAAATAAATATCATTTTCTATCGGACAAGACTTTCAATCCAATCCTATAAATACACATGAATGGTGATGGCAAAAAAACCTCCTAAGAGTAAAAGGCCGTCCACAGCAAAACAGCCACTTCTTTTCTAAAACTGAATTAAATTGGGCTGAAAAAATGTTTTCTCTTAAATTATTATTCACTTTATTTGCAATTCAACACTAACTTTTGTGTTTGCTTTTGGAGATCACTCTTATTCATTTGCTGCTCCCGCCAGTAATTTGGCTTTAACCTTATGACCTCTCGCAGCTTTCAGCTTGGAAACCTCAACTGGCAAAAGTTCATTCCAACTTATATCGAAAATATCATTTTGAAATCTAGAGGCTTTGATAAAGATCTGACAAACGTCCTTCAAAAAAAACTTCAATCTGACAAATCTGTATCGAACATCCGGACGGCAGCGAACAATTGCCTTGCTCCGTTCCTAAACTAAGGTTGGAAATACAAACCGATCCTAGTGACTTTGGTTACCCCGCCTGGCAAAATACTTTTCCTTTGGTTTAGGAAACTTTCCGAAATTTAATTGCTCCGCCAAATAAAACTTTTTAACCACGGGGTCGGCAACCTACGGCCCGCGGGCCGGATCTGGCCCGCCAAACAAAATCATCCGGCCCGCAGCCCTTTTACAAATTTTAGTAATGATACGGCCCGCTTAGTAATAGTGTATTTCATTTTATTAATCTGCCCTTCTTGCAATTTTCTGGCGTCGTATACTTATGAGAAATTATCTAAACAGAAATCGAACCTTATGGGCTGGCGTAAAGCTTTAATTCATTCAACTACTTTCTCGTGTACTACTACTTAAGTCTTAACACTTTATGACGCCTAAGTAAACCAAGTGTCTCATATTCAATGACGTACAGTTTTCGTAACTGATAACTGACAGCATTTTGAGTTACATTTGCGTTTAACCTTTCTTTCAAATTTAGTAGTATAGGAAGGGAGAGAATTGAATGGAAACCATAGGAAGGGTTGCATTAAGATGCTTGGCAGTTTCAGCTTTGCAATTGAAATGTACGATATAGGCCTACCCCAATTTCTAATTGTAAGTTTATTTAATATTTGACGAGAGGTTTAGCTAATGATGGTCATTAAGCATATATTTATCAATTTTGACAAAACGTAGAAAAGTTGATGCTGAGTGTCGAGCTTTTAATAAAGAATGGGAGAAAAAATACTTTTTTGAGTAAACTGCTCAAAGCGCATCGCTTGTCTGTCGCATTACTTTCAATACCGGTACCTTTTGTTTACAATTTTGATGAACCACGTTTTTGATTTGCAACGTTTCTGTTGCTGTAAATAAGGAATTTAACATAAAGCGCCGTTATGATATAAAGCTTACTATTTTTTCAAAGTTTACGGATCAAACAAGAAAAAAACAAATTTAACCAACTTAGAACCACCTTAAAACAGCAGAGTTGTGTATTTCAAAGACAAACCACTAAATTGGAAAATATTACTCTTGCTAGCTACAAGGTAGCACAATAGATAGCAAAAGATAAGAGACCGTTTACTGATGGCGACCTTGTGAAAAAAGGTATGATGGCTGTTGTTGAAACCGCATGTTCGGAGAAAATAAAATTGTTTTCTAGTTTCACTTTTCAGCACGAACCACAACCCGACGAATAAGAAAGATTTCTGAGAACCAAGGGCGTAGCCAGAAAAAAATTGAGAGGGGGGCCAAATTTTGCAACTTTCAATGTGACGTCATTCAGTTATAACGGCATTTTGCCTTTCGTGAACTACGCTCGTCGCTAATATAAAAATTTCTGTACAAAACTGCGAATGCGATTTCACTGATCTAATGTAGTTTTATCAAGAACCGCTTTAGTAGTTCAACTTCAATTGTGATGTATAACGCATTATTTAACGAATTTTAAGGAAACCACTCCCACTGGTAGGTTGTACGTTCTGATAAAAGAAGCAACGTCTTTGTAGTAGTCCGCATCGCAATAAAACAAGAAAGCGCTCAGCGAGACGCTTATTTCTTGCAATTACCACAACTTGGATTCAGGGATGTGGAAGCGGAAGCGGAAGCTGGAAGCGGTCCTGTTTCTGTGGAAGCAAAAGCGCGAAAAATCCACCGCTTCCGCTTCCACATAGGAGGAAAGAATGGAGAGAGAAAAGAAATTGGTTCTGCTATCCTTCGGAGAAGAACGAATAGGGGGAGCATAAACATTAAGAAATGAGAGCGAGAAGAAGTTGTTTAGAGAGATGTTGACCCCTACATAATCAGAGTAGGGATCAAGCGAAGAAAGAGAGGAGGTAAAAAGCTAAGAGAAGGATAAGCCCTGCTTGACGAAAATGATGATGCCGCCGCTAGCGCCTGCGACATCAGTAGAAAAAATACCAGATCGGGAGTGGGTGCCATGGGATCGCAGAGCAGAGAATCCAGGGATCTGAAAAGAGGAAGATAAATTAAGGTTAGATTCCTGGATATATATAAGGTCAACGGGATGAGGCGAAATAAAGTGTAGTAGTTTAGTGCTTCTGGCTTGAAGACCCCCAGCATTTCATTGAAAAACCCTGAGAGAGTTAGGAAGGGGAAGAGAAAGCAGGAGGTAAAGAGAAACAGCCAGGAGGATGAGGTGGTGGTGAGGGTGCAGAGGGAGAAGATACAAAGTGGGCGGAAAATGGATAAGAGGTTTGAAGATGAGGGTGGGGTGCAAGCGCTGCATTAGCAGAAGGGGGCCAGATTGAGCAATGAAGGTATACCAGATGGAGGAGTCCGAAGAGGAAGTCACACTGCTGGTAGGTGTAGGATCTCAAAAAAAAGCAGGGAGGGCAGTTCCAGAAATGAGAGCTGCCAAGAGTTCTGAATCTAGCAAAGGAGAGTAGTGAGCACTTTAAATGAACTTAATTAGAGCATGTGCAGCATTGCACTGACCTACCCCACCAGGTCACATTTCCAGCGCACACTAAACAGGGAAAGACAGGGCAAGGGTTAGGATGAACGTTGCCGCTCATCAGAACAAGGAAAAGAATGAGAAGACGGGCAAGAGAAAGGCAGAAGTAGAGAGAAGACAGGCCAATTTTAAAGAGGCTGCGTGCTACCTTTCTGCGGTCGTTCAGGGGGCTGCACGGCGAAAAAATGGTTTGTGTGAGGGGAGTTCCCGGGGTAACTGGAACCCTCGGGAAGGCCAACAGCCATTTTGACCCAATCTAAACGGGTCGGGGACCGCAACACCACGTTGAGGCGGCTGTTGATTGGTACAGTTCAATTTTGCTCGCTTTACATGTACATACTATATATACGACAGAAATTTCGCACTTCACTATCCAAAAAGATTAGAGTCAATACGTGTTTTGAGGACGGACAGAAAGTCCGTAATGATGATTAGAGTTAAAGTTAACTCAAAGTCAGAGTTAGTTGAGGATAGAGAGGGAAAATCAACGCTATGCGGTGTAATTTGTTGTTGTGACGACAGGTTATTGTCGAAAGCTGTAATATGGAATCATACGGTTTAGATCTGAGAAGCATTAAGTTAACTGTTGTAAAAGTAGTTGTAAGTGGTAAAGGAACTTGTAATAACTGTCTATTTGTTGAAGTGTTTAATTATTTTTTGAATTGTAGTAACGAAATATTTGATTTTCTTGCAAGAAGTTCGTGATTTGTAAATTTTTGTTAGTGGGAGTTCCGTGACAAACGCGAAAGTACATTAGGGGCTTTGCGATGACAAAAAAGATTGAAAAGCACTGTTCTACATTCAGCACGAGTTTTGATATCTAAGAAAAACAAACACAGAGTGGTTCGAAACAATAAGCTCAAGCGAAGTAGGTAAAGTGATAGCAGTAAATGAAGGTTTTTGTTTTCTCAAAATGATGAAGTGTAGGAGAAGGCAGGCTACAAAGCCACAAAAGTTTAAAAAATTGTCAACGGTCGTTTTTTCGTTTTTTGTTGGTGGAAGCGATAGGTGTGGAAGTGGAAGCGTTTGAAAAATAACCGCTTCCACATCCCTGCTTGGATTATCAATTCGTCACTCGACTGCGACATAGAAAAAATCTTCGGCGATATTTAGTGTGTAAAGCGTACAATCTTGTTTGATAACATTTGAAAGTTCAAAAACTTAAAAAGTCACGCCAGGCCCACCCCCTTACTAAAAGTCAACAATTAACTCTAATGTACCTGCAGAGGCGCAAAAAATTTATGATTTTATTTTTTGATACTGTTTTGTAATTTGACTTAAAATTCAGGGGGGGCCATGGCCCCTTTGGCCCCCCCTGGCTACGCCTATGCTGAGAACGTGAAATATAACCAAAATGATTTTCTTGAAGATCTACAGTTTTTCTCAATAGCGATGGATGAGAGCACAGACACGATAGATACATAGGCTGGCCATTTTTTCGAAATGCAAAAACGGGACGCTTTTAGCAAACTGCCAACACTATGTAAGTACAGTAATGTATATTTTAGATACAATGAAATTGATCTTTTTTGGCAAATCACCAGTTAGAGCAGCGCGATGGTACTAAACACACAAAAAGAAAACGAATTACGGTTGATCAACAAATAAAATAATCATTGATATTTATCTGTACCTATCACCTTTTCTAATAGCACAACGTTTGATTTTATGTTCTCATAAAATTCGGTACATGTCAAATCAATGTTACTTTTGCACACGAGGAGAGCTCTGACATTTTTTTCGTGCATACTGATTCTGTCATCAGACCACATATTTTTCATTATTGAAAAAATTCTTTCAACCGGAGCTGATTTTCCTGGTAAGCAAAATACAATCTCGACTAGTTTCTGAAAGTTTGAAATGGGAATGTCTTTGTCCTTGAAAGCCTGAAGCAATTGAGTCCACTTTAGCTCATAAGATATGGTTGTATTTTTCCATCTCTCTTTTCTATCGCTTGCAGAGATGTAGTTTTTCACCAGAACGTGCTCGTTGAAAAGAGCGTCGATATCGATTATTTGCTTCGCAAACATGGAGTTGATCTTTTCCGCTGATGCACATACAGGTTTCCAGGATAGATCTTCACTTGAGTTTAGCCAAAGATGAGGTGTCACACCTTCGTAGGCATGTCAATAAACATCCAGGTATGATTCACATTTCTCGTAAAAGCATATAGTTTGATTAAGAAAGAAGTTTGCATTCACTTCTCCATCTTTCTGAAGCTTTTCCAATATACACTTTGCTTGGTGTGGAACAAAATTATTAACTCTTTATTCGTGTAGGTTTAACTTCAATTCTGTAAGAATAATCGCCACATCCACAGCACTTGTCTTTTGTCTCTCCAACTTTAATATTGTTTCGTTAAAGTACTTCAACTGTCCATAAACGAACCACAGATAGAGTTCTTGGGTTGGATTCCCAAAGCATTGGCAAATTATAGTTGGACAATGTTCTTGTGAATTAAAGTAGCTTTTCAATGCTTCAAACAACTCAAGAACCCTCCCCAAAGCGGGTAGCAACGACAAAAATCTGGTATTGCCGTGCTGCAAAATTCGTTGGTACTCAACATCAGCAAAATCGCAAAACTCTTTAAGTTCGGAAACCCGAACAGTGTAAATATGAAAGAACTTATAAATTTTTACGACAAGGCTTTCTACGCATACTGGCAAAGTATCCACAACATGCTGAAGGCAGTTGTGTACGATGTGAATTGTACATCCGATGCCTACAAGGTCTCGTTTAATGTTATCTTTAACTTTATAGAATACATTATTATGTCCTCTTCTATTAACACCGCCAAAGTTAGTGTTGCAATTGTCAGCACAAAATCCAATCAATTTATCTTTTAGTTTTGTTTGGTCTAGAACTGAAAGCAGGTATTCACTTAATATTTCAGCTGTTTCTTCGGGAACCGATTTAAATTCTAAAAGTTTTACCTTAACGCCACTTTCTGGTAAAAAGTAGCGAACCACAATCGGCACAAGTTTCACTTCTTTCATGTTCGACGCATCAATTGACACAGTGACAAAGTTAATTTGATCTAACTCTTGGTGAAGTTCATCAATACTGTACACATCGGGGCAATGACCTTAACAACTATAGCTTCACACTGAGTTTTCCCTAATGAGAATTTAGGTTCAAACAGTTTTGAGACCAACTTGGATGTACAATCAGAACTTCTGAAACTTTGCCCGTGAGTAGCAGTATGATAAGCAAAAGTTGCTTCTTTAGCAGCTAAAGCTAGGCTAGCAACGGAGGGGAGCCAACATCTTTGAAAAAAGAAGTCACTCGAGATGAGGATGCAGCTGCTTCAACAGCGACTTTGTGCTTTTTGCTCCCTAAATGATTATTAACGTCTGCACGTCCACCATGGACTATTGAAAGTACAGAACCACAATGATTGCACAGCACTTTACCATTTCCAGTGTCTTTCAGATAAGGAAATTCTTCCTTCAGCTCATTTGTAAACGTACATTTTCTTTTGGGCATAATGCCTTTATAGTAATGCTAAAAATTAATCTAGTTACTGTTACGTTATGCGGCTACATCAACTTCTGCCAACTTTTACCGAAATCCCGCGGTCAATTTGCTTGCTTAGTTTAGCTAAAGTTTCTAATGACAAAAAAAAACAGCTAAACAGCTCTGTAGCCTCTCCTTACAGCTCTGTGACGTCAAAAAGCTAGGAATTTGTGCCTTGCTGTTAATACAGCATACATAGTTGCCATTTTAGATTATTTTCATCTAAATTTAGATGTTTTTGTAACAATCTAGATGTAAGATTATACAATCTAGATGTTAGATATTTTTTTAGATTACTATAAAAAATATCTAGATGTTTTTTAGATGTTATTATTTGTAGGCACGTGTCAAACCTCGGTAGTCGAAGACAATTCGCTCTGGAAGGCTGTTCGAAAACCGATTTGTTCGAAAATCGAAACATCAGAAATAGTGAAAATGAGATTAATTTGTTCTGTACACCAAAAGAATACAGTGAAACCTCGGTTTCCGAGGAACTCGGAGTTCGAGTGATCCGGTTTTCGAACAAATTAAGAGCAAGAATAACCTGAACCAAAGAGAAACCGAGGTTTGGCTGCACACGTCGTGACGAAAAGAGCCTTTGACAGTTCGTGCAGGCGCATATTTCTACCGGCAAGAGGGTGCTGACCTTTTTTTTTTTTTTTTTTTGGAGACCACCATGTCCACGCGTGGAATAAGGTTAAGCCGAGGAATTCTCGTATAATAGACAAAACGTATTTTGTGATATGACAGTGTTTTCCACCAAGAACTTGACACAAGAACCTACTACAATTTGTATTACATTTCTTGATCCTTCAATATGCCAAAACAGACAAAAAGTAAAGCCTATGAACAGAAATTCAGAAAAGAAAGGCTAAATGAACCCATTTAGATTATTTTTGGATGTTTTATTTTTCAATCTAGATGATTTTTGAAGTCAATCTAGATTATTTTAGTCAAGGAAATGTGGCAACTATGACAGCATAACAAATGGCTCGTTTGTGTATCGTTGACATACCGTATTAACAAAAGCAAATTTTGAATTAAAAATTCCGGGACAAAGTGGTAAACTGGGCGGGACACCGGGACCAAGGCCTAAAAACGGGACTGTCCCGGTGAAAGCGGGACGTATGGCCACCCTACAGATACAGCTCAGCTGGCAGTATTTGTGAGTAGAGTAAGCGGAGGTTTTCATTTAGTTGAGAATTTTGTTCAACTGCTTCCTACGATAGGTACTGTACTACTATAGGAGCCGATATTCTGAAACCATTACTTCAATGACTTGAAGCCATGAATTTCAATCTCTCAAAACCGGTTTTAACAACGACTGATGGAGCCCCATCAATGGTTGGAAAAATATAGGTGTTTTGTCTTTGCTTCAAAAGCACGTGGAAGACCATGGAATTAATAGCGACATTATAAACTTACAGTGTCGCATTGATGAGGAAGCATTGTGTGCAAAGGTATCAACCTTAAAGAGCATCATAGACATAGTGGTAAAGACTGTGAACTTTATTTTGTTCCCAGGGTTGAACCATCGTCAATTTCTCCAACTACTTTAACAAACAGAGGTTTGTATGGAGATTTGCTTTATTTCTGCAATGTACATTGGCTCAGTCGAGGTAAAATGCTACGAAGAGAGTACATAGGCCTAATGAGGGAAAAAATAGCAATCTTTCTTGAAAAAACACAAATGCTACCGAATTTGTTGTTGTTGTGGTTACCCCTCCTCTTCCTCGGGATGGAGGTACGGCATAAACGGCAAATCAGGTTCATGCCGTCAACCTAATTGAAATTAGGCTAGGGGAAAGATGGCAGCCGGTTTCGAACCAGTCTTGAGTGACTGGTAGCCCCAACACCGACCGAATTTCGCGATGAAGAATGGGTTTCTAGTTTGGCATTTTTGGTTGATTTGACATCACATTTGGACAACCTGAATTTGCAGCTTCAGGGAAAGCTCCAATTGACACATGAGATGTTGAGTTATGTACGCGTATTCGAAACAAAACTACGACTCTTGAGAAATTCAGTTGGGAAATACAAATTATGCTCACTTTGCTACACTGCAAGAGAACAAACCTATGAGAACTACTTTATTTGTATCTGTGATACGACATTTAAGAACTGAATTTTCATCTCGCTTTAGTGACATTTGTTCTCCCGAAAATGGTATCAGACTGTTTGGTACTCCATTTGATATACAGGTCGACGCTGCACCAGAAAAGTATCAAATGAAGTTAATTGAGCTGCAGTGTAGCAACAAGATAAAATCAAAGTTTCATTTTGAGCATGTATCACTGCTTGATTTTTATGAAAAATATCTTGAATCCAAAGGATATTCCAACTCTGTTAAACATGTCAAAAAATGACATCCATCTTTGGCAGCACTTATGCGTGTGAACAATTATTTTCAACAATGAAATTAGTCAAGACCATATTGGTAGTGGCACAACCTACTGATGAACATTTGCAAGATGTTATCCTTCTTTCCTCATCAACTTATCACCTGAACTTTAAAAACTTTGAAATAAAACACAACCTGAAATGTCGCATTAACCTTTTCCTGCCAGTATCAATAAATGTATGCTGTATTTTATGCTGCCGCTATGAACTGTTAAAATCAGCAGTTACTCTAATTAAAATTTCATAAATTCGCAAGTTTTAACAACAACACTGTTAACAGTAAATTTATATGGCCCGCTGATACCTTGCAGATTTTACTTCTGGCCCGCAGTAAGTGAAAGGTTGCCGACCCCTGTTTTAAACCATTTAATTTGTTTTAATTAAGTGTTTGTTTAAATCTTATCTAAAATATTTTATTTGAATTTATATTATTATCGTTAAAAAGACCATTAAATTTGATGACTGTTGTTATTGCGCAAATGATATTTGGTTATTGCTGAAAAGGATTAAAATGAGAGAATCAATCTGTTCAAAAATAGAACTGGAAATTCCTGTAAAAGCAAAGCACCGCCCCTAACTTGCAAAAAGTAATTGGAAGAAGAATGAGAAAGTGCATTAACTCTTTTGCTCCCGCATGAATAGCGAAAAAAAATGTCCGTAAGGTGGCAGCGCGAAAAACTGTCATAATCAATCATAATTAATCATAATTATGTACCTCAAGTTTGTTTGTAAATCATTACTCAGCTGTCTACTTCTACATTAAGTGTGATATATCGTTGAAATCTACATTTCTTGAGGATTTCAAATAAAAAGAAAATTTTTTTTTGAATATGCAAATTTTATGCAAATTAACCCCCCCAACTGGGGGGTAGTTGTCTTCAAAATCAAAGTAGTACCCTCACCTCAAAGATCACTACAGATTTAATTTTCAACCAATTTTTTTAGAAATGGTCGCAAGATGATGCTAAGGAAATAAGCTTTCAAGGTACATCACTCAAAACTTACCTAAGAGCCTAGGTTTTCTACAATTTGCAATTTTCTGAGGCACATGACCTTTTTTTTGATCGGTACCGACCGGTACCATTTTTTGGTAGTTAAATTCAGTACCTAAAATATGATCAGTTATTATCTGCTACAGGTTAGCCTAAACTAGGGGTGGGCAAACTTTTTAGCCGGAGGGCCGCATTGACCATTTCGAGGGTGGTCGAGGGCCAGGGCTTGTTGTCTCGCACAGCTGCAGGCTATAGAAGAAATTGCATTAGCTCACAAGTAGTTTGCCCACCCCTAGCCTAAACCATGTAACATAGGTATTTTTGAACAGGAAATTTCTTCAAGATTCAGAAAATATCAAGTTTAAATAGAATATGCTGTCACTGACAATGAAACAGCCGCTTGTTTACACCCTTCCCATTTCTTGAGAAACAAGGGGGATACAGCAAACTTTGATTTAGACAAGCCAAACTTCTGCTAGCTTTTAAACTTGTATTTCACTTTTTGTCTCCTTGGAAACTTGATACAAAATGACGACTTTAGTGGTGAAACATTTGCAATTTATTTTATGTTTTTATAGGGTGTAGTTTTTCTAAAAATTATAATTTAGTGAGGGTAAGTCAAAACATTTTTGGGGGTTTTGAACTGACATGATGTACAGTACTCATTTTTGATCAGTAAATATCATATACCACTTAGTCTAAACTGTTTAAAGTCATATATTGCTGGAAAGCAAATTTCCTAAGCTTTCAAATGAGACCGGTATTTAGCAACATATGATATTTTTTACGCACTAAATTTACTTTTATCTACTTATCATTCAAATTTGTGTGGGGGGCGGTTTTGAGACCCCTAAAAAGTTTGGAAATTCAAAAAAGTAAAATTAGTTATTATCGCTTGAAATTTTGTCAAATGATGCCCCAAAAGAGTAGTTTTCAGACTGTGTCAATGATAAAGGGTTTGGTTATGTGGTAAAGATATAATCTCAATTTGATTTCAGCGTAATTGGCACGTGCTGAGAATTTGGCCGATTTTGTCGTCTGCAACTGGGTTCTAGGTCATTTTAACCGTTTTTGGGTATAAAAATCCAAGAATTAGGACACAAATTATACATCTTTTGATGCGTGAGGAAATAAGCGTGATCTTTTGAAAATTTTATGAAAATCAGATGAAAAATAAAGTCACAAATCGATTATTTAGTAAACTAATTTTGTGACTCAATTTAAAAAAATTTGAGGAAAACACGAGATCATCAATCGATGATTGCGGGAGCGAAAGAGTTAAGCGAAACTTTACATTTTTTCGAATTTTGAGTTTCGGTAAAGAGGTACTTTTTCTCCTCTAAATTGTTAAGATATATAGCAGCATCAGCATATTAACATAAATATTAATATTATTATTTAAATCATAAAATATTTCAGAACATCACATGTACCTTTCAGAGAATACAAATATACTGCTTATTCTAGAAATTACACTCTGCCTGTGTATGCTGTGCTTGTGTTTGATATAGTTTTTACTGATGAATAATAATAGTTGAGTTGAAAACATCAAAAAGTGTTGTTCTGGAGTTAAAAAAGTGCTTGTGTTTGATATACTTTTTACTGATAAAAGTTCAAAAGTCAAAACTTGTTTGTATCGTGTGGCAAACCGTTGATACAGTAGTGACCTAATAGTCGCTGTCTTTGATTTTTACGAAAATAAAAATTAGGTAAAATCTCCCGTTTTTTATCTAACTAGAATAATAAATCTGCTCATTCAACCTACAGGTTGCAAAAGACGATTGTTAAGCACCCATTAAGGGCGGTCTGTCTTGTTAGTGACTAAATTAGGGTAGGAGCATTCATAAATGATCAAAATATGTTATTGTTTTCTTTTAGGCTAGTCGTTTTAAACCTGGGGTCCGTGGGAAAACTTTGGGCAGTGGTTTTAAGCGGAGTTCCTAGGGGCCACTGGGGTTCTTATAATAACCTACAGCCTTTAAATAAGGCGCTTTTTGATTTTTTCCCAAATCTCTTATTTTATTGTGACTGCACGCACCTTCAAATTGTCAATTTTTTGTTCACACATTAAGCTCCTAAATCATCAGTAACGAATTGAATCGCTGCGAAATAAAGTTTGCTTTTTTGATTTTTTTTGTTGATTCCATTTCACGTCTTGTGAAAACCATTTGTTTTGCCAAGACGTTATAGGTCTTGACAGAGTTGCCACATTGGGTGGAAAACCCCGGATTGAGCTACTTTTATGTTACTCGTGCGTACGATTTTTAATTCCGCGAGTTGCGCGTTTTTGGTCTAGTTGTAAAAACGAGGGGTGTTGCGAACCAATTGGGCAATCGTTTTTTAATCACTAGGCTATTAAAACAGATTTACCGATTAAGCAATCGCACGAACAACCGTTCGTGCCAGTTGATGACTTTGTTTATTATTAATTCAATAAGTTACGTGGCCAGTGGTAGGTTTGCGGGCTTAGAAATGAAGGTCTCCGAAAAAAGATAAAAAGTGTTGTTTGTTTCCGTTAACCACTTTCAAAGTCTCCGGAACACGCCGGTGGTTGAATAACTTGCTGCTTGTTTATTTTTAGATGGAAGACCGCAATAGACAGCGATAATGACAACAATAAAGGGAGCAGTTTTTTCAATTTGTTGACCGACGATTCTTTACAAATAAATCCAAATGACGAGTGGTTAAATCCCATAAAATGCAACACAGAAACACTTCGATGTAGAAAAAATGAGAAAAGGTACAAAATTTTATTAAAGTTTTAGTTATCGACCATTTCATTGTACCCTTTTACAAAGAATAAGTGAAAACTCCAACGTTTTCGTCTAGCTCTCTTCAGGAGTTATCGCTAGAATGAAGCCTGGTGTTGATGGCGAGGTATTTATAGCGAATAAAACTGGTGAAAATGTCGGAACGTTCTGATTGGTAGACAACCAGACGTTTCGCCGAGTTCGAATCAATGATGTAATTTTAGTGTGTAGACAAATTCTTTCTGGCGACAAAGCTCTGGTTTAAGCATTTTGGTTAAAATTGCTTCCAAGGTAGATAAATGAAAAAGTGTTCTTCCTTCAGCCAAAATAGAAAATTGGTTGTCATTGTAGTAAGAGGTGCATTTTTCATTGTTGAGGAGGTGTTGTCCAATTGCCGAAGCACTGATATGGTTGGATTGAAATAAGGCAGGATCTGGTTGAGTTTGATTTCTTATTGCTTTTGGTATGTGCTGTTTTATTCTATCCTGCAGTCTTTGAGATGTGCAGCCTACGTACCGACAATTACAGCGGCACACGTATTGATAAACGACTGTCACGAATAAGGAAATTCGCCTTGTAAGCGTAGTTTTCATATATGTGTAAAGTGCAGTATCATTTGTTCGCTCGGCTACTGATTGAAAAAAAAGACCTTTTTTCCCCCGCAAGTGGATTTGCTAAAAGTACGCCTTTATCACGTCACAATCGCTATTACGACATAGTAAGATTCCAGATTCATCGAGTGATTCTAGCTTCTTCGAAGAATTTCCATAACCGATTACATAACTTGAAATGCTTTTTTTCCTTTTTCACATGATTTCGTTCTAGCGTTTTCTGAATTGTTTTTTTCGATATATATATAAGGCGAAGGGATTTTTTTTTTAGTAGTTGTAGAGTAGTAGAGAGAAGCATTGTAGCGGGGAGAGAGAGAGATTGATTGACAGAGTAAAGAAGGAATATTGTTTTTTTTGTGATAATTTATTGTGGATTCTGTGGACGTGGCGAGTATTAAGCAGTTATTGGTGAAATTAGTTTTTGCGGTTTTCTGATTGTGTAGTAAAGTGATTAATTCTGAGATCGTTGAGCGAAGAAGCTTGAAGTCGTGAAATATTATTTCTGCGAATACATTATTCTGTTATTAAAGTGGTTTAAGGTGTTTTTAGTGGAAGCCAATCTTTTCCAAGTTTTATTAAGTTGCAGACAGACCTAATTATCCGAGCAATTATTATACGTCGCCTCAATTTTAAAGGAAATTTAAGATTGAGATAGAACCGAAAATTCTATTGTATTATATCAAAACGCGACAGCAATATATTAGTTGACAGTGTCTTAACACAACTTAACGAGAAGGTTGCTGCTGTATCTTGTCCGCAATATATTGAATCCTGGGTGCAGTCGATGACAATGCGCAACGTATGTTGTCTTTAACATTATCTCTTGCACTTTTTGGATTTTATATTCAGTAGGGATGAAAAGGCTGGCTCATACAACTATGTGGTGGTGAAAGGCATTAGTTTTATCACACAGTGTCTGCTAATCTGTGGATATGATGAGGACACTCCGATCCAGAATTCAGTGACTGAAACAGCTTCAAATAAGTCACAACAGCCTGAATCATTTCAATGATCAATTAATTCATCTTGCTACTTGCTTGCCTCCTGCTCTATAGAAACACAAAAAAAGTTCCTTACAAGCGAAAAAACATCTCGGAAAAGTAGGATTTGATTACCGTTTGTAGAGTACTAAGGTAGTCTGCCACTTCATCCTTAATCTCTTCGTCCAGCTCAGACAAACATGTGAGACTGTAAAACGCGTCAAAGCTACTTTTCTCCATTTTAGGTTTCCAGTTACCCAGCTTATCAACAAATGCATTTGTAATGTCCACAAACTGAATGATATCTTTCCTTTTCCTTTGCATTTTTAAGTTCAGCGGATTCAAAGCTTCAAAAATATCTACCAAATATGACAAGCGAAAAAGGAACTTGACATTTTCAAAATGAACTGCGAGTTCTGGTTTTACTGTTTTCAGAAAGATCTTCATCTCATCTCGGAGCTCAAACATTCTGGCAACAAGGTAGCCTTTTGACTGTCATCGCACTTTGTGTATTAGAGCAGATGTTTATGACCAGAATTTAGGTTTTCAAACATCTTCAGGGAAAAACGAGAGTATAATGCACTGTTTTTGATATAATTCACGATTTTAACGCCACATCAAAAGTGCATTTAAGACCGTATGGTCAAGTCTTTGAAGTCAACGCTTCCCGATGAATAAAACAGTGAGTGGTCACAACCTGGCTTCTTCACCAGCGTCTGGAATCCATTCTTTGATCCAAGCATGGCTGGTGCGTCATCGGTGCACACGCCCTATAAATTTGGCCAATTTATGTTCTTTTGTCAAAAAAATATCGTCTCTTACCATTACATCTTTTGTCTTTGAGCTGGTCTTTAATTCACTACAAAAAAGCTTCTCTTTCACATTTTTCTACATTATGTTAGAAACAAAAACCATAAGCTGAGCTGCTGAAGAAACATCTGTCGCTAAAGAGCGAACAACCCAAACAATGACTTATCTTTCAATTTCCGCGACCACTTGCTCTTTTATATCATTCGCCGCAAGAGCAATTCTTCTCTGAACTGCATTGTTTGACAAAAGAAATGCTTTTATCTTCCTTTCACTTTCTTTGCCAATACAATCCGTATCGTTGCCAGAGCACTTGGCTTGCCAAAAGCTTTACCAATGTTATGAGCCTTTTTTTTATTAGGCAATCAATAGGCTTACTTCAAAAGATGCCTATGTCAGTTTCTTATCAGTGCGGTTAAAAGATCCCGTCTTGCCAAAACTGTGATGTTTCAAATCGTTTTCTAGTCGTTTAAAGTATTCAATATTTTTACTCTTAAGGCCAGAATGATTCGTTTCCAAGTGATTTTGTAATCTGGATAATTGCAGTGATTCATTGCCTAAAACACGATAGCAAATAAGGCATTGTCCCTTTTCTTCTCCTCAATCACTGAATGAAGTAAATCCATACTTTATAAAATCATTATCGAATTTTCTTCTTGCTATGTTGGTATTTAAGTTAAGGTGAACCAAGTTCAAGATCAAAAAGGTATTTATCGTAAAGCTTCTGTCTCAAATATTCGCCTTTCTATAACTTATTTTGTCGTAGCAATTCTAGTAAATGCAGCCTTAGATAGCATTGTTAAGTAGAATGTGAAATGAAACTGTACACCAGGCATGTTAATAAACTGATCAAACTTACTGCTATTCCGTTGTGGTCTAGGCTAGCCTCAAAAGCAACAAGCAAGTTACCGAACCTATTTACTTTTTTGACGTTTCGCTGGTCAGATTCAATCAGCTTCATCAGAAATGCTCATAAGTGTAACTGTTTTAAGTTACGTTGACAATTTCTCCGCAAGCATTGCAAGTTGAATCTACAAAAACAGCAGAATAATACCGACAAAAAATTTGAAAACGGAATTTTTACGTTGCTAAAAAGAAAGTGATGTCACAAATCGCAATTTTACTATAATCGAACTATTTAGTCGACCACGAATAGGCTTACCGCTGCACGAAGTATAAACAGGAATAACCTCTTGAAAATACAGAAGTAGGCGGTGACAAGAAAGAATCGAATTCAATATTGACACTGAACTAATAAAAATCAGGAATCATGTCACAAACGTAACATTTTGTCGAGCTTGTTTGCTCTTTGTCTGTCTTATTTGATCATAATAACATCGTAATGAAGTGTCATTGCTTTTATACGAATTTCTGTGGCTCACTGAAAAGCGCGTCATGGACTACCATTGGGCGATGACCCTTAAGCTAAAAATCACTGGCTTAGGCGAAGTAAAAACTAGCAAAAAGAGCAGGAGCTCAAACCATAGAAGAATAAGGCATCATCGTAGCATGGACTTAAAGCAATCATAAGTGAAGCTAGATGATAGTTTACGCAACAGTATGGTAGGAGAGAAACAGGCAAAATGCGATCCGCTAGGTATGTTCCAATATAAAGTCGTTGTAACCAACGAAGAGTTTTGCACCAAAGGTCATGCTGCATTATACGTCGAGCAGGCAAAGAAGGTACCCGCTCCGATTATAGGAAACAGTTCTTTCAAAAAGCAGTACCCGTAACCCCACAAATACGCCTTTGCTCGATGTTTTGGGAGGCAGGTGGGGTTGCACAAACGCGACAAAGTCGAAATACACAATGAGTTCATAAACGTTCGCTACAGCCATTTATGGTTTTGGTAATCGGTAATTGAAATAAGTTTTCTTTACATCAAGAGATACGAAGTTTCAAAAATTTATTTTTGATAGTGACGTCATCGCAATGTCGCCGATCTCCCATGTGACGCTCAGTGGGGCGTTGATCAATTATGCCAAGCTTGATATTTGTACGCCTAGTAGTAGTTTTGGAGCAGTAAAAGATCGCCTACGCTCACGAAATCTGCGCGTGCACAAGCTATGCGTAAAAGCAGAATTGAGCTTTTTGTAATTAATTCTTCATACTACTCCAATTGCTGAGCGCGAAGCAAGAGTTTTATGAATACTTATTTTTGAAGTTTTGATACGAGTTAGCAAGGGAGTAAAATCCAAGTCTGCCTGACGTCGAGGCGTAAGGTACACCAACGATTCGGTTGGCCTGGTTAGCAATGTAGCCAATTGATACTTTTCGATTTTTTATAGTGTTTAAAATGGTGCTGCCTCCGGCAAAATTCTTTTCGCGCTGCATTATCTGACAAAACCAGCAGGTTTGCTTTAACGAGTTGAATTGCGATATAGTTCTGGCAAAGAGCTACAATATTTCGCAATTACATAGTTGTTTTGTTTTAAAAGCTATGAGCAAATGAGCTATGAGGCGAAATTTTGAAAATGAAAAAAGCTATCAAAAAATCTAGGATATTGATTAGCATTGCGATATCGCTGTTGATGCTTTATAACATTATCTTTGTTAAAAAGAAGACAGCTAACTATGTAAAGCAGTTAAATTTTCAAAGCTTATCCAGACTAGGCAGTGGACGAAGTATTGAAAAAGTAATGGATTCCACCAAGAAGAAGCAAAAGCTTGTTCTACTCTTTTCAAACAAACGTTCTGGCTCTTCGTTTGTGGGCCAATTTTTTGACAAAAATCCAAATACTTTTTACCTTTTTGAGCCCTTGTTTCCGTTTACAAGAAACTGTGATGTGCTTGTTCAAAAAAGAGTAGAAGTGCTGAAGCAAATGCTCAACTGCCAGTTTCAAGGTATCCAAAGCGAATATGAAAAAGCTTTTAAGATTACGCGCCATTCTGATCAGTTTGCAAAGTGCATTGAAAACAATCTGTGCTTTTCCGAGCGAAACCAGCAACTGTTGGAAAGGTACAATAAAACTTGCCAACAGAATCATAAAAACTATTTGAAAAAACAAGGATGTAAGCCGTTTCATGACAGCGAAGTTCTCTCAGAAATATGTCGCAACTCCTCCGTGGTTGCTTTCAAAATCTTGAGAATTTGTGATATTTCAACTCTTGACGCCTTAATCAATGACAATGCGATTCGATCAAACGCTGATCTCAAGATAATTCATCTAGTTCGCGACCCCAGAGCAATAATAGCCTCTCGACTTGTGGTAAGCTTAAAATGATTCGATGTAAAAAGTCACCGTCCTCGATATTGTTTGGTGGGGGCATAGAAGAGATAACATCAAATCTAGTGGCCAAAATGTTTTAAGCTATAGCTGCAGGGGCGAATCAAGCAATTTGATTTTAGGAGGATCAACTCGACAGCATATTTTTCGAATATCAAATTGTTCGAAAGCGACTGTTTGGCCCATTTTAGTCGGGCAATCCTTTTCTTTTCAGTTTCTCAACGCAAAGACCTTATACTGTAATTTCAGAGATTAATTATTTGAAATCCATTGTTTTAAAAAGCTAAAAATTTAGGGAGAGAGCTCTTAACATCTTAGCCCATGGTTGGAAAGGGGTGACCAAATATGTAAAAAAGACCTTCAGATGTTTCGTGTTTGGATTTTGCGAAATGAGAATATCCAGGTCTGCCATCAGGTATACTTACAATAACCAGATATGGGAACTGTGGTAGTCAAGGATGCCCACATATTTTGTTTTCAAAAAGGACTGATGTGAGTCAGCATCTTGAAAATTCATTTTTAATAAACAATTTCCGAGATCATTGCGCCCAGCAGTGAGCTCAAAGGTTATTGGAGAGAAACTGAAGACCTTTGAAGAGGCGTTTTCGTCTATGTTGCTACGCTCTTGGTTGCACTCGCTTTCTAACCAGCGATAAACATTCTTAGCATAGACTGTTGAAGACTCGTTTGTCTCATTGCGACCGATGAAACCGACTGTTGTTGGTAGAGATAAGATGATAAAGTCAATTAGTATTTTTTGGTAAACACTTTGCAACTTTTCTTTTCAAATTTCTAGGCCGCATATGCCCACAATCAAAATCCACACGGAATCTGTATTGTTCGCTGCCGTTTGACACTGTTCCTCACTAAATTTCTTTTTTCAGCTTCCCTACGACAAAGTCAAACCGTCTAACATCGAAACTGAAGCAGAGAAGCTGTGCGATCGCCTGATTAAAAACGTTATGTTTGCTGACAAAAATTGGAAAGGTAGCGCACTTAATCTATTGATTCTCTGGGTTCATAGCTTGCTTCTGATTGACTAGGGTCAATGGTCAAGTACAAGATCCCAGGGGCCGTCCAAATAAATAATTGAGTTAGTTTCCCCTCCCCTAAAAATTATTTCAATTGCTTGTTCATTATTCCATTGTTTGTATTTAGATCAAAGCAAACCATTTTACTTACGCATACGTTTGGAAGATCTTGTGAGTGAGTCCACGAAAACCCTTGGAGCTCTGCTTGATTTTCTTGGAACAGAGCTGTCATTTGAACTCCAAAGGTGGTTGAACAACGTGAACAAATATGAGGTAAAAATAGGCGACGTTTAGGCTTCACTCCCTCAATAACCCAAGGGCTTGGCACCCAGACGAAAAAATTAGAATAGAGACGAATTTTTTTCAGAAATTCTTGAAATTCTAAACGAAAAGTTTTGACGAAAAGCATTTGTTTATGCAAAAAGCATTTTTTTGGATGAAAAGTTTTGATTAAAAACATTTCTTCGCTTTCAACTTTCTTAAGCAAACCAAAATTTTGAGCTCTTTCAGTTACGCCACATTAAGTAGTTCTGATTGCAATTTATAATCGATATCATACTAATAAATAATCGAAGGTAATGCATTGAGGTAAAGTTAATTGAAGTCTAACAGTTGAAAAATCGAAAGAAATTGATGCTTACTCTTGTAATTCCGCGGTTGAACGAGATATTTCGATTGTTTGAAGGCGAATGTAAAAATTAACGGATTACGTTGTTCAACGTTTTTTGTCTCCAGTTTTGTACGTTTTTATTTCATGAATTTTATATCAAAATTTTCATCCACTTTTTAATACCTGTATGGTTCTACATAACATACATTGCCATTTGAATTACTTAGAAGGGTAATGATATACATTTGGCTGGTATAGCTTGCTTTTTAACGTTTTGTTCTATCGGAACCACGTACAGAACAACAAAAATTACTTATATTCACATAGCTTATCGGTATGTCCAACACTTGCGTTGCTTGTGTAATTCATAAAAGTGCAATCTAATTTGGGTTAATTGCACAAAAAGCAGACTAAATATTGCTAATAAATAAAATTTTGCAGTTGTAGTTCTAACTTTTGATATCCCCGGTCACCTCATCCACCAGACAACAAAATCTCGCTCTGAATCCCACTCTACTGCCTAATTTTAACCAATAACTAATGATCATTTCTGAAAGCAATGTTACGAAATATGAGAATAAAGTTTGGCCATTTAGGTTGCCAAAGAGTCAAGCAAAACAGCAAAGCGAAAATCTTGAAGACATTATTTTTGCAAAACCTTGAGTATAATCTTCTTTGAAACAGCTTTTTTAGGAGTAACGGTTGTGCACAAATGAAGTTTGACACTAAACGACTATATTTTCAGTTTCTGTTTAGGAAATTAGGCTACAGCCAATTGCGTCACTACCACGGAGCAGCATCACAGCAGATGTTGAGTGGAATTCCCACACAAGATCTGCAACAGCTTTTATGCGACATCACTTAAGGATTGATAATGGGAACTTGTAAACCGTTACACCAACTTTGTGTCCAAATCACGCCGCTAAGCTAAAAAAAATTGTAAGGAATGCAGGTGGCTCGGTTTCTGAAACTTTGTCGTCTTTCGCTATGCCCCCATTCGAGAAAAGGCTCTGGTACCAACAACAACGATTTGGTTTTGGCATTATTGTGCATCAAGCGAAGCTAATTTTTCAATTTTGACCCGAAATTTCCTCACGACATTTGACTTTGACGTTTCACCTGGTGGATAGAAAAGTATATTGCAATATTCTTTGAGATATTTTTCAGGGAAAATACGATTCTTCTGTCGAGGAATCTTTTGGATTTCGAAGAAGTTCAAATGAAATCTTGAACGCTTGGAGAAGACGTCTAACGTTTCCTATGGTAATGAAAATACAATCACAATGCACTAGTGTCTTCAAAACGTTAAACTATCTGCCTGCAAATGATTCTGGAGAGCTACTTGAGAAGAGAAAAACGCTTTTTGTTTAATTGCAATTACTGGTTAAAACTTTGACCTGGTCATATCAGATATGTTTTTGATGTGGTATTCCTATTTTCCTTGCTTTGCGCTCAGCAAGAAAATAATAGAAGAGAGAAGTCGTCAAATTTGCATGCTGTACCTTTGAAAAAACCCTAACGGAATTCCTTTGCCTTTGCGAGACGAATAGATGGTAGGGCTGACCAGATTACTCGTCGTAGAGGATCAGTTGGATCAAAGATTTGCTAACACAGCATGGGTCCATTCGCATGAACAAATGAGTTGGATTGAAAATCTGTGACAACAGCGAAGCTGATTTGCCACACTTTAACAAAAAACTCTTGATTTCCGAACCAAAGACGATAGCGGAGCTCTCTTCGAAAAATTGACAATAGTATTTCTTGCTTACAATACTTTGTGTCAAAGCAGTGCATCCGCCTAAATTATTGGTTTTCAATCTTTTTTTTCCATTCGTATCCCTTGAATACATTTTTATTTGTGAGTACCCCTAGATTCCCGAATTAAGTTGATGCCAATTAACTATTGCAAATTATAGAATTAAACACAAAAGCTATTAAAATATTTCCAATGTGAAGTTTTGTACGACAAATAATTTAATGATAACAATGTACACATCTTATGTAAATTTACAGAAATAATCGTAAGTATTTTTTCGTGAAATGTTACACCGAGTTTCGCCATTATCGATGTACATCTAGCATACCCCTTATCTGTCTTCCGTGTAATCCCAATGGTTGCATACCCCAGGTTGGGAACCGATGCTCCGAACGAAAGACTGAAAAACCTCGTTTTGGAGGTTGCTAATCGCGTGAAAATGTATGTAGCTACATCAGTCGCCGGGACAATTGAAATGGTGAGGTCACAATTGATCAATCGCAAAAAGAGTCTAATAACCAGCTGCTTTTTTGCTCTAATAGTTGTGAACACATTTTGTGGAAGAAATTTCTTGGCTCAAGAGTTTAGGTGGAGAGCCATGGGTATGTGAATTAAACCTTTTGTGTTTGTTTATGGACCACATTTTAAATTATTGGTGGTCTAAATCTAACCTGAATGTTTGCTAATAGTTCAGATTTTTTGTTCAGGTACCGATATGCTCAATTGCAATGACACATTTTGCAAAAATCTGTAAATTTTCTGTTCCTTGATACAATTTCAAATCGGAAAAATGCTTAGGAATAAGCGTGAAACTGTTATTTTGTAGCTGGATAAGTTAATCGGACTTCTTCAAAATAATTTTTAAGTGCATCTATGTTGAAAGAGTAGTGGAGCTTGATGCTATAGGATGAGTTTTGAAACGCTCCCTTACTATAAGCACAACAGTTGGGTACAAGCTATTTTCTGTGACAAGGCAAATATTTACTTCAAAAGTTGAGCTCGTGCTCTGTTTGGTAGTTTTTGGTCAAACTGAGCCATTCCGACAGGTAGAATGCTTGACCCGCCACCTGTCGGCCATCTTAATGATCTACTCTGCCACACAAAGGTAGAGGAATCCCGTAAACTGCCTTTTTCAGAACATAACAAGCGAAATTGCTGACTTTTTCTCTACACTATTTTTTCGTGCTGAGGAACAAGTACCGGTATCCAACAAAGAAATTTAGGGAAAGGAGTGTATAGATAACACTTTGCCCAACTGCGAGATCCTTCACATAGAAAATGGTACTTTTGTTTTGCTTTTGCCGCTAGCTGCAGTTTTTCTAACTGAACTATACATTTTGTCTTGTTCTGCCGTGTAAACGATCCACCAGTATGTCTCTTTGCATTCGTTTTGAAAATGTTCTTTAAAAAGCACATTTTTGTTCGTATTAATCACTTTTTCCATTTGAAAAACAGGTTGTTGTTCGTTGAAGGGGCAAAGCATGGCTTAATATTATTATGCGATAAAAATGAAATGGCAAGATTTTTTGCATTCAGTCACATTTTGGACATTAGGTTTCTATTTACTTTGAGGTATACCTACTGTATCTATGTTACTTTAAGATACATTTTGTACTGTTCGGCAAAAATTTAATTGCATATTTACATAAATCAATTATACAGTGATGCAGTAATTTACATGCACAACCCCAAAGTATTATTTTTCCAATTTAGGCTCTGCAACTACTTATTCTACTAGTCTATTCGCAGCTAAATGATTACTATGCAGCGTTGGCAAAGAAGGTAACACCCAAAAAAAGAAATAAGTTCAAAAACACCATTTTACATGACATTATTTAAAGAACAAAAACGAGCATATGAAACACTGGAAGAAGTTCTCTTCCCGAAATCTATTTTACATGGGAATCGAAAAGTGACTGTGAACCGTTACATTTATTTAAATTAAATGTCATTTTGTCTTCACAACGTTTGGCATCATATACCGATCCTGTTCTGCTAAACTTATCAGCAAGTTAACCGACTGCATTGCGATGTGGAACAGGTATATCTGGGGAGAGTTCTGAAAATTGCCGTCGTAAAGCTCCTGAGGGTTCTACCACAAAAAACTAGTCACAAAAATAAACAGCTGCCAAAAAATTTAGTTCCACAAAATAGCTAGCCTCACCTGAATCCAAACCCCGACTTCGTGGCCCCAGCTCTTTTAAAACTACTGTTTTACGACTAGCTCTTATGAAGAGACACGGCCTCTGAGCATCTACTACCATCTTGGAATATGTATTAGATGAGCCATTCACGTTCTTCAGTTGTTGAAACAAATTGCACAGGCGCTGAAATATACCCTAAATTAGCAATAACAAAGAATTGTAAAAGTGTTTCTGGGTCTAAATCTGAATTAATTTAGAATTGCAAAGGGAACAGTAACTTTCCGATTATCCTTGGACATTCGTGTGAATGAAAGCAACTTTCGTTGAAAGTGAACACTTATTTTTGTTAATTTTATTTCCACAGATAATTGTGTAATCTATCAGCGTATTTTGATTGCCAATTGCATGCAAGATGTCTTTTTAGTTTCAAATCAAATTATCCGGCGGAACTACTTGCATTGCCTTCATGTTTTAAATTTTCCATTAGGCCATACACTCATCTACAACTTTAAGTTGGTTTAAATTATGCCTACCCATCAGAGGTGAATCCAAGGAAAAAAAGTGGAGAATGCCTCCCGCACCAACTTTTTCCAGTTAAAATTTTGTGAGCTTATTGAGTCTCCACAATTTTATTTTGTCCGAAAGTTATACTTTGAAGAGGTAGTCCCTCCAAAAAAGATCTTTATCTCTAATCAGAAAATGCAATCACGTAAATTTAAATTGTAAAAATGTTGATCCCCACACAAAAAACTAGAGATCTTCACCTTCAATTTTGATTACAATCACGTCAATTCAAGATTTTTATTTCCTCCCTCGATAACTTTCTGGATGGGCCATTGCTACCGTTGCTACTTTGGGTTCCAAAACACAGATCATTCGAGTAGGTCGAAAAGCAGTGCAGGTGGCGCATCGTCGCCATATAACCTTGGAACCAACTGCTAAGTCAGGGAGTAACTTGACTTGACAACCGAGCATATGAATAAAACAAGATTGGTTATCTAACGTCTGCTACTGGATGACTATAGAAGGCTTTTTGCTCCGCAGTCATGAAGGTAATAGTGGTATGAAATTACACCGAACAAATTACGAGTTTGCACTTAAACATCAAGTAACATCTATGTCTCAGCAGTTGTTATTCACCTTTCTATTTTCAAAATTTAACTTGAGTAATTCAAAAAGGGATAAACACAGCGAAATGAATATTTTTAAGTCTAGTTTAAATATACATGTAACTATTTCATACCAAGGTAGCAAAATATTGATTTTAAAGCTTTGTCGTGCATATGGAAAACGCACGGACACCTTATTTCATATTATTACGTTGTTTTGAAGTGTGGTTTTTATTTTTAAGTATTTTGTTTTCTTTGGCTTTATTGTGTTGGTGTTTACGTAAAGTTACAGTAAATATTATCGGTTTATGTTATCAAAACAGGAATGGAGAATTTGGAAACTCCGGAAACATTGGCGAGACTGCAGCCGAACTGTTTTGCAACACATAGTTGAAAAGGCGACCCTTTTCTTTGATGCAAACGCCCAATGTCGCTCGGCAATGCCGCAGGCAATGTGACGCTCAATCAGCAGTCTTGCGATGCCAAGCGTCGCACTCGCATTGCCGCCGATAATCCTCTAAAAAAAGACTGCTCTCATGATTCCAGATATCACGGTTTTCCAAAATTAAGATTACTAAAAAACACGAAAAAATCTTTTGATCGACTCTGTTCTGAAATTCGAAAGCCCTCTTTTGTTTCAGTGTTTTCATCGGAACAATTCTCTCGAAATTAACACTTGCGGACGCTTTAAGCTCAAGGCGACCTAGAGCTTACCAGTTACTTCTGTTTAGTATTTTAGTGCGGGTGCGAATATATTGGGGCTGAGCTTCCAGGACATACGCTTTTCCTGCGAGTACTAAAAACGCCTAGCGCCAGCAATAGTGGTCGGCCCAAAGTGGCCCTCAACAAACACAAGTTGTTCTAAGCGTAGAATTATAAAACTAACCACGATCGTTATTTAGTCGCTTGAACATTAATGGCAGGCAATTTTAAGTCGGAGAAAATGTTGAGCAGAAAATTTATTGCACATTGATTACATTTCTGTTGTATGACAATTAAAATTACCAGTATAGAAAATCAAAAATAAACAAATATTGTTGAATTTGATGGCTATTTGGCTGCTAAGAGTTATACAGGGTCCGTCAAAATGATCTGACACATTTGTAGGTTAAATAAAAGACAAATAAAGTAAATAAACAATGAAGTGTTTTTATTTTTGGAAAGTACATATAATGCCATTTTGTTTCATTAAGTTTTAAAAATTAAATCGATCAAATGAGATCCGTTATTATCCACACACTGTCGAAGACGTTCACGAAAATTGTCTATAACTCGGCGGATCATTTCATGTGGAATGGAGATAATTTCTTGACGAATTGCATCTTTAAGATGTTCAATAGATTTAGGACGATTACTGCATACCTTTGACTTGAGGTATCCCCAGAGAAAAAAATCACAAGGATTTAAATCAGGTGTGTTTCCAAAGTGAAAGCGCGATGCTCACCAGTCCAATTCATGGTATCAACTAAACCACTAAAAATTTTAATAAAGTTACAAGTCCGAGTTATAGACAACTTTCGTGAACGTCTTCGACAGTGTGTGGATAATAACGGATCTCATTTGATCGATTTAATTTTTAAAACTTAATGAAACAAAATGGCATTATATGTACTTTCCAAAAATAAAAACACTTCATTGTTTATTTACTTTATTTGTCTTTTATTTAACCTACAAATGTGTCAGATCATTTTGACGGACCCTGTATAATCAATCGATTCAGCTAGGGCTGGATCAAGAAGCTAGGCATCCACAATCAGCAATTTATTGTGTTCGTGGTGGACTGCCAATCGGCAATAGCGCTTTCATGACCGGTTCGAAATGAACTGACGCTTTTCCCCGGCCTGATCGTAATTAGATTTGCGGCATGGATTCAGATAGCCGTTTCGTGCTGTGCCTCTACCCCAAGCAGAAAAGGGTAAGCAGAACACAACTGGTGGCTAGAACTGGCGTCTTTGTAAAAAATTTTCGGAAGAGCATTTTTGTAAGATCAACATGTTTTAATATCTTTTTGAAAGCAAATTTCTTCCCCCGAAACAACACAAAGACTTTTAGACTTTTGAAAGAATTTTGTCCATTTTCATCTCCAAAACAAAATGAAGACCTTTTTGGAGTTTGACAGGTTTACAACTTTGAAATTTTCAGTTTGGAAATTGAAAACTTCGCCAACAAATTGTCTCTAATTTTACATATTTGCTTCTCTCAAAACGTTTGGGAGGGCCATTGCCCTTTATCCTTTTCCAAATATGCCACTGGTGGCTAGTATTACTGGCTCTACATAGTATAGAGCCAAACTTTCTGTCTAGGTTGAAACAAAACTGGAGACTGATCATTTTGCTCAACTCCAAAAATGCAAATTTAATCCGAACGTAATCGTTAAAATAGACTTGAAGTTTATGATCAGAGTAATAGGCAAAAAAAAGAACACCACAATTTGGTGGCCAAGTCCATGTTAACACTAAAAATAGTCTTCAACCTGATTTGAGATTTAACTTCCTAAAAAGTTTGCTGAACTCGAAATCGCAAAACCTTTCTGGCCTCGAACCGAAATCGAGCGAGTTTACAGCTCTGGATAAAACTAAACACCACTTAAGCAAATTCTTAAACCTACGCTTATAATTTGGCCGAGGGCCTGTCGATCGCTTAATTCAGCCCTGGCTTGAGCAGTAGGTTATTTGCAGACCTACATATCTGTTGCCAACTTAAACTACTCACAAGATGCAAAATCAAATCGACATTAGAAAAAAACGAGGTGGAACCGCATTACCAGATGCTCCAATTCTAAAGTTCCAATATCACCATTCATTAACTTACAATCTCACTACATCACAATTAATAACTACAGAACACTGTTAAGTGTGTGAAACTGGGAAGACGTACAAATGTAATATAAGAATGGAACCGGCATGATGGTGGAACGGTTAGAGCTTTGAAGTTCTGTGGACCTGGGTTCAATTACCTAGTCGAGTCCTACCATAGACATTAAAAATGGTAAAGATCTTCTGCTGAGCTTTCACCAATAGGAGTAATGTAACAAATATTAAACTGAGGTCATTTAGTAATGGTTAAAAAAAACAGTAGGCACTACACATTCACTTCAGTGGCTCGAGGAAGTAATCACCATAGGTGTACAACAACAACAAACATGAAAATGGAGGAATATCAGATGCTAGAATTTTCCCCAAATTTGCTACAATTAGCTTATCATTCATAAACATTACACTCAATTTTTCATCAAATTGGCAAAATCAAAAGGTGGACCAATCAGTGAGGCTTGATATGGGCAACTTCAGAGTAATATTTTGGCTATGAAATAAGGTATAGATCAGTGGTTCTCAACCGGTGGGCCAAGGACCACTATGTATTTTGAAAATAGGTTTGCATGCCGCATAAGGTTGAGAAATATTTGTCAGTACCTGTGAAACGGAAAGGCGATGACCTATTTTTCTTTTTTTTTTGGAGATCAATTTCACTGCCTTGTTATCTTATGCTTATCCCAGTGGCATTGTAATTATTACATTAAAGTGGGCCGCAAAAAATTTGGGGCCCTTCGAAGTAGGCCACGACACGAAAAAGGTTGAGAAACACTGGTCCAGATGGTATTTTAGGACGCCCGAAATAGGATTCTGGCACGGTAATGATGTTATTTGACACAAATGTGAAAACTATTAAGCAAGAAGTTTAACTGAACCGGAATCAGAGGCAAACAGCAACTGTCTCTTCATGGGAAGTACAGCGAAAGTCGACAGACCACCTTTCAAAATATCAGATCGCAACTTCGTAAGCAATGGTTTGTCCAAGGCTGCTTTCATTGCCGTATTATCTAACATGAACAGTGATTATGTAGTAGCAGTAGTAGACTTACTGCTAGTAGTAGCGTTTTGGTAGGCTCTTTCTAACCTTACGAAGCACAGTACTGCTGACATAACCAAGTTTTAAAACACCAGCACCGTGTAACCAAGCAGGAGAAAGCATCGTGAACCGCCTTCTTACAGGCATAAAAAAGCAGAACCGATGAGTGTTGGACTCGCAAGTAATCTCTCGATTTAGAATCTTATGCTGCTGTTTTTACAATTTTAACGCTTCCTATCGCGCCTCAATCTAGGGAAGGGTTTCTCAACCGGGGGTAAATTTTGTTGGAAAAAATTCACACTTTTACCTACTACAATAGGAATTTTGTAGAAGTGAAACTATAAAAAAATTTTTGGGATAAATTTTACTTTTGAAATTTGCCAAGGGGTAAATAAGAGAATAAGGTTGGGAACTCCTGATCTAGGAGGAAGGAAGCATGATACGACTCGCTAAAATTGCGAACCACCCCTCAAACCTAATCAAGATCAGGTTAAAGGGAAGCGGCAGTCCTACATCGTCAAATAGGCTTCGTAAAATGAACAAAAATACCGTGGCGGGGCACGCTAGTACCACCCTTTATTTAATCTTGCTACTCTTCCCCAATTTAATGGCACCCAAATACTCTTTACGCGACTTGTGTAGCAGTAAAAAAAGGATATGCAGACTGAGAACTCATCAAAAGAAAGAGTTTGGAAGACCAGGGGTGTCAAACTCGTGCGTGGGCTTCTGGGAGCCATATAGCATGTTGGCAATGGTGCCGAGGGCCGCATGATGTTTTCGATTTGGATATCACCACCTCTCCGGGCAACGGTGTCTGTAATCCAGTCCGCAGCGAGGTCGATCTCGAAAAAAAAAAGATGATTACCTCTCCAGCATCTCCACACCATCGCCCTTCTTCAGGCATCGTTAATCAGAAATCGAGTTCTGTGGCACGAAGCGGAATTGATCTCCAAATAAAAAAAAGTCTCTGCACCTCTCAACTGTCGCCTGCGTTAAGGGGTTCAAACGTTTCTTCGAAGATGAAACGTTGCAATACTGCCGAAATTCATTAGGAATTTTAGAATCGTCTCGCGGGCCGCATTGAAAGGCTCTGAGGGCCGCCAGTTTGACACCCCTGTGGGAGACCATGAAGCTACTTTACTGCTTTCGAATCAACTATCACCAATAAATGCAAATGCGATCGAAACAAGCAGTAGTTTGACCTCAAGCGCGAGCTTCACAATACAAACGCCGGTTCCGCACCGCCTGCCGGCAATCATTTGCTATAACGCCTTTGGACATAACGCCATATTGTTCAAAACAGCTACATTAACAGCAGCATAGTTCGTAGCGCCCGGCACGAGGAGCTTCTGCTTTGATGAGGTCTCTTTTTCAAGTCTTTTGACGTATTGATAGCTTTGGATTTCGAAGTGAATAAAAAAAAAAGTGCAGCCAAAGACAACGTGGAGATGGCATGTGGAAAAAAGTAAAATTAGAAAGCTCTTGTCAACAGAGCGAAGTGATGAAACGCTGCTTCAGAAATCATTCAAACACACGAAGTAAATTTGGGCCACCACATTGGCAAAACCGAATTTCAAACATTCGATCCATTCTACCAACGCATTGCTTCAGCAATCAAATACATGAGCGGGTCTCTGCCATACAAAGCACTTACCGCTGGAGAAATCTCGTCCAGGCAACGAATATACTACAAACTTGTTTGAGGTCGCAGAGAGTGCTTCGTTATGGAAAGAACGCACGATTGGCATTGCTTCAGACACAGCTCGATACACCATCACTGGTTTTTGATAACCGGTGTCCCAGTACCAAAAAAAAACAGCTATTTGAACTTGATAGGCCTGCCAAACTGAACAATAAAAGCTAGATTTTACGACCATTTTGCTTTTTTTTGCTGTTTTGCAAACTTAAACGAGCTGGTTCAGCAACTGATTGGCACCATTCACTTTTGTCGGAGCAACGTTGCACTACCAAATCCAACAGCAGCCCAGTTTTGATCTGCACACAGTGACCTAAAATAATGAAGTTACAGGAGTCTCAAGCCCCTTACAAATGCTTGAAAATGGCAGCATTTTTTCAATCTCACAATAAAGGTCTTTTTTTCTGAATGAGTTGTGAAATAAAAATATCATACTCGATAAACTGATTAATCTGCCTTTTATCAGTTAAAGGTCAACGATTCAAAAGACTACAATATGACAGACAAGAGATAACCTTCTGCAGTATCAAGGTCTGTATTTTTTGCTTAATACACAAGCACACTTATTGGCGGTCACTTACGAGTATACTTGCCATGGCACAAAGCAGTACGAAAGGAAGGTTGAAACGACCTCGACGGGCCGCTCCGCTCATCGTAGAATCGTTTCAACCTAAAGCACTACTGCAAGCAGGGCCGGATTTAGACTATGAGAGACCCTAGGCCAGGGGTGAGGAACCTTTCTAAAAATAAAGGCCACACCAGCACTATCCGCTCTCCCTTGAGGCCACAGACAATAAATGTGCGAACTTCTATATAATACTAATACTGCAGTTATTAATGATATAATTATACCTATAATCAGCATGAAAATTTAAAGATATTTATTCGATGCCAAACACGCTCCAATAATGCCAATTGACATTAAATGGTCATTCCTGGCAACACAGTTTAACACTGCCACCGATCAGAGTTTTTGTTGCATATGTAACCAATAACGAGCGCGTTTACATCCTTTGTAGCACGATCTGACGAACCAACGGCGAGTAAGGTATGACGTGTGCTGTTTAATTTTTCTAATGGAAGCTGTACTACTACCTTTTACTGTACTGTGACACTACTACGAAGCTATCTGAAACAAATAGAGGCGGGAAGCAGTGGGCTAAACAACAACCGAACAAGAATGTAGCATGAGTAAAACATAGTGAGCGGCACTAGTACACAAAATACATGAAAGAACTGCTCTTACTGCTATAAATAGTACGTTTTTGCTTTGCTTGAAATGTAGATTTCACAAATGCCAAATTTAAAGTGATAATAGATAACTAATAGTGTCAAATTATACATAAATGACAGAAAAGAAATATCTAGCGTTTACAGAACTGGTATTTGCTACTCTTAGGTGTCAGATGTATAATTCTGAGTTTAAGTTTTAAAGAACTTCCATAAGCCACGGAAGGCCGCACTTCATGACTCAGAAGGCCGCAGGTTCCCCACCCCTGCCCTAGGCTATTCCATTTTTGAGGCCCCTCCCGATTTTTGAACTCAAAATTTCTCTCCAAACAACATAACATGCCATTGCTTAATGTTAAAAATATGAGTGCAATAAACCGTTTGTTCTTTTCATTCTCCCCATTCATGGGTGCAAATTTTTTTAAAAATTTAGTTAAGACAATTTTGCTTCTAATTTTGATTTCTTTGCGAAATAGCCGTTACAATAGTTTTAAAGTTTATTCACGAGGTAATAAGAAGTAGTTGCAAACAATCAAATAGAGTAAGACTAGACTATGAATTTTTTTTTCTAGCTTTCGTCAAAGCAAAATCATGCAAAAATTCATCAAAATTTATCTGTTTAAGTTTGTCACTCTCAATGCACAGAATGCTCAGTGAAGACAATCTTTTTTGAGACATTGTGGATCTCAGTTTATTTTTGATGTTTTTGAGCCTTGAGAAAGATCTCTTTCCTGAGCAGTTAGTGACCATTGAGCTTGGAAATATTCTAAATAATGCTTCCACATTAGGAAAGGCAGGGTGAATTTTTTCGTTGCACATAATTTGATAAAGGTCTCCATGAGACAAGGAAATAGATTGCTCTTCCGTAAGCCCCTGGCTTTGCGTTTGTCTCCCGTACAAATGAAAATACAGAAGTTCATCGGTAAGTTTCGGGTCAACAACTTTTGGATACGCTTCTTCTAAATGTTTTACGCCTCGTACAATTTCTAGCTTAGTTGCTTTCAGATTAGCAAGAAAGAGGAATATTTCTACCATGTTACTGTGCACAGCTCTTCTTAAATTGGCTTCAAGTGCATCAAGCATAAGAATAAAGAAATTTATTCTAAACCTATCCTTTGAAAAAAGTTCACTTTAAGCGTCAGCTGCATTCCTTTGTCTCCTAGTGACAGCTCAGTAGTTAATATTCGGCAAGGTAGCTCTTGCTTTCTGATCAAACTTATCAAACTCATCTCCAATTTCGCTTAGAAAGTCTACAAGTGAGCTGTACAATTTGACACAAGTACTTAATCACAATTCAGATTTCTGAAGAGCTTTGCTAACCCTGTGAAAACGACCTAGCACTCTGGACTAAAAATGCAACATAAACACAAATTCCAATTTTTCTATTTTTTGCAAAAAGTTGTTAGCATGAAGCCTGGTATCACTCTTCTCACTTACATAGGAGTGCAAATGACTGAGAGCATTAGTGATGGCACTATCACTTTCCAGAACAGCTTCCGTGGCTTTTGCACCTGCATCCCATCTAGTATCTAATAAATGTTTAGACACGTTTGACTGAAGTTGCAAAAATGATTTTAGAACTGCCCACCTCTTTGTGGAAGATGAAAAAAAAGTGTAAATTTCATTGATAATGCCAAAACAGTTCACTGCATTAAGACAGCAATCAACGGGTGAGCGGCCCACCAAATTTAAGGAGTGGCCAGCACATGGAATAAATTTTGCAAATTTCTTTCCTTCTAGGATTTTTTGCTGCATACCGTTGTACCTACCCACCATGTTTGCAACATTGTCATAAAACTGACCTCGGCAATTGTTAAAATCAAGCTAAAGCTCAGCAGTGAGATATTTATTCACTAAATCTGCCATGCCTACACAAGAGTGGTCTTTCAGCTCAAGGAAAGTTATAAATCTCCCACGTGGTTAACCGTTTACAGGAGACACGTATCTGATAATTAAAGTTAACTGATCAGTATGTGAAACATCGGCCGTAGAATTCACAGAAAAGCTGAAATATCCCGCTTTTTTCACGTCAGCCACAATTGACTCCTTAACTTTTTTGGCGATGAGTTGAATCATCTTTTCGCATTTAGTTTTTGACAAATAAGAAGGATTTCCTGATCTGAATTTCCATAACGATTAATATGAGCAAGTAAAAATGGATCAAATTTTGCTACTAGTTCTAAAAGATTAAGATAATTGCCGTTATTAGGAGACCCAAATTGTTTATTGTCTTCTCTGCAAGGTAGGCCTCGTTCTGCAAGAGTGCAGACTACAGCGCTAATTCTTTCAATGACATTCCGCCAATACTGTTGTTGTGCTTTTATTTGTTTCTCCAGCTTTGAAGTTAGCGTATGCCCTCGCTTCCTTGTTCGGTAGGTCATATGGCATTTCTGTGCATCTCTGAGTTTTCATGAGTTTGAATAAGATAAGAGTTGTGCCAGTCATCAAAACCATCAGAAGCTAAAGCCGAAGAAGATGCATGGCTTGGAAAGAGTTTACAAACAAAGCAAAATACCTGTCCTTCTGCGGGGGAATATACAAGCCACTCTCTGCTAACATGTAGTGGAGTTCCGTAAGTTTTGAGAGTTCCCTGAGGGTTTCTTGTTTTTTCAGAAAAAAATATTATCTTGCTTTAGTATGTTGATGCGTTTATGTCACAACATGCTTCTCTTTTAGCTGCACAAGGGTTCTGACTTCACAGTCCCGACGCAAACGCAGCTTCAGCAAAGGCGTCGACCTTTTTTTGGAGGCCACCTCCAATTAGCCCTGATCACATGAATTTAAGGCGTAGGTGCAATGAGAGAAAGACAACAAAGTGTTTGTTGTTGAAAATGCTGTTCTATTCCACCACTAATGGCGACAAAACTATGCTAAAAGTCTATTAAAATGTTCCATGACAAGCGCAAAAGTATATCAGGGGTTCTGCGGCGACAAAAAGGCTGAAGAGCATTGACATAGAAGTCTCTAGCAGAATACGCATAATAATTGTCTTTATTATGATGCAAACCACGTAACAATGGCTTTTGATAACGTAGTTGGAACCACTTGGATATAGAATTTTCTAGTCAGAAAAGATTTATATATATACTTTAAATAGGATTCAAGCTTGTCAAGTTTTTAGTAGAATTACCAACTTTGAAATCGAATTTCGAGGCCCCTAGACGTTGAGGCCCTAGGCTTCAGCCTGCCTAGCCTATTGGTAAATCCGGCCATGACTGCAAGATAAGTGATCTCACGTGTATAGTGAAACAGCACGGTCAGCTAATCTCTGGCTACAGCTGAACATAAAAGGCGACAGGCTCAACATCGATGCAAGCCTTGCTGTTTGTTTGTTTGTGGTTACCTCTCCTCCTTCTCGGGATGGAGGTACAGCATGCCGTCAAACTAATTAAAATTAGGCTAGGGGAAAGATGGCAGCCCATATCGAACCAGTCTTCAGTGATTGGTAGCCCCACCACCAACAAGGCGGACTGCCACTCGTGGGTACCCAAGAGTCGCCTTTTACGACATTCTGGCTTAGCAATTTCACAATTGTAATCCGGTGAAGCACGGGTGGGCCACCTGTCTGCCCAGAGACGTAGCAGCCGCCCCCCAAACCCCCCAATTGGGGGGGGGGGGCAGGCCAACTTTGGGGGCCCAAGTTAGTCTGAAATTGCTTTTTGGCTACGTGACTATTTTCAGTTCAGCAGACTTGTTTACAACCGATTTAAACTGTAGGAAGAAATTGGCTTGTGACATCATAAGTGAATGCGACGTCATTTTATCTCGCAGAATCTAGAATATTTCGATTGATTTTCTGGTAGAATCTTGAATATTCGATTGACGTAACAATGCCGTTGTTACACAACAATCATAGAATGGTCTGGAATTCTGTTTGGCTATAAATACCGGGACAATGTATATACACTGCAGAGTGCAGATAAAGTATTTTATTGACATTGTATAGAATGAAACGTTCAAAAAGTGCTGCTCAAAAGAGAAAAGAAGCAGCCACTGCTCGAGATGCTGTAGCGAAATTGCCCAAGATGACAGATTTTTCAAGATTACTGAGCAGAGTAGACCTGGCACTAGTACCGAGAGGGATGAAGAAAACTATAGTGTACAAGAAAAAGAAGACTATGACGATCAGCATCAAAATGATTGTGAATTTCCAGAAAATGTAAGTTGTGATTTACCTGCCAATACGCAACCTTCAATATCAAAAATATCTGAATCTCAATTTACCCTTATCCCTGATGACCCATGTAAATGGCCTGAAAGTATTTCTGATGCTCAACGATGTGATATAGTAAAGCGTGGACCACATCAACTAATAATGAATTTTCCACATAATAACACAACTCCAAGGCGACGTTTTTCCTCCAACCATTATAAACGTGTGTTACCTAATGGTGAAAGTGTTTCACGGTCGTGGCTAGTTTATTCTGGGGAATCAGATCAAGTTTTTTGCTTTTGTTGTAAGCTATTTGGAAAAACACTAAGCCCCTTTTGTAGTGGTATAAATACATGGGAAGGTTTTTCGAAAAAACTGAAAGACCATGAAAACGGCATTTCCCACCAAGAATGCTGCAGTCAATGGATGTTGCTAGCTGAAGGGATAAGAAATTCATCCACTATCGACAAACGCGAGATGAATATTTTTTTCAATGAAAGACGTTTTTGGAGAAACGTTTTAGAGAGACTTATCGACATTGCCTTGTTTCTATCGGAAAGGAATCTTGCTTTTAGAGGATCTGAAGAAGTCTTAGGATCTCCTCACAATGGAAATTTTCTGGGTATATTTGAGCTTTTGGCAAGAAGAGATCCGATCCTAAAAGAGCTTCAAGACAGAATCAAGAATAAAAACACTAAAGATCACTATTTGAGTCCTACCATACAAAATGAACTAATTGAATTGCTAGCGACAGAAGTTGAAAAAGAAAATTTACAGCAATTGAAATTGGCAAAATATTTTTCTATAATTTTGGACTGCACTCCAGATATGTCACATCATGAACAAATGTCTGTCATTCTCCGTTATGTACTATGTAATGAAGAAGCTGCTGTTGTTAAAGAAACATTTTTTGGCCACTTGAGAATAAGTGACAGTACTGGGAAAGGCTTGTTGGACGCTTTCTTAGAAAAAGCGACCGAACTGCAACTCGAATTGTCTGATTGTCGAGGTCAGTCATATGATAATGGTGCTAACATGAAAGGAAAACATTCTGGGGTCCAAGCAAGAATGCTAGACATCAATCCCAAAGCTGTTTACGTGCCCTGTGCAAACCATACCCTTAACTTAGTTGTTGTTGACAGTGCTAATTGATCGACGGAAGCATTGACATTTTTTGGAGTACTTACAAGGTTGTATGTGCTGTTTTCTTCCTCTGCTCAGCGTTGGGAAATTTTGAAGAAACATGTGGAGCTGTCCATAAAGTCACAATCTGATACTCGTTGGGAAAGCAGAATTAAATGCATCAAATCTCTTCGATACAATTTAAAAGAGGTGTTGCTGGCACTGAAAGACTTGGAAGCCATTTCCATAGAAAGAAAAGATGGAAGAGCTGCCTCAGAAACAAAATCGTTGATAGCTCATTTATCAAAATGGAGTTTTCTTTTGTCGGTGTTTATTTGGTATGATATCCTATTCCAAGTCAATAAAGCAAGCAAGATTCTTCAATCGTATGGAGTCTCCCTTCATACAATGGAAACGGAAATCCAGGCAACTAAAAAGTTTTTGCAAAACTATCGCACAACGGGTTATGACAGTGCCGCAACATCTGCTGTTGAAATAGCACAGGAATTGGATATTGATCCTTCTTTTCCTCCGTCAAGAAGTGAAAAGAAAAGAAGATTGTTTGATTACCAAGGTGAAGAGGAACAACGAGCTACTCCTGAACTGAAATTTAAAAGCAACTTTTTCTATCCATTAGCAGACCAGGCTATTATGTCAATAAAGGAGCGCTTTAATTTGTTACGTGAGGTTTCTTCCGCCTTTTCGTTTTTGTACACACGAGACAAACTTTTGCTTGTGCAACAAGAAAATGCTCTTCTTACTTGCTGTAAAGAGTTCCAAAAAAAGTTCGGTGACATTGATTCTGATGAAATGAGCGCTGAGCTACAGCGGTTTGTTTTAATTTTACAAAAAAAAAACGCAATCTCAAAACGGCTCAAGACTTTCTGAACTATCTTCTAAAGACTCATTTATTTGAATTGTATCCGAATGTGTACATCGCACTTCGAATCTTACTAACTTGCCCCGTGACTGTTGCCAGCGCTGAAAGAAGCTTCAGCAAATTGAAACTGATCAAAACTTTTAATAGAACGTCTATGACAGACAGTAGACTATCTTCATTAGCCATGTTGTCAATCGAAAATGACTGCGCCCGATCTCTTGATTATGACAATGTCATAACAGCATTTGCGAACAAAAAGGTCGCTCCAGACTATTTAAATGATACTGTGTTTTTATAACTTTTTCATGTTTTTCAGAGTCATTGCTTTCGTTTCGCAGTGTCTGCATAAATGTCCTACTGAACTCTGGCATCGGTGCCGAATTTTTTATGACTTGCACCTTCGGTATCGGCATGCTTTATTCTGACATTAGCCTGTTTACTTATGTGCAAATTGTGGTGTATTTTCTTAATGCAGCTTTTCAATTTTACACCTCTAAAGTGATATGACCTGTGCGCAGGGGCTCTTGCGCTTACTTTGGGGGGGCCCGAAGTTGGAGTGCTACGGGACTGTGTCTGCCACATAAAGGTGGTGGCGTCCCATTAAGTGATTTGCCTAAGGACACTACAAGCAAGCTTGCCTGCTTGTTCTCACACTATCTCTTTTTTTATGCTGAGCGCCAAACAGGGAAGCTGTGAATACCAGTTTTTCAAGTCTTTTGTTATGACTCGACTTATGGAATAAGCCTCAGGCCTACCGACTGCGATGCGGACGCTCTCGCCACTACGCCATGGCGCCGGTATGCAGTCCCGTAGCACTCCAACTTCGGGCCCCCCCCAAAGTAAGCGCAAGAGCCCCTGCGCACAGGTCATATCACTTTAGAGGTGTAAAATTGAAAAGCTGCATTAAGAAAATACACCACAATTTGCACATAAGTAAACAGGCTAATGTCAGAATAAAGCATGCCGATACCGAAGGTGCAAGTCATAAAAAATTCGGCACCGATGCCAGAGTTCAGTAGGACATTTATGCAGACACTGCGAAACGAAAGCAATGACTCTGAAAAACATGAAAAAGTTATAAAAACACAGTATCATTTAAATAGTCTGGAGCGACCTTTTTGTTCGCAAATGCTGTTATGACATTGTCATAATCAAGAGATCGGGCGCAGTCATTTTCGATTGACAACATGGCTAATGAAGATAGTCTACTGTCTGTCATAGACGTTCTATTAAAAGTTTTGATCAGTTTCAATTTGCTGAAGCTTCTTTCAGCGCTGGCAACAGTCACGGGGCAAGTTAGTAAGATTCGAAGTGCGATGTACACATTCGGATACAATTCAAATAAATGAGTCTTTAGAAGATAGTTCAGAAAGTCTTGAGCCGTTTTGAGATTGCGTTTTTTTTTGTAAAATTAAAACAAACCGCTGTAGCTCAGCGCTCATTTCATCAGAATCAATGTCACCGAACTTTTTTTGGAACTCTTTACAGCAAGTAAGAAGAGCATTTTCTTGTTGCACAAGCAAAAGTTTGTCTCGTGTGTACAAAAACGAAAAGGCGGAAGAAACCTCACGTAACAAATTAAAGCGCTCCTTTATTGACATAATAGCCTGGTCTGCTAATGGATAGAAAAAGTTGCTTTTAAATTTCAGTTCAGGAGTAGCTCGTTGTTCCTCTTCACCTTGGTAATCAAACAATCTTCTTTTCTTTTCACTTCTTGACGGAGGAAAAGAAGGATCAATATCCAATTCCTGTGCTATTTCAACAGCAGATGTTGCGGCACTGTCATAACCCGTTGTGCGATAGTTTTGCAAAAACTTTTTAGTTGCCTGGATTTCCGTTTCCATTGTATGAAGGGAGACTCCATACGATTGAAGAATCTTGCTTGCTTTATTGACTTGGCATAGGATATCATACCAAATAAACACCGACAAAAGAAAACTCCATTTTGATAAATGAGCTATCAACGATTTTGTTTCTGAGGCAGCTCTTCCATCTTTTCTTTCTATGGAAATGGCTTCCAAGTCTTTCAGTGCCAGCAACACCTCTTTTAAATTGTATCGAAGAGATTTGATGCATTTAATTCTGCTTTCCCAACGAGTATCAGATTGTGACTTTATGGACAGCTCCACATGTTTCTTCAAAATTTCCCAACGCTGAGCAGAGGAAGAAAACAGCACATACAACCTTGTAAGTACTCCAAAAAATGTCAATGCTTCCGTCGATCAATTAGCACTGTCAACAACAACTAAGTTAAGGGTATGGTTTGCACAGGGCACGTAAACAGCTTTGGGATTGATGTCTAGCATTCTTGCTTGGACCCCAGAATGTTTTCCTTTCATGTTAGCACCATTATCATATGACTGACCTCGACAATCAGACAATTCGAGTTGCAGTTCGGTCGCTTTTTCTAAGAAAGCGTCCAACAAGCCTTTCCCAGTACTGTCACTTATTCTCAAGTAGCCAAAAAATGGGTTCTTACGTATTATCGGGAGGACCTTTTTTTGTGGGTTCGAATATCAGCTGGCCAGGGCTTTAAAAGAAAGGCAGTGTACACTGAAGGGGTAGGCCCGGTATGTAAATGTACGGGGCAGTGTACACTGGAAGGGAGTGTGCAGGTTTACTTTAATTTTTGAGTCGTTTTTTTAAAGGTCCTCCCGATAATACGTAAGTACCAAAAAATGTTTCTTTAACAACAGCAGCTTCTTCATTACATAGTACATAACGGAGAATGACAGACATTTGTTCATGATGTGACATATCTGGAGTGCAGTCGAAAATTATAGAAAAATATTTTGCCAATTTCAATTGCTGTAAATTTTCTTTTTCAACTTCTGTCGCTAGCAATTCAATTAGTTCATTTTGTATGGTAGGACTCAAATAGTGATCTTTAGTGTTTTTATTCTTGATTCTGTCTTGAAGCTCTTTTAGGATCGGATCTCTTCTTGCCAAAAGCTCAAATATACCCAGAAAATTTCCATTGTGAGGAGATCCTAAGACTTCTTCAGATCCTCTAAAAGCAAGATTCCTTTCCGATAGAAACAAGGCAATGTCGATAAGTCTCTCTAAAACGTTTCTCCAAAAACGTCTTTCATTGAAAAAAATATTCATCTCGCGTTTGTCGATAGTGGATGAATTTCTTATCCCTTCAGCTAGCAACATCCATTGACTGCAGCATTCTTGGTGGGAAATGCCGTTTTCATGGTCTTTCAGTTTTTTCGAAAAACCCTCCCATGTATTTATACCACTACAAAAAGGGGCTTAGTGTTTTTCCAAATAGCTTACAACAAAAGCAAAAAACTTGATCTGATTCCCCAGAATAAACTAGCCACGACCGTGAAACACTTTCACCATTAGGTAACACACGTTTATAATGGTTGGAGGAAAAACGTCGCCTTGGAGTTGTGTTATTATGTGGAAAATTCATTATTAGTTGATGTGGTCCACGCTTTACTATATCACATCGTTGAGCATCAGAAATACTTTCAGGCCATTTACATGGGTCATCAGGGATAAGGGTAAATTGAGATTCAGATATTTTTGATATTGAAGGTTGCGTATTGGCAGGTAAATCACAACTTACATTTTCTGGAAATTCACAATCACTTTGATGCTGATCGTCATAGTCTTCTTTTTCTTGTACACTATAGTTTTCTTCATCCCTCTCGGTACTAGTGCCAGGTCTACTCTGCTCAGTAATCTTGAAAAATCTGTCATCTTGGGCAATTTCGCTACAGCATCTCGAGCAGTGGCTGCTTCTTTTCTCTTTTGAGCAGCACTTTTTGAACGTTTCATTCTATACAATGTCAATAAAATACTTTATCTGCACTCTGCAGTGTCATAGTTGCCACATTTCCTTGACTAAAATAATCTAGATTGACTTCAAAAATCATCTAGATTCATCTAGATTAAAAGATAATATATCCAAAAATGATCTAAATGGGATCATTTAGCCTTTCTTTTCTGAATTTCTGTTCTTAGGCTTTACTTTTTGACTGTTTTGGCATATTGAAGGATTAAGAAATATAATACAAATTGTAGTAGGATTAAGAAATACAACACGTAGTAACGAAAAGAGTCTTAGACAGCCCGTGCAGCCGCACTTTTCTAAGGGCATGATGGTGCTGACCTTTTTTTTTTTTTTTTTGGAGAGCACCATGATCACATGGCAAATGAGGTTTTGCCAAGAACTACATGACCTTTTTTCACGCGTGGACATGGTGGTCTCCAAAAAAAAAAAAAGAAAAAGGTCAGCACCATCATGCACAAGGAAAAATGCGGTTCGAAAACCGAAGTTTCACTGTATTCTTTTGGTGTACAGAACAAATTAATCTCATTTTCACTATTTCTGATGTTTCGATTTTCGAACAAATCAGTTTTCCAACAGCCTTCCAGAGCGAATTGTCTTCGACTACCGAGGTTTGACACGTGCCTACAAATAATAACATCTAAAAAACATCTAGATATTTTTTATAGTAATCTAAAAAAACATCTAACATCTAGATTGCATAATCTTACATCTAGATTGTTACAAAAACATCTAAATTTAGATGAAAATAATCTAAAATGGCAACTATGTGCAGTGTATATACATTGTCCCGGTATTTATAGCCAAACAGAATTCCAGACCATTCTATGATTGTTGCGTAACAACGGCATTGTTACGTCAATCGAATATTCAAGATTCTACCAGAAAATCAATCGAAATATTCTAGATTCTGCGAGATAAAATGACGTCGCATTCACTTATGATGTCACAAGCCAATTTCTTCCTACAGTTTAAATCGGTTGTAAACAAGTCTGCTGAACTGAAAATAGTCACGTAGCCAAAAAGCAATTTCAGACTAACTTGGGCCCCCAAAGTTGGCCTGCCCCCCCCCCCCCAATTGGGGGGTTTGGGGGGCGGCTGCTACGTCTCTGCCGGTATGCAAGCATTGCTCGTTGTGGTCGTCGAAAAAAAGCATTTTTCAGAAACTTAAACAAAGTGGTAGGTTTACGGGCTTAGAAATGAAGGTCTCCGAAAAAAGATAAAAAGTGTTGTTTGTTTCCGTTAACCACTTTCAAAGGCTCCGTAGCACGCCGGTGGTTGAATAACTTGCTGCTTTTTTATTCTCAGATTGAAGACCGCAATAGACAGCATAATGATAACAATAAAGGCAGCATTTTTTTAATTTGTTGACCGACGATTCTTTACAAATAAATCCAAATAACGAGTGGTTAAATCCAATAAAATACAACACAGAAACACTTCGATGTAGTTAAAACGAAATCCAAAAAAATGGAAGATCATCAGTAAATATTCTTACATAGTAAATTAGGTTACGCTCAAAGCAGTGGTGTTACCAATTTGAATTCTAACTTACAGTACAAAAAAATGCAAGGTTCAATAATGTAGCTAAGAAGTGACTCGTAGCGGGTTTGCGGCACCGTAGGGGAAGGTGAAAAAACACAATTTAGAAGCAACACAGGCTGCTTTAAGGACAGAGGAAAAAATATTTAACAGAAAGAAAAAAGGTCATCACCCTCTGCTTGAACAGAGATTGCGTCAGTTGAAATCAACAATTACCTAAGGGATGACTTCCCCAATTTGGTACTGTACATTGAGACTTTTATCATTTTTGATACCACCTTTATAAAAAGATTTTTTCGAGACAAACTTTTCTGGGTACTTGTGGGTTATCTGTCACCACTTTTTTTAAGCTGAAAGGGCAGTGTACACTGTAGGGCCAGGCCCGGTATGTAAATGTACGGGGCAGTGTACACTCCCCCACCCTGTACACTCCCTTCCAGTGTACACTGCCCCGTACATTTACATACCGGGCCTGGCCCTACAGTGTACACTGCCCTTTCAGCTTAAAAAAAGTGGTGACAGATAACCCACAAGTACCCTTTTCTGATATCCGCAACTTTTTTTTGTGCCTTGGGCTGAAAGTTCTTAAACTTTTCTGGCAAACCTGCATCTCGACAGTCGATTTGCTAATGAGCAAAAGTCAATGCTTTTTTCTCGCTATCTCACTCGAAAAAAGCTTTTGACTTCCCGCGACGCAGTCGCACCGGTGAATTGCCAAGAAGCTTTTACATTTTTCTGCCATTTTCTCATAATGTCACTCATAAGTTCTTATCTAGCCTTAAATTATGATTTACCGTATCAAAGACTTTTGATACGGTGAACCATAAATCCTTTTGAAAAAACTTTACATTCATGAAATACGCAGAGCTGGGCACGGCAAATTTATACTCAATTCCGCAACCGCAAATTCCGCAAAACTGCAAGAGGTGTTCCGCAACCGCAAATCCGCAAGTTTGCGATAGGTTTGCGGTGACTTTTCGCACTTCCGCAACCGCAAATACACATTGCACTTCCGCAAACTTAGACCACATTATTTACTGTTATTTTGTCTTCGTGATGACCGTTTTTATTTTTGGAGGTCAAATTTTGCCATCGACCAGACGTTGACCTCCAAAAAAAACAGGTCATCAACTCCCGGACGTTAACCTCCGACCCAGAAAATAAGAGCGTCCACTTTTTCCAAGCAGTTTTACCGCGGATCAGGCAACACTGCCTATTGCTTTGCGGATTTGCGGTAAATTTTAATTTTTCACCGCAAGTCCGCAAATATTTGCGGTAGGAAATTAGGTTCGCAAATCCGAAAATAGAAACTTGAGTGCGCAATTTGCGGATTTGCGGACCGATTTGCGGAAGTGCCCACCTGTGGAAATACGGGATGTTGCACATGACTTATTGAGCTCATTTCTCCAGTACATAAGACAGTCATGGTCAACAAAATCCTATTATAATGGGAGTATCCCAGGTTTCTGTTTTGAACTCCTCCTTGTTTTTATTATAAATATACTCGCATGTTATCGAGTCCCTTACATTTGCTGATGACACTTGTCTTTTACTTCAAAACTTTAATTATGATAACTTAAAAGCAGAGACGTGGAAGCAGAAGCGCGAAAATTCTACCGCTTCCGCTTCCAAATAGGAGGGATGAATGGAGGGAGAAAAAAAATTGGTTCTGCTATCCTTCGGAGAAGAGCGAATAGGGGAGCATAAACATTAAGAAATGAGAGTAAGGAGGAGTCGTTTAGAGAGATGTTGACCTCTACATAATCAGAGTAGGGGTCAAGCGAAGAAAGACAGGCGGTAGAAAGCTCAGAGAAGGATAAGCCCTACCTGACGATAATGATGACGCCGCCGCTAGCGTCTGTGACATCAGTAGGAAAAATACCAGACCGGGAGTGGGTACCATCGGATCTCAGAGCAGAGAATCCAGGAATCGGGAAAGAGGAAGATAAATTAAGGTTAGATTCCTGGATACAAATGAGGTCAACGGGATGAGACGAAAGAAAGTGTAGCAGTTCAGTGCTCCTGGCTTGTAGACCCCCAGCATTCCATTGAAGAACCCTGTGGGAGTTAAAGAGGGGAAGAGGAAGCAGGAGGTAAAGAGAAACAGCCACGAGCATGAGGCGGTGATGAGGTGCAGAGGGAGAAGATACAAAGTGGGTGGAAAAAGGATCAGAGGTTTGAAGGCGAGAGTGGGGTGCGAGTGCTGCATTAGCAGAAGGGGGCCAGACTGAGCACTGGAGGTATATCAGCGGGAGAAGTCCAAGGAGGAAGCCACAGTGCTGGTAGGTGTGGAATCTCCAAAAAAAGCAGAAACGCAGCAGGTAGGGAAGCTCCAGGAGTGAAAGCTGCCAAGAGTTCTGAATCTAGAAAAGGAGAGTAGTGAGCTTTTTACACGAGCCCAATTAGAGCATGTGCAGCATTGCACTGACCTACCCCGCCAGGTCACATTTCCAGCACACACTAAACAGGGAAAGACGAAACACGGGTTAGGATGAACGTTGCCGCTCATCAGGAGAAGGAGAAGAATGAGAAGACGGGCAAGAGAAAGGCGGGAGAAGAGAGAAGACAGGCTTTCTTCTTCTTCTTCTTCTTTTGGAAGGGTTCCACATTTTCTAATGCTGGCAGTGATGGTACTCAGCCAGCATCGTGTGTCGACATCCAAAACCGTCAGTCCACGTATTCCTGTGGGTGCCCGATGTACGGGGCATGTCAGAATATTGTGTTCTGCGATTTGTTCTGCAGCGCCACTATCGCAATTCGATGTAGGAGCAAGGCCCCATTTGTGCATGAACGACTGAAAACACCCAACACCAGCCCGCAAGCGGTTGAGCCTGACCCATGATGATCTAGGCAGGCCCATCCCCATTGGCCTAGTGCTTGTCCTAGGGATGAAAGCACGGAGATCAGATGAACACTCCGAGTATTCCGTGCTTCATTTAAAGTCAGTCCATTGAGCTGCACGAATATCCAATTCAGTTAGATCTTGCAGTAACTTCCGTGCAGCGGGCACAAAGGGGCGTCTGGATTTTAATCTCTCTCTGTAGCCGTGTGTGGACCTAGCCAATAATTTATAGAGAATATGGCCAGGGTCCAGGCTGCCACGATATGCCAGAGAGAGCGTTGCTCCTAATCGGCGAAGCTCAGCCGGCTGGATACCTGCGAGAACGGGTAGATAGGCCGATTTTAAAGAGACAGCATGCTACCCTTCTGCGGTCATTCAATGGGCTGCACGGCGAAAAATAGTTTGTGTGAGGGGAGTTCCCGGGGTAACTGGAACCCTCGGGAAGGCCAACAGCCATTTTAACCCAACCCAAACAGGGTTGGGGACCGCAACACCACGTTGAGCGGCTGTTGATTGGTGCAGTTCAATTTTGCTCGCTTTACATGTATATACTATATATACGACAGAAATTTCGCACTTCACTATCCAAAAAGATCGAAGTCAATACGTGTTTTGGGGACGGATAGAAAGTCCGTAATAATGATTAGAGTTAAAGTTAACTCAAAGTCAGAGTTAGTTGAGGATAGAGAGGGAAAATCAGCGATATACAGTGTAATTTGTTGTTGTGACGACAGGTTATTGTCGAGAGCTGTAATATCTGGCCATACGGTATATATCTGACAAACTTTAAGTTATCTGTTGTAAAAGTAGTTGTAAGTAGTGAACGAACTTGCAATAATTGCCTATTTGTTGAAGTGTTTAATTATTATCTTTTGAATTGTAGTAAAAAAATATTTGGTTTTCTCGCAAGCAATTCGTGATTTCTAAATTTTTGTTAGTGGGGGTTCCGCGACAAACGCAAAAGTACATTAGGGGTTCCGCGATGACAAAAAGATTGAAAAGCACTGTTATACATTCAGCACGAGTTCTAATATCTAAGAAAAAGAAACACACAGTAGTTTGGAACAAAAAGCTCAAGCAAAGTAGGTAAAGTAATAGCAATAAATGAAGGTTTTTGTCTCCTCAAAATGATAAAGTATAGGAGAAGGCAGGCTACAGACCCACAAAAGTTAAAAAATTGTCAACAGTCGTTTTCTCGTTTTTTGTCAGTGGAAGCGATTGAAAAATAACCGCTTCCACATTTCTGCGTAAAAGCTAAGATATCTCTTGAAATTTATGCAGTAAATTACTTGATGCTAGTCAGTAATTTGTCTTAAAATCTTTACAAATCTTACTTAATCTTTTACCCACGTATTGTTGATCATCCAAACACTAGCCCCCTAATGTAATTGAAATTAACAATCTTTTTACTACCGGTTAGTCACCAGTAAAGCAAAATACTTGGGAGACATTTTAGAAGACAACTTTCCATTTAACACCACTTTGAACGACTTAAAGCTAAGCTTGCTAGAGCTGTTGGTATTTCGTGCAAGATAAAACCCTTTTTTAATATTAGCTACCCATTTCAACTGCATTACGAAATTCTTCATTGTCACTTTGAGTACGGAATTCTGATTTAAGACAGTAGGCATTTGTCCACAACAGAGCTATCAAATTATAGCTGGAGCTAAGCGGCGTGATTTTGCTTTATCTTTTTATCAGAAATTCAACATTTCAAAAGTCGAAGAAATTTGTCGACTTCAAATTGCCACTGTGTATTCATGTGCGAATACAACAACAAATTAATCGCTAGATTGCTTCATGATTACTTTTCCTTGACTCCCAACATACACTCAGAAAGCATCATATCATTTTCAAATCATTCCTTCCTCATTTTCAGACGTTGCGTTGTCAAAGATCAACGAAATAGTGTGAAGTCAAAATTTGAAATTTCATAGATTATGAAATTAAGTGTGTATGATCTGCAAAACAATTTACATTAAAGTTAAAAAAGAAATTTGTTGAAAAATACGTCACTTGTCACTGGCCTTTACCTCAAACACTTTTTTGTTAAAGTAGAAAAATCTCTTTCCATAGTCTCATAATTTAGTTTACACAAATTGTTAGCCCAGTAAGAATGGTTGCTTGTTTAGATCACCTAATGGTCCTTGTAACAGCAGCCTTTTTAATCAGCTTTGGAAGACTGAGGCTGCTGAGACAGGTTTATATAGCCGAATTTTACGCGTATTCCAGAATTCGCTTCCACCCGATGTTATAAATATTTGTATATTAATGCTGTATCAATGTGGGCGAGCGCTAGAAGTACGGTTATCTGAAATACGGAGGCGCATTAGCAAGTGAAGCACACACAAATAAGATTATAAATGCAGGTTCGATTACACACAAGTTCACATACACAGAAAACGGGATGAGGCTACGGGTTCAAAACGGGATCAGACTCCTACAAGGGTACTTACGTATTATCGGGAGGACCTTTAAAAAAACGACTCAAAAATTTGCAATGTACACTGCCCCGTACATTTACATACCGGGCCTACCCCTTCAGTGTACACTGCCTTTCTTTTAAAGCCCTGGCCAGCTGAGATTCGAACCCGACCTTTAAAAAAACGACTCAAAAATTAAGGTCCTCCCGATAATACGTAAGGACCCCTACAAGTTATGCTCGAATTTCGGATTAATAATTTAGATACAAAACAGTCAATATAAAGAAAAATCCAGCGGGAAAATAGGTAACAAAAACAAATATTACAATTGGGCTTACCGGACTATAGCGGAACCGTTCCAAATATATAAGCAAGACGTTCAGTATACTGGTAATTTAAAACAACAGTAACAATATCCAACAATTATTCTTCGACAATTATTCTTCGACAATTATTCTTCGACAGTATTTTCACACAAAAATGTTTTCGACGGTTCTCCCAGTTGTAAATTTCTCAATCAATCTCGTTTACAAACGTTTCTTTGGCTCGGTCTATTTTTATAGGCAAGCAGCAAGCGAGCAAAGCTTAGCGGACGGAGAATGCAGCGCAGCTGCAACAGCACAGCGGCAACGATGCAAAGACGCGACGCCGATATGAAAGCAAGAAGCGTGCGCGCTTGAACGCAAATCCTGAAATACTAGGGGCAAAGGGCACAAAATGCAACTACCAACAGCACGACATGATGAACTGAGTGTCAGGTCTGAATCGAAAGACTGCGGGTTTAAAACTCAGAACATTTCATGTAAAATTTATACGTGTAAATTCAACAGTCCTTTTGCAGCTCTCCCGGCTATTCACAAACCTTTCAGTGTTGTGTTACACTTTCTGCTTTGTCTGTAGTTGGTTGTGTTTTCAACTATATTGATTTTTCTTTTTTTGCTTTGCTTTCAGCTCCAGTGGTCGTGGGAGCCACCAATAAGAGAAATTGGTAGATGAATCTCTGAAATTTATTCAGATCAATTTCTCTATTTGACAAAATACTTGAAACCAAACACAAACCAAAAAAAGACAAACAGGAAACCCTATTGCTCAGAAAATCTTTTTACAATCTCATGAACTGCATGACTAGGTAGCAAACAACCATTTAATTTATTTGAGAATATGCGGAAGTCAGAACCTACAGCAAAAAATTGCCACCATTTTGTGGTGAAGGACATTGATTGTGCTATCCACGAACCTAATAGCAAACTGTCAAAATTGAGAAGTCTTTGCTCTCAAAAGGAGGACCACTCAACGCGGTTGGTCTATATGTGCTTTTCTGCAGTAATGAGCTACGAAGCAGTTTATCAGTTGTTCACATCAAGTTTGATGAATTAAGCCACAAAATAGTTTTACCAACACGTGGGTTACCATTAAGAGCGATATAACAACCGGCGCATCCGCTTCGCGTATCTATGTAACCTACTACACTGCCATCTTTACATGGCCGGTAGGTAGTGTGGTCAAGCAGTCAGTTCGTAGAGGTATGGCCTAGGCCAGTGGTTTTCAACCTTTTTTTGCTCATGACCCACCAAACTGGTGAGATATTGATGGTGGCCCACTAACTTATATAATAAAATACACCAAGTTGCAACAACACAAAATATTAGTTGACGGTGTCTTAACACAACTTAACGAGAAGGTTGCTGCTGTATCTTGTCCGCAATATATTGAATCCTGGGTGCAGTCGATGACAATGCGCAGCGTATGTTGTCCTTAACAAGATCTGTTGCACTTCTTGGATTTTATATTCAGTAGGGATGAAAAGGCTGGCTCATACAACTATGTGGTGGTGAAAGGCATTAGTTTTATCAGACAGTGTCTGCTGATCTGTGGATATGGTGAGGACACTCCGATCCAGAATTCAGTGACTAAAACAGCTTCAAATAAGTCACGACAGCCTGAATCATTTCAATGGTCAATTAATTCATCTTGTTACTTGCTAGCCTCCTGCTCTATACACAAAAAAAGTTCCTTACAAGCGAAAAAACATCTCGGAAAAGTAGGATTTGATTACCGTTTGTAGAGTACTAAGGTGTCAATATCGTCTCTTACCATTACATCTTTTGTCTTTGAGCTGGTCTTTAATTCACTACAAAAAAGCTTCTCTTTCACATTTTTCTCTATTATGTTAGCAACAAAAACCATAAGCTGAGCTGCTGAAGAAACATCTGTCGCTAAAGAGCGAACAACCCAAACAATGACTTATCTTTCAATTTCCGCGACCACTTGCTCTTTTATATCATTCGCCGCAAGAGCAATTCTTCTCTGAACTGCATTGTTTGACAAAAGAAATGCTTTTATCTTCCTTTCACTTTCTTTGCCAATACAATCCGTACCGTTGCCAGAGCACTTGGCTTGCCAAGAGCTTTACCAATGTTATGAGCCTTTTTTTTATTAGGCAATCAATAGGCTTACTTCAAAAGATGCCTATGTCAGTTTCTTATCAGTGCGGTTAAAAGATCCCGTCTTGCCAAAACTGTGATGTTTCAAATCGTTTTCTAGTCGTTTAAAGTATTCAATATCTTTACCCTTAAGGCCAGAATGATTCGTTTCCAAGTGATTTTGTAATCTGGATAATTGCAGTGATTCATTGCCTAAAACGCGATGGCAAATGAGGCATTGTCCCTTTTCTTTTCCTCAATCACTGAATGAAGTAAATCCATACTTTATAAAATCATTATCGAATTTTCTTCTTGCTATGTTGGTATTTAAGTTAAGGTGAACCAAGTTCAAGATCAAAAAGGTATTTATCGTAAAGCTTCTGTCTCAAATATTCGCCTTTCCATAACTTATTTTGTCGTGGCAATTCTAGTAAATGCAGCCTTAGATAGCATTGTTAAGTAGAATGTGAAATGAAACTGTACACCAGGCATGTTAATAAACTGATCAAACTTACTGCTATTCTGTTGTGGTCTAGGCTAGCCTCAAAAGCAACAAGCAAGTTACCGAACCTATTTTTATTTTTGACGTTTCGCTGGTCAGATTCAATCAGCTTCATCAAAAATGCTCATAAGTGTAACTGTTTTAAGTTACGTTGACAATTTCTCCGCAAGCATTGCAAGTTGAATCTACAAAAACAGCAGAAAAATACCGACAAAAAAAATTTGAAATCGGAATTTTTACGCTGTTAAAAAGAAAGTGATGTCACAAATCGCAATTTTACTATAATCGAACTATTTTGTCGACCACGAATAGGCTTACCGCTGCACGAAGTATAAACAGGAATAACCTCTTGAAAATACAGAAGTAGGCGGTGACAAGAAAGAATCGAATTCAATATTGAAACTGAACTAATAAAAATCAGGAATCATGTCACAAACGTAACATTTTGTCGAGCTTGTTTGCTCTTTGTCTGTCTTATTTGATCATAATAACATCGTAATGAAGTGTCATTGCTTTTATACGAATTTCTGTGGCCCACTGAAAAGCGCGTCATGGACTACCATTGGGCGATGACCCTTAAGCTAAAAATCACTGGCTTAGGCGAAGTAAAAACTAGCAAAAAGAGCAGGAGCTCAAACCATAGAAGAATAAGGCATCACCGTAGCATGGACTTAATGCAATCATAAGTGAAGCTAGATGATAGTTTACGCAACAGTAGGGTAGGAGAGAAACAGACAAAATGCAATCCGCTAGGTATGTCCCAATATAAAGTCGTTGTAACCAACGAAGAGTTTTGCACCAAAGGTCATGCTGCATTAGACGTCGAGCAGGGAAAGAAGGTATTCGCTCCGATTATAGGAAACAGTTCTTTCAAAAAGCAGTACCCGTAACCCCACAAATACGCCTTTGCTCGATGTTTTGGGAGGCAGGTGGGGTTGCACAAACGCGACAAAGTCGAAATACACAAGGAGCTCATAAACGTTCGCTACAGCCATTTATGGCTTTGGTAATCGGTAATCAAAATAAGTTTTCTTTACATCAAGAGATACGAAGTTTCAAAAATTTATTTTTGATAGTGACGTCATCGCAATGTCGCCGATCTCCCATGTGACGCTCAGGGGGCGTTGATCAATTATGCCAAGCTTGATATTTGTACGCCTAGTAGTAGTTTTGGAGCAGTAAAAAATTGCCTGCGCTCACGAAATCTGCGCGTGCACAAGCTATGCGTAAAAGCAGAATTGAGCTTTTTGTAATTAATTCTTCATACTACTCCAATTGCTGAGCGCGAAGCAAGAGTTTTGTGAATACTTATTTTTGAAGTTTTGATACGAATCAGTAAGGGGGTAAAATCCAAGTCTGCCTGACGTCGAGGCGTAAGGTACACCAACGATTCGGTTGGCCTAGTTAGTAATGTAGCCAATTAATACTTTTCGATTTTTTATAGTGTTTAAAATGGTGCTGCCTCCGGCAAAATTCTTTTCGCGCTGCATTATCTGACAAAACCAGCAGGTTTGCTTTAACGAGTTGAATTGCGATATAGTCCTGGCAAAGAGCTACAATATTTCGCAATTACATAGTTGTTTTGTTTTAAAAGCTATGAGCAAATGAGCTATGAGGCGAAATTTTGAAAATGGAAAAAGCTATCAAAAAATCTGGGATATTGATTAGCATAGTGATATCGCTGTTGATGCTTTATAACATTACCTTTTTAAAAAAGAAGACAGCTAACTATGTAAAGCAGTTAAATTTTCAAAGCTTATCCAGACTAGGCAGTGGACGAAGTATTGAAAAAGTAATGGATTCCACCAAGAAGAAGCAAAAGCTTGTTCTACTCTTTTCAAACAAACGTTCTGGCTCTTCGTTTGTGGGCCAATTTTTTGACAAAAATCCAAATACTTTTTACCTTTTTGAGCCCTTGTTTCCGTTTACAAGAAACTGTGATGTGCTTGTTCAAAAAAGAGTAGAAGTGCTGAAGCAAATGCTCAACTGCCAGTTTCAAGGTATCCAAAGCGAATATGAAAAAGCTTTTAAGATTACGCGCCATTCTGATCAGTTTGCAAAGTGCATTGAAAACAATCTGTGCTTTTCCGAGCGAAACCAGCAACTGTTGGAAAGGTACAATAAAACTTGCCAACAGAATCATAAAAACTATTTGAAAAAACAAGGATGTAAGCCGTTTCATGACAGCGAAGTTCTCTCAGAAATATGTCGCAACTCCTCCGTGGTTGCTTTCAAAATCTTGAGAATTTGTGATATTTCAACTCTTGACGCCTTAATCAATGACAATGCGATTCGATCAAACGCTGATCTCAAGATAATTCATCTAGTTCGCGACCCCAGAGCAATAATAGCCTCTCGACTTGTGGTAAGCTTAAAATGATGCGATGTAAAAAGTCACCGTCCTCGATGTTGTTTAGTTGGGGGCATAGGAAGAGATAGCATCAAATCTAGTGGCCAAAATTTTTTAGGTTATAGTGCAGGGGCGAATCAAGCAATTTGATTTTAGGAGGATCAACTCGACAGCATATTTTTTGAATATCAAATTGTTCGAAAGCGACTGTTTGGCCCATTTTAGTCGGGCAATCCTTTTCTTTTCAGTTTCTCAACGCAAAGACCTTATACTGTAATTTCAAAGATTAATTATTTGAAATCCATTGTTTCAGAAAGCTGAAAATTTAGGGAGAGAGCTCTTAACATCTTAGCCCATGGTTGGAAAGGGGTGACCAAATATGTAAAAAAGACCTTCAGATGTTTCGTGTTTGGTTTTTGCGAAATGAGAATATCCAGGTCTGCCATCAGGTAAACTTACGATAACCAGATATGGGAACTGTGGTGGTCAAGGATGCCCACATATTTTGTTTGAGTCAGCATCTTGAAAATTCATTTTTAATAAACAATTTCCGAGATCATTGCGCCCAGCAGTGAGCTCAAAGGTTATTGGAGAGAAACTGAAGACCTTTGAAGAGGCGTTTTCGTCTGTGTTGCTACGCTCTTGGTTGCACTCGCTTTCTAACCAGCGATAAACATACGTACTTAGCATAGACTGTTGAAGACTCGTTTGTCTCATTGCGACCGATGAAACCGACTGTTGTTGGTAGAGATAAGATGATAAAGTCAATTAGTATTTTTTGGTAAACACTTTGCAACTTTTCTTTTCAAATTTCTAGGCCGCATAAGCCCACAATCAAAATCCACACGGAATCTGTATTGTTCGCTGCCGTTTGACACTGTTCCTCACTAAATTTCTTTTTTTCAGCTTCCCTACGACGAAGTCAAACCGTCTAACATCGAAACTGAAGCAGAGAAGCTGTGCGATCGCCTGATTAAAAACGTTATGTTTGCTGACAAAAATTGGAAAGGTAGCGCACTTAATCTATTGATTCTCTGGGTTCATAGCTTGCTTCTGATTGACTAGGGTCAATGGTCAAGTACAAGATCCGAGGGGTCGTCCAAATAAATAATTGAGTTAGTTTCCCCTCCCCTAAAAATTATTTCAATTGCTTGTTCATTATTCCATTGTTTGTATTTAGATCAAAGCAAACCATTTTACTTACGCATACGTTTGGAAGATCTTGTGAGTGAGTCCACGAAAACCCTTGGAGCTCTGCTTGATTTTCTTGGAATAAAGCTGTCATTTGAACTCCAAAGGTGGTTGAAGGACGTGGGCAAATATGAGGTAAAAATAGGCTACGCTTGGGCTTCACTCCCTCAATAACCCAAGAGCTTGGCACCCAGACGAAAAAATTAGAATAGAGACGAATTTTTTTCAGAAATTCTTGAAATTCTAAACGAAAAGTTTTGATTAAAAGCATTTCTTCGCTTTCAACTTTTTTAAGCAAACCAAAATTTTGAGCTCTTTCAGTTAGGCCACATTAAGTAGTTCTGATTGCAATTTATAATCGATATCATACTAATAAATAATCGAAGGTAATACATTGAGGTAAAGTTAATTGAAGTCTAACAGTTGAAAAATCGAAAGAAATTGATGCTTACTCTTGTAATTCCGCGGTTGAACGAGATATTTTGGTTGTTTGAAGGCGAATGTAAAAATTAACGGATTATGTTGTTCAACGTTTTTTGTCTCCAGTTTTGTACGTTTTTATTTCATGAATTTTATATCAAAATTTTCATCCACTTTTTAATACCTGTATGGTTCTACATAACATACATTGCCATTTGAATTACTTAGAAGGGTAATGATATACATTCGGCTGGTATAGCTTGCTTTTTAACGTTTTGTTCTATCGGAACCACGTACAGAACAACAAAAATTACTTATATTCACATAGCTTATCGGTATGTCCAACACTTGCGTTGCTTGTGTAATTCATAAAAGTGCAATCTAATTTGGGTTAATTGCACAAAAAGCAGACTAAATATTGCTAATATGTGAAATTTGGCTGTTGTAGTTCTAACTTTTGATATCCCCGGTCACCTCATCCACCAGACAACAAAATCTCGCTCTGAATCCCACTCTACTGCCTAATTTTAACCAATAACTAATGATCATTTCTGAAAGCAATGTTACGAAATATGAGAATAAAGTTTGGCCATTTAGGTTGCCAAAGAGTCAAGCAAAACAGCAAAGCGAAAATCTTGAAGACATTATTTTTGCAAAGCCTTGCGTGTAATCTTCTTCGAAACAGCTTTTTTAGGAGTAACGGTTGTGCACAAATGAAGTTTGACACTAAACGACTATATTTTCAGTTTCTGTTTAGGAAATTAGGCTACAGCCAATTGCGTCACTACCACGGAGCAGCATCACAGCAGATGTTGAGTGGAATTCCCACACAAGATCTGCAACAGCTTTTATGCGACATCACTTAAGGATTGATAATGGGAACTTGTAAACCGTTACACCAACTTTGTGTCCAAATCACGCCGCTAAGCTAAAAAAATTGTAAGAAATACAGGTGGCTCGGTTTCTGAAACTTTGTCGTCTTTCGCTATGCCCCCATTCGAGAAAAGGCTCTGGTACCAACAACAACAATTTGATTTTGGCATCATTGTACATCAAGCGAAGCTAATTTTTCAATTTTGACCCAAAATTTCCTCACGACATTTGACTTTGACGTTTCACCTGGTGGATAGAAAAGTATATTGCAATATTCTTTGAGATATTTTTTCAGGGAAAATACGATTCTTCTGTCGAGGAACCTTTTGGATTTCGAAGAAGTTCAAATGAAATCTTGAACGCTTGGAGAAGACGTCTAACGTTTCCTATGGTAATGAAAATACAATCACAATGCACTAGTGTCTTCAAAACGTTAAACTATCTGCCTGCAAATGATTCTGGAGAGCCACTTGAGAAGAGAAAAACACTTTTTGTTTAATTGCAATTACTGGTTAAAACTTTGACCTGGTCATATCAGATATGTTTTTGATGTGGTATTCCTATTTTCCTTGCTTTGCGCTCAGCAAGAAAATAATAGAAGAGAGAAGTCGTCAAATTTGCATGCTGTACCTTTGAAAAAACCCTAACGGAATTCCTTTGCCTTTGCGAGACGAATAGATGGTAGGGCTGACCAGATTACTCGTCGTAGAGGATCAGTTGGATCAAAGATTTGCTAACACAGCATGGGTCCATTCGCATGAACAAATGAGTTGGATTGAAAATCTGTGACAACAGCGAAGCTGATTTGCCACACTTTAACAAAAAACTCTTGATTTCCGAACCAAAGACGATAGCGAAGCTCTCTTCGAAAAATTGACAATAGTATTTCTTGCTTACAATACTTTGTGTCAAAGCAGTGCATCCGCCTAAATTATTGGTTTTCAATCTTTTTTTTCCATTCGTATCCCTTGAATACATTTTTATTTGTGAGTACCCCTAGATTCCCGAATTAAGTTGATGCCAATTAACTATTGCAAATTATAGAATTAAACACAAAAGCTATTAAAATATTTCCAATGTGAAGTTTTGTACGACAAATAATTTAATGATAACAATGTACACATCTTATGTAAATTTACAGAAATAATCGTAAGTATTTTTTCGTGAAATGTTACACCGAGTTTCGCCATTATCGATGTACATCTAGCATACCCCTTATCTGTCTTCCGTGTAATCCCAATGGTTGCATACCCCAGGTTGGGAATTGATGCTATGAACGAAAGAGTAGAAAACCTCGTTTTGGAGGTTGCTAATTGCGTGAAAATGTATGTAGCTACATCAGTCGCCGGGACAATTGAAATGGTGAGGTCACAATTGATCAATCGCAAAAAGAGTCTAATAACCAGCTGCTTTTTTGCTCCAATAGTTGTGAACACATTCTGTGCAAGAAATTTTTTTGCTCAAGAGTTTAGGTGGAGAGCCATGGGTATGTGAACTAAACCTTTTGTGTTTGTTTATGGACCACATTTTAAATTATTGGTGGTCTAAATCTAACCTGAATGTTTGTTAATAGTTCAGATTTTTTGTTCAGGTACCGATATGCTCAATTGCAATGACACATTTTGCAAAAATTTGTAAATTTTCTGTTCCTTAATACAGTTCTTCATTCCTCAGTTGATGAGAAACGTTTACAGTAATGTGATTTTTCAACAAGATGGAGCGCCAGCGCACTACCATCAAAAAGTACGAGAAGACGTTCACTGGATGATGGTTAGGACGCTGTGGTCCTTTTGTCTGGGCAGCGAGGTCTCCGGACCTCACACCCCTTGATTTTTTTGCTTGGGGTTATTTGAAAAATGCCGTTTACGAAAAGAAACCTGCGACAATCGATGACTTAATGAACTTCATCACTGAAGAAGCACTTAAAATCACCACCGATATGTGTCAAAACGTAATTCAATGTTTTCATCTCCGAATGCACACTTGCGTAAAACATGGCGGTAGTTCGGTCAAAAAATATTGAACTTTTCAACAACCATTTTAAATAAAAGTGAATGATTATAAAAATGTGTTCATTTTCTCTTTTAGTTTGCTTATTTACGTAAATTCTAATAATCAAAGAGTAATATTAAACGTTTTATTAGTCCATAGATGGCAAAGTGCAAAAATTATAAACTATAGAAATCCCCAAGCTACTTTTTACACACCCTGTATATAACTGCATTTCATGTTTGTGATCCGCCATATTTTATGTTTGTGATCCGCCTTTGCTGTTTAGCTAGAATTGGGAATTAGTTGGCAACATTACCTTTGTTTATATCAGTAACCCGGATTTAGTGCGGTACAATTATCAGCAAGCTATAGTTGTTTATTTTGTAATTGGGTAATTTGGTTTAACTAGTCTTTTCAAGCTGAATTAGGTATTTAGTTGTGTAGTTGATGCATCAGTTGGTCTTTCCCCTATGTGATTGCTAGCTGTAACTAAATTTTTGTATAGTTTTAACTACTTACAACCTGTTATTTGTATTGCATGCTACCGTGTTATTCTATTTGAATAAGGTTGTGATAATGTAAGGCTGTAGTGAAGTTGGAAAGGATAAATACCGCCAAGAGAAGTCAGTGCATTCTTGAACAGCACAGAAATAGAATCTATGTTACTTTAAGATATATTTTGTACTGTTCGGCAAAAATTTAATTGCATATTCACATAAATCAATTATACAGTGATACAGTAATTTACATGCACAACCCCAAAGTATTATTTTTCCAATTTAGGCTCTGCAACTACTTATTCTACTAGTCTATTCGCAGCTAAATGATTACTATGCAGCGTTGGCAAAGAAGGTAACACCCAAAAAAAGAAATAAGTTCAAAAACACCATTTTACATAACATTATTTATGGAACAAAAACGAGCATCTGAAACACTGGAAGAAGTTCTCTTCCCGAAATCTATTTTACATGGGGATCGTAAAGACACTGTGCACCGTTACATTAAATGTCATTTTGTCTTCGCAACGTTTGACATCATTTACTGATCCTGTTCTGCCAAACTTATCAGCAAGTTAACCGACTGCACTGCAATGTGGAACAGGTATATTTGGGGAGAGTTCTGCAAATTGCTGTCGTACCGCCTCTGAGGGTTATACCACAAAAAACTAGTCACAAAAATAACCAGCTGCCGAAAAATTTAGTTACACAAAAGAGATAGTGCTACAAAATAGCTAGCCTCACCCGAATCCAAACCCCGACTTCGTGGCCCCAGCTCTTTTAAAACTACTGTTTTACGACTAGCTCTTGTGAAGAGACACGGCCTCTGAGCTTCTACTACCATCTTGGAATATGTATTAGATGAGCCATTCACGTTCTTCAGTTGTTAAAACAAATTGCACAGGCGCTGAAATATACCCTAAATTAGCAATAACAAAGAATTGTAAAAGTGTTTCTGGGTCTAAATCTGAATTAATTTAGAATTGCAAAGGGAACAGTAACTTTCCGATTATCCTTGGACATTCGTGTGAATGAAAGCAACTTTCGTTGAAAGTGAACACTTATTTTTGTTAATTTTTATTTCCACAGATAATTGTGTAATCTATCAGCGTATTTTGATTGCCAATTGCATGCAAGATGTCTTTTTAGTTTCAAATCAAATTATCCGGCTAAACTACTTGCATTGCCTTCATGTTTTTAATTTTCCATTAGGCCATACACTCATCTACAACTTTAAGTTGGTTTAAATTATGCCTACCCATCAGAGGTGAATCCAAGGAAAAAAAGTGGAGGATGCCTCCCGCACCAACTTTTTCCAGCTTAAATTTTGTGAGCTTATTGAGTCTTCACAATTTTATTTTGTCCGAAAATTGTACTTTGAAAAGGTAGTCCCTCCAAAAAAGATCTTTATCTCTAATCAGCAAATGCAATCACGTAAATTTAAATTGTAAAAATGTTGATCCCCATACAAAAAACTAGAGATCTTCACCTTCAATTTTGATTACAATCACATCAATTCAAGATTTTTATTTCCCCCCGTCGATAACATTCTGGATCGGCCTATGCTATCTTTGAAATAAATGGTTACCGTTGCTACTTGGGGTTCCAAAACACAGATTATTCGAGTAGGTCGAAAAGCAGTGCAAATGGCGCATCGTCGCCATATAATCTTTGAACGAACTGCTAAGCCAGGGGTAACTTGACTTGACAACTAAGCATATTAAAAAAACAAGATTGAATATTCAACGACTGCTACTGGATGACTATAGAAGGCTTTTTGCTCCGCAGTCATGAAGGTAATAGTGGTATGAAATTACACTGAACAAATTAAGAGTTCGCACCAAAACATCAAGTAACATCTATGTCTCAGCAGTTATTCTTAACATTTCTACAGTTTCAAAATTTAACCTGAATAATTCAAAAAGGGATAAACACAGCGAAATGAATATTTTTAAGCCAAGTTTAAATATACGTGTAACTATTTCATACCAAGGTAGCAAACAATTGATTTTAAAGCTTTGTCGTGCATATGGAAAACGCACGGACACCTTATTTCATATTATTACGTTGTTTTGAAGTATTTTGTTTTCTTTGGCTTTATTATGTTGGTGTTTACGTAAAGTTACAGTAAATATTATTGGTCTATGTTATCAAAACAGGAATGGAGAATTTGGAAACTCCGGAAACATGGCGAGACTGCAGTCAAACTGTTAAACTAAAATAACGAAAAAAATCTTTTGATCGACTCTGTTCTGAAATTCGAAAGCCCTCTTTTGTGTCAGTGTTTTCATCGGAACAATTCTCTCGAAATTAACACTTGCGGACGCTTTAAGCTCAAGGCGACCTAGAGCTTACCAGTTACTTCTGTTTAGTATTTTAGTGCGGGTGCGAATATATTGGGGCTGAGCTTCCAGGACATACGCTTTTCCTGCGAGTACTAAAAACGCCTAGCGCCAGCAATAGTGGTCGGCCCAAAGTGGCCCTCAACAAACACAAGTTGTTTTAAGCGTAGAATTATAAAACTAACCACGATCGTTATTTAGTCGCTTGAACATTAATGGCAGGTAATTTTAAGTCGGACAAAATGTTGAACAAAAAATTTATTGCGCATTGATTACATTTCTGTTGCATGGCAATTAAAATTACCAGTATAGAAAATCAAAAATAAACAAATACTAATGAATTTGATGGCTATTTGGCTGCTAAAAGTTATATAATCAATTGCTTCAGCTAGGGCTGGATCAAGAAGCTAGGCATCCACAATCAGCAATTTATTGTGTTCGTGGTGGACTACCAATCGGCAATAGCGCTTTCATGACCGGTTCGAAATGAACTGACGCTTTTCCCCGGCCTGATCTTAATTAGATTTGCGGCATAAATTCAGATAGCCGTTTCGTGCTGTGCCTCTACCCCAAGCAGAAAAGGGTAAGCAGAACACAACTGGTGGCTAGAACTGGCGTCTTTGTAAAAAATTTTCGGAAGAGCATTTTTGTAAGATCAACATGTTTTAATATCTTTTTGAAAGCAAATTTCTTCCCCCGAAACAACACAAAGACTTTTAGACTTTAGAAAGAATTTTGTCCATTTTCATCTCCAAAACAAAATGAAGACCTTTTTGGAGTTTGACAGGTTTACAACTTTGAAATTTTCAGTTTGGAAATTGAAAAATTCGCCAACAAATTGTCTCTAATTTTACATTTTTGCTACTCTCAAAACGTTTGGGAGGGTCATTGCCCTTTATCCTTTTCCAAATATGCCACTGGTGGCTAGTATTAGTGGCTCTACATAGTATAGAGCCAAACTTTCTGTCTAGATTGAAACAAAACTGGAGACTGATCATTTTGCTCAACTCCAAAAATGCAAATTTAATCCGAACGTAATCGTTAAAATAGACTTGAAGTTTATGATCAGAGTAATAGGCAAAAAAAGAACACCACAATTTGGTGGCCAAGTCCATGTTAACACTAAAAGTAGTCGTCAACCTGATTTGAGATTTAACTTCCTAAAAAGTTTGCCGAACTCGAAATCGCAAAACCTTTCTGGCCTCAAATCGAAATCGAGCGAGTTTACAGCTCTGGATAAAACTAAACACCACTTAAGCAAATTCTTAAACCTACGCTTATAATTTGGCCGAGGGCCTGTCGATCGCTTAATTCAGCCCTGGCTTGAGCAGTAGGTTATTTGCAGACCTACATATCTGTTGCCAACTTAAACTACTCACAAGATGCAAAATCAAATCGACATCAGAAAAAACAACGTAAAACCGCATTACCAGATGCTCCAATTCTAAAGTTCCAATATCGCCATTCATTAACTTACAATCTCACTACATCACAATTAATAACTACAGAACACTGTTAAGTGTGTGAAACTGGGAAGACGTACAAGTGTAATATAAGAATGGAACCGGCATGATGGTGGAACGGTTAGAGCTTTGAAGTTCTGTGGACCTGGGTTCAATTACCTAGTCGAGTCCTACCATATACAATAAAAATGGTAAAGATCTTCCGCTGGGCTTTCAGCAATAGGAGTAATGTAACAAATATTAAACTGAGGTCATTTAGTAATGGCTAAAAAAAACAGTAGGCACTACACATTCACTTCAGTGGCTCGAGGAAGTAATCACTATAGGTGTACAACAACAACAAACATGAAAATGGAGGAATATCAGATGCTAGAATTTTCCCCAAATTTGCTACAATTAGCTTATCATTCATAAACATTACACTCAATTTTTCATCAAATTGGCAAAATCAAAAGGTGGACCAATCAGTGAGGCTTGATATGGGCAACTTCAGAGTAATATTTTGGCTATGAAATAAGGTATAGATCAGTGGTTCTCAACCGGTGGGCCAAGGACCACTATGTATTTTGAAAATAGGTTTGCATGCCGCATAAGGTTGAGAAATATTTGTCAGTACCTGTGAAACGGAAAGGCGATGACCTATTTTTCTTTTTTTTTTGGAGATCAATTTCACTGCCTTGTTATCTTATGCTTATCCCAGTGGCATTGTAATTATCACATTAAAGTGGACCGCAAAAAATTTGGGGCCCTTCGAAGTAGGCCACGACACGAAAAAGGTTGAGAAACACTGGTCCAGATGGTATTTTAGGACGCCCGAAATAGGATTCTGGCACGGTAATGATGTTATTTGACACAAATGAGAAAACTATTAAGCAAGAAGTTTAACTGAACCGGAATCAGAGGCAAACAGCAACTGTCTCTTCATGGGAAGTACAGCGAAAGTCGACAGACCACCTTTCAAAATATCAGATCGCAACTTCGTAAGCAATGGTTTGTCCAAGGCTGCTTTCATTGCCGTATTATCTAACATGAACAGTGATTATGTAGTAGCAGTAGTAGACTTACTGCTAGTAGTAGCGTTTTGGTAGGCTCTTTCTAACCTTACGAAGCACAGTACTGCTGACATAACCAAGTTTTAAAACACCAGCACCGTGTAACCAAGCAGGAGAAAGCATCGTGAACCGCCTTCTTACAGGAACAAAAAAGCAGAACCGATGAGTGTTGGACTCGCAAGTAATCTCTCGATTTAGAATCTTATGCTGCTGTTTTACAATTTTAACGCTTCCTATCGCGCCTCTATTTAGGAGGAAGGAAGCATGATACGACTCGCTAAAATTGCGAACCACCCCTCAAACCTAATCAAGATCAGGTTAAAGGGAAGCGGCAGTCCTACATCGTCAAATAGGCTTCGTAAAATGAACAAAAATACCGTGGCGGGGCACGCTAGTACCACCCTTTATTTAATCTTGCTACTCTTCCCCAATTTAATAGCACCCAAATACTCTTTACGCGACTTGTGTAGCAGTAAAAAAAAGGATATGCAGACTGAGAACTCATCAAAAGAAAGAGTTTGAAAGACCAGGGGTGTCAAACTCGTGCGTGGGCTTCTGGGAGCCATATAGCATGTTGGCAATGGTGCCGAGGGCCGCATGATGTTTTCGATTTGGATATCACCACCTCTCCGGGCAACGGTGTCTGTAATCCAGTCCGCAGCGAGGTCGATCTCGAAAAAAAAAAGATGATTACCTCTCCAGCATCTCCACACCATCGCCCTTCTTCAGGCATCGTTAATCAGAAATCGAGTTCTGTGGCACGAAGCGGAATTGATCTCCAAATAAAAAAAAGTCTCTGCACCTCTCAACTGTCGCCTGCGTTAAGGGGTTCAAACGTTTCTTCGAAGATGAAACGTTGCAATACTGCCGAAATTCATTAGGAATTTTAGAATCGTCTCGCGGGCCGCATTGAAAGGCTCTGAGGGCCGCCAGTTTGACACCCCTGTGGGAGACCATGAAGCTACTTTACTGCTTTCGAATCAACTATCACCAATAAATGCAAATGCGATCGAAACAAGCAGTAGTTTGACCTCAAGCGCGAGCTTCACAATACAAACGCCGGTTCCGCACCGCCTGCCGGCAATCATTTGCTATAACGCCTTTGAAGAAAACACCATATTGTTCAAAACAGCTACATTAACAGCAGCATAGTTCGTAGCGCCCGGCACGAGGAGCTTCTGCTTTGATGAGGTCTCTTTTTCAAGTCTTTTGACGTATTGATAGCTTTGGATTTCGAAGTGAATAAAAAAAAGTGCAGCCAAAGACAACGTGGAGATGGCATGTGGAAAAAAGGAAAATTAGAAAGCTCTTGTCAACAGAGCGAAGTGATGAAACGCTGCTTCAGAAATCATTCAAACACACGAAGTAAATTTGGGCCACCACATTGGCAAAACCGAATTTCAAACATCCGATCCATTCTCCCAACGCATTGCTTCAGCAATCAAATACATGAGCGGGTCTCTGCCATACAAAGCACTTACCGCTAGAAAAATCTCGTCCTGGCAACGAATATACTACAAACTTGTTTGAGGTCGCAGAGAGTGCTTCGTTATGGAAAGAACGCACGATTGGCATTGCTTCAGATACAGCTCGATACACCATCACTGGTTTTTGATAACCGGTGTCCCAGTACTAAAAAAACAGCTATTTGAACTTGATAGGCCTGCTAAACTGAACAATAAAAGCTAGATTTTACGACCATTTTGCTTTTTTTTGCTGTTTTGCAAACTTAAACGAGCTGGTTCAGCAACTGATTGGCACCATTTACTTTTGTCGGAGCAACGTTGCACTTTAAATTTTAGATGCCGTTCTTGGCGAATACCGATGAAATTTTTAACAGATTTCCGAGCTTCGGGCTTTTTGTTCCGTTCAATAAGTCTCCTTATAAACCACATAATAGAGTTGATTCAGATTTAAAAACTCTCTTTCCATTCAAAATCAAGAGCGAAAGCATGTGGTTTGTGATAGATATCACATCAGTAAGGCCTAACTTCCTACTTCATACAGCTTGTAAAAACAACGGTACTTGTATGCTAATTTATTGAAGCAGTGATTTTTTTAAAGCTTGCAGTATGTCTTAATGGTATGAGATCTTTTCATGTTCTCTTAAAGCCAAGTTTTCAGTAAGACAGCTATATGTAGTACTTTGGTCATGCAAGCTCTATCAAGGGCATACATTAGCCAACAATAGATGAACCGTTCTTTAGTATTTTCTACTGCATTTAAGTCCAAAGATAATAAACCTTAAGGGTATTTTAGGCCTACAGCACCCATTATCTATTAATCTGAGGACATCAAATATTTGACAAACTTGGCACTCACTGCGATGGTTTGATCGACGGAAGAAGTCAAAAAGTGATCATGTGATATAGTACTTAATGACAACACTTCATTGTCATGAGCTTGCCACATGCGAAGCATTGGTCCCATACGAAGATCAATAATTGAGATTACGCCACTACCAAATCCAACAGCAGCCCAGTTTTGATCTGCACACAGTGACCTAAAATAATGAAGTTACAGGAGTCTCAAGCCCCTTACAAATGCTTGAAAATGGCAGCATTTTTTCAATCTCACAATAAAGGTCTTTTTTTCTGAATGAGTTGTGAAATAAAAATATCATACTCGATAAACTGATTAATCTGCCTTTTATCAGTTAAAGGTCAACGATTCAAAAGGCTACCATATGGCAGACAAGAGATAACCTTCTGCAGTATCAAGGTCTGTATTTTTTGCTTAATACACAAGCACATTATTGGCGGTCACTTACGAGTATACTTGCCATGGCACAAAGCAGTACGAAAGGAAGGTTGAAACGATCTCGACGAGCCGCTCCGCTCATCGTAGAATCGTTTCAACCTAAAGCACTACTGCAAGATAAGTGATCTTACGTGTATAGTGAAACAGCACGGTCAGCTAATCTCTGGCTACAGCTGAACGCAAAAGGCGACAGGCTTAACATCGATGCAAGCCTTGCTCGTTGTGGTCGTCGAAAAAAGCATCTTTCAGAAACCTAAACAAGGTTTTTTGGCAGGCCAATGGTAAGTTATCAAATTTGCTGTTTGTCTGGTCATGAAAAATCTTCACGGTTATACACGGAACGACTTGCCTTCACACCTACTTCGAAGTTGCCAGTGCCACTGATGGAGTGTATTGCATTTTTACTTTGACACTATACCAAACCCCAAATTCCCAACGGCGTAACCATGGGCGCTGGGTATTCAAAATTTTTGGGTGGGCGAAACTGTGACGTTGCGCTTCGGTAGCAATTTTCGGAAATTACAATTGATTTATCGCGATTTCAATTAATTTTACATTAAAATAGAAAACCTGGGTAACCAAAAAGATTTACTTAATAAACAGTGGAGCGCAGTAAAAATTTTCGGAGGGGGGGGGGCGGCACTTTCCCGTACTCGGCGCCACTATGCGCAATCTTCGATCTAGCCGAGACAAAAACCCACCAACCCTTCTTTCGACTCGCAACTAAACACAGATGTCGACGCAATCATCAACAAACAGCAAACCGTCGAGGCACACCTCAAGCAAACACTGCGCTCATGACATATCGTCAAGGTGCCAGCGCCTCAGCAAGTGTCACGGTGCCAGCGCCTCAGCAAGTGTCACGGTGCCAGTGCCTCAGCAAGTGTCACGGTGCCAGCGCCTCAGCAACTGTCACGGTGCCAGCGCCTCAGCAAGTGTCACGGTGCCAGCGCCTCAGCAAGTGTCACGGTGCCAGTGCCTCAGCAAGTTCGACTACTGATGCCAAAGGGTAGACAAGCCAGCATGCACCTACTTGATCGTGCCGACGGAAGTGCCAATGGTACTTTTGTATTCTTGCGCAAGTATGTTCATTCTTGCGTCGATCATACGCAGATAGGAATCGCCTGTCGCAGTCAGGACCTGTTGTTGCGGCGCCGGCATGGCCGATATCGCTGATACGTTCGATCGAAATTCACTGCTTTCAAACGTCTGCAGCTGCAAAGACACAACGAGGTATTTTTGATGCAACGGCAGAAACAAGGCCTGAAATTTTTGTTTAATAGTTTAATACTATTAATACTACACTATTAAGTTTATATTTGTTTTAATAGTAAGCGAGTTTACCCTCCTCTTCTTTGAGATGACGATATGGCATGGAAAGTAATTAAGGATCACACCGTAAACTTAATTAAAATTAAATCATGGGGGGGTGGAGCGGCAATATGTTTCGGACCAGCCACAAATATAAATCGCAGACTGGCAGCCCCACGACCAACAACGCGGACTGTCATGAATGAAGGCCAAACGTTGCCTTTCACAACATGCTGGGAGAGCAACCCCACTATTCAAACCAGCGAGGCGCAGATCTGAAGTCAATAATGTGGTCGGGCGGGGCGAAGCGCCGTTTCATGATGGCAATGATCGTTCGTTCAAACCACGTTACTGGCTGGCGCTTTACTGTAATTTACCCTGTTTGGTAACACTGCTGGTGCCAAATTCGAAAGCAGGTCTGAACGCGAGCTGTTCAATGCGATATGAAGATTTCCCGAAATACCATGATATTGTGGAAATTTGCCACAATTCAGATTCGCTTGAGGAAGCTGTTTCGTGAAAAGCGTTTTGCGACCTGCTCATTAGCAGCAATCTTGCGTTTAATGGAAGAGCTGGAACGAAAGCGGTAATGGATTCCTGGGCACTTGTCTTTCACTTTTGTCGCAGATAAGCGCGTCAATAAAAGCTTACGACACAGCAGCTTTCGAAAATCATTTAAAGGTTTTCTTCAACTATTGTCGATTGAAAAAATGACCCAAATTTTCAGCGTGATAAAATTTTCTCTTCATGTTTCTTGGTAACTCTTCACGAACCAAACGACAAGCAGAAACAGAATTTCATTAACCTAACGGATAAATCTATAACAGAAAACACGAAAGCCTTTTATCGCCTCACGGGAACTTTTCCATGGTAGAACACTAACTTAAACATTTAGATTTTTTATTCAATTCATAATATTTGGGGTTTAAGTAGTTTGCTGCCCGAATGATGTCCCTGTCGAGAGACAAAAAGTTCTTTTTCTGTTTACCGTTAGGTTTGCAACAGTCGAAAGAAAAGTTCCTTAACAATAGAAATTGCCTTTCATAATTTTATGGGAAATTTTTATCGCATCACTTGTTTTATTAATAGTTGATTTATAAAAATTAGAGCAAAAATTCGGTCACCTGCTGAACTTTTCAGAAACAATTGAAAAAAACATTTTTTATGAGATCCTACATTGACATAATAAAAAGGTCAATTTCAGAAGGCGGGCCTTTCACTGCGTGATGTAAGAGCAGGTAGTTAGTGTCAACACAATATGAGCTGTTCCGAACTTATTACGTCAAATTGAAAAATGGCGGGTAACGGTATTAATGAAAAGTTGGTTCAAAACGAAATGACCGTGTGGTAGCTGAAACTGGGTAGAGACATAGGCCCTCAGCTGTTCTAGTTTAAGAGGAAAAAAATCGTTATTACCGTTTTCCCCGTGAATGGATCCCACAAATGAACTGACCCATCACAACTGACGACAATGAAGTTGGCTTCAATTAATGAAGAGTAGAAGACAGATTTTTTGTGCTGCCGATAGACGAGCAGAGAGGAATTGTTCCTTCCAGTAAGCGACCAAATCTTCACAGTTTTATCTTTGCTCGATGAAAGGAACCACTCTTCAGTGTTGTTCACATATAGAGACCTAAGATTAATAAAAGATAAAGCAACTGAAAAAGTTCCAGCTGGCTGTTCGAACGATACATCCCTGCTTGCAACAAGCACGAAAATGGTTAGATTCTGAAGGGAACTCACAGTAGAGAAATATGTCTTTAATTTATGGATTGCATTTTGATTGTCCAGACTCGCCGGACAACAGCACTGGCGCTGTGCACAGTGCAACTGTCCAGACTTGCTTCGGAGTTACATAATTTCAACATTTCGTTTTAATTGCTAGGTATTACTTTCGATTAGTTTACGGCTCGTTAGAATCCGCCAGGCGGAGGAAACCACTGTTAAGTGCCTTTCCCAAGAAACAACAACACCGTGACGTTTGAACGCATGAACTCGATCACTGCCGCCGTAAAACGACCCGTTAACCCACTCGACCACGATGCCGATCGTACGGGAGTTGAACTCGAGAGCCAGTGTTTTATCCATACAAGCCTAGTTCATACTTGACCGCTGAATTATGTCCTTGAAACGCTTGTAGCTCGATCTGATTGAAGTGAATGTGATCATCATCAATCGCGAGGCCGATCTCATGCTCCCAGTACGCCAACCAATTTCCTTTCAAATGACCTTCCTCGTCTCCTGAATACAACCGACTTTAAGCCCATTTAACCAGTCACGTGCGATTCCTTTTGACCACGGACAAAATCTCTGCGGTATCGGTAGAACGTAGGTTTGGACCGGTTTCAGAGTTGTCAGAATCGTCAGCAAGACGCATTGCAGTGTAACCGAGCAGGGTAAATAGCTTTCAATCGCTTTTACGGTGGGAGTTTTACTGCCATCGGCCATCGTGGTGGGCTGTGTGTAAACTGTGCGTCCAAAGTGGAAGAGTAAATCAGACTTTCAAAGCACTCGGGAATTTCTACACTTGTAAAAGGACATAACACACATTTTCAACACAAAATTTTAAATTACAAGCACCTGTATCCTTCTTAATCAAATGCTGACTAGTAAACACATCGCTATCTTGCTTGTCTTCGACGACAATTTGGTTTCCCACCATTGACATAGTGGGAGTAGAGCTTGAATTTTCTTTGGTATCCTACCAACGTGTACTGATTATTTTTCTACACCTATTCAAATTAAAAATCATGTTATTTCCGAATATGCCGATAATTTTACGAGGTTTTCATATATAACCTGAAGACCATACACCCCATTCGATGGCTTGAATTTGGTATTTCTACCGTGCTCGAAAGTTTACTTCGTTTTCTATTTGGTTAAAAAGAACCACTTCTAAGCAGACCCGCTTTTGTGCTGCTAGTGCAGCTGGACCAGGTTTCCGTCAGAAGCAGTGCAATCATTTGCAAACATGAACTCGCTTTGTTTTGCAACAAGGTACCGGAACCGCATGAGATCAATTCAAACGCTCACCGTTGCCTTCGAGCACTTTGAAGCTTCGGAAACCCTCGAGCTAAGCCTCCAGACCACACTCTCGTTTTCTTTCAGTATCTGCTCCAAATGCATCTGTCCCATGAGCCGAGCAAAAGGAACGTACGACAAGTACGCGGTCTCGGGACAAAACGTAGACGACAATTCGCTGTTTATTTCCTCGGCCAATTTCGCATCGGCCACTGACAAATGACGTTTTGCACGATTGTTTGAATTTTTCAAACCCTGAAAATCACGTGACTTTTATTACACGCAAACAAAAATCCGTTGGACATTAAATTTTGACCAAAAATTAACAATTAAAAAAAGTCAGCATTTAAGATTTACGGTCAACAATTAAACTAAACGACGGAAAAGAAAAAAAGTGAATCAGTACCGTAAATAGGGTAGGGTCTATAACATGGCCCGGCAAGCTAGATTTTATGCCACTTTTCCTGCTTTTGCAGGCTTGGACGTGCAGATTCCTCATCTGCCTGCCACTACCCACACAGTTTCAAACCAGAGTTTGTACTACAACACAGAATTTACAACTGCGAAGATAATCATCGATTAAATATCGCAACCTCTTGTTGTGATGGGGAGTCGCCGATCTCTGAAAATCTCACAGCAGCTGCGATGGTGTCGGTTTCCGGTTCTAAGCTGCTCGGGATCATGACGACGTCATCGAGCTGCAACGTATCGCTGGTTTCATTTGACGAAGCTGTTCAGCAGGCATCAAAATACATAGGTGCAAAACGTTTTGCGCAGGCGAGTCTAAAGGTTGGTTTCCATTATGCGTAAATTGCAGGGCGTAGCGTGAAAAATTTTTTGTTTCTCTATTTAATTTTATGCGACAGATGAGACGTCGCACAAAATTAAATAGAGAAACAAAACATTTTTCGCGCTACGCCTGCAATTTACGCATAATGGAAACCAGCCTTAATTCGTTCAATTTTACTCAACCGGATGGGACCACAAGCCAGAGTGCACGATGCGCAAGACCTTCTGTTTGGAATCAACCACAAGCGGGCAGTGTTTTTACACTAAAGACGTTTTTTTGGTAAGATCAACCTACAAGTGCGGGCCGAAAGCTATATCGTTCCGCATGCCTAAAGGGCCGCAAATTGTCCACTTCAGTTATAAGACTATTTAAGGAGTTATCATTACCAAATATTTGATCGATTGAGACGTAGTATTTGATAGCAAAGCTACATGAAATAATTAAACCACGGTAATCGTGCAAAAACACAAAAATGAAATATTAAACGGATATTTATTTTGTAAATGGCTAATACGCTATTTTTCTAGAAACGACTCGTCATTTTTTGCTGAGAATGTTAGCCATTCTGAACCACGAAGTACTAGCCCAAATAAAGGCACCACCAGAGAAATCTATGCAGTTACTCACCGGGAACAGAATAAACTGGTTTACTGTTTGCTTTACAGGATGATTCAAAAGTAGGTGGACAGTAGAGTTAAAACTGCAAAGAATCAAGTTGTATTACAATTGCAACAACTTTATTCAAATGACCTCTATTTTCAACAAGATTGGAGCCCTTCACATGATTCAAGAGAAGTTCGAGAGTATCTTGACGAAACATATCCTGTAAAATGAATTGGTACGCAAGGTCACCTGGCTTGACCCCAATGAATTTTTTCTTTTGGGGCGAGTACTAAAGGACAAAATTTAGAAAGTGTCGATGACTAGAAAAGTTTTATTGGAAATGCATTCCAAGAAAAAGAGATGTTAAAACGTTTGTCGAAACGTAAAGGAAAGACTTAAAATTGTGATGAACAGCAGTTTGAGCACCTTCTTTAATAAAATTTTAGTTCTTTTGTACCATAGAATATAATTTAATTGTCACTGCAATGATTTTATCAGTAAAATTGTTAGCATATAATCTCAAAATAAATACTTTACTGTCCACCTACTTTTGAATCACCCTGCTTTGACGGTCGCACTTAAAATTAGACACTGACCTGCTTCGAAGGTGCCACAGGCTCTGGCGCAAACCGTTTTGAAATCAACATTGCAACCCAACCTCACAAACTTGTGCTGAAGGTGCAGCAGCAGTTGGCTTTGAAACGGCTTTAGAAGTCCCGCGTCGCATGCTAATTTCCTTTTTGTCGCAACAATGTGCATTCTTACCCCGAAAAACTAACTTAACTCAAATGAATATACAAAATTGCTAGTACCTAATGTTTAATGTAATTAAAGCGAGACACCTTATGATTCCAGAAGCGAGTTTAAAGTTCATCTTGCTTTACCACGTACCAACAAACACAAGCACATTTAATTTCTATCACCACCCACCTCCATGTCTAAATAGGAATCGTCTTGTGCGTTGTCGTCGTTGTTAGTGTCGATATTGTTGTGAATGGAAAAATTGCTAAACAGTATTGTTAATATCGAGTGTACTTTACTCAAGAGCAGTATTTCTAAATCTGGGGTAAATTTCTTCAGTCTCGGAGATAATTTCTTCATTCGACTCTGTTGTTGTGGTTACCTGACCCCTTCGAAGGGATAGGGGCATGGTAGAAGACCATGGAGCCCCAGAAACTGGGCAACTCCCAATGAGTTGGACCAGAGGTTGTAGTGAGAAAAGGAGTCACCTATATGCCAGCGGTGCAACGAGTCCGAAGTAGAGCAAAGCAAAATGAGATGAAAAATGTCCTGGGACGGATGACCACAGACACTGCACAAAGAACTCTCAATTTTGCCAAGTCCAGAGATAAGAGTCAAAAAGAAGACTGCGTCCGATGCAGCGAAGACGAGTGAGAAGACAACGAGCGAGAAGAGGAAGCACAAGTTCTTCAGCGAAAACTGAGGAAACCAGAGTGTCGAAGAATTTTTATCAAACAGTACGCCTCCAATCCGAGAAAAGAGAAGAGGGACCACTCGGGGCAGTGGATGGCTAAAGCAGCGCACCCTGCTTGGCCAACTGAATGACCGAGCCATTTCCCAAAAAAAATGAGTGACCGATGGCCCATTGTAATCTGATAGTGGAGGAGAGAAAGAACCGCTCCTGCCAGATATGCCTGAGAATATGATAACAGAGAGAATAAAGGAAAAAAAGCGCAGCAAAGACAAGTTAAGTTTGAAAGTAGAAGATGGAGAAAACGAGCTACATGTTGAAGGAAGATGAGTTCAAAGGAAATGGTGGGCAAACAAAGAGAGCTTTCCTGGGGGATGAAGAAAAGAGCATGAGGGAGTGAGTGCACGCAAAGACTCTCCATGTCGGCCTGGAGAGTCTAGGTTTCACTCTAAGTACGGTCAAACCTGAAATGAGGAAGGAGATTGGGAGGCAAAGGGACCACTCATAACGAGGCGAAAGGAGTCATGGTGACTCGTTAAGAGGGAACCCTCCTGAGAAAAGAAGAAGTATAGGAGAAGACGAGAGGCAACCGGTAATGGTGCGACTAGTCGCTCGGTAGATGCCTTCCAACGTAGTAACGTTGATAAGACTGAGAAATGGAAGCCATCCGAGTGAAGCATAAAAGACAACGGGCTGAAAAAAAGCTTTGGAAAGAAGAGATAGGGACTCTTTGGAAGGTCCCTATAAAAAAGCAGAGAGCCAATTCTCAACAGCCTTTTTTCACTGACGACAGAGTTGTAAACATCTAACCTCATCGTCAAAAACAGGGTTGCCAAAGTTGTTACTTTTGATAACAAATTGATACCTTTTGCTTGCAAGTTTGAAATTTGTTGCTTTTGTTACGACGCTACATAAAGTTGTTACTATTTCACTTGATTAAAAATTAGACTCAGGTTCTTCCTCGTCAACACTTTTTTTTGCTAAAATAGCCAGAAAATATGTTGATCTCCGAAAAAACAGCCTAAAATGATCTACATGAGAGGTAATTTCCAAAAGAAAGGTCACTACTTCCCTCGTGCTCAGATATTGGCCATAATAACTGTTACTTTTTAGCGAAACGTTCGATATAAAAGTTATCTGATGATGAAATACATTTTTTTTTTTAATTATATTAACATATTGACTTTATTTTATAAATTTGTTACCTTTTCAATTAATTTGTTACTTTTTGATCATGATATTTGTTACATTTTGAAATATTCTGCTGGCAACCCTGGTCAAAAAGCGTAGGGCTGTATAACTGTACAGTAATTCTGACATCAATGGAACGGGCTAATAACATTGCATGCCGGTTGAAGTAACGTTAAAACAATACCTGAAAAAAGATTGCAGTAAATTGGTGAGATGTTTACGTGACATCTCTCTTCCGATACGAAAAGAAATTTTTTGCAGTAAAGTAATGGTTTGAATACAGAGGTGTTTCCTTTGTTCGGCACCACCTGGAAACCTAAAATAATATTCAATTTGTTATACTATTATATATTTTATGATGACACAGGCACCTTATATCAGGAATGAGCAACGTGCGGTATGCGCACCTAAGTTTTGCGGCCGACGGAATAATGTATTTTGCACGTGAAGGCCCGTTCCACGGCTTCAGTGATAGTTTTAAGCCAGATTCAAATTGTTTAAGGAAAATTGGATTTATTGATTTGGCCTTTGACCGGACTTGCTGTGCTCGCGCAAATAACTAGAGTAAGAGTCTGTTTCACATGTCTTGAGGATTGAACTCCATCCACAAGACGGCGCAACGTGTGAAAAAACCTGGACTGTAACTGACCGTAATCTCTTAGGCGATATCACTCCTATCAGCGGCATTATGATTTCTTTTGACATTTTATTAAGTTCGTCCATTAAACAATTGTCACTGAGATAAGGAATGATTGTGATCAGAAGCGATGTGGATGCCAGTAGCGTTGCGTAAGACTGTTGGGTAAAGCAAGTGCCGGAGATAGAAGACGACACCTAAACACATTTACCAATTATTAGTGCGAGTTTACGCTGTTTGATCTGATCTTTAATCCGCAATTTGCGGGACTAAAAAAGTTAAAGTCCAGTAGTTTCTTGATTAAGGTCCTTTCTTTAGCATCGAAATATGATCAGCAAAAGAGCGATAGTCTGAGAATCGCTCTTTTGGCAAATGCTTATGGTCTTTGCGCTTTGCATATTTTAAATATAACTTTGCAAAAGCTGCATCGCCTTGAGCATTAAGGTTTCGAAAATGGCGGCATGACTATTATTGCTCCAACGGACACCTACCCCGCTTGCAGTCCACTTTGACGTCATACCGTCACTGACAAGTGACAAAAGCGTCACTAAAAGCTGGCTGCAAAACTTTCTTTCAGTTTCTTTTGTGCTGCAGTGTTTTCAAAGCTCTACTTAAATTCTGGATCTTCAGCTAACTGCTTGCATATTGCAATTACAATGTGCTCGGTAGTCAAAGATACTGGTTTAGCGCCTCTATATATTGTAACTCCGAGCATAGTAACAATAACACCATCCAAACTAACCGAGTATGATATGTGGGGTATATACTGTAGGGTGAGAACTGACTGCCCGTACAAGGTTGCAGCGTGAACCAGGCAGGACAGCACCAACTCGTCGTTGGCCGAACTTGATTCATGATCTGCAAAACAATGAGATATCAAAGCCAAATATATCAAAAGCACAGTTGGATACACCGCAAAACTTTCTGAGGCATACACCCAGCGCTTTTTTTTTGAAGCTAAACAGATTCAGGGCGAGCATTGAACTGCTGGCTTCTGTATAGCGAAATCAGCTTTTTCTTGCATTATGCTATCAGTTGCGCTGTAGTGTAGGCCAATTCTAATTGAATTTGAGAAGTGTAAAAAACAAATTTGACAGTGAAATGAAAGGTTGAATGGCCGATTCTTCAACCATGTTGCAGGTAGACACTGCATATTGTCACGAGTATTGCTGAATGGTGAATCCGGAACATAAAACATGAAGCACTACTAAATCGAACGGACTGAAATGAACATTAAGCGGTCTTCCATCAAAACAAGTTAAAGCATTATCGTGTTGGATCAAAGACCGAAAATTCTGATATCACATTCGAGGTGGTAAGTTATGAACCTGCCCTAAATAAAGCCATTGTGCACTTTCAAGCTCATAATTTAGGTTCGAATAATATTTTGCTTTTGTATTTGAGGCTCTTCTGAGGGGTCATGTCACTGGACTAGTAAAGATGAGTGCAATCAGCTTGTTTGAGTGGCTGTCAGCTCTAAGAATGCAAAGTATGAAGCTAGAAGAATTGGCACATATGGCTATTTCACTTCCTTTACACTTGTTCTTGAAGCTTACCTTCCACTACTTTACTGGAATAACAAGTGTTTAAAACGAGTAAGAGATTACGAATGATGTGTTTGGATGATAATGTGGGACCCAGAATATTAAGAAGCCAGTGCACACTTACAACCACAATACCTGAAATAAAATCATATTCATTAAACTAATGGAATGAAGACAGGTTAGATGCGCTACGTAAGGGTCCTGGTTTTCAGTACACGGAATTCAGAAACAAACTTATCTATTCTAAAATGTGTGCGTTTTTCCTAAAGCTATTGCAATCGCTGCTGGTTGGCCAGTAGATTTATTTGTTGCGTCAAGGTAATCTACGAATCAAAAAAAATTTGAAACGACACTTTTATATGATACTGTTTCGACCTACCAGGTCTCATTAGTGCAGTAAGCCTCTACCTACTTGTCGGTCATCAACCGCACTATGAGGCCTGATAGGTCGAAACAGTGTCACTGTCTGCAGTTCGCTCAAAGGATATTGATATGACTCACTAACACTGTTTAGTAAAGCATGTAATACGGGAATTCCTGTTTAACCACTAAAAAACAAAAGCGCGACACCGCCCTAAACATACAGCCTTAGCCAATTTGCTTTCAGGTCACAAGGACTTGAAAAGCTTCAAAAATATTCACCGTTGACGTGGAGCGATAGTCAGCGGAAACAGCGTTCGCACTATAACTGTCCTTTCGGGTGCTAGCTACAGTTTCTTCGATCGCAACGACAAGAGTCGGTTGCTGCTGACTTGGAAGGTTGCAAGCAATGTCATTTTGCAGTCCACCAAACTCTACGTTCTTGCAGTTAAAATTACTCAATATTATCACCAGCAAACACTGGAAAATCACTTTTCCATTCGGCAGGTTCGGTGGTGGGTGGCATTTGTTCCGGACTTTGGAACAAATCGAACGGAGCTCTAACTCCAATAACACCACTGGTATTGGTGCGGAATTTCAAGTGCTGCGTTGCTCCAGTAAAAAGACCAGTACGAAAGTGATTTGATAGTGACAATCATGCACTGAATCAGCTCGTTAAAGCGAATCAGAAAAGGTGGGCGTAAAAACCTTGCTTCGAGTCCCATTCGGACCGCAAACACAATTCCAGTGGCTTCTTTTGCTAAATCCCTAACATCACAACACTTAGCCCAACATCACAGCTCCATATATTAAAAGTTGACAAAAAAAAAACCTGAGCAAGTCGTGTTCACAACGAGGCAGTCAGCAATTGGCCTTGAGAGTGATTCCAAAAAAACTTGCAAGCCGAGCCGAGATAGCAATTGCACTAAAAAGTATTTATCATACAGCGTTTGCACAGTGGACTTGACAATATCAAAATCGTTTGTTTCACGGAAAATACGCTCGTTAACCTTGTTGTATAAGGCTACAATAGTAGGCAACAACTTCGTTGTGGTATTTTCTGGACCTGAAAAACAGAAATTAAGACAGTCACAAAAAATTGAAATCAAAAGTCAAGTTGTCTTGGCTCCAGCAAACACCTATTGCCAGCAATACTACAAAAACGTTTTAATTGTCTTCGCAACCAATGCTGCTGGCATGGCGCATTTCCGCCACTGGCACAAGCAAGGAAAACTGACGCAATGCACCCGCGAATCCCAACATAGACTGCGGTCTAACCTGCTCGATGACTATGCCCACAAATGAGTATGTCTAGCTCACCCAGTTTGCGAAACTAAGCTGCAATTAGGCTTGACAGCTTTGCGAGTCGCCGTTAATGAATCGATCGCACGTTTGTTACACCGTTAAGCCAGAGTCAATACTTCAGTGCCAACCTACCACCTCATAGGTTTGTATTCAAGACTAAACAAGACAGAGCCCGCGTCTTGCAGCCCACAACTGCTTGTCCATTTTTACTAGGAGCAGCAAATTTTGTGGACACTACATTATTCTTAAATTTGCCGATTAGAATCTACCAGGCGAAAATGAATCCTCATGAAGTGTTTTATCGAGCAACCAATTGCATCACCGGTCTCAAGTCTCTTAAGTTCACATGTGGTGAACCTTACACTGGATGGTACTAACTTGCAGGCTAGGAAATCAAAGTCTTATAATTTTTTTCAAGACTAGAGTTTGGCCAGGTTAAATGTAAAACCGTACTAACCTAGTACTTCAGAAATGCATTCAAATATTAAAAATAAAAAAGAGGCAGCATGAGGTAAAGGCTGCTTCAATAAGCAACGAATGTGCGGTAACAAAAACTCCATTCCTTCGTTGTTATTGCGAAGCTTCTTCAACAAGCTAAGTAAATCTTCTTTCACAGAATGGTAATGCTGTTCAGACAATGGTTCTTCGTAATATTTGGTCAGTAACTGAAAAAATGATGAATAGATTAATGGAAGTGGAACAAAAACTTTTACAATTAATGGCAGATGGGGGGTTCTTCACTGGTAAGAACAGTAAAACAGTTCGGCTTGGCATGCTGTAAAACAACTTTTGAACACTCTACTCCAATAGCTGTCTGTTTTGTTGGTGGACGGCTTACCAGTCTGCATTTGTATCCATGACCAGTTCGAAATGAACAGCCAATTTCTCTTAACCTAATCTTGATTGGGTAACGGTGTCATGTCTTGCCTTTACCGCAAAGAGAAAGAACAAACAGCAAAAACCAAAATAAAACCGTGTATTTCGAAAATATCAACTACGCACTTACCAATATTTTCGACACAAAGCAATGAAGAGCTTCAAAGTATATAGGAAAATGTAAAATTTGCATAGATTCAGTTAAAAGATGCTGAGGGCAAGGAGAAGAAAAATTACAATTGGTTAACCACTTGAAAATCTTCACTGGAAGTACACTCTTATTATCGTCTTTCACACCAACTTCGTACTTTCTCAAGTCTTCAACGACACTGTAAAACACGATGCATTTTGATAAGAGATTTTTTGCTGTTTTTACGTAAGACTCTCATACAATTTTACGTGAGCTATATTTTTTGTCATTGAGTCGAAAGCAAACTTGAATGGTTATAAATAAAAAAGAAAAGAAAAAAAATTCTTTAGGCCGGATTTGGAGCTGCCGGTTTTACGATTTTAGGCCAGCGATTTATCATATTGAGTTAAGTTGCCCCCAAAACTCTACAACTTCATGTCAAACGAGAGAGCTGCCAAAACCTAGCAATATGCTAAAGGTAGATGTTTGTTAATATATCGCATCGCACTACACCGGAAATGATCTGAAACCAATGCTAAATAAACCCAAACGGTAAGCAACACTAAAAAACAAATATATCTTTTCGCATAGACGCTTTCACCATGCTGCTCTGCCGCGACATGGCAAAGCATACAACTACAATTCAAATATCATAAACAACCTTGATTTCTTTTCGTTTATGTAAAGCTACTGATCAGCAAACCCGAAAAAATAATTAACATTCGTACAGCATACACGTTCAAGACAAAGCTGAAAGAAACTGAGTTTAGTTATTTCCTTTTTAAGCAATAATAAACGACTGCAAAGTCAAAATTTTCAAAAACATGATTTTTGTAATTATTTGGTTTTGTCAAATCACGGCGTTGCTGTTGTCATGCGAGGACATTCGGGTAAAAGGTCAAGTTTTCGCAGAGCGGAAAGAATCATTGACCAGCAGGCAAAAAAGGGTGAATTATTTGCAAACAAGGTAAGTGCGTAAGGACTCTCGAACGTGTCTGAATAAAGTTTAATGCGTTTTGTTCCATATGAGGTTAATTCTTGAGCAAACCTTTGACTCCATTATTTGAATATGTACAAGAACTTATAGGAAATTCCTTTCACGTTTACATACCGCTTTGGTGCAGTTGAAAGAGCCTTGAAAAGATATTCAAGGGCATTTTTCACAGCAGTAGGAAATTGATGCTTGTTGGATTCGAAATACAGTGACGCTTTTAGGAATCGGTCTGCCAGCAACATGTCATCGTCGATGTAGTTCGGATGAGGCTGCACGAACAGCTCGATCATCATGCACATCAACACAAGCATGTTACAATCGGCTGTGAAGTTCTCTTGGCTGCACTGTGCCAGGCGCTTCATGTTGTTATGTAATGTTTTTTCCAACTCTGCTGGAATGTTGTGCCTATAAAAAGATATTATCAGTAATAGAAAGTGCTTCCTGAAGCTCTCGAGAGACTTGCAATGCATTTACTTGAATTTTAATTTCCAACACGTGATTTTAACTCTTTTTGTGAGCTCACTGCGCCTTACCAGCTTTTTCACCAAACAAACCAAAAATGGTAGATTATACAATATATGCACCAACGTCAGTGCAATATAACAGCACTAAAGTTTAGTTGCATGGCACGTATAAATACGACATGTGTTTAAAAAGTAACGAGACTGTGTGTGCTGAGCGAGTTATGTTTACGTTAGGGATTAGCCTTGTGCGTTACAACATAAGTCAACCTCTCATAAACGTACAGTGCAGTTACAGCTTTTTGTGTCAACCGTATACTTTTTCGCAGGCTTTTGTTTGAAGTTCCGCAGTGTTGATCGGTGTGAAAGATTTAGGCCCGCAATTATTGCTGTGACGCAATGACCACCGAACAACGAACCAACTTGAAATTTCTTGTTCGGCTAGGAAAAACTCCAACAGATCTCCAACTCCATCACACTACTGCAGCGTGTGTATGGGGATGACACATCGTCAAGAGCTTCGGCTTTCGAGTGGCACAGCGGGTTTAAGAAAGGGAGGATGTGGAAGATAACGCCGGAGCGGGAGGACTTTCACAACCAGGACTGAGGAAAATAGCAAGCCTGTCGGGCAGAAGGTGCACCGAGATCGCCGCCTAACTGTTAGACTGATGGCAAATGAGTTGAACGTGAACTGCGAGGTGTGGAAAATCATCACGAAAGATCTGCGCAAAAATGGTTCTGAGATTCTTGAATGAACGGCGTGTGCAGATGTGTCACGACATTCTGGAACAACTCGAAACAGAACCGAACTTTCTGGGGAGAGTAATCACAGGTGACGAGTCGTAGATGTTTGAGTACGATCAAGAGAGGAAGCGCCAGAGTCTTCAACGAAAAGTCCGTTGTCGCCGAGGCTGAAAAAAGCAAGGATGTCCACGTCCAAAATTAAGATGATGTTGATTGCTTTCTTTGATGTGATGGACATTGTGCACGCAGAATTCTTTCCACAGGGCCAAACCATCAACCAGAGATTTACAGGTACATCCTGCAGCGTTTGATGCGTCAGTGCAAGAGAAGCGATAACTGTACGAAAGCAAATTATGGCTACTTCATCACGACAATACTCAGTTAAACAGTTTAGTGGTACACAATTTCGAAATAGCTTTGAAAAAACAAATACGATATATAAGTTCGTATACGAATATGCGTGCCGCTGTAACTGCCGGTATTGGCCGCACATTCCAAAGACTGCATGACAGAATCAACCAACATGTACTTAAACCAATCAGATTAGGCATGAAGAAAGAAAGACAAGCACCTCTGCAAAAATGTAGGCTTACTTCTGTCACCGAATCTGACTCGGCAATTGGACAACATTTACTTGAAAGTCAGGATTACGCCGCCGCCTACAGTGACAATCAATTCACATTGATGGCTGTCGCTATATCTTCCATCGGTCTGGGCACCTTCCAAGCTACTCTCATCAAAAATAAAACAACCCGTAATTTGCCGCCAAAAAGAATTTATCTACACCCTGCAGCTGGTACCTAGAGGCTGGATTTCGGACGATGGCGAAACGCAACTTTTCGATAGTCTCACCGCTTATAAATAGCGACGCTTTCTTTCATTCTGGCGTTAACTTTTGATGAAAGCCAGCCGAAAACGTTCAAGTTTTCGCTTATTACTGAAAGAATTACAATGCTCACTGTTTGAAAACAAATCGTGGCTGCTTCACCAAGACAATCCTCCGGAGCACAATGTCTAAAGCATCCGGGAATTTCTTGCCAAAATAACATTGCTGTTTTGCCAAAAATTAAATTTCTCCAGTGCAGCAATGTTACTTTTGGCAAGAAAATTTTTTTTCATGCAAAAGCCGCCCTACCCATCAGACCTGGCTCCCTGTGATCGCTTCCTGTTGCCTACGCTGAAGGAAGTGACGAAAAGAATACGCTTTCCTGAGATAGAAACCATTAAAATAGCCGTGACAAAAGGTCTCCGAGCGATCTCGGAAAATCCTTCCAGGAGTGCACGCAGGCATGGCAGAAGAGGAGGACAAAGTGCGTGAAATCTAAAGAGGACTACCTTGAAGGCAAAATGTTGTAGTTTACAATTTGCATTTGGCATAAAGATTTACGTGCACAGTCTTGTTACATTTAAACGCAATTCATATGCAGCAATAAATCATCCGTAGTAATGTAACAGGTATCGAACTTTTATGAAAACAATTTGAAACTACGCGACTGCTGGCATATCCGCTTAAATCAGGGGTTCTTAACCGGGGGTACGAAGCACCAAAACAGGGGGTACGAGATGAGGCGTCAGAATAATGGTTATTTTAAACTATTTGCTAAAAATTTATTTTCAGTGTTATTTGAAAAAAGAAAACACTTTCCGAAGTCTTTTTTAACATCAGCATTTCTAAATGATTTTTTGTCATAAGAGTTACTGTGACGTAATAAATAGCTTTTTGTTTGTTTCGACAGAATTGGTTTTACACTGAATCGGTTTTGGTGTGAACAATATTATGGTTAATAAATATACGCCGGTAGCATGCTACATTATGTTTTATTTCGTCCTTAGATTGTATATTTACCGGTAATTTTGTAGGTGTTTGTTCGATGGGTCTAGGGGTACAAAAACATTTCACAAAATTTTAAGGGGTACGAGCGCCAAAAAGGTTAAGAAACACTGGCTTAAATGCTATCCTGATACATTGGTAAGCTTATGAAAAATCTTTTGCAAAACTCTTACAGCTTTGCAAAAGATGGAAAGTGGAAATGCTCTTCATCAGCGTACGCATCGACTCTAATAATACCTTTTACAAATTTTACTCTTTTGATACCACTTTTAAAAATATTCTCTCAAACAAAACATTTCAATATAAAGCGTTTCACCAACCTATTCATTTGAGACGCTTGAAAATTAAGAAGCCTTTCAAGATGGTTGAGATTTGAAAATGGTTTGAAATCAGAAGGCAAAACGATTTTGCGATCAGCCTTCAGTGAAAAGTCATCAGTTTCTTCCTCTTTAGATATTTCTTTACTTTCGGAGTCCTATGAACAAGCAGTGACTGGGTAAACAATAAACACTTAAAAATAACACGATTGAGAAAAATTATAACATATTGACAGATTACAGATAACGAAAATTGCTTTGTCCATGGACTCGTCAGCGTACCTACACCAAGACACCTAGCACTGAGAGACTGTAGTACATTGGTAATCCAAATTTGTAGAGGTTACAACTTTATAGCTCAATGTACAGAAACCAAGAAAGACATGTGATTAAACAATAAATAATAAGTATATAAAATAGTTGTTTTTACAATACATTGTATGGATGTTTGCATACTGCTTTGCACAGATTTGTCAGGTATCTTGAAAGAAAGTATATGAATAAAATTTAACTTTAAACGAAAAAGTAGAATCTTACTGTAGCAGAATCGCCATTTGTTATCTTTTCGTGACTACTAGATTTCAAAAAGCTTTCGATAGATTGAAGCACCTGGAAGTTGAATAATATCAATCTTACACAACTGCACTGGTCAACCCTAACTCAAAAGGCAACTTTTGTCATTGTGGTAGATGCAAAGCTACAGTTTAAACCTGAAGCGTGAGCTTCAAAACAAAAGATGGTTGTCGAGCCTCATTGCAACATGTGCTCTTAACGATAAATTGTAGACTTTCCACACAAGTTCATTACTTCGTTCATCGCAACACACCGCCGACATGCCAGACTGACTCACATATTACTGAATGCTAACTACAAGCATGCTTGGAATCACACAGGCCCCGAAATATCAAGAGCAGTAGAGTGCAACTTTTTCCGTAGGCAGACCACATTCACATAACCTAATAAGACGGCAGGCCAAGCGCGAAACCATTCCTAGAAGATTTTATTTTTCACCCATAACAACTCTCTAATTTTTTCGGGAGCTCAAATCACTTTGTGGGAGGCCAAAAACCACATTGTTCGGCGGGTTGCACAATTTCACAAAGCAAGTCGTACCGGCCTCGTGAGCTGCAGATTGCACGTTCCTGATTTAGAGCTTGCACATTCTTCCAATCTTAAGACCACAGAAATGTGAGAAAAAGTTTCGAAATTACGGCAATCGATGTAAACTTTGTCAATGTAAGTTAGTTATTTTATTGACTTATAAAACTAATAAGTTTCAATTTTCGCACGGAAGTGTGGCGTAAACAGTAAGAGCATGTTTTAGTTTTCAATGGTTTTAGCACCACGACAAACGAAAGGCAGCTAAAACTATTGCGGTACATGTCACCCTTCTGGTTTAAATAGAAGTGGGCCCATTGCTCTCGAGGCAACACATTCATGTTTTATAAATTGGGAGGGGCAAGGACAAACAGCATTGAAATACAAGCACATGCCTTTTCTGGTCGATGATCAACTGTCGACGATCGCTTCTGAGGGTGAGGTGAATTAAATAGCTGGACAATTCCGTGTGAAGTAAGATGCGAATGCCGGTCTACCAACTGCCGACAGACGTTCAGAGATTGAACAGCATACTTCCCAGACAATTTGTATCCGAATGTAATGTCGATCCAGTCGTGTAAGTGTTGTGACACGTAATCACTTTCAAGCATGGACCTTACAATGTAAAAATAAATCAGAAATGACGACAAGATAGGAAGTAGGCCTAAAAAACAATTCACAGACTAAGTCTGTTTTCGTTACACAAACTCCAGGAAAAAATCACCAAACCATCCAGGAATAAATGACCGAGCTATGCATCTTGGCAAAACTAAGGTTTAATTGAATCAGTTGAGATATCAAACGGTGTTGAAGACTGCAAAGCGTATAAAAAACTCCTGGGTCATCAGCTGAAGAAAACATATAATAAATCTTTTATTACATTTTAGACGTTGTTTACACCCAAGCACAGTATCATAGAACTTGACACTTGTGATTTGTCTACATAACTTTTATTCAAGAGTTAGCAGCAGTAAAATCTTACATGTGCTTTTGCACAAAATCTTCAGCTGAGTCGCACCAATCTGGCACACCCAAATCTATCATGTCTTCATGGTGGGATTCAAAAATAGAAGGATCAGTAAAAAACTCTGGTATACATTCATCCGGAGTCCATTCCTGCATTCTTTGAATTGAGAATGGATATTCATTTGGCTCCCAGTACGCCCTTAAATTCAAAAAGATGATAAAAACTAAATAACTCTGTGAACCAAAATTTCCAATTGGAGAGTGGTCCTACAACTGCAAGTTCAAACTGCTTGCAAAGAGCCTCGAAAAGGCACCTAACATGCTCTGTGCCTCGTTGCTCTATTCGTGATAAAAATGTGCTACGCTAGCAGTGTTGGTAACTTTGGAGAAGGTGTGGAGATAGTGTTGGTAATTTTGGAACAGATGGGAAGGTAAGTTATTTGGTACAAAATCAATAAAAGATTTTCTAAGGATAAGAAGATGAAAATATACTGTTCAACTCCATCGGTGCGAAAAAAATAGAAATTTTGATCTCTTATTTTCGAACTGTTTGACCATTTGAACAACTCAAAATTCTTATGGCACGACGAATATTTAAATTTATTTAGTTCAGGCAAAAGGCACCAAAAGAAACGCATTAGCCTTGTTTTCAATAGGTTGTTAGTGGTATCCAGGATGAAAAACCAACTATTCGTCGGACGCTGCAACATAACCGACTGTACTTTTAGATCACTGCATTATTCTCTCCTTACGCTGAACATAAAAAATAATCTGCTTGGAAGCACAGGGTGCTGCAAAGTGATCTGACACATTTGTTAATGAAATCGAAATAGAATACAAAAATATAAAAAGTGTTTCAGTTTCCAAATGTACAAATAATGCCATTTTGTTTCATTGAGTTTTAGTCTACCGATATAGATAGGACAGATAGGCATAACACTTTCATTGAGGAAACATTTTAAAAAACAACAAATAGGTAACTGCAAGACAAAGAGCATTTCATACGTATTTCAGGCATGGTAGAGATGACTACGTACCTACTCGAATCAAGATCATATTATCTGCTACCATCTTTAGTGCTACTGCATCCGCAATGAAACGCAAATCAACCGGCCAGCCGCGGAACGCGTTAAAGCGGCAGCAAAAGCTTCAATTAAACAGTCTCCAGGACGTTTGGCGAGCAAGTATGCCGCTGCTTTTAGACTTTACGACAGAAGTTGG